>OU753557.1:15007500-16257500 GCA_916701695.1 Agrochola macilenta
CGTATCCCAGCTCATAAACCGACAAATATACTATAATATCGGGTTGTGCAATGACATAAAAAACAAACACAAGTTCTCAGTCATATAAATACGACTGAGGCGTCACGGGCATAATAACATTTGTCGTATTATTCCTTCTGGGGCGGCCAATAGGTTAATCTAAAGATTACGGCGATACATTGAGGTAAAATGTGCCATGACGTCACGAGTATGTAGATTTTATACGTACTAGTGACGTAGCGACCCCCACTCCCCAACTTAAAATGCGTTTTATCCAAGTAATTTTAATATGATAAAATAAAAAATAATCTGAGTGACGGACTAATTAGAATTTCATTTTTTTTTACCCAGGCATCGTCCCTATTGTTACTAAACTAGCCGTGCCCCGCGGTTTCACCCAGCGCCGTTTAATTTAATAGAAATCAGAACCGCCCGCGCAGTTACGTCGTTTTCGCTTAGCCTTCTTTCTTTTTGCTCGGCTTTTAATAGTCGTAGCGTGATTTTAAAGTTAAATATTAAAAAGCCTATATGTTTCCTCATGTATTGGGCTTACAAATGCATTTAGTTTTTTTGACGTGACAACAACGTCTTAAGCCTGGAACCGACGGTGCGCAATATCGCGCACGCACGCGCACCAGCCCGCACGACGCACCGTGGGAAGGGTAACGTGCGTGGTAGCGCAGACGCGTGCGTGGCGGTGCGTCCGAGTTTGGGTACATTCCCTTTGAAGTTACCGACTCGCCGCGGATAAGCCCGCACGGACACGCACCATGGGAATGGTAGCGTGCGTGGTAGCGCAGACGCGTGCGTGGCGGTGCGCCCGATCCGCGGAGAGTCGGTAACTTCAAAGGTGCCCGACGTATGCTCGGTTCCTATAAACGAAAATGAATCGTTTAGCTTACCAATGGTAGCTTTTATATTGCTCAACTTGGCGTATAACTACTTAAATAGATTTGTAAGCAAATTTTTAAACATGGGCGTTTTTGGATTTCTATGCAAACGGTTAAATATTCGATTTCAGATAGTGAAATCGTTTTTATCATCCGTTTTTAGAAATCGAATTCTGGAGCGGCTCTGGCGCTTCCGGCTCGCAGTTTCGATCGTCTCTAGTAATATTACGAGTATAATTCGATTGTAAATGCATCGATCAAAACTATCCAAACATAAACAAATACTTGCTTACGCAAATCTACTCTTGCTGTGGTTTTGTGAAATCGGTTTGTCTAGTTCGGATTATCGATACGATACGATTTGTGACTGAAATCGGATTTTAGATACGTTTTGATATATCTGACGCATATCTACTAATTTTACCTGTGATACTACTATATGGGAGGGTCTACTATGCAAAGATATGGTCTTTGCTTCATTATTGGTAAAGAAACAAAAAAGTCTTAATTTTAAATAAATAACGGTCCGTAAATTACAGGAATCGGCTTTCAGTCGGCAGTCAATCAGACGCCGACTGTTAACTCATTTGACTAACGCCGCATGTGCGTCGAAGGAGATGGCTCCGCTCGCTTAATAGCTCTAGATATGAAAATTCTGAACCTACGTTGCACGCAGCGACATGCATGTCATTTCGTCAAAACAACCGAAAAAGTAATAAGTACTAAGTACTGTTTGTTTTTATTATGACTTTACGAAACAACAATCAAAATAAAACAATGCATTTCCTTTTGATAATGTGCAAAAGTATTTTCTACTTTAACTTACTAACAATAAAGGCGTATGTCGTATGATAAGTTTACAATGACGTATTGAGTCGGAGAGCTATTCGGACAGCCGAATAACTCTCCGGCACAATACGTCATACGACTTAAAACAAAATTTTGGAACAACCTCATTGACAAAATTCTAGTAACTTTAAAGGGTATGTAAATAAAACAATGATTAATTGAATACAAAAGTTTATTAATTCATAAAAACTGGCCAAGTGCGTGTCGGACCACGCACAATGAAGGTTTCCGTAGTTGGAATGAATTTATACCAAGAACAAATATATCATTGTAGTTGAAAAACATGTTCTCCCATACGGAATGTATAGGAGATCATGTTTTTCAAACTGCAAATTTAAGTTGGTCCATTATTACTCGGTAACCTGTAAAGCCTATTTAGCTGTGATAGTTTTCCTTTTAAATTCGTAATAAATACTACTGCTGTGATTTTTTTCACAAATCTAAGTACAATCATTTAGCTGGCAGGGAGGGGCGGGGGTCTATACTTGACTCTAACAAAAATTGGCACTTTAAAGCTTAATATTTCGCAAAAAGATTCCTGAATCGAAAAATTATTTTCATACACTCGCAATATTTTTGAACGACCTTTCCAACGATACCCCACACTAAACGATAGGCGAGAAAAAAAAAACATCCCCACTTTATGTGTTGGAGAGGTACCTACCCTAAAAAAAAATATAGTTGTTTATTTTATTTTACCACTTTGTCGGCGTTATTAATATGTATACCCATACCAAATTACAGCTTTCTAGTACTAACTATCTCTGAGCTAAGTGTGCTGACCATAAATATAAGAAAGAAGTATTTATATTTCTATGGTGCTGACGAACCTGAATGGTCCTTTTATAACTTAATGTCTACTTTTTTGGACGATGTTTATAACCAAAAACAACGAAGAGTTCTGAGGTATTTTAGATATTTATTTTAATTCAACCATTACATTATCCATACGCCATAAAATAACCATAAATTATCACATTATAATTACTTAAAACTTAAAACAAATTTGCCAGTAACAATTTTTTTTTTTACATTTATCAAAATAAGGATTGGGGGATTAAGTAAAATAAAACATAAAGCCTTGGGCAGACTGGTGCGACGTGACTCCGATAATTATTGTTCCACCGTAAACTTTGCTTAGAAATTGTTTTGTTAGCGTCGCGTCGCGCCAGTCTGCATGGGGCTTGATCAATGCTTAAGGGCTCATGTAGAAGGCAGTGCAGCCGCGCCGATACCGCTTCGCGTAACCATGTAGACTGAACGGTGAAGCGCTGCTACCGCATCGCCGCACCAAAACCAGCGTCAGACAGCATTTGTCTGGCATTAATGCTGAAATGAACCTTTTTGGCGCAGCCGTGAGGCACACACTTATTGTCAAAAGATTACTGTCAATTTTAGTTAGTTTGTATTTTGTGTTTCACGAACTGTGTCCAAATAAACGTTTTCTTTCTTTTCTTTACACCGTCGCGCGTCGCCGCGCCGTCTCCGCTTGATTTTGACATATCACTATATAATCTGCGGCGGCGGTGCGGCGCAGTAGCGGCACGGCACCGGTGTGGCAGCGGCACTGCACCGGTGCGGCAGCGGCGCGGCATTGGTGCGGCACCGGGCTGGCAACGTTGCATATACACAGCTCAAAGGCGCGGCGACCGACGCACAGCGTTGTCGCCCAGAGCGTGTGCGCCCCTTACATTTAATAATGTAAACAAACTACGAGTATATTCCATTAGTTTAGGTAATTAACTAAAGGTACAAATCGTAAAAAGGGCTTTTATAGACGACTGATGATGATGATGACTTGTTTAAAAATACAATAAACTTAACCAAATTACGTATTATTTTTTTGATTTTTACCATTATTTCCTTTTTTATTAAGGTTCCGTGGTAAACAAGGAACACTTATAGTTTCGCCATGTCCATCTGTCTGTCTGTCTGTCTGTCCGCGGCTTAGCTCAGAGACGGTTAGTACTAGAAAACTGTAATTTGGCATATGTATACATATTAATTATGCCGACAAAGTGGTAAAATAAAATCAAGAAAAAACATTTTTTTAGGGTGACGTTTTCCGTGGGGGTTCGTTTCGTTTTTCGTTTTTTTAGGGGGTGGGGTTCCCTACACGTAAAGTTGGGATGATTTTTTTTTTCTCATTTGCCCCATATTGTGGGGTATCGTTAGAAAGGTCGTTCAAAAATATTGCGAGTTTGTGAAAACCATTTTTGGATTCAGGGATCCGCTTCGAATTATTAAGCTTTTAACTGTTTTTTTTTTTTAGAGTCAAGTGTCCTTCCCCCCTCTCAGCTCAATGGTTGTACTTGGATTTGTGAAAAAAATCACAGCAGTAGTATATTATATAACGAAATTAAAAGGAAAACTATTAGAGCTACGTAAGCTGTACAGGTTAACGAGTAATAATCAACCAACTTAAATTTGCAGTTTGAAAAACATGATCTCCCATATATTCCGTATTGGAGAACATGTTTTTCAACTACAATGATATATTTGTTCTTGAGATACATTCATTCCATCTACGGAACCCTTCATTGTGCGTGGTCCGACACGCACTTGGCCAGTTTTTATGAATTAATAAACTTTTGTATTCAATTAATCATTATTTTATTTACATACCCTTTAAAGTTACTAGAATTGAGTCAATGAGGTTGTTCCAAAATTTCGTTTTAAGTCGTATGACGTATTGTGCCGGAGAATCATTCGGCTGTCCGAATAGCTCTCCGGCTCAATACGTCATTGTACACTTATCATACGACATACGCCTTTATTGTTAGTAGGTTAAAGTAGAAAATACTTTGGAACATTATCAAAAGGAAATGCATTGTTTAATTTTGATTGTTGTTTCGTAAAGTCATAATAAAAACAAACAGTACTTAGTACTTATTACTTTTTCGGTTGTTTTGACGAAATGACATGCATGTCGCTGCGTGCAACGCAGGTACCTACCTATAGTTTTTCAACTACAATGTTAAGTTTGTTCTTGGAATAAATTCAACCCAACTACGGAACCCTTCATTGTGCGTGCTCCGACACGCACTTGGCCGGTTTTTAATGTATGTTAAACTTTATCATTCATTCATAAACTACTCATCGTAGCGTAGATGTAACTGCTTGAGCATTATTTTTTTTGTTAGGTTTAGGTATAATAAAAATATACTTTCTATTGTAAAGAGCCCAAAAATACTGATTCTATAAAAAAACCTCAACGTTAACGTTGTTGAAAAGTACAACTGTGATGTGGCATGACAACTGAAGTGACAGGTATTACGTTTAGTCGGTTAACCAGACGCCTTTGACAGCTCTCTCGTCACATGCTTTTTAGGGTTTCATACCCGAAGGTTGCCAAACGGAACCCTATTACTAAGACTCCGCTGTCCGTCCATCCATCTCTCTGTCAGCGGGCTGTATCTTATGAACCATAATATGTAGTTAGACAGTTGAAATTCTCACAGATTGTGTATTTCTATTCCCGTTATAACAGCAAATAATAAAACCGGCCAAGTGCGTGTCGGACCACTAACAATGAAGGGTTCAGTAGTTGGGTTTAATTTATCTAAAAAACAAACTTGTAGTTGAAAAACATGTTCTCCATACATCGATATACCTACGCCACGATCAATTCTCCAACTGCAAATGTAAGTTTGTAATCGAAAAACAAAAGTGATATACTACAAATTAACACTTTTCGGACTTTTTTATTTGTTGAGCTCAAATCAAATTTCATGATTCTAGGTCAACGGGAAGTACCCTATAGGTTTTGATTTATTTGGAGTATCAAAATATGTCGCATAAGTGGCCGTATTTTTTTATTGCGTAGAGTAAAAAAGAAGCTTGATTTTTTTTTAGAGCTCCATGGTAGATCTGCGTATTTGATATAGATTTCAACTTAATTAATACTTCCATGCGTTCGTGAGAAGAAGGGTCTTGACAAACGGACGGACGGACAACGAAGTGATCCTTTATGGGTTCCGTTTTTTACTGTTGAGGTACGGAACCGAAATGAAAGGGCCATTCAACAAACATTCGATATTTTTTTTTTAATCATGCCCTGGAATGTGAGGTGTTATTGTGATAGCCTAGTGGTGTGACCGTCGGACTGCGAAGTCATAAGTCTCGAGTTCGAGCCCAAGGCACGTACCTCTGACTTTTCGGATTCATGTGCGTATTGTATAATTATCACTTGCTTCAAAAACGGTGAAGGAAAACATCGTGAGGAAACCGGCATGCCTGAGAGATATTTCTCAACGGCATGTGAAGCCAAATCAGAGGCCCATGGGCGGCTTTAAAACTCTGACAGCAGGTTAGTCACTAACCACACGAAAAGAAGAAGAATATAAATATAAGTAATTTTTTTCTTCATAAATTATGAAAAAGAAGCCGCTATAGTTGTCAGTTTTAGACCATATTTGTACGAGTTCTATCGCAACAACTAAATAAGTTAGGAATTTGAAACTTCTGTATATGTATCACTATATTATCACATAATATTATTATTTTTATACAAGCTTAGTTTTTGTTTACCCTAAACCACTTAAGGGGTCATTGTACTCATCATTATGAACAACTTTCACTATGGGCCCACCGCAGAAATCGCAAAAAATAATAAACTGTTCCCTACATTTATGTTCGCATAGTTCGTCGAAATGTAGGCAAAAACTGTTTTTTTTTTCGAGATTTCAGCGTTGCTCCCATAGTGAAAGTTGTTCATAATGATGAGTACAATGACCCCTAAAGAGATAAGCAAAAACTAAGGTTGTATATGTACTGTATTTTATCAACAAATAAAAAAACCCCGATTTTTATGGTATTTTATTCCAATAAGGGCGATTTTCCGCAACTGCAAAAAAAACTTTATAATTCACTGTATCATTATGATTAACAATTTATGCTTGCGATTTTTTAAATCTTAAGATTAAAAAAAACATCGTTTAGAATTTTCATCAGGCTAGGTGTGGGATGTGTAGCTGTCCGTGGTCGTCGGCCGTGTGGGCTGATGCGCGTGCGTCCGAAATATCGAAACCGTGGAAAGATGTCGTGCGTGGTCGTGCGCCATTCGGGCTGGTGCGCGTGCGTGCGCAATATAGCGCACCGTGGGAAGACCTCGGTGCGCGGTGCGTGGTCGTGCGCCGTGTGGGCTGGTGCGCATGCGTGCGCAATATCGCGCACCGTGGGAACCCGCCTTAATAATAAATCGATGAACGCCGGCTGCACGCACGAAAAAGTGTCCCGTTACGCTAACGTTACGATCGGAGCGAGGGAAGGGAATGTTTTGTTATGACGTTGTCAAGTTAAACTATCGTCCGTAAACCGACTTTACAGACAACCAACTTTTTTTCTAGTACAAAGATTAACGCGATCAAACAAAAAAAAAAAAACTATTCAGGTTTATTATATTAGTAAAGGTGTCCGTGAAGCTATTCCAATTTCCTAGATACATTGGAACATAAGCTGCTAAGCCGACCTTCAGAATAAAGATTTATGTAAAGAAAATATAAGATTTTTTTTTCCTAAATCGTTGGCAAGATACAAATATACTCGTAGAGCTGTGTAAGATATCTTTGTAAGAACACTGTGACAGCTCTGGAAATAAGCCAAGTACATAACATGTCACTGTTCAGCCCCAAAACTGTTGTATGTGAAGAAAAAATAAAGGAAGTCTTGGTAGTAGCAATCTCTCTGTCTCTGTCTTGGTAGTATTTTGATTTTAATTTGAATTATAGTTATTTTTAATTTGTATGTTATTTTTTATTTATTTTTATGTGTTTTTTATGGATCATCTGGTCTTGCAATAAAGATTTTTATTATTATTTTATTTTATTATTGATAATAAAGTATGTTACTCGCAGTTCCAGTTTTAGGAGCTATGTTTGTGTCTGTGGAACTATGTTAGTAACTAAAGCATTAAGAACTTCATTTACCTAAATATTAAATAATAATGTCCAGAGAACAAGTCCTTAAAATAGCCTCAATTTTTTTTTTACTGACTGTAAAAATATTTCCCCGTTAAAAAGATTGGAAACAAAAAATACCGATACGACATCTCACACCTATAAATGAGCCTCAAGGCTACGTATATACATTCTAAATCACGAGTCACGACTGAGAAATATCTCCAAAACATTGTTCAGTAAAAAGAAAACTTCATAAGTAAACAGTTTTCCGGAAAAAAACCTAAGTACTTAGAAGAAGCCCGTTAGTGGTGATAACTAAGTAGGCATTTGACCGTATGACCTTAACCTGACACTGCGACAAAAAAGGTCAATATTATAGAAAGTATGCCACTTTCCTATTCGAATTTCAAAGTAATATAGAAAAACATGTCGTACCTCAGAGTTCGCGGGACTCAGCAACACCAGCGCAGGTGGAGATCGCAGTACGACTGATAACAGTAGGAACATGTCACGCATATATCATTATAACAATCAATATGTACACGTACACATAAACGACAATGTTGCACATTGGACTTTATAATAATTAACGGTAGAATTATCTTAATTGGACTTCCGACGAGTTCATGTTTAGGTACTCTTTTATTAACGCCCATTCGTAATTTAAAATATTCTGACGTCATCGTCAATGGCCTCTCTCTGAAGCCTTAAACTCATGTTGGAGCGTTTTTGCTACAAGATGCTAATTGATGAATTGGAACATGAAATTTGTCTCTTTAAACAAAAAATTTGCTTTACATTATACAGACCAAAGTCGTGGCTATCATTCGTGAAGAATTGAAAGAATAATTAGTCCTGTATGAAACCGTAAAATAATTCTTTTGAAAACTTGATTAGCACTTCTAAATTAATTTTCGCGCTCCAACTAGTTGTAATTAAGTTAGAAAATTATTTTGAACGAGAACTTTTATTGGTAGTTCGTACCTCGGAAAAATAAGTGGGTTATTCGGACGGAAAGAGTCTTCGATCAACTAGCACTAGATTAAGGATTAGGACCAAAAAACATCGCTCAAGTGGCCGCGATTGCATATAACTTGATTTATAAACCTTAACACTCAAACATAAAGTTTATTATCCTTTGCAATATAAGTACATATTTACTACTTCGATTGAAAAATAAAGTATTTTTTAAATAAGAACAAAAATATTTATAGAAAAATAAAACATAATTTCTAAGCAATAAGGTTGAAAAAACTATATTGCTAAATTAGACCACACCATTATTTTGTCTTATTTTTCCGGCCGTTTTTGATGCGCTTATCGGAAATCAGTACTATTGTTGATTGAAGGAAATAATAAAAAGCAAACCAACCTAATGTAACTGAAAAAATAATAATTTATTGGTCCATTGTTAGAAAATATAACTTAATCATTATTATAATGCAACTCTGCTGTTACTAGTTAAGGGGCATGCGCTAAGGTAACCCGCGAAATTCAAATTTTCTTTATTTTTTGCATTTTGCAGGTCAGTGTCAGGTTTTATGTTGATTAAAATATGATTCGCGACCGTAACAAATATGGTTTTACATAATTATAATAATTACAATCAGGAATACAACTCCATAAGTAAGCACAATTGTCAAATGTCATGATTTCATGAAATAGTCATTCAATGGAATTATATATTATATGTATAACTTAGGAAGAGAGAGAGAATTGTAATCATAAAAATGATCAATGCAACATTGATAATTTTTATGATTACAATTCTATAAAAAATGAATGTAAATATATATTTTATTAAATAAACAGAACTAAGAGTTACATTGTCGAATTATGCAGGATTTTTTTTTTCTATAAATATACATTTGATACGGCCGCGAATCATATTTAAATCAACTTACAACAAGATACTGACCTGCAAATTGCAAAAAAACGTAACAAATTTTTTATTTCGCGGGCTACCTTGACGCATTCGCCTTAAATTAACATGGTTACTCAGAGCACTGGTATCGTCCCCCAAACCTGGTATCGTCTGTATCTTGGGGGCCCGAGTTGCGTCAACTTAATACTATAGTTCCCACTGCTGGGACCTGGGACACAGTCCTAATCTGTGTGAGAGGCAGTGGGCCATATTCCACCACGCCGGCCAAGTGCGGGTTGGTGGACGACACATAATGCCTTTGAATTTTTTGGTTCTTGGACATGTCGGTTTACTCACCTCACAATGTTTTCCTTCACCGTTTTGAGAGAAGTGGTGATGAAAAATAAAGTGCCTGCTTGGGTCCGAAACTCCGAACGCAGGACCTACGAATCGTAAGTCGCAGCCGATACCACTGGGTCACCTCTGAATGACTGACTGACTTAATAGGGATGTTGACTTAAAAGTATTTAGTCCGTCAGTCAGATAACAAAAATATATTAGACACGAGTTTTTTTCTTTATAATATTAATAAACAATGATTTAGATAAAACGCATTAAAGTTGGGGAGTGTGGGTTCGCTACGTCACAAGTCGGTATAAAATAAACCGGAGAATGCCGTTATGCTACATTTTAACTCAATGTTTTGCCGTAATCTTTTGATTACGAAAAAAAAGAACAAATACGTGTCGATTTTTTTTTTATAATCTATCAAAAGGACAAAAAAATAATTGTCAACATCCCTATTCCGGATGTTTGAAAATGGTCAGAATAGGTTACAGGCTACTTAATCAGTTGAAGGACACTGAACGAGACAATTTATGTTTTATTGTTACATACGTCTGGGGGCGATTAGTATCCCGCAAAGCTTTAATCAAATAAGGGTAGCGGACTCATTGTCAGCCTATAATATTCCCACTGTTGGGCACAATGGGGAGTGGGCCTTAATTCACCACGGCACCATATTGGCGGCATATTCTGTTAAATATTTTTCTGACAATGGCTGTGAACAAAGTTCATGTAGATAGGTATCTTAACTTAAGTAAGTGGTTAGAATAATTAAATGCATTTTGCATTCTTCATAATCACTTTTGTGCGTTAATGAGTGTTTGAGATATAATGATACATAATACCTATGCCGCGCGTACCTACTGCTGCTAGAAAATATATAAATAAACATTATTATCAGCGAAATATATGCCTAGAGTAAATAAACTGATAAGTGAGTAAATATTTGATTCCGGTTGAAAAAAACTCCGATAAAATTATCAAAACATCCGCTTTCATTCGTTCCTGAGAGGAGATTGAAATTGCACTGCGTATTATTTATTTGTGGCTGGGTTATACTCTACTGCTTAGCTTTTTACCATCTATGTTGGGGTGGGCTTCCAGTCTAACCGGATGCAGCTCAATACCAGTGTTTTAAATGGAGCGAGTGCTTGTCTGACCTCAACAATAGTTACTGGGTTACACGATACCCCTTGGTTATAACCAAGCATAAACCCGAAAATCTGACAATCTGTATAAATACAGGTTGTCAGATTTTCGGGCTTCTGGCTTACTGAGTTTTAATAGATAAAAAATATGAGAACACTTACATTAACCTTCTAGATATCTCAGTCTTCAGCGTTTAACACAAAAATACGTAGATATTATAATGTTTTTAGTGGCACACACAACACATTAACAGAGGTTATTTAACGAGGACGTACATTACCAGAGTGAAGCGATGCCGCGGTTTTAAATCATCGCAAATTGACTAAACACGAGCAAAGAATTTACATAAAAAGTTTTATTTATGTACTTCTTCACTTAAAACAGACATACAGTCAGGCCGAGTCTTTAAGTTAACGTTCAAAAAAGCCAGCCAATGACACAAGTTTGCTTCAAAAACCGTAGTGCTGGGCACAAAACAACCGGATATTATGATCTGAACAGTTCCTATAGTTTCGGAAAAATACCGAGAGATACACGTACATTCGTATACGCAATGCTTATAATACGAACGCCTTTTAAAGAATGGTAATATGTGTAACTAGGTAACGGCTTTATCAATGTTATTATCGCGTGTGTGTACTATGGACTTAAAAGACGGCCTGACTATCTGCTATTATAATCTTTCAATTGTTTGTTATCTTGATTTTTTTAAACCACATTCGGTTTTAATCCGGCAGTTGAAAGTCTATGGATAATAAAGACAGAAAAGGGTAAAAACCTGTCCAGTACCACGTAGTTTGATGGGTGGAAGACTGCCTAACAAAAATGAACTTTTTTTACTAAATGTACTTTCTACTTTTACGGCACAAGAAGATCCTGAAATGAAATTAATATGCATTTATTTGTTCCAGTTATTCAGATTATCAATAATTACCGAAAATTTACCAAAAGTAATTATTCGATTTTATAGGAGTGTTTATTCGACTCTGTTCTAGATGAATTTAAACTTGTTTATTTGGTATCGCAATAAAAAACCATTCGACCTCCATTAAATGCATGCAGCATTATAAATAATGAACATTATGCATGTCTGTCAATATTTTAATGCATCCTGCAATTACAAAGACTAGGGTAATATTTCAACCGAATAGGTCTGAATTTGTCGGAGTTTCGTCATTCATTCGATATAGCCTGTACCACGCCTATAGGTAGGTAATCAAAGATGCCCTTAGCATAGTGTTTTTCGATGCTACGCTACTTTTCATAATCATTATATTTTAACAGCCCGTCTTTAAGTGGTACTTATTTACCTACCATCCGCAAAGATCAGTTCGCTTAGAAATTAATGTTTAAATTAGCTATGACCCCGACCCTCATGACTTTAACGCTTTTTTCGCTACATTAAACTTTAAATTCCACTAGTAAAGAGTTTTAATAATTATAATATCTACAGAGTGAGTTGTGTTTCGGCAGTTATAGGTAAGATAGACAGTTCCTCTGTGGTTGAGGATTCTACAGAGGGTGAAGCTCGCTTCCACGTTCGGCCTGATCATCACTTAATTAAAAATCAGGTGAGACGTAGGCGTAGAGCTTACCCGTTGTTATTTTTTTTTTAAGTACGTTTTCAGCCAATATCAATGACTTGTTAACGAGAAGATGCTGCTACTGACTCTCAGAACAGTTAGGTTTTTGCAGAAGCATAAAAGGGAAAGGGTATAAGGTTATGACTTGTCATCTTTTTACCAGGTCGACTGATTGTCACACTCACGTCCGTGGTAGTTGCGGTCATGAATTCACTACAGTTGAATCGATTAGGCAAATTACAGTGATAACATTTTGTTGGACAAAAGGGCCTGATAGCGACATGATATAAATCACCAATGGGGTAGACAGAAGTATGTTTTGCTTTCACAGTTCTCGAATTTTTGATCGGTAGTCAAAGTTCCACGTTCTTTTGCCATCCAAGAATATCCTAACATGGACAGAAAAACCTAAGTACCCAGTCTACTTCGTCCAACTATGGAATTTCATTCGGAGCCATTGAGGCAGCTGACCTAATACCATCTGTGGCGAAGTATGTGCTAGCGATACGAGTTTTAGTTCTACATATACATGATGGGTCTCATCTGGTACTAGAAATGGACTAATTTTAGAAAATAAGCAAGCGCGTACGTTTTCCTTTTCATCGTATACATAATTAGGCCTTTTCAAATGACAGGTTATACAAAGACTGGCTATAGCTCTATGGGGGAGAATTCTGGGGTTTCTTTTTTTAGTCATCGCCACTAAAACAGCGGTTACTTAAA
The DNA here is from genome assembly GCA_916701695.1 of Agrochola macilenta. Lineage (NCBI taxonomy): Eukaryota > Metazoa > Arthropoda > Insecta > Lepidoptera > Noctuidae > Agrochola > Agrochola macilenta. The sequence goes on from OU753557.1 coordinate 15,020,804, forward strand.
CAATCAAACCAGCCAGTGACTGGCTGGTTTGATTGTTTAAGTAACCGCTACTAAAATTATCACTGGCTGACTGGCTCAATAGCTGCCTTTACAGTTTCTGGGATTTTCAGTGGTTTTCTGGGATGTTCTAAAATATATGAGTGAGGGGTCTATCCATAAGTCTGGAAACCAGTTTTATGAAGTATCTGTTTATCAAATCGCTCTATAAAACGTCTGTTTTAAATTGCATTTTACTCATCATCTCGTCATGTTCGTGAACGGGCGCCGTCAGTAGGGACTGGTCATCTCTTAGCTACCACGGCTTATTTTAATTTAATTTAATTTTTGAATTTTTATTTTTGCTACGGACGCTTTTAACGTTTTGCATCGTTCTCACATGTATAACTTCAACATGAATGATGTAACCAATTTTTTGTAACCATATTATGATTTAAAAGAGTGTCCGTGGAGTTTCTTGCCCGTTCTTCTCCATAGGTACCTACTACGCTTTGGAATGGGCAATTAGCTTCATCTTTCTGACTGACGGACCCCTTGACAATTCAAAAGTGCCTGTATTTGGTTTATTTGAAATAAATGCTTTGAGTTTGAGTTTGAGTTTGAACTCCTGTATTATACTATAGTCTGTGCTCGTGAGTCACTGCATTTCTCGAGGAGTAATGCAGTTGGTTTACATTTATATTCGTCATCGCGTTACGAACGCGGCAATGAAGTGGCTGGGAATATTCTCACGATTTGTTTAGACAAACCTTTTCTCGACCTTTTTTTTGTGTTAAAATTTTCTCGGGTGTCTTTAAAATTATAGGCCTAGTCCAGCAATGATAAAAAATCCCATTAATGGACATAAAAGTTTTATTTTTTGTTTTACTTCAACCCGAACCAAGCAAGCAAGCTTAATGAAGTGTTTATACGTATAGACGGTGTAGATTGTTTTTGTAGAATTCATAAGGTTTAATTTTTTCATAAAATCATTTAGATAGGTACATAACTAAATGATTCAGAAAATATAGATTCTCAGTCGATTCTAACATAATATTCATGATATTAATATTGTATTCATAATCTAATAACAAAAATAAAGTTCACAAACAAACAGGTAGATGGCGCTAGTGGTCGATAAGCAAGCCAACACATAACAAAGACCACGTGTTTCTGTATATTAAGTGACAAGATCCCACGCACATAACTTCTCAAAGAAAGGTGATCTTTGGAACGTTGCTAAAGGAAAACAAACTTCATATTCCCATTTTTAAGTGGGGCAATGGGTTATACGATCGCCGCCTCCAATATACTTTTATTTGTCACTGAATGGTGATATCGATGTTTCTATGAAGCGCGTAATGCTTCAATGATAGTTTTATATGCTTTTCTACAGTTTATGTAAAAAAAAATGGTGACGCCGATATTTATTATGTTTCAACATGTTTTGTTAAATCAAAATTCATTTATTCATTAGAGATGAATAAATGAATCAATAATAATAAATGAATTTTGGCTGAGATCAGCACTTTTCGAACGTCAAAATTACATAAGACAGTCCCCTAAAAGTCCCACCCTTCACCACTTCTAGTGCTTTAGCTGAGAAGAAGAATTGGCGCAACAAACACCCCAGCAGCACTGCTGTCTGTTCAGTTAGAATAACTTTATTCTATACAATAGTATGTCAATAACATGTCAGCTAGCACACGCCAAAATACCACCAAAAAACAACATCGAAAAATATACTCGGGCAGAAATAAAAAATAAAAATGTAAACAGAACTTAAATACCTAAATAAAGGCCTCCAGGGAAGGGCGTGCCCGCTTAGAGCAATTTAAAGCTGTAACTCGAAGACACAAATGATAAACTAGGACCATCAAAGCAAAATAAATAAACAGTTAATTACTCAATACTGGGTAGTATTGAACCTTGAGGTACACCTAACTGAACTGGTAGCTCGGAAGATTTCACACCATTAACCTCTACCCATTGGAACCTACTATGTAAATCAGAAGAATAGTCTCGTTTTATGAGTTACAGAATATTAGTAACACACCCATATCCTAAGTATTGTCGACACATTATTTTCTCGGAATTAATTTCAAACATAACCCCTTTTTTCGAACTATCTACTTATTTTAACTACAATAGCGACGGGGTAATCTATTCACAGTAAATGGAAATATTTAATTCACATCGAACCTGTTATAATTTTATACAATTCGAATGCAGTGGTGAATTGAAAATAATAAAATTAAATAGTTGCATATGCAAGTAGGTTCTGGGCTTAAAGGTCGACGTAGGTACTACTCAGTGCATGAGTAGAAACAAGAATCAAAGTTATCGATCGTACGTGTGGTTTCGCTATGAATGAGGAAGCTTTCGCTTCGTGGATATTGCAATCGTTTTCGATTCACTATGGATATGGACAGAGAAGAAAGGTTTGCTCATTAAATGGGTGTAATTGAAAGTCTACGAAAAGACGACGCGAAGAGAATAGGCATAAGCAAGCCTTCAAAATCAGTTTTCGTTCCAATAATCTTGGCATGATAAATCTGATCTGTCTGCCAAGCTAAAGTAAAATGGGTGACTTAAATTATATTATGAGTGCTATAATTTCACTGCGATGAGCAATCAAGATAATTATTAATAGCGAAAAATAACCCTGAATTCGTTTCAGAAAGTTGCTGCGTTCTAATTTCCATGCCAACCATGGCCTTGTTTCAATATAAGTTAATAGCTCATAAATGGGTAGATATTTTTCTATGTGCTTTCCAATTTCCTGTTCTTTGGTTTATTTGTATATCTTTAAACGTTAATTTTGTTCGCCGATTAAAGTTTTATTATTATAATCGACCTCTACAAAAACTCGCTTTGTCCCGTGGGGTGGGCGTAACTATGAAATGCTTAATTAAACCTAAGTACTTATGTATTAGATACTGAAAGGTTGAATGCAGTGCCTTTAGATAATAGTGTGAGTTGAAAGGAGTCCTTCGTCGAATGGTGTAAAGTTTACATCGAATTTCTTCGTATTTATAAACGCACAGTCAGCCACAAGAGTATGCTTCCCGCAATCCGAAAGAAAATTTTAACCATCCGAGAAATACTGGCAGGAATTAGTTACAAAAAAAAAACACAAATGTCATATGCGACGAATGCCAATCATATGCCAAAGCGAACTGAATCGTAACAGGAAAACCATTGGTATTGAATATTGATAAAACTGAAAACTCATATTTCCCGTTCATTGTTATGTTTTTTTTTTTTGTTATGTTTACTACTTTACGGCCGCCATTACTTCGATTTATTTTTAACTACACTTGGAAAATGAACAAAAGCCTAAACCTAAACAAAAATATAAAATTATATTTAATTTTATATTTTTGTTTAGGTTTAGATGATTATGGTTTTTTTTTTGTGGTACCTAAACAATTCTAGTAAAAATGATAATGATACATCATGTCTTGTATTAACATTTCTTCCATTGTTATTAAAAACAAAATTGCTACTGCTCATTAAAAACAGTTATTTATGTAATATTAAATGTACCTTAATTTGACGTTTTTTTATTTATTTATTTATTTATTTATAACAATCTTACCTACACTATCATTACAGATCTATGATCCAATGCGACAGAGTGGTCTTACTAACTAAATCCTAAATCTACACCTTATACCTAGTTAAAAAATATCTTAATCTAAATAACTTATTACATATAGTGTAACTTTTGCGAATTCACTCAAGTTGCACCACAATACATCAACCCTCCCGTGAACCTCATTCACCACGCGTATGGCTCTAGTGAGAGGAGTTCTCGCCAGTAGGTTGGTCCTGGCTGCAGGTACAGCGAGCAGGGGCGGGCGTTGCCGCCTCCACACGTACCGGTCGGGCACGTACAGCTGTAGGTGTCGCAGCACTCCCGGGGTATGCGCCACGCCACGTAGTAGTTTCACTACACACGCTACGAGCGAAAACTCCCGTCGTACTCTTAGAGTGTTATACCCTACCATACCCAGAACAAATAGTGTAGGGTACATCAATGGGTATAATGGATATACCCCATACAACTTGTAATACAAGTGTCGCGTGAACCTATTTTGGATACGTTCCAACATAACACTATATTTCGCCTCATGAATGCGCTATGTTCGAGGTGACTTCTGACTAATGCGTCATATAGTACCCTTAGTGTCGTGATGTTGGTGAATCCTTGGGACTGCCTGAGTACGAAACCTAGGTTTCTGTATGCCTTCTTACATATCTTGTTGATATGCTCACGGAAAGTTAGTTCCTGAGAGAAGACTACCCCTAAGTCTCGTACCTGAGACACTCGTTGCATCGGCACATCCTCAACCTTGTACTGATAACTCGAGGGAGTTCGCGCGCGAGTGAACGACATCACCGAACATTTAGCAACATTAAAATGCAGTTTGTTGTCATTGCTCCATTCGACCACTCTGTCAATGTCTTCCTGTAGGCGTTCACAATCCGAGTGATCCCGAACCTCGAGCAGCAATTTCAGGTCATCCGCAAACAATAAACAAGTCCCATGTCTGACGACTTCCGGCAAGTCATTTATCATTACAATAAACTCGAGAGGCCCTACATTGCTGCCCTGGCTCACGCCCGATCTCGTGTAATACGGTTGCAATACGGTTGCATTACGGTTTGTTTGGTTGGTTGTAATACGGTTCTTGACATTCGTTAAACGCTCCATAGGTACGTACATACCTATCGTTTTGTTTTCACTAATAATGGAACGGTGAAAGCAGTTATGTTGGAATCGATTCCGACCTTCACCTTCTCGTAAATCGATAAACTTGTTATACTGGCTAGTTAGAAATTGGAATTCCAATTATTCGATTCTGAAATCAAAGTTAATTTTCTTATTGGTCACATATTTATTGTTGGTAATACTGATGAAATCATGTTGTAATTCACCGATAATGGGTGTTTGTTATCAAATCAGGTGCTTGTCAAAATGTATGTCGAATGACGAAATTTATGATAACGACTTATTTCAAATTATTTCCAAAAGGAAGCTCATACTTCTGTTGTAATAATGTAACGTGTGTATATTTTCAAGCTAAGATGATGCATATTAATTTGCCAATCATAGTTGCCAACAATGGTGTTTATATTTTTATTTAGGTAGGTATCCACCTATGTAAACAGCTACATGTTTTTGATCGATATCTATGTATGAGACATGTATCGCACCTTCTTTATCGTGAAACTGGGCTAATTTCTACATCAAACTTTGGAATTATTGATGCATTATGTGCAAACGTTGTTGTAATTTTACTATTTTTATTATATTTATTACCCACCTATACATAAGCCGGAGAGAACAGCAACAGCATTGAAGATAAGGCCGAGTTATCGCAATTTGAAATGTATTTCCATTCATCACCTGATAGCAGTTACAATGTAAACATTGAGCTTATTACATAAATGACTGTATAATACCGCGGGCCGAGAGAGAAAATAACCGAAAGAGATAGGTAGATTCGTAACACGTGGGTTGGCAAGGGAGGGGTATATTTGTGCTTGGCCCAAATTCGCGGTGTAGCAATGAGCCGCGGCGCGAAAGAGCGCGAGGCGAGTGGCGGCGAGGATGTTGCGTCCGTCTCACATCGCTACCGAGTTGTGACTATGTACTTCTGACTATTCTATTCAGGCAGAGCAGCTGACGGGCTATTCTCAAGGCACCGAAAATTAATGATGTCGTGTCGTTATCAGAGACACATAAAAAACTCTGAAATTTTAAACCATTTTATATGTGACTGTTTGTTACTTGAAGTTTTTTATGAGCTACCTGGGGAGCGTTATTGTAATGTTCATTGGTTTTATTTGGGGCGACTCAAAACTAGACACTGCGTGACTTCACCATGTTTCAGTTTCATGAAAGTTACCTTCAGGAGATTTATGAGCGAAAATTATTTTCACATGAATTTTGATAGCTACGAGCACTCAAAAAAAAACCCATATCATGTGATGCTCATTTGCACTGAAGTAACAAAGGGAATTCGCCTCTAATATCAACGAACGACACGCTTCCGCGACGCCTCCCCTCGTGGTTGTCGAATAACCCCACTAACATCTGACGCAAAAGAAAGAACCCAATAATCTATAAGTACACAGCTGTTTATACGTATAGCTATCTACTACGTAGTGACGTCATTTCATTCAAGAAACGGGTTTTGCGAAAACTTCAATGAAATGTTCCAACGTAATTTAGTTGACGTATATTACCACTATCGTACGTATTTTAGTCCTTGTGTAGGCTAAGTAGTACTTATATCGGCACGTGGTATTTTTAGCGCGTATATTTCTGCACTAGATAATGCATAGGTACGTAATGTGTTACGTTATTTGAAATACCGATATCATTACGTAAGCGTGTTGACATAATATAAACTCCGTTTGTAAACGGTAGATAATTAGGCAGCTGCTTGTTATTAATATCATCTGTTCGATTAATTGTTAACTAACCTTGTTCATTACTTATTTATGTCAATGTTTCTGTATTAAAAAGTAATGTAAATACTGAAAAGTCCTCTCTCATTAAAGGATTTAAAATTGGACGTGGCGCCGCCGGTACCCATAGAGGTATTGATTTTGCGTCACAGCCAGGGAACACCTGACATGTCCCTATGAGTGGGTACGAGGTAGAAAAAATTATATGTTCATATCGTTCATGATTTTTTAAATGAAAGGGTAGATTGGGATTGTCATTTATGTTTCACTAGCGACCCGCTCCTGGCTCGCACGGTTTTTACGACTTGACAAAACATCGAGATTTCTTAGGTAAACGTTACTTTAATATGAACGTATTATACACATAAACCTTCCGTAATAAAGTCTCTAAACGATGGTGAAAACCTCATCAAAATCTGTTGCGTGGTTTAGAAGAACAACGCGGACATACAGACAAACGCGAAAAGCGACTGTTTTATAATATGTATACTTAGATATAAAGTCCTATGTTAAATGTTAGTAGGATATACGAAAAGTTCTTTCTAGAAAAAAAATAAGAAAGAGGTAGGTACTAGGTACCTACTTATAATGTTTTTGAAAAGGCTAGTTGGAAATGTAACCTTACGAGCGTTTATTCTGAAGGTTGGCAACGTCGCAAATAGATGTCAAATATTTCACTGTTTTGATTAATTTGCCAATATTACTGTGTGAAAATAAAAAATGTGGCTAACTAGCGAACTAGAATATTGATTTTGAAATGCAATAATTAATATTGTAACAGCGAATATTTAGTTTTAGATGTAAAAAATCTATTTCGAAACTTTCCAAATGCGTTTTTTACATCTAAAATGGGTACTTACAACATCAAATTAAATGTTATCATTGCAATTCATTATTAATATTCTAGTTCGCTAGTTAGCCACATTTCTTATTTCAAAACAGGTAAATATTTGACAGTTATTTGAGACGTTACCAACTTTTAGGATAAACCCTCTTAACTGTCGCCTTTCGCCCATCCGTCCACTAATTATTATTTTAAAGCCCTCAGGCAATATGTTCTACCTCAGATATTTCAGAAATGTTCAGAATGTTGAACACAAGCCGACGGTAACTGTTGTTACAACATCATGCTTCGCTTGTTAAACTTTAGATGACAGATTTGGGGCTGCCGAGACCCTTGCTATAATCCCTACCGCCCCCAAATAGGTACAACCCTAGCTATCATTTTACAACGTAGAGATAGGGGCACCTCTAATTGTAAGTACTTACCCGGTTATTTAGAAGTACAGTCACGTGCATAAACCATATACTTACGCAAGATTCACAAGCGATTTTCTCCTAAAGTATCGATAGATATTTTATGTTGTTGCAAACTTTGTATTATCAAAAAAATGCTAATATGAAATAGATCTTTCTTTAGAGTTGCAATTTGTATTTCACGAGAAAAACGGTTTTTAATTTTGCGTAACTGTAAGGTATTTATTCTCTTGACTGTACGATGTTGTTAGCTTAATTGGACCCCAGCAATTATTCTAGTATGCCCTCATCTAAAATCAAAACAATGTAGTTAGAAGCTTGATTGACAGTTGTTTGGAAAGTAATCATTTGTTGTTTTAAATAATACTAGCGACCCGCTCGTGCTTCGCACGGTTTTTACGACTTGACAAAATGGAATAAATTCTCTAAACGATGGTGAAAATCTCATCAAAATCTGTTGCCTGGTTTAGAAGAACAACGCGGACATACAGACAAACGCGAAAAGTGACTTTAATTTATGATATATATAAATGATAAATGATTTTATTTCTGTAAGTGGGTTTGGACAAAACACTTTTACACGTCAATCATATTTTTTTAAACGAGATGAGGTCGGCGTTTCCTATCTGTCTACTCCGAGAAACAAACTCAGAGGTCACAGTCTCTTTTAAAGTCCAGACATATCAGATCATGTGAAGATCATGTAGATTGGTGTCTGAGGTGGTCTTTTGAGGAAAGAACGACACAGATTGAGAGGACCTGTCCAGTCAGTGCACGCATTTGTCAGTGACCGTGCAGCTCAACTCAGAGTTTTAAGGAGCTCAACGATTCGACGAACAATACCAAAAAAAGGACATTTGGGAATAAAGATTTTTTTAAATAAAATAATCCAGGTTCTTTTTTAAAGCACTATCTCGCTACACTTTTTCCCCACAACTGAAACTCTTGCAATCCAGAATCTACATTGGCGACCAACCAGCATAGCGCCTTGACAGCTGGGCGAGAGCACCAAATACATAAGTACCTACATAGTAATATGTAGTTTACGAAGTTTGCCTTCCGTGCCTCAGTCTCGAGGGCCTTGAACCTTAAGCCGGTGGTCCGGGTTGTCAAACACCTGCCATCATATCATTACAACTCAAGTAAGACAAGGGTCTAAACAGAGTAATCAAAGTGCATCCAAACTATAAGGTTGCAGAGTTCAAATGAAAGTCGCTCTATAGAAAATAGGAGCTGATATAAGTATGAACATAATATCTGGTTAGACTGGACACTGATTCCAGAATTAAAGGCTAGGTCGATACTGACGTTGTGCAACTGATCGTTTGAATGCTATCTAGGAAGTCACCACGCACCACCTCCTGTGTGAAGATTGCCTAGATCGTATGACTTCATTAGAACGTCCAGCGGACTCATACCATACCACCTTATACTGCCCTAATAATACCGACCGATGAAAATATTAAATCATAAAAGATTCTACGTGTTCAGTTTGATGTCTCATAACTTTAAGTTATGCTATAAGTAAAAATAATACAAAAAGTCCTAGAACGCGTGTTTCAAAAATATATAGTTTTGAAGTAATCATAAAAGATGAGACTCTCGATGTGTGTATCTTAGTTTCATTGATAAGTACGGATAAATCATTTTCTTTCAAACCAATCATTCTTAGTGAAAGCTAAGAAAATGCGACGTTATCATATTTTTTTTTATTGACAAAAATAGCAGTTTTGTTTTTAATTTTATGTCACGTAATGGTGTTTTACAAAAATAATCGTGACATTGTCGAATTATTTAAAAAAAAAAACGAAAAAATAAATTTAAAAAAAAGTGCCAGTTGATTCTTTGACACGGTCTTATTAATACCCTAGAGATAAGGGGATATCAATACGAACACGTTGTATATTTTTAATTATAAATTGTATTTGACAGGTAGGTACACGGCTAGGTATACGGCTAGGTATACTTGAATAAATTAACGTAGGCAAAACAAGCGCGGACAACTGGCAATTAGAGCGTAAAAAACAGGACAAAGTAGAAAAGACTATGCCGGAGGGCGCATTCTGCTAGAAGGCAGGATACGCCAGACAGAAAACGAAGAATCAAGGTTTTATGACATTCGCTTAATCCCACTATTTAGAAAAAAACTAGCCGTCCCGAGCCCGCTGTAGTTAAAATACGCCATTACAAAATTGCTTTTAACATAAAACATTGTTTAGTGAGGGACGAAGGCATTTCATATATTTTGACAGATGGTGCCTATCTGGCTTTACAAATTTTGGGTACCTACCTGAGACACAGGTACCGAAACCAAATGCCAGCCTTCCTCAGAGAGAGCGCATCGTTAAAGGCACCTATGTCCATTGTATGCTTATACACATAACGGACTGAATGTTAATCTATATTCTACCCGATTACACAGTCGTAATATTTCAGTCACATACTTTAAGCACTAAAATAAAAATGTGCCGAGCGTTGCTTTGGTTATCATATTTAAATAAAGCCGATTACTGCCAAACGAAACGAGCTTTGGAATTCAGTCCGCCAATTTATCGTGTTCTTTTTTTATGAGTCTGTCTGATACTGTTACGTATGTCCGTACAGTTTGTATCAAATTCTTATTCGTTGGGTTCGATGACAATTTGGAAGAACAAATTACAGATGCTTTTGGTTTTTACATGTTCTTTGTTCTTATTTTAAGAGCGTTTAACCTAAAAGTTGGCAACGTCGCAAATAAGTGTCAAATATTTACTTGTTTTTATTAATTTAGCAATATTACTGTATGGAAATAAGAAATGTGGCTAACTACCGGACTGGCATATTAATAATGAATTGCAATGATAACATTTAATTTGATGTTGTACCCGTTTTAGGTGTTAAAAACGCATTTGGAAACTTTCCAAATACTTTTTTGACATCTAAAACTAAATATTCAGTGTTACGATATTAATTATTGCATTTTATAATCAATATTCTAGTTCGCTAGTTAGCCACATTTCTTATTTCCAAACAGTAATATTTCCAAATTAATCAAAACAGTGAAATATTTGACATCTATTTGTGATGTTGCCCACTTTCAGAATAAACGCTCTTAATGATCCATCAACATATGAAAATGAAATCAACATCGAAATATGTGTTTATTCATGAATGTATGCAAAAATGTATTATCTTATTCTTCTTTTCGTGTGGTTAGTGACTAACCTGGTGTAAGAGTTTTTTTAAACCGCCGATGGGCCTCTGACTTGGCTTCACATGCCGTCGAGAAATATCTCTCAGGCATACCGGTTTCCTCACGATGTTTTCTTTCACCGTTTTAGAAGCAAGATTATAATACGCATATGAATCCGAAAAGTCAGAAACGCGTGTAAAATTAATTATAATTATTATCTTTTTAGGTATGTCCGTTATTGTTATTATGTAAGTGTGAATGTGTAATTGTGTTGAAAGGGAAAGCATTCACTCTGTTATCGTTTGGTAGTTATCTCCGGTTCATGGGCACTTGCATACTGTCGAATTTTAATCGCCTGTGCGAGTATAAATTTTCTGTTAATTATACGAGCTACCTTGAAATCAAGTGTTAGTAGATACGTTGAGAGTACATAATACCTCAGCTCAAATTCACGCCTTATCTCGCTCGAACGATACTGCTCGCGGACTGAATGAGAGCGACACTGAGCGGCGGCGGGGAGAAGGCTCCAAGGCGCCAATAGTTAAGATAATGTCTTTTTACAGCGAAAATAAAAGTAATAAAAAAAAAAACCTAGTATACAGGGTGTCAGGGACATCGACGCGAAAACTGATACCATGGGTTCAGTACATGATTCTGAACACCCCTGCGTTGAAATTTTCATTGGTGCAATAACTACGCGGTCAAAATGTATGCAACAGCTATATTTTTTTTTAATAACCGACGAAAAACTTCCCGGGGGGTTCAGAATCGGTATATCTGCTTTATAATTAGTTCAGTTATTATGCAGTTCAGTTTCATGATCTAATTTGAAGTATTTTTTGAATACCAACTGTTTATTGTTCGGTTTGGAGGTAACTTTGGATTTTTTTCTATAGAGAAAGTTTTATGGAATCGTGTTTTCGTCAAACTTCGTACTTACTTAACATTAATACTCAACCTTTACCATATACGTATTTATTTATTTTCCATATTTAACGGAGGATCATGCTAAGCAATTTGAGGTACCTATCATAAACTGGTCTCTGCCATAAACATAAGAAAGCAATGTCATAATTATATGCATGGTTGCAAACTACATAGTGATACTCTCATTCACCTAGAGTAATAGTGGACTAAAATATATGTTTTATCGTAGTGCGTATCAGTAACTATTGTTGCTCTGAGTTATTTGAATTCGATAAGATAAAACTCAGGTTTTCTCGCTTAAATGTTACAGAAACCGGTACTGTGGTATTGGATATTTTCAATATGTATTTCTAGCACGAGTTGGAATTATCTGCGCATTCCAAAACGGCAAAAATGTGCTAAAATTAGGCGGTTATTAGTTTGTTGTATGTTAGTACAGCTGTGTAGTGACAGATGGCGTTAGTAGTGTGTTGGAGCACAAAGCGTATCGCGTGGTTTCAAAAATATCTGGTTTCTCCGTATCGCGGCCGACCGCGCACGTTGTGATTATCACAAGTCACAACTCACTGACCTTGGGGCAAAAAGGAGAAACAATTTTAATTCCAACTGCGGTGTTTTTCTTACTTGAGCATACTAATAAGGCGTTGTTCATTCTTAGAAACTTTGTTTCACGAATTACTTAGCGATTTTGATTACTTAGATGTTTTCGTAGTTTTCGATTAGGTTTTTGTGGATAAAGTAAATTTTATAAGCTGCATTGAATTATGTATTTTGCAATTACGCTTGAAGATTATTCTTTTATTTTTGGACTATGGCTGTTTGCAAGCTTTTTAAATGCGGTAGTGAATAACTTCTATAATTACCTACTACAATTTTGGCTCGCAAACTCCACGCGCCACACGTCTGTAGGGCTAGCTGCACTAGGTATATACTCGTATAATTTTAAACTAAACGACACCTAAAATTCGATTCTCATATAAAAAGTAAAGAAATACTTAAATAAAATTCGAAAGTACAGGACGCAGTTAGTGATACATTTACGCGCGCTTTCCAGGAACGCGGACAAGTGGGCTGTCAACATGCCGCGGCGCACACTCAGTGACGCACCCAATTTTAATTCCCGCTATTCAACAACTACCATAAAACGGTAGTACATACATCAATATGCGGTGTGTCATATCTGTTTAATTTGTTCATTCTTCGCGTTGCATTATGTCCTGATAATCAAACAGAACTGGAATTTGTTAATAAGTACAACAGTGACATTATTTTTACAACTAAACTAATATTAAGAGAAAACATTTGATTTTTTGTATGTTTGTATATTTGTTTACTTGTTTGTAATGGATAAACTCAAGAAATACTTAACCGATTAAAAAAAATCTTTCACTTATAGAAAGCTACATTAACAGCGAGTAACATGGGCGTATTTTATTTTTCAAAATAATTAGAGATCCCTGCAAAAACTGCAATAATGTAACCCAAGGTATCAAAAATTTGCCCATAAACATCATTATTTGTCGTGCGCTGCGAAAACTATTGATTATAAATAAATAATGTACTACATGTTTAAAGTACTCATTATAACCCACTAAAAAGTCCACGAGGCTTTATGTCTAACTATTATAGTTAAGTCACAAAAACCGTTTTTTGATCAAAATTGATAATCAAAACGGGTAGAATCGAGAGATGATGTTACTGTATCATGATATTAATCATTATCCAACTATGATTATCTTCACGGTATGACCCTTAGGAGACGAGCAAAAGTAAAGAAAGTTAGAAAGAACGCTAAGCGAAGACACAGCGCAGGCGGACGATGCAAAGGAACAATATTTTAAGAAATTTCACGCGAACAAAGTCGCAGGCAGAAGCTAGTAAATGATAAAATGGTATAAAATTATAAAGTAACTAACTGCCGATACAATGTTTACGCACTACTGCAGTAGAACACTGAATGCAAATTACTTTATGACTGGTAGCGGCAGTAATTTTTCTTCGAAGTTTCGCTTTGGTTCATTACTTTTTAATACGCTGTAAAACTGTTATTCGCGCATTAATTTCAAACCGTCAAGTTTGATAGCCTGTTCTAAATAAACAAAAATCGACGTTAATCAAAACAATAGACAAAAAGTAGCTCGTATTTTCAACAAAGTATTTTTACCAATCTCAATTTTAGTGTTATGTTCCATTCGAAATTTTAAATGCACACGTTGTATTTTCGCCGGGCCCGGTCCCAGCAGGCTGTCAGTTCGTTTATCGAATACAGACGCTATCCCAGTATAAACATAAAAAATTAAACCTCGCCGAACCCTCGCCTCGCCTCGGCGCGGCGGCGTTTGTTCCCTTCATACTTTTTGTGCTCGCGGCCAAACCCTCGATCGCTCACCGCTTTTAGGGCCCGTATCCCTGCATTCAACTGGCACCCTATTGAAGCCATATTTTGTTCGAAATATTCCGTCGTAAAGAACGACGATACTGTATAATCGTTAAGTCGTTGTGAGTTAAATAATACAGTGTTGAACAGTTTTGTTATCACGAATTTGAATGTTAAACACATTTTAGTTTAAGATTTTTGTTTTGAGTATTTTTCTTTTGTTCATTTTTACTTGGAAAATCGTTATCCTTTTGTTTTTGGAATACCAAAAGGATAGTTTAAGCTTTATTGTTTGTAACAGTGTATTTTTCCTGATACAGTCGAAGTAATTGTTATTGTCTGAGACGCCGTTGTTTATAATTTTGTTAGTCTCTCGTTACTCGCGAGCGCGCGATCTGATTAAAGGAATAATTGGATGTCATATCATGTGAAATTATCTCTCTCTATTAGTGAACACACTGCCTGTTTGTTCGTTCTACTTATAACACGTATAGGTACGTCTGTTATTAATGTTTCGTAGACAGATACTTGGAACCGTAAATGGATATATTTAATTAACGCAGTTAACGATTCATTTAAAGCCACGTTATTCGATTTATCGAAAACAAAAACCGGCAATTTTTTTTTTTTTATGCGCACAGATATATTATTACAGGGCGCGAACGGGCGGGGTACAGAAGAATGTTTTTATAGGCAACGCCAGCGGGATACCAGATACCTTCACCTTACAAAAGGGGACTTAGAAACCAGTTGTTAGTGGAACATAAGTACACATAAGTACGTAGATGAACAACCACCGGGAACTGTACTAGTTTTGACGTTTGTTAGTTTTCAGCATCGAACTCTGAGCTAGTGCACCAATCAACCTATGATGCGTAGGCAGCATTAGTAGCAGGAGCAGCTTTTGAAGATGAAGTGGCACCTGCTTTGCGATGACTGCATGCGGTTGATTAGAAGTCTGAAGCAGTCCATCTGTAAAAAGATTAAAAATTTGTTTTTATTTCAGTCATGTAACGCCTTACAGAACGAAGAACGTGTTAAAGAAACCAGTTACAATTTAAAGCTCAAAAAAGCAAACGAATTTAATTGAAATGAGTACCCTACCTACTTTCTAAATAACAGATGACCTGTTAAAAAATTACTAACATCGGAAATATATTTATGTTTAGTCAGTAGCGTTCCATTTGCACTTTACCAACCCACACTAGGCCTGCGTGGTGGTTTACGAGCCGTTCCTTCTCAAAGAGAGAAGGTCTTTGTTCCAGCAGTTAGAACGTTATGCCACTCTAATTAAACAAAAAATAAGTATGTTGGGTACACAATCCTTTCATTGACCGTGAGCTTCCTGGCAGAGGCTAAGTCATTCCCTTTTCTGATCACTTTTTAAATCCGACTAGATCATGTCATCCTAAGTATGGGCATCCGCTAGTGCGTAAATAACAACATACTGCATTCCAATCTGATTGCCGCGGTTAATGCTAGTGATGCCAGAATTGTAAAGAATGTATAGTGGTCTGATTATAAGGCTTTTACACAGCACTAGATGATCTCCGGCTTACCTGGTGGTAGGTCATATGGAATAATGTCAAGCGCCCAATACATTCATGTGCCTCAATGTATGTCACCTCACCATGATTTGACAGGTTTCCTGAAATATAAATATAAGAAATAAAGTTAGTGCAGGTAGGTAATAGGTCAGATTTTAGGAAAATTAGGTTCCAGTATGGTATAGTAACTGATATAAATAAGTACTAAGACCATGCATAGTGGAAATAGACAGGGGTGAACGTATACTTATAATATGAATTTAGTTCAAGGGATCGTTGTAGTTACGAAAACGACAAATCCGGGTTTTTATTTCTTCAATGTTGTATTGCTTAGTGTTTGTGAAAGGAACAAGGATATGAATCATCTCGATGCCGTGTCAAAATGTTGAGAAATGGAGAAACAAAATGTTAGAGGAAAAATCCTAAACAGTCTTTGATTAAGTTCGAATTTTCGGGAGGTAGGAAGTTTGTGGCAAATACTGCTTACTTTTATAAGAAAGTAAGATGCAAAACGGCTGTTTAAATGTAAAAGCCACTTACTCAGTTTGACTTGAAGCAAACTAAGTACTTCTACTTCTTTGAAATGAGTTCGAGTTTTTCTTGACGTAAGTAGTTCGGCATAAATATTCAGATTAGAAAGAGAAAGACTGAAAAAACATTGAAGAAATAGACCTAAGATCTAACCCAAGAGATAAACCTCGTTCTAACCATAAATACTGGTTATTCATACATGGAACATAGTTTCTTTAGACGTAAGTTCTTAATTTAAATAGGTATGTTCTATGATGTAGGATTCAAACAGAGTTGGACGTACTATTTGAATCGGCGTTGGTCATAATACGATGGGTCTAAAATAAAATAAAGAACTTGAGACAAGTTGGAAACTCATCGCTAATCTCTAGTTCAATTTCGGTCCTTCGGTCGATGTAAGGGTAGTTTAATTAGGACAAGCGTTCCGTTTCATCGAGCTTCAATACTTAGACAGTAACAAGCATCTAGAAGAAAGCAGTTTTTCGAGATATAGGCATGCAAAATTGGAAAACTTCGAGAAGGTTCTAGAAATTGTAAAAAAAAAAACATAGGTACAGAGCAATAAACAGCAAGGATTAGTAACCTTGTAACGTAGTAGGTAAGCAAGACGCTAAGCATATACCTAGGTAAGTACTCAATCATAGAAAATCCAGAACGATTCCCTAAAGTACCTACTTTTAAAAGAAAACATGAATTTGGGAGCGGAAAACCCGCGAATTCCTTCAGTCCATACGCTATAACGCTACACATCTAATCAATGAAACAAATAAAAGCGCAACATTACAACGAGCTATTAAATAAACAATAATACACCTAAATTAAAGAGGGATCAGAGCACATGGCGATCTATCTTTCGAAACAACAAAGCCGATTGGTGTGACGTTCCACCCCGGTGATATGTACGTCCTACTACCTAAATGCCTTATGTACACCGCTAGTTACTACTTCATGACTACTCCGAGCTCAGTGTGTACTGCAATGCAACGGAAAATATGCGTGTTTACCAAAGTCGTTTCGGTAGAACGGTGTCGTGTGTTGCGTCACGTTTAAGGAAATTGATAGTGCGCCGAGGCCGACGTGACTAACATTATCGTGATTGTGCTCATTTTATGCTCAGTTTTTCAAATTTCAATTTGTTATTATTGTGTGGTGCAGTGATTTAACATTAAGATGGAATTTATTCTTTCTCATCCCGTTTCTCCCTGTGGGTGGAGGCCAGACAAATGTCCGACGTTCGACACGCCGTGCGACCGACATAACCTTGTGATGTCGAGTAAGTATATTTTTTGCTACAATCGTACTCAAACTGGTTAAATATCGGGAACGTTGAAGTAGATTGGAGCATTGGGTCAATTTCGATAAAGTATTATGCCAAATAATAGTTTTACAAGTATATAAATGCAGACAAAATAAGCATATTTCGAATAATAATATCGAACGTCATTACGAGGTTCACTGTACAAGATGGCGGCGAGTGGGGAGAGGGCGCCCAGTTGGCCAGGTGCTGCCGCCGCGTCGAGTTCGGCGCTATAGCTAAACTAAATACGCAGTGTTGTACATTTAGAACGTTCACAATGGCTACCGCGAAAGACACGTCTACTTTCTTTCTGGAGGCAGATGCAAAAGATTTTGACAGTGTTTTAAAGTTATACCCACAAGCGCTTAAACTTAAAGCTGAACTGAAAACAAAGAAACCCGATGAACTCATAAAATTGGACAATTGGTGAGTACGAACGCCTTTGAAAGGAGAAAATGCGGCCGTGGCGTGTCAATGAACTTGTATTGTGTGTGTATCCGTGCAAACTGATTTGATAGCTACCTCCCTCGCGGACTGCATCTCTAGTCCGCGGACGGCTCATTAAAACCACTGCGTCACGTGGGATCGATGTCAAATTGACACGATCGTTTTTCCTGAAGCCAGTGTGGGGGAAAATATCGCCGCGCTTAGGCGTTATAAAATGGTGGCTGTCCTTTCCGTATCATGACTCGTTTGAATGCATTTAACTTTATGTTTAGGATCGTCTGCTTGCTAATTCCACAGATTCCCTGACTAAATAACAGCCTTGATAATGTGTACGATATGTTATTGCATGTCTGACTAGGTACTTTGCTAGATAATACAATGCGTTGTTGAGTACAAACTCACAATTCACATCCGTTCAAAATGGTGACTTGCCTTTTAAAGTAAAGTTTTTTATTAGTATTTCGACTAGTTTAACATTTGTTTGATCAATTAGATATGATTACTAACTATCCTACATATTTCTAGTATTTAAATTAATAAATTGTTTGTATTATTGGATTAGTTTACCAAGCACAATGACTCATGACATCATGTACTTTAGTACGATCAACTTTTACCAGAGCAGAAAGTTTATGTTTTTCCCAGAAGTTTTGGTGTTTCTCTTTGTTAAATATATTCAACTTTGGAGAAGAAAGAGATTACTTAGGTACTTACTTATTATAAAATAAAATTATAACGTATTAATTATGATTCAATTATTACAATCTACGCACCCTACTCCTCTGGTGAAACATATTTTAAGGGCGAATATTTTACAATCCTTCATAAAATTCATATAATTATATAACTTATTGAGAATAATTAAATATTGTTCTGAAAAAATCTAATAATACATTTAGAATTTAGTTTTATGAAACTGTTAAAGCACACACAGCAATCTTAAAAATAATAAATGCTGTTTAATGCGAATTTGATCTTAGTCTTCCCCTAATCCTTTTGTAACGCCTCGCCGTAATTGTGAATAATCTCTTTAATATTTAATAAATTCTTTGCTCATCTTTTTAATTTGGTATTCATAACATCTAGGGAGTAAGTACAGGAAAAATAAGAGAATAATATAAGTATTTTAGAGCACGGACTCTTTCATTATGTTAAATTAAATTACATAAATTTCCGGTAAATTAATTAATGCCCCGTCTACATAAAGAATAGATGCACGCCTGTACGGAAATACGTCCATTATAATTTATAAGTTTAAAATAAAATATTTTATTTTATTGAATTATGTGCACACCTACCAACTATACTAAACTTTTATATAGTTAATTATTTTTAATTGAAAGATCTACTAAGATATAAAGATTACCAGATGATACAAAATTAAATGTGTTTCATTTCATTAGGCTCATCTTGGGCGTACATTTTTAACAAGCGTTTTACCATATGGCTCCTTATGAACATGTGCTAAACGAATACAGCAATAAAACGGACCGTTTCTAGTAATTAGCATCTACTTTATGTTCTTTGAGTACCAAAACGTAGCGGGATGAAAATGTATGGCTTTCATTCCCGCAGTGAGATGTATATTAATGTGTTTCCATTTCAACCCTCCTGAAGGGATGAATTTCAAAATAATTTTCGTCTCGAATACCGCTCGCTTCCTCGATTTCAATAACTGAATCTTCAAAACAGACGGACGATTTATTCCGTCGGTACTTTTGCCGAATTGAAAACAACGAGAATGCCATGGTAATTTATAATATACCTATAGTCATTTGTTTGTTTTATTTGCAGGTATCAGAATGAACTACCAAAGAAGATTAAATCCAGAGGCAAGGACGCGCATCTGGTGCACGAGGAGCTGGTGCAACTCATGAAATGGAAACAAGCGGTCAGTACGAGTTTATTATACTAACATCCAGCGATACCCGTTTCATAACCATCGTATTATTGATAAACTATTAGTTTTTGTAGCAACTCTGCTCTGAGAAATGAATTCAATATTGTCTTACATAGGTATTCGATTCTATTACATTACATAAGTACATAAATTAGGATATTTATTACAGTCTTACAGATAACTTTTAGTAGATAAGTTAGGCTTCACAGTTTATTGAATCAACTTAATTTGCATCAGTTATTACACTGAATACAAGCATTGAATTCGAAATATCCAGATATCCGTATTCATTTGAATAAAATAGTTAAACCCATAGTCAAAGCCCATTCGTATACGCTACACAAATACACACGTCGCGTATGTCAATCAAGAGAAAGAATAACTTATAAACTACAACCAAACATTTACAAAAGATTTATAAACACATTGAACACTTGCAATTCCAAACAACCTATTCAAACCTAACAATGGCTTGAATTTTTTGTATCTTCTATTACAGAGAGGAAGATTTTATCCACAATTATCATATCTGATAAAAGTGAACACGCCAAGGGCTGTCATGGCAGAGACGAAGAAGGCTTTCAAAAAGTTGCCGAACATCGAGACAGCTATGGCGGCGTTAAGTAATTTGAAGGGGGTGGGCACTGCCACGGCGTCAGCGGTCCTCGCGGCCGCCAGCCCGGACATAGCACCGTTTATGGCCGACGAATGCGTACAGGCGATCCCCGAGATGGAAGGAAGCGACTACACTGCCAAGGAATACCTCAATTTCGTAACCCATATTAGGAAACTCTGTGATAGGTTAAATAAGGTTAGTACACGACTTATATCAATCTGCGTATATGATGCAGTTTTCTCCTTTTTTGGCAGAGGGCCCAAGTGCCCTTTTGTAATGTTTTGGCAGTGAGTCTAATGGGGTCTGTTTAAAATGTCAATGATTTTAAAATACATAACTTTACACAATAACACTTTAAACTTTAATTAACCTTACACATTAAAGTTGGAATTGTTGAAACTAGAGAGAAAACGTTAACATTTCGGTTAAATTAACACGCGAATGACTACTGAAACGACTCTAAATTAGGTCAGATAAAATAACAGGATAACTTGAACATAATATTGTGAAACCATTCACGAGTTTATCCTATTAATAGTTAAGTACCAAAAATATTCTGAAAATTGGGGAGTGTTCGCAGTATCTCCTATAAACACGTTAAAAGTACCATTTTATTTTTTTAACCTATCTCAGCCTCAGCCAAATCTCATTAAAACCGAATCAGTAGCTAACCCGTAAAAAATTAACAGACAGTGCCAAATGCTATAAAAAATATTAAAAAACTTATTTACAACAAAAAAAAACGACTTGCAAAAAAAAACACTACAAAGTGAAAAATTACTTTATTTCGGAAGTCGGTTGTTTTGTAAAAAAGGATTTATTATTAAATTTTTAGTTGTGGTACTTACCCCATACAAATTCGAATAGCACTAAGTACTTGGTATGTAAATCTGTGGCAGGAAGTTATTATAACATCATTCGTATAGACTAAGTGGGAAAAATACGTATTATTGAAGCTAACTCAAAAAGTACCGCAGCAAAGTTAATAAAAAAAATATCGGACCACCTCGAGAGCATACCCTTTTAAACAAAAAATAATTTTGTAAATCCGTCGACATATATGTTGGATTTATGGCCGCAAATACATATAAAAAATATATAAACATTGGAATTGATAACCTCCTCCTTTTTTACAAGTCGGTTAAAGCAGACCTGGTCGACCAAGCTCTGCTCGGGTGAAAATACAGAAAACGAATTTTCCTAGAAATGAGACCTAGCTAGATCGATTTTTCACCCCCGTTAACCCCTATATTTAAACTTTCATCGAAATCGTTAGAGCAATTTTCGAGAACGTGGTACAAATATATATATACAAATAAATATATATATATATACACATACAAATATCGCTCATTTAATAGAGTAGGATAAACAGTATGACTCAAAATTCAACTTTACTACTAACAACTGATAATATTTTAGGAACAAAACGGCTGTGGCAACAAGTTTTCCCCACACATGGTGGATATGGCGTTATGGACCCACTACATAGTGTCGGACCTGCAGCCCGAGCTCTTGGGCAAGGAGCCCAGGAGCGTGGCGCCGGCCAATGGGGACTCGCCACTGCCCAGTGATGAGAGCAACCTCGAACCACCCTCCACTAATGGCAACGGTGAGTATCAAACTTATATCATTTATTTCAATTAAACCAGGCATTTTTGAATTGTCATGGAGACAGTCAGCCAGAAAGATGAACATTGTTGCCCATTCCAAAGCGTAGTAGGTTCCTATTTAGAAGAACTGGCAAGAAACTCCATGGATACTCTTTTATTTCAAAATATTGTTGCAAAGTATTGGTTACATCATTTAAGTTGAAGTTATATATATGTGAGAACGATGTAGAAACACGTGCAAGTAGTAGTATTGGAACATAACTACAAGGAAGACGGCTGTTTGTAAAAAGATTCATATCTTTCACTATGGTACACTATGGTTATGGTACCTACTCCACTAATTTGTATACCACTACTTCTTGATATGTAAACAACGATGACAGGAAGTATTATGACATCATCAAGATACACAAAGTGAATTAAATACGTATTATTGAAGCTAACTCAAAACTACCCAAGCAAAGTTAATAAAATTTATAAGGGACCACTGCCCAAGCTTCCCCTACCAAACGAAAAAAGAATTAAAAGAATCGGTCCAATTGAAGAAAATATCGATAAACATTCATTAAAAAAAATACAGACAGACGAAGAGGAGGTAATATGACCTCCTCTCCTTTTGAAGTCGGTTAAAAATTGTACAACAGGATCAAGATAGGTACAGTAAAGTTGAGATATTTATTTTTTTGTTTGCGATTACTTGAAGCCTAAGTTTCAAGTAATCGTACAGACAAAAATAAATACTAACAGGCAAGTCGAATTGAAACTTAAGAGGTTCTTGGAATGTGGCAGAAAACAGGGCAAATGTTGTAGTGCTATAAAGATAAAAGTTTGAGACTTGTCAAAATACTGTATTCATCAAAAATCTTATTTCATCTGAGGGGGCTAATATGATTAAATTAGAAAAGAAACTAGGATAATGATGAACATTCATAAACACAGAAACCATGGTTTTGGGGTAAAGACGATTACATAAAAAAAGGAAATCCTGGCATACTGTAGGATTTGGTTATGCCAAGAGCTAAGAAACTAAAATATTCAAGAATCGAACCTATTATTTTCGCACGAAATAATCCTGTTTAAGTTATCTTCGGCATGATTTCGTTTATAAGTTATCCCACATTTGCCAGATCAAATTCACCTGTTCACAAACGAAGTTTTTTTTTAATAGTAATTAACCAGTACCGAAAATGCCAAATATTGAACTTTAAACCCCTGTTTTACAGCCCAGTAAATCACTTGTCTTGTGCTTAATCGAGGCAACTTGAACTGGAGTGCGATGACTCCAAATCGGTGGAGGCCTGCTCTCATTTCGAAGCCCGTTATTTTGTATAATCAAGTTCAACATTTTTGCCGGAAATTGCAACAGTCTCTCTCTTTCATTTGTCAACAAAGTTGTTCTGAAAATCACTCATTAGGATTGTCTTTCCGGCTACCATCAAGCTTATAACAACAACAAAAAAGATAGGGTGCCTCAAGCAGATAAAACAAAGTAAAATTACCGTCAGACAGAACCCTACTGAAATATAATCCGAGATGAGCGTAAACATACAAAAAGACTTATACAGCACTCTTTTGTTTATAATTTATAGGGGTGTTTTTATAACACACATTAAACAAATCTCCCTCATGTATTCTGTATAAAACTGATAAATTAAGACGTCTATTGTGCAAACGAAACGCGTTGGAAGCACTACATAAGGGCGTATTTACATTATGCGATATCCCGCATGTTTTAGCTAACGATGTCTATGATAACCAAATGCGGGGCCGACGAACGAGTACGAGGTATAACGACCACGTTTTATGTTATTGCCAGTTTGCTACCCACAATCTACTGGGTAAACGACACGAAAATATGTGGTATCGTTTAATTATGATGTTAAAGATTACCAGGCATCCAGTTAACTTAGGAATAATTGTACCCGCGCAATCGCTTTGTACAGATCACAAGACGCTTTCGGCTTAATGTCTAACGAGTAATAAACGCGTTAGGGAAATGAGCCGTAGTAGCACGCTCCTAATTTTCGTGTGGGTAGAAAAATAATGAGATTTTTATCGTTGTTACAGGAAAGTTAATCACTGCGGACACAGTGAACGAGGATACGACGACATCGTGCACAGAGGACTCGATGGACGCGAAGGCGGCGTCGCCTGCCACGCCCGCGACGCCCGCGTCCCCGTCCGACAACTCCGACTCCAGCACGCCGCGCGCCAAACGGTAACTATAACCACTACACACTCTATGATTACATTGCATGGTTCCAACTAGAACAACCAGCCGTCCTATCGGTTTTTATGCATAGTTGTTTCACCATTTTCACGATAGCTCATAGCGAATACGTTTACTCATTTGTTCCGTTTGTTTGACGCAGGCAAATAGAGGAGGCGAGCTCAGCAGAAGAGAACTCACTGGGTGACTCATCAGACGCGTCTGCGCTACCTATCGCTAAGAAACTTCGAAAAGCTACACACTGACATCCGCGCACTCCCACCAAGCGACCCTCGTGCGCCTATAAATAGCTTTCTAGACTAAAATATTGTACCTAGGTAATTTATTTTTCAATTCCGATTAATTTTAACTTAGCGTTAAGTTTAAGAGTACCGGTCGATTTTGTAAGTTTTATAGGGTATCTTTGGGGCGCGCAACCGAGTGGTCGGGCGCGCTCGGGAGTATGAGATTGTACAATATTTCGATGTGAGTGTATCTTCGGAGTGGCCCACGAGGGGGCCTAGTGTTAGGTTTCGTTTATAATAATTTTTAACGTTCGAACGTTCGCATCCAGCGTGACATTCCAATAATTGTAAAGTTTCGGCGGCGAGGGCGCAGGGCCGTCGCCGCGGAGGATCCGGACCAGATGCCTTGACGAGGCCGCAAGGCCGCCATTCACACCATTGCCTTATGACACAGTCTGCCCGCAGAGTTTATATGCAACAAGATAATACAAAGGTCGTGTTACCCGGGCGCCGGGCACACGGGCCCACATGTAGTTTTTATTGAACAAATATAAGATATTAATTTTATAATTCGCATTTTTCATTTGTCCCAAATTAAACCAAGTTTCCTTATTCCAATACTTTTATTCACATGTTTGCTTATTACATACCTACACTACAGTTGAATCTCCCGTTACAGTGTAATATATTGATACAAACAAAAATACTTCCAGTAATAAATTTTCCCAAAAAAAGGAATAGCTCAAAGGCTTTTAAACTATCTTTACATCCTACTACACTGTTAGTTTCAACTCAATTCTTAAGAGCTATTGCACCAACACAATCATACACGAGCCATAAAATGTTCGCTTCGACCGCAGAGTACGGCGGCCAGTGTCGCTCAAACACGTAATGTTAATCAGCTGACCACATCCTGAAGTCTATCGACATTCATTTACTCATTTTATCGTAGCTTTTAGTAACACAATATTACTCTTAAATTATAATTGTATAAAAGCATTGTAAAAAATATTCTCTGTTGTAATAGTCAGATTTAGGCACCTGTCCCACTATCGACGAGGAAGCAACTAGCTATCGACTACTTTCTCGCGCAAGATACAATAGAAAATACCGACAGTGAATAGTCCGATCAACTATGTATTGTAATAATTATATCTCTTTTGCGGACACAATACCTACAATCTATTGTACGTTTCTTGAGCGAGAAAATAGTCGATAGCTAGTCGCTTCCTCGTGTGTGATGGGACAGGTGCCTTAGGCTACTATTCGACCACAAATATCGATTGAAAAGGTAGCACAATCGATTGTTAATGAGGGGCCTCAACATCCTGCTGTAACTGCGGGTACAGGGTCGCTACCCTAGTGCCGGCCGCCATTCGCCCCGCGAAGTCAGCCCTCCTGGCCGGTCGCGGGGCCCCGAGCAACGCATCCAGCACATTGCGCGGGGCCCACACGTCACTGCCGTTGCTGGAGCCACCGTTGCCTGCACCGACGGGCGATAGAGGCGAGTCTGTCGTTGCTCGGATCACTGTGGCCCGAGATTCACCTGTAATAAATACAGTAATGATTACCTAGTTTTAAAGGTATGAGCTTTCTTTTGATTAACTATTATTGGTTGATAATATAAAGCTCTATGAGATAGAAAACACCACAGGCTACTGTGGATTTTTTTTGGGAGCCATAATAATATGTCCAGTAATGGTGCTATAAAAACTTGATTTGATGATGACAAATAATTTCATACACTAGCTAGACTAACTACAACTACTTTCTACTGTTTTCGAATTTCAAAGCCAAGAGATTGTTATGAGCAAAAAAACAAAATGAAATAAAAAAATAATATAAATACTAACTGGTTGATGGGTGCGAGATAAGTTCACCCCTATAAGATAGGGCTGTTCTTGATGAAAGAAAGGTGAAATGAATGGCCTCTAAGTGAAGTCGTTTGTCAGTGTTTTCTCTTCTTACTTCTATGTTGCAGTTTCCTCAAGATTTGGAGAATTTCTTGAGGAATGTTTAGGTGTACTCATTTCTTTTGTTCAGGGATATGTAGAAAAATCCTAACTAATATTATGAATGCGAAAATGAGTTTGTTTGTTTGTTACGCTTTCAGGGTAAAACGGCTAAACAGATTTGGATGAAATTTGGCACATGGGTAGACCATGACCTGGGTTAGGACAAAGGCTACTTTTTATCCCGATATTCCTAAAGGATCTAGACTTATGCGGAGGAAACAGCGGGACGCAACTAGTATTGGATAATTATACCCTTCCGATTCCTGAAAACGATATTCAAGAAATCGCATCCATGCGAAGGCGCGGCGGGATCGCTACTAACAACAACGAAAACGTGATAGTCAAAGGTTTAAACAATCTTGTGATAATAAGAATTCCAAATTAAAGACATTGATGTATCGCCGCCGACCCACACAATCGCCGCTGACCTTTTTATGCTAATTAGTCCCGACAACAATACTGTAGTGTTAGTTACGTTTCAAAATGTAGCCCTTGATCGGTTTTAGTGTATTAGATTGTCTCATGACAATAATAGATACGGAATAGTCGATTTATCGAGTCGATATTGTTATTGTTGATTGGATGGAATGTTGATGGTCCTTAGTCTAACGCTAAAACTACTGAAACTAACAAAGACAATGTTTAGGGAAAGTAACACTGATAGTTATGGTAAAATTAGCCTTTTTTTTGTTTCTGGTAACGCGGTGGAAGTATTCATAGATGTCCTCCGTCCTGGGGCAGACTGAGGGGTCTGCCAGACTTGCACTGACTAAAACCACCTCGTGTTCCCTCGCACACTTACACCGGGGGCTACGGGGGCACTTAAGCTCTCTTCTTCGCAGGCCCCGACTGGTGCCAGAGCGCCTGTGCGGGCTCCGCCTGGTCACGCGGGGGGAGGGAGGTGTTTGACTCCCCCCGCGACGTGTAAGAGGGGCGCGTGGAACATTACGCGTATTATATGACAGGGGCCGGTGGACGTCCGCCGTCCCTGGACCCATTTAATGGGACCGGAAGAGGGCATTGTCTGCTTTCTTCTGACGCCCGGTGCACCTGCTGTGGACCGGGAGAGCACTGGATATCTCCCTCTCCCGTTCCGTTGCACCACCGACCATGAAAAGAATCACAGCCGGCAGCGACAGGTCGCGTGCGCGCGCACCAGCGCCTCAAGCTCGCCCCACACCTGGCGCCACTGCTCCTCGCGGCGCCCCGACGTAACAATAGTAGTTAGTTACCATCGGAAGGATGATTATTGTGCGCGCGACAGTCGAGCAGCACGCGCAGCAGCGCGCGGTGCGGCGGCGCGGCGGCGTGCGCGCGCACCAGCGCCTCCAGCTCGCCCCACACCTGGCGCCACTGCTCCTCGCGGCGCCCCGACGACTTGCCCCTGTTGAACATACTTCTTCATTGAATAATATAACTGAGTTTATTGCCGGATAAATTGAATGCACTACCATTAACTACAACTTTCGCTATAAAAGGAACTCTTGTGCGAAAATCTCATGTTTCTAGACCCGCCGGCTGTCTGTCAGTGAATTTTTTTTTTTTTTTTTTCAGATGGAAGGCCTTGTGTTGCACGTCATTTAAATAGAGTTAACATTGTGTATTTTCGGACCAATAGCAATGTCCGAATTTACAGAATTATGCCCAAAATTAAAATGTCTTCTTTTCTTAATTATATTTCAACAAATATAATCATTGGGACCACAAAGCAGCAACGTGACCAGTATCGCTACCAAGCGCGACAGCGATACCGCTTACATCTGAATAGGCCTTTTAAGAAGCGATGCGACGGATTTATGTTCGTTCTGAAGTCAGAGAATAGATACAGCGCTGTGTGGCACTGCAATGACAGCGGATCTCAGCACCAGGGGCGCAGTTCGGGTCGGTAAAGGTGCAGCCAAACAGACACTTGGAACACTAGCAAGTGAAACAAAGTCTGGGCAGTGAAGGAAAACCAGCGGACTACCTCGTTGGTCTAGTGGTGTCAAGCGCTACTGCTGAGTATGAGGTCCTGCGTCCGATTCCCAGGTCGGGCAAAGTGATATTAGGTTTTTGCATCTGAAATTTCTCAGTAGCAGCCCGTAGTCTGGATTTGTGCCCGGTTGATGGCAATAGGCTCGCCTCGAATTACACGGGACTTAAACATAACTGGCGAAATGTGGGTGTACTATAGGTACAATCACGAGCAACAATATGTATCCACTGAGCAAAATTCAAAAGCGATTTTCGCCTGGAATAACAACTGCAACTTTGAGATAAGACCTATTTCATATTAGTGTGGGTTCCAAAATACTATGTTCGTAACAACATAAAATTACAATCACCACAGTAAGAGAAAATCACTTTTTATAGTTGCTAAGTGTATATATATTGGTGCTCGTGACTCGTACACCTCTGCTCAACACTTTGTGAAAACACCGTGTGATGTTGTGTTATGAAATACCAAGAGAGATTAAAAAATCTACAATAGAAAACGAGCACTACGTACAAAATCATCAGCTATAGTATAAAGTAGAGTAATACCTCATGTTAGAAGGTAGCTGCGCTGTCGGGAATTCATGGCGGGACTCCATGGCTAATAGTGAGAGCAGAACATTTCTGCACGTATCCACTTCTTCATCAGTCAATGTCTCTTGTACCACCAGTCGTGTTAGCGGCTCCAATACCTGCGCACGATTTATCATTTTAATACTTTGCTTGGCATTTAGTTGAAATCATATCTTTAATGTCGATGCTGATGATTACAGCTATATATATCTATATGTAAGCAGGCACGCCCTTTATGCCTGGAGGCTTTTATTTAGATATCAAGTTCTGTTTACGTTTAGTTTTTATTTCTGCCTGATACCAACTGTATATTGGCATGTGCTAGCTGACATATGGCTAATAATTTAAATTACGAGGGGTGTTCAATAAATAGTGAGAATGAGTAAGACGCAATTATCTTTTATTATATGTTATTTTATTTTTCGACGTAGTCACGTTTCAGGTTTATACACTTTGTATATCTTTTCTCTAATCCTAAAATTCCCTTTCTAAGCCCCTGAGATGTTCCTTTAAGCGCGGAAATAGGTAGAAATCACTAGGAGCAAGGTCCGGTGAATATGGAGGATGTTCCATCAATTCGAAGCCAGCTTCTTGAATGGCAGCCATCGCAACTCTGGACTTGTGCGCAGGGGCGTTATCTTGGTGAAACAAAACAACTTTAGCGAGTTTGCCACGCCGTTTCTTGCGTATTTCCTCACGCAACTTTGTTACTTGTCCTGCGTACATAGTCCCCGTAATAGTGGCTCCATGATTAAGATATTCGATCATTACCACCCCTTGGCTGTCCCAGAAAAGAGAGCCCATGATCTTTCCGGCGGATGGAATCGCCTTAAATTTCTTTGGAGTTGGAGATGACGGTCGCTTCCAAGTCATGGACTGTTGTTTCGTTTCCGGGTCATAATGGTGAAGCCATGTTTCGTCCATAGTTATGAATCGAGCCAAAAATCGGTCAGGATCTTGTTGTAACAAATCTAAACAGCTTTGTGAAATTCTCAGTCGAGTTTGTTTCTGCGCGTCAGAAAGCATTCTGGGCACCCAGCGCGCTGACACTTTTTTCATACCCAAATGGTCGTTTATAATATTATGGACACTTCCTATCGAAATATTTACTTCTTCAGCTATAAAACGAACAGTAACACGACGATCCGCCAAGACAATATTTTCAACTTTTTTCATCATTTGTTCAGCCACTGCCGATATGGGGCGTCCCGTTCGTGGGTCGTCGTTAGTGGAAGTTCTTCCTCGCTTGAACTCAGCACACCAACGCGCAACCGTAGAATATGGAGGAGCATGAACCCCTAATGTTGCTCTCAAGTCTTGATTTACCTGCTCCGTAGTAAAATTTTTCAAGCAGAGATATTTTATTACCGCGCGAACTTCAATTTTATCCATTTTTAATAACACGTTCCGAAACGACGCAAACAATAGACTTCTACTTTTAAAAAACAAAAGAGAATTAATTGCTTTTTTTATTATCATCTTAACTGGGCTAGTCTGGGCTATGCCTGCCAGTATTTAATTTTTTTTCTTTCCAAGGAGAATGTATCGCATTCTCACTATTTATTGAACACCCCTCGTATGTTTTGCGTAATGTAATTTATTCTTTATCTATTATATAGTTTTTTTTTTCTAACTGCATTAGGAAGTAGTGAAAGGTGGGCGTTTTGGGGGACTGTCTTATGTAATTTTGACGTTCGAAAAATGCTGATTCTCAGCCTACATAGTTTGAATAAATGACTTTTGAATTTTGAATTGAATCTCGGTACACCACCTTCCAGCCATATCAGCTTCCACACAGTCCATTCATCGTTTCTTTGGTCTTCCCCTAATTTTTATTTGATGAAGGTATTGTGTACAGCAAGGTCAAAAATACGCTTATTAATATAACATAACATTTATGTTCAATACTTGAATGGTCACAAGCTTGGCGAATGTCACGAAAACCTGTAAAAAAAAAGGGGTTCTAATGCTGAGTGTTATAAGGTGCCCATTTGCCTGGAATTAACTGTAATGGTCATCTAGATA
This sequence comes from Agrochola macilenta, assembly GCA_916701695.1. NCBI lineage: Eukaryota > Metazoa > Arthropoda > Insecta > Lepidoptera > Noctuidae > Agrochola > Agrochola macilenta. The sequence continues at coordinate 15,051,988 of OU753557.1, forward strand.
TGCGAGGTTTCTGATATTCGTGTACATAAATATACGAAGTGGATCTGTTACTCTTTTATTGCTGCCAAAAACTTATCAATCTGCCTAGCCTTTTCCCAACTATGTTGGGGTCGTCTTCCAGTCTAACCGGATTCAGCGGAATACAAGCATTTTACATGGAGCGACTGCCTATCTGTCCTCCACAACCCAGTAACTGGGTAATACGATACCCTTGGTCTGGTTGTCAGACTTTCGGGCTTCTGACGACCCGTAACGACTGCCCAAGATCCACGAATGACAGCCGGGACCAACGGCTTAACGTGCTTTCCGAGGCACGGAGGAGTCTCGGTATTTAAAGATGGTCACCCATCCACGGACCAACCCCGGCAACCGGAGCTTAACCTGATGGATCGACGCGTGCGGCTGTTATTTTTGACAAAATCTACTCATCACACTGTTTTTTTATGAGTTGTATTGCAATTTGTGGTTAGCTAGTGACCTCGACAATTGATCATATTATTTATTACTATTAGTAATTAACTGTTTGTTTATTTATTTTACCTCGATGGTCCTAGTTTATCATTTATAACTTCCAGTTACAACTATATGTAAGCGGGCACGCCCTTTATGCCTGGTGGCTTTTATTAAGATATTAAGTTCTGTTTACGTTTTGTTTTTTATTTCTGCCTGAGTATAGTTCTCGATGATTTTGTTTGGTATATTGGCGTGTGCTAGCTTATATATGGCTAATAATTTAAATTATGTTTTGTGTTGCTTAATGTAAATTATTTTGAATACTATTATATAGAATCTTTTTTTTTTGTTCTTTTAACTGAACAGACAGCTGTGCAGCTGGGGAGTTTGTTGCGCCACTTCTTCTTCCCAGCTAACGCACTAGGAAGTGGTGAAGGGTGGGCGTTTTGGGGGACTGTCTTATGTAATTTTGACGTTCGAAAAGTGCTGATTCTCAGCCTAGTTTGAATAAATGACTTTTGATTTGATTTGATTTGATTTATTACTTAGCCACAAATTCCTTCAAACTTATACAGGGTCAAATAAAATTTACTGATGAAACTTTAAAGACGTTTTGGTTTTTCATGTTGAGAAAAGAAAAGAATCACGAGACGAACGGGAATAAATTTAATAATAATTATTAAATTCCCGTTCGTCCCACTGGTGAGACGAACGAGAATACACGGAGATTTTGATACGCATCACGACTGCGAAATTTCTCTAGATAATTTATTTTGCCTTTTATGTAAGTGTGGTACTGGCGAAATCAAGTACCTAAGTAAGTCATAGCAGTCATAGTAGTCATCACTTTGTGTGGTCATCTGACATTATGCTGAGCTGAGGCCCTTTTGGCAAATAATTTGTTTTCTGTTTTTATAGTTATATGGTGTATTTTTTGTAATGCCAATAAACGCATTTTTCTTTCTTTCTTTCTTTCAGTCACTTCATTGCATTCAAAATACATACACATACGTAAGCTCACGCATTCTTCATACGCGTTCCGGAGTTAGTCAAGGATCAATAGGTAATAGATAATAGGTAATACGGGCTGGTATCCGCAACTCCACGTCTTAGCGCGTATTTTGCGTACGGGTGGGAAAATTTTGTTATTCCATCCACCCCAGCTCCACAAAGAAGGCCAGCAACGCCTTGGTGTCACTGACAATCTCACGTAGGGTAACCTGGGTTACCGAAGTACTTTGCCCTGTATATGGCGACCACCGGGCAGTATAACAGCACATGAGCTGCTGTCTCGTCGTCCTCCATGCAGGCTCTGCACAGCGGACTGTCTGTGACTCCTATGACAAAGAGGTGTTTATTAAATGACCCATGGCCAGTTACAGCTACCGTAACCGTACGCAGCTGTTGTTTCGTTAGTCGAAGAACCTGTTTCGTTAGGCGGCCATCAATTGTAGGGAGTGCCTCCTTGGCCTTCCTACACTCACCATGGTCCGACCATAGTTTGTGATGTTGGTCCCTGGTTCGTTTCAAACTCAAAAAAAAACTCAAACTCAAAGCATTTATTTCAAATAAACCAATTACAGGCACTTTTGAATTGTCAAGGGGTCGGTCAGTCAGAAATATGAAGCTAGTTGCCCATTCCAACGCGTAGTAGGTTCCTATGGAGAAGAACGGGCAAGAAACTCCACGGACACTCTTTTCAATCAGAATATTGTTACAAAATATTGGTTACATCATTCATGTTGTAATTATACATGTGAGAACAATGTAGAGAGACGTGCACGTTAAAAGCGTCCGTAATAAAGAAAAAAAACAATTCAAAAATTAAAATAAATTCAAAATAAGCCTTGGCAGCTAAGAGATGACCAGTCCCCACTGACGGCGCCCGTTCACGAACATGACGCATGGATCAGCACCATTTAGCTCAACCATTTTGAAGGGAACTTTATGATCCAACACACACGCCACCACCAGCGAGACATTTGAGTGAGCATGACATACTCTCAGCCGCAAGGGCACATTTAGGTCAATGAAAGACGTAGGTACCCAGTAAATGGTAGCTTTAAAGTAGGTACATAGTGCTCACACATGTGCTATGCAATTATATAATACTATGAAATTGAATTTATACAATCTAAAGATAGTCCTACAATCTTCAGCAGCTCCAACAATATTTTCGAATGCCAATCAATTAGTTTATGCGCCTTGTGGAGCTGGACCAGCGTTGAGCCAAGCATTTTTGTCAACGATGTAATCCCCCAACTTATAATATGCTTGGCAGCATAGTGTGCGTTTTATACAAGATTTAAAATTCCTTTCATTCAATTGGAGTATGTGGGGAGGTATTTTATTGTAACATTTTAAACAGTACCCCATGAAGGTTGAGTCAACTTTAGCCAGTCTGAAACCCGGTTGAACTAATTGTTCCCTATTTCTAGTGCTATAATTGTGTCTATCACCTCTTTTACTGAAAAGACTTAGATTTTTCCTAACGTACATGATGTTTTCATAGATATATTGACAAGGTACCGTCATGATGTTAATATCTTTAAACAGTTCCCTTAGAGAATCGCGTCTGCGGAGACCATATATTGCTCTGATGGCTCTTTTCTGCACAATAAAAATAGACTCGATATCTGCAGCCCGTCCCCATAGTAGAATACCGTAAGACATGATACTATGAAAGTAACTGAAATAGACTAGCCTAGCGGTATCTACGTCAGTAAATTGACGGATTTTTCTCACAGCATATGCTGCTGAACTTAGGCGTCCTGCAAGAGATGTTAAATGAGGACCCCATTGCAGCCTTGAGTCGAGCGTAATCCCCAAGAAAACAGTTTTATCGACGAATTCTAATTTCTCCCTATTCAATACTATGTCACAATCACTACTTTTAACATTCGGTAAAGCAAATCTTATGCATTTAGTTTTTTTCCCATTTAATACTAAATTATTAGCAGTGAACCAATTTTGGACTTGTAGTAGGGCGTTATTTACGTCGTCAAGATTTGATGCACGTCTATTTATCTTAAAAATTAGAGAAGTATCGTCAGCAAATAACACCATTTGTGGTTGGTTTTTTAATAAATGGGGTAGATCATTAATATATACTAAAAAGAGGAAAGGACCCAATATCGAGCCTTGTGGAACACCCATTTTTACTTTTAAACCGAGTGAATTGATTCCATTAATTTGTACTTGCTGTTGTCTATCATTTAAATAAGATTTTACCAAACTAAGCGCAAGTTTACCTAGTCCGTAATGCTCAAGTTTCAAGAGTAAGGTTTCATGATTTACGCAGTCAAATGCTTTGGACAGACTTTCCTTACCAGAGTGCGTAGTTACCCGAAGGGGAGTGGCGCAATGGGTTCAGGCCCCACTGGTGCCATGCTCGATCCCCTTCTGGCAAGTTCGTCGGCAGCGTCGTTGCCCCGCGAACCACTGTGTCCTTTGATCCACTGAATGGTAATATTGTTGAGGCTACCCACCTGGTTAAGGCGCTGGTGGCACTCGTATATCAGCCCAGAGTCAACAGTGTGGCTGTTTAGCGCTTGCAGAACAGCCATGCTGTCTGAAAGTATGCGTATCGAGTGGTCCTTAACTTCCCTGGCCATGATGGCTAAAGCGGCAAGGGATATACCCATGCATTCGGCCTGGAATACTGTATTGTGGACTCCCAATGGTGTGGCTATATGTATGTTGAAGTCCTCAGAGAAGATTCCAGCACCTGTGCCACTACCTGTTTTGGATCCATCAGTGAAGATTCGTAGTTCTGCGGGGCGCAAACCCTCGCATCGGCGATCCTCGTGAAGTTGGATTCTGTATTTTTATCAAAGATAAATTGTTTGGGTACCCGATCATTGATGGCTTTCGTAATAGGGAACTCATTATTGAGTCCCTCAAGCAGCGTGGTGTGTTGTGTGTCTCTCTTACCCCAGAGATTAATTGCATTAAGACGTACCGCTGCCATTGTCGCTTCCTGCTGTATAAACAGGTGGAGCGGGGGCAGTCCCAGCATGGCTTCGATTGCTGCAGTCGGAGTAGTCCTTATGCAGCCCGTGGTCGCCACGCAGGCTAGTCTTTGCATGCGTTGTAATTTGTTAGAAGCTGTAACCAGCTGAGTTCGGGGCCACCAGACCACGGCCCCGTAAGTGATCATGGGGCGGATCACTGCTGTGTATAGCCACAGTATGATTTTGGGAGATAGGCCCCACTTCTTACCTATCATTTTCCTGCACTGCCAGAAGGTGATGCAGGCCCTGTTTAGCTTGTTGTCTACATGACTGCTCCAGTTTAACTTACTGTCTAAAATGACCCCGAGGTACTTGACCTCACTGGCCAACTGGAGTTCGTTTGGGTAGGCGGAAGGGGCCTAATGCTCGTTTTTGGGTGAACATGACTAGTTCAGTTTTAGTGGGGTTCACTGATAGTTCAAATTCCCTGCACCAACTTTCTACTATACGTAGTGCTTGCTGAGTGAGGTTACAGATCGTTCCCGTCACCTTCCCCGATACAAGGATTGCGAGGTCATCTGCATACCCTATTGTATAATAGCGGTTGGCGTTGAGTTTAGTGATAAGGTCATTGATGACCAGATTCCATAAGAGGGGAGACAGAACCCCTGCCTGTGGGCAGCCTCTGGCTATCATAGCCAACTGCCGCTCATCCTCAAGGCGAACCACTCGTTTGCTTAGCATGTTTGTAATCCAGTCAGTTAGTACCTGTTCTACTCCATGTCTGGAGAGGGCGCTGCTAATGCTGGAGAAGTTGGTTTTGTCGAAGGCTCCTTCGATGTCTATAAAAGTGCCCAGGCAAGTGCTTTTTTGATGAATCGCGTCCTCTATCTGGCTGACCACTAGGTGAAGAGCAGATTCGGTCGACTTACCGGAGCTGTATGCGTGCTGATTGACATGCAGCGGTATGGTTTTTAGAGCGCCGTCCCTCAGCTCCCTATCACATAGCCTTTCCAGAGTTTTTAGTAGAAAGGAGGTCAGGCTGATTGGTCGGTGGGATTTGGCGTTTGTGTAGTCACCCTTACCTGGCTTGGGAATGAATATTACTTTCACTTCCCTCCATCCTTTAGGAACGTATCTAAAGGCCAGGCACGCTCTCATTAAAGGCACCAGTCTTATTGCGACAGAAGCACACCCCCACTGTAGTAAAGCGGGGAACACTTCATCAGGACCAGCTGCCTTAAAAGGATAGAAGCTCCGGATGGCCCATTGGAGTTTCTCCAACGTGATCACCCTACGTACGTAACTCCAATCATTGTCTGATGGTGTTTGGGTTTCATCTTGCCAGTCAATTACCTGCGCGAAGACGCATCAAGGATCAATTCTGGGACCGCTTCTTTTCTTGATAATGATTAACGACCTTCCTTCATTTATTCTTCACGCCAGAAGTCTATTGTATGCAGATGATTTGAAACTCTTTTCTAATACTCCACTACAATATTGAGGCAATATTGGAGTGGAGTATTAAGAACAAAATGGAATTTAATTGTTCCAAATGCTTCGTTATGAGTTTTACTCGAGCACAAAACCCTATGACCTTTTCTTATAAAATTAATGGCAGCGTTATTACTAGAACAACTGGAATGAAGGATCTGGGTATCACATTTGACAACAAGCTTACGTTTCATGATCACATGGCATTGGTAGCAAAAGATTCATTTAGACGATTAGGTTTCATACTGCGTAATGCTAAAGATTTTAACAACATGAGCGCTATTAAATCTATTTTTAATGTACTTGTTCGTAGTAAACTAGAGTCCAGTGCATGCCTCTGGAATCCGCATGAAAAGAAGTACACTTTACTCTTAGAAAAAGTACAAAAAGCTTATCTAAGGTACCTTTAGAAACGTTTAAATGGTTATTATCCGTTTATGTACCCTTCGAATTTTCGTTTAGGCTGCTTAGGGTACAATTCTCTCGAGGTTAGAAGAAAAAATGACCAAATTATTAATATGTGTAAGATCCTTCATGGAAAAACAGATGCGCCTAAGCTGCATGATGAACTGTCACATCTTTTTGCTCCGATAAACTATAACCGTGGCAGGAGGCATAGATTGTTTGCCGTGCCTAGGAGTCGAACCGTCGCTCGAGCACAGTCTCCTGTCCCTCGCACACTCTCTGCGCTCAACGCTCTCTTGGACGCTAAGCCTGACTGTGATGTGTTCGCGGATGAATGGAAGAAGATCTTGTCTGTATGTCTGGAGTATTGTGAGATGAGCGTATGACTGTCGTGTAGTTGTGTACTTTTGTTTACTGTACTTTAATCATGTGTTTGAGGCTTTGCCTATGTCTTTAACTAATGTAATTGGCCTAGGCCGTTTTATTAAAAAACGAATAAAGAAATAAATAAGTTATTTTTCACTTTGTAGTGTTTTTTTTTCGGAAGTCGGTTGTTTTTTTTTTTTGGTTAAAGTTTTTTTGCCACCGACTTAAGGGGCATGCGCTAAGGTAGCCCGCGAAATTAAAATTCAGTTCAATAACAGGTCAGTGTGAGGTTTTATGTTGGTTATAATATGATTCGCGACCGTAACAAATATGGCTTTACATAATTATAATCATTACAATCAGCAGTACAACTACATAAGTAAGCACAATGGTCAAATGTCATGATTTCATGAAATAGTCATTCAATGCGATATGAACTTAAGAGAGTTGTATTGATAATTTTTATTTCAAATCATATTTAGATCAACATACAACATGATGCTGACCTGCAAATTATAAAAAACGTAAGAAAATTTGAATTTCGCGGGCAACCTTGACGCTGTCGCCTTAAAGTAAATTTTACGATGGCAATACAGAATAGTGGACTCATAGCGCAGATGCACTTCAAGCGAGCAGCTCGCTGTCCTTAGTCGTCATCATCATTCATCATCATTTTTGTTTTTCTAACTGAAAAGACAGCTGTGCTGCTGGGGAGTTTGTTGCGCCACTTCTTCTTCCCAGCTAATGCACTAGGAAGTGGTAAAGGGTGGGCGTTTTGGGGGACTGTCATATTTAATTTTGACGTTCGAAGAGTGCTGATTCTCAGCCTAGTTTGAATAAATGACTTTTGAATTTTGAATTGAATCTCGGTACACCACCTTCCAGCCATATCATCTTCCACACAGTTTATCCATCGTTTCTTTGGTCTTCCCCTACAGCCTATAGCCATCATCTTGTGCAATTTCTTTTGTGTGCACTTAATAAATGATTTATCTGTCTATCTACAATACTTACCGATCCTAAATTAAATATAAGCGTGGAGGATATAGTAAGCGGCCAGTACGTGGTGTGTCGCTGTAGTCGCGCTCTCGCTCGCCCGTTAGCGCCCGCGCCGCGGAGAGGATACAATCTGTTCTGTTGCATTAGAGCGCCGAATTCCTTTATTCTGTAGGAGACAAAAAAACAGAGACTGGAGATTCTTGCATTAAGTTGCGGTTTTTAGACACTATACTAGTGGTTTTCACACCCAACAGATGACACTAACTTTATAGTACCCATGGTATAATAATATACTTCGCTAGGTATGGCATTCCGAAACACAATGGTCACGTGGGCAACACAAGTCTACGTCATCACATCTGTGTTACCAGAATTTTGTAATAATAACTCCCCGACCACCTTAATTACCTGTGCGAATCCGATAAAACAATGAGGTTTTAATTAACAATTACGTTAGTTTATGTTTAATTGTTTCGTTTGATTAGACATACGAAACGACAATTTAAAAGCTTTGGTTTCTGAAAATCTTTCCTTAATCGTGTTTTGTTGCAATAGAGTGGCAACTGGATAGTGACGTAAGCATGTGTTAGTCTCGGAATGCCAGACCTTGTTTTATTAGACCATGATAGAACCCTTCACTTTGTGGTTTACAGAACAGCAGTTTCATAGAGTAAAAGTTATTGTTCTGGTTTTATGGTGGATTCTGGAATGTGGAATAGGCAGCTTTGTATTTACAACACGACATGTTTCATAATCAATATTTTACTTGCAAAATTGCTCGATATTGGAGACTCCTGTCGCGGGTTTTTTTTTGATCATTTTTTTTTAGCTGATATGTTGAACAAGATTTGGATTTTTTTTGTGGGTGGGAAATTATCAAATAACTTCTCCCGCTCTGGGTGGAGCGGGAGGGCGTGTCAGACTTTTACTCACTAAAACCCACCCGTGTTCTTTTTGTTGCCTGTGTGCCGGGGCCGCGATATCCCTATCGGACAAACTCGCAACCCTGGCAAGCATTGGCCCTTACAGACCCCGTCAGTTGGTGCTGACATCTCTTTGAGGTGCGCGTGGAACACAACGCGCCGTCGCTTCTAACATACCTGTAATCAGTAACTCGTCCACCGGCGCCTTCAGACAAAGCAGGTGGATCGTCGTAAGGCGTGCGTCCTCCTAAGGCACCGATCCACAGTTCACCACCCTGTGCCGCTAGCACATGTGACGCAGATCTACCGCCACCTTTTCTATATAAAAAAAAAAACTATATTTGTATAAGTTCACTCGTTGCCGTAAAATAACTTTTTGTTATCTTATACAGGGTGACTGGAAAATAGTGGCGGAGCCGTTAAGGGGAGGTAGTCTAGGGTTATTCCGACAGATATCACTATGAGACCTACCGTCCTTACTTAACCCTTTCCTATTGATGTTTTATCATTTGGGATGGGATTTAAGTGAGACCGTAGATGTGTCCGTGACATCACAGTGGGCCCTATCAGAATACCAGCGATGCGGTATTTATTTTTAAATATCGCCGCATTATTCACTGTTTGTATTCCCTGTGCGTGTCCCAAATAAAATATTTTTCTTTCTTTTTCTTTCTATCAGCCATCAAAGTATTTATTTAACATTTTCCGTTTTTGTTTAGCAGTTTTTACATAAAATAATGACAGTTGCGGAAATTTAACAATTAATATTACTTATTTAGAATATCATTGTTGCAAAACAAAAAAAAGTAGGCCAAAATCCCTTTTTTTTTTTAGGATTTATTACTATTTGAAAAAAAGAATTACGAATTTTTAGGTTACACTCTTTAAGTAGGAATATCTTGGAAAGGGTTAAGTAAGGACGGTAGGTCTCATAGTGATATCTGTCGGAATAACCCTAGACTACCTCCCCTTAACGGCTCCGCCACTATTTTCCAGTTACCCTGTATATAAAATTTTCGTGTCACAATGTTAGTTACCATACTCCTCCGAAACGGCTTGACCGATTTTTATGAAATTTTATATGCATATTCAGTAGGTCTGAGAATCGGCTACTATCTATTTTTCATATGCCTAAGGTAGGCTAGTATGTAGGTGTACGTAGGGTATGTAGGTAGGTATGTAGATACGTAGGTAGGTATGTAGGTAGGTAGGGTAGGTAGGTAGGTAAGTGTGTAGGGTAGGGTAGATAGGGTAAGTACGTAGGGTAGGTAGGTAGGGTAGGTTTGTAGGGTAGCTTTGTAGGGTAGGTTGGGTAGGTAAGGTAGGAAGGTAGGTAGGTAGGTAGGTGCGCCGTAGATAAGTACATAGTGCTACCCGTGCGAAGCCGGGGCGGGCAGCTAGTATGTTATATAAATTTGATCTTTATAAAACAAATTTTTGTTTTCAAGGGATTCAGAATACTTTTACTTCCGATGTAACAAATACAACTTTCACTGCCACATTGTTCTAGATCTGGAGGTGACAAGCGCAAAGCTGCTGTACTGGTCCTGGACGCGAAGGTCCGACCTGGGAATTGAATCCAAGACCCCAGACTCAGCAGTGTCGATTGCGACCACGAGACCAACGGGGCGGTCATTTTATATATACATACATACATAAACTCACACGCTCCACCCGAGGGAGAAGGCGGAAATTACGGATCGCCACCTATAACGATCCTTTCATACTCTTTTTGCTTTATTTTTAACCGACTTCCAAAAAGGAGGAGTTTATATGTTCGACGCGTATGTTTTTTTTTTTAATGTATGTCCGCCGATTTCTCCGTCAATTGTGGACCGATTTTTTAAATATTTTTTTTGTATGAAGGGTATGCTCCCGGATTAGTCCCATATAAATTTTATTAACTTTGCTTGGATAGTTTTTGAGTAAGCTTCAATAATACGTATTTTTCCCGCTTAGTATATGTGGATGATATGATGATAACTTCCTGTGACTGTTATTTACATAGCAGGTACTGGTATTCGAATTTGTGTGGGGTAGGTACCACAACAAAAAATTGAAAAATACAAAAAAAAAAACAACCGATTTCCGAAAAACAAACACTACAAAGTGAAAAATAACATTAATTTCGGAACTCGGTAGCAAAAAACGAAAATTTAAAACCAAAGACACCGACTTCCGAAATGAAAGTTATTATTCACTTTGTAGTTATTTTTTTCGGAAGTCGGTTGTTTTTTTTTTTTAGGTTCTGTACCTCAAAAAAAAATTTGAATATGGGGTTACTTTTTGGGGGCATATTGGATAACAAGTTAAGAAGTTTTGCAAATTGTACTGTGTGACATATCAAATGAAAGGGCTTGTTGTCAGGATCATAAATATTGTTTTTTATCATTTTAAAATAAATATAAGAAAATTGATGAAAATAGCTCCCCGTATTTCCGAAACTACTGAGCCTAAAATTTTGAAAAAGAATACAGAGAATGGTTCTTTACACATAGATTACAGAACAACCTATAAGTAGTCTATGTTCTTAAATAACACGGTAAGGCTGCCTGTAAATTGAAGCGGAGCGAGCCAGTTGAGTTGCAGACAGTGCCTGACCATTGATGCAGAGTGAGTCAGCGGAGCGGAGTTATGGACTGTGCGAAGTGAGGTAGCGGAGCGGAGTTACGGACTGTGCGGAGCGAGGTAGCGGAGCAGTGTTGCGAACTTTGTGGAGCTAGACCGAGTTCCCGCGACGAGTAATTTGTGTGTGTCAAAGTACAAAGTGTTACTTTTGTACCCGGTCTCCCCTAAGTCGAAACAAAGAGGCCACATATATACTAGCCCAGCCGGGGCACGCACGCACCGGCCGAACATCGCACAGTGGATCGACTCCATACAAACCGGCGGACATAGACCTATAAAAATATAATTTCAAGATTGTTTTAAAACAGGATGCCAATGTGCTCTCCTCAATAATCTAAATTGAAAGTCCGCTTATGGTTTTTTCGTTTAAACCCTAATTTTAGGAGTACTGTGAATAAAACTGATTGCAATGTACGGAAAAATATCGTAAAAAAATGTTTTCCTGCGATTCCCGCACATATTCCGGTTTTGACGCTTATATTATATTTTGGCATAATATTTAGGAGATTTCGTCCCCACATATTTATGTTCCCTTGGAGAGCCCTTGGAGATATACGACAAATATATGTTTTTTTTTTGTATCACTAACTTGTCTTGTTAAATGATTTTTAGTGCGAATGCGGCCTTAGCTTTGTACAAAATATAATCATCACAATCGCGCCCATTACACAATGTGAGTATTGTTACTAAATAAGTATGAATATCAAGGGCTATCAAGGGCTATAATCAAAAAAGCAATTAGTTAATTGGATATTATATCATAATTAATTAACTTTCCATTACAAATCCTTCTTTCAATCCTTTGTCCATTAAGAATACTAAAATAATTATGCATATTTTATAGTAATAGTAAATGCGATTAATGAGGGTAATTATGTTTTTTAAAAGGCTATAAAAGGTCTCCTATATATTTCAACTGCAAATGTAAGTTTGTACGCACATTATTGAGAAATTTAGGCCACAGACACTTTGGGATTTAGGGGATTTTGATTTTTTTGGGATTTTGGGATTTTGGAGATTTGGGTCCACTGAAGCGGAGCGGAGAATTTATGCAATTCCATTGGTTAATATTGGCACAGCTCCTCTCCTCTCCGCTCCAGTGGACAGGCAGCCTAAATCTCTCAATAATGTGTGTACAAACTGACATTTGCAGTTGGAATGTATGGGAGAACATGTTTTGCAACTACAATGTTAAGTTTGTTTTTGGGATAAATTCATGCCAACAACGGAAGAAACCCTTCATTTTGCGTGGTCCGACACCCACTTGGCCGGTTTCGTTAAGTAAAATTTCATAATTATTTTGTTTCTTATTTCATATCTTGTAATGGAATCGTTTGTTACCTGGGTACTTCAAGAGTGACAGAACGTCCATTGAGCAGAAAGTTGACAAGGCAGGCGGAGGGTCTGGAGGCCACGTCAGCCGGTGTGACGCGCCACAGGGAGCCGCAGCACCCCGACGCGCCGCCCTCCGCCCCGCGAGGCGTCCACCACCGGAGTACCACCTGGGGCCATTACTTTATATGAACTTCAACTGTCAAAGTGATATGGGGAAAGGTCGTATGACTGTATTATTGCCTCTTGCTGTTTCGTACAATGGTTCATCCACTTGACCGCGCAGAGCAACGGACGGCGCTGTGTGAGATCCACTTTATATGACATATGTATATGAAGTTAATTATCAACTACACATACAAGACCTCGAGTGTCACGTTGTGTTGAATTTTGTGTAGAAAAGACCGAAATCCATGGCGGCGAAGTCACAGGCAAAGTGGTAGTCTATAAAAACAGCATGAGTCCTGTTTTAACTTATACATGTTTGAATAAATTGTAATAATATTTGATTTAGATGGCTTTGTGATTCAGAAGCTGCTAGCAAGTTATTGTTTTAGTTTACTTACCGATTCTAAAGCTTCAGCAGGCGTTTGCGACGCTCTAAGACCAGTGTGAGCATCCAATGCGTGGATTATCTCTACGTCATAGTTGGCACTAGAACTGGCGTTTTGTTCCTCCTATAAAATTACAAATAATACCATTAATATTTCAGACGGATCTCTCAAGGTTGAAATAGTAAAACAAAACGTACCTTCATAGGGATACCAGTGACAGTGGTAGTAGCAAGTTTATAATGTGGCAACACCAGCCGTACCAATAGATTGGCTAAGGCACTTGCCCTTGACACTATCACTTCAACACCTATCTGCCCACCTGCTATCTGGAATAGTTCAATTGTTTAGTTTCCTCCAGCTTATAGCTTCATAGCCCAAACATTTAATCGTTGCGGTCTGATGAAGATTTGAACTCAATTGAGGAATATTTTTTGCTAGCAGACAGTGGAGATTTGTTTGTGAAACTTACCTCTGTTAGTGGTTGATTTGTTACTCTAGTATCAGCATTCTCTGGTGTAACATTTATTATCACTATATGACAGTAATGTATCACTAGGGTCCTGAAATTCAATGAGTTATGTTTATGTCTAAATTAGAAAAGTTAGATTTGGAAAGCTTGTGATGCTGCTACTACGAGATTTTTTTTTATATTTTTTTTTACATCATTTGGAAACATAAAACAAGTTATAAACTGCGATGTTATACTTACTGTGGCGTCGTACTAGTAGATTCTGCAGTACTGGCAGGCTGAGCCAAAGTAGCCTTCTTGTTTATTTGAACTATCGTGTTGTGAGCAATGTCTTTAAGATTTTTTATAGAATCATTGTCTCTGGCGCTTGTTATGCAAATTACGCGGCCGCTGAAATGAAAATCAAATAATGTTTTGAATATATTGTGATTAAAAGCATAAAAACCCTTTAAAGGTTGAAGATAAGTTGATGAAATAAGACCACAACAAATTAAGTGACCGTGTGCAAGCTGATGGTAACGCGTGCCCAACAAAATCCTGCTTACACGCCATGTCACTGCCTACGGGACTATGCTTTTGCATGACACGGCGTATAAGTTACACTTATGTGTAACTTATACGCCACACACTGCTCACAAGCCGTTTTTGATGAGTTAGTAACTCTTCACATTTTTTATCAGCATAGTTTTCCTTTGTAAGGGGCCTATGGCCCAAATTATATGGAAGTTGTATAAATATTGGGGCTCCATTTATTAATATAAGCCCACGTGGCACGGACGTAAATTTTTTCGCACACTGGATTTTCAACTCTCGGTGTTGAGTCGAGCGTTGAGAATCCAACACGCTAGGACGCAATCTTGTCCCAGCGCGTTGAAAAAACACACTGTTGAATTTTCAACTCTCGGCGCTAAGCAGAGGGTTGAAAATACATTGCACGAAAAAAAATCGAACGTGCGGACCTGGGCTAATTATGATACTAATTTTTAGCTACAAATACAAATCACACCATCTAATATTTGCTTTTGTATGTGGTATGTAAGCAACCAGATCTTTCACAGAAGTTCTAAGCAGACCAGGAGACGTGATCAATCAATTTCTGGAGGGAGGTGGGCTGGTTGGAATAACCACCGATGATGGCCGCCATGGCCCACGTACGATGGTCTACCTGAAGGACTAAGTTCGGAAACCAAACTTTCTAACATAGGACATAGATGTGGTATGTGAGCTGCAGGTGAAATCATCATCAGTTACAGACCTTTTTTTTTTTTGCGTATGGAATTATCAAATAACTTCTCCCGCTCTGGGTGGAGCGGGAGGGCGTGTCAGACTTTTACTGACTAAAACCCACCCGTGTTCCTTCCGTTGCCTATGTGCTGGGGCCGCGATATCCCTTTCAGACAAACCCGCAACCCCAGCAGGCATTGGTTCTTCCGGACCCCGTCAGTTGTTGCTGACATCCCTTTGAGGCGCGCGTGGAACACAACGCGCCGTCGACCCGGGCCTGGTCCATGTCGGACGGCGAGCTGCCCATCGCTCACCGTCCGCAGGCCCGCGCCTACGGTGGCCGGAAGTCAGCTTGTGACTCCCGACGCCCGGGGCGTCTCCTGCGGCGACTAGGGGCGCGAGGGCGTGCATCTTGCATCTCCCTCGCGCGCTCCGCCTCCTCCTTCGCGAGCATAACTACTTCGCAGAAGGAGGTGACGGCCTCCCATGCACTCTCGCTCCGGACCATGGCCTGAACCAGGGCCGGACGCGAGAGATCGCCGCCGCCGATCGCCTCCGTGAGGACACGGCGGTGCTCCGCCCAAGCAGGGCAGACCTCCACCGTATGCTCCACCGTTTCCTCCGGGCGATCCACACAATGGTGACACCCGGGATAGTATGCTGAGCTGAGATCCTGATCGGTGTTTTTGTTTTTCGTACTAACGGTAGTACCGTTAGTGCCATGCCAAAAAAAACGACAGTTAAAACAGAAAAGGTTGTGCTTTTCAGTAATCTCCGTGTTTCCGAATAAGCACGAACGTCGCGCCACAGAGTCACAGAGGCAAAGCTTCGAAGATTTTATTTTTTTTGTACTGGCTTTGCAGTAGTGAACGAGTGTGTATTATTGCGAGTTTGTATGAAGTTTTCTCTTCGTTGGGTTATCTACTGCAGGCCCAAATCGTCATATTTTGTCACTCAAAAGTTTTGTTTTGTATTGCATAAAATTGTTAACATAAATGTATAATTTTTTAATCATGGTAATTGACTATTTTAGTATCGTTCATATTTCAAATGATGATTCCCGAAGCGCATAGTTTTCTTAGGATATCTATTATTTTCTTTTTTATACAACACTTGCCTCTTTCAACACTTACCGGTTCTGAAAGTGTCTCTCCGTAGGCCTAGATGTCTGATCAGGCGATGGTTCAGCTAATGCTTCAATGGCGGCTACCAATCCTTCCACGTCGCCCCCCGCGCCCCTTCGTACTGGCCCCACCACACATAATCCATTCAGGAGCTATGAAAAATACATTAAGTTGTCATTGCTTATTTTTTAATACTTTGTAACTATTGTAGTATAGTCATTTTATTCCAGGTGCATTGTCTTCACATGTAATTTGATTAATGTATATAAAATATTTTAAAAGAGTAACTATCGAGAGTCTTGCCTATTCTTCTATTAACAATCAATTCTATTTTCTTGTAAATTTAAAACGACGATCGGCGATTTTCTTGTTACTTTAAAAGTGCCTTTTAATTGCCTATTTGAATTATTTTATGTCTTTTAGGGTTCCGTACAGCCCCGCACAATCATAGATCTCACTCTGGCAACAGAGGGCGTGTCGGAAATTACCAATGGGTGGCAGGTCTCTGAGGAGGCCTTCTGGTTCGGTCCAGATAAGGTAAGGTCCAGGAAAGTCGAAGCGGATCCACCTGTGACCGATCACAGGTGGACCCGCTTCGACTTTCTAGGTCCATGTTCAACCGATAACACCTGCATATACAACTGGTTGCATAAAAGTACTGCAAGGGTTTTACTTACATGTGTTAAGTTTTGTTGTGCCACAGCCCATGTATTTAGCATGTGAGCAGTATTATCACTCACAACAAACCGCACCTGCAATAAAAAGTTAAAGAACTTTTACGAAATTAGCAAAATAATATATTAGTGTTATTAAACTTTGCCCGACAAGTGTTGTGTGAACCAGCAATTGTTCATAAGAAAATACACTTGAGGAGTGCTAACATGCAAATGGCTTCTAGTAGGTGATTGTTTGACAAGTTAAGAGGTCAATGCAACCTTACCAGCTTGCTTAAGTAATTACAGAAAAAACAGGGCAAGCTCTAGCTAGTTAGATTTAAAATTAGTTCAATAAACATCAATTATTAGAGCCGTAACCTAACTTTAAAGAGATTCTTAAAACTATGTTGCCACCAATACATCTAAACAGGAATATACAGCTAGGGTAGTGCAGAACAGTTCTCTTGTCTAAACAATAACTTAATATAGAGTTTACTTGTGATGAATAAGCGGCTGTAGTAAATTTAAAGGAACAGAGGGTCAGTTGTCTTAGGGGCGGATTTAGAGAGAGAGTCATTATAATATGGAACATGGAAAAGGCATGCAGTGTTATTGAGAGTTTCATGTTAACGGGTAACAGTTACTGGTTTCGAATGGCCCAGCTAGCAATCGGATATCCTTACCAGTTTTCCTTCAGGAAATAGGTCCCATACTATACGGCAGTACTCAACAGCCGCTTCAACACTGCACGTCCACAACGATTTGCAGATCGGTGGGACTGGGAGATATCCCCGGTTTTTCGGGACATCGAAGTCTATCGGATTATCTGATGATATGCCGAAGTAAGGTGTATGGTCGAGAACGAATATTGTTTTGTGATTTATGGGGAACATGATTACTTTTAAATGGTTCTAAGTATAGTTACATTTCTAGCTAATTAGCGTGGTATTGAGGAAATCCAAACTCATTTTATTTACTAAAAAAAAACAAAATCAAACCGGAAAACGTTTGAGGCATAGGTTTGAGATAAATGTCAAACAAAATAAATTGTCAAAATTGCATCCACAGACTACAAATTTGCATCTTGTTTGTTGTGTTCGTTCCTCAGAGGTTCGTTCACTGCGGTTCACGCGGTGCAAGGGGTTCAATGCTCAGAGGTTCAATGTTTGTTTTGAAAGCAGAAAATTATAGTGGCGTTTTTAGTAATAATGTTTCCGATTAATCAACGCAAGCTTTATTACTCGAAATATGAATAGAATAAAATAAATACGTCAAAATTCTAATGACAATACAATTTAATTTGTTTAATTCTTATTCCGAGAACAAAAAAATATTATGTAAATTGTAAAGAATCATGAAAGCTCGCAAAACGGGGAAAAAGTGACCTCAAATCTCAGAGTAATAACTAAGCGTCAAATGAATACAGTTATTTATCAAATACTGCATTCATTTGGTTGGGGTCACTTTTTCCCACTCCACTTCTCACTTGAAGAAAAATTCAAAAAGATTTTTGCAGTACTGGTAACATTAGTTTCCACAGATTATTTCCCAGATATCTTTCATAAAAGTTCCAAAATCGCTAAATGTGATCGGTTTTTTGAACCTTTTGAATTACGGTTAGAAATAAACAGTAATGCAGTAAACAGTTTTATTTATTTAAGTGATATTTCATTTAAAAAGTCTGTGATTATAAACCTATTTGATTTTCAAAATAAATAACCATAAACCGAAATATTTCATGATGCGTACCACACTATGGTGAATGTGAGAGAATGATAAAATGGTGCATTCGTCGATCAAACCGGGCCACACATCCGAAGCCAGAAATTAAATTAACATCCACCATTTTGTTTATTTTCGCGAAAATAAGTCTTTTTCCGGATACGTTGTAGAATATTCCTGTTTAACCACTATACAACAGAGTGATCTACTTAATCTGGCAATGAATATAAGATTAGGAATGTGCTATTAGCGTTCCTATCTATTATCGGGCCCTTGTGTTGAAATTTGCAGACATCGGCCGCGCCGCTAGTAAACACTCTTTGAAAATTAACAGCTTATCGTTGAAGACAAGTAAAAACCCAAACACGCAGGGCACCCGAGTTGATGAGAAAAGTTCGGATAATCACCAAGTTCAAAGGGAGCAATCCCCTAGCGTTAGAGGTACGTGAAGTGCAGTAATCGGAGTTCGGACGTCATAAGTGTGAATAAGCTGTTCGCGTACAGTCTATTCTTATGGTGGAATATTTGTTCAGGAAATAACCAAGAGTAGTGGGCGAGAGTCCCCCGTGGCGCGCCCGGCTAACATGAACCACACGCCTGCACCGGACAGGCAGCAGCAGCACGACTCCAATGTCAACCAGGTGGAGGAGATGGAGACTCAAGATGGTTAGTGATGTCACAATATTTACATTGTAATCAACTGTTTCACCCACACAAGTCCAGGTAATCTCTAAAAACACATCAAATGAAACCATTACTCAATATAGCCATATTTTATAATTGCATATTACATGAATTTGCAAATGTTATTGAACTTATTTGTTAACCAGATTACCCTACATAACCTCAAACTGTATTCATTAAGTTGACATTGTTAATTTGTCATATCTGTTTTGTGACAAATGAAAATCTTTGCAGTGTAAAGCTATGATAAAAATGTGTACTGGAGTGTTCAATTATTAGATTTGTGGTGTTACTTTCTTTGTTTCAAAAGTGCAAGTCGCTGTCCTAAGTGTGAAACGAAAATATCTAATTATAGAATATCTTTGTCTACATACATGTTTGATGTATGTAATATTGTTGCATTTGGTTATAATTTCATTAAATTAATGTTTTTGTTTATCATTGTGTCTAAAAATATCTAGTTTGTTATACATTGTGCTTACTTTGTATATTTTATACCTGAGTGCCAGTTACCTCAGTGTGTTCAAATGTCAATATCTTTACATGCATGAGTTAATGTGTAGCACTGCCAACTGTTGAGCATTCATAGAAAACATAAAAATAAACAAAACTGTCATGTCAAAAACTTGTGATCATGTTGACTTACAAGAATTTATTGATTATCTTTTTATCATTCTGTAATGTAGATAAGCATGTAATGTTTGTTCATTCTAATTCATTGATCAGTTTACATGGTTTCAGATATCCTGCTTTGTCATAAGTACCTACTTGAACGAATAGTTTGTGTTCAATTTAATAAAATAATGATTAATGAGTTTATGCAAGTGAATTTAATTGCTAAGTAAGCACAAAATGTGAATGAATGCAAAACCTTGTAAGTAGAGTTCCAAGTAATGATGAAACACTTATTTGAACCATGTGATGTATTTAGAAATAATGTGGAGTGCACTAAAAGTCATACTGCATCTAAGTTTAAGCAAACACTGTATTGTTTTTGATGAAACAATTAAGTTAGTGGGGAGACAGCTGTGAAGCATCCTGCTCCTAAAGTCCAGCTTGGTGAAAAACAGATTTTTGAAACATTGAAATTATCAATTCTACCCAGCTTACTGAAACTGAAGAATGCTGGAATTGATCAAATGACTTGATGCAAACAAACAGATTTGTAGACTAAAAAGTTTTACATTTGATAAAAAAACTGGTTTTACTAAATATTTTTCTTTTAATCCTTTGTCAAAGTTGACAATAAATGTCAAAATTCATATCTGTAAAACAATGGACAGATCTGTTTCTCCTGAATAGTTGCCGTGTTCTATTTTAATTGTTAAGTTTACTTTAGTGAGTTGTATATCCAAATCAAATAGAGGTAACATGTATTTTGCAGTTATTCTTTGTTAAATTTAGTCATCTATTATAGTTTTTGAATAAAAAGTAAAATAAGTAGGCACACTGCAAATAGCTATCTAGGAATTCAAAACATTTGTTTTTTTGTATACAAAAGCAATATAAATAAAAGATTATTCTCCAAAGTATTTATAAGAGATTTTACACTGAATTTCACTCACCCACAGAAGCTTATATCATGTGGTTTGATGACAAGATTTCATATCTTGTTCAAGTAAATAATTCTATGTCAAACACTATGAGTAATGTGTTGAAATGGAGCTTAGAAATAATGTACTTGTATGTCTTCTGTTGCAGTGGAAACTGTAGACACTGTCACTGACAAGACCTGGGAGGACGATCTTATGAAAGGTCCCAACGGCGAGGTTGTCATGGGTGAGGTTATGAAGAACCAAGAGACCACCTCTTCAGACATGCCGGTGAGTAAGAGAGATGGAACAATCACTCTGGTATTGAAAGCCATAATTTTTCTTTTGTAAGAAAAATGGGATGGTGCTATGCATCTTGTGTAGCTCTATCTCTGACACTGGGATGATAATGACTCTTAAGTCCTCATTGTCATGGCCCCAGAGAGATTGTCAAATCTGACAAGCAATTGTCTGCTAGATAAAACTTAATACCACCATTATTTGAATAAATAAATGTGTCTACAATCTTTTTCTTTGAAAGGAAGCCAGATTGTCATCAAGGCAGATATTCAAATTACTTTTATTGTATCAGATTGCTATATTTCCTTCCTTCATAGTATGTCTTGGAAATGGGAATGCCTCACTTGATATGCAGAATAAAAAACTTAAGTATACAAGTAACAATGGATTTGCCTAATTTTCTTCTCTCTTATTGTTTATTTACAAACAGTCTCCATTAAATAAATTCCCAAGAGATCAACACAGTTTGCTATTCATCTCATTGAAAACCAAATTAAGGAGTGAAAGAGACAGAAGCACATTTGAATCTCAAAGTATTTGCAGGGTCTGATAAACAGAGATTGGGTTCTAATTTATCAGATAATACTAGTGTCACGAATTGGCGTGTTACTGTACTGTATAAGTAATGTGCGAATATTTACGATGTTATACAACATTTAAGGCCATTTGAATGCTGTAGCAGTTAGTATGAAACATGTTATCCTGTTAATAACGCCTACGTCGTATCAGTCGTATTGTTTAAGATGGTAAGATGATCCATTTGAAAGAGAGTATCGTACATTCGCGCTATAATAGTTGCATCTGTTTCTTGATATATCTGTCTTCATGACTTTCAACTACCTTTTTTGATAGCTCTCATTAATTCGATGTCTTTCGTTTTTGGTCTTGTGACTGAAATTCAGAACGTAAAAGTTAAGAGAAAGTAATTAAGTTATTAAATTCACTTTCAAAATTATGCATCAACATACGTTTACACACTAAATCAGGCATTATTCATAAATTTAAGAATAGTATTAGCAGGATGTTTACCTCCACAGCTGGCTTGTCTTGATACCGAAATGGAGGATGACGAGGCGCGGTCAGAAACGACATTCCGTTTTACGGTACAGAACTTCAGGAATTTGAAAGATTCTGTATTGTCCCCGGCGTGCTTCGTCCGGAACCTTCCATGGAAGATCATGGTCATGCCACGGCAAGCTCCGTCTCCGGATCGTCAACAACAGAAGTCCTTAGGGTTCTTCCTCCAGTGCAATGGCGAGAGCGAGTCTTCGAGTTGGTCATGCTATGCAATGGCAGAACTAAGACTGATCTCCCACAAGCCAGAGACTGAACCTTTCTTCAGGAAGATCCAACATTTGTTTTATAGGTTTGTTTATTTATTTATTTTATTATTTATGTACACACAGTAAAATAGATACAGATACGACATAATCATAATATGAGTACAAGTGAGTGAGTTGTTGATAGTTTTTAGTCAAATATTTTTCTGCATTTATTCTAACCGGGCGTAAAAAAGACACCTCCAGTTTCAGAGAGAGACTCTCACCACAGATGAATACAGATCATTCACTCCGCAAAATCATACTCTGCTACGACACAATGAAGTGCAATTCAGGTCGCACAGCGCTAATTACCTACAGTTATATTCACCTAGAAGTTTACTCTCTATCGCGTAACTATTATATCTTCTAACTATTATATCTTCTAACTATTATATCTTCTAACTATTATATCTTCTAACTATTATATCTTCTAACTATTATATCTTCTAACTATTATATCTTCTAACTATTATATCTTCTAACTATTATATCTTCTAACTATTATATCTTCTAACTATTATATCTTCTAACTATTATATCTTCTAACTATTATATCTTCTAACTATTATATCTTCTAACTATTATATCTTCTAACTATTATATCTTCTAACTATTATATCTTCTAACTATTATATCTTCTAACTACGTTACGCTCACTGAATTGGCCCGACAAGACGGGCCCGCCGCGTACTTTTAGCTTCATGCCTAAAATGCGGAGTGCGCCTTCTGTATTCATCTGTGCTTTCAAACAGGTATTAGTGACAGAGTTAACGATTTACAAGGCCGAACTGTTTCTAAAACTCGATGAGCAAAATTTCTACTGAAGGCTACAAACTTAAGTGATTTTATAAAATGTTCTACAGTAATAGTGCCTTCCCACGGAAGTTTAGTTTATGGATATTTTACAAGAATATACTAATCTCGTAAAAACCGCCTCAGTCTAGGCAAACATCAACTCCACGGGGTTTTCTATGGTGTATCAATATTACATAATTATGGTGAAATAAAATCGCAAATTAAATGTCCATCAATCATCCACGCGAGCATCAACTTACAAATTCACACAGGGTTGTTTATTTTCAACTTTAGAACAACACATATTATATGAGTTTGACTGTCACTAAAGAGACACAGTAGAATTTTTATTGTAATCGACTTCTAAAGGCAAAACGATAGTTGAGCGGTTGTGGTATGAGTACATGAGTACGTTTGTAGGCAGGGAAAACCGCTATGCTCTTCACTTCGCCAACTCTGTGCCAACCCTAAGTTCGCAGCGACTTTGTAACGGCGACAGCCTTTAGTATTTATCCTGCCTTCCTTAAAAACAACATTACTTATAATAATTATTTATGCAGTCGTAAATTTTGATTTTGGTAATACATCTGTTATTCAATTGTCTATAAATAAATTTCCTTGTTATATCTTCAGTAAAGAGAACGACTGGGGTTTCTCCCACTTCATGGCATGGAACGATGTTTTGGACCCCGAGAAGGGTTACATAAAGGACGACGCAATCACGTTGGAGGTACACGTGACTGCCGAGGCACCGCATGGTGTCTCCTGGGATTCGAAGAAACACACCGGTTATGTTGGTAAGTCTTGTGTATTAAATAAACAATACTTTCATTTTGTTGAGGACTCCTCGATTTTGTACGGCTTGACTGACGTGCTTACTCCCGTAATAGCTGGTTAGTCCTACTTCGGATCGCGACCTCGCAGCGGAGAGAGCTCACGATAAGGGTGCGCTTAAAAATAAATGAAGGGTCAAATAGTCTTATGTTAAAAACAGATGGATTATATTGTTTATTCGTTTTGGTTGGGTAGGTACTTCGTGGCCTGCATGTTCATATATTTTTAACATGCTTATATAAGGTTCACCTGAATGTGTTTGTTTAAATTCGACAAAAGTTTCCACTTTTCCAGTTCGTGTATGAACCGATTAACGCAGGTTTCTAAAAACCATTCGTGTTTATTCTAGGTCTCAAGAACCAAGGCGCGACGTGTTATATGAACTCGTTGTTACAAACATTGTATTTCACAAATCAACTACGTAAGGCCGTTTACAAGATGCCGACAGAATCTGACGACAGTACCAGGTAAATGAGTAGCTGCTTTTGTAATCTAGGATAGATTATATCTATTACAGTGAAACTTAGATTATCCTGACTAATGTCTGTCGAAGGTCATCCCGATAGCAGGAAATTCGAAAAAAAAAAATACCTTCAGTTGTACAAATAACACTTATCTAAAACACTATGCAGCGTTACAACTAAGGGAAAGAGTTTTTTCGATGAACTCTGGCACCCAAAGTAAGATTTAACTTGTGTTTAGGGTGCCAGCGTCTAAAAAGAACTAGTTTATTGATTTTGGCTTATTTTGTAAAAGTAAGCAAAACCAAACAGGCCTCGGATGCGGCAAAATTGTATTTAGGCGATATGGTAATACAGATTACCTAATATTTTGTTTTCTTTTTCTTAGGTCCGTAGCATTGGCATTGCAAAGAGTTTTCTACGAGCTACAATTCTCGGATAAACCTGTCGGCACTAAGAAACTTACCAAGAGTTTTGGATGGGAGACACTGGATTCTTTCATGCAACATGACGTGCAGGAGTTTCTTAGGGTACGTGCTCTAATGCCATTAGCGCTGAATTATAAAATAGACCGAGAACGAAATATTTACTAAACTGTTCTTTTGTATTTTGTTCGAAAATAAAGTCGTCTCGTTCATGTGCCGTATGCGATGATTAGTCCATTCATACGTACAAAAAGCGGCAAGATTGTGCGTTCAGCGCCTTATTATAATTTTTATTCAATGAAATTTTAAGCATTGAATATAGAACAAAAAACTTTACAAGGTAGACAATACAAGCCATTATTATTACAGGTACTGCTAGATAAATTGGAGAGTAAAATGAAGGGTACTTGCGTGGAAGGGACCGTGCCGCGTCTGTTTGAGGGCAAGATGACGTCGTACATAAAGTGTAAGAACGTCAACGTGTCCAGTACGCGCGTCGAAACCTTCTACGACATACAACTTAACATTAAGGGGAAGAAGAACAGTAAGTATATGAATTACACTAGCTTCTGCCCGCGACTTCGTCCGCGTGACGAAGTTTTGCTCGGCTCCTTAGGGTCGTAGCGTGATGTTAATTAGCCTATAACCTCCCTCAAGAATTGGGCTATCTAATGCAAAAATATTTTTTCTAATCCGACTAATAGTTCCGGAGATTACCACATACATATAAAATTACACACAGAAATTTTACCTCTTTAAAAATATTAAGTATAGATAAGCCTTTTCTACACTAAGGCGCATTTCTACCAAAGAGCGCTGAAAATTATGAGAAATGAAACAACAATTCTTGCCCAGCTCTTGTTGCGAAATGTGTCGTAGGTCGGGCTACGTAACAAATACTGACAGGAATAAACAGGTCAGTTCCTTGGAAGCCATGCGAGGATCTTCAACTGTGTAAAGTTTAAACTCTGTCGCCTCGTATTTAGCATAATAACAAGCCCTTTCATTTGACATGTCACACGGTAAATGACACTTATATTCAAAATTCATTTATTAACGTACACGTCCTTGTTGGGGTCACAGAAATTCATTATGTGTACCACATTTGGAGCAAATTGGCTGTGTGAGACAGACAGACAGACACCCGAGTGATCCAATAAAGGTTCTGTTTTTTCATTCGGACGTACGGAACCCTAAAAAAAAAACAACCGAGTTACAAAAAAAAAAAACACTACAAAGTGCAAAATAACTTTAATTTCGGAGGTCGGTGTCTTTGGTTTTGAATTTCCCTTTTTTGCCACCCACATTTTTCACTTTGTAGTGTTTTTTTTAATAAAAAGTTTTTATTTTTCACTTTTTAGTTGTGGTACCT
This sequence comes from Agrochola macilenta, assembly GCA_916701695.1. NCBI lineage: Eukaryota > Metazoa > Arthropoda > Insecta > Lepidoptera > Noctuidae > Agrochola > Agrochola macilenta. Next base: position 15,078,015 of record OU753557.1, read on the forward strand.
ACCCCACACAAATTCGGATACCACTACCTGCTATGTAAATAATAGTCACAGGAAGTTATCATCATATCATCCACATAAGTGGGAAAAATACGTATTATTGAAGCTTACTCAAAAACTATCCAAGCATACAAAAAAAAAAAAATTCAAAATCGGTCCACAATTGACGGAGAAATCGGCGAAAATACATAAAAAAAAATATATATATATGCGCGACGAACATATAACCTCCTCCTTTTTGGAAGTCGGTTAAAAAGAAAACATTATTCTATTATGTATGACTGGTGCATACATTATTAGACACTTGGTCTTTGTAATTTGCAAAGTTTGAAAAGGGACCATAAATAAAAAGAATAGTTTTATACATATAGCCCGAATACTTTTTTCCCAGTCGACGAATCCTTCAAAGACTACATCAGTACGGAGACTCTTGACGGAGAGAACAAGTACGACGCAGGGGAGCATGGTCTTCAAGAGGCAGAGAAGGGAGTCATCTTCGCTTCGTTCCCGCCGGTACTGCATCTACACCTCATGAGGTTCCAGTATGACCCCATCACGGATAGCTCTGTCAAGTTTAATGATAGGTAAGTTTTGAGGTATTTTGGATATCTGTAGATGGTGATAAGACCGCGTAACTAAGGGACGCGTCGTATGTGGTCGTGATTCTCAGAGCATTGAGGGAACGACGTAGAAGAGAAGATGGTGAAGGTGATAATCATTTTCATTATAGCGGCGTCTTGCGAGACGCGCGTCGTTTTACTAACTACTTAGAAACCAGCGCGCGAGTTCAGGGCTTTCTTTGCACAAAATCCGTACTTTCAGTCGAAGTTACGGACGTTTTGTACTCCTTATCACTTAAGCTACGGTTTGCTAAAAGAGCGGCGGCGCACTGAACGGCCGTCATGAAAATGATGACAGCGGATATAAAGCGTTAGATTCGCCCTACCGGGTCAAAAGATAGTCGCTTTTCTGTTTCGTTTTGACACCTCTGGCACACAATGACGCTGTGACGACACTTGTTTCTCATGGAAATTGATGATTTAATAATGTGTAAGCTCACTGTTCTCAGTATGGACACTTTTTCTTGTGACTGAGTATGGTGAGGGCATCAATTGTGATTTTGAAATTTTCACCAGTATTTGACAATAAGTCAAAGCCCGCCCGCTTTGACTTATTGTCAAATACTGGTGAAAATTACAGATTTTCATGACTCCGTTATAATATGACGGCGCCGCTTTTCTACAAAACCGTAGCTTTAGGCTGCCTGTCAACTGGAGCGGAGAGGAGAGGAGCGGAGTAGCGTTGTGCCAATATTAACCAAAACCAATGGAATTGCATAAAACCTCCGCTCCGCTTCAGTGGACAGGGATTTGCGAACTAGTTTAAAAATTCATACAAAACCGGGAAGCGCAGCGGGGAAACGGAGCGGGGAAGCGGAGCGGGGAAGCGGTGCGGGGAAACGGAGCGGGGAACCGGAGCGGGGAATTATTACTCGTCGCGTGAACTCGGTCTAGCTCCGCACAGTCTGCAACACCGCTCCGCTACCTGGCTCCGCACAGTCCGTAACTCCGCTCCGGTACCTCGCTCCGCATCTATGAACAGACACTGTCCGCAACTCCGCTCCACTCCGCTGCCATTCTCTCCTCTCCGCTGCCTCGCTCCGCTGGACAGGCAGCCTTACGGACATGAGATTCGTTCGGAGCCTGAACTAACAATGACAGACGGGACGATTTGAACTTTCTAATCCCGATGTATTTTTACACGCCCATTTTTATTTGTCACTTGTTTTGCCGGATTAACTACTTCCGGACGGGCCCGTATCATGGACTTGAGAAAGTAGGTGATACTCGAGATACTCGAGACGCCGTGTTTCATTAATTACACGTGCGTAAGCTTAACACCTTATCTGGACAATTTTAGTTAGGTGTTTTAATTAAGTCTCTTTTTACACTGTCTCGTGCGACACTAATAATGATGTTATACAGTTTTTAATTGCGTGTTTATTGCTCTTAGTGATGAAGTCATCCACAACGTCATGTTGTCTCAAGTAAATACTATGAATCTCCAACTTTTTACCCTTATGCAAAAATCTTTCCACTCCTACAGATTCGAGTTCTATGAACACATCAACTTGGACGCGTACCTTCAGGAGAAGCCGGAGACGCCAGCCGACTACACGCTACACGCGGTGCTGGTTCACTCGGGAGATAACCATGGAGGGCACTATGTGGTCTTCATCAACCCTAAGGGCGATGGGAAGGTGAGAAATTGTTATTTTATCGTTTTTAAAGTTAGGTGATTATATGTTACGGGAAACTTAGAGGCTATGACTTACTAAGGTTAGATGGTGCAGAGACCTTCGTAGGGTGTTTGGTAGCTGCTGGATGAGAGCAACCGATAATCGAAATAAATGGGGATTGAAAAGGCCTATGTTCAGCAGTGGACTGATGATGATCATTTTGTTGAAATGTTGTTTTGGTGATTCCTACTTTCCTAGCCGTGTGAAGTAATTGATATGTTCTGAGCATTCTGAAAATATAGTATACTGTTTGACAAGTATCCTTTAGTTATGTTGAATCCTACATGGACATGAAGAGGACATTGAAACTACATTTTAACTATTTGTGGATTGTAGTAGTTTTAGCCAATTAGTTAATTTGTTGAGAGACAACTCAGTAATAAAATAATTTTACAGACAGCTTTAAAACCGGGAACAGTAAGTAGCTATTTGCCATTTTAAAGTCTGTGCACTGAACAAGTACTAGAGAAAAGAGACAGCAGAGCTGAAGGCCTTCTTGTTTAATTGACACAATCAAAAAGAAATATAAGTATGTTTTATCTATCTATCTTCTATATAAATATAAATTAAATGCTGTTTGCTGATATAGCTGTTTTAAAATGTTCTTAATAGTCCAAATTAGGTTTTTGTTAAAAACTGTTTTTTCTATGGGATTTTTGTATGAACTCAATCTTATTCTTTCGTGTGGTTAGTGACTAACCTGGTGTCAGAGTTTTAAAGCCGCCCATGGGCCTCTGACTTGGATGTTTTCCTTCACCGTTTTTAAAGCAAGTGATAATTATACAATACGCACATGCATCCGAAGTCAGAGGTGCATGCCTTGGGTTCGAACTCGAGACCTATGACTTGGCAGTCCGACGGTCACACCACTAGGCTATCACTGCTACTATGAACTCGTATAAACTCAATAATAATAATAAGCTCGTATTGTCTGTCAGGGCAAAGGCCTTCCTTTCCTTTTTCCACTCAACTTGATCCTGAGTCAATATGGACCAATCCCTCCTATAAGTGTCAAGTTCGTCCCGCCATCTACATCTGGGACTTCCATGATACGTCTGAACGTTTTCTGGAACCCATGTTGTAGTGGTCTTAGACAACAATGCATCCGATATGCGGCAAACGTATCCGGCGCAGTCCCACTTGAGCTTGGCTGCTTTTTGAGTGACGTCAGTGATTTGTGTCTTAGAGCACAGTATCAAGACCGTATTTAAATTTTGACAGGACAACGTCTGTCGGGTCAGCTGGTTTCTAATAAATACTCATGTTGTTTAGTGGTGCAAGTTCGACGATGATGTAGTTTCCCGCTGCACGAAGCAGGAGGCCATCGAATACAACTACGGTGGTCATGACGAAGACATGGCGTTGACCGTGCGCCATTGCACCAACGCCTACATGTTGGTCTACATAAGGTGAGTTCTTTAAAATTGTAAACTTAAATATAGGTACCTTAAAATTGCGCCCTTTGAATTTAATTATTACTTATTCGTCCGTTCGCATGTTTTATGCTCACCCTCGTTATACAAGGAAACCCTTTATTAACCATTCAATACTATAATAAATATACTCTGTCACATGCTACGTGTATGGCTGTTGGTTGCCTTAATAAATAAAATGTGACAGAAAACGCGACTGGTGTCTCAAATGGGTTGTGAGCGGGAAGCTTCGCCGCGAAAGAGCACTGAGTGTTTGTCACTAGTCAAAGTGATCTTGAATAATAAGCGACCAATCGGCGACAAGACAAAACACTTCGCGCCATCTCGCAACAAAGTTTTTAACAACGAACTGCATATAATAGCTGAAAGAAAGTAACAAACATTTAGCACCACATACTCGAACCTTCTTACTTAAGTTTCTTCCCCTATTGATCTATGAGTATTTGTTCAGTCACAATAGGACCGTCAACGGCATAAATATGCTTTATTTAGCGACGGAACTGTGGCAGGGAAAAACTGCAAGCGGCGCTAAACTACATTTTCACGACCCTTCTAACACCGTGGATACTCCATTAAAAAAAAAGCTACGTGTTGGTTTCGGGTCAAATAACTTGGTGCAAGGTCTGAATGTGTTCGGTTATATTTGTTTGTATAATAATATTGTATAAAAGCATTTCCTGTTATTAAACTAACATTGCATAATTAGAAAATAGGGAATGCAGTGTGACACCCACCCTGTTCAAGTAAAGTCAAGTATTAGTAGTATTCATGATGATTTGTGATTTCCAGGGATTCACAGTTGAAGACTGTCTTGCAAGAGGTCACTCAAGCTGACATTCCTACAGAACTGAGCGAAAGGCTCGCTGAAGAAAAGAGAATCGAAACTGTAAGTTACTAACAGAGTTTTCTATGTTATGGGGTTTGGTTTCCGCACTTGGTCCTTCAGGTGGACCTTCGTGCGTGGGCCATTGAGGCCATCGGTGGTGATCACGTCTCCTGGTCTGTTCAGAACCTAACAGAGTTTTATAACCATTCCACATTAAGGTAGGAATAAAACTCTGTTAGGAATTTTGATGTGTTAGGCGTGTGTAATTTTATTATAAAAGTCAGACGACTTACTTACATGCTATGAGAATTTACTGTAACTGTAACTGATGTATGTCTTTCAGCTGCTCAGTACAAATACTCAGCTTAACAAATACTCGTGTAAACTTTATACGCTGACCACAGAGTTCACTAATAGTTTTTAATGAGAGACTTCAGTCTTACTAAAAATATCAATTTATGCCTCATTTCGTCTTGCATATTATGCCTAATTTTTTAAGCTATACAAGGTATAAAAAGACCCTTTACATAACCGTTATCTACGCATTCTGTACTAAAAGCTTTAAGCAAACATTGCTGGGAAACGACTTTTAATTTTTGGTATGAAAAATCGTTGTTTACGGCAGTGCGCAATGTAACTCACGCAAAACAATGCATAATGTAATCGTGCTTATGGGTGCATGCAACAGTACAGGATTTGTAGAGGTATTTAAAGTTAACATTTAAAACTAAGTGAAAAAAAAAACTTTGGAACTTTGACCTTTCATATTTCCGTAACCAAATGGTTCGCAGGTATCGTCCAGTACAAAAAAAAAAAAAAAAAAAATGACGGTGACAATAATTGGTGTGTCTCGGCTTCCTTAAGCGTCTTTTTACACAAATGTTATACTCCAATCCTTCAACAGATCCGTCGCAAAGAACGCAACGAAGCCCACCTCTACATGAACGTTAACGTCGTACTAGAAGAGGCCTTCGACGGTCACCAGGGCAACGACCTCTACGACCCGGAGCGTGCGCACTACCGCGTTTTCCGTGTCCGGAAGCAGGCCACTGTAGCTGAGCTCATGGAGATGCTGGCCGAGAACTTCAAGTACCCACTCAAACAGCTGAGGCCGTGGCCTTTTAGTGCGCGTTCTAATCAGGTGAGGGAATATATCATCTGCTTAGCGTTTCGACTATGTTCGGGTTGGCTTCTAGTTTAACCAATACAGGTGAATACCAGTACTTTAAATAAAGCCACGGCGTATCTGACCTCTACAACCCAGTTACAGGGTAAACACGATACTCCTTGGTAGACGATCAACTGCCGACTGTTCTCCACATTGCAGCTGAGATCTCTAAGTGATAGCCACATAGCTAGAACATATCTTTAGTGTGCGTGTGTATTATGTCTCTAGGGTTGTGTGTACGGAGAGAAATCAAATGCTGCGGAGTTCTATTATTACTTTACTTATAACTCGTTATTAATAGTACACATGAATAGTTAATTAGGTTGGGAGCGCGTCTACAGTTTACGGTGGTTACGGGCGAACTATCGTCGCCGAGCGCCGCACGTACAACGAATACAATACTGATGTGTCAGCGCTCCTACATATCTATTGACTTGGAATCTTGTGAAATAAGTAAAAAAAATGGTCTAACATGATAAGGTTTAAAGCCTGAAATGGGCTGCCTATCATGCCTCTCATATATATTTTTTACTATCAGGCAAATATTAAGAATGTATGTATTTGCACCATATAACCACTGTATCTCCCAACAGACATGCAGACCGACTTGCCTAGATATCCTCAACGACCAGCACAAGACCGTGGCCGACGTTTCTGAGAACATGAACCCTTGGAATATATTCCTGGAGATGCTACCCCCAGACTCTGGCTTCAGTGCGCTCCCGAACTTCGACAAGGAGAATGACGTAGTGCTGTTCTTCAAGTTCTACGACCCGAAACAGAAGCGGATTCATTATTGTGGACATCACTACTTGCCTATTGCCAGCAAGCCCGCTGATCTTATTCCGATACTGAACAAGCGTGCAGGTAAGATCTTCATCATTTATTGTTCTTTCCACAGCCTCATTCGTTCTAATGCAGGGCATAATTATGTTCCCATTTCGTTAACATCAGCACGTAAACTACATTAACGTATGAGCTTATGGCGATCCTGCGTGGGAGAGTACACACCATGACTAGATTGTGATTGCAGTATGTAGTTGCATTTGAAAATGGCGCTGCCGTCTTGACATAACGCACCCTTAGTGCTGATTTCATCAATTAAATTTAACGCGATCAGTATTTCTAAAACGCGTTCAAGAGCTGTCAGTGTACCATATTCCATAATAAATTTGACACTGACAGCTCTTGAACGCGTTTTAGAAATGCTGATCGCGTTCAATTTAATTGATGATATCAGCGCTTAGTAATATAAGGGCACAGCTTGAATTATTGAGTTTTTGTGTTAGATGGGCTCATAATCAACTGTTCTACCACTACGGCTTTCACAGAAAGGGAAAAAAGACAATAATAAAGCGAATACTGTAATTATGTCTCTGTTGATATTGAGCCCATCTAACACAAGGGCTGAAAAACTCAATATTTCGAGTTGTGCCCATATATTACTAAGGGTGCGATAAGCCCCGACTGGCCGCGCCTTTTGTGCACCTACGGTATCATTTGAAGAATGTATGGGACGTTGGGTCGCGTTTCTATACAAGTCAAAAAGGAGCAGGGACCCGCACAGTCGGCGCCATGTTTTTCCAAGTTTACCTGCTATTATATTGTCCTCATCACTAAAATCTGATTCTACTGGTACAACCAATACCATACCGGTCTGTTAGTTCGTTGACCTAAGGTCGTGCATTATTCATTTCTTTATTCAGTGTTGTAATCAAACTGAATGTTATTAATATATTTCCATCGATAATGCCTATATATAAAACACGTTTTAAGCTAAAACGATAATGATCTATACTCGTGATATAATAAATGACTAACATCTTAGTCTCATACAACATGTAGTATATGATAGCTATTTAGAATCACGAGGCGAAAATTCGTCTTTAAAAAAACATCGATTTGGCAAACTCTTTGATTTTATTGCAGACGGCAGTAACCACTTCAGATTAAAGTGTTTGCCATGCTAATCTAAACTAACATTATAAAGACAAAATATTAGTTTTTTTGTTGTTTGTTACGCTTTCACGTTAAAACGGCTGAACGGATTTGGATGAAATTTGGCACATGAGTAGACCATGACCTGGGTAAAAACATAGGATTGTTCTTATCACGATATTCCCACGGGATCGAGACTTATGAACCGTGGGGCGCAGCTAGTAATCTTATATGCTAGCTAACATATGGCTAATAATTTAAATTATGTTTTGTGTTGCGTAATGTAAATTATTTTGAATACTATTATATAGAATCTTTTTTTTGTTCTTCTAACTGAACAGACAGCTGTGCTGCTGGGAGGTTTGTTGCGCCACTTCTTCTTCCCAGCTAATGCACTAGGAAGTGGTGAAGGGTGGGCGTTTTGGGGACTATCTTATGTAATTTTGACGTTCGAAAAGTGCTGATTCTCAGCCTAGTTTGAATAAATGACTTTTGATTTGATTATAACTTGGTAACTTATTTATAATTATTTATGTGCTTTCCTAGGTTTCCCGCCAGACACTCCGCTCGTGTTATACGAAGAGATCAAACCTGACTTTGTTGAGAAAATCAACAACTACAGCGAGCCTCTCGAAAAGGTATTATTTATCAGTTTTATCCCAATAAACTATTCACTAGACATAAGCTTTTACTACACAAATATTTTCCCAAATAACTATGTATTTAGATGACTCTTCTTTCTTCTACATAAACTATATTACAAAGTATCTGTATGTATATGTGAGTTATAAACACAATATATGCCCCGAAAGTTTGTAATTCTATGTAAAATTTTACTTATTATATATCTTTGAAACTTGGTTAGGAATAGTGTAATGTTATGATCGATTTTAGTTCTAGTTTGATCCTACATTCAGGTATTGCTGGCTCAGGTATAGTATTTATTAGTAATTATTTATTATCATGTAATCAATCTTTGAATAGCACTGTCCAGATTGTAAAATAGTATTTACATTTATTTTCCGTCACAAAATAAGCTAAGCATCGTAAATTGTCATATAAGTTCAATGCAAAGTTATTTTCAAACACAATGTTATTGTTTTATTTAAACAATAACTTTTCCTCATAATTCTTCCCTCGTCCGAAAATAATTCCTCGCTTGAGACGTATTATATTTCGATGACGTCAGCGTAGTAGCGAAACAGGCAAACTTGCTTATAACTTTTTGTACATAATAATATTCAAACACGATGTCATAACGCTTGGTTGAAGGTCACGACTTATAATTTTTATTTGCGGGATTCCAAGAAACATCTGGCTAACTTTTTCTAAACAAAACCTCCGACATTGGACACGTTTTTGTGTTGTTATTACAAACATTTCTGTATAATGTTCACTTTCTGAACAGTGCTATGTTATTTATTGTATATTTATCAGCTTCTCCTCATCCTATTAATTTATTTCATTCAACAACACACAAAGCTTTCTTAATTACTTTTAGGCGTAGTTCCCATGACAACGTTAGCTGACAGTGACACGCGTTTACCTAGATTCCTAGACAGAGAATAGTACAATGTGTTTGCGCGAGTAACCGGCGCACGCACACAGACACGGACCGGCATTCGATTGAGGTTGAGATCGCCGTACGTACGCGTCTATGCGTGCTTGCACCGGTTTTCACTCCCTGTATTGAGACGATCTTTCGTTTTTTTGAGGCCTAGAGATCCTTCTTTAAATGAATAGCCATAACAAAACAAAACAATGTTGTTACCGTTCAAATGTAACGCCTGCCAGATTTTTTGTCATGGGAGCTAGGCCCTAAGCCTATTGAGTGACTCATCGATTAAGATCACAAGATACACGCCGCTTTATTATTCTGAGTTACTTGTATCACCCACTTACGTCACCTCTCCATAGGATTGTTTCGTATACGAACATGCGTACATATATTACGAATATACATCGTGTCTATCGAACTTATAGAAGCTTGAAAATGGAAATTACTTATCTCTTACTGAGCCCAAAACAACAAAAAGACACCATCTATCTACCTCCGTAGGTAGTTTTTTTTATTGATTTGAGCCCAGGATAGGATTTTGGATACCCTTTTCAAGCTTATTCGGTTTAATTATTCACTTTGTATAGCCATTGTTAGAGATTTTGCATATTATAAGTTCACAATGTAAATTGTACACAAGTAAAATACCGAGTCCATCACGTTGAAGTTTTGAAAAGCGTGGGAAAATATTACTTTTGTACTCGCAATGAACAAGCTCAATAGAAATTGCAATATCACGATTTAAGATTCACTCATAGTTTAAATTAAGAACGTATTAACCGCGTCATGAACGATACAAAACACTAAACAGCGACATGACACGATCACATATCCACGCATTTTGGTATACGCCACAAACTATGGAGGGAGGGCATAAGGCGGGCTACCCTCGGGTTGAGTCGTGTGCACGCGGCCAGGTATTGGACGAGCTGATGGACGGCGACATCATCGTGTTCGAGCGCGCTGACCATCGACACGAGGATCTGGAGCTGCCAACCTGCCAGGACTACTTCAAGTACATATTCTACAAGGTGGAGGTGCAGTTTGTGGATAAGACTGTGCCTAATGATCCTGGGTGAGATTTGTACCTAAGTTATTATTTTTGGTAATGAGGAACGGAAAGCACAGTATTATAAACAGTATTATGTCTCGGCAGTGACCTTGACATATATACCTACGGCCCGCTCGGTAGATAAACCTTTCGCGTCCGTGCGTAATTGCCGTGCACTTGAGACTGTTGCGTACTGATAAACAGATTTCGAAGCGCGTCGTTTCGGCCGTTTTCTATGAAGACATGATACTGTTACTTATTACTGTGCGGAACGCCTTTTCATAAGATTTGATAGTTTACTGATTAAATACTGAGAGTTTCAAGAGATTGATAAGCGTTACTTGTAACATATTTTGGCCAAGCATTATTCCTGTTACAGTCGCGTAACCGTCAAACGACAATTGCAAGATTGAGACGGAAACACGTTTATCAATCTTGGCCTCAGTGTGTGGAGGTGATTTGTATTAGAATAAAGCTGTCTGCAATGTATCATTCTAATAAATCCATAAATGCCAAGTTTTGCTAAGCTTTAGAACCTTTGCACACACACGTTTTTATTGCCGTGAAAAACTACGGTTTATTCGTGCACTATGGAAGCTTGTTGACAGACTCGTTTTTTCTACGTCGCGGCGCCGTTTATACGCCGTACCTCAAAGAAACCATGCCTTTTTTTTAAGGCTTTATTGTTGTAACAGTGTCAATGAGAACTAGATACATACCTTGAATGGGTATCATGTAGTGCAGAGATACGGGATTTTGTCTTAAAGATTCTAAGAAATTTTTGCTACCAAGGTATAAAAAGGCATTGTATCAACTATTTATTTTAATTAGTCTTAGATACTTGCTCTTTAGTATTATTATTTCTCCTTGTTTATTAGTTACAATAGCGACTAGTTATTTTGGCAATTAGCGTTGAAGTATGGCTACAGCTCGGGTTTCCTAAAAAACCGGCCAAGTGCGAGTCGGACTCGCGCACCGAGGGTTCCGTACTAAAAATATTTTTATTATATGATGTAACTAAAAATGTATGCATTTCGCAATTTTTCCTTTATCTGTGCTATAAGACGTTGCTTCCTACCAAATTACAATGCTTTTGATTCCCTTGCGAGTATCCAAAATTTGCAGCATAAACGGCTGTATCTTTTGATTGGTTTGGCTTAGAAGTTGATTTTTTCACAGCTCCAAGGGACAGTAGACCTGAGTATTTGATATGAATTTCAGCTTGATACCTCCACGCGTTCCAGAATAAAAGGGTCTTGACATACAGACAGACAGACAGACGGACAACAAAGTGATCCTATAAGGGTTCCGTTTTTTCCTTTTGAGGTACGGAACCCTAAAAATGGTGAACGGTCACACAATAACGGCTGTGCAAAAACACTGCATTTGTTGACACCGGGGAGCTGCGCTTCCCAAACATCCCCACACCGTCTCGCATGCTACGTATTACAAGTTCAAAAAAAAATACAATGTATAGTTAAGTGTATAAAAAAGAGGAGAGAGTTTATAGAAATGATGTAGCATGTTTGAAAAAAAATATCGGAAGAAAGAACACAAAAAAAAAAATTGTCTCGAAATGCTACATATTGTGTGCGACTACTATTCATATTTTTGTAAATATATTATAGGAAGTTGAATCAACTAAATAAATATGTGAAAATGTTTTAACTTATTGGTGTATTCTTTTTTAATTAAATTAAGACTGCAAAATAACTTTTTTACTAATGGCGGACACGAGATTCAGACTTAAATCAAACGCATCGTCATTTTCAACCGTATTTGTATACCGCGATGCACTAGAGTCGCTACACCTGCAATACCTAAAGATTTGCTTCTTACCACGTCTTAATGTTAAACACTGGTGAACTGGGTTCTCACGACGACGGCCGTTCTGATATGACGGACCGGCTGACCTGGGAAACCAAAGCTTAAGCCATTATGTCGGTCAACAAGGAAGATATGACTGTTCAATGCAATATGAACGAAACCACAGCCGAATTCTATACTTCGAAGTAGGGCAGCACATTTCCATCAATAGCTGTTGTAAGTCTTGTTATAGTAGTTTATCAAAGCCTTCTGTTGAAAGTATTTACCGAGAATATAAGCTACCTTATTTCGGATAGCGAGTAGTATTGTATGTATGATGTATTGCAAGTTCATGGTTAAAAGTTGAGTAATATTAACAGTATTTTCCCTTCGCTTATGTTGCACAGGTTCACAATGGAGCTGTCGATGCAGATGCGTTACGACCAGATGGCGCGCGCAGTGGGACAGAGGCTCAACGTGGACCCCTACTTAATACAGTTCTTCAAGTGTCAAAAGTTAGTGTTTTAAGATATTACTAGCATATTAGATATGATGTAAAAATCAAGCATGGTGATGGTTTTTGGTCCTACTAATAAATGGTTTGGTTATTTCTTGACCATAATGTTGCCTGACGGAGAATGATGGATGAGGTCTGTGATGAAACGAGCGCATTCTGAAGATGCCCAAGAACTTTTTTGTTAACTTTAACATAATGTGATTGATTTTCCTTTCAATCCTTAGTCAATTAGAGTCTATTTATAGAACGCATTTCTTTTATAAGTGAAAATTTATTTTGAGCGATTTTTAGTAGGGCATAAATTTATAGATTCGCGTCACCGACATGCTCGTGCCGTAGTGTTGTACTATAGAATATAGATGGCGCTAATACCAGTTTTAAGATTTCACTTCTGTTGGCAGTTCCCCATGACTCCCTATTTTTTATTTCTTTTAATAATGTAATTATTATTAAATAAAAATTGCAACAGATTACTGACCAGTTTAGCAAGTTCAATAAGTGACATTTTATATGTAAGAACTGAATATTACAAAAAAAGCGACTTGGTGTGATCAACTATTGTTAAATTTGTTGCAGCTACAAGGATACCCCAGGCCTGCCACTCAGATACTCTTACGACGGAATACTTAAAGATTTGCTAGTGTACTGTAAACCAAAATGCCCTAAGAAGTTGTTCTACCAGATATTATCTATTAAAGTTAATGAATTGGACAACAAGAAACAGTTTAAATGTTTATGGGTAAGATAACTTTTGATTTGATTACTGGCTTTATTACTTTTTATAGATACATTTTAATGCCTCGGAAACCACGTTAAGCCGTTTGTCCCGGCTGTCATTCGTGAATATTGACTGTCGTTGCGGGTCGTCAGAAGCCCGAAAGTCTGACAACCAGTCTTACCAAGGGGTATCGTATTAAATAGTTACTGGGTTGTGGAAGTCAGATAGGCAGTCGATCCATGTACAATACTGGTATTCAGTTGCATCCGGTTAGACTGGAAGCCGACCCCAACATAGTCGGGAAAAGCCTAGGCAGATTGATTAATAGATCAATTTTAATATCATGTATTGTAGTTATGGTTATGTATGTATGTTTGTGTGTTATTTATTATTATTAGATATGTTCGAAAAAACTTACTGGTATGGGCTCATGCAAAATTAGGAGATGGTCTGCTTTATCTCTCTTCGAGGGTTTTATAAAACGAAATCGGAGAATGCTCATAAATACCAATTCCAAATTTATGCTTATTAAATAGAGTGCTATGAAGCAGTATGTCATATCTTGATAACTATTTGCTGTATTTAAACTAAAAATGTTTTACTTTCAGGTTGGTCCAAATTATAAAGAAGATAAGGAATTAATTTTATATCCAAACAAAGGCGGCAAGGTGTCAGACATCTTACAAGAGGCAGCTAAAGTCGTCGAAATGTCACCCGACGGTTCTGGAACGTGAGTGACACAGTTTTCTTTATTTATGCATGAATATGCTACTTTAATGGTAGTAGAGTGTTATGTGTTCTCAAGCAGCGTTGCAGTATTCTAATTTGTAAGCACATGTGACATTTCAACTTTGTCTCTGCAATGGCTTTACTCCTGTGATGCATCTAGTATTGCATATGTTGCGATAGCTAGTGATCGCCACTTACCACCAATGAAAACCCGCCAGCTTGTTTGCCATCCAGGACCGTAGCTACCGCGGTATCAGCCGTATTAATGATACGTGGCCCCCAAGCGACAGGGCCCCGCCAGGCGCGTTCCAATTCTCAAGCACCTGCATTAATTTCGTAAATTAAAATCACACAGAAATTCTAACCTATCCAAGTCAGGATGTTCCAATTTTCGAGCTCGCTACCCTCGCTCATACTAATTTTGTTACTAAAATCACAATGACATGACAGCTTAACCTAAGTATCCCAGTCAAGATGCTCCAATTTTCTAGCTCATTTTGATTTTACTAACAGAATGAAATGAGCATGATTCATTTCATTCTCTTAGTAAAATCGCAATTTAAACAACCTTATGCTTTGGAGCTTCGCCGCAGTTGGGTAACCCCAACAAAGTTTTGATATAGGGCCCCTTTAAGACTAGTTACGCCACTGTTGCCATCCAATAGTATGAAAACGAAAATTTAGTTTCGGAGTAAGGAAGAAATAGGACAAAATACTTTACAAGTTTGAAGATGAGCTAGAATTCGGTCGCGGTTCTATACAAAGTTTATTTTCGTCAATTCCGTACGAGACTTTTAACCAGCTCGGAGTCTCAAGACCTCTGTGCGACACAAGCCACCTATTAATAAAATTGTATACATACAATATACACTTCCATTTCCTTCTTTTTAGGTCTTTTTTGTTATATAATTAAATATTTCTGTACTTTCTATCATATTTGTGAACATAATTATTTAATTTTTCTTTTTAATTTGTAACTAAATCAACTAACGATAACTAAAACGTCCTTTAATCATTAAGTTCTCTGCTAGTGCTGTGCACTTCTCTTAAGTGACGAATTCACAAAATACCTAAAACTGTATGTGATTTTTGTATGTGTATGTTTTTGTGAGTAAGTCGTTGAGGTGCCTTACCAATAAATAAATAAATTTAGTAACTTCTGATAATATTTCGATATCGTCATATAATTGTTTTGTTGTTCAGGTTAAGGATCGTGGAGGTGTCGTGTCACAAAGTATTACCGGGCCCCGACCCCGAGCTGACGCTGGACCAGGTCACCATATCGCCGCCCAGACTCTACAGAATAGAGGAGATTCCTAGAGATGAGCTCAACTTGCAGGTATGGCTTAACAACGCCTTTGTTCAAGAGATTTTCTTTGTCAATTTTTTTTTCTTATTAACTAATTACAAGGATTTACTTGAGAATATTTTTAGAACTTAAAATAAATGAAAGCAATTATAGTAATATTGCAAAACTGAGGATCTTTTTGATATACTTTTTGTGATATCTGTGGCAAAATCTGCACATAAACTCCTATATAAATAAAGTGTTAGCTATACTGCCGTTCGATTCATGTTAGCATGAATATTATAATGCGCTATAAAATATTAGCTAATATTATATAGCGTTACATCTTTTAGGTTTTCTTTCTTCAAAGAAATTAAATTATGTACTATTTGTTATTGAGAAATGCCCCGATTGCCGAGCTTGTTTAATATGTTAATTAACCAGAATACCCTACCCGCGAAATTTCGCGGATTAATATTTATTTTTAATTCATATTCTTTAAGCCTCTTAGTTATCCGATTAACAAAAAAATAAGTTAAGGGGGACGCGTAAAAATTGAATCTCTGTTACAATGTATAATCTTAGAGTATATAACACTGGAGAAGCCATAAGCACAATATTCCGAACAAAACAGTCTGTCACTTTTTGCGGGGGACGCGGTAGCGGAAAGAGAAGTCCGTATCATTAATTTTTATTTTATCGATATCGATATTCATTCGGAATTTTGCTTGAATCCATGAAATAAAACAGCTGTTGCATAAAATAGTTACATTTTAATAAGAAGATAATATAACTTCAATTAAATAAAAGTAACTAAATTTATAATAAGTAAAATTTCAATAAAAAATTTGGTCAAGTAATTTTTTTTTTATATAAACAACTTCACTGGACCACCACTTCAATGGACATAAACAAATAATAAAACAATGAACATTAAAAAAAATATTAACAAAAATAATTACTAAGTAATCTTTACTACGAAATTATCGACATGTCAATTTTGGTTTCAAACATGACCTCAACACTACGGTAGTCTCGTTAACATTTTTACTAGAGGACATAATCGCATATCAAGTGCGTTTAAGTTTTGCTGATTTGACGTATATTTTCGTAATGCAAAAGAAAAGTATTTTGATCTTTACGAACATAAAAACGAGATGTAGCGAGACTCGGTGACGTCACAGAAGCAACGTGAGTAAAATACTCGATTCATGCTACGTTTTATATTGAATCATGGTTGAATCGAATGAAAAATCGAATTGTATTATGAGGTTAGGATTTTAAATTTCAATAAAAACATGACTACATCTTAGAAAAAAAAAAATTGCATATGGTAAGTTATTCAGTGCTTTATGTAAATTTGACGTATTTGATCGCTTTTTACCGCTTAGTAGCAAGTCACCAGATTCTCAACTCACCAGATTCTCAACTAACCAGATTCGCAACTCACCAGATTCGCAACTCATCAGATAATGTACTATCGAACAAAGAAATTATATAACTTTCAAATTAATATAATAGCCTGGGGAAGTTACGCCGAATTTTAGGCTAACTTTGCATTAGCGATTTTTTTCATTTAACGTGTAGGGTATGGACAAGGGAGTATGTTAAACTGTATACCGCGAAAAGTTTACACCCGCGTGTCAGGGTTGATAAAAATCATGACTTTTATAAAAAAATCAAAATAATCGGATTTATTTGATTTAAATCGGATTAATTTGATTTAAATCGGATTTTTTTGATTATTTCTGTTACACATGTCTCTAAATGTTTTTTCATTCTCGCTACTAAGCCCATTAATTCCTTCTTACAACGTTCACACACCGCTTTGTTAAACTTGCCGCAAGTGGACTTTTTTTCATCGAAATAAACCCATTCACCATCTTTTTTTCCTTCCAGACATCTTGTTGTATTCACTTTCATTAATCAATCACGAATGACCGCGCCAAAGACTAATCGAACGATTTCACGAGTTTAAATTTCGGAGAACTTCCGAACGGTGTAGTTAAACAGCATTGGACACGTGTGTGCGCGCCGTAGTTTATGTCGGGGGAAGTTCCTTGACACATTTTGGCTGATTTGGTCGAAGTAAAAAAATATTGATTTAAATCATTGATTTTTATAAAAAAATCACTTGATTTTAATCGCGATTTAAATCACTGATTTAAATCAAGTGATTTAAATCATATCAACCCTGCCGCGTGTACGTTTTTTTTTTAAGAAAACATCTAACTTTAATTTTACGTGGTAGGTAAAAATATTAACAGACATGTTTGTATGGAGTGTTTGTCGAAGAGATTAGGTATCACAAGTAGGTAAAAAAAATACATTTTCATCCACAGATATTAACGTAAAAATAAAATTAAGTTTTTTTTATTTTGTACTTCAAGTAAAAATATTAACAGCAGTTTTTTTGCATTAAATTACTTAATTAAATATTTTAATACGCTATTTAACAAAATTAAACATATTGTACTAGCGCAAGATATTAATAAAAGTTTTTTTGCAATAACGGTTCAGGCAAAAATGTAACAGAGTTAAATTTGGTCTAACTTTTATTTATAGGCTCTATCTGCTGTTAATATTTTTGCTTGAAGTACAATTAAATAAAATCGTAATTTTATTTTTATTTAAATTTCCGTGGAGTTAAATGTTAAATGTTAAATTCTGAAATAATATATTAATTTTACGAATTGTTTACATAATATAACCAAAATTTTCCTGTAAATTATTTTGCCTCAATTTTCATTCACAAAAATGCGTTTTTGTTTTTTTTACCTTGATGCGGTGCTGGAAAAGGTTATTTTTTTAAATATTATTTGAAGAGCTAAGTTCAAAAACACGATTCAGGAAAAAAATCGCTGTTACGATTTAGTGCAGGGTTCAAACCTAATTTCCCCGGTCTATACGACTATTTTACTGATAGACAACCTAATTACATAAATTTGAAAAATCCATTCAAATGCACAAGAGGTCAGATTACATTGCTGATAGACAACCTCATTTCATAAACATGTTTATTTTCTTCCTGTAGATTTATTAAGAAGTATTGTGACACTGACGTATTATATTTTCTAAAAGTTTAGTTTGCGAGTGGTTTGCGATCTTTGCTTAAATAGTTATCGATGTTTGCGATTCAAAATTAACATGGCTGAGATCGGTGTAAAATTTATAAAGAGTCAAAGAGGTAACATGGTTTTATTGTATGAGGGCTATAAGTATAATTTCAATGTAAAAAACAAATCGGGAACCACTAATTGGAGATGTTGCAATCAAAAAGAATGCAATACCTCAATTACCTTGAACGCTAATAATACCATTGTAAGAGAAGGAAGACATTTGTGTACCCCAGACCAGATCCGAAATTTAGTTGATGCTACAATAGACGAATGCAAGAATGCAGTATGTGTCAATTTAAATACTGTGCCAAAAATATTCGAAGAACATTTTTATAACAATGTGGCTAATAATGAAATGGCTGTGCATGAGATTCCTCCGTTTCTTTCTAAGAAGGATACTTTATATAGGGCACGAGCAAAATATTTGAAAGTAGGTTGTGGTGTGATATCTAATACTAAGGATGTAAAATTACCGGAGCACATTGTTAAAGATTTCTTTTTATTTGACGATGGCGATGAAAATAAAATAATTATTTTTGGTACTCAATTGGCAAAACAAAAGTTGAAAACTGTTACTACATGCTACGGGGATGGCACTTTCCGAGCGGCACCTAAGCCGTTCTATCAAATTTATACAGTACATGCGGACTTATCACACAATGAAAATGCAGTTGGTTTTGTGCCTCTAGTTTACGCATTTCTTCCTGACAAATGCCAAAATACATACTATCGTTTTTTTCGGGTACTAAAGGAACAATTTGGCATGAACATAAAAACATACAATATAAATAAAAATAATATTTACGAAAAGTATTGTTAATGCACCTAGGTGAAAGAAGTTTAAGAATTCCGTATTATTTTGGTTTGTTTCGGATTACCTACTTAATTTTATTTTTTTTGGTCGGTAAGGTACCTATTCTGTTATTTTATGTGATTTTGTGTTTCATTGTACATTTGGTGAGTTGCGAATCTGGTGAGTTGTGAATCTGGTTAGTTGAGAATCTGGTGAGTTGAGAATCTGGTGACTTGCTACTAAGCGCTTTTTACACCATTTAACAGCACAAATAGGACGGAGCTCCGCGCGCCACTAAAACGATTTACGAAGTGCGTTAGAATCGATTTGAAAGTAGTTTTTATGAACGTACTAGAACATTTGTTCTTGTACTTTTACAGAGGGGAAGTGTTCGTAAGGCTTCTCCAGTGTTATATACTCTAAGTGTATAATAGATGTTGTTTTATGTACTATTCTAGGAGGACGAGATCATAGTGCCGTGCGCACACTTCCACAAGCAGGTGTACGCGACGTTTGGCATTCCGTTCTACGCGCGCGTCAAACACAACGAGCCCTTCCAGGCGGTCAAGGACCGGCTGCAGAAGAAACTCGACATACCCGACAAGGAGTGGGAAAAGGTGAGCAAACTCAAACCATTTATTTAATATAAACCATTTACTTTACAGTTCGCCTCAAATAACTTTGCTTCTCTGAAGTAGGCTACAAATTACTGCGCAGTACTCAATCTTCCTTGTAAAACAGTAGCGCGCATGCGCAACCTAACTTCACAGTCGCGAACACTTACACTTAGGTATTTTGTAATCGTCAAGGTGGTTTATTAAACCTTTCGACGTTAATCTCGATCTGAAGAATCCCTGGGAAGTCATTATATGTAGTTCTCTCAGGTTGGCCTAATACTGCAATTAAAATAATTAAAAGCTTTGTTTTCATATTTGTTTCAGTACAATTTCGCTATAGTGACAAATGGAAGACCGAACTACATAAGTGAAGGAGCGACAATAAACATTTACGACTTCAGGCCAAATAGTAACGCGAGTGAGTATTATAAGACTTGTAACAACAATTTACATCTTTGGATCAGTCAATAGTTTCTTGTTTTCAAAATTATAGATTGCAATAGATCCAATCCTCAAAAGAATGTGTGCTAAAATTTAATCTAGATCTGTCACTTCCAGACGCGACGGCGCGGCCATGGCTCGGGCTCGAGCACATCAACAAGACGCCCAAGCGGTCTCGCGTCAACTATCTAGAGAAGGCGATCAAGATATACAACTGAGCCGTGAAGTGCGCTCCCTGGTTCGCTTGACGGAGACACATCTCTGGCGCGGCGGGGCGCCCTCCCTAGACGCTCGTCCTGCGACAGTAACACCGCACCAGCGGACGCGCACACTCGTGCCACACACTCACGCTGCTATCCCAGTTATACACATATTATAGCTCATAATTTCGTACTCCGGACCACTAATTTATTCGACCTCTTCTATTACTAATAAACATTACATTAAACAGGTGCACCCCGCTATGCCGTGTTACTATCGCCCGGATACGCAACAAATAGCCTTATCTACATAATGTGCATCGCTAACACCAATATTTGACTTTCTTTACTGCCCTATTTATTCTATGTAGGTAACTGACCATAAACAAACGTGTAATAGACACTGAGGCCACAGAGTAGTCCTGCTAGAAAAATGCTTTTATGATCATTTGTAACAGTAGCTTTGTATGGCCTTCGTATATATTAGTGTTGTCACTGAAGCAGGAGGCGTCTCGCCGGTAAAGTGACTAAATCGAGTATTAACCATCACTTTTTTTTTCATGTATAGCGTTATATTTTTTCTTTAATCGGTGGCATTAGTAAGTTTTACACTTTGTTTAAAACTCGTTAATTTCGAAAATATTCAGTTGTACCTAACTCGACATTAATTAAATTAAACCAGACGTGACGTGTCACAAAAAAAATGCATGGTCGTGGTCACGTAGTTTAGCCTCGAAGTAGATAGCATGTACCGTGGAACCTGCGTTTATTTCGGTTGCGCGGGCGACGTATACGAATTGTCGCGAGGGCGTTGCTCCGTCAGTGATCCGCTCTGTGTCAAACACGCCTTCATCATAACCAGTGAGTGAACCACGTGGCCTCCCGAAAATACTTATAAATGTCCACAGGTGTTTTTTATGTTAAATGTACTGACAGCTGTTGGCTGAACGGGGCAGAGATATTATCGTTAGTGTTGCCTCGAAGGCTGTGCCAACTATCCCAGTCTCACTCGGTCGAGCAGCGCGGTCGTTTGGGGTGATTCGGCAATGTAAAGCATTTTCACGGAGTATACAAGACAACATTATTTAGACATGAATTTGAATAGTAATAAAATGTGCCTCTGTGTGTTGACGCTTGTTTGATTAACTATATTAACAAACTAGTGTAATATAAAGAGTATTTACCAGTTAAATTAAAATCGGCTTGCTGATCGTTCATTATGACGGCAAAAGTTTTCAGAAGCTTGTAATGTTAAAAACTATTTTATTATAAATGTTTAATATAGCAATCGAGTTTGAATGAAATGCATGATAGAAATAGTATGATATTCAAAGGTATAAAATACAGCCAATTAATATAATTCTTAGTAACATTTTCAACAATAGATATATTTGGTGATAAACGATATACGCTTACATATACCCGTGACTAATTAATTTTGTAACATTTTACATGAAATTAGCTTGACATGTTTGAAAATTACTTAAACCGCTCAAAATCCACATTGTTTTGCATCATGGGAATTTAAAAAAAGTATATAACCATGACTAGCAAATGAATTTGAATTTATTAGATTGAAAAAGAATTCTTTTGTATCTACAATGACCGTATTGTGATAATAAATATTAGTGAAGCCTGTACATAGCTGCTGCACATACCTTAACAAACGACAATCATGTGTAGGTTTGTGCTTTTCTATAAAAGTAATGTTAAAAGACACTTGCTAAAACTTTCATGTGTAATCTGTTTTTATAGAAATTATTGGAGTATAAATTATATACTAAAGTCTAAAATGTTTTATTGATTGTCGAATTGCCAACACCCGGGTGTATGTTTGAGGCGAAGACGATATCAATTAGTTTAATAAATAGAACAGCGAGATGGCGTAGCGTTTAGCGGCCTCAAGTGTACACTAGGTTTAATTGCACATAATAGATTTAACGTTAGCACTTTATTGTTAATTCTGGCTAAAAGCGTCCGAGCGATCTAAAGCGAAGCGGTCTACATGTTACTATTTGATAATTGGTTGAATCAGAATCTTTCCTTTGAGAAAATCCATTGTAAAATTATATTTTGAGGAAAACGGACCATCCCTAAACGTTTCTTGGAATTAATTTCGACGAAACAGCAAAGGGGTGTCTGTAAGTCCATAATTAACACTAGTAGCCAACTACTGGCAATTTATTGTCTATTGTTGCATACCAAGTAAAAGTGAACTTTTTTTCTCAAAGTATAACTTTATGTTAAGTTACTTACCATTTAATTTTTTACTTGACCTGCCAGAGTATGTTACGTTTTAAATAAATGATTATGTCGAAATTATGTATATATATGATGTAATAAATTAAGAAAAAAAATACAATAAGTTTTCGTAAAGATGCCTTAGACGTTTTCAAGACATTTTTAGTGGGTTGAAATGGTAGTGCTTAATTTAATTTATACCCTTTTTAGTTATTATTTCGTGGCTGGAGGAGGTAATTTCGCGCCTCCAGCAGATTATATCATATTGTCTAAATGAGTGGAAGGGATGTCCCCGCGTGTAGATTGTTTTCTTTCTAATGTTTCTATTGAACTCGTTAATTTTATGTTAACAATGTGTGTTGGTTGCGCTATTTTCATTAACACGGTTTGAGGTATTTTGAGAGGAACTTAGAAACATAGTGGCTTAGATACGTGCCGACGATAATAAAATGTGGCAAATGGGATTATAGACTATTAGTTGTTTCATCTATTGAGCTATCTTACTAGGTTTGAGCCCGTTGTGTAGGCGAGTCTGTATACAGCTTGTGCAAACATTGAAATTACTCCAATGTTTGTTATGTTGGATTTAAATGTTTCACTGAATATAATCCTATATTTGTTTTATTTGGTTTGTTTTGAAAAAAAAGACTCCCACGGGAAGTACGTTAACGAATTCTCTTCGAACGCTAATTTTCATCCGTTGTGTCCGAATGTTCATTTCAACAAAGGACAAAGGGGAACTACTTTTTTCTATCAGATAGCTTACGGAGAACATAGTTACAATATTATTTTAAATCCACTAGTAAATAACGAGAAATGCTGCATGCATTCTATAATTCTGGACACAGGTACAGAAAGATCTGAAAAACTGGATGAAATTCCCTATATTAGTTTTATTGTAAAACAATTCAATGACTCCAGTAAGTAGTTCATAATGTTTGCTTAAAAGATAACTGCGTTGCGGTTCATTGATTAGAGATCGTAGTATAGTACATAGGCCGTGTAAATAAAACTGCTGGATAGCCTGTGATTTGGTACCTACTTGATTTGAAAATCGCGTTCCTAAGAAATTAAGAATCTGGTATTTTTGTGCTCTGCATTCCAAACTGAGACGAGATCATGTTGAAGATTTTTCTAAGAACACAGTTCTTGAAAGTCTTTAACATGTTCGGATAAGCATTCTATGGCATATATCTGCCAGATAACCCCTGCCTACCTGTTTTATAAGGTCGTCGATAAACTATCAAAAAATTGCGGTAGCCCGAGAAATACAAGTTTTCCAACGTTTTTGCAATTTGCAGGTCAGTGTCAAGGTGGCAGCTTGATCAAAATATAATTCGCGAACATTACAAGATTTAGAGAATTATAATCATTAGAATCATTAATAGGACATCTCTTTAGGTTAGATTTGTTCCATTTTCCTTTAAGAACAAATTTCTCTGATTCTAATTCTGTAAATACATACTTGTTATGGTGAGAATAATTGATGAAAACCCAGCTATGAATAATTGATGATTGAGACAGCATTGGAACTTGTGGCTTATTTCGTTATCCCACTATTAGCTGTTGACTTAGAGAGTTGAGTCATTGCTTCAACCCCCCCAACAAATCCTTGTAATCCTGGAAAATAAAAATGATATGGAGCCGGAGAAACGAGGTGTGGCGCCGGGCGGGCTTGCAATGAAAAAGAAAATCGTCGAACAAGACGACACTGCTGTCAGCTGAGAAGTTTCACGAACATCGTGTGACGCACAGAGTAGGTACATCATTATTTTCACTGCAGACCCACCGTACCCCTGGCCGTACCTCTGGTGGTACGGTGGGTATTTTAAAGTTAAACGATACCACTGTATGAAGTGAGCGTAGTGCTGTGGTGATACTAGGCGGACAGGAAATTATAAAGAGTTAAATATCTCGCATTCATTAATTAGGTACGAAATTGCGAATTGCGAAAAATTGTGGTTTCATGGGTTGAACCTATTGAACAATTAAATATGACACGAAAAAGAGAGATTTGAAAGACATGGGGATTAATTTTACAATTGGGAAATATCCTCGGTATGAAGACGTGAAGCACTTTCGAACTTAGAACGCTAGGAATAAATCTGCACAAGTTTCTAAAAGTGTATCCCATGATTTGAGTCAAATAGAAGTTCCAGTCCAGTATCATAATTTCATAATTTTTGTGACGAGTCAAACAAGCAAACCCGTATACGTAATAGTTTTTGCTCTAAAGAATCGCGAGAAGCAATTCGTAATATTGTGGAATATTTTGCGGACGGTACTTTTTATAGTTTCCCAGAACCGTTTTCATAATTTGTATAATATTCATGGTGATATGAGAAGTGGTGTGGAAACTACTAAAGCTTATGTCGGACCGAAAAGAAAAAAGTTACATTATTTTGTTTAACATGATAATCTCAAATTCCCGAGTGGAACCCACGCAAAGTTCACACAGACTACGAAAAAGCAGCGATGAACGCTATTTTGAAAGTATTCCCAAATATTACACTCCGAGGGTGCTATTACTATTGGACTCGCAACATTTGGAAGAAAGGGAAGTCTTTTAGATGTACGAAAAATAAACCAGGACGAAGAATAGTTGCCCTGGCGAGTGCCACTTCTTCCTGACTGCGAGATTTAACATGGTTTTGAGTACGTGAAATATGAATCTGATGGTATAGCAGAAATGGGAAAAAATATAAAATACTTAGAAACATATTGGTTTAAGACGCATTCATCTACTGTAATAAGTGTATTAAATTTTAAAGGCGTTTAACTCCAAAATTAATAAACGTGTCAACAAGAATACTGTGACATTGATGCGATTACTCAAAGTATTTGGAGCATATTCATACATTGGAGATGATTCCAAGATTAAATCATCCATGATTTCTTTACTGATGTATAGTAAAAATTATAAATAAATAAATTTCAATTGGTCACGCATTAGAAAAATTGCGCACATATTGACATAACGAATTACAAATTTATTACTAAATTAATATAGGTATGACTAAATTTTTGTTTTCAGAAGTGGTTTTAACTAGTGATACAACACTATTACCTGGTGGTATCGTTTAACTTTAAAATACCCACCGTACCACCAGAGGTACGGCCAGGAGTACGGTGGGTCTGCAGTGATTATTTTAATGGGGTAGTGTGACGTGTCCGTGTTATCGTTTAACTTTAAAATACCCACCGTACCACCAGAGGTACGGCCAGGGGTACGGTGGGTCTGCAGTGGTCTAGATGAAGGGGACCAAGTCTTGGTTGTATTTCAAATCGGTCTACATATAAGTATGTATGTGCGTGTGGTGTGAGGGCCACTTTGTCAAAACTCTTTGAAAATGTCATAAAAGTTTATTAGACTGCTACCTATGTAATAATTTTTTACTTCAATGTGTACGTAGTTCCTTGGTTCCTACCAAGGAAGTACGTAGGTACCTATTGAGGTAAAAAATTATAAAAATGGAGGACCTGACGTATGGGGGAATCATGGATAGGTACGCTGATGGAGGAAATACTACCTACCTTTTTAACAACTTTAGAAATGGTCGTCCCTAACATGAAAAAAAGTTTATTTATCATATTTTATTAATTTACACATGTATAGGTACCTAAGTATCCAAAAACTTTGTATGCATGCATATAAAGGAAAGAAAGCATGATATTAAAAAAAAAAAAAATGCTTGTCTGCCAAAGCGTGTCGAAAAATGATCGCCTCGTTAACTAGTGGTCGCAAGCGCTTCTGCTGAGCACGAGTCCCAAGTCTGATATGTAGGTAACTGTTATTGGGTTATCCTATCAGGAATTTCTCAATAGCAGCTCGGAGTTTGGATTTATGAATGGTTGATGGCAATAGGCTCGACCCCTGTTACATCGGACTTAAATATAACTGGCGAACTATTGGTATACCCCTGCCTGACCGGCGACTACAGGCGTGATGTTATGTAATAAGTTCAAAAGAATTAAAGTAAAAGTTAAGTTACTTGAAGTAAAACTAAAACACCTATTGATAACGAGTGTGTCTGGGTTCGATTCCTAACATCGTGCGATGGGAGCAAACAACTTGCTGCTTCTAGCTATTTTTAAGGCGAGTGTTTCTTTGGATCCAGAGCGGAGCGAGGGATTCAAAGTAACTACTTCACTCGAGCTAAATGATGTTTCTCTCGAGGTGAACAATCTACTATTTTACATCTAAAACTAAATATTCGGTGTTACGATATTAATTATTGCATTTCATAATCAATATTTTAGTTCTGTCGGCTTTAGCACCCACGAAAACTATGAAAACGACTACCATGACGAAACATTTGAAACTTTTCGCAACCGCCATCTTAGATTTACATTTTGACTTCACTTTTGGTTTTAGCACCCTTGAAAACCATGAAAACGATAGGTACTTACCCATGATAATAAATTTGAAAATTTTCTGAGCCGCCATCTTGGATTTACATTTTGACGGCATTTTCGGCTCCAGCACCCTCGAAAACTATGAAAACGACACCAATGACGAAAAATATGAAAATGTTCGCAGCCACCATCTTGGATTTATATTTTGACCAAATTCACACTTACTCTCTTGCCAGCCTGTAAAAACTTGTTCATCCAATGTTCGTGATTGATCTCTTGTGATTGGAACTTTTACTAACAATATCCACCTTCCAAATTCAAATCACTTTTGGTCCCTAGAAAACAATACGAATTACGTTTAGTTACAGTTTTTTTTCATTTTTAAACGAAAGATAAAGTTTAAATTGAGGTATTGTAGCCATGCAACGCCAACATTTGACGAGAGCGGAGATGTTACGAGCTGTGGGAATGCTGGAAGCTGGGTCTGTTCAGCGTAATGTTGCTGAGGCCATAGGGACCCACCAAAATGTAATTTCAAGATTGTGGACACGCTATCGTGCCACAGGTGAAGTAGCGGAGAGGCACCGGGGGCCAAGTCGCATCACTACCCCCAGACAAGACCGATTTTTGCAAATTACTGCGCGAGCTAACCAAATGCAACGGCGACTCAATTGGTCCAAAGGCTGCGAGTGGAACACCAAGTGCTTGTGAGTGACCAAACTGTAAGAAGGCGACTGCATGAAAGCAATCTACGCTCTCGTAGACCACTCCGGTTCCAGGTTTCCAGCTCCTTTACGGAGAGGCAATCGTGGACGACGATTAGAATGGGTTCGGAACCACGTGGACTGGGGCCGTGAGCAATGGCCCAATGTGCTGTTCACGGATGAATCCAGGTTCGGCTTCCATCCAGATTCACGAAGGACGCGTGTTTGGCGAGTTCCTGGACGATGGAGCCGTCTTCAGAACCCTCAGGAAGTTCACCCATACCAAGGAGGAACAATTATGGTTTGGGCAGGAATTCGTCTTGGAGGACGGACGGATCTCGTTTGGGTGCGGGGCAATATGACGGCAGAACGATACGTCCAACAGGTGCTGGGGCCCGTAATCTTGCCCCACAGAACACAAATGGGGCAAGATTTCCTGCTCATGCACGACAATGCCCGGGCACACACGGCGAGAACGGTAGCAGCTTGGTTACATACACACAATGTTAGGGCCTTAGACTGGCCTGCTCAATCGCCAGATCTAAATCCCATTGAGCATGCGTGGGATATGCTGCAAAGAAGAGCTCTGAAGGAGGTTCCTGAAAATCTGGCTACAGAA
Source organism: Agrochola macilenta (assembly GCA_916701695.1). Taxonomy (NCBI): domain Eukaryota; kingdom Metazoa; phylum Arthropoda; class Insecta; order Lepidoptera; family Noctuidae; genus Agrochola; species Agrochola macilenta. The sequence continues at coordinate 15,106,433 of OU753557.1, forward strand.
GATCAACTTTTTGCGCACCTCAGAAGGACATGGGACATGCGACGCCGACGGCCACGGTTGTTAGCAGTGCCACGCGCGCGAACCAACCTGCTCAGTAAAGCGCCCCTGACGCGAGCCTTGCATACACTGAATGAAACTGCTGATAGGATAGATTTATATAATTGCTCTCTGAATGAATTCACAAAGGTAACATTGTTTGTATTATGTTATGCTAATATATAACGAGTAGCTTTAATTGTAATTTAGAATGTATCTAAAGACCACGCTACCGCATTAGGATTATTGCCTGTAATGATAGTTGTGTTTGTGATAAATAAATAAATAAAATAAATAATAAATAAATATTCCGCAGCAAGACATTGACAACCTTGTTCTGAGCATGCCGAATCGTTGCCGATGTGTTATGAACATCATGGGCGCTTTCTCAGACTACTAACTTCAAGTTTATAAACACAAATTAAATGATTTTTCTATTTTTTTCAGTTTTTACTCATAAATTAAAAGTTAATTCATATACGGTTTCCGTCTATGCTTCATTTTTTTTCCATAAAATCCTGAAATTTTAATCGAAGTAGGTACCTTTACCATTATTAAAAAATGGTAGAATATTAAATAACGTATCTTTTAAATATATACCTACATGTCATATAAATAATTAACACATTGATAGTATTTTTTTTTTAAATATCCCTAGACCGTGTTGATGTGTGTAGATACCTAAGTACGAGTACTTAATTTCTTAACTCGTAACTCCAGCAATATGTTGTGGCTGTTCTCTTCTCTCCCTCTATGTACTTACTTACTAACTGTACCGGGGTCTAGTATAGGTCTAGTACTAGGGATCAAGTACGTTTTAGAGTATCGCCGCAATTGAGGATTATTATTTTAACATTTTTGGATCGTTATTGATTATTTTTAGTGAATTTCAGTATTTGAGTAAAGAATTTTCTTAAAATTTTGTTTAAAAATAGGAAATCAACTATCAATCAGCTATCTAATTACGCAACACATTTTCGATTTACAATTGAGTCAAATTTGTTTCGATTTGAATACAATTGCATTCAATTTATAATTTTCGAATTACGTAACTCTAAAATCTGCGTTATCAACTGCACTCTGTTTCAAACGCTAAAGAGTGAACGATACTCGTCTAAAAAGGCTATTAGTGGAATTACGTAATCATTTTGACAGTTGAAAATTTGTTTCAAATCAACGAGAAATTGCTTTCAGCTATCAATCTAAAGAGAAGGCACCCTACTGGTCGCATTCGATTTTCTTTGCAATATTTTTGGGATTTACTCGTATAATCTCCTTACTTATTACAAAATTATGTAAGTGAACGTCGTCTTCATAAATTGTGAATGTGTTGTTGTGTAAAACCTCAATGATAGATCAGTATTAGGGTCTGTAAAATACCGAAGCAACGAGGTCGGTTTTTAATAATAATTGTGAAAGTTTTCTTCTGTTACAAGTGCTTACAACCTAAACTAAAGATATATATTATGATATTTCAGAAACGAGGTATTTTGGTGGCATTTTAAAGGAAAGACAAATTCGTACCTCGTACCGTATCAAACTTATCATAAGCCACAAGCTTAGCAACCCAGTCGGGCTTGTACTTCATTGGAAAAGCAAATTTATTACAGGAAGAACAAATATTATAATATAGTTTGAAGCATTTTATGTCAATGGATTCTGTAAGGACATCGGTGAATATACTCACCACACCATAAATAGATCTATTTCCACATCATTGTCTGTATAAGGTACCTATTTAATATCAATATTATTTTCTTTCTTAGTGTTGAACATTGATTGTGTGTTTAGCATAGCAACAATTTTACACACAATCTTATTGTTTGTTGGTAAATACGAAATGCACCATCAAACGTAAACTTACCATACATTTAAATAAAGTCAATTGTAGGCACCTAATTGTTGTTTATAGCAGAATATTGCTGTTCTATAAAGTAGATAGATTGTGCATGTAAGTGTTTAAGGGAGAGGCCTATTAGACTTTGTGGATGGATGTAATGGTTCATGGAATATCAATCTAATGAGGATTTACTTAATTTTTTTTTTATATTTCAGGTGTCAGGCTCAACTATATTATTCAGGAAAAAATTTAACTCTCATGAGCGCTTACAGCAAGAATTAGCAAGCAGTACATACTTATTCCATGATGACTGCCACAGGACATTAGATTCCAAATTCCACTAATCCTTACAGTAGTGTCCAAATATTTCATAATAATGTGAAGATATAATAAAAGTCGTTTTTGATTACCATAATTTATTTCTCTCTATTTACTGTTACCTAATAAATGACAGTTAATTTAGGCAAATAGGTACCTACCTCTAAATAGTATCAATAAAATAATCAATTGGCTGTGTTTATAAAAGGCATAGTATTCAATTCTTAAATATTTCATTATAAGTTATTTTTATTTGCACCTTTATAGGTACAAATAAAAATTACAAGTACAGGTTCAAAATAAAAACACTTTATTAAAGCTTACACTGTTATCAATTAACAAAATAGTAACACATATTTATATTGCTGTTGTACAAGACAGAACAGTAAAAAAAAAGAAGATTATCTTTCATTAACAATCTTCAGTTTTTACTTTAGTTCTTGAGAAGCTTGAAAACTGAAGTAGCAGAGCAACGGGGCAACGCAGCATGGGCGACATCCTTCATGCTGCCCTCATGTCTTCATAGGTGAAACGCCCCAGGAACTCTATAGTTTTAAAACAAAATCTTATTATTTTTTGCTCAAATAAAGTACCTACTTAGAAATTATGTGGCAAAGTAAAGTAGGCTCAACTAGGTTTTCATTAGCCCATGGCTGGACAAAACCCATCAGCCTAGTCATTGGTGCTGGTTGTATAATTTCATCTTTATTTAGGGCTGATATTTCAGTCTCCAGATATTTTATAATACTGAATTATAATATTAAACATTAGTTAGGTACACACAAAATATATGTTGTGTCTATGTACTAAGTTCAGCCAAGGAAATATATTCAAAGTTTTATTTATTATGTGACTTGCTACGCTTTATTCTTAACTATGTGTCAAAAAGCTTACCTTCAATGATTAATACAGAAGATTGGATATTCAATCCATGTTTGAACAACAAGATTCATGTTGGGTTGCGTTCCCTTCTTGTATTTTCAGCTCTAGCACGGTCTGTGAAAATATTATAAATATGTTTTGTAGTTAGTTGTTATTTGGCTAGTGTAGTTAGTTATTATTTGGCTAGTTGTAATTGTTTATTTCAGCATCTACTTATGTACATAAATATCAATTAACAATTTCAGTTAAGACTGAGGTTGACGGACATAGTAACTATATTTAACCACAATAAAAAGTTAGATGCTTGTGTCTACACAACAAAAGAATGATTGTCCATAGGTAGATTGACCAATAATGTACCTACAGCTACAATAATGTAATGAGATACAAAGGTACTCTCTTACACACGTTATTCCTATTTATATTGGCTTACTTACTTGTAGTGATAATATCGACTTAGTTACTTTTCGCTATTGAGCAAAACAGCCTAAGTAAGTCTTAGTGCAGCCAGTAGAAAACGAAAACAGAGCACGCAGTGTCTTCAGTGTCTTGAACGAGAGAATTTTCCAAAGTTTTTCCGACTTCCACAAGCCACAAGAAAAATGTTCCAAAACTGCTTAGCATAGGCCCATGTTTCTGTAAGAGAATAGTAAATATAATCTTGTATGTTGAAAAATATAAAACATTAAAGGCAAAACAATGCTTATCAAAAATATTACCGAAAACTAAAATGTAAACAAAGTCATCGCCAATTCGCCATGTTAGATATCGTATTCTCCACAGACTTCAAAGAATGATCATTCCAGCTTCCAGCGCAGATTATTTTCGATGTTTAATATGTGTTATATGCCTTTCTTGTTCTTTTCTCTACAAACTGATAAAGTTAGAGCAGTAAAGACAGGCAATATTCTGCAATAAATTCGACTCTGAACACCTCACAATAAGTCGGCAGATCGTTCAAGAGGTTATTCAACTTTTACTCAGTGCTGCCAATTTTTTTCCCTGAGTCCGGTATAGACATGCGTCAGATACATCAAAACGAATTTAAAATCAGATTTCAGTCAGAAATCGAATCGTATCGATTATCCGAACTAGACAAACCAATTTCACAAAACCAACCACGGCAATAGTAGCTTTGCGTAAGTACGTATTTGTTTATGTTTGAATAGTTTTTAATGATGCACTTACAACCGAATAATATTACTAAAGACGATTGAAACTGCGAGCTGGAGCCACTCCTGAAACCGATTTCTAAAAACGGATTTTGAAAGCGATTTCAAAATCTGAAATAGGATATTTAACCGTTTGGTTAAAAACTTTATTCGATTAATAAAATAAGATTTGACATTTGAATAAACCTTTTTTACAGTCCGTTCAACCGATTTTAACTTCTATTGATTTGGTGGCATGACAAACGGCAACCGCAGTATAATTATTGAAATTTTAGTGAAGATGTTTGTTTTCAAACGGCTTAACGGCAGATTTTTTTATCCCGTAAGTACGTTCCCGTCTGCCGTGAGATATGTTTTTTGAAATGACGTTGTTTTTCGATCTCTACTCGGGCGGAGCCTCTGTGTGACTTCAATATATTCGTCATACTGTGTCAGTCTTTCCAAATCAGCGTTCGAATCCGCAGTGGTTTCGGCATTTGAAAGAAATAAATCGAAAAATCACTGACACAGGTTTTAAACAAACAATAAAATATGCCATTATCGTGTTATTTAAATATTTTCTCGAGTCAAAGTTTTAGTTTGATTGTATTGTTTTCTACAAATTGAATTAAACTAACCATTAGACACAACCACCGGCCACTGAAAGCAAAATTTCTCCGCCAGTAGGGGTGTCCAAATCCCCAGGTTTAGTGGAAATCCCACTAAGTTGACAACACTGCTTTTCTACGATTTTGTCATTGGCTACAGATAACAAAAACGTGAAAAGAAAAACGTTTTGTTACGTATTTCAATTATGGTAGTTTTTGGTAGAAAGTGTTTTAAAAATTGGTTTTTAATTTTTCGGCAATCATTGTACATTTTCATTTATAAGCACTAGTAGAGTATCAGTTGTAATAAAAAAAATAAAAAATATAGCACAATAATTTGGAAATTAATCATTCCTACATGGTGTAACAAAACACATCATCCAAATAAATTATAGCCAATTGATTAGAACATCCCTATCCAATTACGGTCGACTGATATAAAATGTGTAGCGTAATTCGAATTTGGGCAGGCGTTTAAAACTGGGCTTGCTTTCGATTCAGAATTGTAAACAGAAATAAAATGTGTTGCGTAATTAGACTGCAGGATTCCTATAAAAGTGTGTAATAGCGTTTTTACATAACCATTACAATTTCTGCATCTGAACTGAAAAAAATTGCATCGATATGAGCGACGACATCCGACGAAAGCCGTTGGAATGTTGCAAGCTGCTAGGCAATGTACTATGGCTGTCGCTCTTGGCACTACACAGAGCGTCATAAACTGCCTCTGGACACGCTATCGTATCACGGGCAGCGTGGCCGACCGACATGGAGGACGATCTCGCATCACCACTCGCAGACAGGACCGGTACCATGACCGCCATGATGTTGGCTACGAGGCTCCACAGCTCTTCAGGATTGCTGATAAGCGACCAAACCATCCGAAATCGTTAACGTAAAGTGGGTCTGCGTTCCCGAAGGCTTCTGAGAGTTCCACCTATAGCATCCCGCAATCATAGGGCCCGTTTACAATGGGCTCGCGAACACAGAAATTGGGAGGAAGAAGACTGGCGTTGTGTTTGCTTTTCCAATGATTCTCGTTTCGGTATGAGGCCGGATACAAGACGTACTCGTGTTTGGAGTGACACCAAGGCGTTGCTGGCCTTCTTTGTGGAGCTGGGGTGGATCGAATAACCAATTTTCCCACCCGTACGCAAAATACGCGCTTAGACGTGGAGTTGCGGATACCAGCCCGTATTACCTATTACCTACCTATAGGAGGACCTCTGGACGTCAAGAACATTTGAAATGTTGTCAGGAAGTTAATTCATATGGAGGGGGAACAATAATGGTTTGGATCGGTATTTCGATCGGTGGAAGAACCGATCTCATTTGGATCAGGGGCAATCTCAATGATCAGATTTATGCGGAGAAGATTGTTTCAGACGTGATCATCCCTTTGCCAAGCCGGTTGGGTGATTTGTTTCGACTAATGCACGATAATGCACGCCCACACACGGCTAGACTCGTAACACGCACTCTTGCCGATGCTCGCATCGACGTTTTGCCGTGGCCTGCTCAATCGCCAGACCTCAACCCAATTGAGCACGCATGGGATATGCTCCACAAGAGCTCTGCCGGGTTTGGATGCCGTACATACCCCACAAGAACGTGGGCGGCCATTCCTCAAAGCGATTTTGATGAACTGATTTTAAGGATGCCAAAGCGCTGTGATTGTGTGATTCGTGTCAATGGTGGAAACACAGAAAATCTTTTTTAAATCTTTACAATAAAAATTTAAAACATCCTCATTATTGCCATTTAGTTGTAGGTAGTACCTAGCAGTTAATTTCCTACAATTGTAAAAATTAATTGGTATCCCTAGACACTTTTGATGTGTGTATTATATACCTACCTAATGAAATACACCTACCTTTGTTACCTACTTAGGAAGGTAAATACTTAGGTATCTTACACGGTAAAACTGTGAAAGGTTCCATATCATTCTTGAAGGTCTACTAAAAGTAGAATATTCGTAACCTTCCTATCTATATAAAAATATAACAAAATATCTTAACATTGAGCTCGCTTTCACGCGCTCCCAGTTAAATAGACGATTGGGATCAATCAACGCGAGATGCGTCCGATATTTTAGGATATTGGAAGCCGTATATCATTTCACGGTAAAAGGCTTTTAGGCGTGCCTACAAAATAAGTAATAGGGAGGCGTTACCGTTAAGGCTTTACGATAAGACTCTGTGTTAAAACCACTGTAGAGAAGGTAAGTACAAGTACCTAAAGCATAGATCTATGATCTAAAAGGATGCTGTGGATATCTACCTACTTACGTATTTTAGGTAGTTTTAAGGTCAGACTTGATGAAATATTTTTGTCCTATCTACTTTTGCCGTTAAGGGTATGTATTATCAGAAGGAAGGAGCTTGTTCTCAGTTGAAGGTTTACTGAACGACTGGCGTTGTATACAGAGGTTGAGAGGACTTAGAATTAACTTATGAGCTACGTCATACATTACCTAAAACTAAAGATATTTAGGTAATATGCCTACCAGCTACATGCTCTAAGTATATCCTAAAATTACCTACGTATTTTATGTGTAGGTAGATACGTACCTACTCGTATAACTATAGGTTTTAGTTTTCACCATGGTTAGGTAGTGTAGAATAGTGGCATGGATTCATAAAAGAAGCAATCTAACCTAAGAGCTAAAGTCTAGGAAAACTTCACGGTAGAACAATTACTGGTATAGCGACGTGCCGCGCGGCGTCGCGTCGCGCCTGTTTGCGGGCGGACATACCTAATTCATTTCAATAAAAAAATAAAAGTAACCTCTAAGTATTGGATTTCCAGGATTAGGTACTTAAATGAATTTTACGCGTAACAAATAGCATTAATTACAGCACGTAAAACAATAAAGCACATAAATCTAAGCGATTTATATATTTTTAATTCATAATTTACAAGCGCCAGGGCGTCCATCGACGCCCGTCGGAACAATGTCGTAATTTCATTTAAATCCTCTCTGGCTTCGGCCTACAAATCTTGGCGAAGCTTTCGAAATGATTGAATTTTTATGCGGCTCCCTGTCTGTTTTTATTTTGCTACCATCGCTGTTTTTACATTAAATTATGCTGGGAATAAGGGCGCTCTTTCATTAAACTGATTTTTGTTGGTTTTTAGGTAGGGCTGACTGACATTGATATAATGGAAACGAATTGAATTAGAGAAGGAGCCGAATTCAGCCAAAATGTCGTAGTTACATCTAAAACAAAGGCTAAGTTAACATTTAGGTAAATCTAAGAATACCTACATGTGTGACAACATCTACTGTAGGTACTGTAACTGTAAGAACTATCTTTAAGCCTCTCCCCCACAGGCACGTTTTTATTGGTCGATAATATTGCCAGCGTTATTGCGATATCTGTTTTCAGTACGTTTTGTAGGTATTAGGGCGGCAACAAAGTTACACACTGCTGCGATAATAACGACGCAATTAGAAGTAGAACACTTGTGTTCCTCCACCCTGCGATATTTCGATATCCTTATTGTGTTCTTAGAACAATTTGTATTAGGACGCATGCGATCTTACACACACCTGCGTAGTACGGCGTAGCAATAACGTTAGTACGGTGTAAGGGCGAGGCCCCATTAGTGAGTTGCGTCGTCGCAGCGTCGTCGCTGCGTCGTTTTCCATTGTCGTGTTCCATTGTTTTGCATTGCATACAATGCGTTGTTTCGTCGCAACCGCAGCGCAACGCACTAGTGGGGCTTCGCCCTAATGCAGGCGGCGCGCGGGCCTAAACACGTAGTAAAGTAGTGTAACACGCAGATGTTAGAAATATCGGATGATTTAAACGCAGCTGTGTGCAAGGAATCGGGACCCATTATCGCATTATCGCTTGCGTTATTATCGACCGATTAAAACGCGCCTCTGGGATCGAGGCTTTAACTAAATAACTTATTCAATAGTTTCACTTCACTTACATACCTACTCAATATACTCGTAGTAGCTGCGTGTAAATCTGCGTTCGCAAGTTATTTGTCAAACATGTAAACAAATACGAGTTTTTCACTGAGACAAACATCAACTTTATGCACGTGTAAATAAGGTAGATTTTAGACCGACTAGTACTGTTGAAAGAGTCATAAAAAATATGAAGTTGTAGCACAAACTGAACCTTATGTGTAGGCATTACAGTTGTTTTTCCTAAAACTCGTGTTTGTTTACATATTTGGCAAATGAATTGCGAACGCAGCATAGGTAGACACCGATAATTATATGCCAGCGGCCTTGAGTGGTTAGCTTGCGTGTTCTGTGCTGAGCTCACGCAACGCGTCATACGTCCAGCTAGCAATAGGCCCATCAAGGAGCGCTGTCCCAAATTAGACGCATTATTAATTTTTTATACATAAATCAAAAGGTATTTTAATAAAACACATACTAAAATATAAATAATTAAATTATCTTAATAAGTAGTACATAGTGAAAGTTTCAGGAAAATACGCTTGATAGTTTTTGCGTGATTCTCAGTTTTTAATCCGCGTTATACAAAACTTTACAAATTAATTACACTATACAGGGTGGCAGGGATATCGACGAATCTGCTGTTTCATAGAAAAGTGCAGTACCTACCTACGCGGTCAAAATATATGGAACAGCAGTAAAAAACGAACGCAGGGTTGTTCGGAATCATGTACTGAATCCATGGTAACAGTTTTCGCGTCGATGTCCCTGCCATCCTGTATAATATAACCATAATCTAAAATATTCAGACTAAAGCAAAGCCAAAAAAAACAAACCCTCATAAAAAGAACCCAAGAAGAAGATAGAATCTTATACCTAAAGGTTCCGTTTTTTCCTTTTGAGGTACGGAACCCAAAAAATAATAATATAATATACCTAATATTAAGTGTTATTAATTCATATTATATTAGTATAGATAAATAATTAACAATCGGTTTTGAAAATATATGTTTGCTACTTTATCAGGCCCAAAGAATAAATAATCCTGCTAAGCCGAGAGGTAATTTGGCTTTGCAGTCATAAACGTAATGACAATTAATTATTAATCGCCGTCGGTTGAATCCACTCGTAATCCTGCCTTCCGTCGACCGACGACGGACCAGACGGGATGAAAAACTATAGTAATTAATCCTACAGCTCAGAATTGTACATTTAAAAAGCTTTGTGAAGAGCTATCTGCTTTCTCGAAATTACATTTCTCATTAGGACTCTCCTCGGGGAATGCTAATTTGCAACATCGATAGAGCTTGTGATGAGGACCCATTGTTTCAAATGCATTATTATGGTCTGGGGAAATTATTATTTTATGAAGATTATAACTTAGTAGCTACCTACATATTTATATTAAGTAATTAACAAGTGATAATGGTCTCAATGGTACTCCCTTTCTTCTCCGAAAATTGTTTGTCCGAAAATCATTTGCAAAAAATTAGGTTTTAGTGACAGAAACGAATCGCTGTAAATCCGACTCCACGCAGTCTTGTCTGCCCTAAATTACACTCTAGGGGAGTGTAATTTAAAATCGCGTAGGCGCGGAGGGGCTAGGCGGCCCGCGAGTTGAGGAGCAGGTGGTTGTAACGCTCGCCGCCGCGGCTGATCGAAGCTTTTTTTTTTTTTTTTTGTGTGGGAAATCATCAAATGACTCCTCCCGCTCTGGGCAGAGCGAGAGGGAGTGTCAGACTTTTACTGACTAAAACCCACCCGTGTTCCTTCCGTTGCCTATGGGCTGGGGCCACGATATCCCTTTCAGACAAACCCGCGACCCCAGCAGGCATTGGTCCTTCCGGACCCCGTCAGTTGTTGCTGACATCCCTTTGAGGCGCGCGTGGAACAGAACGCGCCGTCGACCCGGGCCTGGTCCTTATCGGACGGCGAGCTGCCCATCGCTCACCGTCCGCAGGCCCGCGCCTACGGTGGCCGGAAGTCAGCTTGTGACTCCCGACGCCCGGGGCGTCTCCTGCGGGGACAAGGGGCGCGAGGGCGTGCAGCTTGAATCTCCCTCGCGCGCTCCGCCTCCTCCTTCGCGAGCATAACTGCTTCGCAGAAGGAGGTGACGGCCTCCCATGCACTCTCGCTCCGGACCATGGCCTGAACCAGGGCCGGACGCGAGAGATCGCCGCCGCCGATCGCCTCCGTGAGGACACGGCGGTGCTCCGCCCAAGCAGGGCAGACCTCCACCGTATGCTCCACCGTGTCCTCCGGGCGATCCACACAATGGTGACACCCGGGCTTTTCCTCCCGCTTGATCCTGAACAGGAACCTCCCGAAACAACCGTGTCCGGTGAGGACCTGCGTCAGGCGGAAGGTGAGGACGCCGTGGCGCCTCTCTAGCCACTCCTCAAAGAGGGGCCTTACCGCCGCAATTGTGGCGTGCCCAGCGCTGGGTTGCGACAATCGCACACTCCATGCCGCCATGAGATCCCGCCGGAGCTCTGTCCGCTGTGCCGCGATTTGTTGCGGCAGCGGAGTTATACCCCGGCGTTTCGCCTCCTCGCGCAACTCCCACATGTGCGCGAGGACCTTCGCCTCCAGATCCCATGGCGGTAGTCCGGCAAGGAGGCTCGCCGCCTCGCGGGAGACCGTGCGGTATCCCCGGACCAGCCTAATGGCCATGACCCTTTGGGACACGTTCAACCGCTGGGCTGGTCGCAGCCTCAATGAACGCGCCCACACCGGTGCCCCGTAAAGGGCCATGGACCGCACGATCCCCGCGTAGAGCCTCCGGCAGGAGGCGTTTGGACCCCCTAGGTTGGGCAGGAGCCGCTTCAAAGCAGCCCCAGCCCTATCCAGTTTGGGAGCCAAACGTCGGAAGTGCTCCACGAAGTTCCACCGGGTGTCGAGGACGAGTCCCAGGTATTTAATCGTCGACTCGACACCGATGTGAACCCCTCCCGCCGTTATCTGGGAACCCGACAGTGGCGCGTTCCGAGGACCATAGAAACACATGGCCTCGGACTTGTGCAAGGCCACCTCGAGTCCCAGTTGCCGGATCCTATCGACGATTGTCGCAACCCAACGTGTCGCCAGTTCGGCCGCCGCCGCCTCATGCGACCTCCCCTGCACCAGGACCAGCGTGTCGTCAGCGTAGCAGACTACGCTGACGCCACTAGGGAGGTCGGCGTGCAGCACCCAAGCAAGTCGAAGCTGCGGTGGTGAGCGTTAAACCATCTGCGACGATAAGCTCGCATGGGACCGCCGGAGCCCCGCAGCGCCGGAGCCGTGACAGAAACCATGCATGTTGTATGTTGCATGCCCGCTTGCATGCTACATGCTTGCTTGCATGCTACATGTTGCATGTTCGCTTGCATCCTGCATGCTTGCTTGGATGCACGCTTGCATGCAAACATGTTGCATGTTCGCTTGCATCCTGCATGCTTACTTGGATGCACGCTTGCATGCTACATGTTGCATGTTCGCTTGCATCCTGCATGCTTGCTTGCATCCTGCATGCTTGCTTGCATGCACGCTTGCATGCTACATGTTGCATGCTTGCTGCATGCAATGTGTATGCTAGTTTTCATGCTTCTTACAGGGAAATAAAAACAAAAACGTATACTTCAAACAAAGCTACACAACAAGTGAACTATCTCAAAACAAGTCGGTAGAAGAAAAAATATTGTCCGCTGTCTTATCTACGTAACGCCTGAGAGAAGTTCATAGCAAAAGCTTTGTAATACAAAGTTTAAAAAATATTATTATAGGGATAAATAAACATTAAATAATTTGAATTTAGAACTTATAACTTTTATTGAAAACGGTTTTATAACTTTTGTATATTATTGATTGTAATATTTATGACAAACAAATTTAGGGCATATTGTATTTAGGGATTTAAATTTTATGGCATGTGTTAATACTCGTATATGACATTAAGTTCGGACAAGTTATCATTTAGACAAATGATGATTAGGACAAAAAAAATGATAGCACTTAGATTATGGATAAAAAAGTTAGGGAACACAATAGAGAACCGGTCTCAATATGTTAGTAACAATATTTATTAACAACTATGTTAGTAAACTTAATCTACACACTTACCTAACCTAACACTGCTCTATAGTTATGAGAATCCCTGCGACAAGCTCAACAGGGATGAGGAAAGCTTGCAGCAGCGATTCACACACTAGCAGTTCAGTTTGCTCGCGATAAACTGCAGTATAATGTTGGGGCTGGCCCGCACCCGGCGCACCACGGAGGCGCATCTTTTCGCATCTTAGCGTAGAAGCAATCGACACGAGATTTAGCAAACATCCCTATCCTGATGCGCTACAGAATCGGAACAGCCCCATCAACACCCGGAACGCATTATTATATCGAATGCGAAGGGCGCTGTACGATTTTTGAATGGAATCGGCCCACAGGCTACACGTGTAGCCGGAGGCTCTACGCGGGGATCGTGCGGTCCATGGCCCTTTACGGGGCACCGGTGTGGGCGCGTTCATTAAGGCTGCGACCAGCCCAGCGATTCAACGCGTCCCAAAGGGTCATGGCCATTAGGCTGGTCAGAGGATACCGCACGGTCTCCCGTGAGGCGGCGAGCCTCCTTGCCGGACTACCGCCATGGGATCTGGAGGCAAAAGTTCTCGCGCACATGTGGGAGTTGCGCGAGGAGGCGAAACGCCGGGGTGTAACTCCGCTGCCGCGAGAAATCACGGCACAGCGGACAGAGCTCCGGCGGGATCTCATAGCGGCATGGAGAGTGCGATTGTCGCAACCCAGCGCTGGGCACGCCACAATTGCGGCGATAAGTCCCCTCTTTGAGGAGTGGCTAGAGAGGCGTCACGGCGTCCTCACCTTCCGCCTGACGCAGGTCCTCACCGGACACGGTTGTTTCGGGAGGTTCCTGTTCAGGATAAAGCGGGAGGAAACGCCCGGGTGTTACCATTGTGTGGATCGCCCGGAGGACACGGGGGAGCATACGGTGGAGGTCTGCCCGGCTTGGGCGGGGCACCGCCGTGTCCTCACAGAGGCGATCGGCAGCGGCGATCTCTCGCGTCTGGCCCTGGTTCAGGCCATGGTCCGGAGCGAGAGTGCATGGGAGGCCGTCACCTCCTTCTGCGAAGCAGTTATGCTCGCGAAGGAGGAGGCGGAGCGCGCGAGGGAGATGCAAGCTGCACGCCCTCGCGCCCCTAGTCGCCGCAGGAGACGCCCCGGGCGTCGGGAGTAACGAGCCGACTTCCGGCCACCGTAGCCGCGGGCCTGCGGACGGTGAGCGATGGGCAGCTCGCCGTCCGATAGGGACCAGGCCCGGGTCGACGGCGCGTTGTGTTCCACGCGCGCCTCAAAGAGATGTCAGCACCAACTGACGGGGTCCGTAAGGACCAATGCCTGCTGGGGTTGCGGGTTTGTCTGAAAGGGATATCGCGGCCCACACGGCACACAGGTAACGGAAGGAACACGGGTGGGTTTTAGTCAGTAAAAGTCTGACACTCCCTCTCGCTCCGCCCAGAGCGGGAGGAGTCACTTGATGATTCCCCACCCAAAAAAAAAAAAAAAGTCTACACGTGTTAAATGAGGTGCAATATGCACGAAATAAAGTTCTTTAAACAAAGTACTCTAGCACAACGTGCAAACCTGCGAGCGATCATATTAGCTCTTACCGACAGCGCCCTCCTTTCTCTTTCAATATCATCATCATCTCTTAGGTCGGCGGTGATAGCCTAGTGGTGTGTGTGGTCAGACTGCAAAGTCATAGGTGTCGAGGTCGAACCCAAGGCAAAAGTCAGAGGTGCGTACTTTTCGGATTCAAGTACGTATTGTATAAATATCACTTGCTTCAAAATCGGTAAACTAAAACATCGTGAGGAAACCGGCATGCCTGAGACATATTTCTCGCCGGCATGTGAAACCAAGTCAGAGGACCATGGGCGGCTTAAAAACTCTGACAACAGGTTAGTCACTAACCATACGAAAAGAAGAAGAAGGTCAGCGGTAAAAAAATGTCCCAAGTATTTCACCTTATATACGGAACGGAATATCGCTTCTGAGGGACAAGCGATATTCCGTTCAACTTGATAAGAGGCATAGGATCAGTACATACATCGACCGCAAACTCCAGATTTCACTTTAAGTGACGTTAAGCAAAGCATACTCTTCTTCACAGATGGTCACCAACCTCCTAAGACCATACACCGAGGCGCTCAGCAGCGCCATATCATCGGCGTTACTAATGTTGTTTACACATACTCCGTCAATATAGCAGCCGGCACGTTCTCTGTTGAGCACCTTGATCTGCCCATTGACATACAGTTTGAAGAGCGTGGGTAAAGTCAACCCCCCATGCCTCACCCCGCATTCCAACCTATAGGCTCTGAAAAAGCCCCGGTCCAGCGTACCTACCTGAATGATCTGGCCTCCATACCAGCACTTTAAAGAAGTGTTTATTAACTCTGGAGAACTCCAGCTCCAGCTTCTCTCAGTAGGTATTTCGGATCTTCATCCGAACTGATTGTCGTGTAGCTGAACAAAGTTATTAATTTGTCTGTCAAGCACTTTCGTGATCACCGTAGCCAGAGAAATGTGCCTGTAGCTCGAACTAGGTAACTAACTCCGCGAAATCATCCGTTTCATCCTAACTTAAATTATAAATGCGGAAGTGAGTTTGTTTCGCTTTTACGTTAAAACAGTAAAACGGATTTGGATGAAATTTGGGACATGGGTAGATTATGCCTGATTATACCTGGGTTAGGACATATATATTTTTTATCCCAATATTCTCCCGGGATCGAGACTTATGCGGGTGAAACCGCGGGACGCTGCTGGTTTTTAATAATGGGCACTACAATAGTAATAGTCATATTGACAAGGCAAATAAGCATGACTTACACCAAAAGTTGTAAAACATTCCTAACACTCTTGGTAAATGAGGACCCGAGAACTTGAGGTGCTCTGCTCAATTCTCAGACCATCGTGACCTGGAGACTTGTCTCTTGAAAAAGGTACTGTTCACACAGTAGTTCGGTGTGGTACACGTTTAACGTCTTTGGCTGTTAATTTCGTTCCAAGGTCACCATGGTAAGAAACATTTTAGGATAAAGTCACCACTGGGTCCCTGCGTATCCGAGCCTGATGCAACTTCATCAGGCTCGGATACGCAGGGAGTGCAGGGTGGTGACTTTATCCTAAATTTTTTCTTACCATGGTGACCTTGTGACTGTTTTTTAAAGAGGTCAGCAATGCCTACGGGATCGTTCTCGCCGTTGACAGGGAGGCCAGGCTTACCTACTGCTCAGCCTGCTCCTGTGTTTCCAAAACGAGCGAAAATCATTGCTTGAATGATTTGAAGCCTCACTTGAAATGGTGAGAAAATAATAAAGACCAAATAAAAATGAATAGTTTATTCATTTTTATTTGGTCTTTATTATTTTCTCACCATTTCAAGTGAGATTTAAATATTCTCTTAGTTTCACGTATGTTACAAAATGAGGGACCAGCAGAAGACTTCCCAAGGCCTTCCCCCAGTCGACATTCCTGCCTGGCGTCCCTGTAAACCTCTCCAACATGGGTATTCCAACCTGCCACTATTTTCTTTTCCTACGCTTATTGCACCTCGACCCACAGCAGCTGACTCAGATAAAGCAACTACTTACCTACTTTAACTTTATACATATTGTCTATAACAGTGCGATGTCATATTTGTTTGCAACTCGCTACAGGGGGCCTACTCCCGCTTATGGTAAGTCTGTAAGTAAGACGGAGAACGAAGCGCCCGTAACGACGGCCGAAACTACGGATTTCGCTTAGGGAGTAGGGCCCCAGATTCTAAAGTCATCAGCGAAATCGGTAAGTTTGAGTCTTTCATGACATGGTTTTGTGTAATTGTTTTGTATAACAGTCTCAGACTGTTCAATACTTCTATCTCCCCAAACAATAACATTTTCCACAAAATTAAAAATGACATTTGCTTAACACAAACATTATCGAATTAACCTTCTAAAACAAGCGGGTAGTCCGACCATAATATTACATACAACTAACTACAAATGTATTGAAGATACATAAGGAAAAGCTGTTAAGCGTCGTGCAGACCGGCGCGCCGCAGCTCTAACAAAACGATTTGTAAGAAAACTTCACGGTAGAACAATAGGGATGATGCCTGGGGAAAAAAAAAAACTATTTAGTCCGTCAGTAAAATAATAAAAAAATATTAGACACGTATTTTTTGCTTTAGGTTTAAAGATATTTTTTATTCTCAAAAAAGACACAACGTCACTTACATGAAAACAATGCTTAAAATAAATTATAAATATAAAGTTCGTCACAGACGTCACGGTAGCAATTATGATACACCCATCCAATGCATTCAAGTTTTAGGAAGGGTGTTATTTGCGGTTAAATATTCAGCTAATTGAGTTTTGAATGCATTGAGTGAGTGTAACTTTTTTATACATGGGGGTATTTTGTTGTATAATTGTGCTACTTCAAAAGTTAAAATTTTTCGGCCAAACTTAGTTCTCATCTTCGGTAAAATCAGAAAACTAGCTCTGCGAGTGCTACGTTGGGATACTTGTTTTACTTTAGTAAACGATAAATTAGTCTGTATACTGTTGTTGAGTACCTTACGAATGAAAATACATGTATTGTGAATATATAACTGTGTGCTTTATCATATTAATAACAAAATACTTAGTTATAACACTTATAACGCATTTTAAATTGGGGAGTGAGGGTCGCTACGTCACAAGTAAGTATAAAATCTACATACTCGTGACGTCATGGCACATTTTAACTTAATGTATCGCCGTAATATGTTATATATTTTTAATAATCTCCAACACGGACAAAAAACATTTTTTTTGTCATCTTCCCAATTACCGGTTTCGCGTCGCGCGTTAAGTCGCGCTAGTATGCACGACCCTTTATTCGTTAGTGAGGGAGTTTTTAGCTGCAAAAATGTCAGGTGTCTGAATCACATCGCAACGTGTGGCATACCTTATTGCGGCCATTCCTCATGCGTGTCATCCTCGTATGTGTCCTGATTTTTATTAAAATGATAAATCGGTCAGGCATGCACGGGAATTTAATGTGTGGATGCTAGGGATCCCACTGCAACAGTTTATCAGTGTCGCACAGGACACGGCGGGAATGCGGTCGACTGCGGCGGTCATACAGAATGGTGCGTCGTTAGCGTTAATCCGATTCGGGCATTGGAGCATTCGAGTATCCAACGTTGTCGGCATCCCGCCGCCCTCCCGCGGAGCTCAGCAATGTGAGCTCAGGAATTTGAATGCAAATTGAAAATGCCATTAGATCAGCAAACATTCAGCTTGCCGATCAAACGTTGCATTGTGTGCTGGTAACGGAGAAATAATTATCGTAACAATTCTGCCGCGCGATTGCTTAGTGGATCGTCTAAATATTCTGTGGAAGTTTCTGGTGGAGTTCGAATGTACTTATGTAGGTACTTGATAGGTATTAGCGCGTCATATCAGAGTGCACTGCAATTTCATTGTGATATTGTGTAATACTAATACCTACGTACATACCTATTTGCGTAAGGAAATATTATAGGGAATAAAAAATAAAATAATAAAAAATATTCAACACGTATTTTTTCTTTTTTTACGTAATCAAAATACATACGAGTATGAAGGCTAATATATTTACCACTCACTCTCCGGTAGATTTTATACTGACTGAACACACTCCGCACCTTCACATTACTTACTCATACACAACACACCTACTACACCTACCACGAATAACTCACTCTCACTCAATTACGTATTACAGTTTTATTACTAATAATTTTTTCACTTTTACTTGTTTCAATACACATAAAAATAATTGTATTATGTTCAGTTTGTTACTGGTGAAAGCAGCGTTTTTTCTTTCTTTTTAAATCACACTCACCCATGTTTACCTTTATGGAATCACTGGTCCCCAAGTCACAGGCTATAAACCTAGTTTGGGAGCCAGGAGATAATACCCAATGCGCTTTATGTTGTACCATACTACTGTACTTGTAACCTATGTAATCATTTTTACTGAAAATAAAAATTATTATTATTATTACTTGTGACGTAGCGAGCCCCCACTCCACAACTGCAACGGTCTCAGTTTCGGCCGAAACCGAAACTTCCTTACAAGGATCATGTTTTGAGGGAAAAATAGAGATAGCGTTACCTATTATAATCAGTCAGATATAAAATACAATAGACGATGTATAATTAGTAACCTAATCCGCTTAATTCGTTTTATCAAAATCTTTTTAAAGCAAAAAATACGTGTAATTTTTTTTTTTATTGTATGGCTGATGGACTCAATAGTTTTTTTTTCCCTAGTCAACATCCCTATTCTATACAATGGCATGTTATAAAATTCATTGGTTACCTATTGCCTTCCGCGTCTCGTTTTAGAAATGTCCTTAGGTAAAATGTAGGTACATAAATAAACGTGCAAAAACGTATGATTTCACTGTGCACGCGCGATAAGTGGTTTATGGCGATATAAATTCTGTGCTTAACATTTATTTCACACCGGAGTAACTGTAACAAAGTTAATAAAACACCGAATTTCATATAAAAAAATGGAAGATCTTTTTAACACTGTCATAATATTCGGGGTGGTGGTGTTCTCTGCGAGTTATTCATTATCAAAAGAAAGTTCTTCTTTTGTTTCTAAAATTACTTTGACTACAGCTAAAGTTCGTGGTAGTGCGTCACCTAAACCAACCAGTTTGTATCAAAGAATACATGTTGATCCCGTCCAAGAGTTCTCAAGCACTCCGTACGACTTGTTCCGAGTTACTGGTCCTCAGAGAAGAAGTTAGTATCTTCTTAATAACTATCTTCATTTTCCTGCCCATACAGTTTTTTTTTTGACGTGACCTCGTCTAATAAATCGATGAACGCCAGCTGCACGCACGAAAAAGTGTCCCGTTACGCTCATTGTCCCGTTACGCTCATTGTAACGTTACGGTCGGAGCGAGGGAGTCCCGGAATGTTTTGTTATGACGTTGTCACTTTAAACTATCGACAACTAATTTTTTTTGAAGTCGGCGCTGCTTGTCTTCTTCCTCCATAGGTACAACTCTATTCCTCTTCATCTCAGAGGTCATCACATTTATAGCCATATCATTATGAAAACCATTATTATTCTAACTGATATTATAAATGCGAATGTGAATTTGTTTGTTTGTTACGCTTTCACGCAAAAGCAGCTGAACGGATTTGGATGAAATTTGGCACATGGGTAGACAATGACCTGGATTAGGACAAAGGATAATTTTTATCTCGATATTCCCACGGGATCGAGACCTATGCGGGTGAAATCACGGGGCGCAGCCAGTCATTGTACATACAAACTGCTGGGTCTCGACTCTTGGAAATGGATCTAAGTCTCAGTGGTCACCATATAGTGATACTGAAGCCATGATAATGACACTTTTTAATATGTTGACCAACATTCTGATATCTTTTATTGCCCTGCCAGTCCTCAGTTCTAGCAGTGCCGTTGAATGACCGATTGATTAAAAGGCGCACCCTAGAATGTCGTCCGTCAACTGGTGAATGCTATCCTAAATTGTAGATGGAGTTCAACAAAGGATCTTCAGATTTCCCGGCCATCCAACCATCATTTTATGCACTGTCTATAGAGACCATTATTTAGCTTACACCTGTTACACATAAAATGGCCTGCCAATGCCTTTAATTTTGACAGTTCAGCAGCGTTCATTGCGTTATTTACGTTGTTGAGCAGACGATTAGTCTTTATTCTTATTGCTATAATCACCAAAAATTATTGAATAACATTAATTTTAAATGATCCTTTTGGCTTTGTAAATATTATGTAAAACCATAAATGGTGCATATTGTGTTAGCCTGTAAGTAATTGTAGCACTTATAAACGTATTATTAAGGAATTTATTTTAAATGTAGTGTGTAAACAATTGTTGGCTAACCTAAATAAATAAATTAGTCATAGAAATATATATGTATAAATACGTATGAGACATTTTCTTCAAAACCCTCGTATTGTGGTTGCAAAGTGTTACGCAATTAGGGTGCAGGTGTCTTTCATGTTTAACCACAACCTATCTTTATTTAATCACTACCTCTTTATTTAACCACTACCTATTTTTATTTAACACACTACCTATATTTATTTAACCACCACCTATATTTATTTAACTACTACCTATCTTTATTGAACCACTACTTAACTTTATTTAACCTCTACCTATATTTATTTAACCATCACCTATATTTATTTAACCACTACCTATCTTTATTTAATCACTACTTATCTTTATTTAACCACTACCTATATTTATTTAACCACTACTTAACTTTATTTAACCACTACCTATATTTATTTAACCACTACCTATATTTATTTGACCACTACTTATCTTTATTTAACCACTACCTATATTTATTTAACCAATACTTAACTTTATTTAACCACTACCTATATTTATTTAACCACTACCTATATTTGTTTAACCACTACCTATCATTATTTAATCACTACCTCTTTATTTAACCACTACCTATTTTTATTTAACCACTACATATATTTATTTAACCACTATCTATCTTTATTGAACCACTACTTATCTTTAGTTAACCTCTACCTATATTTATTTAACCACCAGCTACATTTATTTAAACACTACCTATCTTTATTTAACCATTTTGTTTGTCTAAATTTTTAGGTAACGTGGATACTGTATGGGAATGGGATTTCTCGTGCCAATTACAACCTAAACCCGGTAAATGTTCAGGAAAGTAAGTTCATTATTTTTATTCGGGATTCATTCTTATTGGTTTTTCAATATTTATTAAAAATGCGATAGCTACGTAAATGCAATATCAGTTCTAGATCGAAGAATACAGTAGCAGTGAGAAGGAGCAGGCAGGAGCTCGTGGCTAAGTAATAACAGCCACACGGGTCGATCCATTAGGTTAAGCTACGCTTGCCGGTGACCATCTTTATATACCGAGACTACTCCGTGCCTCGGAAAGCACGTTAAATCGTTGCTCCCGGCTGTCATTCGTGGATCTTTGACAGTCGTTACGGGTCGTCAGAAGCCCGAAAGTCTGTAAACCAGTCTTACCAAGGGGTATCGTATTACTCAGTTACGGTTGTGGAGGTCAGATAGGCAGTCGCTCCATATAAAATACTGGTATTCAGCTGCATCCGGTTAGACTGGAAGCCGACCCCAATATAGTTGGGAAATGGCTAGGCAGATTGATTGATTGATCGATCGATCGAAGATGTAATAACGAAGGTGGGCATTACCTATATGCCCACATATGATGACTAGCTCCATGTGGAATCTGAATTTATGTAGGCATGTAGATAATCAAAATTGCATTGCTGGATCCAGTTAGACTGGAAGCCATCTCCACCATAATAATGTAATTGGCTAGGCAAGATAATGATGTAGAATGTAGATAATCTAAATTGTGAATTTATTTAAGCATGCAAGCAATCTTAATTTTATACTGTTTTGCAGGACACACGGCCCGATGACACAAAAGTAAGTTATTTGTTTTGGTTAGATAAGTTTAGAATAAATCCATCTTAAATAGCCATTATTATTATTAAGTCTGACGGGCAATTCCCGTAATTTTTAAGAACGTTCGCATTCGCATCTCATTCGCATTCTGTCAAAAATACAATCAATTTACCAACATTTTTGACAAGTTTGACAGATTGCGACTTGAATGCGAACGTTTTTTAAGTAGGAGAAAAGGCCATCATCCATGTGATGTAAACTTGCTTACAGTTACTATTACGACGCGCAGCTGGACGCCTGTAAGATGTTCATATTCTCAGGGTGCAACGGAAATAATAACAATTTCCAAACATCACTTGAATGTGAACGCCATTGTAAAGGTATGGTAGATACACATTTAATTAGGTACTTAATTAATACATTTAAGGCTTACAAAAGCTAAAGAGCCGTGTCGGACTGCATAGAAAATAAAGAGAGGCGCGAAGACACAACGCAGGTAATTTTTTGAAGCAATAATCTATTTACAAAAAATCTATTGATTGGACTATCAAATTAAAACACTATTACGGTAATATGTTGCTTATAGAATAATCTGACAATAAATCAGAATGATTGCATGTATTTATTATGATCTTATTCGTTAAAAGATTTTTTTGAGGTATCTACGTGATGATTTTATATCGTATCAAATTAGTTGTATTATGTTTTCAACGCACTATCTTTCTAGGATATAAATCCTGAAGAATATCATATATTTTTCTGATTTTGTTTACTGCAGTGGATCATATGCATTATAAAACTTGCGTTAAGGTCCTGTAGTCCCCTTAAGTCAAAGAAAATGCTTAACTTGAAATGAAGTTAAATGCCATAGGGAAGAGATTGATTTGATCAGATCAGATCTTTTGAAGGAATGCCGCTGTGAGGGGAAATAGACAAAATAACTTGTTCTTTTCGTGTGGTTACTGACTAACCTGATGTCAGAGTCTTAAAGCCGCCCATGGGCCTCTGACTTGGCTTCACATACCATCGAGAAATATCTCTCAGGCATGCCGGTTTCCTCACGATGTTTTCTTTACCGTTTTTTGAACCAAGTGATAATTATACAATATGCACATAAATCCGAAAGTTAGAGGTGCGTCTTGGCAGTCCGACGGCAACGGTCACACCACTAGGCTATCACTGCCAAAATAACTGACCGATATATTGGTAATTTTACCTACTTTTGCATGCTGCTGGAGGGCTGGCTCATCTCTTGACTGTTCATGGACCCTATTTGATACTTATATATTTGTAGAAACAGCCAAGTATTTAGTCTGAGGCAGCTTTTACTTTATAAAATTATTATTTCAGGTTCCATCTACATGACTTTAAAAGACACTACAAAAAAAACTTATTGCAACTTACAACCAAATGCTGGAGTATGTATGGCTTTAATTCAAAGGTAAGCAAAATCCAATGCATGTAGCTTAGCTTAGTAGCCAGATTGAGGAGTTCCGAGACTGGCATATTCAGCCGTAGCAGCCATTTCAGATCAAATGGCTCTGCAGATCAGAATCTGTAACGGCTCTTGACTGCAAGGGACTTACTCTTACTTATATAGGTATATCTTTTCAAGCCGGAACATCTAATGCTGCAGCTTTTAATAGTTATGCTAGTAGTTGGTACTTTCCAGAATGTGTTACAAGAAGTTATTATTACTTTAAAAAAATCTTGCTGTAATGCGACGTCTCTATTCTCTGTATAAATATAAAGGGTACAGGCCCCCTGCTGGGGTCGCGGGTTTGTCTGAAAGGGATATCGCGGCCCCAGCACATAGGCAACGGAAGGAACACGGGTGGGTTTTAGTCAGTAAAAGTCTGACACTCCCTCTCGCTCTGCCCAGAGCGGGAGGAGTCATTTGATGATTTCCCACCCAAAAAAAAAAAAAACAGGCCCTGGAGTGTAAATACAAAAGCGGGTGCAACACAGACACCCATAGTCTTTTTTTTTTTTTTTTGATGATGTGACATCCACTCTGGGTGGAGCGAGAGGGTGTGTCAGACTTTTACTGACTAAAACCCACCCGTGTTTTTTCCGTTGCCTGTGTGCGGCGGGCGGCGATATCCCTTTCGGACAAACCCGCAACCCCAGCAGGCGTTGGTCCTTACGGACCCCGTCAGTTGGTGCTGACATCCCTTTGAGGCGCGCGTGGAACACAACGCGCCGTCGACCCGGGCCTGGTCCTTATCGGACGGCGAGCTGCCCATTGCTCACCATCCGCAAGCCCGCGCCTACGGTGCCCGGAAGTCAGCTCGCGACTCCCGATGCCCGGGGCGACTCCTGCGGCGACTAGGGGCGCGAATCTTGCCTCTCCCTCGCGCTCTCCGCCTCCTCCTTCACGAGCATTACTGCTTCGCAGAAGGAAGTGACGGCCTCCCATGCACTCTCGCTCCGGACCATGGCCTGAACCAGGGCCGGACGCGAGAGATTGCCGCCGCCGATCGCCTCCGTGAAGACACGGCGGTGCTCTGCCCAAGCAGGGCAGACCTCCACCGTATGCTCCACCGTGTCCTCCGGGCGATCCACACAGTGGTGACACCCGGGCGTTATCTCACGCCTTATACGGAACAGGAACCTCCCGAAACAGCCGTGTCCGGTGAGGACCTGCGTCAGGCGGAAGGTGAGGACGCCGTGGCGCCTCTCTAGCCACTCCTCAAAGAGGGGTACTTATCGCCACAATTGTGGCGTGCCCAGCGCTGAGACACCCATAGTCTGTGTTCCATTATGTTGCGAATGGCTTAAAGCAGTAATAGTCCGTCTGAACCCAGCTGCAACGCGGCCCCCGGCGAGCGCCACCACCGGAATCACACATCGTGGTCGGGGGGGCTCGAATTGCTGTCGACTCCACCATGAATTATCTGGGACTGGTGCTCGACAGCCGGTGGGATTTCGGCCCCCACTTTCGGCGGCTGACGGTCAAGTTAATTGGCGCCACGGCTGTGTGATCAACGCTGCTTCCCAATCTGGGGGCCCGAACTTCGCCTGTAGGTGGTTGTACTTGGGGATTGTGGGATCCATGGCCCTGTTCGGGGCCCCCGGTGTGGCCTTCTGACCTGGCGGCCAGCAGAATCGCAATACTGCGAAAACCGCAGAGGGCGATGGCCGTCAGAGCTATCAGGGGATATCGCACGATCTTCTACGAGGTGGCTTGTGCGCTGGCCGCCACCCTGGGACCTAGAAGCGACAGCCCGCTTCACTGTACGGGTAGCACGAGGAGGCGCGAACGCGGAGCGGTGCAGTGGACCGATGCAGCGGGAGATAGAGCTTCGTCGATCACAGCTCCGCGAGGTCCTGGTGACGGAATGGCGGAACAGGCTTTTGCGCCTTACCGTTCACATTAAATTTTCTATTTTTTAGGGTTGAATAACCCGATGGGCTGATGCGAGACAAATCTACTTTAGCATTGATTTTTATCAACTGAAACTGTAAAACGTCGAGTCAAATTCTTGCATGTGTGAGGTGAGATGACTAATCCAATATTTTCTGTTTTTCAAGGTATTATTACGACGTGAAGGCAGATGCATGCAAGATTTTCTTATACGGAGGCTGTGGCGGCAATCAGAACAGGTTCGAGACTCCAGAACAGTGCACTAAGACGTGTAAAGGAGTTTAATAAAAATAAAATTGAAATTCAATCTTTTTTATCCATGAAAATAGTTCTGTTAAGGGGCTAAGGTAACCCGCGAAATTCAAATTTTCTTTAGTTTTTTGCATTTTGCAGGTCAGTGTCAGGTTTTATGTTGATTAAAATAGGTATGATTCGCGACCGTAACAAATATGGTTTTACATAATTATAATTATTACAATCAGGAATACAGCTCCATAAGTAAGCACAATGGTCAAATGTCACGATTTCATGAAATAGTCATTCAATGGAATTATATGAACTTAGAGAGTTGTATTGATCATTTTTATGATTACAATTCTATAAATATACATTTGATACGGCCACGAATCATGTTTAAATCAACTTACAACATAATACTGACTTGCAAATTGCAAAAAACGTAACAAAATTTGAATTTCGCGGGCTACCTTGACGCTTTCGCCTTAACTGGCGGTATTCAGTGGTCCGGACGACTGTGGTAAATTATGGTAAATCAATATTTACCTTATCACCCTATCACATAGGCCGTCCTATGTGATAGTATGAAAACACAATTGGCTTCATACTATCACTACTACTTGCCTGTCAGTATTAAACAAAAGTATAATCACCCTATAATGTTCCAACTGCTGGGACAAGCCTTCTCTCGGTGAGAGGGAGTGGCCCGTACTCCACGCGGGCCCGGTGTTGGTTGGAATATGTCACACGTCTTGAAATTTTTGGTTCTAGGACATGCCGGTTTCCTCACGATGTTTTTCTTCACCGTTTTGACAGTCGCGGCCACCGCTGCTCAAAACAAAATCAGTATTATCGGATATTACATAAATAGACTTTTTCTAGTAGGTACCTAAGATTTTCATTTAAAAATAATGCCCTTTCATTACCGCATAAAAATGTTTTTTTCGTAAGTACGTAGATGTCTATGGATTGAATGACGATAATAGCTGAAAACAGTCAGAGTCGTCTGGGAACGTTTCACTCAGTGTAATTGCTACTGGCGGAACATTAGTCCTTGGAGATGTTTGATTAAGGACCGACTTACTGACGGATGGTCCTATGTGATTGCTTCGTTACGGCCAATCGATGAGTACGATAGACGCTTCGTTCATGACTTACGGGCCTATCATATCTGTTTTTGTTTTGACTGAGGAAAAGGCGTGTTAGTACCTAATTCCTATTTATTAAGGATGTTCCTGGTGATAAATTGTTGATAATTATCAAATCAAGTAAGTAGGTAGGTAAACATACCTGCTCGTATATTTATATGCTTTTCGATACATAAAAAAATAAATACAAAAAAATGGTAAAATAATTTAAAATCAATGCTAAGTGAATTCACAAAATCCAGGTTCAATACGAGGACGTTCACGACAAAAACAAAATTAGACTCTTATTACAAATAACTTTTCAAATATGCTACGTGGAAAATGTCCTGAACTTGTACTTTTCACAGTAGAATTAAGTCCCAAATACACTTCGCACTGTCTCTTGTGTAATAGTGAACTACTGAAATAGCTGAGAAAGAACTATTTGTTAGTGTCCATGTATTTGGGTCACAGTTTGTTCTATAAAGTGTGAAGCGTTTGGTAAGACAAACAATTTCAGAAATTCCATGATACCAGAGCGAGTTTACGAAAAGCCAGA
The DNA here is from genome assembly GCA_916701695.1 of Agrochola macilenta. NCBI lineage: Eukaryota > Metazoa > Arthropoda > Insecta > Lepidoptera > Noctuidae > Agrochola > Agrochola macilenta. Next base: position 15,134,005 of record OU753557.1, read on the forward strand.
ACCATCGTAAAAAAAAATTGTCCCCGTCACTCATCAAAGTCAGGCAGCAGACACATTTTTCGTGGAGTCGTTTAAATAAAAAACAGTTAAAGCTTCGCCGCTAGCAATTACTACAGTCTCGCCGGCCGTAATCCTTGTTCTGACGAAGAAAAACTCCCTTAATTAATAGTGCAGCTTCCAGATTCATTAGCAGAGATCTGCCGCCGCCTGACGCTCGTAATATTTGAATTTCGTTAGTTATTTTCTTAACTATTCTCTCGGAGCAGGCATTAATAAAGTAGCAGCCTGTTTTAATACAAAATCTGATACTTTTAATTTGATTGCAGAGCCGATTTTTCAATTATCACTTGCTTTAAAAACGGTGAAGGAAAACATTGTGAGGAAACCTGAGAGATATTTCTCAACGGCATGTGTAGCCAAGTCAGAGGCCCGTGGGCAGCTTGAAAACTCACCAGGTTAGTCACTAACCAAACGAAAAAGAAATAAGGAAGCCGAGTTTTAGCTTTTAGATGGAAGTTCTTAATTATTTTGTCTCGAACACTGATTCCAAAGTAATGCCAGATTAAACTAAAAATAGATAATCAATACACACAATATTAACATAGGGTAAGTACCTATTTATGAATATTCGACTGAAATCTTATAGTATATAGTTTTTACACTGCTTAATTGCGTCGTTATTGTTCTTCAAATGGAATAAATAAGGAAAAGGTTTATAATTACGTTCGGTTGCGTCCTGTTGGCAGTATGATTAAGTTGATTGATGTTCCCAGAGACTTCATTTACTAAAACAAAGCAGATTGTGATATATGTATATCTATTCTTTTTCTTTTCCCTTTATTGAGAAGACAGTCCTGTTATTTACGACTATAATTTATTTACCTACTTATTCCATTTGTGTGATTAAGTGGTACAGGAGCAGATGACATTGTTTTTGAATTTTTCACAGAGAACCTTCTTTGTTCTACAGATTTTGACTTTGTTTTGAGCAAAATATGATGATAAATGTTTTATGGATGTGCGTTTTACTATATTTACTTGAAAACTTGAGTGTTTGGACTCCAAACACTCAAGTCTCCAAACTTTGGGGAGTGAACACGAGCAGTGTTGTTTTTGTGCCCGTAACCAGTGAGCATCACAGTTTAAACATAGAGGTGCTTAGTACAGTCAGCATCAAAACTTGATGACCACATTTAGATTTTCAAAATCGCTGTATAGTGAAGTGCTAATAGTGAATACCGTGTACAGTGATTTTGAAAATCGAAATGTGGTCAACAACTTTTGATGCTGACTGTACCTACTACTTATGGTAATGCGAATTTGTTCGGTTTGTTGTTGTTAACCCGTCAATGATGTGAATGAGAAAGACATTGCAGGTACCAAATACTTTGGGCACGCCACAATTGCGGCGATAAGTCCCCTCTTTGAGGGGCTGGCTGGGGGGTGGCTAGAGAGGCGCGATGGCGTCCTCACCTTCCGCCTGACACAGGTCTTCACCGGACACGGCTGTTTCGGGAGGTTCCTGTTCCGAATAAGGCGGGAGGAAACGCCCGGGTGTCACCACTGTGTGGATCGCCCGGAGGACACGGTGGAGCATACGGTGGAGGTCTGCCCTGCTTGGGCGGAGCACCGCCGTGTCCTCACGGAGGCGATCGGCGGCGGCGATTTCTCGCGTCCGGCCCTGGTTCAGGCCATGGTCCGGAGCGAGAGTGCATGGGAAGCCGTCACTTCCTTCTGCGAAGCAGTAATGCTCGCGAAGGAAGAGGCGGAGCGCGCGAGGGAAATGCAAGATGTGGCGCCCTCGCGCCCCTAGTCGCCGCAGGAGACGCCCCGGGCGTCGGGAGTTGCGAGCCGACTTCCGGCCACTGTAGGCGCGGGCTTGCGGACGGTGGGCAATGGGTAGCTCGCCGTCCGATTAGGACCAGGCCCGGGTCGACGGCGCGTTGTGTTCCACGCGCGCCTCAAAGGGATGTCAGCACCAACTGACGGAGTCCGTAAGGACCAACGCCTGCTGGGGTTGCGGGTTTGTCCGAAAGGGATATCGCGGCCCCGGCACACAGGCAACGGAAGGAACACGGGTGGGTTTTAGTCAGTAAAAGTCTGACACTTCCTCTCGCTCCGCCCAGAGCGGGAGGAGTCATTTGATGATTTCCCGCCCAAAAAAAAAAAGGTACGAAGTACTTAGGTACCAAATACTTAGACTATTTTCTATCACAATAAAGATAAAGTGAAGAAATCAAAACTAAAAGGGGTGTGTTGAAGAGTTGAAAAAAGACTTACGTTCAACGGAGCCGGAATAAAAAGAAAAAATTCAAAAAAAAAAGAGAGAAATACGAAAAAGAGAAAGAGTTCCTACTATTCTATTATATTTTAATATTATTATGCCATGACAGGTACTACCTGTGAGATAAGTAATAAAAATACGATCTCCCAATGTCTTTTACGAGTATATTTAAATGATTATGGCTCATTCCAGTAAGTTCTTTAATCCTCGGTAGACCCGTAGAACATCGTTATTTAGATATTCCATAGCCCTGTGAAGTCTTTTGTTTTAATTAAAACTTCTAGCAGTTCAGTAGTAATTTCATAGTCCTCTAGTTTTATTAAAGTTGATAAAAACTGTCTGAGAGGATCTAAAACTTGCGGAGCTGTGGGAACTGTAATAGGATTATAATTGGTATAATGGATAAGAATTTCCTGCTGCGAGTATTTTTGAAGTAAGTACCTAAGATTAAAATAATATGTACGTATCTAAATAACAACTTAACATAAAATACAATAAACGACGTATACTAAGTAACTGTTCTTAAAGATGTTGCAGACTGCGCACTGCGTTCGGCGCTTGACATGGCAACACGTCGTGTCCGAGTTCGCAACCAGTCAATCATCATCCTGAGGATGGCTCGTTGAGAGGTGAAACACGTGTCGATTTCTTACAGGGTTCTTTATGAATCTTTAAGAACAGTTAAGCGGATTAGGTTACTTAATATGCGCTCTACTGTATTTTATTATGGATTTCCACAAAGTCACGCCCGAGTCAATTAACTAACTTAACATCACGGCTTGATACCCGAAGGGTTGGGCAGACAAAAACAAAAACAACTAAAAATAAAAAACAACGTATACCTAATCCAAATAATATTATAAATGTGAAAGTTTTTATGTTTGTGTGTTTGTTTGTTTGTTACTCAATCACACAAAAACGGCTGAACTGATTGGATAACAATTTGGCACACAGATAGTGTACAATCTGGATTTATTTATTCATTCGCATGGCAACTACAACAGGTAACAATGAAATGAAATGAAATGAAATGAAATGAAATGAAATGAAATGAAATGAAATGAAATTGTTTATTCTGTAAATAGGATATCGGAATCACTTTTACACGTCATATAAAAAAATATTAAAAATAAGCTTGGTGAGGTCGGTGTTTCCTATCTGACTACTCTGAGAAGAAAGGCCGAAACAAACTCAGAGGTCACAGTCTCTTTTAAAGTCCAGACATAATCTTGGTCAAGTCATGTGAGGACCATGTAGATTAGTGTCTGAAATGGTCTTTTGAGGAAAGAACCACACAGATTTGAGTGGACCTGTCCAGTCAGTGCAAGCATTTGTCAGTAATCGTGGAGCTCAACTCAGAACTTAAGGAGCTCAACTCGACGAACAATACCAAGGAAAGGATATTTGGGTAGGCCGCATCAACTACTCAAACTGCCAGACCATCATTAAAACTGAGAAAGAAACAAAGAAATGAAAAGGGAAAATAAAAATATCCACATAGTCCTCACATTCACAATAATTAAAATAATATAATACTTTACAAAGTAATCGTGTCATTTTGAACATAATTTTCAACAATGTCAATGTGTATATAAAACTGGTTTATTGTGATGAATAATTAAAATGTCAAGTTTTATGGTTTTCACAAGGCTTAGCAGAGCGAGCAGCTCAATCCCAAGCTTTTTTATCTTCTAAATAATCTGAAATTTTATAGTACCCTTTTTTACAAAGTTTGGTTTTAATACAGTTTTTAAATCGTTTAATGGGTAAGTTTCGAATGTCAATGGGAAGTTTGTTGTAAAAGCGTATACATTGACCCATGAACGAGTTGCTTACTCTGTGGAGACGTGTGCGATGTACAGCAAGGTTGTGTTTATTCCTGGTATTTAAACTATGAATATCGGACATTTTCTTAAAATTTGATATATTTTTGTGTACATACAATAGGTTTTCAAAAATATATTGTGAGGCTACAGTCAGAATATTTATTTCTCTGAATTTCTCTCGAAGGGAATCTCTTGGACCTAGGTTGTAAATGGCTCGAACAGCCCTTTTCTGTAGAACAAAGATAGTATTAATGTCCGCACCGGTTCCCCAAAGAAGAATTCCATATGACATAAGACTATGAAAGTAACTAAAATAAAAAATCGAAGTATATTACTAGGTTCACATTATAGGTTTCACCCAAAGCGTAATCGCACAACATGACTAGTAACTACAATAATAATAATGACAATTACAGTTCAGCACAAAAGTTCAGAACAGAAGCTTAGTTCACAAAATTACATCTATATAGGTCTGTGCGTCTGCCCTTCGACACACTTCTACCACAGATTACTTAGGCAGGGAACACATAGGATACTTTTTATCCCGGTAGTAAGTTCCCGTGGGATAATTTCCAACATCCACGGGCGAAGCCGCGGGATAAACTAGTCAAACTCAAACTCAAAGCATTTATTTCAATTAAACCATTTACAGGCACTTTTGAATTGTCAAGGAATCGGTCAGTCAGAAATATGAAACTAGTTGCCCATTATAAAGCATAGTAGGTACCTATGGAGAAGAACGGGCAAGAAACCCCACGGACACTCTTTTAAATAAATAAAAAATGTTACAAAAAATTGGTTACATCATTCATGTTGAAATTATACATGTGAGAACAGTGTAGAAAAACGTGCACGTTAGAAGCGTCCGTAATAAAAAAATAGAACAAAGAACAATTCAAAAATTTAAATCAGCCATGGCAGCTAAGAGTTCACCAGTCCCAACTGACGGCGCCCGTTCACGAACATGACGCATGGATTAGCACCATTCAGCTCAACCATTTTGAAGGGAGCTAAATGATCCAACACACGCGCCACCATCAGCGAGACATCTGAGTGAGCATGACATAATCTCAGCCGCCAGGGCACATTCAAGTCAATAAAAGACGTATTACCCGGTAAATGGTAGCTCTTTAGTACATAGTACTCACACCTGTGCTCTGCAATGATATAATACAATGGAGATTGATTTTATACAATGAAAAGATGGTCTTAAAATCTTCAGCAGCTCTAACAGTATTTTCAAATATTATTCAAATATTATTAGGTACTCATTCAGTTGAAGTATGTGGGGAGGAATTTTATTGTAACATTTTAAATAGTACCCCATGAAAGATGAGTCCACTTTAGCCAGTCTGAAACCTGGTTGAACTAATAGGTCCCTATTTCTTGTACTACGAGTATAATTATGTCTATCACCTCTTTTACTAAATAAAAAGATGTAATTTTTTTCTTACGTACATGTTGTTTTCATAGATATATTGACAAGGTACCGTCATGATGTTAATTCGATAGAGAGTCACACCTGCGGATATAATTATGGCTCTGATCGCTCTTTTCTGCAGAATAAAAATAGACTCGATGTCTGCAGCCCGTCCCCACAGTAAAATACCGTAAGTTAATTAATAAAACTAATAAAATTATATCCTTACTTAGGTAACTAAAACTATTCACACACTTAAATATGTCGTCGAAAAATTCATCCGCATCGCTGTCGACTGGTAATGTACCCAAGAGACTGGCGGCATTGCCACGTTGTACCTATGGCAATTCTTAAGTTAGTTTTAGTAAGTAAATTAGGCAACTATTTCTGAAAATAAAACAGTACCTAAGTGGGTTTGTGGGGTTCTGACTGTAATCGCGTTTGGTACCTAGGTATAACAAACTTGCTCAATCAACATGAAGGTTTGCGCTTGGCCTAATTAGCTCACGCTAAGTTTCTTCAAACAAAGCATTGTTCTTACAATAGGCCGCATTCATGTAGAACCGGCCGGTAGGCGACGCCGATATGCCAGCGTTTGCGCTAGTTGTCAACGCTGGTCGGTGCAGGTAGTTTTCATACTTTTCGAATTTATTGGCTCTTGTCGGCGACGTTTCGAGCTTATTTGGCAAAAAGTATGAAAACTGCCTGCGCCGATCGGCGCCGGTTACCAGCGTTCTACCTACATGAATGCGGCCTTAGGCTAGGGAGATGCTCTATCTAAAAGTGTTTTGTTTAGCTTTGAACCTAATTTGCGAAAAATCAGAAGAGCTATGTTTAAAAAAAATGTTTATGCTTATGTATTTAACTAAGTATAAATTGATGTTTAGTTAAAATAAATTAACCCAGCTTCGAATAAGATTCAGCATAGGTAAAGCAAAAATCCACCAATTAGGAGGCTTAGACGGTTCAGTTTTGTCGTTTCACTCACGTTAGCCAGTGTAAATTGATGTTATGTAAATTATACCTTGTTTGTTTACCTAATATCAAGTTTTGCTATGTTGCTTTTTAATGCAACGACGAAAAAATAGTGAGACGATGAAAATTCAAGATACATTTTCGAGCAACTAGCTTCTGAATTTTCCCGAACCCAGTTTTGTTTTTCCTAAAGAACGTCAACACAGCAGTGTTGTTGTGGACATCCCAAATTCGTTGTTCCACAACTACAAACAATGCCAGTGTAGTCGGTAACTGGACTCTAATTTATCGCATGTCACGACAGATTTATTGCCACAATGTAAAGCGAAAGGCAATTTTTTAAAACAGGACTTCCGGCTTCACTAGTTACCACTCTCGAAGGGTACAAATGGTGTTCATTCACCGTGAATTTTATATGCTAATACTCGATGGCTGATGTAAATGGAATGCCAATTTATCTATTGATAAGTTGGAAAGTAAAGGGTGTCTCAGTAAGAACTTGAATTTTAAAAACCACCAAGTCAAACGTCAGTCATGACTCTGTTTATTTTGGTTGTTGACAACAAAACTACAAACGTGCGTAGTATACAGGGAAGTTTTATAAAAATGTGGCTCTTATTGTAGTGTCTTGCGACTTCCACGTGAACGAAGTCGCGGGCAGAAGCTAGTATACAATATAATACCATAAGAACTAAAATGATTAAATAATCCTTTTTTATGAAATTAATGATTTCTTTAACTTGAAAATATAAAATGTGTATGTACAGGTATTAATAAAAATGTTTGTGATATATGATCTGCATGACTATTAGCGTCGGGTCACACCGGAATGGCAGCGGCCGGCAGCGAAGCGGCGAACACTTTCACTGTGAAATAATTTTAAACTTTATCTACACTCTTAAAATACCAATTAATCTGCGACATTCTATAGCTCACCTATATCTCGTTATTAATTATTTTGCATACTATTATACAACAATTGATACAACATTTTGTGTTCAAATAATCGTAAGTAAGTATTTCTTTCTTTTTCTTCTTTCTTATATCTTCTAAACATGCGGAAATTATATCAAAACCGGACTGTAACAACTTTATACCATGTTTAAGACTAATAAAAGACTTATTTATCTACATGGTGTGGGAATGAGTCTAATGCCGAAAATATAGTTTACAATGCATTTGCTCGAAAAGAGCCTTTTCCAAGCAGTAAATTAGTGCGGAAAGTGTCACTTTTTTCACTTGTGCTTTTTACTTTTCTGTTTTTTTTTAATTTTTGTGGCCGTCGCTCGTCAGCCCGTTGCAGAGTTTTTATTATTTGAGAAAAGTTTTACAAATGAGATGATGATGATAACGATGACGATGGCTAAGGCGATGGCGATGGCGATGGCGATGACGACTTTGATGACGATGGCGATGACGATGGCGATGGCGATGGCAATGGCGGAGTCAAAGTCAAAGTCAAATTCAAAGTCGAAGTCGAAAGTCAAAGTCATGAATGTTGTTTTTATCATTTATATAAATTAGATTACACATCATCATCATCATCATCATTTAGATGTTACACATCATCGTAAGGCTCACTCGATTTTTTTTTTTTCTCACACAATGCATAGTAAAACGTTGTATGATACTCGTGCGTAAGATGATTTCCGACTCGTGTCGACTTATACACTCGCTCACTACGCTCGCTCGTGAATAAAATGCCACTCATCGGAAATCACCTACCTTCCGCACTTACAGCATAAATAACTATTTTATATTTTTTGTGATTGCCAAAAAAAAAAAGTTTCGAATTGGCACAAAACTGCTGAACGGATTTGGATGTAATTTGGCGCACAGATAGTTTATAACTGAAGGTAGTACGTTCCCGTGGGATATTTTCCGATATCTACGCGAGCAAAAGCAAGTCTCAAATATGTTTACAATCACGCTTAGAGAATGAAGGCATAGGTAAACTAAACAATTCATACGAATCCGGTACAATTCGTGTTTCTGCATAAATGAAAACGTCTGAGCAATGCTCTGGGGTAGAATTACATATGTGAACTGAAGATGCTATGTGAAATGTGCATATCACACGCATTAGCAACCAGAAGTTCTGTTTAAACTAGGACAGTCCAGTGTTAAAGATATAAAAAGTGCGAGAGAGAGACCCCTATGTATGTAAAATTGCCCGACAATCAACTTAAAACCCGGAAGAGAAGTTTAGGTACTTACTTCTTGTCCAGGTAACTAAAAAGTTGTCGGGCGAAGCTTCCGGTATTGATCAGTTTAATTCCAGAGTCCAGCTTTATAACTTGAGAGTTAACGACTAACGACAAATGGCAAACTTCACATAGCATTTCTATGACGATTGTCATTCGTGAGGTTTTTTTTTAACATAATTTTAAAATGATTCTGGCATCCCTTGGCAGACGTGAGGCATCCTGTATATTTACAGACAAATCAGAGACCCATGCAGGATAAAACTCTGACAAATCTATCGACCCTAGTCGTGAATAACTTAACACTATTCAAATATGTAAGGCATTCACTGTTCACTTATGTTCCGGCCCCACCTTCATTTATCATCTTTCGCTATATTAGAATTCAAATACTGAGCAATGAGTAGGATTCAGTCTTTTCAGTTTCTAAAACAAGGACATATAGATCTTAATAGCTTGATTAGCTTCGCTCGTAGAGCTAGTCGGTACATACGTCTTTCGAATAGTATCTCAATGAGCTGTGCTATCAAATAATTTTTTAAGGCATAATAATAATAATAATAAGGGGCTAATCCAGAAGGCAGTACTCCTCAATACGGCTCGCATTGTAAGGAGGTTCCTGTCTCTGCAGCCCTAACCACCGGTAGCTTGGACCCTGCTCCAGATACCGGCGGAACACTATTTTTATATTTTTAAATGTTTTTTATATAGTTTTTAAGAAATATTTAAAAATATATTTTATATGTTAAAATGTTAATAAATGGTATAATAATAAATTATTTATTTCGGACAACATAAGATCCACTGTGTTAGTAATTTTCTTATAATTAATGTTAGTAAACATATTATCTATAGAAATTCAAAGCTAATATCTATTTGAGCTCGCTTCGTGGGGACGACGCATTAGCGAAAAGAAACACTTCACTCTTTATACCCTCAAAATGTCCACCATAACATACCATACAAGGGTTTTCACCAAAAGGGTTTGTAAAAACAATAGAGGATTAAATTTAGATCACGTCATAGCGCAATGCTAAGCGGCTTATCTCCATATGGTGCGCGATTCGTCAAACGGGTCGGTATAATCCTAATACACATTTCTCAATACCTTGCTCTATAGTAAGCATTATGATAACAAATTAAACATACATTAGTCGTGACTTCGACATCGCTTAATTATTTATTTTTATCTTTTCAAATTTTTATAAACAACAGCGTAAAAAAATACAATAGATGACGTATATTTAGTAAAAGAGTCATAAAGAACCCTATAAGAAATCGACGCGTGTTTCACCGCTCAACGAGGCATCCTCAAGATGACGATTGACTTGTTGCGAACCCGGACACGACGTGTTGCTACGTCAAACGCTGAACGCTGCGTTCGGCGCTAGACGTGGCAACACGGTCGATTTCTGTTACTTTTCGGTTACTAAATTTAAGTACGTTGTCTATTGTCTTTTATAATGGATTTCCACAAAGTCACACCTGAGTCAATTAACTAAACAACAGCGTAATAACTTCCTATCTGATGACAATACTTGAAAAATATATAATGTATGTACGTAAGTACTAGGTTAGGTAGGTTAATTCTTATACATAATTACATTATACATTTTTAGTGCTTTACTAGTAAAAAGCTGTAGTGGCCAATTTGGTAGATATAAAAACAGGATCACTGACGCCACGCCATGCAAAAACTTTGAAAGCCTAAGATCCAGTTTGTCATCGATTTATGTTCTTTCTATAACTTCTTTATAATAAGATTTAAATTCTTAAGCATTTGAAATAGTATTCAAATCCCTATTCGTTAGCAATTTTGTAGATAGCTTGTGGAACATAGCAACGCTGATTGCTCAGTGGGTTGCATAAGTAAATAACGTGGTAAGGCCGTGTCTTTCGGATATCTCGTCAGTGTCTTGGGCCTTGCTTAGCATGCAACATGCACCGGTTTCATTCGTAGCGCGAACAATGTTACGTGGTACCCGAGAGACACAGAATACTACAGAAGGCCGGCTCCATACAACGAGCGAAAACGCACGCACATAAAGACTGCGTCCTATTTAAAAGTAATCGTCGCGCGAATACGCGATCGGTCGCGTGCATATGTCACTTTTTGTTTGGAAAACCGGAAAGCGCACTCTGTCGGCGCGACCAGGCGCTTAGGTTACCCGAACCAAAAAAACAAAAAAGCTCGTACATCGTGTATTCGCGCGACGATCGCTTTTAAATAGGACACGTGGTTAGACAAACGTTCACGTAGTGCTCGCGACTAGGGTGACCATTTCGAAATTTGAGAAGTCATTATAAAAACCCGCGCATTTGTATAAAGTGCGGATATTTAACTTTCTAATATATATTTTTTTACTTTTCTATGTGTGTTTAGTTTAGTTAAATTTTAAATTTTTTCAGAAATCATTTACCTTTTTAAATTGTCTAATTCCCTTTAGTAGAAAAGTTCGGACAAATGACAAGTCCGGACGGGTCAAAAAGCCGGACAGATGGTATGGTTAACCCTACTCGAGAAGATGCAGCTGATGATCGCCGTACGTGTACGTGCGTCTGTTTTCACTCGTTTTATGGATTCAACCTTTTGTGCCTATCTATTTTGTGACTTTAATCCCGAGACATGTTTCTGAAATAACGTTGCAGTATGCCTAATTAATGATTTAACAATGGAAGTGCTAGTCTCGGCTAGACGGAGTATTTCTTTCTTTATTTTAGCCCTTGTGAATTAGGTTTTTGTTGGTCCTTGGTCCTTGTGTGATGTGAATGTTTGAATGTGTGCGCTAAGTTTCTTGTTATCCTGTGTGCTGAAGCAATTCACGCGTTCATTTTTTTCGGCGAACCCGAATGCGTAGTCATGCTGATAGAAGGCGTCTTCCGGTTTTCCGAACAAATGAGCGCAAGTATCGCGACGATCGCATAAATTAGGATATGGCCTTACAATTTGAAATTAATACTACGAAAACTATAATAATTACGCAATTTAAGTAGCTAAAATTAGTCCGTGATATTTCATCTCGGTTTATGGACGAAACGAAATGTTACGATCTAAGAAAAGCAGCAATATTAAAATAATATTATCGTCACGCAAATCTTATATCCGTTATAAATAAATGTAGTTGTCAGTCCTTGTCTGCAAAAGATGATAGAATGGATGAGAAATACTCGCATAGCTTGGGAAGATAGATAACTCAAAAATAAACCTGAACAATATCGCAACAAATTTTATTAACAGTGGTACATAAATAATTACAATAAAATATACACAAAGAAAATATATTCAGATTATATAAAGCTTAATTACCTACCTGACAAATTTACTATATTTATCGGTAAACACTCTGTAATAATTTAAAAAACTGTAAAATGTATAAAAAATAATTTGGACAGTGTTGGGTGGTCCGTGTCGTTCATTATCTTCCTTTATATTTAGAGCCGGCTAGGGCCTGCAAAGTGAAGAACTGTTTTAGTGCGCTGAATATCTTCGCATAGTACTTGGCGGTGGTGACTGACGTATCAGATTTAAATTTCCTGCATCTTATTTTTCTGCCGCCTGAAACGGGCAATGGGTTTGCTTACGTAAAAAAAGGATAAAAAAAACTCAAAGTCACGAAAGGTGGGTGTGTGGATTGATATTTACATGTTCTTACCATCTCGTATCGCATCTCTTCGCTGATGCGCTCGCACAGGTCGCTCGGGATGTCTCCCTCCTGACAGTCTTGCAACACGTATTTTAGTTGAGATGTCCTGCAGACGGAAACAGTATTCATGCAACGCAGAACTTCTGGAGTTACTGATGTTGACAGCATGACCATGAAAAAGCGCGAGTGCAGGTGCGCTTGTATAAACATAAGCTTGTGTTTAGTCGGAAGGAATATAGCAGAACGCTGAATTGCAAGCATAGCTTTTGTCTTAGTTTCTGACCTTTTTTCTAAGCTCACCTGAGGGGACGAAACAGGGGACCTACTCATGTTTAACATCGTGATACAAAGGTATAAGATAATCCCCCCCATTCTCCTTCCTAATCGCTTACAGTACTGCTTTCAGTAGGTACAGTAATCGCGTTTAGGAAGAGTATAGTTTCCTCTCATCAAAACGGCAATAGACAAAGTATGGATTATTTTGAAACTGTTGTCGAAATCTGGTCTAGCAAGAGGAGTAGTCTAACTAAGAGTGGATCTTGGCAGCTCTGGATAGAGAGAGCTTGGTGGAGTTTGCTTAGAAAATAGGACAATAAAGCCTTATAAACAATAAGGAAAGAGGAATCCTTTTTCCCTTTTTAGGGATTTGTTTAACATTGGACTACGATGTCAGCAATCCTTTTGTCTATTCTTCCGTCGACAAAGACCGTAGAAAACCCGTTTCTATGGTTAACTACGCTACGCGTGCAGGAGGACTAATTCCTAAGTACTAAATCAAAGTATCTCACTGTATGTATATGAGCATGTATGCACTGGTGGCTTTCCGCGCGAGGTGTGGCGCGTCCTCTTTGCCGCCGTAGTTGTATTCGATGGCCTCTTGTTTACTGCATCGAGATACTACGTCGTCGTCGAATTTGCACCACTGCACATAAGAAAGAAACGTCATTTAAAAGTCACAAATAAACCTACACCCGAGGCAGGCCTCCCTCGTTCGAGCTCTCGAGCTCGGCTCGGCTCGAGTTTCCCCGGGGCAACAAAAATTCAGTCGTTACTCTCGGGCGTCCGCGTAAGGTACATTTTAGCGCACACGAAACGCCTGTAATAGTTTTGTAGATAAATATAGCGTTAGCTATCTATAGAAGTGAAGTATCTGTCTTAATCTGTGCCCGAGGTGGTGGCCAGGGATCAAAAGAAATAACAACTTGCCTGGTACAACACTATATCTGCGCGTCACTGATTAAATACACGCCTAATAGCATACCTACACATATTATCATAATCACTTTTTCATCCAGTGTATCACCCCAAAACTATTAAAATATACTATTCATTCATCAATAATACCGAAAATCTGGGACAATTTTGAATTCATACAAAACGTCTAACGACTGAAATCCTTTTTGTCTCGTCGAAATTTATTTTTGTCATTCAAATATGTGTTGTGACATAAAAATTATCGACATTGTACAAAGAGTATTTAATACACATATATTGAAAAATTATAATGTAGTAGGTGTATACCGAAAATATTTTTGTTCAAATATAAAGTGTTTAATGAACCTACTAATTTGAAGTAAAATTTTCATACTAAAATAATAAAAACAAACGGAAAACTAACAAAAAATTCAAATAATTTAATCTACTCTATGCGAAAATTTTATAATTATAATTGTGGCATCGATAACACCAACATAAAATTTATATTCTCATCACTAAACCATAGACAATTTCGAGCGGCCATTGTTTTATACATCTTTGGAATTTTTGAAAAAAGAAAAATACTTTAGGAAGAGACTGTCATGAGTGACAAAGAAGAACATTCTACAAAGCTAAACTTTTCTAACACTTATAATATTGATGACATTAGGTATATACCGAAGGGTTAGGCAGAGTTGCACCTATAGTACACCTACATTTTGCCAGTATGTTTAAGTTTTCTAACAGTCGATTGCCATATTCCCGGTACCTACCTGTCTACTGTAAATTTTCTAATAGATCATCTTTCGGAGGTGATTAATAATAAGTAGCAAAATAAATCAAATACAGTCTGCCCAGGAAGGGTCGGTAAAAAAAGAATTCTTAAGGAAAATATGTCCAGAGTCCCCCAAAAAGGAAAACTTTATAATTTATCTTCTGAAATCTGATCCCTAGAGCTATCGATTTTGCTGTCACATCCAAGTCCCTTAACAAAGAATAAAAAGGATGAACGTAATGTTTTATTTTATATTATATTTTCCGGCAACCACTACCAAAAGTTAGAATTACATAAATGTCTTAGGACTTAGGACTGACGCTGACGATACCGGTGTGTACAAATTAGGGTTGCCAACTTTTTTTTAAATCAAATATAGTATTTTCGAAGCGAAAAATATAGTAAAAGGCGAAAACAATAAAATATCGTAGGTATGTTTCAAACACATTTAAATTTTTTAAATGCATATTTTTTTTGTTACTACAAACATAAAAGGCAAAAAAAAGTGTCTTCTATTTGTACACTCTAAATTAAGTTTATAAAATACCATTAATTCAGCTTTTATGAGATTAATACTGGCCCTATTGCGATCATCTCGTAATATCGTATTGAAATTAAAAAAAAATAGTTTCGCCTACAATGTTTTGTTCTTTAGAAATATGGTATTTACGCCTTTAATATAGCAGGATACTATATTACATAGTAGGGTTGGCAACCCCAGTACATACAGTATTTGACTGCACTTGGTAAGCAGCGCTCACTTGGCACGGTACACATTTTAATGCAAATACATAATTATACAAAGTGTACCTACGTAATGTTCGCTATAACACCGCGTTAGTAAAGCTTCATAATTATCTACTGAATATTAATGTGCAGTCTTCAATCTTGTAAGAGAAGTTGCATTTCCTCTTCATATAATTTTTAGTTGGATAAAATAACCTCTACTGGGTGATCTTTACTGAAATGTGCGTTTGGCGTACTCTGAACAGTCCGCCCCAGCATAAGCATGCATGCATGCATGCATAGCATAATCAGCTTATAATGTTCCCACTGTTGGGACAGACCTCCTCTCATCGAGAGGGAGTGGGCTTAATCTACCACGCGGACCCAGTGCGGGTTGGCATACAGAGTTGATATGACAGAGGGGCATTAAATTACACTACGTATACTATACGTGTTTAGTATTAATTCGATACGGTATAAAAATAAAAAGCATCAAAAATGAGTTTTTTTTTTTTTCAAACAAACTAAATAGCTTATGAATCAGAGTAAAACGCAACCACCCTTTGTAAATAAATTTAACTGACCTTAGAAGATACCTAGGTAACAGTGGCAACGCCGCGCCCGCGCCGCGCGGCGTGTTTTATCTCATTTCAAAGCGGGCGGCCGGCGGCGGTGGCGCGGGCGGCGGCTTAGGCCTTCACTCGCGGCTTTTAGGTATAGTTTTGAAGTACGCGCGCAACAACAATAACACTAAAATTTTAAATTCTCGATGTGTCCTTCATTCACATGAATGCACAAATTATACCGACGGAGAATATTGTTACTTATTTTTCTAATTAAAAATCATGTCAGTGTATTCTAACGCCGTGTAAGTTACACGAGGCATTGTTGAACACTTTAATTACACACACACACACACAAAACCAAAGTTTAATTACGTGTCGTATCACAATAAAAGCAGTCGATCACAAAAAAAAACACTAACACTAAATAATAATAATCCCAAGTTACGTGTCCTGTCACAATAAAAAAAGAAATACTGTCTTAAACTTGTTTAGTGTCCTATCACAATAATAAAACTAAATCCCAATTGTCAGCGCGCGAGTTTGACAATACGGAGGCGGCGCAGGTACTTCCGTGTTACGTAACATAAGTACGTTCCGAAAGAATAGCGTCGGCGCACTGAAAAAAACAGTTTTTAGAAGCCCCACTCACTTACCGATCGCAACCCCTGCCCCTCGTCGCTAGGATGCAATAGCAACACACTGACCTATTTCTATTTCTTTTACCCACGGGGTGTTTGCTATGATTTTCACACTCGTAATGAAAATGCAAGTGTGTGTGTATTTATTGCTTCCTTGTTTGCATTATCATCTTTTTAGCGAGAATATTTGGTTGTACTTGTGATTTGCGTCACAGCGGCAACCACGCATAAGTTATACTCAGATTTATCGTTTTAAGGTGCATGACCTATGCGTATAGACATAATCAGCTGTTAGGAAAGATACATCGTGTTCAAACGGGGCAAAAACTTAAAAAATCATTTGCGACTAAACTACTGCTCCTATTTAATTGATTTTTGGTACAGAGCTTGAAAATGGTACCTAGTATAGGCAGTTTAAAGGAAAGCCCCTCTGTCGTATCAACTTTGTATGTCAAATGTCTTCGAATTTTTGGCCCTAGGATATATTGGTTTCTAGATGTTTTCCTTTATCGTTTTCAGAGCAGAGGTGATGAAGTTATTTACACAAAGTAAAGCGCTTATCTGGGTTCGAACTAAAACACTGCTCTTCCGTCCGCCCACTTTCCCTTTACTGGGTAATTCTCAGTACCTGAGGATCCTATTAAATGGGGTGCGATTGTAGAGGCCTATGTGTGACTGAACTGATGGTGATTGCAATGAAATGATTAAAAAATATTTTAGTTTCTGTAAATAGGTTTGTACAACACTTGTAACACGACAATAATATTTTAAAAACTAGATGAGGTCGGCGTTTCCTATCTGACTACTCTGAGAAGAAAGGCCGAAACAAACTCAGAGGTCACAGTCTCTTTTAAAGTCCAGACATAATCTTGGTCAGATCATGTGAATACCATGTAGATTGTTGTCTGAAATGGTCTTTTGAGGAAAGAACCACACCGATTGACTGGACTGTGGACCTGTGCAGTCAGTGCACGCATTTGTCAGTAATCGTGCAGCTCAACTCAGAACTTAAGGAGCTCAACGATTCGACGAACAATACTAAAGAAAGGGCATTCGGGTAGGCTGCATAAATTACACAAACTGCCAGACCATGAGTAAAACTAAATGCGAAAAAAAAACAATTGGTGATGGTGGTGAATGATTATGATTGGTGAGCTATCCTCTTATAGTCCGATACGAGAGAAAAAGTGACAAAAACACTTAATAAAATGGGAATTGTTGTTTGCTTCTGGTCTCATACAAGAAAGGAACCTCACCTTCCCATCGCCCTTAGGGTTGATGAAGACCACATAGTGTCCTCCGTGGTTGTCTCCCGAGTGTACCAGCACCGCATGTAGTGTGTAGTGTGCTGGTATCGACGGAATCTCCTGGAGATACGGGTCCAAATTAACTGTCTCGTAGAAGTCGAACCTGCAGGATTTAATAAAAATTTACCTACATTCAAAACTCTACAAGTACCTACTTAGTCCTAAACTATATCCTATGTGTTAATCCAGATTATAAAATATCTGTGTGCCAAATTTCATCCAAATCCGTTCAGCCGTTTTTGCGTGATTAAGTAACAAACATCCAAACATACAAACTTTCATATTTATAATATTAGTAGGATATATATATAGTAGGATTCGTAAGCTATAATTTTACCTGTGAAAGCTACTTCCATACGGGAGAGTCTACTATTCAAAGCTATGAGGTATTTGCTTCATTATTGGTAAAGATACAAGAGTCTTAATTCTAACCAATAACAGTCTGTTACTTATATAAAGGATAATTATCCGCCACTGTTTGCAATCCCATCATCATCTTCCAAGCCTTTCTTCAATTATGTTGGGGTCAGCTTCCAGTCTAACCAGATGCACCTGAATACTAGTATGTTACCTCAAGCGACTGCCTATCTGACCTCCAAAACCCAGTTACTGGGTAACATGATACACCTCCGTCACTGTTTGCAATGTACCTAGTCAAAATCAAAAGTCATTTATTCAATCTGAACTGAGAATCAGCACTTTTTGAACGTCAAAATTACATAAGACAGACCACCAAATCCCGCCCTTCATCACTTCTTAGTGCTTTAGTTGGGAAGTAAAAGTCGCGCAACAAACTCCCACGTAGTCTACATTATACTATTAAACGAGCAATTTTTATATATATATCTATATATCTATTTGTAATCACGTTCTCGAAAACGGCTCTAACGATTTCGATGAAAGTTGCAGTATAGGGGTTTACGGGGGCGAAAAATCGATCTAGCTAGGTCTCATATCTGGGAAAATTCGTTTTCTCTGTATTTTCACCCGAGCAGAGCTCGGTCGCCCAAGAATAATGACACCTTAGAATAATGACATGGCAGCATGGAATTAGTATGAACTTTGACCTACTATTAAATGAGCATTCTCTATTTTCACCAGAGCAGAGCTCGGTCGCCCAGGTACTAGTTAAAATAACACTTTTTCATAACAAGAAACTCACTTTTTCATCATCGCTTTTAGCGATAAGACCGCCCATTGTGTCACCCTACGTAAAATGACTACATTTTATCTGTATTTTTTATGGTAAACATAATAAAGAATATTCTATTCTATTCTATTCTATCTTATTTGGTGATAATGTAATCTCTTCATTAAACATTTTACAGTTTCTTGATTTGTACCGATGTTATCAATAAGGGAAAAATTATTATCGACCTAAAATAATTTTATGAAAATAAAAAGCATTACTTTATGTTGAACATACTACAATATCAATTTCAGCCAACATTTTTAATTTTGGCTTAAAAACAACACCTGTGGCACCAATATCAGTGGATAATATTATGGTTTTGGGGAGAATATTTGCATAATAGTCTTGTTTAAAAACGGACGTATTAAAGCTAAAATGTTTACAGCAGTATTTAAATACAAAATACTGTATAGTTGTTTTTGGAAAAGATAAAATTAACTTTTGATGATGATCAAGCGAAATGTTACCAATTTAAATATTATATTTTATATAAACATTTAGGACTAAGTATTGTATTTATGTATTTTATTTTAGTCTTATTTTGCTATGTCACTGTATGCTGCACCGGTTTACGTCATACGTCAACGCCGGCTGTCGCTGAAAACCAGCGCTGAGGCTCTGTCTCGCATAGGGTCGCAGCATTATGCTGAGCGATGGCCGTTTTGCGTGGATGTGACGCATATTTTCCCCCAAATTGTTTATTTTCATGTTTTGTTCTTTCCTTGCGTCATGTGTACCGCAAATAAACGTATTTTCTTTATTTCTTTTCTTTCTATTATTATTATTATAACTAGCCTATACTATCCCAGTGCTGGGAAAAAACCTCCGTTAATTTTTTCCACCAGTCAGAACTGGAGAACTGGAGTTCTACGCTGTTTTTTGCCAATTCCTTAAGACGTCTTTGATCGATTTTCCCACCCGTACGCAAAATACGCGCTTGGACGTGGAGTTGCGGACACCAGCCCGTCTGACTCCTACTACCTTAGGAGTCCTGCCATCTCCTTCGTGGTCTGCCGCGTCCTCTTTCGGTGTCAGGACACCAATCTTGTGTGTTACTAACCTGTCATTAAACTTGACGGATGCGTCGCTCTGCGGGTCGTACTGGAACCTCATGAGGTGTAGATGCAGCACTGGCGGGAACACATCGAACCTCACTCCTTTCTCCGCTTCTTGGAGACCATGCTCCCCTGCATCGTACTTGTTCTCGCCGTCAAGTAGCTCCGTACTGATGTAATCTTTGAATGACTCGTAGACTGGGTGAGAGGAAGAATGTGGTGGAATAGCAGGATAATTAAGGTCCTAGAGGTTATTTGAAGCTTGAATATAGAAGGAAGTCCATTCAAAGGATTAATAAGGATTTAGTTGGACCTGAAAATATTTGGCATACGTAGCTTAAACGTCCTTCAGAAGACAAGTATTATTTATATATTTAAAATTTGCCCTGCAGGCTGTAGCACATTCTCTTCAAAGTTCAACCTCATATTCTCGTATAAACGCAAATGTTTCTTTACAAGACCTAATTTAGATGCAGGCGCCTGCTTTCCAGTACTGATATGAAAGATTTATTAGCACCTGTTACAGGCAAACGCTCCCGCTACTCAGCCTATAAATAATTTATAAACTGTGACGTCATAGCACCTCTTCACTAAATGGTAACACGGAATGGAGGAATAGGAATGAAATGGAAATTTCCTAAAGCCTTTTAATAAATCGCATTTTCAAGTCGCAAATTGGAACCAATTTATTGGTAACGAAATAGCTTCGGAAAAGTAAGCGGACATTGATTGTGCCCTATTTTCTCGTCTCTTGCTGAATTCCGAACTGAGCTGCGATTAAAGGTACCGTCTGAGTAACACGGGTAAAAAATCTCAATATTTTAATACTTAAATATCTTTTTGTTTGTCGTGTGATTCAATCTTACTTTGAGATTTATCATGATTTTTAAGAGCCCATACTACCTCAGCTCAAATTCCCTTTTTATCTCGCTCGCACCATACTGCTCGCGGAGTGAGTGAACGTGAGACAGAGTGTTCTTGCGGTTCCAAGGTGCCGATAATTTAGGTAATTTCTTTTTACGGTGAAAATAATGGTAATAAAAAAAATAACATAATTCCTGCTTTATGTTTAGTTCAGTTAATATGCAAAGTTTCATGATCTAATTTGAAGTATTTTTTGAATACCAGCTGTTTATTGTTCACATTGGAGGTAACTTTGGATTTTTTTCCTATCGAGAAAATGTTATGGAATCGTGGATAATGCTAAGCAATTTGAGGTATTCTATACTACCTCAAATTGCTTAGCATTATCCACGATTCCATAACATTTTCTTGTGGCTTAAGCGTCTATACGCTTAAGCCACAACTGCCTCTCTGATCTGGTGGTCGCAAGCGCTACTGTCCAGCATGAGGTTTTTCCATCAGGATTCCATCAGGAATTTCTCAGTAGCAGCCCGGAGTCTGGATTTGTGGCCGGTTGATGGCATATAATAGGCTCACCCCTATTAAATGGGACTTAAACATAACGGAATGTGCGTGAACCTAAGGGTTAGGCAGAGATGAAGCTATAACCTCTACCTAATCTTTAAGGGATTATAAGAGTGGTGTTATGTTATGTCTGAAACAGAATCAATCTGCCTGCCTTTTCCCAACTATGTTGGGGTCAGCTTCCAGTCTAACCGGATGCAGCTGAATACCAGTATTTTACATAGAACGACTGCCTATCTCACCTCCACAACCCAGTAACTGGGTAATACGATACCTCTTTGTAAGACTGGTTGTCAGACTTTCGGGCTTTTGACGACACGTTACGACTGTCAAAGATGCATGAATGAAAGCCGGGACCAACGGCTTGACGTGCTTTCCGAGGCACGGAGGAGTCTCGGTATGTAAAGTCATCCATCCACGGACCAACCCCGGCAAGCATAGCTTAACCTGTTGGATCAACCTGTGCGGCTGTTATTACTTAGCCACGAGCTCAGAATATTTAGCTAAAATGATAGCTTACTATTATTCTTCCCCTTGACACTGAGTTGTATGTCGTAGAAGGTTTCGACGCGTGTGCTGGTACAGTTCACGTTCTTGCACTTTATGAATGACGTCATTTTACCCTCGAACAACTTCGGCACGGTCCCTTCCACCACCGTCCCTTTCATTTTGTTTTCTAACTTATCTAGTAATACCTGCAAAGACGCATGATAGGAGTTGTTGATGACTGAGGATTTGTTAATCCTTATGATGTTGATAGACTTGAGCATTCACTTGTAATGAGCTTTCTAGCGAATACAGAAAACTAAACGGGAGCGTTTTAGCAAGCATTCTAGTGAAAGGACAGTAAATTTGCTTCGAGCTTTTTGCCGAGCCGAGCCATTCTGTTATTGTTCCGCCGCCGTCCCTCTATGCCAAGAGCATTGACTAGAGCGTTCGCTAGAATGAACGGGAAAATGTTCTTAGCGATGTTTGGCTCTATGCTTAGGCTCTGTTCGTTGTTCAGTTCGACAAATTTAAAAACGGCGAATGCTCGATGTTCTGTTACAAGTGAATGCTCAAGACTATCAGCATCATAAGGATTAACAAATCCTCAGTCATAAAGCTGCTTTACTGAGCTGAGAGCACTTTGAGAATGGCATGGTTCTAAGGGTTTGTGCTGTTACTATTGCTTCAATCAAGTGAAAATCCACTACATTTAGATTTTCCATATACCTACTACTGGAAGGAATCAAAAGTATTAAACATGGCTGTATGTTGGTCGAACCTTATTTTAATAACGTGCAGATTAAAAAAAAAAGTGAAAAAAAAAAAGTTATCTGTAAATTATTTAAGAGGGATGAGATTTCATCGGGGAAAGGCTTGAAGCCTTATTTAAGTAAAAAAAATCCGGCGTGGTAGTTATAATAGGGATGATGCCTGGGTAAAAAAAATTAAATTCTAATTAGTCCGTCAGTCAGATTATAAAAAACATATTAGACACGTATTTTTTGCTTTATCATAAGAATAAAAAAATATTTAGATAAAACGCATTTTAAGTTGGGGAGTGGGGGTCGCTACGTCACTAGTATGTATAAAATCTACATACTCGTGACGTCATGGTACATTTTAATTCAATGTATCGCCGTAATCTTTAGATTACGTAAAAAAATAAAAAATACGTGTCCAATATTTTTTTATAATCTCAAAGACGGACTAAAAAAAATTTTGGTCATCATCCCTATTGTAAGCTTGCACGTAAAAAATGTATTATCTACCTTTTTTACAAAATATAAACTAAAACCTTCTGAAAATACGAGTTTGAAGAAATATTTGGCCTGTATAAAAACAAGTAAGTTATAATAATGGTCTCTACCCAAATCGGAGAAAACAGGCCTTAGCTTAACGCAAGAATTAGTGACTTCATAACAAGAATAAATACTGCGTACCCGTAAGAATTCCTGTACATCATGCTGCATAAATGAGTCTAACGTCTCCCAACCGAAACTCTTCGTCAGTTTCTTAGTTGCGACAGGTTTGTCGGAAAATTGAAGATCATAGAACACGCGTTGAAGGGCGAAGGCGACGGACCTTGAACTGTCATCGCCGACAGTCGGAATTTTGTAGACGGCCTTACGTAGGACGTTTGTGAAGAAAAGGGTTTGGAGTAGGGAGTTCATGTAGCATGTTGCTCCTTGGTTCTTGAGTCCTGAGGAAGGAAGTCTTTCAATCATCTTAATGAGCATAAACATAAAGTCGAGTTTTTCGCGAAAGGTAGGCCACATTTCACAAGTTTTATTTAAGTCCCATGAAATAGGGGGGAGCCTATCGTAATGGCCGTTTAGCTGTTTTTCGTCGAATGCAGCCTCATTCAAAGCTTATGCTGAACAATACTCACTAAAGATGTTAATATAATAAATCTGTTTTATTACGTCCACTGGCGATACTATTGCATATTCTCCGTATAACCCCTTTGTCGCCTCATGCGACTCCCATTCGATCAAATAACTAGTTCTATTCACTCGTCCATTATTTCCGCTCTGATAATTTTCCTTTAACCCTTTGACTGGCGCGTTATGCACTTATGCATAACGGATTGCCACTCACACAGGCTACGGCTATATGAAAATAATATTGATATCAAAAGCGATTTGCATTTAATATTTTCAAACATAACGAAAGCAAATTTAAAAAATTTAAACGCATAAGTTTGCAGAAATGTATATGGCAACCATTAACGTTTATACACGTCTATGAGAGGAGACTCAGCAATTCAACTTCTTGGACAGATTATCTTTTCACTAAGGTATGATCTACTTTCATTCAGCTATAATGAGGATAATACGATGATCTATTATTATCAACACCTATAACTTTACCAACGAATCCCGTGTGTTTCTTAGAGTCCCATGAGACCCCATGCGGTGCTTCAGCGATGACGTGTGCTTCTACAGTGATGGCATCGTCTTTCACGAAGCCGTTGTCAGTTTCCATGAGGTCATCCCATGATATGAAATGCGCGAAACCCCAGTCATCTTCTTTACTGTAAAAAGGAAATATACCCAAAATGCTACCAGCAACTACCAACAATTCGTAATTTTTTTTGTGGCCTAGTTATCTTTAGTGTTCATTGGTTATGCTTATAATATAATATAATACATATACATGTAACACAATTTGTCTTAGCTACTTAAAATTATGCTTAAAAGTATTTCAGTTACAATTGTGTCCTATTATTAGCATCTGTTGCCCAACTAGGTTTATAGCCCGTGTTTGAGTACGCAGCGCACCAAGCCCTCGGACTGGGGATGCAAGTATGAGCTTATGATCAAAAGGAAACAGTTTATTTTAAAATATGAACTTAATTACTTTAAAAAGAAAGAAAGGGTTGGTGTCCACTGGGTGTGTAAAGTGAAGGAGGTGAGTGTGTGTGTGTGTGTGTTAGTGTGTGAGAATAATTGATATGTGTAATATATTTCCAGGCTTGGCTCGATTTACTATCTATTAAACCTCAACGTAAAGTAAATACCAGTGATACATGTGATGAAGTTTCCGACAAAGCGCTTGACCACCCTCTGGCTTGTGAGACAGCAGCTTCAATTCCCCAAGGCCATAGCACGACCAGCCTGGTGAGTCACTGTCGCCATTGCACTGTAAGAACACGCCCAACGCCTTCTGCTGCTGACGCTCTGGCGTCGTCGTGTTCCTCAGGAGTATGAGGATCTTCCAAGGCAGACATCTCACGACGCAAGGCGGCGAAAGAACCTGCTCCTTCAGCTGACTTATGTTTTGAACTGTGAAACGAAACGTCGCTTCTGGTCGGGCGATGTCCTCGTCTTCTTGTACATCCTAAGGAAAAATTGTTTAACAAGTTGCCTTCGAAATCAAACAGGGAATTAAATCGAGATTCCTGTGTGGGATGAATGTCGGTAGTTTTTTACCGTCTTCATTTTGAGAGATGTTTGCATTAGGAGATTGGGTTCGGAATCAGTATTGTGTAGTATCATAGGAATAAAACAGGCACCTATACACCATACATGCTTTAATATTTTACAACTGTATTTTGGCAAAAAAAATTCTCTTACCACACAAAAGCGCCCGTTTTATGAAAACGATAGACCTTTTTCAAAATTTGTGTTTTGGAAAGAGTTTAATTATTTTCATTTCATTCTTTGTTCAACCAGAAAATCTTTAAAGATTGCTAGATATATCTACAAAAGTGAGCATTGTGATGAATTCTATGATAGATCGGCTAACCGGGTTTCCCGCTGGTGTTACAGCTGTTGCGTTATCGCTGCCAGTTTCAATCATTGTTCAGCAGCAAATGTAGTGCTACAAAAAACAAAAACTTTATACTTTTCAATATCCAAGAGACTTTTTCTTCACATCCATTCACAACGAGTAAAGTTCTTCAACATTATCTAACAAAAGAAATATATTTACCTTATTTCAAAATATTATACATAATGGTTGTTATCAAAATATAAAAAACTAATTTTGTATTTTTTTTTAGGCCGATGACATACGTCACCTATGATTTTTTAAACGTCATTTTGACTATTCTAAAGTTAAAAAAATGTTATTAATAAAAATAAATATTGAACAAAGAGTTTGCTCGGTCTGTACAAAAAGTTTATATACAGATACTATCCAATTTACTTTATCATTGTGGAATTTTCATTCCCTAAATGATTTTTGTAAATAATTATAAGGTTGGAGTTTGTTGGTCATTATTGTATTCTTTATTTTATTTTGATTACTTATTATTTACATTTTAAATATTTTTATAAAAACCATACAAAATCATTTAAAATTATAAAAAATAGTGGCCCATCGGCATCAGGAACAGGGTCCAGGCTGCCGGTGGTCAGGGCTCTAGAGAGAGGAACCTCCTCACGATGCTTATTATACTTGCGGCCCGTCCTGTCTTCGCACGGGTACAATTTACATGTGAAGACGGTATTCTGTTCACGACACGTTGCCGTTTTGCACAAGTTCTGAGCAGTAATTTAACAAAAGAACTAATAATAAATAAAAATAAAAAAGTCTTTATTTGCTGACCAAATACAATACGGTTTTAACTTTATAAATCTAGTTTAATAATAATAACTCTCTAAAGAATAAGAATAATTTTTATTGGTCCATTGTTACAAAATACATTTCAATAAGTAATGACATTGTATGCTTACTGTAACTAGAATATTAATTTAACAAAGTATTAAAACACATTTTAATTCGAAACATTTTTGCGTTAGCTTAAATTTTATTTCAGGATGTTTGAAAATGGACAGAATAGTTAATTAAATAAGGGTAGCGAATTACCAAATAAAAATAAATTGAACAAAATAAAATAATTCTACATAAATAATATTATAGTGTGCGTGTGTGTGTGTTAGTGTGTGTGTGAGTGTGGGTATGGTGGTGAGTTGCAGGTGTGAGTTTTGAGTGAATGACTTGCTTGTATATTTTGGTGTGAACTCACTTTATCCTCCGTGTCGTTGTATGACAGGGAGAGAAGCCAACTTTTTATCATTCTTTTATACGAGTGGGTGTTAAGACCTTTAGTATTATAGCGCTTGCTTATTAATATATAATAAGACTGTTTGCTTTAAGAAGAGGGACGTGTAAGGTACGTTTTGAAAGCAGGCTTTGGTAGTCAGGTCTGTTTTTAGTAGATTTGTGTGCATGCAGTGCGGCACTGAGTATGTATAGTTGACTTACTCGAAGAACCGGAAATTGGTTGTATAGCAGATCTGTCGGGAACCTAAAAGGCTTTCTAAGCATCACTTTAATTACGGCTCTTTGAGCTATTCTAGCTATTTCAATAAATATGCTTTTCCCGGCTTCGCCCCCAGACGGAGATTCCATACTGGAGTACTGACTGACAAAGACCTAGGTATATTGCTCGGAGAATTTTGATAGGTGTGCAGTCTCGTAGTTTTTTCATGACGTAGATTAGTTTTCTGACGCGGCCCGCTAGCAAGTGTATGTGAAGTTGAAATGATACATTTTCGTCTATTGTAATACCTAGATATCTAAGGGAGGAAATGCGGTCTATAGGACTATAGTACAGATATATTTTGTGAGTGGAAAATTGTGATCGTTGCGGCATGTGTGTAATTTGAGTGTCAATTGGCGAGGAGGACTGGAAGCTATGGTTTTGAAGAAAGTGATCAGCTTAGTTTTTTTTACGTTAAGTGTAAGTAAATTTCTACTCAGTCTCGGAGATTATAAGCAGACCATTTTCGGCAAGATGATACACCTGTTCCCAAGTTTTGGCATGGAATATGATTGCCGTGTCGTCTGCATAAGAAATTATTTCAGCGTTTTGAAGCGGTGCATTAAGGATGTCATTCATATAGAAAGCAAAAAGAGTCGGGCCGAGAGTACTACCTTGAGGAATTCCAAAGTTGATTGGTAGTAATCCACTAGAGTAGTCACCTACTTTTACTAGTTGCCGGCGATTTGTTAAATAGCTTCGAAACCAATCAAGCGCGTTTCCTCGTATTCCAATACCTTATAGTTTTGACAGGAGTAGATCTACCGATATTGTGTCAAACACCTTGGCTAGGTCAAGGAAAACTGCCAAGACGTGTTCGCCCTTTTCAATACAAGAAGCTATGGAGTTGGTCAATAATATACCAGCGTCCTCGGTCGACTTACCTCTTCAAAAACCAGAAAATACACACTCTTCAGCAACCAGTTGGTTGGTCAGGTTGTCCTTCGACATAGGCCTCCCTAGTTTCTTCCCTTCCTCTCTGTCACGAGCTACTCTTCTCCATCCTTTTGGTAAGTCATCTTCCCACCTCTTGATTTGACGTCCCTTTTGTCCCTTTCCATTTCTAGGATACCATTCCATTACGTCTTTCGTAAATTTTCCTCGGTTCGTTCTCATAATGTGACCAGTCCAGTACCATTAGAGTTTATTTTATTTTTAGTAGAAAATTATCGCTTACTTTTGTCCTTTTCCTTATTTTTGAGGTCGTCCACCTGTCACGTAGCCTTATGTTTAGCATACTTCGCTCCATATTGCATTGGCAAACTATAAGATTTTGTTCGTTTTTGCTCGTAACAGGCCAAGTTTGACACCCATAAGTGAGACATGTGAGAATGCACGTGTTATAAAGTTTGCTTTTCACCGACATTGGTAGATATTGTTTCGTTTTTAACTTTTTTTTTTGCGACCATTATCGTTTCCAAATGTTGCTTATTCTTCTATTAATCTCTTTTGAATATTGGTCTTTTATTGATATTAGCTGTCCCAAATATATTTAACAAAAAGAACTAGGCTTGCATTAATTCAAGACATTATTTTATTAGTATTAATAAATACTTTTTTATATTTACATAATATATATTTAAATAGGAGCTCGTGGCTAAGTAACAACAGCCGCACTGGTCGATCTATCGGGTTAAGCTACGCTTGCCGGGTTTGGTCAGTGGATGGGTGACCATCTTTACATACCGAGAATCCTCCGTGCCTCGGAAAGCACGTTAAGCCGTTGGTCTCGGCTGTCATTCGTGGATCTTTGACAGCCGTTACGAGTCGTCAGAAGCCCGAAAGTCTGACACCAGTCTTACCAAGGGGTATCGTATTACCCAGTTACTGGGTTGTGGAGGTCAGATAGGCAGTCGCTCCATGTAAAATACTGGTATTCAGCTGCATCCGGTTACACTGGAAGCCGACCCCAATATAGTTGGGAAAAGGCTAGGCAGATTGATTAAATTTATATTTAATTAGCCGATGTCCATCTGGAAAAATGTACGTTTCAAACGGTGAAATAATTTTTCAAATAGGAGCTGTGGGTTCCAGAGATTACCTGAGGGTAATCTCATATGCTCAAAGTCACAAATTTCACTCTACCTCTAATACAAATTACATATGTAGTACAGATTTATGAAATCGTATTTCAAGGATATCTCTTCCCGTAGCGCGGTAGTTCATTATAATTGAACGGGACATGATACCTACTGGATACCGAAAATTAATTAAATCACCGAGTCATCTTGCGACGACATTATTCTCCGTCGGTTCAAAGATTGACAGTTAGATGCTGGGCTCTTTAATTAAATTGTTGAATAGATTTTTAAGAGGCGATCATTCTATTGTTACTTACTTGAAGGAGTCTCAAAATAATAGCGGCTCTCTAAGCTTTTCTATGTACTCTCTTGAGTACAGTAGGTCTATGTACTCGTATACTATATAAGGTATAGAGTAAACATAATGTTATGCTCTGTGAATGTAACTATGTATAATCCACAAAAGGTTAGGATTAATTGGAAAGTTCTTGAAGATCCAACATATTATGAGATGCCATAAAAATTAGAACGTGGTCAAACAATCTCTGCCTTCCCTAGGGATTTCAAAGTTAGTTAGTAACTATCCACTTTTATTAATGTTGCGTGTCCCATTATGCTGGAGTGCCCAAAGTGTCCAGACACCTGCACTTCTGAGGACTTGAAAAATGCCACTGATGCCGCGATTTGCGTGGCCACCTACTGGGCCCAACTCGATTAACATAATACATGTTGTACCATCGACTCGAAAAGAAGAAAAATGTTACCTAAGTTGTATACCCTGTACAGCAAGTTTCAAGCCCCTCTTTCTAGGTAGATACATAACTGTACACGAGGAAATGGGGAGCAGACTAATTAGTGGCTTTGTTATGCCTAGGCGCTCTCACTACTTTACGATGACTATTGTAGTTGCCCTACTAAGTTGCTAAATCATTTGCCTACCTAGGCAAAATCACAGTTTGTTTGGGATATAGTTACACGTGGTTCAGCGTGGCCTATTTTTATTAGCCATTATTTTAGTACGCACCACATCAAACGGTAAAAGTTTGGGCTATTTACGGTTACAGTAAATGGATCCACAAGGAAAGTTTTTAACGACATAACAAAATACGTAGTCTATAAAAATTTGTTATAATTGAGTTATTTACTACTTTTACATTAGGAACAAAAATATAACATTATAAACAAAAGTAAAGTCGGTTTAAAAAAAGAAATACATCTAAAAATAACAAAAAGTTTAAATCTTTGGTAGAATGCGTTGAATGTCTTCGTCAAAAAGGTGGCTCTATGACTTTCTATGCTCTATGACTTTGCCGCCTACGCCGTCAGGAAAGTAAGACAATACACTGACGTCGATACAGCTCGGTTAGTCTATTTTAGTTATTTTCATAGCGTTATGTCCTACGGTCTTCTGCTGTGGGGCAAAGCTGCTGATATTCAAAATATATTTGTTCTTCAAAAACGAGCTGTTCGCGCTATTTACCAGCTTGGTGCCAGAGTTTCTCTGAGAGATTTTTTCAAAGATATTGGTATCCTCACGGTGGCATCTCAATTCATCTTCGCCAATATCTTATATATTAGGCAAAATATACACTTATACACTAAAAACAGTGATTTTCACAATGTTAACACTAGAAATAAGGACAAACTACGAGCTTTCACCGGCTTCATAAGGTTCATAACTCATTTGTTGGGCTTGGTATAACCTTTTATAACAAGCTACCCTCTTCTTTGCTAGATTTGCCTTTTAATGCGTTTAAAACGAAAGTAAAATCCAATCTTTGTTCAAAGGCATACTATTCTATCAACGACTACCTAAATGATAAGAATAGTTGGTCGCTGTGATTAACTCAAGACAATGTTTATGTTCTTTCTCCAGCTTACGTACTGACAAGTTATATGAGTTTATATAATTGTTTATTTTATTTGACTTTTTAAGTCAAGTTATTTTAATTTAACTTCAATTTATTTTTGACAATATCTACTCATCACACTGTTTTTTTATGAGTTGTATTGCAATATGTGGTTAGCTAGTGACCTCGACAATTGATCATATTATTTACTGTTATTAGTAATTAACTCTTTGTTTATTTATTTTACATCGATGGTCCTAGTTTATCATTTATAACTTCCAGTTACAACTATATGTAAGCGGGCACGCCCTTTATGCCTGGAGGCTTTTTTATTTAGATATTAATTCTGTTTACGTTTAGTTTTTTTTATTTCGGCCTGAGTATCGATGATTGATTGGTTGAGTTCTCGATGATTTTGTTTGGTATATTGGCGTGTGCTAGCTAACATATGGCTAATAATTTGAATTATGTTTTGTGTTGCGTAATGTAAATTATTTTGAATACTATTATATAGAATCTTTTTTTTTTGTTCTTCTAACTGAACAGACAGCTGTGCTGCTGGGGAGTTTGTTGCGCCACTTCTTCTTCCCAGCTAATGCACTAGGAAGTGGTGAAGGGTGGGCGTTTTGGGGGACTGTCTTATGTAATTTTGACGTTCGAAAAGTGCTGATTCTCAGCCTAGTTTGAATAAATGACTTTTGAATTTGAATTTGAATTTGAATTTGAATTTTGCCGCCATTTTGAAATGACAGCAAAACAAAATATTTTCCGGAAATGTCAGGAAAAGTTATCGTTTAATTAATTAAAAGCTGAGCATTACATGCGAAAGGAGGAATAAAAGTAATAACAAATAAGTGCTGATTTTTTCGATAGGGATTAACGTGAATCAGCGGGGATCCAATCACCCATAGAGTTGCGGCGATTAACTCCATTATCGTTAATGGAAACAAGCAATCCCCAGTGTTACGGCTCATTAGTGAATAATTTGAAATTAGAATCATGATTATAATCTGATCGTAATGAAGTCTATCCGGAAGGTTAGGTAAGATGAACATAACATTTTTTGTTTCCAGTTGTATCTTCAAAAATAAAAACAAAACCTTAAAATTACTGGCTTTCGATGTTTTTGTGATTTATGAATAGCGAAGGGTTATTTTGATTCTAAAGTCTATTTGAATCCATCAATATCTCAGGGAAGTAAAATGTATGGAAATAAATATGAAGACGCTTTTAAGACCAGGCACTCTAAAGAGAATTTCCACGCAAGCTCCGTCACCATGCACCCCGCCACGCCGCCATGTGCTAAACGCTAACACATCAGTAATAAAGCTGAATATCGCGTAAAAGTAGATACGCGATATTTTATTTTATATTTACCGATATTTTTACGCGATATTCGTAAGTTTTCATACTCTGGCAAACTTACCAAAAGTGGTACTTTCGTTACTAAATAATACTAACATAATAAAAATATCCAATTGAAACATCGGTGGATTTACGAAAGTACCACTTTCATAAGTTTGCCAGGGTATGAATAAATATCTATTAACTTCTTTTAATTAAAATTTACTACGATAAAACACCCTATGTGAATTTAGTAAGTTTACTATGGGTATATTAAAACGCAGATTCGAACAATTTGAATTCTGTAACTTTCAGAGATAAAAATTCGTAAATTTTCCACGGTGTATGTACCACACTAGAGGTACAGTTTTTCATCAAAATGTGGATTTCTTTAAAACTGCAGATTCGTAAGTTTGCAGTGGAGGTGACGATATCGTCACGTTAGAAATTATATAGTTATATATACGCACACAATAGCTTAATTTAATTCTTATATCGTAATATTCGTAAGTACTGTAGTGCTAGGAGAGGGCTAGCTTGTAGAGCAAATATTGTGTGTGGACGTGGAATAATAGATGATCAATTTATATTATATTTGTTTTATATTAATCAGCTTATCTCAGAGAAACGTGCAGTCTTCTACGTGTCTATTCTCCGCTTATTCTTATAACTGTCCTTTTTTATTAAAAGTTAATTTGAAATTCGCTTGAATGATCGATTGCAATCAGTTCTTTTTCTTTATGCCTGTACGACATAAGGTCGCCTTTTGCATGTAACTTTAACGGTAACTACAGCAGCTTTTATGTAGTAAAAAAAACCTTGAATACGAAATTGTGATCAAAAAGATATTTACAGCTCGTGAGGGAATTGAACCCCCGACCACCTCCTTGAAATTCTCAATGGGGCGCTCTAACCGCTGAGCTAACGAGCTGATAACTTTATTTGCGAATTTGTGCCTTACAATTTTATTTAGTGACGTTATGTTTTTAATTATCAACATAACGGTATCTTAGATATCAATGTACCTCATATTATCATATCTATATTATCTTTAAACATAATTAATTACTATAAATTAAAGTCACTTTTCGTGTTTGTCAGTGTGTGCTCGTTGTTCTTCTAAACTACGTAACGGATTTTGATGCAGTTTTCACCATCATGTAGCAAATTTATTCCGAAAGGTTTATGTGTATAATACATTAATATTAAACTTACATATAATAAATAAATCTTGATATTTTGTCAAGTCGCCGTGTGAAGCAGGGGGGTTTCAGTAATTTACGTTATAATTACATGAATCAGTATAGTATGTACTATATCATGATGACTCAGATGCTATATCAATTGCCTGTGTCAATGGTTCCTCAGATAACATTGTTAAACCCAAATATCTATCAGCTTACTGGATTATAGGTACATACTCGGTATTTGTAGGTACCTTTACGCTGATATTCAATTAACTGTAATCAATAGAGATGTGGCCTCGGATACTTGGAACTTGGGATGGGTACCTATGTGTTGCTGGTAGGTACATAACGTTATTTGTATACAGGTTGGTCCAAATAGTGACGACATTAAAAAAAATGATTCCTCATGCCCAGCGGTATCCGAAAATACCTCATATATTCCGCGATTCTTGATAGTTTTCGAGTTATAATTATTTTCAGCGATTCCAG
This sequence comes from Agrochola macilenta, assembly GCA_916701695.1. NCBI lineage: Eukaryota > Metazoa > Arthropoda > Insecta > Lepidoptera > Noctuidae > Agrochola > Agrochola macilenta. The sequence goes on from OU753557.1 coordinate 15,167,891, forward strand.
CGACTTGGTCGATTAAGTAGCCACTTTTATGTGATATTGTGCCTACATTCTGCCTAGGTTTTTGAAATGGTTTAGCAACCAGGTACTATTTAAAAAAAAAAACAAAGTAGAAATGTCGACTCTTTATGACTCGTAAATTCCTCCTTTTCGATTTTTTTTTGTAATCTTGAATTAATTAGGTATAGGATGGTGATTATTTTATGTCCCAAAGAATATTTCACAACAATGAAAATTGCAAAAAAATAATGTGAAAAAGCCGTGTAAAAATAAAACTGAGAATTATTTTTAAGCGGTAAATCATTATAACTCGAAAACTATCAAGAATCGCGGAACATACATGGGGTATTTTCGGATACCCCTGGGCATGAGGAAACAATATTTTTTTTTATGACGCTTTTTCACCACCCTGACCAAGACCATCCTGTATAATAATTATTACGTAATTACTTGTGTTTGAAACCTGCAACTATGGCTGATTGGGTTTAATTAGTTGCGTTACTGAGGTTTTGTAATTGGTTCAGTAATAGATGACGTAATTTAATTAAATGTTTCAAGTACGGTCGTTTCAATATAAACTTTGGACTATTAGCAGCATAAATTCAGATTTAAAATTAAGAAGAAAATGTAAATTATGGACCTTGTTTAAAGGTACATTAAGTAAGGTAGGTTGGTTAGGTAGTTATAAGTAGGTACCTACCTACATCAATACGTACCTAGCTACCTACAAACAGGCGCTAAGAAATAGGTACATACCGACAGAGTATATATATGTATATATATACGAGTATATATACTGTGCTACCGACCTATAAAAGATGTATATTTTAGTAGTTAATGATTTCCTAATGTTCATAAAAAAATTAAGTTAACGGCATTTATAAATAGCTGTCAAAAATTTACCTGTTTTGATTAATTTGGCAATATTACTGTATGGAAATAAGAAATGTGGCTAACTGGTGAACGAGAATATTAATAATGAATTACAATTATAACATTGAATTTGATGTTGTACCCGTTTTAGGTGTGCCAACAAAAGGCATTTGGAAAGTTTCCAAATACTTTTTTTACATCCTAAAACTAAATATTCGGGTGTTACGATATTAATTATTGCATTTCATAATGAATATTCTAGTTCGCTTGTTAACCACATTACTTATTTACATACAGTGATATTGCCAAATTAATCAAAACAGCGAAATATTTGACATCTATTTGCGAAATTGCCGACTTTCAGAATAAACGCTCTTAGGCCCATATTACAGAACCACACTCAAGACTCAAGCGTTACTTATAACTAGTTTCAACCAATCAAAAGGCTTTAAACACTTGAGTTTTGAGTGAGGTTCTGTAATACGGGCCTTAAAGTTCTCATTATTTTTTAATGTCAAAAGAAGACAGTCGTGGGCACAGGGTGAATACTATATTATATCCAACAAAATTCCTCATACTCGCTCAACTGATTGCTAATAGCAAGTTCAGAAATAAATAACAAAATAATGAATTGACGTTCGCCGGTCAATACATACTAGATACAATAATGGTTTGTGATAAATGAGCCGACTTCGGGAAATTGCCTCGGCGGTATCTCCCGGTCGGGATTGACGTCTACCCTCGAACGAAGCAAAAAAATCTTATCCCATCGGATTCCAATCAGACTCGCTCATTTATTGCAATTGGCTGATGGAACAAGAATTCCGCTGAAATACGAAGTAATTTTACCTACTTTGTTGGTATTTTTTTTTCCTTTCTGCTTGATTTTTTTATCGGAGATAAAGGTAACGGTTAGGTTGATTATAAGTACTTATTATTGATTCATTTCAAACATTTATGTATACAATATGTAAAAAAAAACCTGTCCGATCCGAGACGGACGGTACTGCAATAACATTACCAAAAAGTAATAAATAATCTTATAAAATTGAAAATAAAAAAGTTATTGCTATTAAAATTATATTTTTTTTTTCATAAAAATTACTCCAAATCCATAAAAAAAAATGCAAATTTTCAATAGGTGTCATAATTTATGACTTGTTTATGACACCCGCTAAACGAAGCCCCCCGCGCCGCATGTACTAACCCAATAATATTCCCCATTGAAAAAAAATGCTGCGGTTTTTTTTTTCTGGAAATTGCCACTTAATTCCTCACGGATCGGACAGGTTTTTTTTAAATATGTTGTTTATTACAGGTACCACTACTAAGATACCTAAATTTTTTTGATGATTATTTATGATTATTTATATCATATCTTAAAGTGTCGCAGATAACGAAAAACATAAATTTAATCATATGAAATGCTCAGTCAGAATTTAAAATATGTGTGACTGAATGAAAACTGAGTCGTAAGTACGTAATTGTCAAAAAAACGATCCAAAAAAATACAAAAGAAAAATTACAAAAGGATTTACTTGCAGCTCGTGAGGGATTTGAACCCCCGACCACCTCTATTAAATCTTAATTGGGCGCTCTAACCACTGAGCTAACGAGCCGACACTGGTGAAGTCGAAATTAGCTATGTTATTCGAGTTGATGATGTCATCAGTACCAAAATGGCTGAAGTTAAAAAAAAAATCGTCCGGAATGAAAATAGGTACCAAGATAATGTATACCATAATGCAGAAGTTTTAAAGTTGGTTTTACGGTGATGGCATGGTAGTTATTAGTTGTGGATTTGGCAAGGTCACGGGGGCGCGTCTCTATGTTTATGTTAATCTACCAAATCCTATAGTAAGCCAAATAACAAGAATATCACAATAATGGACATAAGTATAAGCGGTCGTTCACTAAAGATTATTCTTTTTCATGGAATAAATACTTATGTAAGTACCTACTTCGGCGTAGTTTGGCGCATAGATTTTCGTGTAGTGTGATAAAAGAAACCGGCGATAGCTAAGCCGGATTCTAGAAAACACATCAACAAACTTTTTTTTTTTTTTTTTACTTACATATTTTCAAATTCTCTATCCTATATGTTATAAAAACCCATTTCAGTAAGATCATTTCATTTGTTTTTAGTTCCTACCGAACGTAACAGGTGGCGCTAACAACCCGTTGTGGTAACTTCATGATCATTGTAATTTTCCTCTAAGTTTTGGTTGAAAGATGACTATTACCAGTACCTACCTACTGATATAAAACACCCGGAAAATTTAAAAGTTATCAAGAATCGATCTTACTTAATCATATTCATACACCTCCATAATTTTGTTATGCTGCAAACAAAATGATTTCACCGCAAACTTTCCCACTAATGATACATTACGATTCATAATTAATTCCAGTTCTCCAAGCCGTTCATATCATGTCATGCCGTTGAACAGAACTTCCAGTATCCACTTAGGGCTAATGAAGTTCGACTAAATTTCTAATTGGCTCAGCTCTGTGATACGAAAGTTTAGCTTTCAGCGTTTAATGGTTTGTGACTTTGTCCTTGGATTTACTAGAACTAATTTCGTAGTCCAAAGTTGGATCTCCAGGGTGTTACGTTTAGTTGGACTTTCACTTGTTGATGGAATTATGTTTGTGTGTGTCTCTGTGTGTGTGGTGGAGTGTGTGTCTGTGTGCCGCGTGGGACTCAATCCGCTGAGTGTCAAAGTTTTTGAGGTTTTCGTTTAGTATTATACGTTGTCCAAAATCCTCCTTATTTATAAAGGTTGCTTAGAGTTAAGTAATGATTAGCGTCTGTTCAACCATAAATTTTTGACGTTTTAAACGTTTCTTAACTTTTATCAACGTTTATAAATGTGAGGGAAAGATTGTCATTATGTAAAATGATTATATATTTATTATAACAACACGTGAACATTAAGTATATACATAGCTTACATAATGTATAATCGAATATTATTGAAATAAAAAGTTATTAGTTAAATTGCATCTAATGTTTTGCATAAGTATTTGTACTTACTAAATATTTTTGACTCTGAAGTAATTGATTTTGACGACCACATTTTGTTTTCATCACCTATTGAGTTACATCAGTGAATCGGATGAACTTCTTAGCTATTTTTTATTTAACTTTTGATGACCAACAACAAGGTATATTTTGGTACACTATAATAGCTACAGTTACTTTCAACAAATACATTGATTTTCACAAATAAAAATTGAGTAGGTACCGGTAATGGTTGGTATAAGTAGGTCCAAAAGATGGACCAATCGAAATATTTTTCCAATACAAGATAATTTTGTTTATTATCAACATAGTACAGATACAATGACTTATATGATTTCCTCCCAGATATCGGCTATTTTATAACACGTGTTTCACTGTACGTTATCTAATTTTATAGGTACCATGGCCGTTTGACTATGTATACTTATATATGTTTAGTACTTGGTCGACCGAGCTATGTTCTGGTGAAAATAGAGAATGCTCATTTAAGAGTATAGGATAGTTCATACTATTTCCGTGTATAGTACATACTAATTATATGCTGCCTTGATAGTTCGGTACTTACTAATTACATGCTGCCATATCATTATTCTAAGGTATATATAAGCCACCTTGTTCTAAACTTTGGGCGAGCTCATGTGAAAATACGAATAACAGTTATGAGACCTAGCTAGATAAAATTTTCGCCCCCGTAAACTGTAAACCTATATTGCAACTTTCATCGAAATCGTTAGAGCCGTTTTCGAGAACGTGATTACAAATATGTAAACAAATATTTCTCATTTAATAGTATAGGAATTTAAGAAATACAGGCACATAGGAATCGTGAACTAATATTGGTGTTGCTAATTTTGATAAAACACACCCATCATAAATTTTTAAGAAAGCTTTCTTTATTTCCAACTAGGCATAAAGATAACTATGTACGTATATAATATATATAATGTTTTGACGACACGGTTGGCGCAGTGGCTGAGCGATCGACTGCTGCGCAACGTGTCGCGGGTTCGATCCCCGTACGGAACAAATATTTGTATGATCTGCAAGTAGTTGTTCCGGGTCTGGGTGTTAGTGTATGTGAGTTTTTATGTTTGTAAACGCGTGAGGCAACGTAAAAAAAAAAAAATGTCTGTTCGTCTCAGAAAAATTAAAAGTCATAAGTGAGTTCTAGAAATACAATGGTTTCAAAATACAATTCGCTTGAACAAGATTTGTATCTACTTGACTTTACTATTATAAACTTCATTAGATACCTACTCAATCTCTATATCAAATAACTATGATTAAAAACAATATCAAACAATAACAAGTAGAACGTAAATCAAAAATACTTTCCGATTTTTATTTCCACCGTTAAATTGTCCTCGATATCGACACTTTATTTGAGGGGGCACTTACAGCAGAGTCGCCATTGAAACCTAGTTCATTTGTTCTGAATGAGCTCCGTTAGTAGGATCTACGTCACGAACACAGTTGTTCACTGAACTAAAGTAATTAGAAGTCGCATTTCACGTAAAATACGTCAGGGAATGCCAATGGTCTTAAGTGCTTTATTGAAAACTGGACTTTTAGCTTGAGTTCTGAAGTCTGAATTGTTTTTAGATGTAAAGACATCTTGGTAGTGGTGATTGAGATTCTTTGTCTGACCATGATTCCTATTATAAGATTTTCAATTGTTTTAGAACTCTTTAGATACAAATAATAATACTGGTATAAACCCACTCACAAACTGATTATTATTATTATGTGTTTTTCCTACGGCTACGTAGTTTATGACATAAATTGCTACAGCGACCTAGACAACGAGACACATATGTCGCAATTTGTTTCACGCTGCACACTCGAGAAGAAATGAAAGATTAGCACATATAGTCATAACAAATGTGGGGCACTTCCACGTAAAGGGCAATGAAGGTTATTGCATAGTATAAGACAAGACGAAAAATGCTTTTAAATATAGAATATTAGCTGCGCCCCGCGGTACCCGCATAAGTCTCGATCCCGTAAGTATATCGGGATTAAAAGTATTCTTAGTCCTAACCCAGGTCATGATCTACCCATGTGCCAAATTTCATTCAAATCTGTTTTGCCGTTTTTGCATGAAAGCGTAACAAATAAACAAACTCACTTTTGCATTTATAATATTAGCGAGGATTAGTTAGCATAGAGAGTAGTATTTTACATACGATACGCTGATTTTTTTTTTCAATTCTTCCAGGTTAAGGAATACCTTCTTAACTATATTTTACTCTCACGCTTTACCACTTGAATTTGATTACTTACCGTGAAAAACTGCGCGCAGCTACTATACTAAGTATACATTTTAATTAATATGATGTCTTTGTCTAGTCGCTAGACTAACCGATATTCATGGTTTCGTAGCAAAAGACGAGTCATTTTATATTTAGTAATATTTTTTAATAGTAAAACCGAACAAATGTCCTCTACATCGAAGACAAGACAATACCACTTCCAGACATAACTCTGCCGTGTGTAACAGAATCCCGCGCAAATGGCTGGTCGGCAGCCGCGGTATTGCGTTACACAAGCGACAGGGGACGGCCATTTGCTCAAGCCGAGGCGCTAACTCAATCACTACTCTCAGGATTTTTCCCCTCGGGTTCCGTCGCAGACGGCGGACGTGACCGAGCCACGTTGATGACTGCCTAACTAAGTTCACTTCAATTTTACGTACTTTCGGGCTTTCATGTCCGAGAGCCACGTTTCAGGTATGTTCTTAGCTTTGTTTTTGAGTGGTGACTTAAAGTTGCTCTTGACTGTACTTCTTCTATAGGACAATAGGTAATGATAACTCCATTGAAGTACTCGTAGAGAGATATTTATGGCATTTTATTTTCTTGTGATGTATTAATTAAGCAGATTTTCTCGGTACTGTATTATCGCGTTCGAAGGAAACCACATACCTAGTCGTTTAATGACATTATTTTGCATTGCTTTAATATATACGTATTATGATTAAATTTCATTATGCTTTTCTCCGTATTGTAAAAGTAAAAATTCATTTGTTCTATTGTAAGAATTTTAATCGTCATTTTATTTTGTTTTTGATAAACATAACTATTATTTATAGTCTCGCAGATATATACAATTTTTACTAAGTATGTGGAATAAATTTAAGTACTATGTCAAGGTTGATTTTTTTACTATGTTTACAGATTGAGGACACTTAGCTAAATGAACCATTGGGTAATAAAACTTTTTTATTGCTGTTCTGTTTTTCAAAACAGCTACGATACATCCCCAATGGAAGTTATGCTGTTCGACTAACATACAACAAACAAGCTCTACTGAAATATTGGAAAAATTTACACGATAACAAAAAGTATTTCATGGAAGTAAGTATTAAGTATTTCAGCGGCATAGTTTTAATATTGATGACTAGGTGACCCGACCGACATTGTTCTGTCCAAATATTTTTAATAGTTCTGACAAGAATCCCATCAAAAAATTCACTACAAAGTGAAAAATAACTTTCATTTCGGAAGTCGATGTCTTTGGTTTAGAATTTTTGTTTTGTTGGAAATCGGTTGTTTTTTTTTAATGTTTTTATTTTTCACTTTTTATTTGTGGTACCTACCCCGCACAAATTCGAATATCACTACCTGTTATGTAAATAACACTGACAGGAAGTTATTATAACATCATCCACATAGACTAAGTGGGAAAAATACGTTTTTGAGCTAACTCAAAAACTACCCAAGCAAAGTTACTACAATATTAATATGGGACCATACCACGTAAGCTTCAATCGGTCCACAATTGACGAAAATATCGATGAATTACATAAATAAAAATAAAAACATAAGTACAGACGAAGTTGTTGTTGTTGGAAGTCGGTAAAAAAAGGCAAATGCGCTTACCAACGAAAACCATTTCTTAAAAAAAAAATACTCGCTCGTGGCTAAGTAATAACAGCCGCACGGTTTGATCGAACAGGTAAAGCTATGCTTGCCGGGGTTGGTCCGTGGATGGGTGACAATCTTTACGTACCGAGACTCCTCCGTGCCTCGGAAAGCACGTTAAGCCGTTGGTCCCAGCTGTCATTCGTGGATCTTTGACATTTGTTACGGGTCGACAGAAGCCCGAAAGTCTGACAACCAGTCTTACCAAGGGGTATCGTAATACCCAGTTACTGGGGTGTGGAGGTCAGATAGGTAGTCGCTCCATGTAAAATACTGGTATTCAGCTGCATCCGGTTAGACTGGAAGACGACCCCAACATGTTGGGAAAAGGCTAGGTAGATTGATTGATTGATTAAACACGCTTCTATTAGTTTGACCCTGTATCTACTTGTGGGTTACAGCTGAAAATCAGCGTCAGGTGGTAGACTTTGTGTTGCCATCTGACATTTATGCTGAGCTGAGGCCCTATTGGCATTATAATCATTGATTTCTGTTTTTTTTTTGTTATAAGGTGTATTTTTCTGCTGTTATGCCAATAAAAGCATTTTTCTTTCTTTTCTTTTATCTTTTGTAACGTAATTTTCACCTATTTCTAATTATCGTATCGAAATTAAACTTTGTATGATACGTAGTTTTGATTCAAACTCAAACTCAAAGCATTTATTTCAATTAAACCTTTTACAGGCACTTTGGAATTGTCAAGGAATCGGTCAGTCAGAAACATGAAGCTAGTTGCCCATTCCAAAGCTTAGTAGGTACCTATGGAGAAGAACGGGCAAGAAACTCCACGGACACTCTTTTAAATAAATAAAAAATTGTTACAAAATATTGGTTAAGTACATCATTCATGTTGAAATTATAGGTACATGTGAGAACAATGTAGAAAGACGTGCACGTTAGAAGCATCCGTAATTAAATTAAATTACAATAAGTACTATAATTTGGTATCTTCGAGCTGATATGATGATGGAGTCAGGAGGTGGATAGTGGAACTCTTCAGTGGCTACTATAGTACGAATCGACGAATCATATGAACCCAAACTCGAGGGGCTTGAGTTTGGGCTCATATGATTCGTTTTGACAAGTCCAATAGATTGGGTCTGATGGTTTGGGGTAACGAGAGTCTGATGATGGAGCCCGGAGATGGATAGTGGAATTATTCAGTGGCTACTAGTAAACCAGTCAAGTCATTATTCGGTTGGCTTTAGAGTTTTTAACTAAATGAAGAATATACTTGACAATATAGTAAAAAATAAAAACATCAAAATAAAAAACAAGATACGCTTTAATAACGCACAAAAAATTATAAAATAATTAAATTGATTAGTATTAGTTAAGTTATAAGTATACCTATGTAGCTAGTCACTTTTTTCGTATCTAATTATTAAATTAAAAAAGCAGTATACACAAGCAAAAAACGTACAATCAATTTTTTAATATTATTGTTTATTGTAATTATTTTATTTTCCCGCAGATTTGCAATGTGTGACAACAATGTCAATTTCACATTGTTTAGGGCATATTGCCAGACTTTTTATACTTGCAGTCTGTGGACCAGGTACCATCAAAGAAGTTCATATCAAACCAGTTTAAAAACAAAACCCGTGAACACGATGATCACATCTGTTACCGGCCCGGTCCTATAGCAGCTGAGCGCTGCAAGCAAGAATAGTCCTTACGCCAGCGGCAATACAACAACGCTTTTAGGATACTGCAGTCGCTGCCACGTTAATTGTAGCGCGTCAGGGATGTTCGCAGCAGCGCGTACCGATGACTTCTTTGCGATCATGCGTAAACGAACCACGTCACTATTGCGTCGGATGCGAGACAGTGACAGCAGTCATCTGAGCATTGTTGCTAGCAAGACTGAAGGCCGCCTGATGGGGCACCTGTGCGCAGTGCATGTATTGTTGCCAGGTATCCCCAGAAGATGGCTTAATAGATATAGGGTTCCTTAAGTTGTGTTGTATTATTGTTATTAGTTTATGTTTTTCCTAATTAATTATACTAATATAGTTTAAGTAATACTAACAAATTATGGGTAATGTACCAGATTTAAAGATGAATAAATAAATAAATTTATGTACATATTGAAAACGATATCAGTGTTTGGATTGTATTTCCATTTTATTTTTAAACTTTATTGCTTGGTTAATCACTCCAGCGTGACTTTGCAGAAATCCATTATAAAATACAATAGACGACGTATATTTAGTAACCTAATTCGGTTAACTGTTCCTAAAGAGTCATATAGAACCCTGTAAGAAATCGACACGTGTTTCACCTCTCAACGAGGCATCCTCAGGACGACGATTGACGTGTTGCTACGTCAAGCGCCGAACGCAGTGTGAACCACATAATCGAGATGTCACGACGCCCCCGCAAGGGGTCGTGGCGAGCAGGGTCAGGGCTTCGCCCCTCGCCCGCGGATGAACCACGGTGGCCCGCTAATATGGGCCCCTCTATATGTTCGCTTGGAACGGCCTGTAACATTGATGCAGGCAAAGTGCGTTTGTGTGAATGGTTGCTATGAATTTTCTGTAGGCGCGCCACGACGCTCTAATAATAATATAAGTGTCGCTTCTTCACGACATCTCTGCGGTCTGTCCCCGCCCGGCGGTGAGACCCCCAGTTGCCTGGGGGAGGCCCAACGAAGACGACCAGCGACAGAGATGCCGACTCGACGCTCCTACAGGTAGTTAAGTAGCTTTCCCTCGCCCTGCTCACAGATCTAGCCGTTTACGGATAGAGGAATAAGCAGTCGTGTTTGTGTGAGCGGCTTGTATTGTAGCAATGTAGTGTAACACCGCTCAGTGTCAGCGTGCTTCGTGGCCCGCGTCGCGCTCACACGTGTTGTATAGACGTCTGTATAGTTATGGTTGTCTGTGTTAGTTACGCGGCGTGCCTATATTAACCTAGAACACGCCGCGCAACAGATGTATGTGTACATCTGTAGAGTCTTATTATATCGAGTGTGCCGCGTGTAACCTGGGTGCGGCTTACTCTAGGTGTCAATCCGGTGCGATGGGGTCAATTGTCAGCTACCAGGTCGCGGGGCAGGGGTCACACGTCAGGTGGGTGCGCATGCAATGGCGCTATGTGCCTGACATGGGGCCAGGCAGATGCGTCGGCACGCGCGAACATCACCTTCGCGAGTCGCCTAAGAAACTCGTCCAGGCTCTCGATCCCGAGATCCCGGTGGAGTATGTATAAGTTCCGCACAAAGCGACGCGCGTCAACGATGATCCGCAGCGCAAGGTTTTGCGGGTGAGCCACATCGCCCGACAACCCCTCTTATATAGGATTTCTGCTCGGTCCACCTCGCATAGGATCGTTATCGGTGCGATATGGGGCTGCGAACAATCGCAGCAAAGGTGACCTTGGAATACTCGTATTTAATTCGTTCAACAGTGTAACGTTCCCTGTATTATTTTTTGCAATTTCTAAACTGTCTACTACTCACATTCTGAAACCTTTATCACATGTGTGTAAAATGTTGAAAGTGTTATTATTATGAATGACCTGAATCTATTAAGTGTTGAGCTAAAATGGGAATGGGAGCTTATTGCTTTAAATACCAGACCACCAAACCCAGCTCAATTTTATTGCAACAAAACGCGTACTTCAGAACTTTCCTCTTTGAAACAAACTATATTCAAAGAATGTAGTATAATGCCTTAATTAAAACGACGTTTGAGTTATTATAGTCGCAGTGACAAAGTATAAAGGAAGTCAGTTCGCAAAGGTGTGCAGTTAAAGGCAGCTCGAACATTGCTAATTAGAAGTGCTGCTGCCGGCGCACTGCACAAAGTTACTGCTACCTTTCATACTGCAACTGCACTTTGCTCAGAAACATTTTTCCGCCGCGACTGAGGGCAATGCCGACGTTTTCGCCTTTTTGTTCGAACTAGCTAGTTATGTGTGACACACGGGCGTGTGGGATCTTGAACCTATAATAATGTAGTACAATTAAGTTGTACAGTCGTTTGACAGTACCACAAAATTTGACATTGACAGCGCGTGCATTATGTCTGAGCGGAAAGGGCTACTTTTGGTTACAGGGTTTTCGTAGCACACATAAAAGGTGTTACCACTGGTGTGCGGTTGGCAGTATGCTCAATTTGTTGTTCCTGGAGAGAGTATATTAGTTGTGTGTTAAGTAAAGTAAATTTCAGTGCAAGAAAGCTCCCATAGATAAAAAAGAACGAGAAAAATTGGGCTATCACCCTGGTCTTTCGTTAAAAAATATTTTATCATCCATATTAGTATCGAATAAAAGGAACACTTGTCGCCACCAAATAATGGAGAAATATTCTTTTCTACGATTGTAATAATGAAAAGCCTTAAGTTTTCTAAAGTCTCATTACTAACCATTTCAACCCAAACCATCAAACCCAAATCGAAAATGGTAGTAGGTATGAACAAAAATCCAATATTTTGTTTCGATAAAAATTATTTTAGTGCTTTTAATATTTTGCGCGGGTATATTTTAATTTTGGTGGCCGTCAGGTGTAAGCTCGTATAACTTTATGGCCGTGTGTTCGTAGTATTTCGTACTCTCCGGCTATGGGGAGCCTTTCATGTTACCTTTTAGCTTTTACATTGTGAAATTGGTGTTGTTCACGTTAATAAACTTTTTCTTTGTGATCCGTGCGTTTAGGTATGTTTCTTTACACATGTACGTAGGTACTCGTACGTAGTTTGGTACTGGTACCACGCTCTTTCATTACAAGTAGTTAATCATTTACTTTGTATTGCAGGGTGCGGTCTTACAATGTGTCTACTCATACAATTTCCTTCTTTTAAAATTCCTAGTGCCTGAATAAAAGAATATAATAAAAGCACCTAAACATACAATTCATAACTAAGTATAAAAACCTTTTTATTTTCATATTTATGAACACTCTAAACATTATGTACTTAGTTACCTAAGTTACTCGAATTATTCTATGTATACTTTTTCATACCACGTATCGTGTAGCCAAGCATACCATTACCGTGGGCACGCCACAATTGCGGCGATAAGTCCCCTCTTTGAGGAGTGGCTAGAGAGGCGCCACGGCGTCCTCACCTTCCGCCTGACGCAGGTCCTCACCGGACACGGTTGTTTCGGGAGGTTCCTGTTCAGGATAAAGCGGGAGGAAACGCCCGGGTGTTACCATTGTGTGGATCGCCCGGAGGACACGGTGGAGCATACGGTGGAGGTCTGCCCGGCTTGGGCGGGGCACCGCCGTGTCCTCACGGAGGCGATCGGCAGCGGCGATCTCTCGCGTCCGGCCCTGGTTCAGGCCATGGTCCGGAGCGAGAGTGCATGGGAGGCCGTCACTTCCTTCTGCGAAGCAGTAATGCTCGCGAAGGAGGAGGCGGAGCGCGCGAGGGAAATGCAAGATGCGCGCCCTCGCGCCCCTAGTCGCCGCAGGAGACGCCCCGGGCGTCGGGAGTCGCGAGCCGACTTCCGGCCACCGTAGGCGCGGGCCTGCGGACGGTGGGCAATGGGTAGCTCGCCGTCCGATTAGGACCAGGCCCGGCGTTGTGTTCCACGCGCGCCTCAAAGAGATGTCAGCACCAACTGACGGGGTCCGTAAGGGCCATGCAATGGGTTGCGAGTTTGTCCGAAAGGGATATCGCGGCCCCGGCACACAGGCAACGGAAGGAACACGGGTGGGTTTTAGTCAGTAAAAGTCTGACACTCCCTCTCGCTCCGCCCAGAGCGGGAGGAGTCATTTGATGATTTCCCACCCAAAAAAAAAAAAAAGCCTACCATTACCGTAAGTTTTATTATGACTAGGTACATCATGAAAACGGCTAAGTCATGAGTGTATACAGCGTTGCCTGAAAATGGCACGTACTCGTAGTGTGGGTTATTGCATATTGCGATGAAAAATGTTTTCATAAAAATCTCGCCGAGTTCGCTCAGCGGCGCTCACTGATCTTTTAATCTCTTAATTACATGAGGGCAGAATACGCGGGGATTTCACCAAAATAACCATGCAAAATGGATGGCCACCCCCGCCCCGCACACCTCGTGAATATGAATTATTCTTTCGTTGCTGCTACAGCTTGGACGCATATTTGCATTTTATATGAGTGCCTACGACGCTCCGCGTGCCCATTTCACTGGGTTAGCGTTTTTGTTGCGCTACGGTTGGTGGATTTTTCGTGAGCGGTACCGTTTTTATTATATTTTTGACACGAATCGTCATCAATTCCGTTCATACAGAAGAAGGTATATTTTCCGGTGTCATTTCCGCACGTCGATGGCGAAACTCCCACAATACGAGGTTTTATTGCAAATCCATCGCTGAATACTTTGGCACTTGGGAGTACGGTGTCAGTTTATCACGGCTCCCGTCGAGCCACAGCCTCCACACTTTACGAGCATCGCTGAGAACGAAGCAGCCCGCAGTAAAATTTCAATATCCGCCAAAATATGGCATTTCATTTGGCTTCTCGCTGAAATGCCAAGATGGGACGTAAAATGTAATGGGTTTCTTTCTAATTATTTATGTTCTTAATAGAATGGGGCTGCTCTCTTTGATATTAAACCTATAAACCAGTGCATTTTTTCCTGCCTGGTATTCCATGAAAGCTCATTTTTATAGGCCAAGTAATGAGGAAATATTTTTCGAATATCAGAATGAATAAAAACAGGTTGGCTAAGTTTGAATTGTTTGTTGATACAATGGGAAAATGGTTTATATTTTAAGATTCGTAAAAAAACGAAGTAATTAGAATCGTCATAATGTACGGACGAATGCATAGGAGTGTCAGTGAGCCCTCCGTCGGTACTGTGGGGAACGCGTAAGTTATATTTAAGCTTTTCCTTTTCATAGCTTTCTTCCAGAACCCAAGAAGATAAACCATTGCTGGATACAGCAGCATTTGTTAACAATTAAAAAAAACATTGGTCAGGGTCAAACTTAGTGCTAGTAGGTTTCGGGCACATTTTCAATTACCCTGTAAATGTCAGCTTAAAAGGGTATTTCAGGACAATAGCCACAAATGCGACTGCAGATGGAACCGAGCATTACGCTCAGAGGAAAGCCAGGAAGGAAAAAGCCTTTGGCAACAAGCTGTGGGAGGGACGAATGAAAAAAATTACAACTGCTTTTGTGATGACCGCTTGGAATCAACGGTTTCAGGTATAAGTACTGATATCATCACAATATCACTATCATGAAGTTATTCTGTGTTTTAACTTCGTGATCACTATAAATTATCTCTAGTCGAAGTTAATTACAGCGTGTATATTGTAGCCTGTAATCGATTGTATCTGGTAGCTAATAAAGGTCTTTTTAAATTAACTGATGAAACTCCTCGGACACGATGGGTTACGGTAGGTACCCTAAAGCATTAAACAAAAAAACCTAAAATCACAATTACCTAAGGGTGAACAGCTAATTAGAAGTTGCTTAAAATTATTTAATTGCTATTACTTAGATACCGATGATGATGATGGTTGTGTTTCACCAATTAATTTAAAAACAGCTCGTATAGTAGCCTACCTTAGTCTTTACCTTTGTATAACTACTTGTTTCAGGGTTTCATTCTTTTCTCCGTAGTGTACAAGTTTTTGCTGCACCTCCTTCTCGCATACTACATGGATGACCAGCACAGGCTTATTCTTGAGTTAAGCTTGTCTCTCCCGGAAATATGCTATTTTATCGATGTGGTAGTGCATTTACTTCACTCGTTCTGGTCACTGGTTCGATTACATGTTCGAGTTTATCGGAGGAACTTGTTCTTTCTGACTTACGATGTAATTACGCTTTTCCCTATCACAATGATTTGTAAGTTTCTTATTCATTTGTCCAAATAATTAGTGAACTATAATTTCAAAAGTTTAAGAGAGTTAAGTGATAAGAGAAAATCCTCCTTTGGCCATAATTATGTTCACAGAATATGAGGAACAATTTAAAACTTGAGCTTCAACTTCAACTTACGAAAAAGATGCTATGGATCGTAGCACTATAACTAGTCCCTTGCCGTCATATTGACACCATTGTCAAGCTTAGTTTCAATACACATAGAGTTCAAAATGGCAACTGACAGAACAGTACTACCACTAGCGTCACGGGACAAGTTATAGTGCCCGGTCTATAGACGTCAACACAGGTACCTTTACAACATCAACTAATACGAGGGCCGGGTAATACGTCTTTTATTGACTTGAATGTGCCCTGGCGGCTGTGAGTATGTCATGCTCACTCAGATGTCTCGCTGATGGTGGCGCGTGTGTTGGATCATTTAGCTCCCTTCAAAATGGTTGAGCTGAATGGTGCTAATCCATGCGTCATGTTCGTGAACGGGCGCCGTCAGTTAGAACTGGTTAACTCTTAGCTGCCTTGGGTGATTTAAATTTTTGAATTGTTCTTTGTTTTATCTTTTTATTACGGACGCTTCTAACGTGCACGTCTTTCTACATTGTTCTCATATGTTTAATTTCAACATGAATGATGTAACCAATATTTGTAACAATTTATTTAAAAGAGACGTGTCCGTAGAGTTTCTTGCCCGTTTTTCTCCATAGGTACCTACTACGCTTTGGAATGGGCAACTAGCTTCGGATTTCTAACTGACCGATTCCTTGACGATTCAAAAGTGCCTGTAAATGGTTGAATTAAAATAAATGCTTTGAGTTTGAGACTATTCAGTAACATTGTTTGCAGTTAAAAAACGACCCGGCTATGAGCAGTGTGTATTAGCTGGTAGGTGGTTGGAAATCGGAAGGATTTACAGACTGTTTATCTACTTCCAAGAAATAAACGGACACGTAAGTTTTTATAACAAAAAGGTATTTTCGTGAGCTTGGTTTATTAGAGTTTTTAAATTAAAGGAGGATTTAACACTGTGTATATTTCACGATTTTGGTTATATTTATAGAAGGCAGTGTATTGAGTGCCGCTAGCGGCACTAGTCGTAATAATCTAGTGTTATGACCAGAGATCGGAATAGGTAGAGTATATTTGCCTAAACGTCAAGGATGTAAGTAACATAGAGTTGATAATACCGGCTTCTGAATTCCCGGAATAATAATCCAGAAAACAATATTTTGATTTTAAAGACTGGCCGTGTAGTTTCTCGTCCGTTTTTTTCCATAGGTAGCAACTACGCTTTGAAATGGGCAACTAGCTTCGTCTTTCTGACAATAGGGAGGAAGACTGATATTTTTTTTTAGTTCGTCTTTGAGATTATAAAAAAATATTGGACACGTGGGGGCGACCCCCACTCCCTAACCTAAAATGCGTTTTATCTTACTTACGTCACTAGTATGTGTAAAATCTACATACTCGTGACGTCATGGCACATTTTACCTCAATGTATCGCCGTAATCTTTAGATTACGTACAAAAAGAAAAAAATACGTGTCCAATAATTACTAACAATTGTTATTGACAATCTATTACAAAATAAAAAAATCAACATGTTATGCGTAGAATCAACAATTTATACAAGGCAATTTTTTTATGCAGCCAAATTGATACTCGAGGCTTGGTAAGTGGTCAGTATCAAGGATTAATAACATTTTTTATTTCCTACAAAGGGTCATCGAACCTTGTAACTGACCGAATTTTCAGTATGAATTAGGCTGTATAAATAAATTTCACCTAATTTATGTATGGAAATATTTTATTTCGCAATCATCAAAATAATAATTCATAAAACATGGGCGTATATAACAATACAATAACAGTTAATACAGGTATTTTTTTTTAAGGGGAATGCAAACTCGTTTTGTATTGTTGTCAGCTGCATCCGGTGAGACTGGAAGCCGACCCCAACATAGTTGGGAAAAGGCTAGGCAGATTGATTGCAAACTCGTGTTTGTTTTTCTTTTGAATATAATATTAAATTATTATTGGGTTTCATGTTGGAACTTACATAAATGTAACACCTAAATGTACACATGAATGCAATAAAGAGTTTGAGTTTGACTTTGAGTTCAAATAAATGTGATTTCTGGCATTTTGAGACAAAAGTTTAATGTCCAAAAGGCTTTTCTTGCAAAGTTGTGTTATTTTATGCAATAAGTTGTAAATGATGGTGCACAACAAATATAAACACGCTTTTAATTGAAATAGACGTTATAGAATTATGTTTTACTGCTTTGTATGTAAATAAAATACTTTTTTTTTAATTCGTAATGTTTTGTTTTCAAATAGGTATCGATTGTTTGCCTGACCACACAAATCACCGTAATCGGGAGTGAAAAATTTGGTATTGTTATTCGGGTTGAGTTGACTCGGGCCGAGTTGTCCCTGACCCCGGAAGTCGTGGGTAGTAACTTAGTGAGTGTTTCCTACCTACATTTTATGCTATTTTACATTTTCAGATGCGTAAATCCCGCCGGGTATTGTTTTTTAGTGAACAAATAATAACTGCAGGATTGATCCTACATGCATGCACCTGTATGTGGTACTCGTTAAACCGGGCGCCTGAAATGGAACACCCTTGGTACAATATAGGATATCCACCACATGTGCACGCTAGGAGCTTGAAATTCAATTGGTATATATCTGTTTTATTTTTTGTAGTACCTAAGTTGAATTAGTTGTAACATTGTGTTACAACTAATAGTTCCCCCATAGTTCGATTGGTGTAAGTGAAATAAAGCAAGAAGAAAGACAGAATAAAGTTTATTTGGACACAGTTCACGAAACACAAATGGTCATTTCAAATGGTTCATGTCGGTACACCGATTGTACTTAATGATTTATCTACTATTCAATATAATTATGTTCTCACATATAATTATAAATTCAACATTAATTATGTAACTAATATTTTTGTAACAATATAGTTTAAAATATACTTTCTTACCCGTTCTTCTCCATATGTATCTACTACGCTTTGGAATGGGCTAGTTGCGTCTTTCCATTCTATAAAAGGCCAGAACGCAAGGGTGTGAAACTAATCGCGTATAGATTGGAAATCACTTTTTTACTAAGGTCTTCCAATTTATACAAAAGTAGTACACAAATACTCGCGTATACTTCGTAGTGACATTATTCCAAAATATGTATACAGTGCCATACGTGTGCATACGGACTAATCGTGTATAGATTGCGACAAATTGTGAACTGGTATTCAACTTGTTTGTAACGTAATGCACATTGGGCTAAATAGCCTGCCTGGCTAGCAGCAATTTGGAAGTAGCGCTCGCCGGCCGCTACCGCGGCACCGCTCACTACGTTCGCTCGGCTCGCGCGCGGTTGGTCACAGTTCTAACCTAACCTAACCCATTTCATATTCCGTTATCTGTTACTTGTTCCATTTCACCCAGTTCAATTTATTTTTAATCTATATTATTAAAACTAATGTCAAGCGTAAGTGATGTAGTATAATTTGGAACCAGGACGCGCGCGTCCACGTTACGAATTATACACGAGCAGTACGCAAAATTCGTGTATACATTGTAATCACAAATTTAAAATTAGCATTACAATGTATACGCGAGAAGTTTCCTATGGCTGCGTTCTGGCCTTGTATAGATTGGAAATACGCGGGCTAGTTGCCCATTCTAAAGCGTAGTAAATTCATATTCTTTTTCATATTTCTGACTGACCGACTCCTTGACAATTCAAAAGTGCCTGTAACTGGTTTCACTGAAATAAATGTTTTGAGTTTTGACCAATTCATCTTTTATGCAATTTCGTGAATAATTATCACAATTTTGAACATCATCAGGCATACAAAATAATGGAAATGAATATATAATTTAAATGGTTAATGGCGGAATAGCGAGCAAACTGAGCATACGTTCGAAATGTGCAATTTGTTTGAAAATTTTATAACCTGCACCACATTTGGTATAAACTGGCGCAAGGTGGCTGCAGTCATACTCGTAACTTTGAATAGTACTCAATAATTTAGGTATCTCCGAAATTTTTGGTTTATTTTCATGTTTATCATTTTTATGTTGCTTACGTTTAAATATTTAAAATATATGTACGTTATGAGTATAGTGGTTGAAGAAGGAGAGTAAATGAAATTCGGGTGTACAATATAAAGTCTATTCAGATGATATTAAGCACAGTGACGTTTCTTACATTAGTTACATGACACACAAGGTATTGCCAAGGGGCGCTGTGGAAACCACTGGCCGCTAAGCTTAATGCGCGGGGAACGTCTGCGTTCTTCTAACAATCTTCTCTTACTCTGCCCTTCTCATACTTCTGACTTTGTTCATTCTTCCTTTCATATTCAGTCCATTCTTCTTTGGAATGCGCTTCCTCTTGATATCAGGACGGCCACCAGTCGGTATGCATTAAAGCGGAAATTGCGGAGTTATTTTCAAAATAAATAGAGTATACTCATCTCAACACCTCTCTCCCTTGAATTCGTATATATGTATATATATATACAGGGTTACAGGGTAAGTCATACTGAATATTAAAGGATGTTATTATTCAGGTCATTTCTGATGAATTTGATTCTGAAATAAAATGTCCGAAACTTAACCGTTATGGAAATATTATATTTTAAAGATTATTTTTAAAAAATCTTTATTTTTTGGCTTTTAGTACTTTTTATTAATGGACATGTCTTCTAACTAGATACATAAAAAAAACGACTCTAGGAGCTCTAATCCCAAAGAAAACGACTAATACTTACACCTTTTGCCATGGGGTGGGTAGAAACTACAGAACCCAGCTTGTTTTGTGTATTGTATTTTTGTATTTACAGTTACAGAACGTGTTGGTATTATTGCACTTGTCGTTTCTTCAATGTCGTATTTGGAGATTCGTTTCCTATTGTGAGTATTATATTTTTCTCAAGTGAGCATAGGTAGCTTTAGTTAACCACACATGAATAAGCTCTGTATCGGATCTGCGCCTAGTATACGCCTGGTTGAAACGAGTCGATGAGACGAGGTGATGCTGATCCGGATCCGAGCTGATAGGTGATATGTATATTGTATAGCATAGCTGCTTAAAAATATTGTTTGCTCTGCCTCATATCCATAAGGCTCATAATCTAGTCTAAATTGGCTTTACATTACAGCGTGATTCGCAAAAGTGGTTGACGTCAATTCTGATGCTGGTTGGCTATGTATTCTTCCGCTATCGCTTCATAGGGACCCTCGCCTGGGAGCTGCTCATCGAAAACAGTAGGAGATCGAGCTTTGTCGATAGGGTAAATTTATTTATTGGTTCTGATATCAAAACGGGTGCTTTGAGTATCTATATAATTATTTCCCACGCGGTTTACTTTAAAGTTTCTGGAAACTGATCATTTAAATTTAAATAAATGTACAACGTCCCTGCATTTATACAAATTATAGGAAATATTAATAATAAATTAATGTGTGATTACGGTTGAAAATTCATAGTTTATTGAACAAAAATCTGGCATGAATATTCATTATCAGAATGCACAGTTTTTAATCCTTATGAATAATTGTTCGGAAATTAATTCATGCATAATTAATCTCATTTCAGTACCATTACATGATGAACTACCTAAAGTCAAGCAGGGCGCCGGCTTGGTTGATACACCAATGTAAGAACTACAAGTTACAACTGTGGCAGATGAAGGCGGGCATACTAAGATCCGACCAACTACAAACACTGCCGCTACCACTGCAGATGGAACTAATCTTCGACATTAATGTCGGCAATTTCCATAACTCCATGCTATTTAGAGAGACTAGTTAGTGTAATTTATACTATACTACAGACTAACTTTATAATGGCAGCTGCGAAGTTTGCGCTGAATTCAATACCTTTGTAAATTCTCACGAAGTTCCTAAAAACGTAGTGGGCGTTTACTTTGGGGCTTTTTGGATAATGATATTGTATTGAAAGAAAGTTTTCGTTAATTAAGAGCTGCTCCGTGCACATTTTGTTAAAGTTTGTTAGTCTTCTATTGTCTGTGTTTTAAGTGGAACATCTTTAAAGGAAAATCTTTGACGTTTACCGAAATTCTCAAGGTTTTTCTAGTTATTTGTAAACTAATATTATACGGACGTCGTTTGTAGTTTCGTTGAGGTTGATTGATGAATATTGCCAAACCATTACAGCCTATCTTTCTTGCTTATCATCCATATTGTAGAAATAAGTTCCATTTGAATTTTGCTCGACAACATTTCATCATTATGCTCTCTTTTCAAGAGCATGTTTTTTAAACTTTAACAACTTAAGGTATTGAAACGTATATATGACGATAACATATAACCGTATAACGTAGGTATGAATTCACTCAGGGTCCGTAAAGGTAGCCCGCGAAATTTAATTTTTCTTACGTTTTTTCCAATTTGCAGGTAAGTGTCAGGTTGTATCTTGATCAAAATATGATTCGCAACCATAACAAATATGTATTTATTGAATTGTAATCATTTCTAAGTTAGATTTGTTCTCAAATGTCATGATTTCATGAAAAAGTCACTTAAATCAAAATATTTAGACTTCTAGTCTAAATATTTTGATCAAGATACAACGGAAAATTTCAAAACGGCTATTTGACACTTTCCGTGACCCAAGAGCTGGTTTTTACCTTGGGCAGAGGCTAAGCATTGCCATACAACGTGGCAATGCGGCCAGCCTCTTGGGTACATTACCAGTCGACAGCGATGCGGATGAATTTTTCAAATGTTGTATTTTAGTTTTTGAATAGTTTTAGTTAAGTTAGTATATAATTTTGCAATTTTTATTAATTAATTAGTTATAAGTTGTCATGGACCCACTTGTAAATATCACAATCATTACTTAAATAAATAAAAAAATCATAAAAAAAAAAAAAAAAAACTGAACAAACAAACATTGACAAAAATAAATTATGAAAGTTGAATTTCACGGCTACCTTTGCGGATCCACTGGGTTCTTTGTAAGTATACTTATTTTTATGTCTTGTAGAGGAATCATTTATGCGTCAAATCTCACTCTTGATGCGTCATGAGCTGTACTTGGCGGGACAGCATATCTGGAGTCAAGGCGTGGTAAAGAGTGGAATGATTTGCATCAAAAGAGGCGTAATCGAAATGTTATCCGACGAGGATGACGAGAGTCCTATGATTGCGTTCAAAGACGGAACGGTTAGTATTCAAAGAATATCTATTATGTGGAAGAGGCAAGTAAAAAGTTGGTAATTAAATATTGGTAATAGTGGGGACAGCACAACCATAATTATTTTGCCTTTTTAATGTTTTGAGTGCTATTTATGCAAGTTTTAGATAATAATCATGTTTATGTTTTGCTTATTAGCAAAAAGCATAATATTAAACATAAAACACCATTACTATGTTACCTATAACCGATAATGAGTATCATTTTCGTAATGTAATTGCCTGTTTAGGTTCATAAAGGTCATTTAATGCACAATATTATCCAAATATTTATTGATTGATTATTTCAATAACTACTCTCTTTCTTAAATAATATTAATTTACTGAGATCAATTCGCTAGTCGCTACAGTTACTTAGTTGAACGATAAAAACACGTTACCACACTGTGTGAAGAGGCTCTAAAGTCACAATTCTACTGAACTACTTTAAAAGTTGTTTTCTAAGTAGGTACATCGTCCGGTCACTAATGAAGGTGCTCTCTGAGTAAGTTGGTGAGACAAGCGGTAATTTTGTTCCAGGTACTTGGCGAGTTAAGCCTGTTCTACTCGATTCCGTCCAAAGTTACTGTGAAGGCGGCTACTTACGTTGAGTTACAGGTCAGTGTGTACTTACCTACATTTGCTTATGATGGTTTGAGAAACTTGTCATAACGATGGTGTTTTTAAGAGGGCTTATTCTAAAAGTTAGCAACGTCGCAAATAACTGTCAAATATTTACCGGTTTTGATTAGTTTGGCAATAATACTGTACGGAAACATGAAATGTGGCTAACTAGCGAACTAAAATATTGATTAAGAAATGCAATAATTAATATCGTAACACCGAATATTTAGTTTTAGTTGTAAACTTTTCAAATGCCTTTTTGACACCTAAAACGGTTATAACCTCAAATTCAGTGTTATAATTGCAATTTATTATTAATACTTTAGTTCGCTAGTTAGCCACATTTTATATTTTCATACAGTAATATTGCCAAATTAATCAAAACAGCATGACATCACATATTTGACATCTATTTGCGACGTTGCCCGCTATCAGAATAAACGCTTATAAGATTACTGGCAATTTGGACTATGTTTAAAGTATGTCTAAACGATGGATGGACTGTTTGAAAGATGACTTGGCTAGAAAGGGGCTGTCTAACGAGATGACGACTAATAGAGAAGTAAATTAGAGTAAGGGCAAGAGAATCCTAAGTCCGAAGTCCTACTAACCGCTAAGGTACCATCACATAGTCGACCGCAGGCGGCAGCAGCAGGCGACGTGTCGCCTTAACACGACAGGTTTAATCTAATCTGCGTGCGCAATTTATTGGCAAAACATGTAAACAAACACGAGTTTTCCACTTAGACAAACATCAACTTTATACAAGTGTAAATAAAGTTGATTTTAGACCGACTAGTATTGTTGAATAAGTCATTAAAAATATGAAGTTGTAGCGCAAACTGAACCTTATGTGTAGGTATTACAGTTGTTTTTCCTAAAACTCGGGTTTGTTTACATGTTTGGCAAATGAATTGGGAATGCAGATTATGTGTTTCTATGAAATACCTTCCGTAGCTCACGGTCACGTTTTCATACAAATACGCATTATTATTTTATTTATATATCATGAACAACGTTTCTTATAAAAATCTTAACTTAAGAACTATGCCCCGCAAAACCGTTTTCACGGTTTGTCTGCAGGAATAGAACAAATAGTATTACAAATAAGGTTTATTGTTAGTGCGGACACTTAATTTTCACTTATTGCACTTATAAAGTTACAAACCAGATAACCAAAACATATTGATGATAAATACACATAGATAGATGACCAAATGGAAACCAGTCGTGTCGTGGCGACACGTCACCTGCTGCTGCCGCTTGCGGTCGGCTATGGAATGGTACCTTTAAGTTATTGTTTCTTATCGACATCGAAAAGGAGCTTTTCCACAGACGACGGTACAAGAGACGAACTGACGCGAACTATATTTATTTATCTTAAAATTTTGCTCGTTTTTCTATCATCTAAGGAATTGTTATTATGATTGTTAAATGTACTGTCGCTATTGCTACACTGCTTACTTTTGCTCCGTGTTCAAACCAAAAACGACAGTCGCGCGTATACGCAATCTTCATTTAAACGAGCGCCTTAGACATTTAAATGTTTATAAGACTGCTTGAACTTGTCAATTATTGTTTTTCCTTAATCTTACAGGTTTTGCGAAGGACAGATTTCATGCGAGTTATTGCAGAGCATCCCACCATGTTTGATCATATACGAGATAAAATAATGCATAGACTTCAGAGTTCGAGAGCTAGACAGGTAATAAGAATAAGAATCATTTATTTGCAGAAAATACAGGTTGTAAAAGTTGGTGGTTAATGTACAGTTCATATTTTGCCTGTCTAGGGCATGCAAATTAATTTTACAATTATAGGTATCTAATAGGCACCTACTTATTTAAGATATAGGTACAGAAAAATACCTATGTAGGTACAATTTATTTTTTATTTTTTATAAAGTTTTTTTTATTTTTTTTACAATAAATATAAGTACCTACACACTTATCAAAACTTAACCTAAAAATAACATTTTATGTTACAACAATTCTAAAACACTTCAGAAAACAAATAGGAAACTTAAAATAACGTGTAGAGTTAATTGCAGAATGAGTACGTATTGAAATAGTATTAAAACAAAAAAAGTACATTCACCGTATTATATAGTTATATTGTGTGTTTTATTTAGTCTGTGCTAAATAAATGTATATTCGTTCTTTTTTTTCTTTCTTTCTTTCTTTCGTAGTATACACATATATTACGTCTATTCCCCGTGGAGTTAGGCAGAAACTACCTACAAGGCCACCAGCTACGATCCTTACATCCTCTGAAGACTTATCCTAATATAAATAAAAGGAGTACAAAGTAAAAAAAATAAAAAAAAAGACGAAGCAATTTTTACAGCCAAAGATAACAATTCTCTGACTCCTGCGCTAGTTATAACTGTGTTACAGGAGACAGTGTCCTCCCGTAATAAAAAGACACAGATTTTAAGCAAAATGTGTTTCTTTCATTCAAATGGAGCCCTAACGAGCGTCAATACTTTATGTTTGGCGCGCACTGGGCAGACAGCCACTCTAAGTACCGAACTTGGTTACTTGGTTATCAAAATCTTTCAACCGCAGTAAGAACAATTTCGCATACGTCCCCCCAACACGAAATAAGAACAAAGAACAATGTTCAGTAGTTTCTGCATAATTAGATATATCATCATCATCGAGAGGAAACCGGCATGCCTGAGAGATATTTCTCGACGGCATGTGAAGCCAAATCAGAGACCCGTGGGCGTCATAAAATCTCTAAAAACCACACGAAAAAGCAAGATCATCATCCACAGCCCTACTTTTTCGACCCATTGCTATAGGCCTCTCTTTCCTTGTGCCAATCCCCGCGCTCCTGTGTCAGCCTCATCCAGGTTCTACCCGCGATGGCAATAATGCCAAAAAAGTCGTGCGTCCACCTCACTTCCGCACTGTGGATCGAAAAAAGGCTCTCGAAGACATTCATTTGGAGCTTAAATTCTAAAAAGTCCAGTTTTTGCTTGTAATGCCTTCTAATTTATGTATGCATAATATTGGCTATTAGAAGCCATTCAAGCAAAAAATCGACACTTGAAAATTTAAGCATCAATGTCGTCGAGACCGTGCGCCGGATGACCGACATTTTGTCTTCCAGTCCTTGGACGCCACTTGGTCACTGTCTTTCTCCATCTGTTATTCCTGTGCCCTGCCAGGTGTCCTACCCAACTCCATTTCTGCATATACCTTCTCACAAAGTTTTAAGTTTCATCAATTAAAAAGTCTTTCGGCATAAAATTACGAAAAAGCTAACTTATTTTGAAATTTGCGCCATTTTGAACAGTTTACAATGTTCATTCGGAATTTCAGTTGTAGGTTTTAGTTTCAGCGTCAGCAGTTTGTTCAGGCCGCCCACCTACTTTACCCTAGAATAATAAAGTAGTTGTAACTTCAGAATTTAATTTTAACATTATTACCATTCTATATTAACTTTTTTTGGCTTTAATTATGAGGCTTATTATTTTAATTTATGTCTGTTACTTAGTTCCAGATAAATTCGTTAATTAAAAAAATAACTTTGTAACCATAGAGAGACAGAATAATTTATTTTAATTAAGGCTTGTTTTAAATAACGAAATTGAACACATTCATTCGCTTTTTGGATTAGATGAGACCTAAACTTGCTTGGGCATCATAAATTTCAGATATTACTTTTTTTCCTTTATAATGAAAAAATATGTTTTTCTTACTACGCGGTAAGGATTTTTCTACAGTTTATTTCCCAAACTAAACAATTCCTACAGTCGTAAAACAACAATTTAAGCATACAATTCCATCACTAAGGAAATTCTCTTTATTTCTCTAGGAAGCCATAGAGAGATACGATAAAGGAGACTCGAGACTAATTCGCACCCGATACCGACCCATGAAAGTGCTCAAAGACAAGTTGGCAGGGGTCGAGGAAGAAGATCCCACTTTTGTAGATGACTCTCACATGTATTATAGAGGTAATAGAATTTCTATTTCGCTGTTTGAGCTTAGTTTTCTGTTCTGCGGATCGTGTAGTTTGAAGTGAGTTTTGAATTTATATACTACTAGCTTTTGGCTGCGGCTTCGCACGCGTGTAGGTGGGCAATGAAATGAAATGTTTGCAGTGCCCTGACGGTGTTCATGTACAAAAACCGAGAGTAATAAATATTGTAAATGTGTGATGTGCATGAGAGCAAATAAATAAATAAATTATCCCACTAAAACGTATTACCGTAACGCGCACGCGCATAAAGCTCACAGTCCGCATGTCTTCCGCATGAATCACTTCGTCCATTGGTGAAAATCGTATGAAAATCCGTTCAGTAGTTTTTGAGTTTATCGCGTTCAGACAGACAGACGCTTCGAGGGGACGTTGTTTTATAATATGTAGTGACTGTTCTACAATTTCTCTGAATTTCTAGGTTTATACTTTTTACTTTGAATTGCAGTAGTTTTTGAGTTTATCGCGTTCAGACAGACAGACGTGGCGAGGGGACGTTGTTTTTATAATATGCAGTGACTGTTCTACAATTTATGTGAATTTCTAGGTTTATACTTTTTACTATGAATCGTTTTTTTACTTTGGAAAAGTAGTTAAGAGCGTTTATTCGGAAAGTGGGCAACGTCGCAAATAGATGTCAAATATTTCACTGCTTTGATTAATTTGGCAATATTACTGTGTGGAAATAAAAAATGTGGCTAACTAGCGAACTAGAATATTAATTCTGAAATGCAATAATTAATATCGTAACATCGAATTTTTAGTTTTAGATGTAAAAAATCTATTTGGAAAGTTTCAAAATGCGTTTTTTACACCTAAAATGGGCACAACTTCAAATTCATTGTTATAATAGCAATTCATTATTAATGTTCTAGTTTGCTAGTTAGCCACATTTCTTATTTCTATTCAGTAATATTGCTTTATGAATCAAAACAGGCCAATATTTGACAGTTATTTGCGACGTTGCCAACTTTTAGGATAAACCCTCTTAAATTTAAGTAGTTACAAAACCTGGTAACCTAACCAAAACCCCTACCTAATAGAGAGTTTTTTAAATATTAATTAATATCCACATAAACAAAAAAACGTAAATGATTAATTAATATTATAGCTACGATGAAAGCTACGCTCATGCTACGAGATTAACGTAGCTCATTTCTCGTAGCACCGACCTACGCCGCAGCTCTCGCGTAGTCCTTCGCATTTACCTGCATAACGTTTGTTCATTGTTTAGACGAGAACAATGAACGCCAGCCAAAGTTCACTCCGGAGTACCTGGAGCTATATCACATGTCCAGCAACGTGACCACGATAGATGCACCTCATATTTGTCTAAGATCCAACTTCCCTTGGATACTGAAGCCTGATACCGAGTTTGTAAGTAAACGCTTTAATTATGCTTTTGTTAGCAAAGTTTTAGGAGATTGTAAGTAGAAATGTGCCGGTAATCTGAGGTGTATTGCAACAGCATATTGGGTTGAATATGAATATTGTGTGGAACATATAAAACAACATTGTTTTCAAACACCATCCAGTATTCCTAAAAATTGTATGTATTATTCATAGTATGACTCACGTATTTTAGACATCAGTCTTATTTCGTGTTATTAAAAAAAATTGACACTCGAAAGTCGACACCTGCAATAAAATACACCCCAGGTGACGGTTATTTATACAATCAAATGAGTATGCTTTTAAGAGGGTTTATCCTAAAAGTTGGCAACGTCGCAAATAACTGTCAAATATTTATCTGTTTTGATTATTATAGCAATATTACTGAATAGAAATAAGAAATGTGGCTACCTAGCGAACTAGAATATTAATAATGAATTGCAATTATAACATTGAATTTGATGTTGTACCCATTTTATGTGTAAAAAACGCATTTGGAAAGTCTCCAAATAGTTTTTTTACGTCTAAAACTAAATATTCGGTGCTACGATATTAATTATTGCATTTCATAATCAATATTCTAGTTCGCTAGTTAGCCACATTTTTTATTTCCACGCAGTAATATTGCTAAATTAATCAAAACAGTGAAATATTTGACATCTATTTGCGACGTTGCCCACCTTCAGAATAAACGCTCTTAACTGACTTCAAAAAAGGAGGATGTTATTTGAGGAGTGTTTAAACTGGTGCTCTGTTTTATAAAGTGACGGTATATATTCTACGTACTGAACCAACCAGACATTACAGACACGAATGTTCGACGTAGCCCACTTCCTGATGGTCCTGTACGTGTGCTTCATGTCCCCGTATTCGGCGCTACAGAACCATCACTCCGACGCCGAGAAGGTTCTCACTACGATTCTGATCTCCGGATTACTGCTGAACATCTATATACAACTCACTACTGCTACCTTTGAGAATGTAAGTTTGTGGGTAGTAAAATTATACATAAATCGGTACTAGGAACTTAGGGTAAATACGGAAGGTTTAAACTTGGTTAAGGTCATGTTTTGGTGTGTTTGATTTGGTTTGTGACAATAGTAAGCGGTTTAAAGGGTTTTGGTACTTTGTATAGAGTTTAGCTTGACTGCCCCTTTGGTTTCAAGCGCGACTGCTGAGAGTGGGGTCCGAGATTCGATTTTCGAGTCAAGCAAAGTGTTATTATTAGTTTTTTGCATTAGGAATTTCATAGTAACAGTGTAGGAGTTGCGAAGATGGCGGTATGATACCACCTTGCCTCGGAAGTGGCCCTGCGCCTGATCTCTCTCCAGTCGTGTCGGATTGCCGTCCCATCGGACTATGACAGTGAGGGAAGAGAGAGTGCACCTGTGTCTGCGCACACACTTGTGCACTATAATATTTCCCACTCCGAAGGCTGATCTCCGCTGAGATTGGTCGCCATGGCTGAAATTAGGTCTGGAGGACTATTATAGAGTTTATGTAAAACATAACTATTTCTTCCTTTATCTGTATAATAATATATCCTGAGCTAAACCTTCTAAGGGGTAAGACAAGAGTTTGATGTATTAACAGTAGAAGCACAGGTTTAACATGGAATGTGTTGGGCCTATTGTCCTGATAAGTTTTTATAAAGCTCAAAAGTGTTACACAATATAATCAGGCAGATATTATAATATCATGTTACGTAATTCCTTAAAAATAATACCTAAATTACCAACATCTGTACCTACCTACAATAAACTCACAAGAATGAATACAAAGTAGTCTCACAAACAACCGCGTTCAAGAGAGCTCAAAAGCAACGTGACAGCGTTCCTTTTTAACTTCAAGGCTAGTGATAACTGGCTTTTTGACATCAACAAAAATATATTCTTGTTAAATGTTTGTCATAAAATAGAGTAAGTTCTTAAGTTGTTTGTTCAGCGGTTTAGCCTCCGCCTACGCTGAAAATTGGAGACGCCGCAGGCCACGTGGCCAGCACATTAAAGTCCACATTCCACTGCTACTTAGGATGAGCACGGAGAGGTTTGCCATTTTAGCTGCGCGGTTCATCTGTTTGCCAGCCACGCATTCTTGGATCTTTTGGCGCTCGAATGACGTTAATCGGGGGGCGCTGTTGGTAAACATTTGTGCAATATTGTTTTGTGAGATGTATAGAAAAAACAAGATAGCGGTGTTAGTTCTGATTTTGACCACGCGCCAAAAATATATTTTTATAGGTAGGTATAAGTTGGCCGCGGGTCGCAGTGGACGATTCTGCTTACTTTTTCATACAAAGCGAAGCTTCATAAAAGCGCGTAGCTTAGCTGGGTATGCTATGCAGGGGCGCCTTCAATCCCAAATAAACGTGTTACCGTGAAAGTCGAAATTCTAAGAAAATTAATAAGTTTATTTCTATTTGTTGGTTGAAAGTATAAAAGAGAAAACTACGCCTACACGTCGCATTATTGGTAGGCCGATGAAAATGTCATGCCATGTTCATGTAATTGGAGTTTAATGAAATATTTGTACAAGTAAATCAAAAGTAAACAAATATGTGGTCTATAGTTACATTGTTCTACATAGGTCTGAATGTTGGTATTTGTAAATTATCCTAGGACACAAGAGAAAAACATAGTGGGAAACTAGATTTTGCAAAAAAAAATCTACGATGACGAAATTTGACGTGTGGTGAGTGAGTGTGTCTAGTTTCTTACAACAATCATGCAGCAATTATCTACGCGAGAAGTTGTCTTGGTCGCAACTTCTGGCCTAGATAATTGCTTGTTCGTGCTTGTCTATCCTTTAGGAACTGACGAGGTTGCTTATTGGAAAGGATAATTAATTAAAATTTTGTATCACACTATCGACATTTTGTTATCAAGCCTATGAATATAAGAAAACTCCGACTAACGAAATCACAAGCGATGAAAAACGAAATAATGAATCCCATTCCATTCACTCAGACCCTAATACAAAAAACAATAAAAATAAATAACAAGTTTAGGTTCAGTCAGGTAAATGCTTACGTACAGAGAGACCCTATAAACTATAGCAAATAAAGGCCCAGTTCGCTATTTTAGTTATTATTGTGGTACACAAAGAGCCTGCTTGATTGGATCGAACGGCACAAAGGGAGGTTTGGTAGCGTGTACTCGGTTAATTCAAATCAATTAATGACACTGTGAGGTTTGATTCACAATTGGTGTAAACGTTGATGTATTGCTATGGTTCTGCTCGAGTGTATTGGGAAGGTTTAGGCTGCCTGCAAACGAGACCGCAACCGCAATGTGACCAGATCGTTATCCGTGTGTTCTAATGTAAACTGCGTTGGAACCGCATCGTAGTCGCTGGAAGACGAATAGTTAAGGATGTCCTCGTAAAAAATTATAGGGAATATGCATGAGATTCAAATAAGGTTTTTTTTTTAATAAACACAATTATTACTTCAGAATCATGCCTCCATCAATAGTTTTTATTATAATTTAATAATGAGCAAGAAATTTATTTTTAAAAAGTTCAAAAAAACTGTGGGAAATTATATTCCATATTCCATAATGGCAACGACACGGCTGTACACAGGTATTACTTGAATAAAATTGCAGATATGGAGGTATCGGGACGTTAATCAATGAAAGACTATTTATTATTTCTATCGTAATTTTTGATAACATTATTTTTACAATTTTCTTATTCCTGACGTATCCATGTCAGTCCTAATTTCTTTCTTGTTTTCTTCTTAATACGTATCAGCGTTTATCTCATTATTTTTTTTGCAATTATCTTATAATTACTAGAAAATGTTGCATATTACAAGTAAATAGTTTGCAATCTTTACAGTACCTACAGTGTACATAATTAGGACAATAGGTAGAAGCTCTTCTTTTCCTTCTCTATTTGTTTTGGAATTTTAATTGATTGTTTGAATCCTACGTTAAGCCTATTTATATCTAATTTTCTCAAAAGTGACTCTCTCTCGCGCCTGTTGCGGACTCAATCCATCAGCAAATGCTGCACGTCCTCAATCTGATTACATTCTGTACAATTCGGTAAATCAATAACCTTTAAAAGACAATGTTTTTCTTTGGCCTGTTGCTAGCTTGTAATG
Source organism: Agrochola macilenta (assembly GCA_916701695.1). Taxonomy (NCBI): domain Eukaryota; kingdom Metazoa; phylum Arthropoda; class Insecta; order Lepidoptera; family Noctuidae; genus Agrochola; species Agrochola macilenta. The sequence goes on from OU753557.1 coordinate 15,200,865, forward strand.
TCAAGGTCTGCAGCTTATTCCCTCGTGTAAAATGCGCAATAGTAATTAAAAAGTTGCTCAGGTATCGAATGCTCTCCATGAGAAGCACAGTTCATGTGATGAGCCTGTTTGCTATACCTACTCGTAATTGCGCCTTGAGTGTATGTGTTGCATCAGAATTCGGAGAGTTAGTAGTTAATTGTTGTTGTTAGTAATTGCTAAGCCATTTTGATGTACTTGGAGTGGCAATTAACGATTCTGCACATTCTATGGAGAGGCGACCAGAATTAGGGTGCTATAAAGCGTAGCAGATTTTAGCATTGTTACTTATTTTTTGAAACTTTTTACAAAATTCTAATATTCTCATAATTTGATGCTGAAGAAAAAAAAAACATAATTATAAATGTTTTAATCCAGTTTTCATAATAACTAGGTATATTTACATAATTATTCTCCTACCGCCTCTGAACTGCTTTCATCCCGCTGTTTACCTATGTTTTTAAACACTTTTTTACAGAACATAAGAAAAGAAACTGTGAAAGAAATAGCAGAAATTAAAATGTCAACCGTTGGTTTTTACCTAGACATTGTCTCTGTATTCCCTGTGTCAATCTTCACTGACACTATGGACCCTCAGGGAGAGACGATAGCTGGTCAGATAGCCATACTGTTTCCTATACTGCAAGTGTGGCATTTATGGGATTATCTTAACAAGTGGGCAGGGAATTTTGATAGTCACGCAAAGGTATGTTTCGACTCTTTATAGAATAGTCAACCTCGTTATTGTTTTATTCCTAGAAAATTTACACTTTAGAGTCAGCGCCACCACTGAAGTCCGGCGGAAAATTGTGGAACTACGTGTTTTTTTATGCAATTTGATGTCATGACATCTTTGACTTAGACACTAGTGCCGCGTCTATCGGACTTGAGTGGTGGCGCTGACCCTTGTCATTATATGCGTAACCACAGATGTACTAATAATACATCTATGTGCGTGACATTGAACCTGTGGTGGCTTCTACATCGCCACATGCGAACTACGCATCAAAAACCTGACGACATACAAAATCCTGACGTCACACAAATCCTGTCCTGCATCGCGCAATTAGAGTTTACCACGCGAACGACATATATAAGACTATCCGACATCAATCGTTGGGCATTTGCCCGCCAGACACGACACCCGTCTGGTCGGAGGATCTTCCCTTTTCTATAGAGGATGAGTGACTTTTACACCCTGTTCCTCATGCCTCTAAAAACCTTAGGGTGATAAGGCAATTACGCGGTCGACTATACTAAAGGATTTTGTATGTCAACTGATGGAGCTCAGGAAGTCTTCAATGGACACTAATTTCCTTTCTTGATAATAAATAGTCATGTTAACAAACATTATGATATCTGATTAAACCCTTGTAATACCTTTAATGAAAACTTTGTACCTAATACCTCACACATTCGAGCTCTTGCCAGTTCAGAAACCACAGTTTCACATATACAATTTCGTCCCGCATCCACTAGTAAACGTAGTGGTTATATTCTCCTAAAGCTCCTTGTATACAGCCTTGGTGGTTTTATATTTATTGTTTTATCTATTATTTGCAGCTGCTGATACTAATGAAGTTCTGCCTCATATTCATTATATTTTGTTACTGGTCCGGATGTTTCTTATATCTCTATGCGTGTCCGAGGAAATTGTGTCGTGCGGTAATTATAAACTTAAATATTAATTATAATTTCTGCCTTTTGTTAAATATTTTTCTAAGCGTTAAGTCTAGTATCATTACTATCACCAAACCTTTAGTAATCTACTCGTAGTAAACATGAAATTGACATACATTTGATTTACTAAAACAAGCAAGTCATTTCCTATAAACAGTATTCGCTTTTATAACAAGTTGCCAAAATCGGTTACAGAACTTCGCGATGGAAAATTTTAAACTCACATCAAACGTCCTTATCTAAAAATCATATTACTTAATCCTTAAAATCACTGTTACCGGTTTATTTCTGTTTCGGACTCCATTATTGACGAACGAAAAAATTTTGAACTAAAATCTACAATCTGACGTTTGATTTCACGCTGTTTTACATAACCTCTAACCCGCTGTATTGATAAATGCAAAACGTTTATGCGATTGCCGCGTGTTAATTATGAAAACGGCTAAACGTCGTTCAGCTGTTTTACATAACGGAACTGTTTTGTAAAACAGCTAGTGGTTATGTAAAACAGCCGATTCGACAATCCATCTGCGACATTACACTTGTACAGTTAACCCAAACTGCTCTTTTCCAATTTGTGTACCTACTTCTAATCAATATAATACGTACGGAAGTGACAAACGGTTTTTAAAAGTCTAATCGACACATTTGCTGATCCATGTCAATTAATTTGATTGAATATAATCAATCACAGCAAGTAACAAAACAGTCAACGTGAGTTTTACAATCAATCAGTAAATTTTTGTATTGATTGGCCATGGAGAAAACACCCGGTTTTAGCCAAGCGCAGCACATGCAGCCGCAGCGCAATGTATTTTAATGCAAAAAAAACGTGCAGTGCGGACCGCCTGTAGTGTGCGTTGGTTCATAGAAAATGATCGAAAGTGATGAAGGAGGATTTGTTCAATGTGCCGCCATTAGGCAGCCTTTACACTTGTAAGTTACTTTCGTAAAATGTATGTAAGTAACTTATGACCGTAAGATGTAAAAATAAATTACGATAAGCTACTTGCTAGAGAGTTTATATTTGCAAATTTATCGTAAGTTAATCACGTAAGCCACTTACATGAGGAAACCTTACAAGTGAAATGGCGGCCTAGGCTCTTATTTCAAAACAAATTATTCATGAATTTCCAACAGAACACCTGGATGTCCCAACTGATATACTGGGAGACGAAGGTGTTCATGGCCATCGAGGCGCATCACGAGAGCCCTATGAAGACGTCATTCCTGTTCGGCACATCCGTGTTTACTGGTATAGGCAGCTCGGAGCTCGCGCCTGGCGACCTCGATCTTATTGTTGTGAGTGCTAGATAAAGCTAATGTTTAATTATTGGCGTACGGGTAAGCTTACCCTACGGGTCAGATAAAAATAAGACAGCGACTTTGGTTTAAGTAGTACCAAAGTGCTACACACATGTTCGGGTTGGCACATTACATTCCAATGTTCAAGTTAATGGAATAGAGTTGGACCCTGTTGAGTCAACAGTTTTTCTTGGAATAACTATTGACGGTAAATTACAATGGGGCCCACACATAGAAAAATTGTCAGGAAGGCTCAGTTCGGCCGCATATGCTGTTAAAAAAATTAGACATATAACAGACGTAGATACAGCCAGAATTGTTTATTTTAGTTACTTTCATAGTCTTATGTCATATGGAATTCTTCTTTGGGGAACCTGTGCGGACATTAATACTATCTTTGTTCCACAGAAAAGGGCTGTTCGAGCCATTTACAACCTAGGTCCAAGAGATTCCCTTCGAGAGAAATTCAGAAAAATAAATATTCTGACTCTACAGTCAGAATATTTATTTCTATCCTCACAATATATTTTTGAAAACCTATTGTATGTACACAAAAATACATCAAATTTTAAGAAAATGTCCGATATTCATAGTTTAAATACCAGGAATAAACACAACCTTGCTGTACATAGCACACGTCTCCACAGAGTAAGCAACTCGTTCATGGGTCATTGTATACCCTTTTACAACAAACTTCCCATTGACATTCGAAACTTGGGTAAGTTTAAGTGTTAAACGATTTAAAAGCTGTATTAAAACCAAACTTTGTAAAAAAGGGTACTATAAAATTTCAGATTATTTAGAAGATAAAAAAGCTTGGGATTGAGCTGCTCGCTCTGCTAAGCCTGTAAAAACCATAAAACTTGACATTTTAAATTATTCATCACAATAAACCAGTTTTATATACACATTGACATTGTTGAAAATTATATTCAAAATGACACGATTACTTTGTAAAGTATTATATTATTTTAATTATTGTGAATGTGAGGACTATGTGGATATCTTTTTTTTTCCTTTTCATTTATTTTTTCTTTCTCAGTTTTAATGATGGTCTGGCAGTTTGAGTAGTTGATGCAGCCTATCCAAATATCCTTTCCTTGGTATTGTTCGTCGAGTTGAGCTCCTTAAGTTCTGAGTTGAGCTCCACGATTACTGACAAATGCTTGCACTGACTGGACAGGTCCACTCAAATCTGTGTGGTTCTTTCCTCAAAAGACCATTTCAGACACTAATCTACATGGTCCTCACATGGCTTGACCAAGATTATGTCTGGACTTTAAAAGAGACTGCGACCTCTGAGTTTGTTTCGGTCTTTCTTCTCAGAGTAGTCAGATAGGAAACACCGACCTCACCTAGCTTATTTTTTAATATTTTTTATATGACATGTAAAAGTGATTCCGATATCCTATTTACAGAATAAACAATTTCATTTCATTTCATTCGATTCGGCAGCGTTTGTTGAACAACAAAGTCAGCCCATTGTATTAAGTTTTCATTCGACTCGTGCCGATCGCCAAACTCTGTTCGGCATCTACCTTCACTGAATCATGTTCGGGTCGGGTCGCCACAAGACAATTCGAGCCGAGCCGAGCGTCTTTTTCCATATCTACATATACTATACATATTCGATTTTACCGGTCGGCTGAGCCGAATCATACCAAGTCGAACATGTGTGTATCACCCCTAACTCTTGGTAAAAAAGTGTTGTATTACTATTCATTAAGAGTAGATCTTGCCACCATTGCTTCTTCTTTCGTATCAGCACGGAATTCAGGCGAATAGCTAAAATTGTCGTGGTAAAAATGCTGCACGACGTGCCCGACGCACATAGTACCTATTGCAGCTTATGTTATGGAGACTATACTAATGCACCCATTCAACGTTGCATGTTTGTTGATACATCGTTTCTATTATATAATATTTTTTTGGAATTATATTGTACGGGATGTAATAAGTAGCGTTGGTAAGGGACAGTCCGTTTAGTTACAGGAAACTCTACTTGGAAGCGGTTGTATGATCTGCAGATACATGTGAAGTCCAACTTAAGTAGCTTAGGTAGATATTACGCAGAACTACATGTAGGCCCAGATTTAGAGGTCTCGAAAAAAAATTGGAAGGGACGAAATTTTTATTCACTATTATCAATAATTAAAAAAAACGAGAGTAGTTTCTGTCAATATCGTCATCACATTTCGATTAAATCAATGATAAATTATGTCAAAGTCCAAAGAATCAGTAGTGTCCCTATTCTGCAAGTAAGAAACAGTAAATTTTTATTATGGTTCTTTAATAACGTTTAAACTTCTTTTACAAGGTTAATATCGAGTGTGGCCTCCTCTTGCTAAAATAACAGCTTGCATTCGCGTACGCATACACGTGGAATTAGCACCTTCGATATGTACCGGTATGCATTCAATGTGCCATTTTCTATGAAGACTAATTCCCTACGGTCCAATGAATTTATCGCTATCCAAAACATAACGGAGCCACCATAAGCACGTATGAAGTTTGAACAGTAATTTTCTTTGACCCATCTAAATCCCGCCTATGACTTAAATTTGAATTCGTAAAGAACTTTTTTATAGTCTACGACACTATTATACAATAACATGCCAGTAATATATTCAAACGAATAAAACAAAAGTATACAAAAGTAAAGAAAAAGATAAGTGTTAGGTGAATGGAACTCAATACTCAATACTTTATTGCATTCCATAATGTGAGATAAAACAGTTGGTATGTTTAGACATTGTATCAATTATGGACCCTGTCGGGCACAGCAAAGTTAATTAAATGATAATAGGAGAGAGGATGAAGGTGCTTTTTGTTTAGAAGAATTAAATGAAGTAGGTACATATTACATTAAAATGTTATGTAGCTTCTTTGGTATTTATATTTTGTATCATAATTATATTTAATTGCGTAATTATATTCCTATTTGTATGAGTCTTAATATTTGGGTTTAATTTAATGCATGGTTATACTAAAATTATAAAAATATTCAAATTATTAGTGTGTCTTTATTATTTAAACGAGATTTAATTAGCTATTTATTATAATTAATTTAAGTTTATAGTATTTTCACGTTTTTTAAATAAGTAAATTTATTAATTCTAATTGTTTTTTTTTTTTAGTTTTTTGTTTTTTCCATAACATTTTATTACTTTTAAAATTTAAATGAACTTTGCGGTTTTTTTTCGATTGTGATCATTTTAGTGAAATCCAGTTCTAATATAACTAATATAATAACTTTGATAGGCGGTTCAGTGTCATTGTAGTACAAAAGTATAACGAATTACATTATTTAAATTTTCATTTTCTAAAATGAGCGCTCTCCAGTGCAGTTTGACACAATCAACACCAAGTACCTACATTCTTAATGTCATTTCAACATTTGGAAATGTAGCCATGAGGTTTTCGAGTACTTATTTTGTTATAAGAGACCGTCATTTGAAATAAAAATGGATATCGAAAACTTTTTTAAATTCAGTTTTTGGGATCAAAATAACTCAACGGAACATTTAATTTTATAAGACCATCAATGCAGGACATGCAAAGAAAATTTAAAAAGTTACCTTGTAAATGTGAACTTTTTTCTCTTTGATGATCACAAAGGATGTATTTTTTCTTATCTAAATTAAAATTAATTTTGGAGGCCCCTTCCTTGTGGACGCCCGGGGCTAGTGCGGGTGTTGGCCTATCCTAAATCCACCCCTGAACTACGTGAATTAGAGTCCTGTGAAATGTATTTGTATTAAAATCTATGTAAGACAAGATTAAAATCACTATTCTGATAATTAACTAATTCCTACCTAAGTGTTTTGAGGATACCGTTTGGTTTCAACTTTTTAATTTAAATGAGATTCTTTTTTGTCGTTGTTTACAATAATAAAAAATAAAAAGTTTAAAAAAAATATGCAACATTGCCACTGAGAAAAAAAACATTACGAAACTATCGTTTTATCCGAGGTATCATCACCCAAGAATTTTCTTCTATATAACATTGTCAAATAATACAAGATTTAGTATGCCACTATTAATAATAAAACTTCAGCTATCCTGATAGCTAGTGTAGTCTATCGTAAAAACGCGAACCTTCTCGCCTCCATACAAAAACACTTCATATTTTACCCCACGTATGTTTCCCGTTATCTTCCGCACCATAACCATATATTTTTCTCTGAAATTTTGTTCAATGCACAAAAAGTTTTATGGAGTGTAGGGTTCGATTTATTATGGGCCAATGTTTTTTCATGTGGTTTCAGTCACGTAAGATTTACTAGATATTGGAAATATTTCTTTATTGTCACCTGTTATGTTAGCCCATTAAATTAAGTTTCTTCGTGACTTTCGTGTTCAACATTTCGTAACAATATTACCAACATTTAATTCGACGTTGATTTCTATAGTCATATTAGGCAAACAGTAAGTTAGGTAAAAGAAGAACATACTTTTAGAGAGTGAAAAATATCAACTGTTCCATATATGTATTTTGATCGTGTATGGAAAACAGCAGATTATGTTTTTCATAAAAAACATTTCGTAACAATATTACCAACATTTAATTCGACGTTGATTTCTATAGTCATATTAGGCAAATAGTAAGTTAGGTAAAAGAAGAACATACTTTTAGAGAGTGAAAAATATCAATTGTTCCATATATGTATTTTGATCGTGTATGGAAAACAGCAGATTATTTTTTTCATAAAAAACATAAAAAAGTTCGTCATTAGCATGAATACTACACTCCTTTAGGTGCGAGTATGTCCCTTCTTCTACCTAACATATAGTGTAATAAAAATATATAAGTAGGTACAATAAACTTATAATATATTCACATCCAGATTACCACATATGCGTTTTTATACGTCCATATTCTAAATGTGTCATGAGCTTCGAGTTATGACCGGCAACCCTGGCTAACCCACGCATTTAATTATAAATTTGAAATGGGTGCCCTGAGAGTATCATGATAAGCGACACCCCCGCCAGCGATATAAAGTGGTGACACTTTTATAGACATGCAAATTTTATATAGCTACGTAACAACGTCAATGTACCTACCTACCTAATAAAAACTATATATCTTCATCCTCGTGTATGTGTACGTCTTCGTCCAGATGAGGCGTTAACGCGCGTAAAGAGATGCGCGCAGCTGGGACACTAGTGAGACTTCGCCCATATAAGCACGAGTCGTGATAAAATCAATCTGCCTACCCTTTTCCCAACTATGTTGGGGTCGGCTTCCAGTCTAACCGGATGCAGCTGAATACCAGTATTTTACATGGAGCGACAGCCTATCTGACCTCCACAACCCAGTAACTGGGTAATACGATATCCCTTGGTAAGACTGGTGTCAGACTTTCGGGCTTGACGACTCGTAACGACTATCAAAGATCCATGAATGACAGCCGAAGAAGCACGAGTCGTGATACTCGTAATGAAATACGCGTATAACGCGCGTAAATCACAGGACTTGCACTACGACGTACCGAATACAAACATAATTGTACACAAGTAAACTAAAATGTTTATTTTTTGATCAGGTAATGTTGCTCTTCGTATTGGGATCATACTTGAGTTGCTTCTACACAGCCAGGATCTGCAGCAACTACTTGCTATCCACATACAGAAAGCTAAAATTCAAGGTACGCAAACATTTTTAATTGAAAATGGCAAATGGCAAGGAAGGCAAGGAATCTCCAATTATTTTTCCTCTGAAAATACCGATCGCTACCGATAGGTAGGTACTGTTAATTCACGCTCAGAACGTGATTAAAAAAGGTTGGATATTGTTCCAATTGATCCTACAAATTAGAATTTAGAAGGATATACCCTCAGGAATTTAAATGAAAATAACCTTCCTACATACCTTTAGTTGATCAACATTTAAAATAGGAGAAATACAATTTTAATCAGTGTCGAAAACAAGAACAATATCCGAGTCTTCTGAATCAGTGAACATGAATGATAAAACAGAAGTGATTGTATTTGAACTGTCCAATGACCCGGATTTTTTGTTGTTGTTTATATATTGGGTTTTGAAAATCGATGATAAAATTACTACCTATAGGTACTTTATATTTAATTTACCAATCTAACCATTCGATTGTCATTTCTTTTATAAGATGTCTTAGTTCTGCGAATCTGGCTAATTACTTCTCCATTATTTTAATCCCAGACAGATAAGAAAAAAGTAGATCACTCTGATAATAATATAAGTAGAACGTTTAAATATGTATATACGAGTGTATCGTTTTATTTATATATAAACGTTATAATATAAACATCAAGGCGCTATAAAGAAGTCCAATTAGTGTACAGTGTGACATGTTCTTCCATCTTCATTATAATATTCGAGCTAAATATTTTCCTGGATTTTATTTATTACTCCATCCATCTTTCGTAGGAATCCATGAGGGAGTTGTTTTATTTCCTCTCCGTAAATCACGTTAGTGGAAAAATCAAAGCGCGGGTGAAAAAGTTCTTCTGTGTGCAATGGTGAGTGAAGCGTTTGAATTCATTTTATAACTAAAGTGCATTCAATAAAAATTTGTTTCACCTCAGGTTTCTTTAGTTTTGATATTTTATGATTAATTATTCAGTTTCTTAAAAAAAAGCTGTCGGTAGCAAAAGTAAAAGAGATCAACGCAAGATTTTAGTTGTGAATCACTTCTGCATTCACTGATTTGTGTGGTGATATTTTAATCACGTACTTCTGTATCAATGAGAGGAGGACCTCGTGGCTAAGTAACAACAGCCGCACTGGTCGATCCATTAAGTTAAGGTACGCTTTGGGTTGGTCAGTGGATGGGTGACCATCTTTACATACCGAAAATCCTCCGTGGCTCGGAAAGCACGTTAAGCAGTTGGTCCCGGCTGTCATTCGTGGAACTTTGACAGTCGTTACGAGTCGTCAGAAGCCTGAATGTCTGACACCAGTCTTACCAAGGGGTATCGTATTACCCAGTTACTGGGTTGTGGAGGTCAGATAGGCAGTCGCTCTGTTAGACTGGAATCCGACCCCAACATAGTTGGGAAAAGGCTAGGCAGATTGATATGACTTCTGTATCATAATACAGGTACTACAATCATTCGGTTTCTACGGAGGAAATATTTGCAGATATGTCCACGAATATCCAGCAAGAAGTGCTTTCTATAGAAATGGTCGAGACTTTGCTTTTCTGCCCACTTTTCCGGGTAAGTTTTTATTCTATAGCTACCTATTACCAACTAGATTTGTCTCTGTTTGAATGTGACTTTCCATATACTCGTAATATTATAGTGAAACTTTAGTCGTATTTTGATTAGCCTTGCTAAGAATATTGTTAGATTCTATATACTGGCAATATCGTCTTTCCTTGCTGCGCTTTCGCAGCTGTAGACAAGATATTTAACCGCTTGTACACGCCCGTTCGTTTTGCAAATAACCTAAGTACCACCGCAAGTCCAGTGAAAATAACGCATCGTTATCCGGTGAAAAACCGACTTCTACAAGTGGGCTACAGATTTCACTCGTACCCGGCTCAACTATACATTAGCTTCCGGGTATCCGGTGCTAACCATCCGGCAGTCGGAAAGAGTAAAAAGCTTGTTAATCGGCATTCAGTTTCACTCCAAGTAAAGGTGCTATCGGGTTCTTTAGCAGAGGCTAGCAAATTGTCAGTCCCTAGTTCTCTGTTTTCTAAAAGTACGTGCCACCGGTAAACTAATTAGATTTTAGACAACAATCCCTTTGTTTATCCCCGGCGGAGACTTTCAGACGGTTGTATACGACGTACGATATATTTTGCATCACAACATTATTTAAGAAAGAATAAAAACGAAACCAGATATTTTAAAACTTTCTCATTAGAAATCTTCGTCGAGATTAAAAATAGTGAACAAAAGCGAGTTTGTATTAAATAGAGCGTTCAGATGTAGAGCATTTTAATTTGTTTGTAGGTATTGAACAGGGACTTCCTGCAGACTGTGGCCAGTAATACGAGGAAGTTGGTGCTGCCTGACAATGAGGTGGTACAGCATGCTGCTGATATCGGGCGGGACATGTATATCTTGCAAAAAGTACGTCTTTCTCACTCCATAGAAGCTCTTAAAGGTTTAAGGTGGAACCTTGTTTAATCTGGCAATAAATTCAGCAAAATGCTTTGAATTAGGACCTACTTATTTAAATCTTCCCATGATTGTTTTTTTAGGGTTCCGTACCTCAAAAGGAAGAATATATATTATATAGGATCACTTCGTCCATCTTTATATCAAATAATTCTACGGTCCCTCGGAGCTCTTAAGCTTCAGCTCCTCAGGTCAATTAAACCTCTAAGTCAACATGTATGATAATGTATAGAAAATATGTATTTGTAAAATAATTCAGCCATTGGCGTATTGGGATTTAATTCCAACGATTAGACAAAAATATTTATTTCACATTAGGTACCTAACATTCTACTAGAGTCATCAAAGTGATCAAGATTAAAGTAATTCCTCTAAACATTAAAGTGATCAAGATCTAAGTACCTAGATCGTTAAGGACCCACTAACTAGAGCACTATTTACAGGGTCATTGTTACCTGTTGAATAATCTCGGTAAAAGAGAAATGATTATAGGCCCCGGCACCCATTTTGGTGTTGTGGAAATGCTTCTTGGCTTACCTAAGGTAAAATACAGTATGTTAAATAACGAAGGGCGTATCCGTTATCCCGGTTAATATGTTTTTTTTGCATGTATGAACGCTATACTACGAGTATTGCAGGTTAACGGGAACGCCCTTCGTTAGATATCATACTGTGTATATTTAAGTTTACCTAACTTACTATAAAATAAATATAGCGGTACTTTGACGCCTAAGCGTCGGGTCACAGCGGAATGGCAGCGGCCGGCAGCGACGCGGCGAGCACTTTCAGTGTGAAATCATTTTAAACTTTATCTACATACTTAAAAGACCAGTATCTTCTCGGTGGTTCTGCCCGCGGCTGCCAGCGGCGACGCGAGGCCGCTCGCGGCACCGCGGGCGGCCGCGCGTGTGTAATGTAGAAACTAAACTAGTCAAGAGGAGACTAGGCACGTGGGATCTGGAGGTCGCGCGAGGCCGCCAGTGGCCGCCAGCGGCGACGCCGGAGGCCGCTGGCGGACGCTGGCAACCGCTGCCGGCCGCTGCCACTCCGGTGTGACTCGGCCCTAAGTGTAATTTTGTTTTTGTATTTATTTTATAGTAAGTTACCTATGCCCATTTTCATCGACAACTAATTGAACTTACTTGAACTACTGTTGTACTGTTAACTTAAATGAATCCCTAAATAAAAGTGCTTAGCGCTGGGACTTGAAAATCCAACAGTGCACTTTTATTTAGGGATTAATTTAAGTGACACTTAGTGAAGGTGAAAACGGGAATAAGTCTTTTAATTTGGTACCTAGTGTAAATAGTTAGTTGTGATAGATAGTTAGGTATATTTTGTTTTATTATATGAAATAAATAAGGAAAATGGTAAGCTAAATTCTATTTTACAAATATCAGGTACTTATTTATAAAATAGACTTTAGCTTACCATTTTCCTTCCTTATTATACAAAACAGAATTCTGTTTCATTATCTTAACTTTAATTAAATAATTTCAAAATCTGCCCGGTTTGTTTTAAATACAGATTTTCATGTACACCAATGACGTTTTTCCGGGAAGGCTTTGACGTGCTTGTGAAATCTTTTATAAAAATGCCGAATGTATTTTTTTGTATTATGTTTGAAAATAATATAATAGGGATGTTGAACAGGAAAAAAACAAACTAGGTATTTAATCCGTCAGTCAGATAATAAAAAAATATTAGGAACCTATTTTTTGCTTTATCATTTATTATTAAAAAATGGTTTAGATAAAACGCATTAAAGTTGGGGAGTGGGGGCTTGCTACGTCACAAGTCACTATAAAATATACCGGGAGTGACGTCATGCCACATTTTAGCTCAATCTATTGGCGTAATCTTTTGTTTAAGAATAAAAAAATACGTGTCCAATATTTTTTATTAATCTACCTAACGGACAAAAAAAATTTGTCTACATCCCTATTTAGCGTGTAGCTAAATAGTTACTTTATACTCGTAACAACATCATAGTCAAACAAAATTGCAATTAATATTCCGTCCTAACGTCCTATGCAGACCAGTCCCAACAAAAGCAGTATTCATTAACATTACCGTAATGAAAATATAATTTGTCCAGGTATACACGGTGGTGACGTCAACAAACTGCATATTACTGCATGTGGAATACAGTGCCCTGGTGCAATGCTGGGGAACGTTCCCGGACATTAGTCACCCCATTATCACGGTGATTCATGCATTTAATATCGCCTTACAACAACAGATGAGCCACAGAATAAATTGGTACAGAAGGTTGTGTCTATACAATGAGCGAAAACACACGCCCACATAGACACGGTTCACGTACATGGAGTGCAAGCGCACTCGCGACTGGCATTCTGTTGAGGAGGTTTGATATCGTCGTACGTACGTGTCTATTTGTGCGTGTTTAGAGGTATGAGGAACAGGGTGTAAAGTTCACTCATCCTCTATAGAAAAGGGAGGATCCTCCGACCAGACGGGTGTCGTATTTGTTGGGCAACTGCCCAACGAATGATATCGAGGAAGTTATATATATGCTGTTTGCCTGATAAACTCTAATCGCGCGATGCAGGATTTGTGTGACGTCAGGATTTTGTGTGACGTCAGGTCTTTGACGCGTAGTTCGCATGTGGCGATGTAGATGCCCGCCACATCACTCGTCTCCAGAGACCGGAGATCGATAGTGGGTTGAGTTTAGTTCTCTTGCGATGCTTCACAGTGCCAGCTGAAGTTCCAGTGAGTCAGAACTGGGTGATTTCGCTCGTTGTATGTAACCAACCTTTTGTGCCTATCTACTTTGTTGCTGAGAGAAACCTTTGTGTGCTTGCGTCTGTGTCTGATGTATTAGCGTCTGGGTGAGCTTGCGATGTTGTACATAGCTGTTTGTTGTTCTAGTTTTGTGTACTTATAACAATTTAGTATGTAATGCTAAGCAGATTGGCCGATTCTGGCAATGGCTTGGTGAAAGAATGCCAAGCATGTGATGTAGGTCAGTCTTTTGGAGACCTACAGCTGTGCATCTTACTATAATAACATAAGTAATAATATGTACAACATGTAGGATTTTGACTTGATCAGACGGATATTTTATGAAATACGAGTATAACATCAAATTTGCTTAAGTGATTCGGCAACTGGTGTCATAAGAAAATTTGGTAGAGCAACTATACTACACGTAGCTTCAACTTTCTGATTGATCGACTCCTTGGAAATTCAAAAGCGGCTGTACAAGTTAATGTTCTGAGTTTGAATTTGAGATAATAATTTCAAACCAGAAAAACAGTGGAAACTGAAACACGAAATCGTTAATCAACCAAGAATTAGATATTTTCAGTCGAAATTAAAAGGACACTCACAGAAATACAATTTGAGTGTAAATTCGTTTAACGTTCTTCAACTCGATTTTCCTCATCGATTACTCGCCCACTCAATTTCCTATGGCATCATTTTGTTAGCGTTTATTTACGTTGAAGTATGATTATCTTAATGTAAGCTAATATTTAGAAATTTAATGTTAGCGAAATGAAAAGCAATTTATTCTTCTTCTTTTCGTGTGGTTATTGACTAACCTGGTGTCAAAGTTTTAAAGCCGCCCATGGGCCTCTGACTTGGCTTCATATGCCATCGAGAAATATCTCTCAGGCATGCCGGTTTCCTCACGATGTTTTCCTTCACCGTTTTTGAAGCAAATGATAATTATACAATACGCATATGAATCCGAAAAGTCAGAGGTGCGTGCCTTGGGTTCGAACTTGAGACCTATGACTTGGTAGTCTGACGGTCACACCACCAGGCTGTCACTGCTGCTAGCAATTTATTTATTTTATTATTTATGTACACAAACTAAAATACATAGAGATTCGACATAATATAATGAACATTATACAATTGAAGTAATAATAATTTTATAAACACACACATAAACATAACACCACGTCTGTAACCCCGAAGGGGTTAGGCAGAGGCGCCTCACGCTAGAGAGGCCTCCGACGTCAAACGGCGTGACGCCTGTTGACGCTACCCTCTGAGAAAGGCCTCTGCCGTCACAGCACGGAGGCGTGAGACTCTGACGCGGCCCTCCCGCTCTATAGTACACCCACATTTCGCCAGTTATGTTTAAATCCCATGTAATAGGGGGCGAGCTTATTGCCATCAATGGGGCGCAAATCTAGAATAATTATATACTCGTATAGGTATATAATAGTTCATGATTACGTAAATCAAAATTTTCCAAGAAATATTAAGACGATGATTTTTGTTGTTTGCGGCGGATTTTAGCGCAAATAGGACACATTGAATTATAATAATATAGATTCATATTTTTGCGTGCTCCCTGGTACTAACATTCTGCTTATAATATATAGGCTTTAAAAGACCAGGAACTCCAAGCCCAAGCCGCCTGTTACGAAGATGCGAAACCTCTAACCGGTCGATTGGACACGAAAACGAACAGAATTGCAGTAAGTACTCGTATTACCATCATGTCTAGCACTAGACAATATTTCACTGATTTTGTCCAATTTCGTATGAGAGATAGAGTGCCCCATTTAGTGTTGATGACCGCGGCTGATCAGTATAGGGTTCCAGCTTCTACATATTTATTTTATTTTAATTACTCAGCTAGAGTGACAGATTTTTTTTTTGCTATTTATTTTTATTTTTTTGCATTTGATGCCCAATTCTTGAGGAAGGCTATAGGTTATTTAACATCACGCTAGGACCCTTAAGAACGGACGAAGTCGCGGGCATAAGCTAGTGTATTATAATTGTGAGTTTCAACAAACCCGTTCCATAACAGACTCTTGTAACAGTTATGCGTCCTCGAATCATATAACACTACTCAAGTAACTTTACTTACCGCACTAGTTTCTAAAGTAAATAATTTGTTTTAGCAAGAGATAAAGGAAAGTTTCGTGGTATTCACCACAAGAGAACAGAGGGACCATTACGTGAAGACATTCAACAAGTTAGGAGTATTGAGGTATGTAAGTCTTTGTGCTACAATTTCATGAGATTAATTAGCTCTATTATTGTGGTAACAATACTTGTTAAAACAGGCGTACTTGTTCGAATAAGCTTTAATTGGGAACAATTCATTATTATGGAAAGGCGGGCCTTATTAAATTAGAAACAACAATAAGCGGTTTTAAGGTGCTCCCTCACAGGTAGCATTCGCCTGTAATGTACCGTTTCGGATTTGAGCATTACATCAGTGTATGGGGAGAACCGAGCATTGTAGTCCACAACTTGTAATGATATAATTTGTAACATTACATTCACCAGAACTATTCACCTGTAATGTAACAGCAGTGAGTAGGAGCACCCTTGATGGAATTTGTAACATGAATGCGAATCTTATCGAATATTAGATTGTCACATTACAGGCAGCGAAAGCTCTGGTAAGGGACCGCCTTTAAATATAGATACTGACGGATTGCGAGTTACCTACTTTCAAATTTCGGTTATTGTATATTGCATTGATTTATTGACCCTTGATCTAATTCTCTTTTGAGCTTGCCATTTTCACCGTGAACAATAATTTAACTTCACAATAAATAGCCTAGTAATTTATTCGCTGATATCTCACACCCTTTTTACATGAAAGCTAATTTATGTCACGTCGCGGCGTCAGAATAAACACATTTCTTCCGCAAAAAGCAGGATCCTACCTTTGCATATATATAAAACAGCATTTTAAACTTGGCTTTGTTCCTCGTTTTCATAAACAACAGTCCATTCAGAAGAAAAACATTGCACAAATCCAGATGCATTAGTTAAACTAACAGGGACAGTAATAAAAACTATTCTAAATGTGGTAAACGCACTTGGCCTGAAGCGTCATCGGTATAACCAGGACTATGCAGTTTCTAGTTCCACTAAATCATATTATGTTGATTCTGCTGTCCTTATCCTATTTTCTTGGGATCAGATATTTGAAATGTAATCTCAGAACAGTTCGCTCTAAAGATTGTTTTTATTCTGAACTGCCACGATATTACTCAATACTCAATCATTTATTGCATTCCACAATGTGTACTTAAGAGCGTTTATTCTGAAGGTGGGCAACGTCGCAAATAGATATCAAATATTTCACTGTTTTGATTAATTTAGCAAAAAATGTGGCTAACTAGCGAACTAGAATATTGATTATGAAATACAATAATTAATATCGTAACACCGAATGTTTCGTTTTAGATGTAAAAAAACTATTTGGAAACTTTCCAAATGCGTATTTTACACCTAAAATGGGTACAACATCAAATTCAATGTTATAATTGCAATTCATTATTAATATTCTAGTTCTCTAGTTAGCCACATTTCTGATTTCTATTCAGTAATATTGCTATAGGAATCAAAACAGGTAAATATTTGACAGTTATTTACGACGTTGCCAACTTTTAGGATAAACCCTCTTAAGTGGTAATTGAAAATATAATAAGATCATTATGGACCCTGTCGGGCACAGCAGAAAGCTATCATCCATGTTACGACCGCAGTTTTCCATTTCCATCCCCATACATACCAGTCCAAACATAACTTATTTTAGCAGTAACAAAATTTAAAACATGATTCATATGTGTACTTCTACTCGTGTGTTGTGCAGACACCTCAGGTATCTCTTCGTGCCGGGATGCATTACTCCCCATGGTATTTTCCTGAAGTTCTGGTGTGCCATACGCTTCCTAGTCGCCGTGTTTTACATATTCGCTGTTCCATACGATATTGCTGTAAGTTTCTATGTTTTATTATGTTACTGTAGTATGTCGCGGAGAAATTTATGTAAGTTAAAGTTGTCGAGTGTGCTTTAAAGTTGCTATTACGTTACTGGGAAGGCTGAGGCTATGCTTGGCTTTTCCATATACTTTTAGAAGATAAGCGATGATCATTTACACGCTCAAAGTCAGCTAAAGATGGGAAAACCACACGGAATGGGATATTTTTACTGAATGTATTTCTAAGACTTTCTGGTACCGTCACGAGAAGGTTGGCTCTATGGTTGAACTCATATTGTACAATCCTAACTAATATTATAAATGTGAAAGTGAGTTTGTTACGCTTTTATGCTAAAACGGCTGATAGGATTTGGATGAAATTTGGCACAGGGGTAAATCTTGACCTGGAGAAGGACATAAGTTTTTCTAAGAAGTCGCGGGCAAAACCTAGTAATATTATGAGTAAGAAATTATGCTTTGTCCCTCATCTATTGGGCCCTGATCCTCTACTAAAATGTTACACAATTTCAGTCAAAACAACACAAGCATGGTGGCCCATACAACTGGTCGGATATTATTCTATACATAGACATAGTGATAATGGCGTATGTAGCTTACTACAATGATAAGTCCTTACTGGTCACACATCCGCTGTTGACTATGTTAAGATACTTGAAGCATGCCTTCTTATTGGACATTATAAGCGTTTTTCCGTTTGAAGAAGTTGTGAGTATTCTAGAAATTAGATTTTTCCACAAAGATCTTACAGCCGCTCCCAGAGACTGGTCAAATCTTCTTCATATATCAGCACATGTCAACAATTTTTTTTTTTTTTTCTCTATGTCATGCTTTTTTTTAGACAGTGAACTGTTGCTTAATCATCTTATAATATTTCCACTGTTGGGATGCAGGCCTTCTCTCTTCGAGAGGGAGTGGGCTGTAATCTACCACGCGGGCCCAATGCGGGTTGGTAGATGTCAAATGCCTTCGAATATTTGGTTCTAGAACATGCCGGTTTCCTCACGATGTTTTCCTTCACCGTTTTGAGAGCAGTGGTAATGAAATTATTAACATAAACTAATTCCTGCCTGGGTTCGAACCCATGACTTACCTACGGGGCCGTATTCACTGGCCCACTACCTCTCTCTCTCTATGAACTGGTAAATTCAAGTTAAAGATTGATATTTATAAGTGACCTCTTTGAGTGCAGCATTAGGATTTTGATTTATGATACTTTTCTTCCGTTACAGTTTAAAATAGTAAATGATAATACGGACATGGATCTTTATAGACTGAATCGAATGCTTTTGGTAAGTGATTTTTAATTACATTGTATTATTGCAACTTTCAGTAATTTGTTGTGATATATTTCACACAAAGGAGGTTATATTTACTAACCACGATTTTGAATGGGTAACCAGCTTCATCTTTTTGATTGACCGACTTATTGATAATTCAAAAGTGCCTAATAATGGTGTAATTGAAATATAATGCTTTGAGTTTGAGAGTTTGACTGTTGTATGCCACGCCTCATTTGCGTATAGGCCAGAATGCCTGAAATAAATAATGCTTTCCATCAAAATTACCATAAATAACTCAATTTCACACAATACAGGTGCAATAGTAGGTGGCGGGTATGTGGGCATTCCCTTTGAGTACAACTCACATCATGTTCAGGAAATACGTTTTCTCAGGGTTTGCGTTGCTTTCATGAAATCATGACATTTTACCATTGTGCTTACTTATGAGTTGTATTGCTGATTGTAATGATTATAATTATGTAAAGCCATATTTGTTACGGTCGCAAATCATATTTTAATCAACATAAAACCTCACACTGACCTGCAAAATGTAAAAAACTAAAGAAAATTTGAATTTCGCGGGCTACCTTAGCGCATGCCCCTTAGTGTCATTACAGAAACTATATTTAAAATAAATGGTACCAACATAAAGAACTACAAAACTGATGGAAAATGGTTGTTCACACGCGTAGAAAGAGCTTGAAAAAGGTCCGAACACAAAAGAACGCGTAACAACAAATAACAAAGGCTGTATCTAATCGTATCTAGATACCAACTGTACCGATCTTCACAGTTCACACAATAGTATTCAGTGAACATTTCTTTTTGTTCAGGTGACGAGAATAACAGGTGCTTTCTCATACTGGGAGGGTGATATAATGCGGGTAAATCCAGCTGTAGCGTTACTGAAGTTCTTGCCTATAGCCCTGACAATTGTGAACTTTACTACGGCGTTCATCTTTATGAACGCGTGTGAACCCTACTGTCCTCCTAACTCACATTATATTATGGTTAATTGTACGAAGGTCTTGATCATTTCGAGTACAAAGTATGAGATGAGATGTAAGTGAATATTTGTTATACATTTTTTACTTAAACATTATTTCTTGATTCATAATAGTACATTACTGCCGCGGCTTGCAAAATGGGCATTGATGGACGAACGTGAAAATGTGGGCCGAGGCGATGATGTGGCACTCATACGTGAGTCCATCAATACCTGGTTGCGGCCAAGACTATAATACTTTTCTCAAATAATGCGCGGAAATTCAAACTAAGTGAATTAATCATAAATTCATTATGAATCAATGACGAACAACTAATTTTTCACGCGCCTATATGTGCTTTTGTTACAAAGCTAACAAACATGCAAGCCAGTTCGAAATTTAAACAACATTTTTGATAGGTTACCTCCTTGGTATCCAAGTGTCGAAGTAAAAAGTCCGTTCCATTTTTAAATAACACGACAGATATGAGTTTAAATAGTACAATTCGACCGCTAAACACAACAGATATTAATATGGATTTTCATACTAACAACATTGCCGGCCGCCTGTTTGCATGTATTTGACCAGTACTCAGCATTTTAGATTTATGTCGAAGAAGGTTGTCAAAATAATGCTCGAATTTCCAAGCATGTTTGAAAAGGATATATTTGTCACTAACGCGCTAGTCTGCGCTAGAGGTCTGTGAAATAGGTATTTGCTCATTTTGGTTCGCTACCCGCATCACAAATGAAACTTTAGGCTATGTACGTACGTAGGTACATGGTAGAGCAGTCTGTGTATCGATGTGATATTGTATGTAATACTTCAGTACATTTTTCACGTGCTAGTTAGTACTAGTAGTATTAGCCATATTGAAAGTACGTGGAAATAAAAATGCCCGTAATTGAACGATCCCCTTTTATGTTTCACGATTCAGTAAGAAGCGAACTGTATATTTTTGTCATTCGTTGATACAGTCAATTACCTTTTCATATAACCATAATCATAAACAGTTATCCATCTTATAACAAACGTGTGGTCACACTACTTTGTATGCTTGTCCCAGATGCAGTCACGGAATACGTGTACACGTTCTACTGGGTTTACGAGATATTCGTGGGTTAGTACTCCACGTAATTGATACTACGGTTACAGGTAATGTATGGAGCGGAATGTTTCGGGATAAGTCAACGACTTAAAGTCTGTTCAAATCCTTGTTTCCAGTTGATGTTATTTCCACTTAATCGAATAAGTATCAACTTTGTGCTAGTGTAAATTCAGTTGATTACAGAATGACTACTTCTGAAGTTGTAGCGTAAACTCAACTTAATGTGAGGGTATACAAATTATTTTTCAAAAACATTTTTCTTTACATGTTTGGAAACTAATTCGTGAACGCAGTTTAAGGACGTAGTATTGGTTCTAACATATTTCGATGTCACGTGTGGTTGTTTTTATTGGAATAAGCTTCTTAAACATTTGTTCTCGAAAGGAAAGTGGAGGGTGAAGAGAAGCCGGTTTAATAATTGTATTTATAGATTGCGAATTTGAAAGGTCGTCTATTTTACTACTTGCTTTTCATTGAAAGTATTTTAAGTAACAAACTTCTTGATTCTAAGGAACAAAATTATTCGAAGCTGCGTGTAGGTAAAACTTACATCGGTCATCTTGCAACTTTTTGTAAAAGCTTCATAATTATAGGATTACAGGAGCTTTTATGTAAACAACCTTCGTAACTAAATGTAGCGGGCAGCTATATGCGCAGTATTTCTCGCATGCATTTCTTGCATATGCCTACTAGGGCTTGAGTATCGGACCAGTTTTCAATCCCGGAATTGGGTTTCAATATTGAACAATACAGTTCTGGAATTCCGGAATTCCGGTGTTCGAAGCTTCCTTTAAAAATGGTAAACAAAATGCTTAATGTTGATTGATTATTTGATATTATGGAAATGTAGTAGTATATTAAGTAGGAAAAAATTAAACAACAAAATAATTAAAAAAGATCGGTTGTTCCCGCGGCTCGGTCTGTGTCGACTCGACTGCGCTGCGACCGGCGCGCGGCGTGCGCCATTCCCGAAAGCGGTGGCGAACGCACTGCGCTCCAAGCCGTGACAGAATTATACAACGTGTTTTTTTTGATATCCCATAACTCTAGGGTTATATTATTTAAGTTAAAAGAACACAAAATCTCCTAGAATAGGTGGTCCAAAAATGCATAGTTTCGAAGATATAATCAATCTTAATTAAAAAAATTGTCACCAGTGTGACGAATCTTTACTTTTGCGACGTTGCCAAACTTCGCAGTAGTGTAGTAAAGTAATTCATTTAGTGTAGTAAAGTAGAATTACTTTACTACACTAAATGAATTACTTTACTACACTACATTTTTATTCATATTTAAAGCTAAGAAAATGCGACGTTGTCATATTTCACGTAAGGGTGTTTTATATTAATAATCGTACCTTTGTCGAATTATTTTGTATGAAAAATTAAAACAAAAAAAAAAATATGATTGAAGAATAATTCATATGCCAGTTGGTTCTTTGATATGGTCTCAATCATACCCTAGAGTTATGGGATATCAAAAAAAACACATTGTATATGTTTTTCTATATCGAACTTCCGGTTTTGATCACACCAATTCCGATATTACAAACGATACTGAAATATATGTGAATTCCGGAATTTTGTTAAAACCGGGATTCCAGAGCTCAAGCCCTAATGCCTACAAATCCTACATGCGCGTACCAATATGATCTCTTAATCAAAACATTTAAAAATTAAAGTCGCTCTTCCTGTCCGTCTGTGTGACCGCGTTGTTCTTCTAAACTAAGCAAAGGATTTTAGTGCGGTTTTCACTATTGAGAATTTATTCCGGAATTTTATGTGTATAATACATTAATATTAAACTTACATATGATAAATAAATCTCAATATTCTGTTAAGGCGTAAAAACCGTATGAAGAAGGGTTGCTAGTATTCAAATGAACTAAAACAGCTTATTGTATAACTTGTAGGTATGGGTTGCACTCCAGTTGGCATGCCCAACTCCGTGGACCGCTGGCTAGTGATGGGCCTGAAGATCACTGGATTTATGTACTTTGCCTTCATGTTTGGATATGTTGCTTCCACACGGTCAGCCGCCGCGCATGCTTTATTGGAACATAATGTAAGTACTATTTTTACGTTGTTTTGTACTCTTCAAATCTAGGCAATGTCAAGTAGGGATGTGAAATCGAACAGATATACAAATAAAATTATCTAGCGAAACTCCGCAGACGTGATGGGTATTGAAATCTAAACATGATAAACCAATAAATAAATAAATTTGATCATTTTTGTTTGGGATAATAAACCGCAGTATAGTTGAAATATTAGTTTTTAAAAAACAGTTTTTTTTGTGTAAATGTCGCAGAAGTGATGGGCTTAGATATCTAAACATGATACAATAAAAATAGAACAGATTTTCAACTCATACTTCAAGTAACAACACTACCAGCGGTAGTAGACTCAAAAATAAAAACTTGAACTTTTTTTTTTTTTGTCGTGTTGGATATGGACGGTACCCATGACGTCTGCCAAGTTTCGCTAGCTAATTTAATTTGACCCTGTATGTACGTTTTAGCACGACAACAGGTCATTGTCATTTCCCTAATACCTACCCGTTTTTCATTAATTAAAAATGTTGTCGATCACGACAGGCTTTATTACCGTTTGTGCCGTATGTACCTGGTGGCTCAATAACTGCTATTAACATGTTATATCGCAAATGCTGAAGATATAAGATGTAATCAAAATAAAGAATATGCAAAAGCAGTCGAAATATAACACCCTGTTACGCTGACCGTAGCGCGTAGATCACATGTGTGCTACGAGCCCGTAGCTCATGATCTACGCGCTACGGCTCGGCTACGACTAGACTTCAAGGTGTTTCTTTTGATATCCCATAACTCTAGAGTGTTAATCAGACCATGTCAAAGAATCAACTGGCAAATGTTTTTTTCATTTTTCATACAATATAGTTCGATAAAGTCACAATTATTTATGTAAAACACCCCCTTACGCGAAATATAAAAATAAAAAACAAAAACTTTGAGTATTTTTGTCCATAAAAAAATATGATAACGTCGCATTTAATTAACTTTTATTAAGAATTATTGGTTTTTGAGACTCTTGTGTTATGAAACTTAGAAACTATGTATTTTTGGAACAATTCTAGTTCTAGGAGTTTTTGTATTATTTTTACTTCTAACCTTAGAGTTATGGGACATCAAAACGAACACGTTATATAATTGTATATGCATACTTATTAATTATTCTATTTGCATCATTAACAGGGAATCATATTGATAATACACTATCAAGATCGATCCATTGTAAAGTTTTCTTTGTAAAGGAAGATTAAGAAAAGCAATTACTATTATTGCTACTTGCAAGGTTCTTTACTTCGTCAGTTAGGGGGCGGGAAGCTAAATAGGAAATGACGTCAACAAATTTAATTGATGTTACAATAATTTAAAAAAACGATCGGCCCATTGTCTCTAGATACTTATAAACAATTAAAATTAAGACTCGCGTATTATTCCCGCTTATTTGTTATGATTATTTGAATTTGAATTGGAACAAAAATAATTAATACCTACGAATATATACTGAGCTGTTATTGCCCTCGTTATCTCCCTTTGTGGGCAACTTTAGTTGAAGGTTCCCTCCTAGTGGAACATTAACAGCCGGCCGCTATTGTTAGTAGCAAATAAAAAGTTATCGTTTTTAGGAGCCCCACTTAAAGCCACAGAAATGTTGAAGCCATTTCGAGTCATTTGACCTTTCACTGAGCATGTAAAAATATCTCTTTTTTTTCTTAACATTTAAAAGAATGTACTGCCAAGCTACTCCAATCAGTAGATGCCAAAAATAAAGTAAGCCTACTTCAATAGGAAATTCATTTCAGATTATTTCTTATTACATTGTCAGCGATATTTCAATTGTCTTCAAAGCCGATCAAATATCTATAAAGTTAATAAACTGAATATGAAAGGAAATCAATACCTATCGTGAAACAGTTGCTAACGGGAAAAGTGAACTTATTTATTTACAAAACGAATATTAAATCATACTTATACGAGTAGGTATAGGTCTGTCGCCCACACATGAGTAAGTTTGAAAATTACGAAATGTAACAATGAATAAAATCTAATTAAAGTCGTAGATAGACCATACTGCTAGTCTAGTACTCTGTATTACGGCTAAAGTTCCGTCATTAAAAATATTACGACTTCGCAGTTCCAGTACAGTAATTATATTAGTTTTAACGAGCTCAGCCCTCGTTTGTTTCATAGGAAAAAACAAAGGATCTAGCCAACTTTCTGTATCAAGAGAACGTGGATCCTATGCTCACTGTGAAAACGTTGAAATATTTCGAATATGTGTGGAAACGGACCAACGGCAGTAATCCGCAGGTAAGTCATAACAAATACTCTGTGACACTGTGCTACAAACTGAATTTTGTACAAAATGGTAAACAATGAAAAATAGCAAGTATTTTACTGGTTATGTAGTCGTAAAATATTGTGTTATGCACTTTTTACGGAAACTACATTAATTCTGGTGAAACGCTGACGGCTGCTGTGGTGAAATGTATATTGTGTTTGTTTCAATTTTGCATTTTTATCACGTTCCCACGGCAGAATAACATAGTTTTGATTTTGATTTCCTTTACAATATTCTGTCGGATTTTTTTATATAAAACATTAAGCGAAAACTGAATCTTCGATAAACAATTTCAGCGTCCACTTTAGTTTTAAACCTCAGCAAGAATATTTTCCACATTTCTTTTAAAGTATCTCATAACACCGCATGCTGACTCAGCCACATACATATTATATCGAATCTGTATAAGCCGCGCGACCGCAGGTGGTATTCAGTGGTGACAGGTGTGGCGAGCAATGTCGCTTCATCATTTTGTCACTAAATTAGATCCTGGGTCACGATGATATATTATTTAATTAATACTTGAATAATCTGCCCTGTCTTGTTCCGTTGTTGTGGCGTTTACGGAGCTTATGTCTTCGGTCATTCGCGAGTTTTGAGAATTATTAAACACGTGTCTAACCTGTATCATACCAAAAGTAAATAATTATGTTTAACTTGAAAAAATAAATAAATAAATTGCAATACTAGGTATAATATAGCTGTAATATTTTAAAGTGATTTCTTAACCTACTTGGTAAGAAATTACCGTAAAGATAGCAGCTCGCAGCATACTCGTAATTTATGTTGCTAATGTAGTTACTATCATATAATATCCATTTAGGATTTAATAAAATAAGTTATGTTTCAGAAAATATGCCGTCGTCTAAACTCAGCCTTAATGGAGGACACGTTAGTGTTCATGTATGAGCGAGCCTTACGCGAGGTACCTCTATTCGGGAAAGTGGAGAGGTCCTTTATCAGGGTCATCACACAACACCTGCATGAAATGTACCTGCTCAAGGGAGACACTGTCATACAGTGCAGGGATATACAGCCCTACATTTATATTATATATCGTGGGAAGGTGAGTCCTGAAGTATTAAAAAAAAAAAAAATTTTTTTTTCACTGGGTCCTATTCAGATGCTATTTATTTTGTATAAATAATTTGTAGTGTTTTTTTAGGTTTAATACACCCATAAAGTAAAACTATAGTAAATATATACGTAGTTTATGTCAGCAAAAACTCACCCTACGTATTCATACTGTATTTAGAGAAAGGTCTGACTCCCAAGTAATATTATAGGATAATTATGTCATACTGGATTCGCCATATATTTTACAACCTTATCAAACGATTTTTTTTTGAGGTTGGTAAAATATCAAATAACTTCTCCCGCTCTGGGTGGAGCGGGAGGGTGTGTCATGCTTTTACTGACTAAAACCCACCCGTGTTCCTTTCGTTGCCTGTGTGCCGGGGCCGCGATATCCCTTTCGGACAAACCCGCAACCCCAGCAGGAACCTTGTCAAACCCTTCATTCCAAGTCAGGGAATCATGAAAGCGTTATACAGTAGGTATCTTATTTATATTCATAGGTATTTTTATTACACACACAAGTTCGAGTCCACAGTCAATCTTTCAAGTCAAATATCGTTCAAGGTGACCCTACGATCGGGGACCCAACGTATCCCGGAGACATATACTGATTCACTGAACAGGAACAATAGAGAAAGGTTTTTGATTATTCCGCTTTTGCACAACTCACTAAGTTCGTATTGTAAACATGGAGGATTGTAGGATATGCGTACAATGTAATGTTCGATGGGACCCCAGACCCTTTTTCCGTTCGTTGACATTACATTTTTTGGATCGGTTTTCCATGTTATCAGCTTGAAATAGAACATTTTCATTATTGTATTTTTTTACCTATTAAAGAAAAATAATAATAATAGTAAAGACACAAGTAAATGCCTCTCAAAATGGATGTAGGAACGGGTCCCGCGGTACTAAGGAGCTACTCCTCATTGATATGGCCATTAGCCAGCAGGTTCGCCGTTCCCGAAAGGATCTGTCGACATGCTGGATAGATCATAAGAAGGCCTATGACTCTGTGCCACATACATGGCTCATGAGGGTGCTGGAGCTGTATAAAGTAGATGCAACTCTGCGCACCTTCCTGATGTCATGTATGGGGCAATGGAGGACGGTCCTTCGCTATCCAGGATGTCGAAATATCCAGAGGAATAGCGAGCCGATAAGGATCGAGCCAGGCATTTTTCAGGGCGATAGTTTGAGTCCGCTATGGTTCTGTTTAGCCCTGAATCCTCTAAGCACACTGCTGGAGGATTCAGGTCTAGGCTATCGGCTGAGGAGAGGTGGTCAGTAGATATCTCACCTCCTCTACATGGATGACCTTAAACTCTTTGCCCCCAACAATTTGCAACTGCTGGACCTACTGAAAGTAACTGAAACTTTCAGTAGCGCCATCAGGATGGAATTTGGTGTGGACAAATGTGCGGTCATGCATGTAAAGCGAGGGGAGATTATGGAATCCGTGGGAACGGAACTCTCGGATTCCATAAATCTAAGATCCCTCTCCGCATCCGAAACCTATAAGTATTTGGGTATGTCGGAAGCATTGGGCATCAATGTTACTGACATGAAGCAATCATTGAAGGAGCGCTTCTTTGGCCGCCTGAAGAAAGTATTCAATAGTTTTCTATCAGGCGGAAATAAGGTGCGCGCCTTCAATGGTTGGGTCATGCCGGTTTTGATGTACTCTTTCGGCATACTCAAATGGACTCAGACCGAACTCGAAGCCCTGAATAGGAGGGTCCAGTACGCTGCTGACTGCATATCGAATGCACCACCCACGGTCATCGGTAATGAGACTGTATATCCCGCGAAAGTGTGGAGGTCGAGGCTTTTTAAACGCTAAGACCTTCCACAATCTCGAGATATGCAGTCTCAGGGAATATTTCCTAGAAGCCGACGTGGGGATGCATCGAGATGTGGTCGTGGTGGACAAGGGCCTCACCCCGCTCTCCATGGCTAAAGAGAACTGGCGCAAGCCTGTAGTGCTTGACACTAACGATCGCAAGGACACTACATGGACCCGATGTAGATTTTCTAGCGTCCGTAGCCTGGCTCCGTTTTGGTGACCTCTTTGGGGAAACCGAAGGTTTTGTCTGTGCAATTATGGACGAAGTTATCATGACGAACAACTACCGTAGATTTATTGTGAAAGACGGCACGGTTGACATCTGTCGGGCATGCCACCGTCCAGGAGAATCTATGCGACACATTATCTCTGGCTGTTCTCGTCTAGCTAACGAAGAGTACTTGCACACACACTTGCGATTATCCATCAGCAACTTGCTCTGAAATACAATCTTGTGGAATCGGAAGTGCCGTACTACAGGTATGTGCCCGACCCAGTTCTCGAAAATGGAAATATCACTTTGTACTGGGATCGATCCATCATCACTGACAGGACTATTGTTGCCAATAAACCTGATATAGTGGTGGTGGATCGAGTAGAGCGGCGCACAATGATTATTGACATAACGGTCCCGCATGACGGGAACCTCGTGAAAGCTGAGAAAGATAAACAAATCAAGTATCTTGACTTGGCTCGCGAGGTTGTCGACATGTGGGATGTGGACTCAGCAATGATTGTGCCGATAGTCGTATCAGCCAATGGATTAGTTGCCAAGAGCCTCGACCAACACCTAAGGAGGCTCTCGTTGGGCAGCTGGATCTAGGGCTTGATTCAGAAAGCGGTACTTCTGGACACGGCTTGCATTGTTAGGAGGTTCCTCTCTCTGGAGCCCTGCACGCCGGTAACTTGGACCCTGTTCCCGATACCGGTGGGCTACTATTTTTTATATTTTTAAATGTTTTAATTTTTTATATTCTAATATTTAAAAATATAATTTATAAGTATTTACAATGGATTAAAGGAGATAGTAAAGACACCCAAGGAGGCTCTCGTTGGGCAACTGGATCAACGGCTTGATTAAGAAAGCGGTACTCCTGGACACGGCTCGCATTGTTAGGAGATTCCTCTCTCTGGAGCCCTGACCGCCGGTAGCTTGGACCCTGTTCCCGATACCGGTGGGCTACTATTTTTTATATTTTTTAATGTTTTTTTAATGATTTTATAAAAATATTTAAAAATGTACTCAATAAGTTTATAGATGAATAAATGAACATAGTAAAGAAATATTTTGTTTTAAATTACAGGTGGATGTTTTGACATCGTATAATGAAATGATAACCTGCATGGGCCCGGGTGGAATGTTCGGGAATTTCACAGGTGTAAGTACCTAATTATGTTATTTTTACCCGACTACACGACGCAAAGGAGGGTAATGTATCAGTCTATATAGATATTGCCATCCGAGAAGACGCGCTCCACTTTTCTGTCTAACCGCTTACTACACAGCTTACAGTACAGTAATCACGTTTAGAAAGAAGAGTGGGGCACGTCTTCGTTATATTTACCCGAATGTGCAACGTAAAGGAGGGTAATGTGTTTATCAGCCTGTAGCGGCATCTACATCGCTACATGCGAACTACGCATCAAAGACCTGACGTCACATAACATCCTGACGTCACACAAATCCTGCATCGCGCAATTAGAGTTTACCGCGCGATAAACATATATAGAATCTCCCAACTTCAAACCTCTGGGCAGTTGCCCGCCAGACATCACACCCGTCTGGTCGGAGAATCCTCCCTTTTCTATGGGGGATGAGTGAACTTTACACACTGTTCCTCACACCCCTAAATTGGTGACCCCGAGAATGAACGTCAACGCAGCCTTCGTGCAACTACTTCAGCGTGACGTCATCATCATCGCTCCCGCAAGCTTTCGTGAGGCGAGTCACACAGCCAGCCAGCACCCACGGCTTCAACGGATATCCTGACCACCAGCATGCAGCGAACGCGCATTCATGGTCATCATCCTCAGCCACAACCCATCGCTGTACCACATCCGACCCACTGGATCAAGACGCAGCGCCACCCCGACTCACTGGGGAATCACCGCAGATAGTTCCGACCCACTGCGAACTATGCGGCACCCGGTTCCGACTCACTGGAACCACAGCTGGCACTGTGAAGCATCGCAAGATTCAAGACTCAGCCCACTATCGACCTCCGGTCTCCGGAGGGGAGTGATGTAGCGGCATCTACATCGCTACATGCGAACTACGTATCAAAGACCTGACGTCACATAACATCCTGACGTCACACAAATCCTGCATCGTGCAATTAGAGTTTACCGCGCGATAAACATATATAGAATCTCCCAACTTCAAACCTCTGGGCAGTTGCCCGCCAGACATCACACCCGTCTGGTCGGAGGATCCTCCCTTTTCTATGGGGGATGAGTGAACTTTACACCCTGTTCCTCATACCCCTAAAAGCCTATAAGTATGTATGTTCCTTTGTGGCGATTTTGTCTAATAATCTTTGTTGTCTTTATTTGGGAGAATGATTAATAGTGGGCCCACCTCTCTCTATAGAAATAAGATACTCATGAATTAAGAAGTATTTTTATGCAGAATTAAACTTAGTATTACGACTAAGGTTAAAAGTTAGTACTTTCGGTTTTTACCGAAAAGTGAACCGAAATGCTGCCATAAAAGTGAACCCAATCGAAGCAATTAATGATCGTAGTTTACTTAATTATAAGATAAACATTACCCAGAATCAAACCGGATGGCACGGTCGGTGCAGTGGTTAAGCGATTGAATGCTGCGCTGCGTGTCGCGGGTTCGATTCCCACAATACAGTAGAGACTCCTAGTGTGGGGCAACGTTATAAAAAAGCCACGTAAGAGCACGGACATACTATTGCTTTATATTAATTGATCGAAACTAAGTTGGAAGAAATGCGATAACACAATACTGTTGCTCTTGCATGACCGGACGGCGAACTGTAGAAACTTGCGCTCACACCATATCTTTGATTTGGCACCTAGCAGTTGGGAGATATTAACCATTCAAGGTCTCCGCGGGTTTTAAAATTATGTAATTGTCATTGGACAGGACGAATAATAAATATTTTTGGTTTTAAAGTGAAACACATGTATTATTACTATCTCGTAAATATCCATAAAGAATATCTTAGACTGAGACGACTTTAAGACGTCGTATCTCCGAAAGTACTAACATTTGACCATAGTTTTATTAGTAACTAATGTTCCGGTTAAAAGCTCTATCCAACGGTATATCAAATGTTACTATTGTAGGGTAGGCCCAGACCCCATACGTTTGTTTCCCACACTCTCCTTTAAGAAGATCGGGGAGGAGCTCGTGGCTAAGTAACAACAGCCGCTCTGGTCGATCCATCAGGTTAAGCTACGCTTGCCGGGGTTGGTCAGTGGATGGGTGACCATCTTTACATACCGAGAATCCTCCGTGCCTCGGAAAGCACGTTAAGCCGTTGGCCCCGGCTGTCATTCATGGATCTTTGACAGTCGTTACGAGTCGTCAGAAGCCCGAAAGTCTGACACCAGTCTTACCAAGGGGTATCGTATTACGCAGTTACTGGGTTGTGGAGGTCAGATAGGCAGTCGCTCCATGTAAAATACTGGTATTCAGCTGCATCCGGTTAGACTGCAAGGCGACCCCAACATAGTTGGGAAAAGGCTAGGCAGATTGACTCTCCTTTAAGAAGATGCCTCTGACTGCATGAGTTTGTTAGAAATATTATGTCATCTTGTCTCCATCTTAAGTAAATTTTTTAAGCAGTCGGTTTTATTTCAAAATTTTACTTTTTTAAGAACGATTTGTGATTTTTGTTGTATATTTACTTAAACTAATATCTTTAGAAATAACTAGACAGCGACAGCGAGTTTATCCGAATGTAATTGATTCGAATCTTTGGAATGTTTTAAGTTGCCAAGATGGCGATGCATGATCTTGAGATTAACCTTACAACTCGATCTTTCATAACTATTTAGCCATCGTAATATACATGAAACATTCTGCCATTTTCAGTTCTTACATTGTCCAATAGATAGTCGATTACTGTGTGATATGTTATAATGTTCCCTAAAAATATGCAAAATACGAATTCCAGAAAAACCTACAGTTTTTCTGGAATTCGTATTTTGCATATTTTATTTTATTCCCTCAAATTTTCAGAAACCAATTTCATGTTCGGAAGTAACGATATACGCAAGTCGGAGTCTCGATTTATTAGTAATACCCAGTGTGACATTCTTCAACTTGGTCAAATATTACCCCAAGATCCAGGAGCCTTTGAACAAGGCTTTTGAAATGTCTCGAGATTATATCTTGCCTATAAATATGGAGATGGACGATGATGACTCTTCGGAAGGTGAAGTACTGTGGGATACTGTAGATTGTGTGGATTCCGATGAATTGAGAACCTCTACCTTTTTTGAGGTCGGCTAAAAATCTGTCCCATAGCCCGTTTACTGGTAAAATATTGTCCACCTAAAGTCTCAAATATTCCAAAAGTTTCATAAAGAAGAACTTCATAACTTGTGAAATAAACATAAATGAAAAGTTCCATAGATTTAGCTACAATTAACGAGTTTTCTTTTAAATTATATAAAACGTAGATTGAGAAGGAATAATGTTCAAAGTTTGTGTTTGAGATAAAAAATAAACCTAGAAAGTTGCCGTGTTAGTGCCGTGCCGTATTCGGGATAGACGAGACACGAAAAAAACGAGGCTTTTGGATTAACTCATAAACTTTATCAGTAGACTGAAGAGATTAATAACTTCCAGCACCAGCTTATGGCATTATTACCTTCACTGGAAAGGGTCCAAAACGGATAGTATCAAGTAGGTACCGATGACGTACGTTTTGTTTCACAGAAGACTCAACGGTTGACTTGACGTCATTAGAATCGGGAGCTGATTCGAAAAGTGGTTCCAGTAGATTTGAAGCCTCAGGTTTGTCATAAACAGTTTTATATTCAGCTGTAGCTCTAAATAAATCATCATAGGAGATGATTTCCAAATAACGACAGCAAAAAATAAGGAGAGAATAGAATAATGTATTTAATGACTAGAATGTGTTGCATGTAATACCTACTTATAATATTGTCTCGTGAGACAAGCGTCATAAGAACAAGACACAAAAAGATTTACCACAGAACTTTGCAAAAAAAAAAAAACGATTATTGAGAAGATAAAAATTATTGGGATTGAGCTGCTCGCTCTGCTAAACCTTGTGATAACAATCATCAAAATATACCAGTTATTATTGAATATTACATAGAAAATGAGATGATTACTTTGTAAAGTATTATATTATTTTTATTATTCTGAATGTGAGGACTATGTGGATATATTTTTCTTTCGTTTCTCAGTTTTTTTTAGTTTATGCGGCCTACCCAAATGTCCTTTCTTTGGTATTGTTTGTCGAGTTGAGCTCCTTATGTTCTGAGTTGAGCTCCACGATTACTGACAAATGCTTGCACTGACTGGACAGGTCCACTCAAATCTGTGTGGTTCTTTTCACAAAAGACCATTTCAGACGCTATATGTAGATTAGCGTCTGAAATGGTCCTCATATGGCTTGACCAATATCATGTCTGGACCTTAAAAGAGACTGTGACCTCTGAGTTTGTTTCGGCCTTTCTTCTCAGAGTAGTCGGATATGAAACGCCGAACTCATCTAGCAACTTTCAATATGTTTTTAATATGACGTGCAAAAGTGATTCCTATATCCTATTTACAGATTAAACTATTTAATTAAATTTTCTAGATATCTGCACCATTACGCCGCATAAAGGTGTCTGTTTACTAAGATAACAGGTCACCTTCGGAGCGAAAGCATTTTCCTCCGCGTGCGTTCAAACAAGGCTGTCATCAAACTATCACGTTCCTAATCCGTAGGGTCGCTGCCGATGAGTATTTCCCAGTCTAACGTTAGTCAGGCGAAGTCGTCTGCCAGCGTGTCCACGTATCACAGCTACAGTCACGCCTCTAATCTACTGCGGCCCGGAACGCTCATGTTTCAGGTAAATTGATACCGCTCTAATGAGCCCTTGTGGCTTACGAAGCGGATATTTGTTTGTCTGTGACTTTGGGAGCCGGTATTCATGTAGGCTATGTGCAGATGTGTTAGTGCCATGAAGACTGATTTATGTCCGTTTGGCTTGGAAAATACAGGCTCAGTGGGTACTAGCCGAATCTTGTTTGATTGAGTATTCTTGCCAGTCAGGATATGCTCCAAAATACATTTACGATATATTAGATTCTGATAACATTTTCTGTTCACATAATCACTGCGCGTCGCGCCTAGCGTAACAGGTAACCTCGCTTTTCTTGGAAGAATATGTGGAATAAGCAAACACTTTACGTGCCTACTTTTTTGCCAAAGCTGGTTACCAACGGGATATTTTGCTTCTCTATTTGAAGCTTCACCAAGTTTACCTACATAATTAGTTCTTAATAAAATACAATAGACAACGTATATTTAGTAACCTAATCCGCTTAACTGTTCTTAAAGAGTCACCTCTCAACGAGGCATCCTTAGGATGACGATTGACTTGTTGCGAACCAGGACACAACGTGTTGCCACGTCAAGCGCCAAACGCAGTGTGTGCGCAGTTTCAATGCTACAATAACATAGTGAACAGTTTCTCTATTTCGTTTATCCCAGATGTTTTATTTATAACTGAAAGGCACTTCCTGGAATAAAACACAAAGCAGTACCTATGTTAAATTAAACAGTTAAGTACATAAAACTAGCAATGTACATCGGATAGACCGTTGCAGTTTAGAAAATCACTAGAATTATCTACAAATTCGGGTTTTCGTCAGTATCAGCTTAAAAACTTTATTTTATTCGCAGAGTTACGGCTACGTTACCTGTATGGTGGTAACTTTACATTATGTGATGGCTCTGTACGACCTGGTGACCCTCAATGATTGCTACATGCTGTTCTGGATACACTCTTTCTTAGATATCTACTTCTATAGCAAGATTTATCTTAATATGCATCAGGTAATCGTCATATTTCACGATTTATTTCAACCTTGTGATGACAGATCAAGTGAGCTAAGACTTAAGAGCGTTTATAATAAAAGTTGGCAACGTCTCAAATAGCTGTCAAAAATTTACCTGTTTTGATTAATTAGGCAATATTACTGTATGGAAATAAGTAAAGTGTGTGTGTAATGAATTGCAATTCTAACATTTAATTTGATTTTGTACCCGTTTTAGGTGTAAAAAAGGCATTTGGAAAGTTTCCAAATACTTTTTTTTACATCTAAAACTAAATATTCGGTGTTACGATACTAATTATTGCATTTCATAATCAATATTCTAATTTGCTAGTTAGCCACATTTCTTATTTCCATACAGTAATATTGCCAAATTAATAAAAACAGCGAAATATTTGACATCTATTTGCGACGTTGCCCACTTTCAGAATAAACGCTCTTAAGTGTAACCATGACCGCGGTCGATTGATGTCGATGGTCTTCTTAAAACATGACACCTGTACCTCACAATGGAGTTAATCGACCGCGATCTGGTTGCAATCCTTTAAAGGCAGGTGTAGCTTGTCTGCAGCTAATTATTGTCCGTCTGTACATGTGACTAAAATTAGGAGGAGGGAGCTTTGAGTTGATTCTTAAACACACGTCTTTTACGTGTGATTAAGGTTATTTTTATTTATTTATTTATTTATTAAGGTTATGTATTATGGTAGACAGATATTATACACCCGAGATATACCAATAACTGGTCATTGGATGAGCTTTTCTGTAACCAAAAGTGACACGTGTAGCTGTCTTGGCATACGTGCCAAGACAGCTACACGTGTCGCTTTTTACGAGAGTACGCACTCGTACAATACGCCGCACACGCTGTCAATTAACCTGTGGCAAAGAGTATGAACCTGTCGAAAAATTACTTAACATATCGTAACACGCAGCGGTCTATTTAAACCGACTTCAAAAAAGGAGGTTATAAAATAATAAACAATAATTAATTGTTTAATTGACAAACTTCTATTGCTTGAATGTGTCTTTTGGATACTTTTTATGTGTGTATTTTATGTTTTTTTTGTAATGAGCGTTTTATTTGTGCAGAATAAATGGTTTTGAAAATCCTTTTTAGTTTGATAGAAGAAACTTGCGCGGTGATTCCATATTAATTTTACTAACATTGCTTAGGTAGCTTCAACAATACGTATTTAATCCACGTGGTGGATAAAATTTAAAACTTCCTGTCACTGTTGTTTACATAGCAAGAAGTGGTATACGAATTGGAGTGGGGTATTTACCAAAACTAAAAAGTGATAAAAACAAAAGAGGGTAATGAAACTATAATTTCGGAAGCCGTATTGGTTTATTTTAAATGTATGTCTTCATAAATAGGTGCCATATTTTGGTTACCGTGTGTGTACCTAATTATCATGTTCCGTAAGAATAATACTCATTTAATAAAGCCAACATAACTTTTAGGGCTACGTGAGCAAGCATGGCGAGCTCATACTGGATGGACCCAAATGTCGCCACAGATATTTTAAGCACAAACTGTGGATGTGGTCAGACATGCTGGTTAATGCTCCTTTTGAATTCGTCGGGTTTTGTTTTCCGTGAGTTGTTTTTTGGTTTTTATTTAAATAACAGTATCACAATTAATTTTGGGTATATCAATGACATGTTTAAATATATTGTTATGCCCGATTAGGCAGGGGTGCACCCACATTTCGCTAGTTATGTTTAAGTCCCATGTACTCGTAACAGGGGGCAAGCCTACTGCCATCCACCGGGCTGGTAGTGAGAAATTCCAGATTAAAAAACCCAATAACACTTTTCCCGACCCGGGACTCGAACCCAGGACATCATGCTCAGCAGTAGTGCTTGCGACCAATAAACAAACGAGGCAGTCAGAAATCAGAGGTGTTTAAATATAATATTCCTTTTCATCCTCGTGGTAGGATGGACTATTTTTGTTTCAAAGTACTTAGCTCATGGTGACACAAGAAGGAGATTTAAGCCGGTTGCAGACCAAGAGCTAAGCTAAGTTAGTTTAGCTTAGTTCGCATAGCTGAGGTAATTTTTCATACTTGTGTGCAGACCGCAAACTATTAACAAAGTATGAAAAATTTCCTCAGCTATGCGAACTAAGCCGGTTGCAGACCAAAAACTAAGCTAAGTTAGTTTAGCTTAGTTGAGCTAAGCTACACTAACTTAGCTTAGCTTTGGGGCTGCAACCGGTTGTATAGTATTATTATATTACATAGGATTTATATGAAAGACAGTTTCTTCTTTACATTTTAGAAATCCCGTAAGGGCTATTCACTACTTACGGGTGACCAAACTGTTCAGACTGAAGTATTTGGTTGAATTCTATCGGAGTACTTCCCGAGAGCTCACCAACAATCTGACCACTCTACAGGTATTTTGCCGAAGCTAAAAAAATAAAAATAATTATAATTGTGTTTGTAACCACCATAACATTTTTCTCAAAAATTGGATAAGTATAACAAATGAGGTCCTAGGATCATGTTGATTAACGAGACGAGATTCATTTGACTTGTGGCTTATTTGGGATTTTATACTTGGCTATAAGTGTAACTAAGATTATCGCTACTTTAATTTTCTTCGTTAATTACACACAATACAACGTTTTTTACTAGTAGTGCAACATTTTTAAGTCAGTGTAGTTTGTGACCGTAATTAACTTTAACTTGCGCAGGCGGCGATGACTATAATAGTCGTAGTGGTTATGATCCACACATTTGCGTGCGTATGGCTAGTTGTAATGATTGGCACATCTCCCATCAGCGTCATACGAACACTCAAGATACATCTTATAGATGAGTAAGTATCTTTTTATTTGTTTTGTTTCTGATTATTTGTAATTTTGTTCGGTCCACGTTTAACCATCTCAACTTTGACCTAGATTATTTGGCAATCTTCAATTTATTATTTGTTTATTTTATTTTACAGAAAGCTTACAGCCTAATAACACAATTAAAATCATTCGTAGGTAGGAAAATTTGTTAATTACAAGCTTCCACATGTATAAATTACTATTATTAATTGCATTAGTAAAGCCGCATAATTCAATAACATTGAATCAAGAAGTTTAGTTGTTATAGGCACTTGTTTTGTTGTCTCATCTAATAACGTAAGTGGAAGTGCACCCTGGGACAGTAGACATTTTTTTAATGACTAGCTTTAGTTCTCGAGAAGGTACTGTACCCACGGGACCGTACTGGCTGTGATAAAAAGTATCCTATCTCCTAATCCAGATAATTCGTACAGCTGTTGAGGCGTGATTGTAACAAACATCCAAACTAAGTCTTGCACATTTAGATTTTACACCTGATTTCATTTCTCTTTCCCCATCTCGTCTTCTCCCATTTACAGAGAAGCACCACAACAACGTTGGGATTACGTCACGTCATTTTACATGGTGGTAGCCCAGCTGACCACGACTGGCAGTGACGAGTTCTTTATCGACGAGGTCCTACCTATGACCATCTTAGCCGTGGTCCTCGTCTGTGGCAAGATGTTAGCCGCAATCGTAGTTGCAGCCTCCATTCAGCTTGCATACTCCACCAAGTATGCACTGACGGCTTATGAGAAAGTGACCAGGGAACTTATTGATATGTTGAAGAACCAGGGACTGTCGAGTGAGTAAGAAACGGCGATTTTTTTTCCCACATTCGTCCTCATCTGCCTAACGTTTTCCTAACTATGTTGGGGGTCGACTTCCAGTCTAACCGGATACAGCTGAATATCAGTATTTTACATAGACGGCTGCCTATCTGACCTCGAAGACCCATTTTTTAGGGTTTCTTACCTCAAAAGGAAAAACGAAACCCTTAGAGGATCAGTTAGTTGTCCGTCCGTCAGTCTGTCAAGACCCTATTTCTCAGTAACGCGTGGTCGTATCAAGTTGAAATTAATTTCAAATACGTTGGTCTATAACCCCTTGGAGCTCAAAAAATCACGATTCTAAATCAACGCAAAAAAAAAGGACGGCCATTTAAGCGACATATTTTTTGATACTCTCAAATAAATAAAAACTTACAGAGTACTCCCCGTTGACCTAGAATCGTGAAGTTTAGCAGGAAGCAGATCTCACAGCAAATGTAAAGTAAAAAGTCCGAAAATCGTTAATTTGCAGTTTTATGACACAATTTTTTTTTTTGGTGTTACAAACTTACATTTCCAGTTGGGGAATTGACCGTGAAGTATATCGATGTTTCGGAGAACATGTTTTTCAACTACAATGTTAAGTTTGTTTTTGGCATAAGTCAATCCCAATTACGGAACTCTCCGACACGCACTTGGCAGGTTTTTTCCTCAGTACCTGTGTGTGTACTTGTTTAATAGTCCTTTATTGAACAGTTTCCAAAAAGTTTAGCCTTCATTTTTCGTGGAATTTTGTAGTGTGGAGTACTTTATTGGTATTGGCTGTGTACCTACTCATATCTACGTATAATTTTCCTGTAATCCTTATAGTTGCCATTTGGAAAGGGATCCAATTACATAGGCTTCCATCAGGTAGTCTGTGATTGTTTAATATAACCGGCCAAGTGCGTGTCGGATCACACACAATGAAGGGTTCCGTAGTTGGGCTGAATTTAACTCAAGAACAAGCTAAACATTGTAGTTGAAAACATGTTCGCACATACATTCTAACTGCAAATGTAAGTTTGTGCGCACAATATTGAGAGATTTGCCATGTTATTTTTAAACCATTGCCTTCTTATAGGTTTTCCTGTGATCTATAAGTATTGAACTATTAACTGTATTTTTTTTTATTTTAGGATTAGTAGTATC
Source organism: Agrochola macilenta (assembly GCA_916701695.1). Lineage (NCBI taxonomy): Eukaryota > Metazoa > Arthropoda > Insecta > Lepidoptera > Noctuidae > Agrochola > Agrochola macilenta. The sequence continues at coordinate 15,241,262 of OU753557.1, forward strand.
GGAGATAAGGGTGGTAGGGAAATGGTAAATTTTCGTCTTTTTTCTTACATAACTATAAAACTATTTATTTTATAATTATAAAAAATATGTTTGAGATCCTCACAGTAAGCCCCATTTGATATGTCACATGGTACAGTATACAAAACTTGTTTTTAATTTTCTTATTTGCCCCCCAAAAGTGACCCCCATATTCTAAATGCAATTATTTACGTTACACGTCCGTATTTGGGTCACAGATTTTCATATGTGTACCAAATTTCAACTTAATCGGTCCATTCGATTCGGAGCAAATTGGCTGTGGCAGACGGACAGACAGACAGACACACAAATTATCCTACAAGGGTTCCGCTTTTTCATTCGAACGTACGGAACCCTAAAAACAATCATAGGTTATCTGGAAGCCTAATTAGGCTGCTACCTAAAGCTGGCTACCTAATAAAGTAGCAAAGTAACCCTTCGAGTAAATCGTTACAGGTTATCAATTGAAGAAGTTTTGGAAGTACATACAGCAACTTTGGGTAACGGAGCGTGGCAGACAGGTAGCAATCTGATTTTATAGGGTTACTAAAATTAGACAATGATTTATGATACTTAAACTATTCAAGGAATTATTTTATGACTGGGTCTGCCTGCATTTTCCTAACTATATTCAATGGGTTGGCTTCCAGTCTAACCGGATGCAGCCAAATACCAGTATTTTACATTGAGTGATTGCCTATCTGACTTCCACAACCCAGTAAATGGGTAATACGATACCCTTTGGTAAGGCTGGTTTTCAGACTTTCGGGCTTCTGTCGACTGTTAAAGATCCACGAATGACAGCCGGGACCAACGGCTTAACGTGCTTTCGAGGCACGGAGGAGTCTCGGTATGTAAAGATGTTCATCCATCCACGGACCAACCCCGACAAGCGTAGCTTGACCTGATGGATCGACCCGTGCGGCAGTTATTACTTGGCCACGAGCTCTTCTATTTTATTACTGGGTAGTCATATGTAAATTCCTTGAATTTTCACGAAGGGCTTTTGCGATACTTTCATTGATTTGTCCTGATGGACATGTTAGGAGTGTGTAATTTCAAAGTGAAAATAATATAACTCTGAACAAATTGCTATGAAGATAAAACTTACTTTGCATCTTAGTACTCTTAAACATTTACCCTAGGTAATAATGTAAAGGACTGCAGGATCAATAAATAAACATCCGAGAAAGTTACCATGTCTATAAATCTACGCCAGTACTAATCCCCACTATATCAGTTGCCAGTCCTGTTATCTCAAACGCCGTACGTGCGGCGATGTGAACTCATGTCCGCCATGTTTGGTCATCATCTGAGGAACTGCTACATCTTCGCTGAGACTGGAGAAGCGTTCCTACGACAGCTGACTGTTGCTCTTGACTATACCATTTTCTTTCCTGGTAAGTTTACCTTTTTTATTGTTTTATAATGGACTAGCTGACCCAACACATTGTTCTGATAAAAAAATACTTCATAAAAAAATGCCATAGAAAAAAGGACGTTCAGATTATCCCAAATTTGAAAACATTCCAATTTCACTTTCCATAAAAACCTACATAATTCAGACTATTACAAATATTTTAAAACAAAAAATAGCCAAATCGGTCCAGCCGTTCTCAAGTGATGCAAGCACCAATGAACAGCATTTAATTTTTAGGGTTCCGCAAGGAACCGTCTGTCGTCTGTCCGTCTGTCTATCCGCGGCTTAGCTTAGAGACTGTTAGTACTAGAAAGCTGTAAGTAGGCATGGGCACATATTAATCATGCCGACAAAGTGGTAAAATAAAAACAAAAAATATATTTATTTTAGGGTACCTCCCCTACAAAGAAGTGGAATGTTTTTTTGGAATGGAAAGTGGGGATTTTTTTTTTTTCTCGTCTATCGTATTGTGTGGGGTGTTGTTAGAAAAGTCGTTCAAAAATATTGTGGGTATGTGAAAGCCATTTTTCCGTTTGCGAAATATTATTTTAAGCTTTAAAGTGCTGATTTTTGTTAGCCCAGCCGGGGCCAGCTAAATGATTGTACTTACTTAGATTTATGAAATTTTATTAATGGTCTCAAGCCATTGCGGCAATCTCTTTTAAAAAGCTATCCTCGTTTTGGTTTTTCTATTTTTGTATTAACTGGACTTGTAAAATTTTAATACAAGCGGTGAAACAATCCATTCGAATAGCTAAAAGTTTTAAAACGCATTCCACTATGGGTAACGTATTCAAACTCACTTTGAAAAAGTTTTACGTTTGAAAATCAAAACTAACATCGATCTGAGTCCAATCTAAAATTCTCTTTGGTATCACTCGTTCACAGAGGAGACTCAATGTACATAACTGTGAATGGAACTTTATCAAAGATAGTCACCCGATAATTTCGCGTTGAATTTTAACAGTAAAAAGGTCAAACTCAAAGCATTTATTTCAAATAAACCAATTACAGACACTTTTGAATTGTCACGGGGTCGGTCAGTCAAAAATATGAAGCTAGTTGCCCATTCCAACGCGTAGTAGATACCTCAGGAGAAGAACGGGCAAGAAACTCCACGGACACTCTTTTAAATCAGAATATTGTTACAAAATATTGGTTACATCATTCATGTTGTATAATTCTACATGTGAAAACAATGTAGAGAGACGTGCACGTTAAAAGCGTCCGTAATAAAGCAAAAACAATTCAAAAATTAAAATAAATTAAAAATAAGCCTTGGCAGCTAAGAGATGACCAGTCCCCACTGACGGCGCCCGTTCACGAACATGACGCATGGATCAGCACCATTTAGCTCAGCCATTTTGAAGGGAACTTAATGATCCAACACACGCGCCACCACCAGCGAGACATTTGAGTGAGCATGACATACTCTCAGCCGCAAGGGCACATTCAAGTCAATGAAAGACGTACCCAGTAAATGGTAGCTTTAAAGTAGGTACATAGTGCTCACACATGTGCAGTGTCAACTTCAGCAATATTAGTTATACCTACTACTATCTACTATTTTACTAACTGCCGTAAAGCTCTGGCCTAACTGTTACGAATACCCCGCGGGATTGTGTCAATTAACTTGTATGGAGGTGTTAAAACTGTCGCGACTAGTCACGTAACTTCCGAAACATTAAAACTACCTCGTTATCATTAACTCGTGCCTATAGTTTCCCCGCGGTTATCCCGCGCGGGATGTGTCCTGCAGCCGGATTCGCCTCAGTGGCCAGAGCTTAAATTAAATAGGAATGATTTCTTTTACATTTTACCACACCATTTAAATACGAGTACAACTTTGTATTAAGATTTATATGTTAGGTATCTATTCCAACTTAATACAGATGGCATGCTGACGATTGTAGCGAGTTCCATTTTGCAGGCAACTACGTCGTGGTGGCAGGTGACAGCGAGGCACGGATGTACTGGGTTGCCTCGGGGTCAGTCTCAGTGGTGTCGGTGCGGGCAGACCTCACCGAGATCACGCATGAGTTGCTCGGGCCGGGTGACGTGTTCGGCATAATGCAGGGCATGAACAGGGGCATCTCACACTGCTTCTCTTACAGGGCGGAGACGAAGGTACCTACTTAATTTTGACAAAAATCTTCACTGTTTTTTATACACGCTTAATTTTTGTTCACTCTAAACCTGAAAAGGCGTCATTATGGAGAACTTTTGCTATGGCACCAACACTGAAATGTCGAAAAAGAAAATCAGATGTTCCAAACAATCTATTTATCTATTTTTATGAACATAAATGTATGGGACAACTAATTTTTTAAGGAGTTTAAGGAGGCCAAGATTTCAATCGTAGATTCGCCCTGCCGCGTCGTTTCTGTTTCGTTTTGACACCTCTGACACACAATATTAAAGACACTTGACTTGATTGTCATGTGCGAGGTCACTCTTCTCAGTGTGGACACTTTTTCGCGCGACGTAGTACGGTGAGGGCACATCTACGATTTAAATCTTTGGTTTAAGGTTTGTGCGCTTACATACAAATCTATTATACAAAGATCAGAAAAAAACTAATTTCAAATTATCAAATTACCTATAGGCCATATCAATATTTGTTCCATCCGGGTATCGATATCGCAACCTATAGAGCAGTAGGCAATTACTCAACGACTGCTCTGCTATCGAACGGAAAGCAATACAAAAGTAATAAAAATCTAAGCTATCTCTTTGCTCCTATCATCGTTCTCCAATTTATTTCGAGTGTTTTTGTTCTTAAGGCCATTGCTGAGGATGAGGCCCTGGGTTCAATTTCCGAGTCGGGCAATGTGTCATTGGGTTTTTCCATCTGGAATTTCTCAGTAGCTGCCCGGAGTCTGGATTTGTGCCCGATTGATGGCAATAGGCTCGCCCCCTATTACATGGGACTTAAACATAACTGGCGAAATGTTGGTGTACTTTAGGTACACCTCTGTCTAGCTCTTCGGGGAATACAGGCGTGATGTTATGTATGCTTTTCTTCTTATCCTATATCTTCCAGCGGTTTCTTTATTATTAACCCTTTTTCTAGCTATAGCAATCTGGTTATAATTATAGCATTTTTCCAACTATTTTGGGGTCGGCTTCCAGTCTAACAGGATGCAGCTGAATACCAGTATTTTACATGGAGCGACTACCTATCTGATCTTCACAACCCAGTAACTGAATAATAAGATACCCCTTGGCAAGACTGGTTGTCAGAATTTCGGGGTTCTGAAGACCCGTAACAACTGTCAAAGATCCAAAAACGGCAGCTGAGACCAACGGCTTAACGTGCTTTCTGAGTAATAGACGGATCTTTGGTAAAGAAAGAAAGAAAGAAAATCCATTTATTTAGCACAGACTAAAACACACAAAATATAATTTACAAAGCAGATAAAAAAAAATAAAAAAAATAAACTGTCAAGTGCGATGTAAGCAGAAATTTGATGGGGAGTGTGTGTGTGTAAAGATGGTCACCCATCCACGGCAAGCGTAGCTTTTCCTGATCGATCAACCCATGTGGCTGATATTGCTTAGCCACTAGCCCCTCTTTGCTATATCTATGTATTCTCAAATTATTTGGTAAGGTTGTCTTAATAAGTAAGCATAATATTATTACTTAAAAAAATGCAGTGATAGCCTAGTGGTGTGACCGTCAGACTGTTTAGTCTGCATAGGTCTCGAGGTCGAACCCAAGGCACGCACGTCTGACTTTTCGGATTCATGTGCGTATTGTATAATTATCACTTGCTTCAAAAACGGTGAAGGGAAACATCGTGAGGAAACCGGCCATGCCTGAGAGATATTTCTCGACGGCATGTGAAGCCAAGTCAGAGGCCCATGGGCGGCTTTAAAACTCTGACACCAGGTTAGTCACTAACCACATGAAAAGAAGAAGAAGCATAATATTTATGAAGTCTTAACGATAATGTAACAATAATTTCCTTTTCACAGGTAAGCATTTTAACGCTCGGTTTGGATTCCTGGATCAACATATTACCATTTTTCCCCGAAGCGAATAAGATTATATTGGACAGATCGGAAGCTTTATTTACACAGATTACGTAGCATTTCGATTTCTTGCTTTTATTACGGAAAATCGAAAAATATCTTCGATTGGAATTGGGTTATTACATTAATTATTATGTTATGATATACTCGTATTTATTATGATACGATTATTACTTACATATTAGTTTACAAAAAAAAAAAAATAGTGACATGTTTGCTTGGTAGTCACGTAGGATTAGTTTTACTTAAGAGGGGTTATCCTAAAAGTTGGCAACGTCACAAATAACTGTCAAATATTTACCAGTTTTGATTCTTATAGCAATATTACTGAATAGAAATAAGAAATGTGGCTAACTAGAGAACTAGAATATTAATAATGAATTGCAATTATAACATTGAATTTGATGTTGTACCCATTTTAGGTGTAAAAAACGCATTTGGAAAGTTTCCAAATAGTTTTTTTACATCTAAAACTAAACATTCGGTGTTACGATATTAATTTATTGCATTTCATAATCAATATTCTAGTTCGCTAGTTAGCCACATTTCATATTTCCACACAGTAATTGAAAACAGCGAAATATTTGACATCTATTTGCGACGTTGCCCACCTTCAGAATAAACGCTCTTAAACAGGGCTAGAAGCGAAATATTTTACCAACCACGCATTTTCAACACTTTGAATTCGAAGGTGGCATGACCCCGCAAAGGGGCAAAGGAATGTATTAGAAAATTCCTGAAACTTGTCGTTCCGCATATATCATAACATTATTGAAGAGCCACACACACACACGCAATAAGTACATCTAACTATTGTACAAGGCACACATAAAGGCACTTCATTCTAGATTGGAAGCCACTTTAAGCCGCTTACGACAGTTTCGATATTCGTGCCTTTGAAATGATGAGAGCCCAATGGAATCGAATCGAAACTGTACAGGCGGCGACAAAAGTGAACGGAAAATCGAAATATTTTGATAAAATCCACTACCTCTGTACAACACGCTTCTATTTTGTTTTTTCCCCGAATTTATTTTTTATATAGAATTTGTTCGTCATATTTTTGGAAGCTGAATGTTTTTATGTCGGGGATAGGGTGAGTATAAACTGATTACCGATGATTTATTACGATAAAGTGAGTGGACATGCCTGCAGGTGCCCAGAAATTTATGTCACACCTTCCAACAGGCGAGTTTAGTAACTTATAATTTTGTAGATTTTATTTTGTAAGGGACGTACTGTGAGCGCCTCCGCATATTTAAATGTTTATTGCATAAGTATTTGTTAATGATTAAAAATACCTATTAAAATGCATACTTATAACGAACAAGACGTGTTTTGTTGTTTCTCGTACATATGTATATTATTTTCATATATGGATTTGTTGAAATAATAGAAAGGAACCTTTTATACGAATCTGAGCTATTAATATTATGATCAATAAATCATGCTAGGTCAAACATTTGTTTGTCCCGTTTATAAATTTTCAAAAAAAAACTAAATTGAGAGTTAATTGAGAGAATGTTCTAATTTCTATACCTACTAAGCTTGAACTTGTCGATATTTGATAGACAAATATATTATGATATGGGTTATTGATTTAACTCTTATTCATAAATGTTTAAACGTCAATAATTTATGAAAAACTAAGCGGTAATCATTACTTAACTTCAAGACCAGGCACTCTAAAGACAATTTCGCCCTCATGCACCCCGCCACTCTGCTATGTGCGCTAACACATGAGTAATAAAGTTGAACATCGCGTGTGCTATTCGATCGTGTTCGAGCACGAAACTAAATGGCGTAAGTTTCAATTCTTATTTTGTTTATATCAAAAGAAAATAATTGATCTAGAAAAAAATTATCTTGTGGCTGGATTACAAACTATGTTTTCTTACTTCTTGAATTCTCTTGAATCTTGAATTTATTTAAATAATCCTTAAAAAAGACATGATTTTCGAATAAAAATTAATTGAGCGAAAATATTACAATTACGTAACTGTCTTGTACATGAAAGAAAAAGATGTAATAAATCATATACTTAAGTTCCATTTTGATTGTATGCGTGACTGGTACAGAATATTAATGCAAATTAACATACAATTTAGGGAGCCTCCTCTAAAGCAACGTATATGAATAAGGGGGTTAGAATTGGAAACGCTTGACATTATCTAGGTAACCTACGTAAAAACCCGTAGTGGTTTTTGTTAGCTGTAATATCTCAATTTATTTATTTTGGAATGTTTAACTGGATGGTAAATTATCAAAAGCATAATAATAAAGCCGTCTAATGAGTTTTGTAATCTAGTGTACCCATTGCCAAAGTCATAATATTATTAATGTTAAGCAAACGAGTGTTGTCGCTAGCAATGTTTGCTTTGCACAAATTTGTATACAAGCTGAGCAATAATTAGAATATGAAATATGAAGGAGCAGAGCCTACACACTGTATACTGTGTAGCTTTCATACAGATACGGATGCTATTAAAATAATCTTAATTGGTTTATAGTCTATTAAATTTTAATATTAGTCGTATTTATTGTTCCAAATTTCAAGCAAGGTACGGACATAAATTAGGAGCAACGAAATTTTTGCTGCTTGTTATGCACAAAATTCCCAATGAACTTTAAAACACATTGCCGTTACCCGGCGCTGCTCGCTGAACTTTCAACAATACCATCTGTATTTGACTCACTCTACTGACTAATGTTGCGCAGCTTGAGAAAGCTAACAAAGCAAGAAATTAAAACAATGTGCACTGTTCTTATAATTGGAAATAAATGATATAAAAGCGACGTTTTCGATAGTCGATAAGTCGATATAATGGCCTATTAAGAAGTTAAAATTGTTAATTGGGTTTGCTCTGCGAGTTTTGCGACGCGAAGCCGACAGAGTTTTGTAAATATTAAATATTTCCGGGAGGAGCGGCCCGCGCGTGCCGTTTGGTGCGCAATGAAAAATCTGATTTTCATAAATTGAGGTGGTGCCCAAATGGAGGCAATATCGAAGTGCTGATTTGTCGCTCCGCTGGATATTGGTCTGGCGTTGATTCAAATCGGTGTGAATGTGGAGACGAGGTAAATTGGCCCGGTTTAATTCCCGGAACAAGATAAACAGGTACATTCGTTCTATCGGAACTTTATAGTGCAAAGGTATAGTTATGTATTTTTTGTTGTTTTTCAGTGTTCAAAAAGCTTTTGCATGAATTTTGCATTAATGTCTCTCTTGTGTACGCCACGAAGTTGTAGTAATTTCCAAAACAACATTATTCACAGTGCAAAGAATTTCATATTACTGTCGTGTTTATCGTTATTTTTTGCGTCATTTGCAACAGCAGATGACATTGAGGCATGTGGAAGATTAATCTGGGTGGTGTAGGGGAGAACCCGGCTACTGAGAGGGGGACGTGGTGTAATAGGTGGGGGAAAGGGGTGTAGATGTCCGCGTTATTTAGTTGAGCATTACATCAAGCTCCTGCGACACTCCGTTCTTCGTTCAAATTAAATCAACGTTCATTGAAGTGGCTCGTCGCAATCGTTAGTCATTACACTCGTCGGTCACGAAATCACATTGCACACTTCTCCCCCTTTTAAAAAAGGATGAAAGGAAAACGATTCTGAGTTATTGTTATAGCTAGTATTAGGTGCCTCGTACCCGGGGTTATTACTTCCATTCTACAAAGTTTCTAAAGCTCCAAAAGAAAGGACGATCAACGTCGCCTTCGTCCCTTGTAAGGTATCAATTTAATCATAAGGAGTTACGAGCTTCGTGGATATATTTATGTCGCTCCACTTCAAGCGAAATCCATTCGGGATGAAATTAAATTAGGGGTAGATTGAAATAACCTACCCAAGATGCCAACAGAATAAATACCACCTTGAGTTTGAATTTTGCTCGTTCCCAAGAAAAATTATTGATGCCTTTGTGAGATGTGTTAAGTGAAAACGACGTCAAATTGTCAATAAAGATCTAATAACTGGCTTTCTTATTGGAGTTTTCACAATCCTCTGTAAAGCTAGAGTATTTGTTCATGTTTTCAATATTTTCTTGTGTGATGTAATGAGTAAAATTCTGCTTCTTTATTGTAGTTTATCAAATCTATGTTAATAAAACAAAACAAGAGTGAAATAATATTATTATTGTGTATTAGTCAATGCGCAAAACAGTCTAACGCAAAAGTCATATTAATAAAATTTTATAACTTTTGAAGGAATATTTGAAACAATTCCTGGCGGTATAATGTTCAGTGAAAGTCAAACGAAGATGCAAATAAGCTCAACTTGAATCGAGCACGCGCTACGCCACCTCTACGAGTACATTGTGCTTTTTGTACCTTTTCGTATATAAACCTAATACTTGTACCTGAACCGTTTGCCGAAATGAAGGCTAGAGCCTTTTTTGAATTCGAAACGATATTGAATACAATGGTGTCTGGACACAAGACTGTACGTGAGCTTCTCGATTGGATTCTTTTTGGACTTTTTCTATAAAAATCAGTAGCATCTCAAAGTTTCTTAGTTTTCGTCACAGAGGCAAGCCTTTTTTTTTGAGGGCGGGAAATTATCAAATAACTTCTCCCGCTCTGGGCGGAGCGGGAGGGTGTGTCAGACTTTTACTGACTAGAAACCACCCGTGTTCCTTCCGTTGCCTGTGTGCCGGGGCCTCGATATCCCTTTCGGACAAACCCACAACCCCGGCAGGGGACAAACCCGCAACCCCGGCAGGCCTAGGAAACACTAGCGTGACGATCTGGAGTCGTTCTTACCAGATTGGTTGGAGAAGATAAAACATTTAAAAAAACTGGAAAGATATATGGGAGACCTTTTTCCAGCAATGGGACAACATCCTAACTATCCTAACTTTATAATTATACTATTAGTTATAATAATATCAATGTGAAAGTGAGTTTGTGTGTTTGTTACGCTTTCACGCTGAAACGGCTGAACGGATTTGGACGAAAGTTGGCACATGTTTAGATCATTACCTGGGTTAGGACATAGGATACTTTTTATCCCGATATTCTTACGAGATTGAGCACAGCTAGTAGGTTACTAAAATACACTCTGAAGTTTTGTTGTATCCAGTAAATAACGACACCACAATAAATTAGTAAAGAAAAGTTTGACAAATTACGGACATTAACCTCATATTACAAACCTACACAGTTCCTTGACCTACTTATATGTGACCTATGCAGAATGACTTCAGTGGTCCTTCACGATTGCTTCAACAGATACGTCAAGTTCACTTAAAGCTATGCGAAGGAGACACTGAGGTCACTTAATTAAGTGCCTGTAGAGAGCCGCCGCGCGCCGGGGGCTTCGCGATATTGCACGTAAACCTTACTCATATAGCAACAATACTTTACTGGGAACCTTATTATTTTTGTTTTGCTTTCGAAGACGGCTTATGTAACTATTTGAAAAGTTGGTGATTGTGACAGTTGTAAAATGAAATGGACTGCGTTTCAGGGGAAAAAAACTAATATAAAACTCATAGTGTGTTTTGGATTATATAATATACCTACTTACGTCGGGGTTACCGAAGGGGTTACCAGTGTAGGTGCTCCTTTTATGTAAATGAAAGATCTTTGAACCCGTCTGCAAATAATATCAAACATTATTGTATTTATGAAATAACACACACTGTACCGCATTAATGGCAATGCAAACAATCCATATTATTTAAATGTTTATCACGCACATTGTACATGAATGCGGTTCCGAACTCCCTCCATTACCGTTAATATTAACCTGCTGGGAGATAATGTGTGAGATTATACTCCAGTTCATGTTTGTTCTGTATTTCAATACAGAACAAACATGAACTGGAGTATAATCTAAGTTTTATTCTTAAACCTGCATACGTTAGGTATCGCTCACGGTCTTCATTCTTAAGGGATCAACAGAAGTTGGAGTGGTGCCAATACGATGTTATACGGTGTCAATTGATCTCGTGCATCAATAACATTGGCACATGCAGGCTGTAAACGTTGAATTCGGATATAAACAGACGATGCATATGGTACGGTTTAATTTCTTAGGTATTTGAGAACAGTTTTTCTCGTGTGAATATTGCTGTGGACAAATCAAAGTTAGGTACGGACTTCGATTGAGCTCGTGATCTGTCGGTAGTGCATTCTACTACCACTGTAACGGCTAGGGCTTTGCAGGCAGGCTACGCAGGCCGTAACAGTTAGGTAGGATAGGAAGTAAGTAAGAACAGCTGGATAAGTTAATACATTTATTATTTAAGCAAACTAGATGCACATTAGATGTCCACAGCTAGGTCACGGGTATGATCGCATTGTTCTATTCCGAGAACCTACCTACACATAAATAGGAAGGGTACCGTCCTTCCCAGGCAGCACAGGCTCAGCAATAGATCGGACGGCCTTCGTGAGACCATAGGTAGCGAGCGTTGGTATAACGCGGAGGCCTGCTCAGCACAGGCTCCGGAGGTAGCTTGCGGCGGTAGGCTGCAGGTAGAGCAAGCCTTCGTAAGACCTCGGTAGCGTGCGTGGTTAGGGCACAGCACTGCTACGCGTCAGCAGTAAGCAGCATGTAGATTCGTGCAATGGGTCCTGCCGTCAGCCCGTACGGATTACATGCAGTAATGATGTAAAATCTAAAATAAAATCACATGATACATCGGTCTTATTTAACCCCTCTCGTATCATCTTTAAAAACCTATTCTGTTAGCACCCAAAATATAATTCAAAAGGATCTCCGAAACGATCAATTGCAATTGTCAATTTTTACGTGATTGATACACATTGATGCGTAAATTGATCGTCTACCACATGCAATTGAAACGATTGACAGTATTAGTAGCGCAATTGCAATTTATCGTTTCAGGGGGGGCCCTAAAGAAGTCGTTAAAATCACAAAATCGGTAGATATGCTAATAAAACAGTGTCGCGTCGCAGTAGAACTAAGTCAGTGAGATGTCTCGCTCACCAACCGGTACAGTTAACAACTCCCTTGCTAATGCACTTCTTGTTCACTTACTCGTAGCCGCTCGATAATATGTATATATAAACTACCTATGTATAATCAGTCTGCTAATAAGTATAGGTATGTCTTTGTTGAAATAGTTCTACAAATATGCTAAATGGCCCACCAGAATCATAGACACTGTTATCCATATCTACCTGCAACACCCAACGTAGTGGACGTCGATGGATGGATTCTTGATGAAATTAGGTATGATAATGATTATTTTTAACCTATTGTGTGTTATATACCACTTACTTACCATAATGAACATACGGGTAATTCTTATGCTGCTCAGCTTCAGAGTTTTACAAATAATCTAAATAATTTAATGTTGACCAACCCATTAGATAAATTTATTGTCTTAGGTGACTTTAACTTTGGTAATGAAGTAGAATGGTGTCACACGAATGACAGCGCTGAATTACTACCACAAAACTATTCAAACCGCTATCTTATTGAATTCTTCGATACTATAAATATCTGTAACTTATCTCAGTTTAATAATGTACGGAACGAGAATGAATTTACTAATGGGTCCCTGGACATACACGAAAGTCTTGACCCATTAGCAGTACCTATTGACATGCATCACAAACCCATTACTATTCAGTTTTGTTCAAATACACTCACTGTCAGAAAAAACTAACATTAAATATCAGTTCTACAAAGAAGACTATGTTGCTATCATGTCCGCTCTTGATGACGTTGACTGGGACGAGTTGCTGGGTGCTGAGCCACTAGACAATGCTGTTAATCATTTTTATAACAAACTCTATGTATTAAGAGATCAGTATATTTCTAAAAAGTCAGTAAAAAATTCATCACACCCCCCCCTGGTATACATCTGCACTAATTAACATCTTAAAAGAAAAATATAAATATCACCGGAAATTTAAAACTTATGGAAATATATCCGATTACCAAACGTTTTCTTTATTGCGTCATAGAGCTGCAGAAGTAGAGAAATCTTGTTACCGTACGTATAATGTATAAAGTCGAGGCATCAATTATCAAAAACCCAAAATTTTTTTGGTCCTATATTAAAAGCAAGAGAAGTAATAGTAACTTCCCTAATATTCTGAAATATCAAGATTCAACCGCAGACAGTGGAGAAGAAATCAGTAACCTGTTCGCTACATACTTTCAGTCAACATTTCAAGAGCCAGACACAGACGACCAGGATCAAGATCAAGACACAACACTATCCGCAGCAAGCATCAGCTCCATAGAGGTATGCCACGAAAAAGTACTAAAGTTACTTCAAATGCTCGATCTCTCTAAATCTGGTGGCCCTGACCTAATACCGCCTATATTTATAGTCAACTGTGCGAAAAGTCTAGCCAAGCCTATCTGTATTATATTCAAGCGGTCTTTAACAGAAGGCACTATTCCTAAAATCTGGAAATCGGCATTCGTTACGCCAGTTTTTAAAAAAGGTGATAAGTCCCTCGTATAACTATCGCCCTATTTCGAAGCTATGCCTGTTCTCAAAAGTGCTAGAGCGCGTTGTTTACTCCGCAGTTTATTCAGCCTTAAAATGTGACTTTGGTGACGAGCAGCATGGTTTTCTTCGTAAGCGATCTACTACCACTAACCTTATTCTTTCCCATAGAAATATAAATAACAGGAGAAGTGGCATGGGGGCGTGTCTGTGTCCGCGCATCTGGACCATAGTGGTCATTGCATAGGCAAATGGCCGTCTCCGCGAACTAGTGTGCTTTCGGCCGTGATCGGGAAAAGTTATAAGAATGCCGTGTTGTTCAGTGGTTTCTTGTAAAAACCGAAGCCAAAACAAAAACTTTGTGAATCATGGAATCACATACCACATGTATTTTAATATGATTGTCTTTAAAATCATGAAAAACAACAAATCGTAAAATATTTCTGGCTTTTACTACCTTAGTTTTATTTTCAAATATCACATTTTTGCACGAAATACATTGCTCTTTAACCACTACCTAAATATATTGCTAAGGGACTGGACAAGCAATGTAAAAATAACATAACGATACAGTCACCTGCGGATGCATGGCGCAGTACGGCCGCAGCGTCTTGCGACGGGTTAGTGATGTGGCTTTGCAGATCCACTAACGTAGGCTATCGACAATAATGTCAATTGTCGTATGAATTTATATTACTATTAAAGTTTATTCTTCAATTTGTCAACAGTTATAGCCTGATTGGAAGACCGATGTGAAATGTTGTTTTATACTCATTTAGATTTTCTCTTACTGTTGATTTTTTTTTATTTACTTAATATTTTTTTTTTTACTTACTTATTGTTTATTTATATCATCTTAGTATATGTATATCGTTTTTTATTATTTTTTCAGAAACTCCCAAAAATTTTAATAAAATAATAAAAGGGAGAATCGATAACTTTCCGATTTAGTCAATCACTAGCGTATATGAAAAATAAATGGCTTTTGCACAGCACAACGATAGCGATCGATGTTTTCGTGTGAGTGAGTTGAACGGTGCATGGTAAATGCATGCTGTGATTGATGGGATAAGGTTTATAATTGATTGTGCAGTACGTTCTGATTTATAAATTGCAAGTGTGAGCGCGACCTCGTATTTATTGGGTTTACCGATCTGCTATGTGTAGTTGTGGCATAGAAGAGGGGATTTTTTGAAGACATTGGGTTTCAATACATTTTGAACTACCGGGCATATCTCCTTCTTTCTTATATCTATGTTCTTTCCAATGAATTTATCTCTGAAGGTATGGAGGAACGTGCACAAGTTGATGTAATTTATACGGATTACAGTAAATTTTTTGACCGCATTGACCACAGGCTACTATTACGTAAACTCTTCTTAGCTGGAATTCATAGCGACCTATATCGTTGGTTTTCCTCCTACATTGAAAACAGATCACAAGCAGTAGTTTTACAGGGTTTTACCTCTAGTTGGAATCTAATACCATCTGAAGTTCCTCAGGGATCCATTTTAGGACCTCTTCTATTTAATCTATTTATAGCAGATATTAATAAATGTTTTATTAACTCCTACATTCTATTATACGCTGATGACATGAAAATCACTAAGGTGTTAGTAGTATTAGGGACTTGGGCGTTATCCAGGACAGTAAACTCATATTTGAAATGCATATTGATGAAATAATAAAGAAAGCGTCCAAGTCCCTAGGCTTCATAATCAGATCATCTACTTGCTTCAGCTCACTAAAACCACTCAATGTATTATACTGTTCATACGTACGCAGCCATCTTGAATATGCATCTCAAGTGTGGAACCCAAAATATGACATGTATAAGTCAAGAATAGAAAGCATTCAGAAAAAGTTTCTAAGATATTTAGATTTTAAGACAAAGCAATACTCAACGGATACCATTTTCTACCACTGGAAAACAAGACGCCTTGCTAATGATATTACTTTTCTGTTAAATATTGCCAATAGTTCCATCGATTGTTCCCAACTTCTCTCCAAAATATCACTCCGAACACATTACGTAGGGTTCAGGCAGCGACCACTTCTTCACATTCCATTCGCATCAACAAACTACCGACGGAATGCCTTCTTCTTACGTAGCGCAACAAGCTTTAATAATCTGCCCTCTCACTTAGATGTTGATCTATTTAGAACCAGCCCTAGCACATTAAGGCGTAATTTGAATGATGAATACTCGTACTTTGTCCCCAATGAGTAGTATTATTCATAATTAAATATCATGTAATAAATGTGAACATTTTCTTATATTTTTTTTTTTTACTGTTTTTAGCACAATAAATAAATACGATTGTAAGATAATACCAATTTTTTTTATGTTTTGTTAAAAGAAGAGAATTTATTTTATTTTGTTTTGTTAAGTTATGTTATATTTGAGAAGATATTGTTTTTAATTTTTGTATGTTTCTTTTCTTTCTTTTTTTAAATTTTAGGTACATAGTTTTTAATTTGTGGAAGCCTATAAATGGCAATTGTAAGCGCTATTGTACATACTAAATAGATATTAGACTGTAAGCTTTCCTAATAATAAATAAATAAATAATAATTAAGTTTATCATCATCAGGGTATGCTTTGTCCTGATTTCGGAGACTATTTAAAAAACTCATCGAGCTAACTGATTTAGGCTACCACAGACGGGCGACGCGACGGCGCGACACGACTCTTGTGGAACAATTTCTATGAAAACTTCATGGAAATTGTTCTATTGGATTCGCGCACAGTTATCATAAAAATATATTCAGAAAACTATGCTACTCGAATACCTACAGTACTTTTGTACTCAATACTTATAAATGTTGTATCTGTATCTATTTTTCCGTGTGTACATAAATAATAAACCTTGAAAACCACAACGAGTAAAGTATTCCTCGATTACGATACTAGGATCAGTTATTACAACTAAGCAACATAAAGCACAATAAATATTACTACTAGTTGTCCAATTATAGCTTTTCTATATTTTTTACTATAACACTAATATCAAAAAATGACATTAATCATATCAGTTACAATGTTAAAAATGCCCACAGATTCGTGGTCATAGACTATACGGTCATCCTCCTTCTGCGAAGCAGTAATGCTCGCGAAGGAGGAGGCGGAACGCGTGATGGAGAGGCAAACTTCACGCCCTCTCGACCCTAGCTGACGCAGGAGACGCCTTCGGCGTCGGGAACCCCAGGCCGATTCCCGGCCACCGTATGCGCGGGCCTGCGGACGGTGAGCAATGGGTAGCTCGCCGTCCGATAAGGACTAGGCCCGGGTCGACAGCGCGTTGTATTCCACGCGCGCCTCAAAGAGATGTCAGCACAACTGACGGGGTCCGCTAGTGCCGATACCTGCCGCGGTCGCGGGAAAGTCCGAAAGGGATACCGTAGCCCCTGGCAACATACAAGCAACTGAAAGAACACGGGTGGGATTTTGTCAGCAAGAGTCTGACGCCCTCCCGCTCCGCCCAGAGCGGGAGAAGTTATTTGGTAATATCGAACCCAAAAAAAAAGGCTATACGGTTATTACCTACCTAAATCATAATGCTTAGCAGACACATTGTTGATCGCTATAAAACAATATTATTAAAAGCCAAGAGGACGCCATTTTTCTTCCGTTTGGCGAAATCGCTTAATCCCCTTTTACGACAACCACGTTTAGGGTGATGTCTGTTACTAAGTATAACTAAATTCATTTGGTTGCATACAATTACATTTTTATGGGGAGTTTCTTGCCGACCATTCTCCTTAAGAAACGACCAATTGGAACCGTGCACCTAACTTCTGTAGTTTCATAAGTGCCCATGTAGAAATAAAATATTTTGAATTATATTTAACTAGCTTATGCCCGCGACTTCGTTTGCGATCCAGAATGAAAAGAGTAGCTTAAATCCTTCTCCAGGTCAAGGTCTACCCCTGTACCAAATTTCATTCAAATCCGTTCAGAGTTTTATCGTGAAAGCATAACAAATAAACAAACAAACTCACTTTCGCATTTACAATATTAGTTAGGATTAGGCTAACTTTTGAGAATTATCCTTCAAGTATCTTTTCAATTATATTAATACGAGTAACTGCGGCGCCAGCACAGCCCGCCGTGCTAGGAACATGAGATAACTTTTTGTATTGTGTCAGTAAGTTAAGTAAAATAATTGATCCTGCGGTGAAATAATATTTGCCAGTCAGCATGGTGGTAGTCTGGCCTGGGGTGTGCCAGATACATTTAA
This sequence comes from Agrochola macilenta, assembly GCA_916701695.1. Classification (NCBI taxonomy): domain Eukaryota; kingdom Metazoa; phylum Arthropoda; class Insecta; order Lepidoptera; family Noctuidae; genus Agrochola; species Agrochola macilenta. Next base: position 15,259,416 of record OU753557.1, read on the forward strand.
GTGATGTCACTAGTGGAGGCAGTTTTAATGCACCCTTTTTATAGATGAAGATAAAAATATGCTGGTAGTTGCCTATCGTCTAATTTAAAATTAGTTTTATAACTCTGCTAACCACGTCAGGGGTTTCAACTATAACTCCCGTGATTATACGAGTACTTTAAAATTCATGCCAGTTAGTTACTTAGGATTATCCAGAAATGGCCGCGTGTGGCAGTTGCCAGTTAGATAGCATTTCGACATTTATGAAAATGTGCTGCGCAGTCGTTTCGCAAGGATACATTATTCAGGGTTCGCGCCGCCTACACTCTCGTACTGTGTACGATTTTGTAGCAGTTCACTTTTATGTGTCAGTTTTGAGTAAATTTTTATGACCTGCTTTAATTATGTTTGTATGTTGTCTCCGGTTTGTGATGCTCTAGTACTACTGTACTATTTTATGTAAACATCGTCTACACCAATATGAGATATTGTTATATGTATGATACCTAATAATTTAGATTATATATAATGACATAGCTACTATAATTATTTCTAGTTCTATCAACTTACGATAGGTACCAATATAAAATAAATAAAATTGTCCTCGTATTAAAAGAAGTCTATTGTACTTTTTGTCAAATTTATTGGATTGGTTTAGTTCAATTATCTGGAAAGTTCAATAAGGTTTTCTTTTGTTAAAGTTATCAATTCAAAACCATTGCGTTATATCAGTACTTAATAGACAATTAAAAGAAATGTACCTAGTGGTTTTAGAAGAGTTCTCATTGTTCAAAAACTTAAGTTTTATGAAGTCAGTACAACTTAGATACCTACATAGTTATTTTGACATAAATTTCAACTCCGAAAATTCTTCTTAGTTGCATAGTTTAAACTTTTGTTTAAGTTGAGAGCAAGACGTTCGTTGCTATTAAAAGGATAAATGGGAATGTTAGGTACTTCTTTCAACGTTTTGTGTAAAAGGACAAAATGCCTTCTATGCAAATGTTAAAATTGACCTATAGCCACAAGTATTCTTTAAGGTAGAATCATTTGTAAAAATAACCGTACAAGATTTTAATCTCATTTAGGTATAATAACACTCACAGGTTAATAATAAATTTTACATAGATATAAATAAATACACCGCATCATGATCCGATTTACATTCTCATTATAATTTTTAAATACTTACTAATTTTATAAAAAATATTTTTTACGATAAATCTTCTTTATACGAGCGATTTAGCTGAAAATTGGTGGAGAGGTACCTTAGAACCAGGAGTCTAACATAGGATACTTTTTATCCCGGAAACCACCCTCTAAAGGGGTGAAAAGGGGGGTGAAAGTTTGTATGGCAAATTAAAAACTGATGACTGGTTTTGGATGAAAATTTAGTACTAGAGTTGCATGAATTCACGATACTATTTAATTTTTTGGAAAATCCAACGGAAAAGTAGATATTTATCAAGACCGTTCTGAGCTAACCTAACAAAAAGTACTATGCTTGCATGCATTCACGATAGTATTCAATCATTACGTTATGCTACTAATAGGATTTCGATAAGGCAGACAGAGGTTGGTAGGTAGGTAGGTAGGTAGGTATATAGGTAGGTAGGTATATAGGTAGGTATGTAGGTAGGTAGGTATATAGGTAGGTAGATATATAGGTAGGTAGGTATATAGGTAGGTAGGTAGGTAGGTAGGTAGATAGGGTAGGTATGTACGGTAAGTAGGTAGGGTAGGCTAAATAGGGTAGGTAGGGTAGGTAAGGTAGCCAGGGTAGCCAGGGTAGGTAGGGTAGGTAGGTAGGGTAGATAGGTAGGGTAGGTAGTGTAAATAGCTAGGGTAGGTAGTGTAAATAGGTAGGGTAGGTAGTGTAAATAGGTAGGGTAGGATAGGTGCGCCGTGGATAAGTACTTAATGCTACCCGTGCGAAGCAGCGGGCAGCTAGTAAAATTATAAATTACCTAAGTAAGTACCTACCTACCTTCTTTTAAATTATGTCCTCTAACCAAACTTTTTTGACTAATTCGTGTTGTAACTTAAAAGCGTTTATTCTGATGGTGGGCAACGTCGCAAATAGATGTCAAATATTTCACTGTTTTGATTAATTTAGCAATATTACTGTGTGGAAATAAAAAATGTGGCTAACTAGCGAACTAGAATATTGATTATGAAATGCAATAATTATTATCGTAACACCGTATGTTTAGTTTTAGATGTAAAAAAAACTTTTTGGAAACTTTCCAATTGCGTTTTTTACACCTAAAATGGGTACAACATCAAATTCAATGTCATAATTGCAATTCATTATTAATATTCTAGTTCTCTAGTTAGCCACATTTCTTATTTATATTCAGTAATATTGCTATAAGAATTGCAGGTAAATATTTGCGACGTTGCCAACTTTTAGGATAAACCCTCTTAATAGTATTTAGTTTTCTGTGAATAAACTAAAAACTTTGTAACTTTGAGACAGTGTTATTCTGTACCTAGTACCTGTTTACTACTGGGAGTAAAACTATGAATTTTTAATGGAGTTACCAACAACGATATGCTAAGTTCCTCATATTTATTCAAATTGCTTTGTTTTTTTGTAATTACGCTTTGTACTGCGTAAATCTACGTTGTCGGTGTTAATGGTTCACACAAGGATTTGTGAATGTAAAGCGAAAACTTCCCTTTGTACATAGAAATCTTAATTAAACGTATTTTTTGCACGGATATTTTATTTTTATGAATTTTTCACGGAATTTCTGCTAGAGCCTCGATTTTTTTAAATATTTTTTATTATTCCTTCATTAGTTAAGGTATAATAAATATATTATATAAATCTTTAATTTTATTTACATCTCTTATATCTTCTGTTAGAAGTATTACTTATTAATTTATTCCCAACTTACATCTATCATTACAGGGTAACTTATTGCGACAGCGTACATAAATCTTACTCTTATCCTAACTTATTATTAACTTATAATTATAATACAATTTTGTAACTTATTACAAATAATGCATTCTTTGTAAACTCACACAGAGAACAACAGAAAGTTACCCATTATAAATTGGTAACCAATTGGATAAACGCTTCATTATTTAACAGTTATCATGTAGGTAGGTACCTAACTAATCGGAAGATGAGTCCCGTCTCTTACATCACACTATTAACCTTTAAACGAATCTCATTAACTCTACACTTAGATTAATTATGATCTCGGTAAATACAACTTTATTAGGAAGAATTTACTTACTTTGAAATTCTGTAACAATATTAGGAGAAGATAGCTGTAACTCAACTTTTGTACCAGTATATCTATGGTCCAGACTGTCGGCTAATTCAGTTTGTAATTGTTACTCAAAGCTACGGGCAACATTCTTGGTCACGATTGCTGTAATTTTTTACCGACTTCCAAAAAGGAGGAGGTTAAATGTTCGACGCGTATGTTTTTTTTTTTTTTGTATGTCTAAGCTTCCTAATACATATTTTTCCCACTTAGTATACTCGTATGTGGATGATATGATGATAACTTCCTGTGACTGTTATTTACATAGCAGGAAGTGGTATTCGAATTTGTGTGGGGTAGGTACGTATAAATCTAAATGTGTTCATCAACTTTTGATGCTGACTGTACCACAACTAAAAAGTGAAAAACTAACTTACACACTTAACTTAAACAACTTACAAAAATAACTTTAATTTCGGAAGTCGGTGTCTTTGGTTTTATTTTTCACTTTGTAGTGTTTTTTTTCGGAAGTCGGTTTTTTTTTTTGGAACATAATTTGCCGTGGTGCTGACCTAGTCGCATTTTTGGCTATTGGATAATCGTATCTAAGTTTGTTGAAGTGGTCATACATGAGCTGCTGCGGTAGGTAATGATGTCATCTCAAAAAGGTTTCTTTTACAAGTCGACAGTTATGGTCGTTTTTAGTGCTCATATACACGAGCTCCACGTTGTTAACGGCAGAGGCAACTGCAGCTGTCGACACTAACGTGCCGTTCGTTTATTTGAGTACATTCTCAAATACGCGAACGGCTCGTTGCCAGCGGCAGAGGTAACTGCAGCCGTCGACGCGTCTACGGCTGCCGCCGACGAGTGCCGTTGGCAACGTGCCGCTCGTGTATCTGAGCACTATAAACTACCACAACTGTCGACTTGTAAAAGAAACCTATTTGAGATGACAACATTACCTACCGCCAATCGTAGCAGTTTTCATTCGAGAAACTGGACGTGTATAGTGTAAGTGGTTAATGAAGTTAACGACAACTAAACACCAGAATCCCTTACCTGGCTAAACTCGTAACTTAAAATTCACACCTGAAAATAAAGCAAACGTGGAAAGTTTTTTATAAACTAAACCCACAGAAAAGGTCACCTAAATCCGAGCTTAGAGCGGCTCAAGTTTCACTTTCTGAAATTAGCAGTTTGTAGGCAAACCGCTTATTTGTGTAATGGCCAACACTGTGGCCTGAGCTCAAACGTTCCCAGTTTGTGATGTGTTGTCACCCCTTTTGGACGAAATGCTGAATTATAAATATATCGCTTAGCCGGATTTTGTTACAGCCCGTGGCTTAACAACTTTTGGATGGAATATAAAATATTGTTTCCGTAAAATGGTTGCGGTGACACGTGTTTGTTAATTATGAGTATTTTACGACTTCAGGATTATTAAATGATGCACCGTGATACTGGCAGTTTGCTACAGTAAGTTTGTGGTCGGTCAGTCGGTACCCTAATTGCGTAATACACGATCAATCAGAATGTGTCGTTTTGAAACATATTGCTAATCCATTGCTTCACAAATTCGAAAATAAATCTACTCTACAACGTAAATAACGTAATGAATGTTGTTTAACTGTCAAAATGAAACAGATTAGTTGTAATCGTTTGCGAAAATGTGGACGTCATGCTTTTATACTACGCAGAGGATCACTGATGAAACACCTCTACTTTCTTGATTTACCTCTCGAAATATATTTTTAGACAAAAGATACTACTAAGTCTACTACTACTACTTTGGCTTCCATGACTGTCACAAAATATTTATAAAGGTACTTAAAAGAATTTTGAAGTTTTAGATATAAAATATTGACTTAATCAAGAACCTGCACTGAACGGAAGCTATTATAATAATGTTTAATGGAACCACTGGAACTCACATAAATTAAGTAATTAAATGTTGACATGTTTATTTGGATAATTATTTATCATGTGTTATTAAAATATGGAGAATATGAGAAGAACGTTGGGAGCTTTAATGGAAGTAATGTCATTAACGTAATGCATTTCACGCCGATATAAATGCACCGTTCAATCAAGCTAAAATGTTTTACTTAAGTACCTACCTACTCGTTTCTTATCTAGTGACAGTCAACAATCCGTTAGCCATTATTATTACGAACAATTTCATACAGTTGATTCGATGATTGAAGACAATTTTTGCAGATACATCAATTCTATAATGACAGTTACCGAATTTAATTTGCCTGAAACCCATAAAACCACTTGTCATCGGTATAACTTTGGGAGATAAAACCGAAAAATCCCTTTTACGACTTCCAATAACGAAAGGAGAAATTCGGTGTTACAGGAACGCGCATGACATAAATCATGTTCGGGCTCGATATTTTATAGGTTTTAATTTTGGCATTTTATGTTGTGATAACATCTGCGGCCGTAACGGGCGAGCCAGCCACGCCAGCCGTGCCCGCGGGCTCTTTACGAGGTCCGGTTTACGACGCCGCGGCTTCTGATCCCCTCGTTACAAACCAAACTGAGCTATTTTTCAACAGATCCCTGACATTATTAGCTACCTAATTGAATGTGTATTGATGTGTATAGAAGTAACAACAGCCGCACTGGTCGATCCATCAGGTTAAGCTACGCTTGCCGGGGTTGGTCAGTGGATGGGTGACCATCTTTACATACCGAGAATCCTCCGTGCCTCGGAAAGCACGTTAAGCCGTTGGTCCCGGCTGTCATTCGTGGATCTTTGACAGTGGTTACGTGTCGTCAGAAGCCCGAAAGTCTGACACCAGTCTTACCAAGGGGTATCGTATTACCCAGTTACTGGGTTGTGGAGGTCAGATAGGCAGTCGTTCCATGTAAAATACTGGTATTCAGCTGCATCCGGTTAGACTGGAAGCCGACCCCAACATAGTTGGGAAAAGGCTAGGCAAAATGATTGATGTGTATAGCTATGTTGTTAGACATCAACTAGGTATATAGCTATCTATGTTAGACATTGATCAATAGGATTACGTACACGTTTATTACGTTAGATTTAATTAAGTTTGTGTACTTTGATATAATAGATTTTACCCTGTGGTATCTACGCTGCAAAGTTCACAAAATACGTCAAATTCAAAGCATTTATTTCAATTAAACCATTTACAGGCAGTTTTGTCAAGGAATCGGTCAGTCAGAAATATGAAGCTAGTTGCCCATTCCAAAGCGTAGTAGGTACCTATGGAGAAGAACGGGCAAGAAACTCCACGGACACTCTTTTAAATAAATCGAGTTAATCGAGTCGAGTTCATTGAGAAAAATCCTCACAAGCATACCTAATAAAATGAGACTGAAACAATCTCAGTGGAAGGCAACATTATTTGCGTTGAGACTGGACAAAATATTTCATCAAAATGCAAAACAGCACAATTTCCCTGCAGCGGCCCGCGCGCTGGAGAAAGAACTGAATTAACTGGACGTTGGAAAACAGATAACTTAATTTGCATAACTCGTTCACACGGGGCATCGCCAGATAACCTAATTTGAGCTGACGGGTTAAAACGAGCGGAAAAGTCTGGCAAAATGTTGGTCTTTTCATGTCAATTATGTATTAGAGCAACCGATTGGCCACTAAGTATTAGGTAATCAGCGTTTTGTATGGAGAATTTTAAAGAAGTTGCATTTTCATCCTAACATTTTCTTAATTTATATAACAACCATGAACACGAATGTTTTAAAACTTTTATGCAATAATGTTTAAAAACTAAGTTAACGTAATATGCCACTTGGATTAAGTGACTAAAATAAGTTTTGGCTAAGTTAAAACAAATAGTGGTCATTTCTGCTAACAAAATGAGGAGTCATTTTTAAGGTATTTTTTATGTTTATAAAACTATAAGTAATAAGGTTTTTTTTACTATTGGTAGTTGTCTATGATGGTCATTATTCGATATAATACCAAGCAATTGAAGAAAATTTTAAATCATAGAAGTGACGAAGTTCTCTATTTGTGAGAAAAAAACGCAAATTTCATAGCCCAATATACCCAATATTAGGGAGTTCCTTTTTTCGGTTCCTGTTTAGTAAAGTGCTGTTTTGTGCTCCGTTTTATTAAGTTAACTGTTATTGTTCACTGTGCAAATAAATGGTGGAAAAGTTTACATATGCAGTCGAGCAGTAGATTTCGTTTTGTTCTTGCTCCTTTTAGTTAGGTAGGAGTATTTTATTTAAATCCTTTGTTTCGGAGTAACCCAATGGTTTCAGACGAAAGAGACAGCCAGCTTGGCGAAGAGACTTACACATTTTACAAAATAATGATTTACCTAGGTATATACTCGTAAATCATTAGTTAATAAATATATTTATTTAATTAAAACGTCATTTCAAACTATTTCATTGACGTAAATCAAATCAGTATTTAAAATTAATTTGAACCTGTTTTTGCTTATTTTAATCAAAACATGTCAGATGAATACCATATTTTGAAGAAAATTATAATTTCATGGTGTTATTATTACTAGCTGTTGGTCGCGACTGCTTTGTAGCTAACTTTAACCTCAGTTTGACTCGGTTAGCGATGGATTTGCGGATAATATTCCTATGCTGTACCTAAATGTAACTAACATTACCTCTACATTCGGAACCTACCTACTCTATAAGGATTTTTTTTCTTATTTTTCAGTCAGTGAGTCATCAGATCAGCGAATCTTTTAAATCGCAAGACTAAAATGTAGGTAGATACCTCTTAATTTTCGAGAATAGGGATGATGCCTGGGTAAAAAAAAAGAAATTCTAATTAGTCCGTCAGTCAGATAATAAAAAAATATTAGATACGTATTTTTGCTTTATCATATTAATAAAAAAAATACTTAGGTAAAACGCATTTTAAGTTGGGGACTGGGGTACGTCACAATTACGTATAAAATCTACATACTTGTGACGTCATGGCACATTTTAACTCAATGTGTCGCCGTAATCTTTAGATTACGTAAAAAAGAAAAAATACGTGTCCAATATTTTTTAATAATCTCCATGACGGACTAAAAAAAAATTGTCATCATCCTTATTGTAGTGACTATTAGAAGGACTATTAAATAAAAACTGCTGAACTATACCAAGTAGTACCTACTTATTCATCCTTACCTTTTCAAACACGTCTAACTTCTGTAACAGTAGATCGGAGCACATTGTTGCCTACTGGCAGTTATACGTTTCTTATTTTTCATTCAAACACGCCGAGCGAGCAGTTACCATTAAAAGGTCTGACGTTTGCCCCCCGAGAGCTCTTTCATCGCGCCGTGTGTATGTGTGGACGTGCAGCTACGAAGTAGTCAGGAGACGAAATTGAAGTTTTCAGCTGTCAGAAACATAGTGACTAATTTCAAACTTAGGTAAATAAAGTTAAATCGGGAAATTAACGAGTATTATAAGAATATACAAATGATGAAATATACGAATGATGAATACAGAATTATTTAAGAGGGTTTATCCTAAAAGTTGGCAACATCGCAAATAACTGTCAAATATTTACCTGTTTTTTTGTTGTACCCATTTAAGGTGTAGAAAACGCATTTGGAAAATTTTGTCATCATCCCTATTGCCGGAGAGTAATCGCGACACTTCCTCTTGGCCCGAAAGACCATGCACTCACTCTTATTCGTGTGTTCAACTAACCATGTTCTTCATCATACTATTCACAGATGCCAATCAGCCTTGACACACCACAGACAGAGACGCTCAGCAGCACCATGTTATATTGCGGGAACTATATATGCAGATTTTTATTTCAGAAATCGGGGGCGTGTAAGGGTGGTGAGAACTTTTTCTGTTTTTATATGCATCCTTAATGGAAAATTGAATCTAGTCTATGATTGTTTTAATTAATGTGTAAATTCAAAAACTTTTTAGGTACTTCCCAAAGTTATATTCCCTTCACAGCATGTTTTGGACCCATTTGTTATTTTTTGTCTTACTTTGACAATAAGGTACCTACCGTAGACATAAATATGAGATCCTTTACTGCCGGGTTGATTTTCAACAACAAAAAAAATATCACCTAGTCTTTCAAGTTCCTTATTCATTTTATCACCACCGTTCACCTCCACCCTTTCCCAGCTCGTGAACTCTTGTGTAAACAAGTGTAGGTCAACTATGCACTTCTGAATTTCCGAAAGAAAGACACAAAAAATAAAAATACTTTTTACAAAATATTCAAGTTTACTAATTAACATTCATGTCCACCCTTTCTAACTTCACGAACGCTAGTGTAAACAAGTTTAGGTCGCGTGTGTGAGTGCGCGACACCTGAAGATATCCGGCTCACTTGTTTATGGCTCATTCATCCACTACAGTCTACAGATAGCATATAGATAGCGTCGTTGGTGGCCAGATTGAATTGCTCTTTCAACAACTTTTTGGGCTTTTTGGGTCTTTTGCAAGTTATTTCTTAGACAGTGTACTTTGCACCTACTTTTCCTTTCGGCCCTACAGATTTCTAACTGCAATAGTAACATTGTTAGCTTTAGCCTATAATATTCCACCTATTGGTAAACTAAGCACCTCTGATTTTCCGATAGAAAAACACAAAAAATAAAAAACTTTTTACAAAATATTCAAGTTTACTGATTAACATTCACCTCCACCCTTTCTAACTTCACGAACGCTAGTGTAAACAAGTGTAGGTCGCGTGTGTGAGTGCGCGACACCTGAAGATATCCGGCTCACTTGTTTGTCGCTCATTCATCCACTACAGTCTACAGATAGCATACAGATAGCGTCGTTGGCGGCCAGATTGAATTGCTCTTTCAACAACTTTTTGGGTCTTTTGCAAGTTATTTCTTAGACAGTGTACTTTGCACCTACTTTTCCTTTCGGCCCTACAGATTTCTAACTGCAATAGTAACATTGTTAGCTTTAGCCTATAATATTCCACGTATTGGTAAACTAAGCACCTCTGATTTTCCGATAGAAAAACACAAAAAATAAAAAACTTTTTACAAAATATTCAAGTTTACTGATTAACATTCACCTCCACCCTTTCTAACTTCACGAACGCTAGTGTAAACAAGTGTAGGTCGCGTGTGTGAGTGCGCGACACCTGAAGATATCCGGCTCACTTGTTTGTGGCTCATTCATCCACTACAGTCTACAGATAGCATACAGATAGCGTCGTTGGCGGCCAGATTGAATTGCTCTTTCAAATCGCTACGGCTTTTGGCGTGTCGTGTGTGAAGAAGCCTTAGAAATGTTAAATTAATGTGGGATTAGAGATTTTTTATATAGCATGACAAAATTGTTCTACACTGTCATTATAAATGCAAAGGCGAAATTAGTCTGTAGTATATATAAATTAAAAACATAGCTAGGTATTGTTTAAGTACCTTATGCAAAGCTTAATAAAATGTCTAATAAAAAATCTAAATCCAAAGAATACGATAACCTAATGGATTCTCGTTAAATAAAAATCCCAAAGTTATAATTAAAAAAAATCGTTCGAATACTATAACTTACTTGATTCTCGTGAAATGCTGCTCTGTGGGTCTAGGATGATACCGTATAATTTTGCTATAAAAACCTGAGCTCTCTTAACTTTATAACAAAAATCTGAAAGTCAATAAGCAATTGCATTATTAGCATGTACTCATTATTCATGACTCCTCTTTGAATATTATTGACCTACCTACACGATGCATGAAATTATAATACCAAAGAAAAAACTTATTGAATATTTATAAAAATGTTTGCAATAGCAAAAGCAATCTAATGTTTTCTCGTAATATACAGAATTATTGGATTTTTTATACAATACTCCCAAAACTCTGCCTTTCGTAAACGAGTTTCTTATTGCACTTCTCGAAAGCCGAACAATACTAATTTAGTTAGGCACAGCACCTCCCCACTCAACATCCATTGTGGGCTTTTAAATTTCGCATCCACTCACAAAAGCAAGGAACGAATCATCTAATTAGACATTACGTCTGTAACATTTCTGAAAATCCTTTGTATTGCAGAATTTTATGCGTTCTTTGTTCCAACGGCATTTTTAAAAGTGTTAACAGTGATGAAATTTGAGTCTTAAAACTCTGACGATAAGGTTGTTTTTGTTGATTGGTGGTGCTGGATATTGAGGTGGTGACAATCGCGGAGCGCAGTAGGAGACCGTTCGCTAACGAGCCCCCCGCCCCCTCATTTTCATTTTATCGTCGCGCCGCCCTCGACGGCTACTATTTACAGTTCTTTTGCACCACTGTCATAAGGTAAGTATCTCATTTTGTAATATCCTAATGAGAAATTTTGAACGTCTTTATTTGTACGGCTTAATGAAAGTGTCTGTAGACTTGTAGATACGTTGACATGACTGTTTGCTTTGTGTGTACTACAGTAGCGTAGGTTGAATACACATAGATAATTATGGTAAGGTACTATGTGAACTGTGATGCAATTATGCAGTTGCGGCACTGTTTTTAAAAACGTTCTTGACAGTTCGCTGTCATTACTGAACAATTGCTGGCATTTTTGTCGACGAATATACATAGAAGTCGACTATCGTAATTAAATTTAATATGTTTTTGAGAAGCCACTTGTTTGTCCTTTCAACTTCAGCTTCGTTTTGTCTCTTTGACCTGACACTACAAAACAATTAAGTTGTCATCTACTCCGCTGAAGGTGACTAGTTCAAAGAGCTCTACTGGCATTTCATCTAATTGTTCTATTTATACCTACCAACTTCCTAGGACGATAACAAATATCTGTGAAAACCAGGCAACAAGAAGTGCAGAGTCAACTGGTAACTGGTTTTCTTAATAGGGAGAGAATTACGTAGGAAAATTGTTGAAAACGCGTCAATGTTATTGCTTTTATGAAAATAGTTATTATTCTATTATGAATTGAGGTTGAACAATGGTGGCCCAGTAGAAACGGCCGCGACTTAGGAGTCGTAGTTTCGAGCACAGGCAGGCAGGAAATTATTTCATCACCACTGCTCTCAAAACAGTGAAGGAAAACATCGTGAGGAAACCGGAAAGTCCTAGAACAAAAAATCAAAATCAAGTCATTTTCTTTTTCTTTTTTTTTTTTTTTTTTTTGTTTTATTGATGGTGGGAAATTATCAAATAACTTCTCCCGCTCTGGGCGGAGCGGGAGGGCGTCTCAGACTTTTGCTGACTAAAACCCACCCGTGTTCCTTCCGTTGCCTGTGTGCCGGGGCCGCGATATCCCTTTCGGAAAAACTCGCGACCCTGGAAGAACCGCATTGGGCCTGCGTGGTGGATTTACGGCTCACTCGACTCACACAGAGAGGAGGCCTACGTCCCAGCAGTGGGAACTAATGGCTTATTATTTTAAGGAATTTCTCAGTAGTAGCCCGGAGTCTGGATTTGTGCCCGGTTGATGGCAATAGGCTCGCCCCCATTACATGCGACTTAAACTTAACTGGCGAAATGTGGGCGTACTATCCTGTGCTCTGCCTAACCGTACGGGAATTAATATTATGGAATTTTCTTTATTATAACAAAATCTGCGTGCGCAATCTATTTGCAAAACATGTAAACAAACACGAGTTTTCCACTTAGACAAACATCAACTTTATGCTAGTGTAAATAAAGTTCATTTTAGACCAACTAGTATAGTTGAAAAAGTCATAAAAAAATAACCTTAGTAGTAGTAGTAGTAGTTGTAGCGCAAACTTAACCTTATGTGCAGGCATTACAGTTGTTTTTCCTAAATCTCGTGTTTGTTTACATGTTTGGCAAATGAATTGCGAATGCAGATTAGACATATTACTGATGATTTTAGAAAATTCAAGTAGGGTTTGGCACTCTTTCGACATTTTAATTTTAATTGCTGACGTCGGCTCAGAATGCTAGTACTTACATAAAAATAAATGGGATGTAGAGGGCAGACATTCTCCACGGATACGGGTGAATGCTGACAATGAACTAGAAGTGATGAACAAGCGGAATTAACTTTACTTTGATCTTGATTCTACCGAGGCACAATCTCAAAGTACTTAGTACCTACTAGTAAAATTTAAACATGTCCTAAATAAAACTGCTACAATGAAAGCATTATACAAGGGTATATTTAATAAGCTAGCGATAGGATATGCTAGGATATCGGTTATACACCGATACCCTAGCCCGTGTCAAAAATAAAAATGAAAACATATTTTCTAATAAATTCTTATTTTATTTGAGTCGATTGAAAAATGTGCAAAACCAACATGAAATATTCAAGTACCGTTGAATAAGTTTACGAGCGTTTATTCTGAAGGTGGCCAACGACGCAAATAGACGTCAAATATTTCACTGTTTTGATTAATTTAGCAATATTACTGTGTGGAAATTAAAAATGTGGCTAACTAGCGAACTAGAATATTGATTATGAAATGCAATAATTAATATCGTAACACCGAATGTTTAGTTTTAGATGTAAAAAAACTATTTGGAAACTTTCCAAATGCGTTTTTTACACCTAACATGGGTACACCAACAAATTCATTGTCATAATTGCATTTCATTATTAATATTCTAGTTCGCTAGTTAGCCACATTTCTTATTTCTATTCAGTAATATTGCTATAAGAATCAAAACATGTAAATATTTGACAGTTATTTGCGACGTTGCCAACTTTTAGGATAAACCCTCTTATTAAACAGGGTCGGATGTGGATAGAAAGTCGTAAAAGTTCCGTTCGTACCACTTGTTAATACCTACAACACATTATTAAACTGCAGTGTAATAACAGTGTATGAAGTGAAGAGAGCAACAACCGACGGCAGCATGGACATGTTGACGTCCAGAGTTCCGAACACGTGCACACGGACAGGACGCGTGCGCACGTAACGGAGTAAGTCCTTTGTCAGCTTGTAGTATTCTTCATCTGAGAAAGAGATTTACAAAAGATATTTAAAAATACAAAACTAAATCGTTACATTCGTAGGTTACGGCAAAACGTGCACTAATAAAAAACAAAAGTTCGAAATAAAATATTTTGACGAAATTAAGCTTAATAATACCAGCCTATTTATACCTTCTTCTCATACAGAGAAGGCTCGAGAATTAATCACCACGCTTGCTCAATACGGGTTGGCATGACTTAAACTATAAATACGGGTTTCCTCACGATATTTTTCTTCACCGATGTCAGTAATGTCCAAGATAAACTCAGAAAGTACATATGAGTTACATTGGTACTTTTAATAATACCCGGATTTGAACTCACAATCTCGTGCATGAGAGGCGAGGCTTTAACCAACGGGCCACCACAACAGACATAAAAATTATAATTAAATCCTCATAAGTTAACAAGATCCATACATTGAATTCATTTCAGACGTACACGAAGAAGTGCAAGGTCTTATTGAAACTTCACGTACTTTCAAGCGTGTGCAGACAAAACTTGCAGAGTTTCTGTTGCAGCTGCATGGAGCTGTTCTGAATCTTCTGACCACCACGAGATATCACAAACAGCGCCATGAGGAACACTAACATCGAAAATAGGTTCATGAGGATCATTGGTATGGTCTGCACACCCTGTGGAAAACGGAGTCATTGGACAAAGTGACGAAACGCCGTGACGTTTAGCGTCTGCCATATAGAATTTATTTCCACGATATTGACACAAGTCTAACGCAACTTTTTTTATTAAAAAACGGTCCTGTATTTTATGCTGTGAAACATTATACTCACCACCATTGTCACTTGAAAATGAAAACGTAATGTCTGAGGTTTGAAATAAGCCACAATTATTAAGACAAGGATTAAGGACATAAAAATAAATATCACAGTATATTATTTAAGTTCATACGTACCTCAACGGTTATTATAGTGATGGTGTACATCAATATTATATAATAAACGGTCACTATCAACAGCATTATAGTTAACTGCAACCAATCGTACGGATATCTTAGAATTAATCACTTTTACTAAAAAGTTCAGTGCAAATTGAAGCCATTTTATGTGTATTTAAATATTTATGTGCGTTACCTGTACGCTAAACATTGAATTGCATAAGTTGGAACTGTCGTTAATATTTTCGTACGCTTTTAACCATTTATTTAACTTTTCGTGTTTGATGACTACACTGGACAAATCTGCGTGTTCCACATCTCCACGATTTTCTCTCATCGCCGAAAGTTCGCCATTAATTGATCGTGTAATTGCATCCAGTTGCTCAGAAACAACGAAAAAAATAGAACGCAATATAAAATATTGGAAAATGTAGCGGAAGTCGGCCACGCTAATGTGGTACTGAGATAATGTTGAAACTATCAAGTTCATTGTTTTATCGGTATAATACACCCGAACGTAAGTAAATAAAATGATTTTAATAGAACAAAACGACAATATTATAAATGTCAAACTTTTTTGAGCTCTCAACATTTTTTGTTTATAGAGCTCGTCATCGAAAATTTTGTAAAACGCATCAAAATTTAATAAAAGCCTATTAAAACTTTTGGAGTAACATAAAGCTGCTATCATTACATAGATCGAGAAACTGGTGGACGAAAAGTAATATATCTGTTGAGCGTGAATGTGAATTTCGGTGTTATGCCTAAAGTTGAATACAGCATTAAAGCCAATGTTTAATATGGTTAGAATGATCCAACAAAAAACAATAAAACGAGTACGTCTTTTTAAAGACAAATAATTTCTGAATACAGTTAGCCCATTTTCTACGAACAGAAGATATTTTAACGGTGTGAGATTCATAATAAAAAACTTGATCGACGAGTAGTAAGACTGTAGAAATAAACGTGACTATTAGTAATGAAACAAATAAGTGACGATACAATAAGTCAGGAAGAAGATAATATATGCCTAATCCATTTTTCTAATGAGAGTGGTAGTGGTAAAGTAATTGTTTGCATGAATACACTAACATCATTTCTAATTTTGGATAGTGTGCTTCAGCTGAAAATAATGACGAGTATAAGGCTGCATTTCCACTAGAGATGACCGAGGATTCGAAGCGAGAAATATATGTGAAACTAACCAATAACATCGCTTCACTGTCATAACTTGAGCTAGCGTTGTTATTGGTTAGTTTTACGGACATTCCTCGCTACGCATCCTCGCTCATCTCTGGTGGAAACGCAGCCTTAAACGACAATATTCAAGAAAATGTTATTGGTTCATCAACATCATACATATTTGCGTATTGTAGTAATCAACAGGGTAAATGGGTGCAAAAATGACGCACTGCATAACTTGACTAAGGTATAGCAGGTGGTGTTTAGAAAGGCTGGTAATTTCTATAGAGGATTGATGCTAAGTAAATCGGCATAATGATCCTAGAACTATACGAGTACGTATAGATTCGAGGACATATACCTAGCATCCTCTACCAACCGTTTGTGGAGGATATGTCCTCGAATCTCCATAGCGTTTCAATTCGTTACTTATAGAGTATGTAGGTATTAACCAGCAGTTTATTAATTATAATATAGACTGAATAATGAACCTTCCAAAATAGAGACGACTTTTAATGTCTATGAGAAATAAAACAATAACTGAAATAAACTGTTTAAACGTAATAAAGATTTTTTACAGCAGATAAGTAAGAATGCGAGATCTTTTACAATTTGAAATGACGTTGAATCGAACTAGACGTCGATTCTGAAAAGTCATAAATTATATGTGCACGCACTCGAAACTACCTACATTATACAATATTAAGCATTTTAATCTGTGCTGAAGTCAAATATGACCTAAAGGTAACGTGGGGGTACAATCGGTAAAATAAGTCATTACGACCTCGTAATGACCTACAACACATTATTAAACTGCAGCGCAATAACAGTGTATGAAGTGAAGAGAGCAACAACCGACGGCAGCATGGACATGTTGACCTCCAGACTTCTGCAGACGACCACGCGGACAGGACGCGTGCGCACGTAACGGAGTAGGTCCTTTGTCAGTTTGTAGTATTCTTCGTCTGAGAAATAAAACATTAGGACTACAATTATTTAAGATACAATTTTATTTATTTAAATGGGTACAAACAATTTATAACTAATTAATTAATAAAAGTAGCAAAATTATATACTAACTTAATTAAAACTGTTTACAAACTAAAATATAGCATCCAAAAATTCATCCGCATCGCTGTCGTCTGGTAATGTACCCAAGAGGCTGGCCGCATTGCCACGTTGTTGGCAATGCTTAGCCTCTGCCCAAGGTAAAAACCAGCCCTTAGGTCACGGGAAGTGTCAAATAGCCGTTTGGAGATTTCTTTAAAGAGGCCGTGAGCACTCGGACCCCACTTTAAGATTAAGTATGTAACCTCGTTTAAAGCATCCGTTTATGTTCAGAAACGATGTGTCAATGATTCCTACCATATTGCAGCAATATAATTTTAATCGTGTTGCTAATGATTAAAAGCGTGGACTTTGCAATTTTTTTAATATACTTACTTTCGAGCGTGTGCACACAGAGTTTGCACAGTTTTTGTCGACCGCAGCTCCATATAGTTGTTCTGAATTTTCTGACCACTGAGAGATACCGCGAATAACGCCATGAGAAACACTGTCACGGAATACAGGTTCATGAACAGCGATGTCAAAGTCGTGAAACACCCTGTGAAAGGTTACAACTACTTTATAGATAAGACCGTACCTGTACAGCGTGGCAGTGACACCTATGCGCAACCTGTTACTATAGATTCAGTACATGATTTTGAAACTCCCTGTGTTAAAATTTTTCGTAGGTTATTAAAAAATAAATTTGCTGTTCCATACATTTTGACCGCGTAGGTATTGAACTTTTTTATGAAACAGCAGAATTTTTTTTCTGATAACCGACAAAACAATATATACACTAGGGTGTTTAGAGTAATGTGCTGAATTCATGGTAATAGTTTGCGCTTTGATGTCCCTGCCAGCCCGTATATACTGTAATATGACATTTTACAGTATATTTCAACTACTAATTACAGACAAAATTCATACGTTGTGCGTGTAAGTAGGTATTTTAATAAGGTGTGCAAGCAGTTCGACTTTGATCTTTTTAAAACGAGTGTGACCTCGGCAAAAAAGTGTTTAGCAATGAATTTCTTTAAAGCTTAAATTCTTTAGACTTTGTTTTCTTTTTAATTTTAAATTTAATTTTTAAGATCTTGGTTCTCATGGGAAATAACCTGTCGCAATTATATTAGTTTTTACATATATTAGGTGATGATCTACCTGCAAATTAGTTTTTTTTTAATGTTATTTTTGATATGTTATAATTTTTTTTTGTTTTGGCAAAATTTGGCAGTGTGTGTGTGTGTATATTTTGTTCCACAGTACTTTTATACTAGACAAGTTCTAGACGCGAAGACCTTAAGTTATTTTAAGTCTTCCAAAGTCCTTAAATAAATAAATAAATAAATACATTTTAGTTCATAATATACTAATTCATACGTACCTCGACGGTTATCGTAACGATGGTATACATCAATATTATGTAATACACAATCACTATCAAAAGCATGATAGTCAACTGAAACCAATCATATACATATATTTTAACATTTAATGTATCAACAGCAATTTCATTGGAACGTACTTTTACATAAAATGTTTCTGAAAAGCTGTCTTAATATGTATTTAAATATTATTACCTGTACGCCAAACATTGAAACGCATAAGTTTGAACTGTCGTTAATATTTTCGTACGCTTTCACCCATTTATTTAACTTCTCATGGTTGAGAGCTACACTCGACAAATATTCTGCGTGTTCCACATTTTTTCGGGGTTCCCGGATCGTAGACATGACGCTATCTATTGATCGCGTGATTGCTTTCAGTTGCTCAGAAACCACGAACAAAATACCATGCAATATAAAATATTGGAAGATGTAGCGGAAGTCAGACATGCTAATGCTGTACTGAGTTAACGTGGTGATTACCCTTCCCTTTGCATCAGCCCTGTTGGACACCCGCATGTAAGCGAATGTAAACATTTTGATACCACAAAACGAAACTATCATAGATGTTAAAACTTTTTGTGCTTTCGTCATTCTTTGGTTAAATATCTCGTCGTCGAAGTTATTGTAAAACGTATCAAAATTCAAAAGAAGACTAATAAATCTTTTTGAGTAATACAATGATGCTATCATTACATAGATGGAGAATGCGGTGGACGAAAAATAATATATCCGTGTAGTTTTTATGTGAAATTCACTTTCACACGCAAAGTTCGCTACAGCACTCAGTGCAATATTGAACGATTCAAAAACTACCCAAAGAAGTACAACCATACGTGTACGTCTTTTTTTTAATAACAAATAATTTCTGAACACTGTTGTCACATTTTCTATGAACAAGAGGTATGTCAACGGCGTCAGATTCATGGTTATTTGAACGATTACTTATAAGTTACTTGATCGAAGAGTAGCTCGACTACAGGATTATGCGTGACTGTAAGTAATTGAACGATGAGTGATAGTCGATGGTCAACGGTTATTTGTTATTGATCTTATTATTAAGGAAAGTAGTGATGGTAAAGTAATTAATTGTTTGCACGATAAATATCAGTAACTTAAATTAATTCCGATATTGAAGTTTATTTTAGCCGTCACCCTATACATCTACGAAGGGATAGCAACCTTTACCCAGGACGTTATCAGAGCTTTGAAATAAGAAAAAAAACTTGTTTTCAATGTTTATATTTAAATAATTTTCCAAACACAGAGCAAATCATTGTATTCTATAAAGTTTTTCAAAAGCTGCGTGAGAGACTTTTAAAATACTTTCAGAGAAGACAAGGCATAACATTTGTGCTATTAAAATACTGAGAAATACGTGCATAAACTCTTAATTGCAGATTTTAGGAAACCAAAAACAAATACTTACGAGAAAGTATGTTATTCTAGATAATGTATAACGTTTGAGATGTATATAGGGGGATGCGCTAAGGTAGTCCGCGAAATTCAAATTTTCTTAAGTTTTTTTGTAATTTGCAGGTCAGTGTCAGGTTGTATTTTAATTTAAATATGATTCGCGACCGTAACAAACATGGCTTTACATAATTATAATCATTATAATCAGGAATACAACTCCATAAGTAAGCACAAACGTCAAATGTCATGATTTCATGAAATAGTAATTCAATGCAATTATATGAACTTAGAGTATTGATTATTTTTATGATTACAATTCTATAAATATACATTTGATACGGCCGCGAATCATATTAAAATCAACTTACAACATGATACTGACCTGCAAATTGCAAAAAACGTAACAAAACTTGAATTTCGCGGGCTACCTTGACGCTTCCGCCTTAAAGGCAGAAATAGATCATTAGCATGCTAAAGCATTTTTAAACAGACAGAAAACTTTAAAATAGAACATCACATTGAAATCAAAATGACTTAAGTTAAAAAATAGAATCACTTCACCATATGCAAATACCAAAACATATAATATCGATAAACCAGTCTCCTACCATGTTCTTTATTACGATATGACTGAAGTATTATCTACAACACATTATTAAACTGCAGCGCTATAACAGTGTACGAAGTGAAGAAAGCAACAACGGACGGCAGCATGGACATGTTGACGTCCAGAGTTCCGAACATGTGCACACGGACAGGACGCGTGCGCACGTAACGGAGTAAGTCCTTTGTTAGTTTGTAATACTCATCATCTGAAAAAATTAATTAACTGTGTACAAATCATAAATACAGGTATGTGTTTTGTATATGTATTTCCTTAAAAAAATGTATTAGAAACATTATGCAATAATATGTCCATGCTTTAAATAATGTTTTACAAACATATTGCAATAATTTGTCAATGCTTTTGCTGCAACACCGCTTTATTGTTGTAGTTTAAATTCGTCCTTCCATCGATACGAAAATGAGAATAAAAATGCTGGATTTGTTGTATGTATTTTGAACGTTAAGAACAAAGTTTCAGAATTAAAGAATAAAACATTTACTTTCCAGCGTGTGCACGCATAGTTCACATAGCTTCTGTCGCAGCTCAGCGTAGCTGTTCTGAATGTGCTGACCTGCGCGGGATATCAAGAGCAGAGCACTGAGAAACACCACCATCGAAAGCAGGTTGGGGAGCACAGATGACAACGACGCAGCACCCTGTTGTGTAGAAATGAGAGTTAAACGAAACTGATTAAAAACCGAGAAATATGACATCGCACATCATGAAGTTTAGTGACAAAGATTCTTTGTTATTCATTGCCATTGCAAATCGTTGGACAGGTTTAAGAAACCGTTCAAACGATTTGTTTTATTCAGCAAGTTTTTGGTAAATAATACCAAGATATAATAATGAAACAGACTAACAGTACTTGAGATACTTCTGAAAAACTTTATTATGTTACAGCCGAATTTTAACAACTGTTAAAACACGTTTTTTATACAAAAAATCAGTTTAAATGGATCTCCATAATTATATCTAGAAACACAGCAAAATAAAATTATTTTAAATAAAAAGAATACAAAAAAATTACCAACCTAGGTAATAAGTTTATAAGTTGAATGCTATTAATTTTTCAAATTGTTTTAGTTCTAAATGGGTTGTGCAGTCATATGTGGGACCGATTAACAGTTTTGAATATTGATGTTTATAATTTTAATTCACATTTATTTTACGTTAAGGTTGTTCCAATTATTCATGTTCATACGTACCTTGACGGTTATTATAGCGATGGTATACAGCAATATTATGTAATACACGGTTACTATCAAAAGCATGATAGTCAACTGCAACCAATCAAACAGATATTTTAATATTACTTTAAAATACTTTACAAGCATTTTTTTTATTTTTTTTTGGATTTGTAGATATATAAATTAATGTTTAATTTATTAACTAACCTGTACACTAAACATTGAATTACACAAGTTAGAACTGTCGTTAATATTTTCGTACGCTTTCACCCATTTGTTTAATTTGTCATGATTGACGGCTACTCCCGACAAATTTTCTACGCGTCCTATTTTTCCTCGATTTTCCCTGATCGCAGACAATTCGCTATCTATTGATCGCGTGACTGCTTTAAGTTGCTCAGAAACCACGAACAAAATACAATGCAATACAAAGTATTGGAAGACGTAGCGGAAGTCACACATGGTATTGATGTACTGAAATATTATGTTGACGGCAAATCCCATTTTGGTATCACCTGTGGTATCACTGCTAGACACCCGAACGTAGGTGAATGCTAAGGATAGAAAACCACAATACGAAACTACTATAGATGTTAAAACTTTTTGCGCTTTCAACATTCTTTGGGTATATGATTCATCTTCGAAAATTTTGTAAAACGAATCAAAGTTTACTAGAAGGCTGTAAAATCTTTTCGAGTAATACAAAGATGCTATCATTACATAGATGGAGAAACCGGTAGACGAAAAGAAATATATTCGTTGAGCGTGAACCAGAAATTTACTTTCTGAAATAAAGTTGGACACAGCACCAAGTGCTATGTTGAATGATTCTAAAACTACCCAAATAAGTGCGATAATACGAGTACGTCTTTTTAAACACAAATAATTTTTGAACACGGTTGTCAAATTTTCTATGAATAAAAGATATTTTAACGGTGTGAGATTCATAGTTATATTTTGATGCAGTTCGTTTCTTGATTGACGAGTAGTATGACTGGAGGATTATCCGTTACGGGTAGTTGTTGAACAATAAGTGATGATACAATCAACAGTGGTGCTTATTTGTTTTTAATCAAATTATCTAATGCGAGTGGTGGTGGTAAAGTAATTGTTTGCATAAAAATTACTCACACATATCTTCAACAAGTTTAAAAGAAAATAATGATGAAGACAGTACCTAGAACAATAATTGGGACATTGTTCATTATTTTAAATGATAAAATAATGAAAAATGCTAAACAAACATATTTTAAATTAATGCTTAGCTATATTTTAAATTGTTTGGGTTAAACAGAAAAAATATTAAAATGTCTATGAACATAAAATATTATATTATATTACAGATATTTTAAAAGGTTTTCACTAGATAGGTACGTGAGAGAGATAGAAAAACTTTCGCAAACATTCTTAGCATAGAACTTGTGATGTTAAAACGCCAGCAATAAGTGCTACACAGAAGTGTGACTACATGGATTACTAAATCATAAACTTAATGAAAAAGTATTTTATTCTTTACTAGTGTCAATCCACAACGGTGAGCTGGGTGTGAAATTGTTAGACAATAATGTTTAAAAAAATCACCAGCATTTTGTACGCCTATGTCAACTACAACATATTATTAAACTACAGCGCTATAAAAGTGTACGTAGTAAAGAATGCAACAACCGAGGGCAGCTTGGACTTGTTGACGTCCAGAGTTCCGAACACGTGCACATGGACAGGAAGCATGCGCACGTAACGGAGTAGGTACTTCGTCAGCTTGAAGAATTTCTCATCTAGAATTGAGGTTTGAAATTAATGGATGGTCAGGTCAGAAAGAAAAAGAGGGCAAGAGGGGTCGGGTTATGCCGGTCACTTAAAATGCCATTTTTATCATATGTTTTTTTTTATCTACATGAAACTACATCTTGGTCTATTATGTCATTCTTTCATCATCATTTTGTCATCTTTACATAAAATTATTAAGCTTGCTAAAGTCGCTTTTCGTGTCTGTATGTCGAATTATTGCCTTGTTCTTTTAAAATGCGCAACGGATTTTCACCATAATGTAGGGAATTGACTCCGGAAGGTTTATGAGTATTATTCATTAATATTACAAATAGTAAACAAATCTTTTGCCCTCATCCGAAAGCGAGTAGTGAGCGGGTCATAAGCAGCTGTCTTGCACCTCTGCAGCACTGCCATAGAGCTGACATCCTGGCCTTGAAAAATACTCCTAACTCGTTCTTTGTAACGATACGACCGAAGTATTATCTACGACATAATATTTAACTGTAGAGCTATGACATGTTGACGTCCAGAGTTCCGAACACGTGCACACGGACCAGACAAGTGCGCACGTAAGCGAGTTAGTCCTTTGTTAGCTTGTAAGTAAATGTGTCTACTGTGTATGTTTTGTATATATTTTCAAATCGTTTCCAAAGTGTGTATTTCCTTTAAAAAGTGGTTTACAAACGTTGTGCAATAATTTGTCAATGCTTTTGCTGAAATACCACTGTATTATGTTCTAGTTTAAATTTGTCCTTCCATCGACACGAAGATGAAAATAAACTATACTGCTGGATTTATTGTATGTATTTTGAACGTTAAGAATAAAGTAATCAGAATTAAAGTATAAAACATTTACTTTCCAGCGTGTGCACGCATAGTTTGCAGAGATTCTGTCACAGCTCATAGTATGTTGCTGTTCTGAATGTGCTGACTAGCGCTGGATATAAATAGCAGAGCAGTGGGAAATACTGCCATCAACAGCAGGGTTTTTTGCAATTTGCAGGTCAGTATCATGTTTTAAGTTGATTTAAATATGATTCGCGGCCGTATCAATTGTATATTTATAGAATTGTAAAAAATTACCAATACATCTCTCTAAGTTCATACAATTCCATTGAATGACTTTTTCATGAAATAATGACATTTGACGTTTGTGCTTACTTATGGAATTGTATTCCTGTTTGTAATGATTATAATTATGTAAAGCCATGTTTGTTACGGTCGCGAATCTATTTTAATTAACATACAACCTGACACGGACCTGCAAATTGCAAAAAACTTAAAAATTTGAATTTCGCGGGCTACCTTAGCGCATCCCCCATAAGTGGTAGTCGATTGGCAGTTTTGACTGTGACATTATATTGATATTTTTTTATTTTTGTATCAAAAGCATGATAGTCAACCAATCAAATAGATATTTTAATATTATATTAAAATACTTTACAAGCATAGTGCAAGACTAACATCTTTTATGAATTTTGAATTTTAATGCATACACATTTTTGTTTAATTTATAAACTTACCTGTACGCTAAACATTAAATTGCACAAGTAGACCTATCGTTATCGTCGTATTTTCGTACGCTCTCACACTTTTGTTTTACTTGTCATGGTTGATAAATCTCGTAAAATTTTCAGCGTGTTCTATTATTCCTCGTTTTTTCATAATCAGTGACAAATCACTATCTATTGATCGCGTGACTGCTTTCAGTTGCTCAGAAACTACGAAAAAAATACAATGCAATACAAAGTATTGGAAGACGTAGTGGAAGTCACAGATGGTATTGATGTACTGAAATATTATTTTGACGGCAAATTCCATTTTAGTATCACCTGCGGTATAACCGCTAGACACCCGAATGTAGGTGAATGCTAAAGATAGAAAACCACAATACGAAACCACTATAGATGTTAAAACTTTTTGCACTTTCAAAGACATCGAAAATTTTGTAAAATTCATCATTTAATAGAAGGCTGTAAAATCTTTTCGAGTAATACAAATATGCTATCATTACATAGATGGAGAAACCGGTAGACGAAGAGAAATATATCCGTTGAGCGTGAACTAGATTTTTACTTTCTGATTTTTTTTATTCACAGCACCAAGTGCAATGTTGAATGATTCTAAAACTACCCAAATAAGTGCGATAATACGAGTACGTCTTTTTTAAACACAAATAATTTCTGAACACGACTGTCGTATTTTCTATCAAAAGACAAGACATTTTATATAACGGTGTGAGATTCATAGTTATATTAGATAAAGTTCGTTTCTTGATTGACGAGTAGTATGACTGTAGGATTATCCGTTACTGGTAACTACCAGGTTGAACGATAAGTGATGATACAATCAACAGCGGTGCTTGCGAGTGATGGTGGTAAAGTAATATTTTGCATAAAAATTACACAAATATAACTTCGAAAACTTACAAAGATATAATGATGAGGAAGACAATAATCGGGACATTGTTAATTATTTTAGCTGATTAATAATTACGAGGAATAATTTTGAGGGCAAAGCTTCGAAATAAGACAAAAACTTATTTTCGAATTAATGCTATATTTTTAAATTGTTTGGGTTTAACACAGAAAAATGTTTTAAATGTCTATGAACATAAATTATTATTTTATAGATATTTTTATACAGTTTTCAGTAGGTACATGAGAGAGATAGGAACCGTTTCGCATACGTTCTTAGCATAGAACATGTGCTGTTTAAACATCAGAAATATGTGGTAGACAGAACTTATAACTACAGGGTTTTTCAATAGAGACAAGGTATCTTTACAACTGATGGCGGCCATATTAGATTGTCTGTTGGCGCGTTTTTTTGACATACGAGTCATTCAAAGTTCGGCATTTATCAAGATGAGTCGCTATACAGTTGAACAGCACGTTGAAACGATTAAAGTGTATTATCCAGACGGCAGTTCAATTTGTCAAACGTTTCGTTGGAAAGAGAAATTCAACGGGTTCCTGATCTCAAGATTCGGAGACAAGTCATGGCCTCCAAGATAATATGATTTAACGCCCCTTGATGTTGAGTTATGTGAAATTACTGGTGTATGCGAACAAGCCAAGAACTGTCGAAGACCTGAAGAGTAACATCACACGCGTCATTAATGAGATAGAAGTGCCATTATGTCAAAAAGTGATGGAAAACTAGACCTCTCGTATTCACGCAACCATGCGAAGCCGAGGTGGACATTTAAATAATATGGTATTCCATATATAATGCCAAAAAGTAAGCCTTCAAAAAAAGAAAATATTATCTAATTGTAAACAATCAATGTGTTTTTATTATAATTAAAATATGGGGTGCCTATTGAAAAACCCTGTCCATGGATTACTAAATCATAAACTTAATGAAAAAGTATTTCGTTCTGAGCTGCATGTGACATCGTTAGGCAATAAGATAACTCAGTAACATGCCTAGACATTTCCTAACAAAAATTTAACATAAAAAAACTTTAAAATAGTCAAACTGTATCAAGTATAAAATATTTTGTATAACCTATCATCTACAATACGTTATTAAACTGCAACGCTATAACAGTGTACGTAGTAAAGAATGCAACAACCGATGGCAGCATGGACATGTTGACGTCCAGAGTTCCGAACACGTGCACACGGACAGGACGCGTGCGCACGTAACGGAGTAGGTCCTTCGTCAGCTTGTAGTATTCCTTATCTGGAATAAAGATATACATTTAATTAATTTAATGTACAATGCCATATTTATTTTTAGTTGCCTAAATCTTGGACTGTATTATATACTTGGATATCTGTACCTATGTACATATAGCATAATAGCATAACCAGCGTATAATGTGGACTGCTGGGACAGCCCTCCTCTTTTTGAGAAGGAGTGGGCCGTAATCCACCACGCGGGCCCAGTGCGAGTTGGTAGATGTTACATGTCTTCGATTTTTTTATTCTAGGACATGTCGGTTTCCTCACGATGTTTTCCTTCACCGATTTGTGAGCAGTAGTGATGAAATCATTTACACAAAGTAAAACGCCTGTCCGGGTTCGAACCTACGACCTACAATTCGTAAGTCACGGCAATTACCATTGGGCCACCACTGCCGTCCTGTACATATACATTGTCACAAAATAGCTATTCGCAGCTGGCCTCGCCCGGGTAGATTGCATGTCTCTCCAGTGGTTTTTTGTTTCGAAAACATGTGACAGACTGACAGTCGTGAGGTGTAGAGCTGTCAAACTGAACGTTACATTTCATTGAGATTTTCATACAAAAACACCATCCAAACTTCGGAATTTTCCGGTGGATATTCCATAAAAAAATCAGTCATTTAACACAATATAAAAAATAAAAACAGCCAAATCTGTCGAGCCGTTCTCAAGTGATCTTTATTTAATACATGCGGCAATTGATTCGACAGGAAAAGCGCTTTCGTGTCTGTTTGACTGCCTTGTTCTTCTAAATTGTGCAACGGATTTTCACCATAATATTGAGAATTTGTTCTTGAAGATTTATGTGTATTATAACATTAAACTTACATATACTAACTAATATTATACATGTGAAAGTGAGTTTGTTTGTTACGCTTTCACGCTAAAAGGTCTGAATGGATTTGGATGAAATTTGGCACATGGGTAGACATGATTTGGACCTGGGTTAGGGACATATGAAACTTTTAATCCCAAAAACCACGGGCCGCAGCTAGTTGTTATTTATAGGTATCTCCCTCTATTTGTCAAGTTGTAAAAACCGTGCAATCATATGCGGTCGCTAGTTTAGAATAAAGAAATTATATTATCAAAATATAGAACATATACTTGCTTTCCAGTGTGTGCACACATAGTTCACAGAGCTTTTGTCGCAGCTCCACGTAGCTGTTCTGAATCTGCTGACCAGTGCGAGATATCAAGAGTAGCGCGCTAAGATATACTGTCATCGAAAGCAGGTTAAGGAACAGAGATGACCACGACGAAGCACCCTGTGGAGGACAGACCAGAGTTAAATGGAACTGACTGAAAACCACGAAGTACATATATACATACATACATTTAATATCTCCAAAAAAATAATTGTGATGAATTATCTACATTCTACACAGTAAAAAAATATTCTCTTAAAAGGATGTACTGTAAAAAAACTGTCGTCATGTTGAGATACTCTTTCTAATTAATTAAAAAAATGCTTTTACTATAAACTTCAAAAGTATTTATTTAATAATCATCAAATATGTTTTTCATTTTTTAAGTCAAGATTATATTTCCGAGTTATTCTTAACAATCAATTGTATGCGTACCTTAACAGATATTATCGTAGTTATTATGGTGTACATCAATATTATGTAATACGCGGTCACCATCAAAAGCATAATCGTCAACTGAAAGAAATTGTAAAGATACTTTAATATTATTTTAAAATGCCTTACAAGCATTACTATGTAACTTACTGTTTCCTTAGAACTCAGTGAAACATGGAAGTGATTTTAAAGTTTTTAAATTTTTATTTAACCTTAAAACATTACCTGTACGCTAAACATTGAATTACATAAGTTAGAACTGTCGTTAATATTTTCGTACGCTTTTAACCATTTATTTAACTTGTTGTGTTTGACGGCTACACTGGACAAATCTGCATGTTCCATATCGTCACGAATTTCTTTCATCACTGATAGTTCGCTATCTATTGATCGCGTGATGGCTTTCACTTGCTCAGAAACCACGAACAGAATACAATGCAATACAAAATACTGAAGAATGTAGCGGATGTCAGACATGCTATTGCAGTACAATGCTATTATGGTGACTACCCATCCCATACTACCAGCTCTGCTGGGCAAACGAAAGTAGGTGTACACAAAGATTATAAAAAAACAAACTGACACTACTCTATATGTTGAAACTTTTTGTGTTTTTAACATTTTTCGGTAATAGTCTGCGTCACCAAAATATTTGTAAAACACACCAAAGTTTAGTAGAAGACAGTAAAATTTTTTGGAGTAATATAAAGATGCTATCAATAAATAAATGGAGAAGCCGGTGGTCAAAAAGAAATATGCCAGTTGATTGTAATGAACTTGATGTTTATTGTCTGGTGCAAAGTTGACCACAGCAGTGAGCAAAATGCTGAATGCTTCAATAAATACCCAGACGAGTACAATAACACGAGTTCGTCTTTTTAAACACAAATAATTTCTGAACACAGATGTCACATTTTCTATGAATAAAAGATATTTTAACGGCGTGAGATTCATCGTTGTAATTTGATCCAGTTGACGAGTAGCACGACTGTCGGACTATACGTGACTGTTACTATTAGCGTGATAAGTGCTGGACGACACAAGCAGTCGCGCAGGTTGTTTGTTTTTAATCTAATTTTCTAATGACAGCGACGGTGGTAAAGTAATTGGTGGCATACAAAAAGTTACTAAAATAATTTCTAATATTGTAATGTGTGCTTCAGCTGAAAATAGTGATGAGAACAAAACCACAATAATCTAGACAATGATGCCGATTCTCTTGTACAACGAACTAAACTACGCAATTTTTTTATTTTTGGTTAAGAGAATATTAGAAGCGAATATATTCTAATGTTCTATTGAACAAAAAAAAAAAAAAAAAACTAACAAGATTCTCTAAACTTAAAAACAAGACACAACTAAAATCGAGTTTGATAATCGCTGAATTGAGTAGACCAAGATTATTTGTCGGAAATTAAAATTAAGAGTGAATGGAGCGAACGAAACGATCCGAAGTGCAAAAAAAAACCTGAGTAAGTACAATCAAATATTGAACTTTATTTGTTTTTCAATAATTATTTAAATGAAATATAGAGAATTTAGTGACGGCGTAAAACTAAATTGTTGTTTATATGTTAATAAATGATGCAATAACGTAGTCTAGTATTTCTTTTTATTATCTGTGATCAATGTGATCCTGCTAGGGCTCTACGCCGAAAACGATTTAGATCTTCGGCGATATTTTTTCGGTTTTCAGTAACAAAATAATCTTTAATTTTATAAAAATCGACGCACTACAGCATTAAAAAATTGATTCAGGTAGCATGATTATCATGCTATTTATTTCAGTGTAATAAAGCTAACTGGATAATAAAATGTGATCTCGAGAAAAGAAAATCCGGTTTTACGTTTAGTAAGTTGAAAATTCCGGTATTCTCGTCGCCGTAGGAAAGCCCTATCACGGCCATCTTGAATTTGTCTGTTTGTTGTTTTCATGTCAATTGGTTGCATTGGAACCAAAGTAGTTTAAAAAAATAGTTTTCTTATTTTTTGAAGTAGATGTATCCACTTCTCATCCAAATCATAATGTAGAACATGTACTAAAATCCCTTGATGAGGAAGATTAAGCTTATAATATATTATCAATTTGTAATTAATAATAATAGGTCCCCACCTATGAAGTCAGCGTTTTATAAGGAATCGAAATGGTCATCGAAAGCAGATTGGGTAGCAGAGATGACCACAATGCAGCACCCTGTTGTGGAGAAATGAGAATTAAACGAAACTGATTGAAAACCCAGAAATATGACATCGCAAATTATGAAGTTTATTGAGTAAGATTTTTTATCACTCTTTGCCATTGCAAACCGTTACAACAACACAATTTATTATGTTACAGTCGAACAGTTAGATTAAAAGCGCTTTCTATTCAAAAATCAGTTTAAACGGAACGCCATAATTACATCTACGTATAGAATCATTACAAAAAAACTGTTTTAAATAAAGCGGACACAAACAAAACTACCAATCTGATAAGATTATAAGTTGAATGTTAGTAATTGTTAAAATTGATTTAACCAGTCAAAACTAGTTCTGAAAGATTGACTGTGACATTATATATATGTTTTTCCATATAAGTCAGATGTATTAAAGGTTGTTCCAATTAAACAAGTTCATACGTACCTCAACGGTTATTATAGCGATGGTATACAGCAATATTATGTAATACACCGTCACTATCAAAGGCATGATAGTCAACTGCAACCAATCAAACAGATATTTGAAATTAAATTACTCAAAACCATTTATTTTTAATGAATTTAGAATTTGAATACATATACAGGGTTACTGGTAACTCGACGTATTCCTAAGCTGATAATACAAGGATATTTTACTATTAATTTGTACATTAAGCGTAGTAATTTTTTTTTGCACTATACACCATTTTGTATGAAGTAATAGCAAACATTACAAAAAAAAAAATGTTTGATTAGTGATATTTGCCAAGGTTTTAGGCATTTTTGAACTTTTAATTATTAACAAAGATCTGTTACGGCATCAACTATGATAATAACTTAAATTTCAGTACAGTCGCGCCGGAAATCATTTTTAAATTGGTTTCAAATGATTTAATCTGGGATTTTTCATAAAAAAACAAAAAATCTAACTAACTCAAAAACTACTGAATTTCGCTAGAACATTTGGTGGCTTAATTTGTTGCATTTTAACCCTACTATGACGTCCTGCAAGGAATACGTCGAGTTACCAGTAACCCTGTATAATTAATTTTTAATTTATTAACTTACCTGTACACTAAACATTGAATTGCACAAATTAGAACTGTCGTTAATATAAATTTATTTTGGATTTGAAGATATCTAAATGCATGTTTAATTTATTAACTTACCTGTACACTAAATATTGAATTGCACAAGTTAGAACTGTCGTTAATATTTTCGTACGCTATCACCCATTTGTTTAATTTGTCATGATTGACGGCTACTCTCGACAAATTTTCTACGTGTCCTATTTTTCCTCGATTTTCCCTGATCGCAAACAATTCGCTATCTATTGATCGCGTGACTGCTTTAAGTTGCTCAGAAACCACGAACAAAATACAATGCAATACAAAGTATTGGAAGACGAAGCGGAAGTCACACATGGTATTGATGTACTGAAATATTACCTATGTTGACGACAAATGCTATTTTGGTATCACCTGTGGTATCACTGCTAGAGACCCGAACGTAGGTGAATGCTAAGGATAGAAAACCACAATACGAAACTACTATAGATGTTAAAACTTTTTGCGCTTTCAACATTCTTTGGGTATATGATTCATCTTCGAAAATTTTGTAAAACACATCAAAATTTACTAGAAGGCTGTAAAATCTTTTCGAGTAATACAAAGATGCTATCATTACATAGATGGAGAAACCGGTAGACGAAAAGAAATATATTCGTTGAGCGTGAACTAGAAATTTACTTTCTGAAATAAAGTTGGACACAGCACCAAGTGCTATGTTGAATGATTCTAAAACTACCCAAATAAGTGCGATAATACGAGTACGTCTTTTTAAACACAAATAATTTTTGAACACGGTTGTCAAACTTTCTATGAATAAAAGATATTTTAACGGTGTGAGATTCATAGTTATATTTTGATGCAGTTCGTTTCTTGATTGACGAGTAGTATGACTGGTGGATTATCCGTTTCTGGTAGTTGTTGAACGATAAGTAATGATACAATCAACAGTGGTGCTTATTTGTTTTTAATCAAATTATCTAATGCGAGTGGTGGTGGTACAGTAATTATTTCCATAAAAATAACACAAACATAACTTCGACAAGTTAAAAAGAAAATAATGATGAGGGTAGTACCTAAAACAATAATCGGGACATTGTTCATTATGTTAGGTGATTTAAAGCTGATTAATAATTACGAGGAATAGTTTTGAGGCAAATTTTATTGAAATAAGACAAAAGCATAAGTATTTACAAATTAATGAAATTACACAGAAACATTATTCAAATGTCTATGAACATAAAAAATACATTCAAGATATTTTAAAAAGCTTTGAGATAGAAACACTTTCGCAACCATTAGAATGGTTGCGAAAGTGTTTCTATCTCAAAGCTTTTTATATATATCTCAAAGCATAGAACTTGTGCTGTTAAAACGTCAGAAATATGTGCTAGACAGAACTTGTAACTACATGGATGACTAAATTATAAACTGAATGAAATAGAAGATTAACAAGTAAAAAAAGGGAATTTAATTCGAGGGACTAAGTTGGATCCCGAGAGCAGCGAAGGATTGTAGATTAGAATCCTGAGCGGAGCGAGGGATACAAAGACCGAGATGTCTTTTTTTTCACGAGTTGTGTACCCTACTTTTTATCATTGACTGCGAGAAAATAAATAGTAGTAGTATCTATAATTGCTAGAGTTAGTGTCTCGTTTTCGTCACTGGAAGAACTTATTTTATTATAATTATGTTAATAGATTTTCCAATGACATAAAACGATAACAGATAGAAAACAACCTAAACTAAAATTGGAGGAATTTTTAAAATTTAATGCTGCGCTCTATGGATTAGCTCCATTTAGTCAGCCAGTAGGTACTTTCAGCACGTTTTATTTATTTTTTGTACATAATTCGTATAATTCGTGCTTGTGAAAAAATGATTTTATTCACTCAGTGACTAAAAGAGAGTTTTATTCACTGTTTAACGAAGAATAAAATGCCCCTTTTCGAGTGACAATGGTAAAATAGTAGATTATACAACAAGTGAAAAAAAAGGGAATTTAATTCGAGGGACTAAGTTGGATCCCGAGAGCAGCGAAGGATTCTAGATTTGAATCCTGAGCGGAGCGAGGGATACAAGGACCGAGATAAATTGCTTTTTTCACGAGTTGTGTACTCTACTTTTTACCATTGATTGCGAGAAGATACATAAATAGTAGTATAGTAGGTATTTATATTTATCTGTCATAGTTGTAGTATTTATATGACCGTCTCGTTGTTTTAGTAGTTGCAAGCGCTACTGCTGAGCATGAGATCCTGGGTTCGATTCCCAGGTCGGGCAAAGTATTATTGGGTTATTCCAACAGAAATTTCTCAACAGCAGCCCGGAGTCTGGAATTGTGCCCGGTTGATGGCAATAGGCTCACGCTCACCCCCTATTATATGGGACTTATAAACATAACTGGCGAAATGTGGTCTCTGCCCAACCCTTCGGGATAACAAGGCGTGATGTAAAATATAAATAACATATTATTTATATGTACAATCACATTTTTGGCGGTAACAAATTTTCTACCATAATTGCTGCTTCAGAACTAAATGATTTCGAAGTCAGTGGTATTCAGTTTCATTTTAAAATTAAAATCAAAATTAAAACAACCACGATAACAGATTGAAAAGAACCTAACTAAAGTTAGCGGGATATTTAAAAAAATAATTGTATGGCTTCTAAGGAATAGCTCCATCTAGCCAGCCAGTAGTTTCATTTCTTTTTGTACATAGTTTGTACAGTTCGTGCTTGTTCCAAATTCAAAATGTTTTTATTCTCTTGTGAGTAAAAGAGAGTTTTATTCAGTTATCGATGAATAAAATGCCCTTTTTCGAGTGACACTGGTAAAAAAGTATTTCATTCTTTACTAGTGACAATCCACAACGGAGCTGGATGTGATATCGTTAGACGCTATAAAATTTTGTACGCCTATGTTATCTATAACACATTATTAAACTGCAGCGCTATAACAGTGTACGTTGTAAAGAATGCAACAACCGACGGCAGCATGGACATGTTGACGTCCAGAGTTCCGAACACGTGCACACGGACAGGACGCATGCGCACGTAACGGAGTAGGTCCTTCGTCAGCTTGTATAGTATGTCATCTGGAATAGAGGTTTGCAATTAATTAATTTAATGTACGGTCAGGCCAGAAAGAAGACGAGGGGAAGAGGGGTCGGGTTATGCAGGTCACTTACAATACCATTTTTATCACATACTTTTTTTCGATGATATCTTTACATATATATAATTTTTATGTACATTAAACTCGCTTTTCGTGTCCGTCTGTCTATCTGTCTGGTCCACTGCCTTGCTCTTCTAAAGTGCGTAACGGAATTTTACCATAATGTAGAGAATTTATTTCGGAAGGTTTATGAGTATTATTCATTAATACAGGGTGGCCAATTAGGAAGTATACAACTTTAAATTAAAATTTATTATTTTGATTACAAACGAAAATTATCGGATAGGTATTTTTCTATAGGTATATTATTCAGGCTTGGCAATTTTATACGGTGGATAAGATATGCCTAATCTGCTCCTGTTTTATTCTTAAAAATGCGATCGCTTTTCATCGTGTTTTTCATTAAATTTTAGCATACTTTATTAGGTATCCCA
The DNA here is from genome assembly GCA_916701695.1 of Agrochola macilenta. Classification (NCBI taxonomy): domain Eukaryota; kingdom Metazoa; phylum Arthropoda; class Insecta; order Lepidoptera; family Noctuidae; genus Agrochola; species Agrochola macilenta. The sequence goes on from OU753557.1 coordinate 15,295,147, forward strand.
CTAACAAAGTCACAAATATTCTGCTTTTTGTATTCAAGCTTGACCACGATACGTCTCCACCGAAAAAAAGTCAGGGCGTGTCTCGAAATCCTCACTGATCAAAATGGTATTCGTTACTCTTAATGATTTGTTAGAACAAGTAGCTAGTTCTTTTTTATTCGTTTATGAACTTCAGGATATTTTTTTTTAAAGTATTGCGTTGAACTTGGTCTTATAGACTATGCATAACGAATTTGCTGCATTTTAACTTAGATAGACACCAAACAACTACAAAATTTGCCCTCATATCAGAATGGGGGCTAAAAAAAGTCGTATACTTCATAATTGGCCACCCGTTATTAAAATACACATAGTAAACAAATTTCGATGTTATTTAAAAATCGTGAGAAGCAGAGGCGGGTCGCTAGTTTAGAATAAACAAAGTATAACAAAGCAGAACATTAACTTGCTTTCCAGCGTGTGCACACAGAGTTCGCAGAGCTTCTGTCGCAGCTCCACGTAGCTGTTCTGAATCTGCTGACCAGCGCGGGATATCAAGAGTAGAGTACTGAGAAACACCACCATCGAAAGCAGGTTGGCTACCAGCAGTGACCACGACACAGCACCCTGTGGTGGAGAAATAAGAGAGTTAAACGAAACTGATTGAAAACCCAGAAATATGACATCACTCATTTTGAAGTTTATTACTCATTGCGATTGTCAATAATAATATTATAATATTTGTATGATCTGCAAGTAGTTGTTTCGGGTCTGGGTGTTAGTGTATGTGAGTTTCTATGTTTGTAAAAAAAGAAAGAAATTCTTAGTGTGTTTTTTATTGGAATAGGTTGTTTTATTCAGCAACTTTTTGGTAAGTAGGACCCAGATATAATAATGAAACAGACAGACAGTCATCAAGATTCTTCTAAAAAACTATATTAAGTTAGTGGAAACAGTTATTAAATTAAATGATGTTTTCTATATTAATAATCATTTTAACGGATCGCCATAATGATATCTAGAAATTGATTGAAAACCGAGAAGTGTGTTATGCACATTGATTCTATGTTTAACATTTAATTTTTCCAAAAAAAATATTGTAAATAATGATCTATACAGCAAAATAAATATTCTCCTAAAAGGATGTTACTGTAATAAAACTGTCGTCATCGAGATACTCCTTCGACATAAAAGACGGTCAGAAATATTGAACTCAAAAAATCTTTGACTATAAACACACAGGTCTGTAAGTGTCGTGATGGCCCAGTGGTTAAGGCCTCGCCTCTCATTCACGAGGTTGTGGGTTCAAATCCGGGCAAGTACCAATGTGACTTTTTTAATTCATATGTACTTTCTGAGTTTATCTTGGACATTACTGACATCGGTGAAGGAAAACATCGTGAGGAAACCTGGACTTACTCGTATATAGTTAATATAAGTCTGAAATCACCAACCCGTCTTGAGCAAGTGTGGTGATCAATGCTCGTGCCTTCTCTGTATGAGAAGAGGCCTTTGCCCTGCAGTGAGACAGTAACAGGCTGGTATTATTATTATTTTGAAAGTGCAAAAAGTTTTAACATCTATAGTGGTTTCGTATTGTGGTTTTCTATCTTTAGCATTCACCTACATTCGGGTGTCTAGCGGTTATACCGCAGGTGATACTAAAATGGAATTTGCCGTCAAAATAATATTTCAGTACATCAATACCATCTGTGACTTCCGCTACGTCTTCCAATACTTTGTATTGCATTGTATTTTACAATGCATTTGCTCGAAAAGAGCCTTTTCCAAACAGTAAATTAGTGCGGAAAGTGTCACTTTTTTTCACTAGTACTTTTTACTTTTCTGTTTTTTTTTTTTGTGACTGTCGTCAGCCCGTTGCAGAGTTTTTATTATTTGTGAAAAGTTTTACAAATCAGATGATGATGATGATAACGATGACGATGGCTAAGGCGATGGCGATGGCGATGACGACATCGATGACGATGGCGATGGCAATGGCGGAGTCAAAGTCAAAGTCAAAGTCGAAGTCGAAGTCGAAGCCGAAGTCGAAGTCGAAGTCGAAGTCAAGTCAAAGTCGAAGCCGAAGTCGAAGTCGAAGTCGAAGTCGAAAGTCAAAGTCTTGAATGTTGTTTTTATCATATATGCGTCGTCATTGATGTTACACATCATCGTAAGGCTCACTCGATTTTTTTTTTTTCTCTCACAATGCATAGTAAAACGTTGTATGATACACGTGCGTAAGATGATTTCCGCACTTATAGCATAAATAACTATATAAACACATACGGTCTGGTCCAGGCCATTTCACAATTCGGTTTAAATTTTTTGCTTCAAGATTGTATTTACAAGTTAGTCTAAACATTCAAGTTTATACGTACCCCAACGGTTATTATAGTGATGGTATACATACATAGTATGTAATACACGGTCACAATCAAAAGCATGATCGTCAACTGAAACCAATAAATACAGTTATTTTAATATTATATTAAAATGCTTCACAAGCACTACAAAACTAACTTTTTCCTTCAAGATAGGTGAAAAATTGAGGTTTATTTCTAAACTTACCTGTATGCTAAACATTGCATTACATAAATTAGAACTGTCATTAATAGTTTCGTACGCTTTTAACCATTTATTTAAGTTGTTGTGGTTGACGGATACACTGGACAAATCTTCCACATCCCTACGATTTTCTCTGATCACTGATAGTTCGTTATCTATTGATCGCGTGATGGCTTTCAGTTGCTCAGAAACCACGAACAGAATACAATGCAATACAAAATATTGAAGAATGTAGCGGGTGTCAGACATGCTATTGCAGTACAATGCTATTATGGTGACTACCCATCCCATACTACCAGCTCTGCTGGGCAAACGAAAGTAGGTGTACGCAAATATTATAAAACAACAAAATGACACTCCTCTATATGTTAAAACTTTTTGTGCTTTCAACATTTTTCTGCAATAGACTCCGTCATCAAAATATTTGTAGAACTCATCAAAGTTTAAAAGAAGTCTGTAAAATCTTTTGGAGTTATATAAAGATGATATCAATAAATAAATGGAGAAGCCGGTGGACAGAAAGATATATGCCAGGTTATTGTAATGAACATCATGGTTATTTTCTGGCGCAAAATTAACCACAGCAGTGAGGGAAATGTTGAATGCTTCAATAAATACCCAGACGAGTACAATAACACGAGTACGTCGGTTTAAACACAAATAATTTCTGAACACAGATGTCACATTTTCTATGAATAAAAGATATTTTAACGGTGTAAGAATCATCGTTGTAATTTGATCCAGTTGACGAGTAGCACGACTGTCGGACTATACGTGACTGTTACTATTAGCGTGATAAGTGCTGGACGACACAAGCAGTCGCGCAGGTTGTTTGTTTTTAATCTAATTTCCTAATGACAGTATCGGTCGTCGGTGGTTAAGTAATTGGTGGCATACAAAATGTTACTAATATAATTTCTCATATTGTAATGTGTGCTTCAGCTGAAAATTCAGAGGACTACCCAAAATAATCGACACAATGGCGCCGATTCTCTTGTACACCGAACTAAACTAACTAAACTAAACTATCACTAAAATTACTTACTTTTGGCTATGAGAATTTTAAATCTCTAAATTTAAAAATAATTTTAACACAACTAAAATCGAACTTGAAAATCGCGAATCCACGTGGTACCTACTCGTGGTTTGCCCTAACGTGTGATTTTTTTTAGAGCCAGAGGCGTGCAGTTGCTGTGTCCTCGACGTGTTTTATATGGAATTCTTAATTTTTTGTATTTGGGTTTATGGGCTTTATAAAGGGGGTTGAAATTTTCATTATTTTTGCGATAGGACACACCATTTTCGAGATATAAGCAAAAGAAAAAATTTATACAGTACTGTTTTTGCATGTGACGTCGAGATGTTAGTAAGTTAGTTAACGCATTTTATCCCACACCTTTATAATAGAGATTAAAATTTGTCAGGTTTAGTCTGGTTTAGTTTTTACAATCAAACTTTTTGGTGAAAAACGTCAAATTCAGAATAGAAAAATTGCCATTCACTAAATAAAAACTCAGTACTATCTTAGTGCTGTCAAACTAAAATATAGTTGAGTTGTATCACTCTATTCTATTTCAGAATAGGAAATCTTCGTTTGACAGGAATAAACAAAATTTTAGTGATTTTTAGTCTAGTTTAGAGGCATTTGTGACAAGAGAATCGGCATCATTGTTAATTATTTTAGCTGAGCTCAGTCGAGAGCTCATCGGCTGTGGGTTGTGGTACAAACTTAATAGCGGCCAGACATTCATAATGCGGATCGTAGGTATGATCTTAGTTTAATTGGAGCAAAATTTTGAGCACCTTGTTTTGATTTTTTGAAGCAAATAATATGCAAGGGATCAAAATAATATCATGCATCTATATACAATACAAAACATATATGACTATGACCATTTGGATCATGTTATTACTGCAAAGAAGCGAGTTGTTATACGGAGCTCAACACTGCCGACTGTCAGTCAAGGGTAAATTTATCTCTGCTAAAAAGTTTATCACAAATTTAATACTGACAGCTTATAATGACAGATATATTTCTCTTACCCTCATCCGTAACCGAGCAGTGACCGGGTTATAAGCCACTGTCTTGCAGCGCTCACAGCGCTGACATAGGGCTGACATTGTTGCAGCCCTGAAAAGACTCCTAACATGTTCTTTATTACGATACGACCGAAGTATTGCCTACAACACGTTATTAAATTGCAGCGCTATAACAGTGTACGAAGTAAAGAAAGCAACAACCGACAGCAGCATGGACATGTTGTCGTCCAGAGTTCCGAACACGTGCACACGGACAGGTCGCGTACGCACTTAACGGAAGTAGGTCCTTCGTCAGCTTGTAATACTTATCACCTGAAAAGGAAAAACATCTGTGTACAAATCATAAACACAGGTGTGTATGTATTGCATATATATGTATTTCCTTTGTATGGGTGGCTTTAAAATTCTGACACCAGGTTAATCACTAATAGCACGAAAAGAAGAGATTTATTTCCTATAAAAAAATCTTGTACAAACATTATGCAATAATATGTCAATGTTTAAAAAAATGTTTAACAAACATAATGCAATAATTTGTCAATGCTTTTGCTGAAATACCACTGTATTATGTTGTTACATATTTATTGTTGTAGTTTAAATTCGTCCTTCCATCGATATGGAGATGAAAGTAAAAATGCTGGATTTATTGCATGTATTTTGAACGTTAAGAATAAAGTATCAGAATTCAAACTGTTATAGGTTTAGTTTGTGATATTGATATCACCGACCATCGTATGGTAATGATGGGGTACGACATGCCTGCCGGTTCAAAATATCAACAACGCAGTTTAAATAAAATCAATTTCCCCGCTCTGATAGAGGAACTTAAAGAAGCAGACTGGTCTAGAGTGGTGTCCGAAATAGACGTAAACAATGCAACCAATGAATTCCACAACATTTTAACGAATGCAGTACAAAAACACTCCGTAGAAAAGACATTTAGCCGCTCTAAATACATCAGAAAACCCTGGATTACTCCCGGACTTATTCGATGTATGAACCACAGGGACAAACTTCATCGTGAATCAAATAAACACCCTAATGACCAAACAAAAAAACTAATTTACAATCGTTACAGGAACTTCTTTACAAATATTGTACACAGGCTTAAACGCGAACACGACAACAAAAAATTAGAAGATAACAAAAACAATATTAAAGGTTTATGGAAAGCCATCAGAAATATCAGTGAACAGACGAACAATAGAAGTAACCCTAATGAACTACTTCAAAGCGAATCATCGGCACAAACTTCAATAAACAACTGCAATGATTACTTCTCCTCTGTTGGCAAAAACCTAGCCAGTAAAATTCTCGCAGACAGTAATGAAACCCAGGAATCACTTATTAACAAACTACAGCTAGGAGAACCTCTAAACACAAATTTCTTTATGCAACCTACTGATGTTTTTGAGATTGAAAAAATAATCACAAATCTGAGAAACGACAGTGCCCCAGGCCCGGATAACTTTACACCAACTCTTATAAAAGAAATTAAATCCGATATCATAATTCCATTAACCCACATTATAAACCTTAGCTTAGGCTCAGGCACATTTCCTAACATATGGAAAAAAGCACAGGTCACTCCAGTTCATAAGAGCGGTTCAAAACAAAACCCAAATAATTACAGACCCATATCACTGTTAGCAATATTCTCCAAAATTCTCGAAAAAATAGTTAACAAGCGACTCACTTTATACCTAGATTCCAACAATTTATTATCCAACAAGCAGTTTGGCTTCAGACAGGGAAAATCCACAGAAGATGCAGTAAGTCTTTTAGCCAACCTTGTAACGTCTTATTTAGATGAAAATGAAAAATGTATAGGAATATTCCTAGACCTTGCAAAAGCTTTCGATACCGTTGCCATTCCCATACTCCTAAAAAAGCTCGAGTCAATTGGTATTAGAGGACAACCACTTGAATGGTTCGAAAGCTACCTTACTAACAGAAAGCAATGTGTGAAAATAGGGGATACCACCAGTTGTCAAAGCAGCGTAGAATTTGGAGTGCCTCAAGGTAGTGTCCTGGGCCCGACACTATTTATCATCTATATTAATGATATTCATCACACCACTACCCAAAATGCAGAAGTCATCTGCTATGCAGATGACACGGCTATTATTTTTCACAGTAAATCTTGGGAAACAGTCCGCGAAGAAGCCCAAAATGGTTTAACTAGTATAAAAAAATGGCTCGATCTTAACCTTCTGTCACTAAATATTAAAAAAACGAACTACATCTGTTTCCATAAAACACTTTCATCAGCACCAAAACTCCCTTTACATCTTAAAATCCACCCTTCAACTTGCAGCACAGTCCCTTGCACCTGTGAGGAAATTAAAAAGGTCGAATCTCTAAAATACTTAGGCGTTCTGCTAGATCAACATCTTTCATTCAGACCCCACATAGACTTAGTAACAAAGCGAATTAGAAAACTGATTCACGTAATGAAACTGTTACGTAACTCGGCCAACAAAAAGATCTTGCACTTGGTGTATGTGGCATTATGTGAGTCAGTTCTCTGCTACTGCATTACAGTATGGGGTGGGGTTGGTATTACCTCAATGATACAATTGGAAAGAGCCCAAAGATCAGTGCTTAAAGTTATGTATAGAAAACATTTTCGTTATCCTACAGACCAACTGTATAAAGAAGCATCAGTCCTTAATGTCCGACAGTTATACATCTTTAAAATAGTACTAAAACAACACAAAACAACAATCCAATCCACAGGATACCTCCATCTACTGAAACAACGAATCTTCAAATGTCCACTTACTGTAGTAAAAACCGCTTTTGCACAACGTATGCAAGAATTTATGCTCAGTTTCCTATATAACAAAATTGCAAAAATCAGTGACATCAGAAATTGTACGACCAACCAAGTTAAAAAAATTATTAAACAATGGCTTTTAGCTCAATCCTACTCAGAATCAGAAGCTTTCGTTCGAGTATTATCATAACATATTTACCACAAACACTCTCTTACCCTCAATCACAACTCCACTCCCACACATCCACCTAAATAAACCCTTACATATATGTATATACTCCTACATAATCATTCTCTCGCACGCACCCTTGCTAAACATCAAAGTATAAATACCTACACTTGCCTGTTAACTACACTCACTATAAAAATCATAGTTGATTAACGATTTTGTTTTATTTTTAAAGTTTTTTATTTTATTTTTAAAGATTTTGTTCTTTAAATTTTTAAAACAATATGTAATAAACACAATACGGTATCGACCCTGAAATGTTAAATTGGTAAATACTCTCAAGGACTCCATGAGACAGGCTCGACCTAGTATGGAGTCCATAGGTTAAAATATTAAAATTATGTTTTCTTTAAGACAATAATATTTTGGAATAGTTTATTTGTATTACTTTTAAGGAAATGTAAAGATTCTTTATTTGGTCAATAAACGATTTATTATTATTAATTAAAGAATAAAACATTTACTTTCCAGCATGTGCACGCATAGTACGCAGAGCTTCTGTCGCAGCTCAGCGTAGCTATTCTGAATGTGCTGACCTGAACGGGATATCGAGAGCAGAGTACTGAGAAACACCACCATCGAAATCAGGTTGGGGAGCACAGATGACAACGATGCAGCACCCTGTTGTGGAGAAATGACAGTTAAACGAAACTGATTGAAAACCCAGAAATATGACATCGCAAATCATGAAGTGAGTAAGATTTTTTATCACTCATTGCGATTGCAAATCGTTAGAAATGTTGAAGAAACCTTTCAAACGATTTGTTTTATTCAGCAAATTTTTGGTATGTAGCACCCAGATATAATAATAAAACAGAGTGACAGTTATCGAGATACTTCTGAAAAACTATTACTATACGTTTTCTAAAATAAAAATCTGTTTAAATGGAACGCCATAATTATATCTAGAAACACTACAAAGGGGAACAAAAACATTACCAACCTAATAAGTTTATAAGGTGAATGTTAGTAATTGTTTAAATTGTTTTAACCAGTCAAAATTAAATCTGAATAGGAGCAGTGATAGCCTAGTGGCGTGACCGTCGGACTGCCAAGTCATAGGTCTCGAGTTCGAACCCAAGGCATGCACCTCTCGCCCGGGTGTTACCATTGTGTGGATCGCCCGGAGGACACGGTGGAGCATACGGTGGAGGTCTGCCCGGCTTGGGCGGGGCACCGCCGTGTCCTCACGGAGGCGATCGGCAGCGGCGATCTTTCGCGTCCGGCCCTGGTTCAGGCCATGGTCCGGAGCGAGAGTGCATGGGAAGCCGTCACTTCCTTCTGCGAAGCAGTAATGCTCGCGAAGGAGGAGGCGGAGCGCGCGAGGGAAATGCAAGATGCGCGCCCTCGCGCCCCTAGTCGCCGCAGGAGACGCTCCGGGCGTCGGGAGTCGCGAGCCGACTTCCGGCTACCGTAGGCGCGGGCTTGCGGACGGTGGGCAATGGGTAGCTCGCCGTCCGATTAGGACCAGGCCCGGGTCGACGGCGCGTTGTGTTCCACGCGCGCCTCAAAGAGATGTCAGCACCAACTGACGGGGTCCGTAAGGGCCAATGCCTGCTAGGGTTGCGAGTTTGTCTGAAAGGGATATCGCGGCCCCGGCACACAGGCAACGGAAGGAACACGGGTGGGTTTTAGTCAGTAAAAGTCTGACACTCCCTCTCGCTCCGCCCAGAGCGGGAGGAGTCATTTGATGATTTCCCACCCAAAAAAAAAAAAAAAGGCATGCACCTCTGACTTTTCGGTATCGGTATTCATGTGCGTATTGTATAATTATCACTTGCTTCAAAAACGGTGAAGGAAAACATCGTGAGGAAACCGGCATGCCTGAGAGATATTTCTCGACGGCATGTGAAGCCAAGTCAGAAACCCATGGGCGGCTTTAAAACTCTGACACCACGTTAGTCACTAACCACACGAAAAGAAGAATTAAATCTGAATGATTTGAGCAGTCATAAGTGGGAACTCCAACTGCAACCAATCAAACAGCAACGTTTTTAATAATACATTAAAATACTTTACAAGCATTACTACTAAACCATTTTTTTATTAATTTTGAATTTTAATACATTTAAACAAATGATAAACTTACCTGTACGCTAAACATTGAATTGCACAAGTTAGAACTGTCGTTAATATTTTCGTACGCTTTCACCCATTTGTTTAACTTGGCATGGGTGACGACTAATCTCGCGAAATTTTCTGCGTGTCCTATTTTTCCTCGAGTTTCCCTGATCGCCGACAAATCACTATCTATTGATCGCGTGACTGCTTTCAGTTGCTCAGAAACCACGAACAAAATATAATGCAATACAAAGTATCGGAAGACGTAACGGTAGTCACACATGGTATTGATGTACTGAAATATTATGTTGACGGCAAATGCTATTTTAGTATCATTTGTGGTATCACTGCTAGAGACCCGAACGAAGGTATTCACCTTCGTTTCAGTTTCGTATTAGTAAGTACGAGTATATTATGTTGTTATAGGATTCATCATCGAAAATTTTGTAAAACGCATCAAAGTTTAATAAAAGGCTGTAAAATCTTTTCGATTAATACAAAGATAATATCATTACATAGATGGAGAAACCGGTAGACTAAAAGAAATATATCCGTTGAGCGTGAACTAGATATTTACTTACTGAAATAAAGTAGGTCACAGCACCAAGTGCAATGTTGAATGATTCTAAAACTACCCAAATAAGTGCGACAATACGAGTTCGTGTTTTTAAACTCAAATAATTTCTCAACACGGTTGTCACATTTTCTATGAAAAAAAGATATTTTAACGGTCTGAGATTCATAGTTATATTTTGATGCAGTTCATTTCTTGATTGACGAGTAGTATGACTGGAGGATTATCCGTTACGGGTAGTTGTTGAACGATAAGTGATGATACAATCAACAGTGGTGCTTATTTGTTTTCAAAAAATTCAAAATTCAAAAATCATTTATTTCAGCCCATAGGCCATAACGCTAGACAAAATTATAATCAATATAAAGATATATAAAAAATAAAAAATAAAATAAATTGTTAATTAATTCAGTACATTATATAAATAAAATTAGCATGTCAAAATTTAAATTAAAATAATTAATAAAACGCCTGCCTCTGAGTCATTTGTTTGTTTTAAATCCAATTTCCTAATGCGTGTGGTGGTGGTAAGGTAATTGTTTGCATACAAATTACTTCTAAAAGTTTCAAAGAAATGATCATGAGGACAGAACCTAAGACCATGATCGGGACATTGTTCATAATTTTAGCCGATTAATAATTACGAGGAATAATTTTGAGGTTGATTGAAATAAGACAAAAACATATTTTGAAATTCATGCTAAATTTTTAAATTGTTTGGGTTAAACAGAAAAAATATTGAAATATCTATGCACATAAAATATTATATTAAATACCTATTTATAAAGTTTTTCAGTAGATACGAGAAAGAAATAGAAACAGTTTCGCATACATTGTTGTATGCGATGGAACTTTATAAAAAGATATTTAATATAATATTTTTAATAAATAATATAATACCATCTAACTTGTGTTGTTTAAACGTCAGAAATATGTGGTAGACAGAACTTGTAACTACATTGATTACTAAATCATAAACTTAATGAAAAAGTATTTCGTTCTTTACTGCATACAATCCACAACGGTGAGCTGGATGTGAAATCGTTAGGCAATAACAGAATTCAGTAACATGCTTAAATATTACCTAACAAAAAAAAAAAAAAAAAATCTTTAAAATAATCAAACAATAAAATAGTCAAAGTGTAGAAAAATATTAAAACTTCGTTTAAAAAAAACAAGCTATAATATTTTGTACCACCTATCATCTACAACACAGTATTAAACTGCAGCGCTATAACAGTGTACGTAGTAAAGAATGCAAGAACCGACGGCAGCATGGACATGTTGACGTCCAGTTTCGAACACGTGCACACGGACAGGACGCGTGCGCACGTAACGGAGTAGGTCCTTTGTCAGCTTGTAGAATTTCTCATCTGGAATAGAGGTTTGCAATTAATTAATTTAATGTACGGTCAGGTCAGAAAGAAGACGAGGGGAAGAGGGGTCGGATTATGCAGGTCACTTACAATACCATTTTTATCATATACTTTTTTTTCGATATCTGTACATATAATTTTATGTACATTATACTCGCTTTTCGTGTCTGTTTGTCTGTCTGACCCACTGCCTTGTTCTTCTAAAGTGCGTAATGGATTTTCACCATAATGTAGAAAAAAAAAATCGGAACGTTTATGAATATTATTAATACAGGGTGGCCAATTAGGAAGTAGGTATACAACTTTAAATTAAGATTATTTTTATCTACCTTCTGTACCTCTCCTACACGTAAAGTGGGGATGTCTTTTTTTTTTCTCGTCTATCCTATGGTGTGTGGGGTGTCGTTGGAAAGGTCGTTCAAAAATATTATGGGTGTGTGAAAAACATTTATCATTATAGGGAACCGTTTGCGAAATATTAAGCTTTAAAGTGTCCCGGCCCCCTGCCAGCTAAATGATTGTACTTGAATTTATGAAAAAAGTTAAAAGGAAAAAAAACTATCACATCTAAGTAGGCTTTACAAGTTAACGAGTAATATGGACCAACTTAAATTTAAAGTTTGAAAAACATGTTCTGCCACACGGAATGGATATGGGAGAACATGTTTTTCAACGACAATGTTAAGTTTGTTTTTGGGATAAATTCATAAACATAAACTAGCTGTTCGTGCCCGGCGTTGCCTGGGTGAATTTCATGTCTCTCGAGTGGTTGTTTTTTTATGTTATGAAAACATGAAAGCAGAACTGTCATACGTTTTTGTTTTTGAATGTTTGTTACTCAATCAAGCAATAACGGCTGAACGGATTTGGATGAAATTTTGCACAGAGATAGTTTATAATCTAGATTAACACATAGGATACTTTTTATCCCGGTAGTACTTTCTCGTGGGATAATTTCCGATATGCAAACGGGCGAAGCCGCGGGTGAAAGCTAGTTTATAATAATGTAAATTAAAGTCAGTTTTCGTATGTGTGTGACTACCTTGTTCTTCAAAATTGCGCGGATTTTCACCATAATGTAGAGAATATATTCCGAAATATTTATGTGTATTATTAACTTATACTTAGTAAAAGAATCTCGATGTTTTATCAAGTCGTAAAAACCGTGCAATCAGAGACGGTCACTAGTTTACAATAAATAAATTTTTACCAAAGTATAGAACATAAACTTGCTTTCGAGCGTGTGCACACATAGTTCGCAGAGCTTCTGTCGCAGCTCCACGTAGCCGTTCTGAATATGCTGACCAGCGCGGGATATCAAGAGCAGCGCGCTGAGTAACACTGTCATCGAGAGCAGGTTGAGGAACAAAGATGACCACGAAGCACCCTGTGGTGGACATACCAGAGAGTTTAACGAAACTGACTGAAAACGGCGAAGTAGGTATAAACATACATTTCCTTTCTTAATTTAAAAATAAATAATTATCTACATTCTACACAGTAAAATAAATATTCTCTTCAAAGGATGTAAGTGTTATAAAACTGTCGTTATCGAGATACTGTTTCTTATTAAAAAAATACTTTTATTATAAAGGTCAATGGGCAACTAAGTATGGAACCTATACCCACGGCCTACAGAAAAAAATAGGTTAGGATGTTTAGATAAACGTCTCTAGTTTACGAATATAAACGAGTATGTCGCATTAACGCAGATAATGGGAAAAAACCATATATCTAAAAAAATAAAAATACAATAATAATGTTTAAATTATAACAAGGCTTATCACATTTTTATTGGTTTCTTGATAGTAAAAATGATTAAAAAAAAAAATTTAGTAAAACTAATACAACTATAGAGGAGTTTTTAAGTTTTATTCGACATGATCAATGTCTACCGGAATAATTGTGTCGTCTAAAAACGCCGCAGGCGCATCTATTTGCTCTTGATGTCGGGCCCAAGACAAAAAATATACTATGCTGGCTATATGCGCGAATGCTTCACAGAAATTGTTTTATCTATACATTTATTACCTATGTTTTATTCGTCTTTAACATTTAATTCCTATGGTTAAAAAAAAAAAACTAATTAAGTGTAGGTAAATACTTAAAAATTTAAAACTAATTTGGTTTTTGTAGGAAAACTATCGTTAACTGGGTCAGATTTAGTCTAATGACCTTCCTTCAAAAGTATTTTAGTTTGTGAATAGTTTTAGTTCAGTTAATATATAATTTTGCAATTTTTATTAATTCATTAGTTATAAGTTTGTTTGTACCCACTTGTAAATATCTATTAAATAAATAAATTAATACCAAAGTATTTATTAAATAATCATAAAAAATGTGTTTCTTTTTGAAATTTAAGATTATATTTACGAGTTATTCTAAATATTCAAGTTTATACGTACCCCAACAGATAATATAGTGGTTATTATGGTGTACATCAATATTATGTAATAAACGGTCACCATCAAAAGCATGATCGTCAACTAAAACAAACCGTAAAGGTATTTTAATATTATATTAATATGCAAGAAATACGTAACTGTTGGTGAACCATAGAAGTGAACTTTGAAGATTTTATGTTTGTATGTAATTTAAAAACTTACCAGTACGCTAAACATTGAATTACATAAGTTAGAACTGTCGTTAATAGTTTCGTATGCTTTTAACCATTTATTTAACTTGGCGTGTATGGTGAAGTATGTCTCCTGGTGACTGCGATGAATTTGATATTTATTTTCTGCCGCAAAATTTGCCACAGTAGTGAGCGAAATGTTGAATGCTTCAATAAATACAATATGTTGACGGCAAATGCTATTTTAGTATCACCTCTGGTATCACTGCTAGACACCCGAACGTAGGTGAATGCTAAGGATAGAAAACCACAATACGAAACTACTATAGATGTTAAAACTTTTTGCGCTTTCAACATTCTTTGGGTATATGATTCATCATCGAAAATTTTGTAAAAGACATCGAAATTTAATAGAAGGCTGTAAAATCTTTTCGAGTAATACTAAGATGTATCATTACATAGATGGAGAAACCGGTAGACGAAAAGAAATATATCCGTTGAGCGTGAGCTAGATATTTACTTACTGAAATAAAGTTGGTCACAGCACCAAGTGCAATGTTGAATGATTTTAAAACTACTCAAATAAGGGCTGATTTCAGTAATGAAGCTGAACGCGGTCAGCATTTCTAAAACGCGTTCAAGAGCTGTCAGTGTCAAAATTGTAATGGAATATTGTACACTGACAGCTCTTGAACGCGTTTAGATGTGCTGAACGCGTTCAATTTCATTCGCGAAATCCGCACTAAGTGGGATAATACGAGTACGATTTTTTTTTAACATAAGTAATTTCTGAACACGGTTGTCATATTTTCTGTAACCAAAAGATATTTTAACGGTGTATATTACTTTTTATATTATTCATAGTTACATTTTGATGGAGTTCTCTTCATAATTGACGAGTAGTATGACTGTAGGTGAAAGGGAAGCACAGTAGTAGGAGCAATCATAGTTATAGTTTAACATAAATATCAGTAAAAACATGTAATATATAAGTTGAATTTATTGATAAATGGGCATAATTTTTGCGTTCAGTCGCAGAATGTACTTTTCGTAAAATGCACCCCATACGCAAAACATACCTACCATTCTCAAAATGCACCTTTCTTTTAATGCACCGTTCTCATAATGCACCTCTCGCAAAACGTACCTTTTTTCTAGATGAACTCTTTTACAGTGTTACAGGTAATGAAAAGGCAAATTAGGCATTGATAATTAATTGTATTTATAATCTAATGTTTTTTTTTTTTTTTATCTCATTGTCGAACTAAATCATCAGTCTCTTCCTCATCAAATATTAGATATAACAAAATATTATACACAATTTAAATGATTTCTCCTAATGTTTATTTAAAAAATTGTAAACCAAAACAAAAATAAAATAAAAATAAACATATACTTATACTTAAAAAAATAATTGTGGCAATGTTATCGTATTTCGTTTTAATTTGCCTAAAAGTTTCTTATAATTTGTATCCAAGTAAATGTATTTTGGTGGTCTATTGGGTTTTACTTTCTTGATCACACTATCTTTTATTCTTATATCCCAGAATACGCTCTCTTTCTTCAGTTTGTCTATATGTGTAAGCTTTAGCTTATTTGGAATACGCCCTGCATTTTTTCGCCGGCGCCAGCCTTCTAGCGCAGTTGTGGTACGGTGACGCTGACCAGCGCAACTGAGCAGCGATGAAGGCAATTTTGGGAACCACTGCTTCTCAAAATAGCGTCGAAAACGATCTATTTATGTGTTCCGAGTAGCTTGTTCTAAAGTATGAACCCAAGTAGCAGGTTAAGCGGTATTATAGCAGCAATCCTAGTAATATTGCGACTGTAGTTTGTGTCTAGCAATCCCTTCTTCTCAGCGTGTTTCCATACTGCGTCGTTGTAGTGGTGGTAACAGCCACTTATTTGTGCATCTGGAAACACTGATTGCACTGCATTTATCTGCGAGTTCATAATCAAATTTGAAATATTTTATTTGGATGCCTAGTTTTTCTTTCAAAATTCTGAACGGACGCGTATATATCTCCTGTGATTTATTTGGCAATACACTGTAAATTACCAGTGAGACATTCGTACATTTAGCATTATTTTGAACTTATATCTAAATGTAGAACATACATTTGATAAAACGCACCTCCGTTTTATCAAATGTATTTTCTACATTTAGATTGAGCGCTCATGTAAAAGTATTGTCGGCGAAGTATGATCCTGGGCGCCTTATATTTTTGTCGCTTGTCTTGTTGATAATCTTTTCAGTTACACCATCTTCACAAACTAGAAATTCTTTTTCTAACACGTCTGGCACACTTGCGGTTGCTATACTTGTATGATACAATCTATAAGTATTAAGATATGATTTTCGTGCTTTTTTAAGGTATCTTTGAGTGCATAAAATGTAGGTAATAAATCAGGATCAGATATAGAGAATCATTCCACTTTAGCCCACCAAGCCGCCCACTGATGGGGCTAAGTGGAATGCCTAAAATTTTGCAGTGGAATCTGCCCCACTAGTTCGATTTGGTGGGACAAATTCCACTAGGCTAAAATCTTGTGGAGAATCCACATTTTTAGGCGAATCTAATCATTAGGTAATAAAGTTCTATGACCAAAATTAAAATAAAAAAAAGGACAAAATGAGAAAAAAAATACTGTAAGAAGAAAACAGCAGCAGCCAGGTCAATGTGGACTTTAGAACGGACTATCATAATTAAATGTTGACTGTTGAGGAGTTCCCCCGTCTGGAGCCATCCTGGGAGTAGAATCAGGTCATGCATCATAAAAATGCATTGTCTTCGAAACTGAACCAACATGTAAAATTTCAACTCCGTAAGATAAAAGAAAGTGGTTTTAATTCAGCATGCAAGATTTGACCCATAAAACTAACAACAGATTAATTTAAGAACTAAGAATATGAAAATGAAATACAAAGTGTAATGTTCCATTGCTAAATATTAAAATAAAACTTGATAATTATAAATATGCTTTGATTTATACCTAAGGGCAACTATCCTCATAGTGATATCAGCATCGGGGCATCTAGCCCATATAAGAGGCATCTATACTCAGACCTAGTGCTGTACCATTTTTTTTTTTTATGTAAGCTTAAGCTGCATTGAATTTCTTTTTAAAATATAGTAAATAATAGACCAATGTACCATTAAATCGAAAAAACTGTTAAAATATCATTTATTTTCTATTTAAAAAAAAACTATTTCAAAATGTGGGGCAACTATCCCACTTTTACCCTACCCTTATGTATTAACTAAAAAGCCCTGTCAAATATCCCGCTTGGAATAGTACCAGAACCACCACCAGAGGGGCGACACTTCTTCAACCTCTCCTCCTCCCTGAACTTTGACGTCATCATTCCGATGACTCCCACTCACTTTCCCCATGACTCCAATTATACCCGCGACGTCCTCAACTTGGCGCTCCTTAAGAATGTCAACCTTTTTTTTTTTTTGAGTGTTGGAAATTATCAAATAACTTCTCCCGCTCTGGGCAGAGCGGGAGGGTGTGTCAGACTTTTGCTGGCTACAACCCACCCGTGTTCCTTCCGTTGCCTGTATGCGACCCCGTCAGTTGGTGCTGACATCTCTTTGAGGCGCGCGTGGAACACAACAAGCCGTCGACCCAGGCCTGGTTCCTATCGGACGGTGAGCTACCCATTGCTCACCGTCCGCAAGCCCGCGCCTACGTTGTTCGGCAAACTCCATGTTCGGCAAGCCGAATCTTTGGGAGATGAGCACCTCTTCTCTCCTTCGCAGAGTACATAAAGATGGTTCATTGAACAGTCGCTTAGTATTAATTAGTTTAAGTTTTGCCCTGGCCGGAGGCTTTAAGTTAGTAGGCTAAGGCAACCACAGGAAAGCCCGATTAAGCAGCCACGACCGTTAGAGGTCACCAACGAGATGACAGAGTCAAAAACATTTTTTTTTAAATCAGAATCGCAGTCGTCTCACAAATCTCCCGTGAAGCAGTATCTCTCCGCGTTCCGTGTATTCGTCTGTAAAATCTCTGCTTCATTATATCGCGCCGCGCTCATTTGATAGTCTAGAAATAGTGTTATTTTAGTGAGTTTAAGTTAATGTGTTTTAGATTAGTTTCGTAATATTTTCTTAGTGCGTAAGTCGTAATTGTACCTTATTTGTGATTGTGATTACTGTGTTCTGTGAATTAAGATATTATAGTGTCTGTTTATACTTGATTCATGGTTTCACTTGAGTGTAAACCTTACCGACACCCACGCCTACAACACCTGACTCCCCAATATTCAATAGTAGGATTGTACGCTACTGGTAGTTGTTGAATGATAAGTGATGATACAATCAACAGCGGTGCTTATTTGTTTTAATCCAATTATCTAATGCGATTGGTGGTGGTAAAGTAATAGTTTGCATTAAAATTACACAAATATAACTTCGAAAGTTAAAAAGAAAAGAATAATGAGGACAGTACAATAATCGAGACATTGTTCATTATTTTAGCTGATTTAAAGCTGATAATAATTACGAGGAATAGTTTTGAGGCAAATTTTATTGAAAGCTTTGAAATAAGACAGGTACGTGAGAGAGATAGAAACATTCTTCGTAAAGAACATGTGCTGTTAAAACGTCAGAAATATGTGCTAGACTGAACATGTAACTACATGGATTACTAAATTATAAACGGAATGAAAAAGTATTTTATTCTTTACTTGTGCCAATCTACAACGGTGAGTTGGATATAAAATCGTTGGACAGTAAGATAAATCAGTAACATGCTTAAACAGTTAATAACAAATAGGTTTACATAAAAAAAATCTTTTAATTCGTCGTTTCGAACTGTATTAAAAATTAACAAAATATGTTTAAAAAAGACAAGCTATAACTTATGGATCTCTTTTGTTGTAATTGTTTTGTTTTGTAATCCTACTAATATGGACTAAGTTGTCTGAAATAAAAGTTATATTATATATAACATTTTGTATGCCTATGTCATCTACAACACATTATTAAACTGCAGCGCTATAACAGTGTACGTAGTAAAGAATGCAACAACCGACGGCAGCATGGACATGTTGACGTCTAGGGTTCCGAACACGTGCACACGGACAGGACGCGTGCGCACGTAACGGAGTAGGTCCTTCGTCAGCTTGTAGAATTTTTCATCTGGAATAGAGGTTTGCAATTAATTAATTTTCAACACACTTGCTCGTAAAGTGGCTCTTGGCTCTTATTCAACCGCTTTTAGGTTCATAACGCAGTTTATTAAACACACGTGTTTTTTTCCTTTATATTACCGCTCTAGTGCGGTAATATGCGCCACAGATAACAATTTACTAGTTGGAATAATGAAATGGCAGTATTGAATTATTAAGTACTATCATGGCAGCATGAAATTAGTATGAGCTATCCTATACTCGTACTATTAAGAGCGTTTATTCTAAAACTTGGCAACGTCACAAATAGATGTCAAATATTTACGGTTTTGATGAATTTGCCAATATTACTGTATGGAAATATGAAATATCTAGTGAGCTAGCTAGTGGTCCGGGCAAGTACCAATGTGACTTTTTCAATTCATATGTATTTTCTGAGTTTATCTTGGACATTACTGACATCGGTGAAGGAAAACATCGTGAGGAAACCTGGACTTGTAGTTAATATAAGTCTGAAATCACCAACCCGTCTTGAGCAAGCGTGGTGATCAATGCTCGTGCCTTCTCTGTGTGAGAAGAGGCCTTTGCCCTGCAGTGGGACAGTAACAGGCTGGTATTATTATTATTAGTGAGCTAGAATATTCATAATAATAAATTGCAATTATAACACAGAATTTGATGTTGTAGCCGTTTAAGCTGCAAAAAAGGTTTTTGGAGAGTTACCAAATACTTTTTTTACGTCTAAAACTAAATATTCAGGTTTACGACATTAATTATTGCATTTCACAATCAATATTTTATTAAAGAGTCATAAAGAACCCTGTAAGAAATCGACACGTGTTCCACCTCGCAACGAGGCATCATTAGGATGACGATTGAATTGTTGTGAACGCTGACACGACGTGTTGCAACGTCAAGCGCCGAAAGCAGTGTGAGCCACATCGCCCGACAACCCCACCTATAGGAGAGGTAGGAGAGGTGAAACATGTGTCGATTTCTTACAGGGTTTTTTATGACTCTTTAAGAACAGCTAAGCGGATTAGGTTATTAAATATGCGTCGTATATTGTATTTTATAATGGATTTCCGCAGTCACGCCTGAGTCAATGAACTATCTTAAAATTAAACTTACACATACTAAAGAAATCTCGATGTTTTGTCATGTTTTAAAAATCGTTGGAAGCAGATGCGGGACCCTAGTTTAGATTAAACAAACTATATTAAAGTACTCATAAAGAACATAAACTTGCTTTCCAGCGTGTGCACACAGAGTTCGCAGAGCTTCTGTCGCAGCTCCAAGTAGCTGTTCTGAATGTACTGACCAGCGCGGGATACCAAGAGCAGAGCACTGAGAAAAACCACCATCGAAAGCAGGTTGGGTAGCAGCAATGACCACGACGCAGCACCCTGTGGTGGAGAAATAAGAGGGTTAGACGAAACTGATTGAAAACTATTGATTAAAGATTGTATTTAGAATTTAGTCTAAACATTCAAGTTTATACTTACCCCAACGGTTATTGTAGTGATGGTATACATACATATTATGTAATATACTGTCACCATCAAAAGCATGATGGTCAACTGAAACCAATCAAACAAATCAAATCAAAATCAAATCAAAAGTCATTTATTCAAACTAGGCTGAGAATCAGCACTTTTCGAACGTCAAAATTACATAAGACAGTCCCCCAAAACGCCCACCCTTCACCACTTCTTAGTGCGTTAGCTGGGAAGAAGAAGTGGCGCTACAAACTCCCCAGCAGCACAGCTGTCTGTTCAGTTAGAAGAACAAAAAAAAAGATTCTATATAATAGTATTCAAAATAATTTACATTAAGCAACACAAAACATAATTTAAATTATTAGCCATATATAAGCTAGCACACGCCAATATACCAAACAAAATCATCGAGAACTATACTCAGTCAGAAATAAAAAACAAAACGTAAACTGAACTTAATATCTTAATAAAAGCCTCCAGGCATAAAGGGCGTGCCCGCTTACATATAGTTGTAACTGGAAGTTATAAATGATAAACTAGGACCATCGAGGTAAAATAAATAAACAAACAGTTAATTACTAATAACAATAAATAATATGATCAATTGTCGAGGTCACTAGCTAACCACATATTGCAATAGAGTTGTATAAAAAAACATTGTGATGAGATGATTGTGTCAACAATAAATTAAATTTAAATAATTTGACTTTTATAGTCAAATAAAATAAACAATTAATTATATAAACTCATAAACAGATATTTTAACATTATATTAAAATGATTTACACGCATTACAAAACGAACTTTTTCCTTATTCATATTGGTGAAAGAAAGGCGGTGAATTTTGATGTTTTTATGAGTATTTGTATTTAATTTATGAACTTACCTGTACACTAAACATTGAATTACATAAGTTAGAACTGTCGTTAACAGTTTCGTACGCTTTTAACCATTTATTTAACTTGGCGTGGTTGACGGCTATACTCGACTTGTTTTCGACATCCCCACGAGGTACTCTCATCGCCGATAGTTCGCTATCTATTGATCGCGTGATTGCTTTCAGTTGCTCAGAAACCACGAAAAAAATACAATGCAATATAAAATGTTGGAGGATATAGCGCGTGTCAGACATGCTATTGCAGTACAATGCTATTATGGTGACTACCCATCCCATACTACCAGCTCTGCTGGGCAAACGAAAGTAGGTGTACGCAAAGATTATAAAACAACAAAATGACACTCCTCTATATGTTAAAACTTTTTGTGCTTTCAACATTTTTCTGCAATAGACTCCGTCATCAAAATATTTGTAGAACTCATCAAAGTTTAAAAGAAGTCTGTAAAATCTTTTGGAGTAATATAAAGATGCTATCAATAAATAAATCGAGAAGCCGGTGGACAAAAAGAAGTATGTCTCCTGGTGACTGCGATGAATTTGATGTTTATTGTCTGGCGCAAAATTGACCACAGCAGTGAGCGAAATGTTGAATGCTTCAATAAATACCCAGACGAGTACAATAACACGAGTACGTCTTTTTAAACACAAATAATTTCTGAACACAGATGTCACATTTTCTATGAATAAAAGATATTTTAACGGTGTGAGATTCATGATTATAATTTGATCCAGTAAGTTGGGTGACGAGTAGTACGAATGTTGGATTAAACGTGACTGCAATTTGCGTGATACTGTTAAGTGATGGACGACACAAGCAGTCGCGCTGGTTGTTTGTTTTTAATCTATTTTTTTAATGATAGCGATGTAGCGTTGGTATATTCATTAGAAAATTAGATTACCACTGGTAAAGTAATTGGTGGCACACAAAATGTTACTAACATAATTTCTAACATTGTAATTTGTGCTTCAGCTGACAATAACGATAAGGACAAAACCACAATAATCGAGACATTGTTAATTATTTTAGCTGAGCACGGTTGAGAGCTCATCATCTGCGGGTTGTGGTACAAAATTAATAGCGGCCAGACATTTATATTGTGGTTTTTAGAATGAATGGGGTTTAATGGGCGCAAAATGTTGAGCGCCTTGTTTTGATTATTTGAAGCAAAATAATATGCGAGGGCTCTTCATAATATCATGCATCTAAAAATATACAAAAAATATTGTACCATCGTGTTATTGCTGCAAGGAAGCGAGATGTTTTACGCAACGAAATGCAGCGCAATTCTAGGAGCTCAACACTGCTTACTGCCAATTGAGGGTACATTCATCTCCATCCAGAGTTTATCACAGATCCAGCACTAACAGAATATGATGACAGTAAGGAATCTTTTACTCTCCTTCTAAACAGCGGTGAGGTGGCGCTGCTGCAACTGTTATAACGGTCGATGTTATTTAGTATTAGTTATAGGCAAAAAGAGAAATAATTAGCATGCTAAAGCATTTTTAAACATACTTAAAACAATAAAACTTATCTTTAAAATAGTCAAATTGAATTCAAAATTACTTAAGTGCAAAAAAAAAATCACTTCACTTTATGCAAATACTAAAACATAAATCGATAAAACAGACTCGTACCATGTTCTTTATTACGATACTAGTGATGTATCATCTACAACACATTATTAAACTGCAGCGCTATAACAGTGTATGAAATGAAGAAAGCAACAACAGACGGCAGCATGGACATGTTGACTTTTGTACGCTTTCACCCATTTGTTTAACTTGTCATGGTTGACCGTACCATGTTCTTTATTACGATACTAGTGATGTATCATCTACAACACATTATTAAACTGCAGCGCTATAACAGTGTATGAAATGAAGAAAGCAACAACAGACGGCAGCATGGACATGTTGACTTTTGTACGCTTTCACCCATTTGTTTAACTTGTCATGGTTGACGGCTGCTCTCGACAAATTTTCTGCGTGTCTCATTTTTCCTCGATTTTCCCTGATCGCCGACAATTCGCTATCTATTGATCGCGTGACTGTTTTCAGTTGCAAATACAATGCAATATAAAGTATTGGAAGACGTAGCGGAAGTCACACATGGTATTGATGTACTGAAATATTATGTTGACGGCAAATGCTATTTTGGTATCACCTGTGGTATCACTGCTAGAGACCCGAACGTAGGTGAATGCTAAGTATAGAAAACCACAATACGAAACTACTATAGATGTTAAAACTTTTTGCGCTTTCAACATTCTTTGGGTATATGATTCATCATCGAAAATTTTGTAAAACACATCAAAATTTAATAGAAGGCTGTAAAATCTTTTCGAGTAATACTAAGATGTATCATTACATAGATGGAGAAACCGGTAGACGAAAAGAAATATATCCGTTGAGCGTGAACTAGATATTTACTTACTGAAATAAAGTTGGTCACAGCACCAAGTGCAATGTTGAATGATTTTACCAAATAAGAAATAGGAAACTACCCAAATAAGGGCTGATTTCAGTAATGAAACTGAACGCGATCACCATTTCTAAAACGCGTTCAAGGGCTGTCAGTGTCAAAATTGTAATGGAATATTGTACACTGACAGCTCTTGAACGCGTTTAGATGTGCTGAACGCGTTCAATTTCATTGGCGAAATCCGCACTAAGTGGGATAATACGAGTACGATTTTTTTTTAACTTAAGTAATTTCTGAACACGGTTGTCATATTTTCTGTAACCAAAAGATATTTTAAGGGTGTGAGATTCATAGTTATATTTTGATGGAGTTCTCTTCTTAATTGACGAGTAGTATGACTGTAGGTGAAAGGGAAGCACAGTAGTAGGAGCAATCATAGTTATAGTTTAACATAAATATCAGTAAAAACATGTAATATATAAGTTGAATTTATTGATAAATGGGCATAATTTTTGCGTTCAGTCGCAGAATGTACTTTTCGCAAAATGCACCCCATACGCAAACCATACCATTCTCAAAATGCACCTTTCTCTGCACCTCTCGCAAAACGTACCTTTTTTCTACATTAACACTTTTACAGTGTTACAGGTAATGAAAAGGCAAATTAGGGATTGATAATTAATTGTATTTATAATAAAATCTTTTTTTTTTTTTATATCACAAAGTCGAACTAAATCAACAGTAAAGTGTCTCCACCTCTCAAATATTAGATATAACAAAATATTCTATTCAATTTAAATGATTTCTCCTAATTTTTATTTTAAAAATTGTAAAAAAAAAACATGTGTGCAATTCACACTTGGTAGAAGTGAAACCTCCAAAAATTTCACCACGGTTGTTGAGATGCCTGTTCTCGAGCTTTGTACTACGCATGCGCGCACAAATACGTACAACTCTGACGCCCAAGTAAACTCCCACTATGCCTTGGTAAATACGAGTGGAGGGGGTACGAAGCAGAGCACAGCACAAAGAGAACCATGAATATACGAAACACTGTATAATGCTTCCTATCTCATTTTTCCCACTTTTTTTTAATCTTATGAATTTATGTGTTTGTCTCTTTTTACTGTCGGTTTTTCGTTTCATCGACTTTCAAATCACAACGATGCTAAAGAAGTTTTCACTTCAAAAACACCTTTTTCAAAAATTGTGACAATGTTATCGTATTTCGTTTTAATTTGCCTAAAAGTTCCATATAATTTGTATCCAAGTAAATGTATTTTGGTGGTCTATTGGGTTTTACTTTCTTGATCACACTATCTTTTATTCTTATATCCCAGAATACGCTCTCTTTCTTCAGTTTGTCTATATGTGTAAGCTTTAGCTTATTTGAAATACGCCCAGCACTTTTTCGCCGGCGCGCCGGCGAAAAAGCGCGCGGCGCCGCGGCGCCAGCCTTCCAGCGCGGTTGTGGTACGGTGACGGTGACCAGCGCAACTAAGCAGCGATGAAGGCAATTTTGGGAACCACTGCTTCTCAAAATAGCGTCGAAATGATATATTTCTGGGTTCCGAGTAGCGTGTTCTAAAGTATGAACCCAAGTAGCAGGTTAAGCTGCAACCAGCGGTATTATAGCAGCAATCCTAGTAATATTGCGACCGTAGTTTGTGTCTAGCAATCCCTTCTTCTCAGCGTGTTTCCATACTGCGTCGTTGTAGTGGTGGTAACAGCCACTTATTTGTGCATCTGTAAACACTGATTGCACTGCATTTATCTGCGCGAGTTCATAATCAAATTTGAAATATTTTATTTGGATGCCTAGTTTTTCTTTCAAAATTCTGAACGGACGCGTATATATCTCCTGTGATTTATTTGGCAATACACTGTAAATTACCAGTGAGACATTCGTACATTTAGCATTATTTTGAACTTATATCTAAATGTAGAACATACATTTGATAAAACGCACCTCCGTTTTATCAAATGTATTTTCTACATTTAGATTGAGCGCTCATGTAAAAGTATTGTCGGCGAAGTATGATCCTGGGCGCCTTATAATTTTTGTCGCTTGTCTTGTTGATAATCTTTTCAGTTACACCATCTTCGCAAACTAGAAATTCTTTTTCTAACACGTCTGGCACTTGCGGTTGCTATACTTGTATAATGCAATCTATTCGTATTAAGATATGATTTTCGTGCTTTTTTAAGGTATCTTTGAGTGCATAAAATGTAGGTAACAAATCAAGATCGGATATACGTATAGAGAATCATTCCACTTTGCCCCACCAAGCCGCTGGCTTGATGGGGCTAAGTGGAATGCCTAAAATTTTGCAGTGGAATCTGCCCCACTAGTTCGATTTGGTGGAACAAATTCCACTAGTCTAAAATCTTGTGGATTCTGCCCCCCTAGGGTTGGCACCTTAGAATTTGTGTAGGGGTGCTCGTATTTTATATTTGTTTGGAAAAGAAAGAAATGTATATATCTAAGTAAAATATAACTAGGGCTGGAAACGTTTGACTTAGGACATTGGTATTGTTTTTAAATAAAAGTACAAAAAATATTGTTTGGAATTTTTTATTTACTATTTGTTTCTGGAAGGAATCGGATTGTAAATCACAAATTATGCGCATCGCACGCATCTAAAATAAGAAAAATACCCTTATATACCCTTATGTATTAACTAAAAAGCCCTGTCAAATATCCCGCCTAGAATAGTACCAGAACCACCACCAGAGGGGCAACACTTGTTCAACCTCAAGTTCAAGGGAGGAGGATCCCTGACCTTTGACGTCATCATTCCCATGACTCCCACTCACTTTCCCCATGACTCCAATTATACCCCCGACGTCCTCAACTTGGCGCTCCTTAAGAATGTCAACCTTTTTTTTTTTTTTTCTGTTTTGGGAAATTATCAAATAACTTCTCCCGCTCTGGGCAGAGCGGGAGGGTGTGTCAGACTTTTGCTGCCTAAAATCCACCCGTGTTCCTTCCGTTGCCTGTGTGCCGGGGCCGCGATAGCCCTTTCGGACAAACTTGCAACCCTGGCAAGCATTAGCCCTTACGGACCCCGTCAGTTGATGCTGACATCTCTTTGAGCCGCGCGTGGAACACAATGCGCCGTCGACCCAGGCCTGGTCCCTATCGGACGGCGAGCTACCCATTGCTCACCGTCCGCAAGCCCGCGCCTACGTTGTTCGGCAAACTCCATGTTCGGCAAGCCGATCCTTTGGGAGAATCGAGCCAAATACCTAGGTCTAGTCCTGGATGAACACCTCTCCTCTCCTTCGCAGAGTACACAAAGATGGTTCGTTCGCGAGCCGTTTTCGCTCTTGGTAGACTCCATTTCGTTCTGAATGCACGTAGCAAATTGTCACTTATGTGCAAATTGCGTATCTATACAGCGTGCATTCGACCAATCATGACCTATGCGGGCACCGTCTTTGCACAAGCAAAACCCCGCCATATCCAAAGGATGCAGACCCTACAAAACCGTTTTCTTCGAAACGCCACGGGATCCCCCTGGTATGTCAGAAACGAGATCCTCCATCTCGACCTCAAAATCCCCACAATTCACCAGTTTCTCAAACGCATGTTCAAGCGTTATTTTGACACCGCCGCCAAACATCACAACCTCTGGCTGTCGGGGCCGCCAGTTATATGTCCTCGCTTTAAATCCCCAAGCTAATAATAATTACCCACCATTGATCCAGCTTGTCCAATCTTA
The DNA here is from genome assembly GCA_916701695.1 of Agrochola macilenta. NCBI lineage: Eukaryota > Metazoa > Arthropoda > Insecta > Lepidoptera > Noctuidae > Agrochola > Agrochola macilenta. The sequence goes on from OU753557.1 coordinate 15,323,015, forward strand.
CTGTCCTCCCCCAGCGACACCCTAAGCCGAAGTTCGTACCCCACAGGGTGCACTTAACCAACAGTCGCTTAGTATTAATTAGTTTAAGTTTTTCCCTGGCCGGAGGCTTTAAGTTAGTAGCCTAAGGCAGTCACAGGAATGCCCGGTTAAGCAGCCACGACCGTTAGAGGTCACCAACGAGATGACAGAGTCAAAAACATTTTTTTTTTAATGAGAATTGCAGTCGTCTCACAAATCTCCCGTGAAGCAGTATCTCTCCGCGTTCTGTGTATTCGTCTGTAAAATCTCTGCTTCATTATATCGCGCCGCGCTCATTTAGATAGTCTAGAAATAGTGTTATTTTAGTAAGTTTAAGTTAATGTGTTTCTAGATTAGTTTCGTTATATTTTCTTAGTGCGTAAGTCGTAATTGTACCTTATTTGTGATTGTGATTACTGTTTTCTGTGAATTAAGATATTATAGTGTCTGTTTATACTTGATTCGTTGTTTCACTTGAGTGTAAACCTTACCGACACCCACGCCTACAACACCTGACTCCCCAGAATTCAATAGTAGGATTGTACGTTACTGGTAGTTGTTGAACGATAAGTGATGATACAATCAACAGCGGTGCTTATTTGTTTTAATCCAATTATCTAATGCGATTGGTGGTGGTAAAGTAATAGTTTGCATTAAAATTACACAAATATAACTTCGAAAGTTAAAAAGAAAATAATGATGAGGACAGTACCTACAACAATAATCGAGACATTGTTCATTATTTAAGCTGATTAATAATTACGAGGAATAGTTTTGAGGCTAATTTTATTGAAAGCTTTGAAATAAAACAGGTACGTGAGAGAGATAGAAACATTCTTCGTAAAGAACTTGTGCTGTTAAAGAAATATGTGCTAGACTGAACGTGTAACTACATGGATTACTAAATTATAAACGGAATGAAAAAGTATTTTATTCTTTACTTGTGCCAATCTACAACGGTGAGTTGTATGTAAAATCGTTGGACAGTAAGATAAATCAGTAACATGCTTAAACAGTTAATAACAAAAAGGTTTACATAAAAAAAAATCTTTTAATTAGTCGTTTCGAACTGTATTAAAAATTAAAAAAATATGTTTAAAAAAGACAAGCTATAACATTTTGTACGCCTGTGTCATCTACAACACATTATTAAACTGCAGCGCTATAACAGTGTACGTAGTAAAGAATGCAACAACGGACGGCAGCATGGACATGTTGACGTCCAGGGTTCCGAACACGTGCACACGGACAGGACGCGTGCGCACGTAACGGAGTAGGTCCTTCGTCAGCTTGTAGAATTTCTCATCTGGAATAGAGGTTTGCAATAAATTAATTTTCAACACACTTGCTCGTAAAGTGGCTCTTGGCTCTTATTCAACCGCTTGTAGGTTCATAACGCTGTTTATTAAACACACGGGTTTTTTTTCCTTTACATTGCCGCACTAGTGCTGTAATATGCGCCACAGATAACAATTTACTAGTCGGAATAATGATATGGCAGTATGGAATTATTAAGTACTATCATGGCAGCATGAAATTAGTATGTACTATACATGGAATTAGTATGAGCTATCCTATACTCGTACTATTAAGAGCGTTTATTCTAAAACTTGGCAACGTCACAAATAGATGTCAAATATTTACGGTTTCGATAAATTTGCCAATATAACTGTATGGAAATATGAAATATCTAGTGAGTTCTTAGAGTATATAACACTGGAGAAGCCATAAACACAGTATTCCGAACAAAACAGTCTGTCACTTTTTGCGGGGGACGCGGTAGCGGAAAGAGAAGTCCGTATCATAAATTTTTAAATTATCGATATCGATATTCATTCGCAATTTTGCTTGAATCCATGAAATAAAACAGCTGTTGCATAAAATAGTTACATTTTAATAAGAAGATAAATTAACTTCAATTAAATAAAAGTAACTAAATTTGTAATAAGTAAGTAATCTCAATAAAAAATTAGATCAAATTCATTTTTTTTTTTTTTTATACAACTTCACTGGACCACCACTTCAATGGATATAAACAAATTATAAAACATTGAACATTAAAAAGAAATATAAACAAAAATTATTACTAAGTAATTTTTACTAGGAAATTATCGACATGTCAATTTTGGTTTCAAACATGACCTCAACACTACGGTAGTCTCGTTAAAATTTTTACTAGAGGACATAATCGCATGTCTAGTGCGTGTAAGTTTTGCTGATTTGACGTATATTTTCGTGATGCAAAAGAAAAGTATTTTGATCTTTACGAACATAAAAACGAGATATAGTGAGACTCGGTGACGTCACAGAAGCAACGTGAGTAAAATACTCGATTCATGCTACGTTTTATACTGAATCATGGTTGCATCGAATGAAAAATCGAATTGTATTATGAGGTTAGGATTTTAAATTTCAATAAAAACATGATTAAATCTTAGAAAAAAAAAAATTGCATATGGAAAGTTATTCAGTTCTTTATGTAAATTTTACGTATTTGAACGCTTTTTACATCATTTAACAGCACAGATAGGCATTTTCACGGAGCTCCGCAAGCCTTTAAAACGATTTACGAAGTGCGTTAGAATCGATTTGAAAGTAGTTTTTATGAACGTACTATAACATTTGTTCTTGTACTTTTACAGAGGGGAAGTGTTCGTAAGGCTTCTCCAGTGTTATATACTCTAAGAATGAGCTAGAATATTAATAATAATAAATTGCAATTATAACACAGAATTTGATGTTGTAGCCGTTTTAGCTGCAAAAAAGGTATTTGGAGAGTTACCAAATACTTTTTTTACGTCTAAAACTAAATATTCGGTATTACGATATTAATTATTGCATTTCACAATCAATATTTTATTAAAGAGTCATAAAGAACCCTGTAAGAAGTCGACACGTGTTCCACCTCGCAACGAGGCATCATTAGGATGACGATTGACTTGTTGTGAACGCGGACACGACGTGTTGCCACGTCAAGCGCCGAACGCAGTGTGAGCCACATCGCCCGACAACCCCACCTATAGGAGAGGTAGGAGAGGTGAAACATGTGTCGATTTCTTATAGGGTTTTTTATGACTCTTTAAGAACAGCTAAGCGGATTAGGTTACTAAATATACGTCGTATATTGTATTTTATATTGGATTTCCGCAGTCACGCCTGAGTCAATGAACTATCTTAAAATTAAACTTACACATACTAAAGAAATCTCGATGTTTTGTCATGTTTTAAAAATCGTTGGAAGCAGATGCGGGACCCTAGTTTAGATTAAACAAATTATATTAAAGTACTCGTATAGAACATAAACTTGCTTTCCAGCGTGTGCACACAGAGTTCGCAGAGCTTCTGTCGCAGCTCCACGTAGCTGTTCTGAATGTGCTGACCTGCGCGGGATATCAAGAGCAGAGCACTGAGAAAAACCACCATCGAAAGCAGGTTGGGTAGGAGCAATGACCACGACGCAGCACCCTGTGGTGGAGAAATAAGAGGGTTAGACGAAACTGATTGAAAACTATTGATTAAAGATTGTATTTAGAATTTAGTCTAAACATTCAAGTTAATACTTACCCCAACGGTTATTGTAGTGATGGTATACATACATATTATGTAATATACTGTCACCATCAAAAGCATGATGGTCAACTGAAATCAATCAAACCGATATTTTAACATTACAAAACGAACTTTTTCCTTATTCAATATTGGTGAAAGAAAGGCGGTGAATTTTGATGTTTTTATGATTATTTGTATTTAATTTATGAACTTACCTGTACACTAAACATTGAATTACATAAGTTAGAACTGTCGTTAACAGTTTCGTACGCTTTTAACCATTTATTTAACTTGGCGTGGTTGACGGCTATACTCGACAAATTTTCGACATCCCCACGAGGTACTCTCATCGCCGATAGTTCGCTATCTATTGATCGCGTGATTGCTTTCAATTGCTCAGAAACCACGAAAAAAATACAATGCAATATAAAATGTTGGAGGATGTAGCGGGTATCAGACATGCTATTGCAGTACAATGCTATTATGGTGACTAGCCATCCCATACTACCAGCACTGTTGGGCAAACGAAAGTAGGTATACGCAAAGATTATAAAACAACAAAATGACACTCCTCTATATGTTAAAACTTTTTGTGCCTTCAACATTTTTCGGTAATAGACTCCGTCATCAAAATATTTGTAAAACGCATCAAAGTTTAACAGAAGTCTATAAAACCTTTTGGAGTTATATAAAGATGATATCAATAAATAAATCGAGAAGCCGGTGGACAAAAAGAAGTATGTCTCCTGATGACTGCGATGAATTTGATGTTTATTGTCTGGCGCAAAGTTGACCACAGCAGTGAGCGAAATGTTGAATGCTTCAATAAATACCCAGACGAGTACAATAACACGAGTACGTCTTTTTAAACACAAATAATTTCTGAACACAGATGTCACATTTTCTATGAATAAAAGATATTTTAACGGTGTGAGATTCATGATTATAATTTGATCCAGTAAGTTGGGTGACGAGTAATACGAATGTTGGATTAAACGTGACTGCAATTTGCGTGATACTGTTAAGTGATGGACGACACAAGTAGTCGCGCTAGTTCTTTGTTTTTAATCTAATTTTCTAATGACAGCGATGGTTGTAAAGTAATTGGTTGCATAAAAATGTTACTAACATAATTTCTAATATTGCAAAGTGTGCTTCAGCTGAAAATAATGATGAGGACAAAACCACAATAATCGAGACATTGTTAATTATTTTAGCTGAGCACGGTTGAGAGCTCATCAGCCGAGGGGTTGTGGTGCAAAATTAATAGCGGCCAGACATTCATATTGCGGATTGTAGGCATAATCGGCGTTGAAGGTCGCAAAGTTCGAGTGACTTGGTTTGATTATTTAAAGCGAAATATTATGCGAGGGTCCTCATAATATCATACATCCAAAAATATACAAAAAAAAATTAACCATGTCCACATTCATTCATTCATTTGTGCTATTAGGCGCCCATTACACGGTAGGTTTTGCGTCAAACTGTAAAAAAGCGAGCTGTCAAACGTGACAACAAACAGCGCTATGATTGGTGTTCAACACTGCCGCATAAACTGATCCAGCACTCGCAGCATAACATGACAGGTCGGGTTTTCTTTTCCCTCATTCCACAGCGAGTAGTGAGCGGGTCATAAGCCGCTGTCTTGCACCGCTGCAGCCCTGACGCAGCGCTGTCGTGGCTGTTTGCACAGCACTGCACTGCCTGTCATGCGGTAATGGATATTGAAGTGTTACACCAAGCTGGATTTTTGTTACTGATAAAAAAATTGAACAGTTTCGTTGGTCTAAACGGATGGGTGGTTATTTTAACAGATTGTGTTTGCCTTGATTTATACAACAAGTTGGAATTAAGAAGGGATATGACTCTAGCCATTTATATGTTTAAATTAACCAATGGAAAAAACAAAAAAAAACAAAAAAAAAAGCATGCCTGACACGTGCTGAGGCGGAGACGACCGCAGCTGCTGGTGGTGCCGCGCGGCAGGACTTACTTGCTTCTAAAAGCGCCAGTTACTCGCGCCTTACGTACACTGAATGAAATCGCCGAAAGGATTGACATTTTTTCCTGTTCAATGAATGAATTCGCGAGAATAACTGCATACCATTTGTGTTACAATTTGTAAAATAAGTATAAGCTAAGTACCACCCTATCGCTATAGGATTTCCTGTTATGATAGAAGTGTTGTGTAAATAAACAAATAAAAAAAAAACATGGTTTTTCATTTAAAACCATGAATTTTATGTTCGGATGTTCGAAACTTTTCATCGTTTGATATGAAAATAGATGAAATGCAAACTCCACGTATGCCGCAAACCAAACAAAATAAAAGACCTATGTGGAAAATATTATAAAAAGCTGAAGTAGGTGAAACTGCTTTGAGTGTTTTTTTTGTTTCCAGAAATTGAGTTTCGCTTCACAAATCAACGAGTTGGGTTAATATGAAATAATACACGAATAAAAAATAATAGTTTATTATATTTTTTTAATGGTGTTTATAATGAGAATAAGCAAATTTTATTGTAGAAAACTTACCAAACAACAAAACCAACTATCGGAGAATAAATACAAACTTATCTAAAACCGAGCACTGAAGTTTTAAATCACTGCTAGAAACATTTTGTAGGTAATGGACCGAAAGTGCGTTGTAGTTTTTACCCGACTTCAAAAAGAAGTTTCCTGATACGTATTTTTATTCCTTATTTTTGTACTCGTATTATGTTTCCAATTTCTCACTGTAATAAAAAAAAACAGAGTAATCCCACAACTTTTATAATTTTAAATTTCCCTATTCAATCATAACGCTTCCAAGAAAGGTAAGTTTTACTTACTTATCTCTGCACAATTTCTCTTCATAGCAATAAGAGATAAGTTGGGCTTTACACTGCCAGGAAATAATGTGCTGGTGGGATGAGCACAGATATTAGCGCAATTACACACGAGATCGCTCAGCGACACAGTGATGTAAGGCGCGTCGTCCCTTTAACGTATCTTCATTATTACACATATTATGTAAACACACACACACACACACACACACAAAAAACACATAAATTATTATTTAAACATACAAAAGGACAAAACGCAGGCGCGTCGGTTTTCTATCTGCGTCATATTGTTAAAATATACAAAAGTGATGAAACCCGGACACGGCGCGGACGCAGGGAGGTGCGCAGAGGGCGCAGTGTGTTCGCCGAACTCAAAAAATAAATGACATAGCTCGCAACCGCACGCCACCGCTACTGCTCACGGCATGAAGTGTCGAAGACAATATGAAGCGTTTTCGTCCCGTCCGCTTCTGCCCATCGTCTCTTCTATATATACGTAATTTGAAAAGACGCATCCGCATCTCGACCATGTCGCGTCTGCGTCCCGTCCTCGTCTCACGTATTTCCAAAGATTTAATTTATTATAATTATTATATTAAATTATAAGATATATATTCATATATATTAAAATATAAAAAATGATAATTTTTTTAATTATTTATTTATTTTTATTATTTATGTACACACAGTAAAATACATAGCGATATGACATAATTATAATTTGAGTACAAAGGTACTGCTTATTTCTTAAGAAATTTCTTCCAGCAGACCTGCGAAAGGAGAAATGAGAAAGAAATGTAGACAATAGTGTGTGAGAACAAAAAGAGAGAAAAAAAATAAGAATTTGCGAAGTCTTATACTAAAAAATATAAAATATACCTACACGTATATCGTAATAAATTAACATATACTTAAATAAATACATAAAGCTTAAATAAAATAAACATACATATTATAGGTATATAAATACTCACAGTAGAGAGGAAAGGTAATGCTCTTTTACTCGATATTTAAATTGTGAAACAGTTTTTAAATCACGAATGCTAGGCGGAAGTGAGTTCCACAGTCTTACTGCATGGACAAAATAAATTACAATTACAATTATTTTAATTTTTATAATTACCTTTTGTTTTATAAAAAATATGTATTGAATCGTTCAGATAATATTATTTTTGGGATTCTGTGTGTCGCGCCTTAAGGTACGCCTGCATGTGTCCGGAAGGGTATTATTATGTGGTCCGAAAGGGATATCGCGGCCCCGGCACACAGGCAACGGAAGGAACACGGGTGGGTTTTAGTCAGTAAAAGTCTGACACTCCCTCTCGCTCCGCCCAGAGCGGGAGGAGTCATTTGATGATTTCCCACCCAAAAAAAAAAAAAAAAAAAAAAAAAAGGGTATTATTATGTTGACATCGGGTATGGTCGTAATATGCGTTTTCGAGCACGCTTGTATAGCTACTGTTAAACATAATGGCCGCTTGGATATGATTTTGGAAAAAAAACTTATGTTTAAATGTTTGATAGAATGGTCAGATGCTCGGATAAAATCCTTAACCTCGTAAAATCGTAAGTTAAATAATACAAGTTTAGAAAAGCATCGCTGGTCGCATCTTACTTGATGAATGCATGCTTTTATGGACGAAAATATCCACTACTAGAAATAGTTTTATCACCATTTGAGGCCTCATAGCGTCTTACTGGTACCAAAAAGACGCAAACGCACAAAGACTCCTCATTCCTGCTTCAGCTTTGAATATGCACCATTTTAACCATTACACCTTGCCAGACATTATTGTTGTGAAGTGTGTGTGCACCTTAAGGTCACACAAGTAAGGTGCGGTGCTCTGAGTGGCGTGCCGCAACGCGTCGTGTCATGCTCTGCGTAGCGTGCCGTACTGATGTGTGCAGCCCTGAACAAATTGTGTGCTCGGCAAAAATTGTTATCATTCTTCTTGGTTCTTATTTCGTTATTATGTTCGCTCGTGTTACTAGAGCACGCTGTTATTATTAACACTACTAGCTGCGCTCCACGTTTTCACCCGCGTAAGTCTCAATCCCGTGGAAATATTGGGATAAAAAGTATCCTTAGTCCTTCTCCAGGTCATGGTCTACCCCTGTGCTAAATTTCATTCAAATTCGTTCAGTCGTTTTAGCGTGAAAGCGTAACAAACAATCAAACTCACTTTCGCATTTATAATATTAGTTAGGATTACTTTTGTTACTAGGAATGTATGTTTTAAACATAGGCCACTCGGCGTTTAGCATTCTCACTGCTGGGATACAGCCTCCTATCTGTGAAAGGAGGTGGGCCAATATTTTTTTTTCCTAAAAGAAATTTGTTTTTGAAATTGTGTAATTAGTCGATGGTTAGAATGTTACATCATCATGAATAAAACCTTTTATACTTTCGTCCTTTTTCGCCAGTCAAACGGTCTAATAAGGTATTATACTAGCGAGTACCATATAACATTGACCCCTGGGACCTATCTGTAGTTAATTGTCTCCCCATGGCACCTAACGACAGCCGGTGGCAACTTGAGCAGTTTGGGACCAAATTATCTCATCTATATGCTTTGTGCGATCCAAATATTATGTACTAGATACCTATCAAAAAGGGTCTTTACTCCATTCACCGGTTACACACACGGCTATCGTAGCTCGAGTGCTACGAAGCGTAGCAGTGTCGTAGCGACCGCGTAGCTAATAGCTACGCCAGTGTTGTCATTTTTACTTCAGAAAAAGATTTTTTATACTTTTGTAGCGTAAGCACTTATCGCCAGTGAAAGTAAAAGTAGTGAAGTTGTTAAAGGGTTAATGGCGCGCACGATTCGGCAATAAACCTTAACGTAATGCAGGTAACGACCCAAGAGATACTAACTTACCTGACTGTTGAGTAAAAGTTAAGGGTTTACTGTAAAAGTTAATATACTTACTTTGTATAACATTCATATCTAACATTTCCATATTAAAAGGCCACCACATCAATTCATTTATTTCAGGACCATTAATTTCCGATCCGTTTTTATTTGCGGGGCTGTCATATTTACATTAGCGAGAATGAATTCTCATGGGTTGTTATTTCATCAATTATTCAATTTTTAATCACTGTTCGATATCAGAAAGGATTATTTTGTCTTAATATTCTTTGTTAATTTTAATTAACAATTATTTATTCTAGGTATTTCGTAATACTTTTGTTTAAGACATGTGTGACAGTGATGTTTAAGACAAAAAAACAGTATTAATTGTAACTCAGTTATGTTATATCGACGATAGATATACCTACTCTTAATATCCCTTTCCCTAAAAAAGAGGTTGCGTAATAAAGTGGTATTCAAAGATAATCTGTGCGTATAATACTCGGATGGTAGCATTAGTACAATATTGACAGAGGCAATCGGGCCCGCGCCTAGCCGTGACTGGGACAAAGTGCGGTCCGAAGTGGCCGCCGACCACCGGCCGCATCCCGCCGTCCCACGGACCGGGCCACTAATGGAGGCAAAGTGGCCGATTACAATTACGACTCACCGAGTGGAAAGTTGAGCTTTCACGATATTAACTCGAAGGGTACGTGCTAAAACCCACGTTTTAATACTTTCTTAAACTTTTGCATACAACTTCTAATGGAGAATTTACGAGTTCTCACGTTAAGTTACGATGTCCTCTCTTTATTCCCGGAGTGGCGAGCGTGCTTTAAATATATCTTAGTTGGAGTGAAATGTATTCTTGTGTACGTGCGTTATAAAGTTATTACCATTTCGCGTTCTTTGTGTCTTTTATGAGCTTATTTGACAGTGAAAAGAGTGTCCACTGGATGCATACAATTCTATCTCGTACAAATAGTTAGGTCAGAACCTAAGGTAGGTATGTTTCGAAAACAAAAAATCAACAGCGTTATACTTTTGCAAAGATACAACGCCTACTGTCTCACAAACAAACAATAAACTTAACATTACAAACACTAAACAATAGTTATCAATATTTATTGCATTACGTAATGAAATTTTTTGAGGAGAAGCAAATAAAACTGTGAGTATGAATTAGTTATTTTAAATATCATAATAATTTGAACATTTAACTAGGAACCTTTTTATTTTAGATCAAAATAATTTCCAGTAATACTCGTAAAATCAAATCTATAAATTATAATTTGAAAGAATTGTTACACCTAAATCTATTTATTGTAATTAGTTGCATGGAATACGAAAGCTTGTTTGTAGTGTTTTTGCCGTCGCTCAAGGGCTCGATTGTACAGTAGACCGCACGTCAGTGGTATATGCCTCTTATTCTATTGAAACAGCGTTCTCTAGGCCAACTCAAGGGCAAAGTATTACCATCGATATGCGGCCTATTGTACTGCGTACTACTACTGCCCTGCTATTCGCCGTGTCTTCTATATTATTGTTCTAAAGTGTATGGGACTAATTTAAATGTTGGTCCCATAGTAAAAGTCAAGACTCCCTTAACTTTAAGTATGTCCTTCGTTTAACCTAACACATTGTATTGCTGCTGCTACCTGTAAACAACAACGCACAATTACCCTTCAATCTTTTAACTGATTACTTTCTGGCCAAAGGTAAGGCGTCTTTAATTTCATGGAGTCGTGACGTCACGACACAAAGACGCAATCATTTCACAAGTGAACAACTTTCAAATGACTGTCTTCCGGAAATGTCGATTTGCTTCAGTGGCCTGTATGTATACTGAAAATGTGTGTTTGTACCGGCTAACAAATTTGTTGAAAAATTATCTAAGATGTTCTTAATGTAAACAACCATTGTTGTTTACATTGGTATCTGTTCTCATGATAACTAATTTATAGAATACATAAATCTAGATGGCTATCCTTTGCTGATGATAAAAAAAACAAATTCTAATTAATTAAGTACTTGTACCTACATTCAATAAAATAACTATGAAATTAGGTAAACCATATTTTTTCATGAGTGAAAACAGAATAAGAAAACAAGACAAATACAAAGCTGCAAAAGTAAATGACAAGCAATTAATAAACATTTGCAAATCAACAATACCAAACATAAAATCGGTTACTGACTACGAATCGTAACCACCTCAGACAAAACCGGGTGCCACACTTGTAGCGTTATGAGAATAAGAATTTTCAACGTCTTTTACCGAATCGTTCGAATGGAAAATCGCTAATGAGGCTGAACGCAACTCAAAGAGGACATCCTCTTCGAACAAATTTGCCTATTTCGACCCAATTCGGATATTTCTTTTATTATGAATTCCTTTATTTCGATATACAAGTGAGTTTTAATTTGTAATATCGAAATTAAGCCCTATAGCGAACTAGTCACATCTGCTATTTAGTCATATCGAGAGGTAGTCATAACGCTTCTAACCCATACGAAGCTATTTTCGGATACACGTGTAATTTGGATATAACCAAGTAACTGGTACTACGTATCAAAAATAGTACGCTACGTATTCGTCGCCTTAGAGTGAAAAGCTCAGGAATGCAACTTTGACTTTTTATTTTGTGGCGGCATCTATATCGCCACATGCGACCGACGCATTGACGTCACGCAAAATCCTGCATGGTGTAAGCAGATTATACCGCGCGATCAGCATTTAAATAACTTCCCAGTTGCCCATCAGTTTTTCGCATATAAGAGGTTTTCACTCTAAGACGACGTATTGTAGGTATAACTGACGTGGCCGCAACATAATAGCGTTATTATTTATAGAAATTAATTATGTATTTTCAATGAAAAAATGAAATTATTTATGAATTGAGGAGCTCGTGGCTAAGTAACAACAGCCGCGCTGGTCGATCCATCAGGTTAAGCTACGCTTGCCGGGGTTGGTCAGTGGATGGGTGACCATCTTTACATACCGAGAATCCTCCGTGCCTCGGAAAGCACGTTAAGCCGTTGGTCCCGGCTGTCATTCGTGGATCTTTGACAGTCGTTACGAGTCGTCAGAAGCCCGAAAGTCTGACAGCAGTCTTACCAAGGGGTATCGTATTACCCAGTTACTGGGTTGTGGAGGTCAGATAGGCAGTCGCTCCATGTAAAATACTGGTATTCAGCTGTATCCGGTTAGACTGGAAGCCGACCCCAACATAGTTGGGAAAAGGCTAGGCAGATTGAATTATGAATTTTCAAACACATATGGATTAGTAGGTATGCAAAATGTTTGTGGGATACAAGATGACTGAAACTTTTTCAAAAGGAAAAAAACCAAATTTGAAGCTTGCATCGATGTCAATCCTTATTTGTAAGCGTACCTATCACATGTGAAGTATTCTGCTTTGGTTGCTTCACTACTATTGACACTTCCCTTTTACCCAATACCTACAGCTATTGGCGTCAGTCCCTACACAAGTCGAAAAACACAGCCGGGTTACAATTCTCAAAACAAAAACATCGAATAACATTTTTAATTCTTAAGTCCAGTTCGACCTTTATGATGTTATAAATAAGTAATTATTGGAACTCGGCCGACGGTCTCTTAAACAATTCCGTAACCCAATCATCTGATATTAATTTCTTTCCCTCCCTCTACTAAACCAACATGGAGTTACGAAGACAATTAAGATATTAAACTGAAGACTAATAACGAATAATTTAAAAAGGTAGACAATGAATAAATGTTCCCTTTTTCTTGATAATTCCTCCGTGCGGAAAATCGCAAAAGGGTTTTAAAGTGCTAAGGATAAAGGGGGGTGGTGCGGATTAAAAGTAGAGGGGGGTGGTGCGGGGTCGGTGTGCGCGGGGGGAGGGGAGCGAGCTCGTTAGCGACAATTTTTCTCAAAGCTCTCGCCAGGGAATTGTCACAATTCCGATTGTGACGAATTACGCCGGGAAGAATATGGCGCACTCTTTTTATTTATTAAATGAAACAGAACTTAACGACTATTTCGAGTAGGATGAGATCAATCGAGTATCTTTTTCCTTTTTTATGTCAACTTAATTTCCAATACAATTATTTCAAGCATTGCATTGTTTTCTTATTTTACTTCTTCTTCAAGCGCGACCATTGTCTCTGTGATTTTCGGTAAACTGTAAATAAGTAACAATCTGTAACTAAGTAGCTTACAAACCAGCTAGTATCGTGAGATGAAAAAAGTTATCCATTCACATCGCAGTTCCAAGCCTTTTTTTATTCGGAAAGACGCAATTTGTAATCCAATAAATCGGTTCCCGGGATCCATTTAATTAATAGGATCATATCGTGCGAGAAGTATACATAGGTATACGTTAGTAATACGTAGAACAGTAGGTAAAATTTATAGGCTTTACTCGTTAAAATGTTTCCAGCGCCGAGCGACGTCATTGGCTACGTAATCCAGCGTGATTGTATTAAATGGTAATTTATTTTAGTTCGCCTCGAAGGCTTGCCATGCGGCTGTTAATTACAAAACTAATTAAAACTGCCGATTCTGTAATTAATCTCCTCGCCGCCGGAGAAGGGGACGTCTTCTAAAAATACCTATCTATACACAAGCTATGAGACATTATCGATGTCCCATTACACAAGTTTTCTTATTAGGGAATTTATTTTCCTTAGGGTTTTGTTTGGCGACGTTCCGGGAAGAACTGGACTATTTCGTCTTGTGTTATTAAATATAAAAAAATATTAATAAGGTTAAATAAATGCAGTTGAAACTAAATGCTCAACGAAAATAAACACGAAAAAATCACGGTGACTCTGGCAAACTTTTCGCCAATAGTTTTTTGCCTTCAAGCCTTCAACGGAGATGCGTACCAAACCTTATTTCTGCGCTAATCAGAATACACCTTTGTTTGATGTCAACTGGGTATCTCAGATCGGCAAAGCATCCGTTCTTCTGAAATGAAAGGCGACCATATTACAATAATATTTTTAGGATTCTGTTGAAACTGCCCCGTTTCTGTAGCGCATCGGAGATGTTTGCTCAGAACTGAACTGACGCCTTCCATGCTGTGATTCGCAAAACAGTCGCATCACTGATGCGTAGAACGCGGGTCAGTGACAATAGCATCCTGAAAACAGTGGTGGAGAGCCCTTACTCCCCTTTTCTGAGGCACACTGGTCATGGAGCATATTCGTTGCTTTATCGTTCTCTGCACATCCTGCCGCAGTCACCATTTGTCATTGTTATCCTTGTTTTATGTACTACTAACACTAGTGATAAGGTATTTTACTAACAAATTGGACCATATTGTTGTCCGAAATTAATTAATAAATATTTTCAGCAATTAACAAATTAATAGATGTTGTACCTAGGAAGCCATCTACACATACTTTTACAAAAGCATACGTATATTATAGCGAAGGCACATCGGTCTAGATAATCTAAATTGAAAACACAAATTATTATTATTATTTACACTATACCAAAACCGTCTACGACGAAATTCTATTTCAGGTTCATTCAATATAATTTCTAAAGCAAATGGAAGTAAGAGCGTTGTTCAAATAACAATATCTATGTAAAAGCTCTTAGGTAATACGACACAATAGGGTTTTAATATAATATAATACAGAGTGGAGGATAAAAGGTATAAAAGAGGACAAATTGATTGAGAGTTGCTAGTACAAACGACACCGCACCGCCCGTAGGGCTGTCAAACGATCGACAATCAGGCTGAATGGAAAATTGAATATTAATGCGACGATAAAATGAAGTAGTGACTCACGATTAATTAAAGTTTTTTTTTATTACAAAGAGTATTTTTATCTTGATAGAACAGTAATGAAAGCTAGGCAATATTTTAAAATCGATGTCATATTTCAACGCTATTTTATTTTTACTTTATTTTATTTTATAGGTTCACCAACAATTGTTTACACTGGATTAATGCTAATGGGTAACATGCAAAAATGTATATTCACCGTGCAACAATCACTTACAGGTAAACTCCACATGCATAAAGAAGTTGTACAAAAAAAAATAATAAGTTATATTAAACTTATTTCCTTCTAAACTGCATTTAATACAGGAATATTCGACATAATCCTTATAGCTCCTACACACTATGCGGGCGGCATGGCCGGCCCTGCCGCCGGGCAAGCCACGGCGCGCCCGGCCCTGCCGCACAAAGCCGCACAAAGGAAATGAAGGCGAAAAAACCGGGGAATCTGTTAGTCTGAGAAAGCTTTGGTATAAATGTTATCCCAAACATACGGTAACTGTAAATATCTAAAACCTAGGAATCACAATGTTGCCCAACTTGACGTACTTACAAGTTTTGTGTAAACTACAGTGTAAAATGTTCTAAGAATTGGGTAAAATTTTCTTTCTTCTTACATAAAAATAACTTTAATAGATTTATTTTATTTTTAAATTCTTTGTCTTTGCTTTGATTTATTTGTTATAGCACACGCTCTTCTCTTTTTTACACTTCTTCTTTTTTCTCTTGTTTTTATTTCTTTACTTTTCTCTCCGTTCTTGTATACGGCTGAACGTGCTCTCCGTCTTTGACAACCCTATAAGCTCGAGAGCGTTGGTTGCGGATCTAATTACAGCGTCATCTAGACGCTCTGACTCTAGACATGAGAACCAAGATCAGGTACTATACGATGCATCTGTGGCGGCCGAGAGTCTGATGTTAATGTTAATGCGTGTGCGCATAACAATCGGGTTTAAAGTAGGCTAAAAGATAGGTAGCTTGAAATTTAATTAAATAATTGCTACCTGCGTTAATCATTAAGCTAAAGTACTCATGAAAATTAACAACTTTTGAACTGGGCCCAATTCGTTGTACCAGATTTGTTCGCGTATTTAAATTTAAGTTTTTATCAAAGTAAACTAGTAGGTATTTTAGAGCATTCTTTAATTACCAATTTGTATATTTACCGAATTAAATTTAAACTGAAGAAGATGAAAACTGCTTAACATGTAGCTTCTTATTAAACCCTTTCAAACACTTCTTTTCCAGTTATTGTTTACGCAATATAAATTATTCAAGAATCCTTTTTCGGTTTCTATAAATAAAAGCGTTCTATATTTAAGTTCCCCGTTCATTAATGTAACCAGAAAGTAACAAAACAAAAACCAACACGATAAGGTTACAGCTTCATGTGTGGGGAGCACCCTGTACCTACACACGACCACTCTGTATACGCGTGGGTGAACGTTCAACAAATCCGCTAATTATTGAGATCGTGTCAAGCAGATTTACACAACCTAACGAAAAATGTTTCAGGAAAACCGAATTTTGTAAACTTTGAATTACGCTTTTCATCGCAACACGTTTATTAAAAATATGAAAGCAAAGCTGACCACATGCCGGCCACTACACCAGCATTTCGTGAAAGTAATTCAAAGAAATATAATTTTCATAAAATTTCAAAATCTTCCACATATTTCTGTGCAAATAAAGTATATTCGAATACGAACTTGGAAACTGTTCAAACTTTATGAAAATACGTTTTTCTATGAATAGAGAGTGAATTTATAATCTCAATAGGAATTGAGCCAGTTCTACAGTTCTAAATACAGGTTTATTACGTACGCACTTTATGAAATAGGATCATTGTTGATTTGATTATTTTCTTGTTGTAATAAATGTGGCCATACGACAATAAACAAATGCGTTCCAAACCTCTATAAATCTCGGTGTCTCGCGACCATGTTTACACTCAAAAGGTCACACCAAATTATTTGTAATAAAATGAATTGTCCTACAAGTTCCCGCAATATTGAAAATAGTTAAATTACATCTTGCAAAGTCTTACGTAGTCCCAATTAATTTTGTTACAAGACAAAGATTGATTACGCCGGATGTCTTCATTATTTCAGACTTGTTATAATCCCGACCTAAATTCTTAATTGTTTCTCTAAGACCTTGTTTTATCTAGGTAATACTCATTTATTGAAGCAGAATTTTGTAAGATTTAACATAGATTTTACTTTGCAAAATTGTGAGTTGTTAAATTGTTCGGCTGTGCTTAGCCTAGACAACCTTACCTGCATTTAATTCTGTATCGTCCTGTATCATGTACCCTAGGTACATGGCGTTCAGCAAATCTATAGGATTTGTGTCGTAGGGTTGTCGATGCCTTAAGGCTGGAGGAAATGCCCGGGTGTCACCACTGTGTAGATCGCCCGGAGGACACGGTGGAGCATACGGTGGAGGTCTGCCCGGCTTGGGCGGAGCACCGCCGTGTCCTCACGGAGGCGATCGGCGGCGGCGATCTCTCGCGTCCGGCCCTGGTTTAGGCCATGGTTCGGAGCAAAAGTGCATGGGAGGCCGTCACTTCCTTCTGCGAAGCAGTAATACTCGCGAAGGAGGAGGCGGAACGCGCGAGGGAGAGACAAGATTCGCGCCCTCGCACCCCTAGTCGCCGCAGGAGACGCCCAGGGCGTTGGGAGTCACGAGCCGACTTCCGGCCACCGTAGGTGCGGGCTCGCGGACGGTGAGCAATGGGTAGCTCACCGTCCGATAAGGACCAGGCCCGGGTCGACGGCGCGTTGTGTTCCACGCGCGCCTCAAAGAGATGTCAGCACCAACTGACGGTGTCCGTAAGGGCCAATGCCTGCCAGGGTTGCGAGTTTGTCCGAAAGGGATATCGCGGCCCCGGCACACAGGCAACAGAAGGAACACGGGTGGGTTTTAGTCAGTAAAAGTCTGACACACCCTCCCGCTCCGCCCAGAGCGAGAGAAGTTATTTGATAATTTCCCAAACTCAAAAAAAAAAAAAAAAATACTTTGTCCATGCCAGTTGATGCCAACAAATGCATTTTGGTAACAATTTGAGCCACCAAACGAACAAAAGCTACCTTAAGAGCGTTTATTCTGAAGGTGGGCAACGTCGCAAATATTTCACTGTTTTGATTAATATAGCAATATTACTGAGTGGAAATAAAAAATGTGGCTAACTAGCGAACTAGAATATTGATTATGAAATGCAATAATTAATATCGTAACACCGAATGTTTAGTTTTAGATGTAAAAAAAACTATTCGGAAACTTTCCAAATGCGTTTTTTACACCTAAAATGGGTACAACATCAAATTCAATGTTATAATTGCAATTCATTATTAATATTCTAGTTCGCTAGTTAGCCACATTTCTTATTTTTATTCAGTAATATTGCTATAAGAATCCAAACAGGTAAATATTTGACAGTTATTTGAGACGTTGCCAACTTTTAGGATAAACCCTCTTAATAATTTTTTATTTTCCAAACTCAATTTTTTATATACATACAGATACACACATAAACTCACGCCTAATTCCCATGGAGATAGGCAGAAACTAGAACACCACCTGCTACGGTCCTTCCATGCTCCTCTTGCCTCGTTTACGTCCATACATCTGGTGATACACTCACGCCGGTTGCCAGTACTACGCACCTGAACTTTCTGAAGAACATCACCAATAAAGTCCTTTTAAGAGCAGTGATAGCCTAGTGGTGTGACCGTCAGACTGCCAAGTCATAGGTCTCGAGTTCGAACCCAAGGCCTATAAATTTTCAAATTCATGTGCGTATGCTTGTTTATCATTTGCTTAAAAAACGGTGTCGCAATCTGTCAAACTTGTCAAAAATGTTGGTAACTTGATTGTATTTTTGACAGATTGCGAATGAAATGCGAAATGAACGTTCTTAAAAATTACGAGAATTGCCCCTCAGGTTAGTCACTAACCACACGAAAAGAAGAAGATGTCCTTTTAGGGTGTCCCGTTCCGGCGTTTCCTTTCAATATCTGCTTTGTAAATACCTTTTGTTAGTCAATTTTCATTCATCCTCTTAATATAACCAAACCATCTAAGCTATACAGGGCATCCCACGGATATGCCACATGGAGGGAAAGTACCTTGAATATTGTAGATAGAACATTTTACTGAAAGAAGACATTATTTGAATTTAAAAAACAATTTAAACTGCATTCATAGATATTTAAATAATTACAAGGTTGAACCGGAAATCGAACCCGTTACACGAGAAAAATAATCATCCTGTAGCTTTATCATACCGATCGAAAGGCTTCATCATAAGGATTATTTTTTGCTAAATAACATAGTATCAAAAATTAAAGGAAGACCATGAATTTTAACATGAATCATAACATGTCTTCTTTCAGTAAAATGTTCCATCTACAATATTCAAGGTACGTTCCCCCCATGTGGCATATCCGTGGAACGCCCTCTACTCTTTAAGTTTTTGTCACTACAGCTTCTTTGAAACCGCACCGCCGCGTGATTTATATTTGTCTAGATAATAATATTAACATAGCAGATTTTTAATTCCATAACGTTTGATCCTTTTGACTAGTGTGTATCGTCGTACAGATACCTAGTAAATACTTAGGTACCTATTCGCCTATTCATCGAATTACAGGATAAGCTGATTTAATAGGATTATAGATTAGATGCGAACATCGGAATATTATCATTATTTTCTACCATGTCTTGCGGAGGTAGATACCGAACAATAAAATCAGTTAATTCCATAAAGCAGCGTAAAGATAAGCAGTCAACCACTGTTCCCACCATTATATCCATATCTCACGAATGTAAGCCCTCGAGATCGGTGTAAGTTTCCAAACCTGTGATTAATAGCCCTCAAGACGGGATAATCTGCTATTATATACTACAAAGCCAACCGTATCGCTTTACTAACTACCGCAAAATGTACGCCAAAATAACAAATTCTTTAGGTAGCTACATTTATGTATACGCATATATACATAATTAAAAGAGGATTCCGGTAACGGCAATTTGATGAAAAGATTTGAATTGCGAGTGGGATATGATCCAGCTTTATGTCCGACCAGTAATACAAACGACCCCAATTACTTATATTTTATCCTCCCCTCAATTTGATGACTTTCCATTACTGACATCGTAATCCTTCAACAAAACCTCATACGAATTCAAATAGAAGATATTCAAGAGATTTCACGAAGTAGTAGGTAATATGACATTTATGTAAATACTTAATTCGAATAATTCCGTTTGTATGATAAGGTAATGGACTCAGTGGGTGCCGTATTTGGGATGTGTTATCAAATCGACCCAAAACTTCGCCCGGGTCTGCTCGGTCTGATAATACCTACTTGGAGGGACCGTTTTCCATCAGACCGGATTTCGGGAATAAAATTAGCATACAAACGTGTTATATACGGTAATGTACTGAACCGTTTTGGAACTACATCAACTTTGCGTAGCTTTTATTTGTAGGTTAATAGTTTTTGTTTGTTTGGTTACATTTTAAATTAAAATCTGTATAAATGAGATAACATAGTATTAGCCCCGTCACTGTCGACACAAAAATCCAGCTTCGAAAGACCTGTGCTAACTGTGGGGTGCTCGAAAAACTTCGAAATTTTCGAACTTGTTTCAGTTTTTGACTTATAACTTCTAAAAAGGTGCACCATATGCAGTTAGCACAAGTCTTTCGAAGCTGCAAACTTGATTTTACACTATTGGTAGTTATCTATTAGAACAACATCCCAAAAAATCAGCGCTACTACGATGTTTTAAATAACTGGCCTAGGTAATTTATTTGAAATTCAAATCGCAAGAATCTAATTACTTTTCATTGGTTAGTTTTGTTTTTAATTACCTATTCAACTCGTTTATTTTATGTATATGTGTTTTTTCTTTGATTCTTTCTTTCATTATTAAAGTATCGTGAAAATCATGAAAACTGCATGCGACATCGCAATATGTAGGTAAATAGACACGTAAACAATCTTAGCAATAGGTACCCCGGCAAAACTAACGAAACACGCACGAACTATACTCAATACAATAAAACTTTGTCGGGCATTTTCCCTGGCAAATATTCTCATAGTGCGTGCGAGTGTGGGCAAGTGCGGGCAATTTACTTATATTTTTGTGTGGCCGCCATATGGTGCGAGTGGCCGTCTCTCTTAATTGCCACTGTCGGAACCCTTCTGCGGATTGTAGATTGCGCTGCGGTGAAATAATTCACAGAGCAACTTCTGCGTGAATTAATTCTGCCTATGTGCTGGGATATTGACTTAGCGCGGATGAGCTTAGCCGTGAGGCGTGGGAAGTAGGTAGTTGCTCTTTGCATTTTGTAGAACAGTTTGCAGCTGTTAATATGGCATCAAGTTTTAGAAAAGTTTGACTCTAGAGGCCGTGACGGTCCAAAAGCTCGATGTGCCATATTATTGTCAACAACCAGGTACAGTACGTAAATTATTTAATCGTTTTTGTTGTAGAGTGAGACATACCGAGTTGAGGATTTGGAACGTATTGAGATTGTTGAGAGGAGAAAAACAAAATATTTTAATAAGTCAACTTTATTGCTTTACATTATATTTTTCACTTAGGTTCCTGAGCTCTGCGAAAGAGTTTTTAGTATATTTCGTATAAGTTCGCGTACAGGAAGCCAATTCTCGCGTTTACACTCGTACTTGTCGTATTCGTCATTGCCGCTCGTCTCCCTGTGTCGCTTATAAAATAGTGATATTATCCAGATTCTTGTATTCTCACCACAAGTCCTTTGAGTCGAAGGACAAAAATGTTGCCATTATACGTCGCGCGAAGCAATCCATGCCGTATAACGATGTTACTTTTTAAACGCAACCATAGATGTACTTCTTAAAGTGTATAAAAAAATATTGTTAAGCGTATTAATGTTACAATTTTGGAGTGTTGAGATGGGCAATTAAAGTTTAAGAAACATTTTTATTAAATGTGAAAATAAAATAATTTTAAGGTAAATAAATGTGTGTGTCTTTGCTTATCCATGTTGTTTATAATGATGATAATATTGATTAATGTTTAAGAAATACTTATAAAATGTTCCTCAAAACCCCATCAGAAGCACTATGTAGTAACCTTTACGTCATTATGACTTAGGGGACTGGACTGCATTTCCTTAACACAGGTTTTTTATATTCTAGCTAGGAGAGCAGTGCTCACCCACACGTTTGTAGAAATAGTATTTATTTTGTAAAACTGTTTTTTTTTAAAGTGTAGTACAACGGTTTGTTTTGAGTAAATAAACATTATATTATATTATTGAATTCGTAACACTATTTTTATTTTATTATAACATCAATTAAGTTCTCCTTAGTATTTGCTACAATGGAATGCATTGCTGATGCTGTTTTGTCAATGTCAAAGATATTAGTCACGTCAAATTAAAGCCATAATTTTATTCTTTGTTTACATTGGTTATCTATATCTATATGCATTAAGTAATTTAATAAAAACAGAATGACTGCCAATGATAATTATAAGTGAACTAACACAATAACATCAAGGCTTATCAAGATCGAGAAGAAGAAGAGGAAGTGTGGTTGTGTTAAAGTCGTCCTGTTGTTCCAACGACGCTGCTGTACCCACGTTTTCCGGCTACATGACTTTACAAAGGCCCAAAACATTGTTGGGAAATCCTTGCAAAAACAAAGTTCGCCGGGAGGGTCGCGTTAGGACTCTCTTCATCTCGTCAAGACCTAAGACCGGCGATTCCTAAACTCGCGGACAGCGCCGACAAGATGCCAACTATTCGTGTAAAATTGTGATTATTATAATGTATTGTTTACGTATAGTATTTTGTTAGTTATATAAGTTTTACCTCAGACTTTTAAATTGAAAAACAATTAAATAAAGACATTTGAAATGTATATTGTTTGAAATGCGTTTGAAACACTGCATCAAGTTATTTTTTGTAAATTCATTTCAGATATCACTCACACTCATTTTTCATTTTTCACGTTCCACCTTTCGTGGTAATTTTTTTTTGTATATTTTTTTTGTTTAATACCAATACTCATTTATTTTTAATTTTACTAATTGTATTTTATGTTTAGTTTTTTTCTAGTTTATTACGATGTTGTTTTGTGGTAAATGCTGTGTATACCTACATACAATAGGCATACATACCAGTACTTGTATTATGGTTTTATTCTGTTTTAAATTTTGTGTATGTACTGCTGTTGGTGTACCAAATAAATAAATAAATAAATCAAATTGGTGGTACAATAATAATAGGTGAGTAGGTATATCATTTATTATTTTCTACTGACACAATAACCTTTACATACATACGTTACAGACTCAGAAAAAAATTCAATATACACCCAAGTATAAACCACCAAAACATATTATCACACCACATAAGGGAGTTTAGTTTTGGTCATGCTTCTCTGTAACATCTAAACACAACTCCAGCCGGCGAAAATTCTCTGGACTGAGGCCTTTTGCAGCCCGGGACCTGGATGTTGGAATTAAAATTTGTAGTCTTGCTCGACTGCATCGTCTTTCCTTAGGCACTGATTAGACCTTGGCTCCTTCTGTCTCGATGTCTATGGGTCCAACCAGGAAATATGCATGAGGATGGTGCAAACACCGTCCTGCGTCGCTGAGCTGAGTTTTTTTTTTTTTGTCAAGGGTTCTCTCTCCAAAAGTGCCTGAAATTGGTTTATTTGAAATAAATGCTTTGAGTTTGAGTTTTGAGCTCAAAAATCCTCGCTTGCAGGACGGTGTTTTTGTGGCTGCGCCGCGATCGACCTTTCTTGCCCTCAACCAGAGTAAAGAGAAGAGCCGTGCTCGTCCATTTGACTGGTTTTAGGAGCCTTTCAATTCTATTTCTCAGATGTGTGTCTCATCAATAGACGCCGCACAAGTAGTGGATAGTCTTCGTGTGTTTTTCCTTGTTGTGCCGACCGCGTCTTCTGAGATGTTTATGAACTCGTAACACATTTAATAAAAACTAAATAGAGGGTCACGCGCATGCGCCTGCCTTCGCGATGTGATGTTATAGGCAGATTATATCCAGCCTCAAAATTCTTATAAATATGACCTATCTTTTGCGTGCTCAATCATTGCTCTAGCATTAAAAATCTCGTAGTTAAGAGTGATTGAAATCTTACATGTGTTTACCGGTCAGAAATATTGAACTTACTACCAGTCCTATGAGCGAAAAGACGTTTTCACGTCAACATTTATTATTTTCTTCCGCAATTCACAAAATCATGAATGAAAAATAACCTGTTTGACGTTAGTCCGACGGTCGACATAACGTCATGGGCGTGTCGAATGGATCCCGACCACTCTTTGCATGTCGCATGTAAGCCAAGGCATGTCGCGTGGCTTTCCTGCGAGAAATGCTCGAATCGACATGTCGAGAATAGCTCAACTTGATTTTTACGAGGGAAAAGTACGAATCCAACGACAATGATGAATGCGAGATGCGCGGGAATTGCCTTTCAGTTCGATTCAAATTAAATGGCGGCTTGGAAGTGCGCTACTCGCTGCGCAATACCCCACCGCTCACCCCCGCTGACCCATGAATTCGTTACTGCGCAGTGACTCGCCTCATGTTCCGAGCCGCTTTTAAGTTTAAAACAGGGTGTACCATCTCGGTGATATTGCGGTCGTCGATGATTCTTACTTACCAAGAGAAAAGTAACGACTTGGAAAGTTGCTAAGCTCCTTATTTTACCTTCCTCCAACCAACCTCACTTCATATAATACCCACCTCACCTGCACAAAATAATTCTATCAGAAATCTAATAACTGCTGATCACACCTGGAATATGATACTTAGTTTAATTATGACTTCGTGAAAGTAACAGCATTGCTGTGAGCTGTGAGTTACCCTGTGCGGATCAACCTCACAGTTAATGCTTGTAAGCGGATTACTTACTAATTGATCCCATCGGTTGAGACGAACACTGATCCCAGATTAATTGCTGTTTTATAGGTATAATTGTGTTATATATTGATGGTAATTTCGACCTTGCTGTTAATGTTTGATGAATTGGAGTTGGTAGTGTTGTCGTCAATTATCTACTTTATCTCTTACTAGCTTCTGCCCGCGACTTCATCCGCGCGTTTTAACATAAAACATATCCCATGGAACTGGGAAATAACTTAGCTTTCTATCAGGGTTTTTTTTTTTGTAATCGGCTCCGTACTTCCAGTGAGATTACCTTTAAAAAACATAAAGGTAAACAAATAATTTTATCTCTTTTTACCTCTTTTATTACTTTTACCACCAACCACTCGGTTTTTTTTGTTTGTTATATTTTCGGCTACTGCCTCACGTTGCCGACGCTACACCTATTAGGATCTTTACATAATATAGGTAACCACTCCGAAATCCAGTGCTTACTTTTGTTGTTATCTTTTATGCCACTACATATGCAAATCTTCGGCTGCTGTTTCAACGAAATTCAGTAGACAGCTAAAAATTAATTAATATTATGGTAAACCTAATCAAATATTCTAAGACGTGAATTATTTAAGACCTCACTCACATGCAATTAAGCTGTCCTATGTAATAAAAAGCATTTTGGATGCCAATCAGTTTTTTCCTTTTATCTTCTTAAATAGTTTTATAATAAGTTTTTTCGCTGTGGCCACTGTGGCCAGTAACGGAATCAGTATTTTTTAAGATGCAAGATTGCTGTCCATAATGTGTAAAAGAGTGTTATGTTGCCATTAAGTTTTTTCTTTTTATTCTTAAAAATATTTAATCTTCTTTTTAGAAAAACAATTTTTTATATTTCTTTGTTTATCTATGTCTCATCCACACGGTATATGCTTGGCCTTAAAGCATAAAACATCCACACGGCACGGATTTTTAAGAGGTAGGCGGATCGAAAGTTAGTAGGTACTTCTCAAGTATAGCCGTAATTCTGCTATTTTATTGCCTCTAATACGTAGTCGTTGTGAGAGTAATTTAAAACATGTAACGGTTATAATATATATCTACATTTAATATGAAACAGTCTCATCAGAAAGAACGATTATCTTCCATTAGGTTGTGATGGCTCTGGCCTCTGGGATACGCTTGGCCTTAAAGCGCAAAACATCCACACGGCACAGTTTTTTAAGAGGTAGGCGGATCGAAACTTAGTAAGTACTTCTCAAGTATAGCCGTAATTCTACTATTTTGTTGCCTCTAATACCTAGTCGTTGTGAGAGTAATTTAAAACATGTAACGGTTATAATAAATATCTACTTATATTACGAAACAGTCATAGCAGAAAGACGATTTTTTTTCAAGTAGTTCGTTGTGGCTCCGGCTTCCAAGATACGCTTGACCTTAAAGCATAAAACATCCACACGTTACGGACTTTTAAGAGGTAGGCGGATCTGAAGTAAGTACTTCTTATGTATAGCCATAATTCTGCTCTTTTGTTGCCTATGGTTACCTAGACGTGCGAATCATTTAAGAGGGTTTATCCTAAAAGTTGGCAACGTCGCAAATAACTGTCAAATATTGACCTATTTTGATTCATAAAGCAATATTACTGAATAGAAATAAGAAATGTGGCTAACTAGCGAACTAGAATATTAATAATGAATTGCAATTATAACATTGAATTTGATGCTGTACCCATTTTAGGTGTAAGCAACGCATTTGGAAAGTTTCCAAATAGTTTTTTTACATCTAAAACTAAACATTCGGTGTTATGATATTAATTATTGCATTTCAATCAATAATTAATATCGTAACACCGAATGTTTAATTTCTTATTTTCATACAGCAATATTGCTAAATTAATCAAAACAGTGAAATATTTGACATCTATCATCTATTTGCGAGGTTGCCCACCTTCAGAATAAACGCTCTTAAGTCATGCAACAGATATACCCTATAATTATAAGTTTTGAGTATTTACTTCTATACTATGCATGCCTGATTATCTTTGTATGGTGTGGTGCATGTCTATGGAAGGTATTAGAATAACACAACACCACGCCTACGCCTACGGAGAAGCTCGTGGCTAAGTAACAACAGCCACACGGGTCGATCCATCAGATTAAGCTACGCTTGGCGGGGTTGGTATGTCCACGGAGATGGGTGACCATCTTTACATACCGAGACTTCTTCGTGTCTCGGTAAGCTGTTGGTCTCGGCTGTTATTCATGGATCTTTGACAGTTTTTACGGGTCGTCAGAAGCCCGAATGTCTCACAACCAGTCTTAGCAAGGGGTATCCCCTTGCTAAGACTAGTTACTTACTTTTTGTTGTGGGGAAATGCAGCCGACTTTCAGGCTATATTTGTGCTGCAGAAACGTGCCATTCGAGCAATTTATAACCTAAGTTGTAGGCATTCACTGAGGGATAAATTTAAGGAAATAAACATAATGACAGTCGCGTCAAAATATGTTTATGAGAGCCTAATTTATGTGAAAAAGAATATAAATCTATATTCTAAACACAGCGACATTCATAGCTTAAATACTAGAAACAAAGATTTATTTATTGTGCCGAGGACTAGGCTCCAAAAAATTAGTAATTCATTTAAGTGCCAAAGTATACGTTTTTATAACAAACTCCCAAGCCATGTCAAAGAACTGAGCCTCAATAAATTTAAATCATTTATTAAACAGAAACTATGTCAAAAAGGTTTCTATAAAGTTAAAGATTACTTAGACGACAAAAAGGCTTGGGACTAATTAAGCTACTCCAATGTACCCCAAGGAACTAACAATTATTTTAGACTATTTTAGACTACACGATACTATATGAGCATAATTATAATTCTTGGATTATTTTATTTTACTGTAAGTCAATTTATTTTAATTTTGTTTTCATTTATTGTTGACATAATCTACTCTTTAAAATGTTTTTATTTTATGAGTTGTATTGCAATTTGTGGTGATGTAAATTATTTTAGCATAATAATATGCACTATTATATAGAATCAAGTTTTTTCAACTGAACAGACAGCTATGCTGCTGGGGAGTTTGTTGCGCCACTTCTTCTTCCCAGCTTATGCACTAGGAAGTGGTGAAGGGTGGGCATTTTTGGGGGACTGTCTTATGTAATTTTGACGTTCGAAAAGTGCTGATTTCTCAGCCTAGTTTGAATAAATGACTTTTGAATTTGAATTTGAGTTAGTTACTAGTTACTGGGTAACACGATACGTATTACTCGTACCCAGTAACTGGCTTGTGGAGGTCAGATAGGCAGTCGCTCCATGTATAATACTGGTATTCATTTTAATTTTTCATTAATTATTCTTAATTAAAAAATTATCATTAAAAAATTTATAAATAAATAATAATAATAATTAATTAATAATAATAATTAATTAATAATAATAATACATTAATAATAATAATTAATTAATTAATTTTTTAATGATAATTTTTATTGATAATTTTTAATGTTTTTACTACTTATTTATTCAATTTTTTGTTGGGTATTTTGCCTGAAATAAAACACTATTTATTTTATTTATATGGGAAAGGCTAGATAGATGATGATCACCACGTCTATATCCAGCAGAGTGGACGTCCTCGGCTGAAATGAAGAACATTACGCCTGCACTCCTCACAGGGTTGGGCAGAGGTGTATAATAAAACCTTAATTTGTCATTCTTTTTTTAATAATCTTTTATATCTTACCAAATTCAAATTCAAAAGTCATTTATTCAAACTAGGCTGAGAATCAGCACTTTTCGAACGTCAAAATTACATAAGACAGTCCCCCAAAACGCCCACCCTTCACCACTTCCTAGTGCATTAGCTGGGAAGAAGAAGTGGCGCAACAAACTCCCCAGCAGCACAGCTGTCTGTTCAGTTAGAAGAACAAAAAAAAAGATTCTATATAATAGTATTCAAAATAATTTACATTACGCAACACAAAACATAATTCAAATTATTAGCCATATGTTAGCTAGCACACGCCAATATACCAAACAAAATCATCGAGAACTCAACCAATCAATCATCGATACTCAGGCCGAAATAAAAAAACTAAACGTAAACAGAATTAATATCTAAATAAAAAGCCTCCAGGCATAAAGGGCGTGCCCGCTTACATATAGTTGTAACTGGAAGTTATAAATGATAAACTAGGACCATCGATGTAAAATAAATAAACAAAGAGTTAATTACTAATAACAGTAAATAATATGATCAATTGTCGAGGTCACTAGCTAACCACATATTGCAATACAACTCATAAAAAAACAGTGTGATGAGTAGATATTGTCAAAAATAAATTGAAGTTAAATTAAAATAACTTGACTTAAAAAGTCAAATAAAATAAACAATTATATAAACTCATATAACTTGTCAGTACGTAAGCTGGAGAAAGAACATAAACATTGTCTTGAGTTAATCACAGCGACCAACTATTCTTATCATTTAAGTAGTCGTTGATAGAATAGTATGCCTTTGAACAAAGATTGGATTTTACTTTCGTTTTAAACGCATTAAAAGGCAAATCTAGCAAAGAAGAGGGTAGCTTGTTATAAAAGGTTATACCAAGCCCAACAAATGAGTTATGAACCTTATGAAGCCGGTGAAAGGGAGCTCGTAGTTTGTCCTTATTTCTAGTGTTAACATTGTGAAAATCACTGTTTTTAGTGTATAAGTGTATATTTTGCCTAATATATAAGATATTGGCGAAGATGAATTGAGATGCCACCGTGAGGATACCAATATCTTTTAAAAAATCTCTCAGAGAAACTCTGGCACCAAGCTGGTAAATAGCGCGAACAGCTCGTTTTTGAAGAACAAATATATTTTGAATATCAGCAGCTTTGCCCCACAGCAGAAGACCGTAGGACATAACGCTATGAAAATAACTAAAATAGACTAACCGAGCTGTATCGACGTCAGTGTATTGTGTTACTTTCCTGACGGCGTAGGCGGCTGAACTGAGCCTTCCCGCTAGGCTCGATATACCATTCTTTCTATTTTACCAAAAAAAACCCAACCCATAGTTTCATGGATTCTTTAATAAATAGTGCAAGGCTACTAGCAGGGATACGATCCCAATTTGTTCCCTTTTTTAAAATGAGCCCTTTACAAGGGTACAGTCATAACCTGTTGGACTTTAAGATTGCTGTCTTTTGCAAAGAGGACATTCTTGCGAGTTTTTTCCTGGTAATATTATTATTTACAACTAGCTTTCGCCCGCGGCTTCGCCCGCGTGGAGGTCGGAAATTATCCCCCGGGAACGTACTACCGTGATAAAAAGTATTCTATATGTTAACCCAGGTTATAAACTATCTGTGTACCGAATTTCATCCAAATCTGTTCAGCCGTTTTTGCGTGATTGAGTAACAAACATATAAACATTCACATTTATAATATTATAGTAAGTAATAAACTGTATAGTTTAAAGTAGGATCAGCCAAATGTCTTTCATTGTAGTTACCAAGAAGATATATGGAAAAAGTTAAATATTATTTCTTCCTAGCTAACGTGCCGATGGAAATATAAATGAAGTCAGCCCAGACCTTAGCTAGGTGTTTACGAGTTATTTCTGTCCGTTTACACTAACACTATGCGACACCTAAACATAGGTTTATTATAATTAGGTGTCGCGTATTATTGGTAACAAAGCGCATTACATAGCTACAAAGTTAATGTTAGTCATTTGAAAATCTGTGACACGCGTAAATACATAGTTTTTGTCATAGAAGTATCTGTTATATATATAATTGAAATATGAAACTTCTGTTTCAAAAGAAATTTGCCATTTACTTTAGATAACTCTGACTAAGCTTTTCCATTAGGTACCCTAAAAGGAATTTAAGTATATATTATATGAATCAATTCAAAGGTTCTCTTTGACGAAATTGGTTTTCATAAGAAAAAATTGCATGTAATATTAAAGGAAAATAAGTACGTACATTTAATGTATCACATTATCTTTTTATTGAAAATTTCGGGAAAATAGGTAGAATAAAGAAAAACATCGTAATATAAATAGACAATATTATTGTATAAATTTTTGTATACATATTAATATGTATAACCGAATTAACTATATTATTATTACAATGACTAGATATTTTTCACTAAACAATTTGGCAGTTTCGTTTCTCAACTTCCTGAATCTTGTGAGCAACCTGTAGACAAAGAAAATACACTGTTAGTTGATAATAAATCACAAATATCGCACTATTAGTGGAAATTTAGAGAAGATTCGATTAGCAAATAAGAGAATTACCAATATTACTTTTGCATAAAATTTAAATTGTTACAAAAATATTCAAAAACTGTTTTACGAGTTTTTTTTGTTCTTTCGTTACTGACGGTACCTATTTCATGGGGTATATATAATCAGGGTTAGATAATGAAGGAATATATAATAAGGTAGTTTCCTTACCGTGGTCCGGGCAATAATGTCGTCGGCGTCTCCGTCGCCGTTGAGCGTCGCATGCGTCCACGCACGTTTCTTCTGTACAAAAGAACAATAATAACAAGTTTAATACTAAAATAAAGCATTGTGTGATTTTGCGGACACATTACATTCTGTGCTTCAAAATTAAAACTTTAGTCTTATGATGATTTCGTAACAAAAGTCATCAGTCATCATTGTATTCAATGACGGCATCATGGCCTGTACAAAAACAAAGCTGGGTTATGCTTAGGCATGTCATGTCATTGAAATTGCAATTTTACTATTAAGTTATATTCCTATTCGTCGCATAAAAATCCCGTGCTGTGCCGTGCCATGGTAGGTCTTTCCTCCGTAACGCCAGTTCAAATAGCCTATTCTCCTTCGGCTAGTGGAAGGTGGTCTCCATGTCCTTTATATTTTCAAAGACTGTCATTCGACTAACAGTTTATGGCAAAAGTAAAGCATCTATTCAAAAGATTTGTTTTTTTATTAAAGTAGTAATATATTTTATGTTGTCAGGTCTCACCATCGCAGCAAGCGGGGTTGAGCGGCGGCGCGGCGTCGTCGTCGTGTCGGGCGAGCGCGCGCAGCTGCAGCGTGTAGGCGCGCGCGCCGCCCGACACCGCGCTCGCGCCCCCCGCGAACGTCGCGTACGGACTTATCTCGTACACATCTGTTACCAACAGTCAGATTTACTAAAGTGGCGTCTTAACGCTTGCTCTAGTGATCCTACAGGTTGGGAGAGGCTCGCTTCACACGTCGTCTTGGCGCTCTACTATTCACAAAAGTATTAAATCTTTCGAAGAAAAGCGACACGAACCGATTATTGAGAAGCGCCTAAAAAGGAAACAGATACCTAAGTCCTCCTATACGTATACATACAACACTGGGTCAATTTTATTGTTCTAGTTGTGACCGGGTGTTCAAAACTAAATTCGGTCTAGCGAGCCATCTAAGGGTACACGCAACAAAGTGTATTAGAAGGGTCGCCGTTATCGACACCGATAAGGAAGACTATATTCATTCTTCTATTTTAAGGGTGATGCGATAAGGTAGCGCGCAAAATTTAAATTTTCTTAGGTTTCACGTTAGTATCATAGCTCCTACACACTATGCCGGTGGCAAAGCCAGCTTTTGCCACGCGGCACGTACCCCTGGCTTTTGCGCCTCAATTTTTCTTTGCGATCCTTTGTGTGGCCGGGCGCGCCGCAGCTTGCTCGGCGGCAGGCCGGTGGCATAGTGTGTAGGTGCTATTAGGTTGTATGTTGATTAAAATCATGTATGTACAGAATTAAAATAATTAGAGTCATCATTACAACCTTCGATCAATAATGCACTAGATACACTATCCCATACAAAAGTTCTCTTAAAACTGTCGCCAATTGTGTTTACGTACTTCTATTTTAAATAAATATACATTAATATAAATTCAACCTTAAATGCAATGCTTAAAGTTGTATTCACAAAGCTATGTACAAAAAACAATAAAGTCAAACATACATCAAAACAAATTCAACCTTACATGCTTGTTTTAAAGTTCGAATTACAAAGTGCTAATAAAAGCAATAAAAATTTATGACAGAGGCTCGCCGCTTGGACAAGGAATGAGTGGAGTCGAAATGTGTTTATATTTATTTCTATGAAATACAGAAAAAAATCATTTATACTAACAAATTCAGTTTATTATAAGCCTTGACACTCAAACATAAAGTTTAATTACAATGGCAAAATTAAAATATTTCTGTCTTCGGAGATACAAATATTTAATTACAATGGCAAAATTAAATCTTTCTGTCGCCGGAGAAACAAATATTTAATTACAATGGCAAAATTAAATCTTTCTGTCGTCGGAGAAACAAATATAATGTCATGTCGCTTGAAAATAAAAAGTCAATTTTATATAAGTTCAAAAATATTTATTGTTACTGTTGTACTGTTTTTAGTAATCTACCCCTTTGCGTGTCTCCAGTTATGTCCAATCTATTAAAATGAATCGATTAAATTGTCGAATTTTTATTAGGCTTATATATTTCTTTTCCTCTTTCTTTCGCGACAGTAGATACCCATTCTACACAGCGAAATGGGTAGGAAATCTACAACCAGAAATAAAATATAAAATAACAATACTACACCATGCATTCCCTGTTCCAGAACAGTCGATGTTTGTTACAATAGTTGGTAGTTGTCACAAACATTGGTCAAACAATCATAATATTTGCTAATTGATTTATATTTACTATTTAATTCTGTTTTTATTTTATGAAAAACACTTACTGATAATAAACTTACCGAAAAAAAATATATTCCTTCCAAAATCTTGGTGTTACGGTGGTAATTAACAATTTTTTTTAACGCGTACTGCGGCATTTTGACGTCTTAACGTTGGCTATGATTGGACCATACTAATTTGAAATAAGACCACAACCGAATCTGTGCTCTTATTTTTCGTTCCGTTTTTGAAGCGCTTACCGGTAATCTAGTGCATTATTGATCGAAGATTACAACACTTTTAGTTAGAATTGGCTTCCAATGATGACATTTAAGGATTTCATGAAATTGACATTCAATAGAGTAATTTGGACTTCTTTGAAGCTCGCGCTGTCGCCTTAAGGTAAAGGCACCGATTAACAGCAGCCCACGCTAAGCTACGCGCTTAGCTTCGCTTTGTATAAAAATGTAAGCGGGATTATCCACTGCGACCCACGGGCGTCGGTCAAGCTTCGCATGAATGCGCGGCTGGCAAACAAACCGTGCATGTAACGTGGGTAACCTCTCCGGGCACATCTTACATAGCAGTTGATGCTCGACTTCACACTTGCTAGGAAAACACGTAAATAAAGCAAATAGGATAGTCATTGTTAGACATTGTCACACCAGCCTGACCGTATACAAGTAGTGTACACTAAACATTCCTCCGTACAACGTGCTTCCGTATAAAACAAACACACACATACACACACCGCACACACACACACACACACACACACATACACATACACATACACACGCCATACGCACGCACACATACACACACAACAAACGACTAGAGATAATATAAAACTATTAATTTATAAACATAATCCGTCTTATTACAAAAAACTGCATAAGTAATGGTTTAAACCAAGACTAAAAGGTCTTGGATTGTTACGGTAACAAAGCTAGTACCAGCCTCAAAATGTGTCCCGATTATAAAACGAAGACCAATCGAGGATCAGTTAGTACCAAAGAAGGTTCATGGTTCAAATAATATCCACAGATAAGAAACAAAAATGGCATTCTTTCATTCGTTCACGCAGGCTTTATTTGAAGCAACGTTCTGTTTCTCTAAATGTTGATATTGTAATAACACTTGAAATGCTTAAATAATTATTTATCAATACCAAAATATGTCTATTGTTTTTGGTTTAGGTTACAATATATTGAACAAGCAAAACTTGTACTTTTTATGCGCTTTTTATAATCAAGTTTTCATTATTTTTTAACATCTCTGTTGAGGTTTCTTTTGTGAACGAAACGTTAGTTGGTAAAAATCTGTCAAGTTGACTGACTAACGTGAGCGACGTTTCTCTTGGGAAAAACAACTCGAAAGGACATATTTTATTAATGATAATTCCTGAATATTATCAATTCCACTAATCGAACCTGAAATATCCATTGAAAAACATCCAGAGATTCGGCGATGGACGCTGGGCGCTCGTGAGCTTGCTAGACAACCTCTAGCGTGAAGTGCACCGACTTACATACGGCGGCGGCGCGCGTAACTTTAAAAGCATGTTTATGTTACGTCCTTTACATATTAATAAATAAATGCACTTCTTATTTGTATTCATTGTTCTTAATATACCTAACTGTAAATCTCAATACACACACAAGGCGGGTGCGTATCGGGCGGGGGTCGGTACGGTACGGTGAGTGAGACGCCGTATCACCGTACCGTACCGAAAGGGCGTTCAAACTACCGTTCTTGGATCGCGACGCTGCACGCTGTTACAACACAGAGGTACGGTACAGACAAAAAAACAAATTTCTTATATAGTTTGTATAACATTTAATGAAGAAAATCCATTTCTATTAATACATAACTGACCCCATCAGCATTTACTTTCTTTACTCTTAAATGAGTTCATTCTATTGGTCCAATTACTGTAGGAAAATTAGCAATACTGGGGAACTTCCTAATGCTTTTCTCCTGTTTATTTAGAGTAATAGGCATTTTTATAAATCTTCAGGACATCTGCTACGTTTTTACATGTTTTGTTGACAACTGGTTGAGACACACCATATAAATCAGCTATATAGTCTTGAATCTACGAATAAAACAATAATATTAGTATATTATTATTGGATTTTGTCTAATATTAGGTTAGCATTGACCAAGGCTAGGTACTTACATACTTAATGGCGAGCCCATTTGCGTAATGCGCAAACCACTTGCACTTCAGGATTCAATGGGCATCCTCGAGGGTCGTGGGATAAATCCTCACGTAAAACATCCACAATTTTTTCTCCAAAATGTTTTGTGAACCTATACATATTATTCTAAAATCTTCGTCACTCAATTCAAAAGGATTCACACGATGTTGGTGTTTGTAAGATCTCCGAAAAATTTCCAGCGTATCCAATCTTCCAAATCCATCAAGTCAATCATAATAATATAATTTTTAACAAATTTTTATATAAATTGACAAACAATATTAATCAACGCAAATGTCAAATAAATTAGTACCAAAGATAAACTAGGGGACTCGGCGGACTAACTTTAGTACCATAAATAGTTCTGAAACTACTAATAAACTTCATTTTATAATAACGTTTTAATTAGTCATGGTACTAAAGCTAGTACTAATCCCAGCACCAAATTTAGACCGTGTTTTGGAATAAGACGGAATATGTTTAGTAACATGTTGCAGTAATGGTAAGATATAAAGGAGCGGCGCCTCCTGGCACAAGCATCTATATGCTTAAAAGGAGACGCCACCAACTGTATAATGTACAACGTGTGATAATGAAATAAAATATTTTTGAATTCGATAAACAATAAACAAGTATTTGTAGTTTGACCACAGAATAGTACAGAAGGCGTACTCCGCATTTTAGGAATGAAGCTACAAGTACGCGGCGGGCTCGTCTTGTCGGGCCAATTCAGTGAGCGTAACGTAGTCAGAAGATATAAAAGTTGCGCGATAGAAAGAGAGGCAACTTCTAGGTGAATATAACTGTAGGTAATCAACGCTGTGCGACCTGAATTGCACTTTATTGTATCGTAGCAGGAGTCGCTTTTTATTTAAATGATTTTGCGGAGTGAACCATTTGTATTAATCTGTGGTTTAACACACGTTTCTTTGAGTACAACGTTATTGGGTACATCACACATGATTATCAATAAATACGCGATTTAATGGACGAACTTTGTATGGTCACTTTAATAAATAGCCTTCACTTAACTTTCTTACTTACGCTCTACAATGTTTTTAAGCTATTGCATAGCTTCTATCGCGGGCCTTGAGCGTGGAGACCGAATCCAGAAATTCCGTAACAAAAAAACCTAACACCCTTGTCAGCCCAATCTGTTATTATTTTTTGAAATTTTTTGAACGGAGCTTCAGTTTTCGTTCTTGTACTGACAGAAAGCCACATAAATTCCTGACATTTTCATTAGATGGCGTTACGTTGTTAGAAGCATAATAAATATTGTAGCGGTGGGTGAAATCACTTGTTTATCTGTGCCGTGAACAGTGCGTGCTTTGTATTAGCGGACGTTTTGATAAATACTTGGTACGTAAGTTTGTTATTTGTTTTTTACGTAAGATTATATACCATTTTGTTCGTGATTTTACGGTCTTTCTATAGTTTCAATGATAAATATTCCTGAAGAACCTACATGTATTGTAAGATAATAAAAATATTTTGAACAATATTAACTTCTCATATATTTAATAAAAGAAAAAAAATTGTTTTCTTATCGGTCACCATGCTCAAAAAGTGTAACTTGAATTAATATCAAAGACAAAAAAACAAAGTAAAAAAAATACTGCATAAATAAAATAAATAAATAATTATAATTGCATAAGTTGATAAAAAATGCTATGTAATAGCTTTACCGCGGCAGTCTCCGAGTGCCATACTCTTTTTTTTTTTACAGGGACAGTACGGGGAAATCTAAATCCATAACAGGTACGGGACAATCCATTCATAAGTGATACGGGGAAACTGTCTTAGGAACAATAAGCTCTTTTTTCATGTTTTATTTTCGCCATATTTAGGTACGAGTTGTCCATAAAAATTATTAGAATTTACCTTTTTTTATTGGCTTTTATTTTCAGGGTCAGATGATATAAAATGTTTTTTCATTCATAGGCTAAACTTATGTAAAGCATCATTCTGTCTCTGTTATCTTCAAACGATTGACAGAAACAGAACGATGTTTTAAACGCATTTAATGACTAGAGGTGCAACTGGACTTTAATCTTTTCAAAGAGCGTTGACTTATGAACACCAAAATACACGCTACGCCGTGACTACGATCGGCTACGTAAGCTACGACTTGCTACGCTTATACCTAGGACTTGCTACGCAGCTACGAGCTCGTAGCAGATTGTTCGGCCGAGACCGGCCTGGGTGGATTTACTGGATTTATTTTTGATATTGGGAAAATTTAATCGGACGGTAATCTACTTTCTGGTTTTTGGGCAAACAAAAACGAGTTTTCTATATCCATACAATTAATATTTAATTAACATAACAGCTGATCTCATACTTTTAGAAAGGCTTTTTTGTTATGACTAAGCATATTTATCACAAGCTAATTAGTGTATTTTTGTACTTTGTAGAGTTGAGTCCTCTTCTCTAAGCTTAAAGGGATCTTTTATGAAATTGGAACCGGAGTATTAAATATTAAATCCCCCAGAGTAAGTGTCCTGAAAGCCTGTAAAAGGTTTTCGACGCATACAAATTCTTAGCAACTTTTATTCTAAAGGTTTTAAAGAAAATTGATAATGAAGAGTATTTTTAAGAGCTATGTTGAACTATTAGATCTTTTATTAAAAGCTTCTAAGAAATGTAATGTCTCATATAGTGAACTTATGATAGCAAACAGTTTTCATAATCTACAAGTAATAAAGAAAAAATATATTAAATTTCAAAGGACATTGTTCGGCGTCCATACATTGTTCGCCTAAGATCCAACAGAGACGTGAATTTACTTTCTGTGTTCTACATAATGCATATATTTGATTGAATCTAAATTAAAATCACGGACACTGTTGAGAATTCTAAAAAATCTGAAACACTTTCAGATTTTCGGGTTATAATTAGGCCAATAGAAACATATTAACTTAGCGTTTTTTAGTGAAAACACATTGGATTTATATCTTCAAACGTTTCATTACATATTATGTACTATTAGGTAGTCAGAACCATTCTTTGTTTATAATAATTAATTTTTTAGTTAGGACCAATATTAAAATTTACTCTGAGTGAAAAAATTACACTGTTATTACTATCAAACGTCAAAGTGTCATCTGTCAATTCATCGATTGTCAGTGTCGATGTTGCCCGTTTCACACAGCGCTTACAATCGCTTTATTTTGTTTGTAACTTTTTTTTTTATTGTTTATTGTTTATTAATTAAGGAATAAAATAAAATATAAACAGAAACATCACAAAAACCTCAATAGGTTTGTCCGGATGTTAAAACACTTTTAAGCAATCTTAATACTATCGTAGTTGTGGTTAAACATAGTTTATAAGACATTGTGAGGTAGATTGTAATAATATCTAAAAAAGCACAAAAACGAAGACGGCGCGGGTCAGTTAGCCCGTCGCTGCTAATTACTTATTGAATGAAATTTAAACAGGATGATGCATTTTCAAAGAGTATCAAAGAATTTTTTGTATTTATTTTTATAATTATTATTTGTTATTTCCGATTGAATTTTTGTTGGAACATCATTAATTAGAGTAGGTATTAAATAAGCATTAGTTCGTTTTCCGTAATAGTTTTTGCATCTCGGTACTACCAGTTTTGATTGGGCTGCCATTCTTGTTGCTATGCTATGGGGGAATTTTATTTGCAGTTCTTTGTTGGTGAACTGTTCTATCAATAGCCACTTTCTTATTTTAGTGTGTATTGGTAAGATTTTACAATATTTAAAGAAACCTGTTACGTCATCACCATCATACAGTGTTTTTTTTATTTTATTTGGTATTATTATTTTTAATAAACGAAGTTGTAGATTATATATTTTGTCTAGGTAAGTTTTAAATGTACTAAAAACCTTATTCATAGATCAAGCGCTGTGAGAGCCTATTCAAAACGTCAAATTGAAACAAAAAATAATGGCGCTGGGGAATAAGACCGAAGTGAATTACTTTTTAAAATGTTTTCCAAATTATGAAGTGTCCGTTATATTGTAATAATAGTAATTTAAATTATAAAAAATAACTAGTAACTATTGTAAAGGTTTCATACGTGTTGATTCATAGGCCATTTTTAACAATGTCCTTTAGGAATAGAAATATCTATATATAAAGAATAATTTCTTAATAAATAATTTTGAATATTATTAGTTTAAAAAATCTGAAGATTATTCTTATTAGAGAAATAAAGGAAAATGATATAAAAATAATTAATTATTAAAAAATTATTCTGAACAAGATACTCGGTAAACAAGTAAAAATATTCATCTTTCCCCTACACTGCCAATATTCATTTTCATTGTATGCGTAATAGCTTTTTGCACTTATGGCATACTTAAGTGAGAGATGTCAAAGGAACTACTCAGCATACTCACAATTTTTTTTAAAACTAGTTGTAAGTTAGCTGCCAGTATACCAAAAACCTTGTTCGAGCGCATCTAAAGTAAAAAAGGAAGCTAAAAATATTGAACGTAAGTTGAACAAAAGGTGCGCGGACTAGCTCGGGGCATCTCGGGGCGACGATTTTATTTTCATTCGATTTACTATCAAATCGTCCCGTCCCGGAAATTCCTCACATCGGGATCCTGTCTGTAGCGCACGGGTACCGTAAACAATCATACGAAACAAAATAAAACTACTTACTACTTCTGAAACAGATTTTTAGGAAAATAAATGAGTCTGCCGCGTTTGTGTAAATAAAAGTAAAGTTTAGAAGCACGGTTTCAAGGAATAGTTTGGTGTTGACTCTGACTCTGACTCTTATTGGTAGTAAGAAGTGTTAAGTAGTTTTAAGAACATAGGTGCTATTTATCACCTCAGACAGAACAAAAAACCGCTGCGAACAATACAGTGAAGCATGCCAAAACTACACCTCCGCTCTGTGCATACACGCTCATACGCACACATTTACAATCAAACTACAAATCGCTAAGTGCGTTTTTTATGTGGTTGAGTTTATCATCTAATAAACTAGACCCTTTACCCCACAGCTTTACCCCTTTATTAATAAACGCAGAGTGAAGTTACAACCAGTATAACCTTCAGAATAACAAAGCATTTATGAAACATGCTAATAATTAAAATTGCTTTCATTCTGATATAATACAGAATTTAAATCTGTATGAAAGTTGAACCTAGATAAGCGAGAGATCAAGGGACCACGATCTCTTTTTCGCTTATAGAGGTTTGTCAGTAGCTCGACTTTCTAGCTTGTAGAGGTACAGGAGTCGCTAATCACTTATAGAGTTTGTGGCTGGTTGGGAATGGTTGAAAGGAACAAAAGCAATGTTAGTTCCACGAAATTTAAGAATGAGTCATAAATAGCAAATGTTAAATTACGCTCGACTGTCGATTATACAGGCAAGTAGCAGTCTCAGTTATAGAGGTACACGAGTGACAAACGACTTTCGATTTTAGAAGTTTTAGAGGGTTAAAATGACGGGTCCTGGTACTATTACTCTCATTTATGGAGTTTTCTCGCTTACCCAGTTCTCACTTATTCAGGTTTGACTGTAAATCAATATTCATTGTCCAATATGTCGGAAATTCATCTACTAAAGAGCTAAAGAAAAAAAAACAACCCAATGCAAAATTAAAGCTTTTTTTACGATTGCAAGAGTGTTACGAAATAATGTTACTGATCCATTTGACGTATAACCGCGGACAATAACGGTCGGCCACTTTTCACCCTTATGCCCTTTGTAATAAGGTTGAAAAGTGGTCCACCGCACGTGTTCGCGATGGTCAAATGAATCAGCAAAATAAAGTGTACTAATACTACTGTAATAAAATGTCGTGTACATACCTGGCGGGTCCGGTGGCAGTTTAGCAGCTTGATGTTGTGGCGCCCTGTACGTTCCACAACTGGGCTTCTCTGCGCTCGTCGATACCCGAGCTACGGCGCCGTCAGTCCTAGTTGAGGAAACCACATCATTACATTAACTAATATTATAAATGCGAAAGTGAGTTTGTTTGTTACGATTTCACGCTAAAACGGCTGAACGGATTTAGATGAAATTTGACACATGACTAGACCATGGCCTGGATTAGGACATAAGCTACTTTTTATCCCGATATTTCCGCGGGATTGAGACTAATGAGGCTGAAACAGCGCAGCTAATTTACCATAATTACAAGTGAATGAGTACACCTACTTCATACCTTAATGAGTCATCTTTTGTTAGAGATCCTAAATAAATAATTAGATGTTATCCATAATATTCTTATATTAGACGATCATTTCGTCTTTCTCTCTGCCTGTCGGTTTGTTAAAATCTCAAGTCCGATTAACGTCTAGGTTTTAATCTAGATAAGTCCAAGTTTGCGAATATGGGGAATTTTTAAAAGAGTAGCCGTGGAGTTTCTTGCCTGTTCTTCTCCATAGGAAACGACCAATTGGAACCGTGCACCTAAATACTGACGTTTCATAAGTGCCCATGTAGGTTTATGTGAAATAAGATGTTTTGAATAAGATTTTTTTAATTTGGGGGCACAGACTTATATTTAAAAGAGGACTGACAAGCAACGCACAGTTGGAACCACTGAAGATACTCGTATATGTAAATTGGAGCATACTTTGTTTTTAATTCAACCTACGGTCATGAAGAAAGGCTTTTCAACACCCAACCCCTGAGTATGCAAATCAAGAGTTGATGTAAGTATACGAACTTAATCGCGGGCAATAGTATGTAGGTCATTGTAGGTTACCTAGTATATCCAATAAATCGACGTCCATATTTATGACGATACAATATTAGCATTTTAAATTAAAAATTCTACAGACAAATCGCATCCCCCAGTAATTTTAATAAATATGCGTCGCCAAATTAAATTGTAATTGTATTCATGCCTACAAAAGATGTAATTGGTTTTGCAAATAACAAATATTATTCTGGTTAATTTTATTCAAAAAATATGTCCCCAATTTATGTCTTTGATAATTTATTATTAAAAATAAAGGCTTGCATAATGCCAACACTTTATTCAAGACATTAATTGTAGCAGACAATACATACTTCAGATTTCAATATTCATTATCGAAATGGAAATTGATGATGCATTTCCGAAGTATGGGCGACATGTAACAAGTGGTATCTAGGTCGCATTTAGTTCCAATTCAAACGTTTATGAATATAGCCAGTGAATATTCAAACAAATTAGAGGCCGAATTTATTACAAGTCGATCGTAAAACACGTTTACAACCGCGCGTGTTGACTTACTAACTACTGTGAATTATTATATAGCTCATATATTTCCAGAGGGGCTTGTGTAATAACAGCCGCACGGGTCGATCGATCAGGTTACGCTACGCTTGCCGCGGCCCGTGGATGGGTGACCTCTTTACATACCAAGACCCCTCCGTGCAGCAGCAAGCCGTTGGTCGAGGCTGTCATTTGTAGATCTTTGACAGTTATTACGGGTCGTCAGAAGCCCGAAAGTCTGACAACCAGTCTTACCCCGGGATGTTGTGTTACCCAGTTACTGGGTTGTGCAGGTCAGATAGGCAGTCACTCCATGTAAAATACACTAATATTCAGCTGCATTCCATTACACTGGAAGCCGACCTCTACATAGTTGGGAAAAGGTTAGGCAACAAAAAAAAAAACGGTGTTGTCATTGTTTTGTAAAGTTTTGATAATTACTGTGCATGTTGTGTGTAACAAGGAGGACCATTAAATCCTGCGTTGATAGTAAGCGCTGTTTTCCTTTCCATGTAGCAGGTTTTTTTTTATTTAACGAGGGTTATGGCAAAGTACGTTATTTAAAATACAATAAGACAACCATATTTTTTGGATAATTTTTATAACAGACTTTTAATAAATGACATTCTAAAACACCGTACACAAAGGGTCCCCGGATCAATCATAATCAAAAGTCTATTGATAAACTTGACTCGAAACAGACAGGGTTCCAACAAAGTTATAAAACATTATATTGTAGAAGTTTTCTTCACGAGGACCAGACAAGCCTATCAAGGTTTTTGAGATGTTTCTGTTATCTATCACATTGTTAAAACACTTTTATATTTTTAAGTGAGTGACACATAAACTAGCAAGATATAAAATGGGCGTGTATGTGTGTTGTAACGTTATATCCAATACGTACTAGCAACCGGCGTGCATGTATGACCGGCACCCTAATTGATACACGATCAATCAGAATCTAATTCGATTTGAAACAGATTGCTAATCCATTACTCCAAAAGTTCGAAAAAAAAAACTGCTTGGCGACGTCAATAGCGCCATTAATGTTAGTTAATTGATTCAGGCGTGACTTTGCGGAAATCCATTATAAAATACAATAGACGACGTATATTTAGTAACCTAATCCTGAGTCATAAAGAACCCGGTAAGAAATCGACACGTGTTTCACCTGTCAACGAGGCATCCTCAGGATGGCGATTGACTTGTTGCGAACCCGGACCCGACGTGTGGACGTCAAGCGACAAAAACACACACACACAAACACTGCTCTCGACGCTTGACGTAAAACACGTGTCGATTTCTTACAGAGTTCTTTAAGAACAGTTAAGCGGATTAGGTTACTAAATATACGTCGTCCATTTTATTTGCAATGAATATTGTTGAACTGTCAAAATTAAACAGATGAGTCGTAATCGTTTACGAAAATTTGTTGCGTAATTATATAGCAAATGTATTCAATGAACGTAAACGAAGCAAAAGGTCGTATGTGAGGATAGGTGGTGTTCTGTAGTTGCTACCTACCCCTATGGGGGGTAAAAAGGCATGCGTCAGTTAATAGGGAACCCAGCAAACAAAATATCGAACAATCAATCTGCGTAGCCTTTTCCCAATTATATTGGGGTCGGCTTCCAGTCTAAACGGATGCAGCTGAATACCAGTATTTTACATGAGGCGACTGCCTGTCTGACCTCCACAACCCAGTAACTGGGTTATACGATACCCCTTGGTAAAACTGGTTGTCAGACTTTCGGGCTTCTGACGACCCGTAACGACTGTCAAAGATCCACGAATGACAGCTGGGATCGGCTTAACGTACTTTCCGAGACACGGAGAAGTCTCGGCATGTAAAGATGGTCACCCATCC
The DNA here is from genome assembly GCA_916701695.1 of Agrochola macilenta. Taxonomy (NCBI): domain Eukaryota; kingdom Metazoa; phylum Arthropoda; class Insecta; order Lepidoptera; family Noctuidae; genus Agrochola; species Agrochola macilenta. Next base: position 15,367,934 of record OU753557.1, read on the forward strand.
ACGGACCAGTCCCGGCAAGCGTAGCTTAACCTGATGGATCGACCCGTGCGGCTGTTATTACTTAGCTACGAGTTATTCGAACACACTCGATATTTTCGCACTGGTCGCATCACTTTGCCTCATTTGTCGCTGACATATCAAACGTACGTGAACAGGCAAACCGATGTCGCGTCAATAATTTCCACGTAAAACCTGACGTTGAACGAATCACGCGCGTCAAAGGAACGTTCAAACGTCATGTCACACGTCGACTCTTAAGGCCGACTGAAAAGGGTCGATGAAGCGGCGCTTATGTCAGCACTTTGTCACGCACAGATCGCGAACGTTAACGATCTACCTTTATTTTTACTAATAATATTTTTTTCGAACTCAGCTTAATGAATTGACTTTGATCGTGATTTACTTTTAGTCCCGTTTGATGCCCGTCTAGTGATCTAGTCGATGTTGAGTTAAAAATAAATGATTCTTGTATAGTTTACAAAATATTTGAAGATAAATGATTAAATGTGAAAGGTTTCTTGTTTGAGGGAAATCTTTAGAACCATTTTTTTGCTTATATATATATTTTCATTAAAATTGTGCTTTATGTAGTGGTTCTTAAAGCTAGTAAAATTATTGTCAAAATTGTAACAGCTTTAAAAGTGAGTGCGTGGTGTCCCATATTCGTTCGTCACTGCAATTGTTCTTTTGTGAAAACCTACTAAACTTGTTTTTTTTTTCGTAGTAATTTAATAGCTGGCTCCATTTGAGTTAAATTAAAAAAACAAGGTCATCCGCGGGGTTCAATCCATACTAATATTATAAATGCGAAAGTTACTTTGTCTATCTGTTACCTTTTCGGGCCTTAGACGGGACCGTGGGATACTTTTTATCCCGTTAGTACGTTACCGTGGGATACTTTTTAATCCGGGTAGTACGTTACCGTGGGATACTTTTTAATCCGGGTAGTACGTTACCGTGGGATACTATTTAATCTGGGTAGTACGTTACCATGGGATACTTTTTAATCCGGGTAGTACGTTACCGTGGGATACTTTTCAATCCGGGTAATACGTTACCGTGGGATACTTTTTAATCCGGGTAGTACGTTACCGTGGGATACTGTTCAATCCGGGTAATACGTTACCGTGGGATACTTTTTAATCCGGGTAGTACGTTACCGTGGGATACTTTTCAATCCGGGTAATACGATACCGTGGGATACTTTTTAATCCGGGTAGTACGTTACCGTGGGATACTTTTTAATCCGGGTAGTACGTTACCGTGGGATACTTTTCAATCCGGGTAATACGTTACCGTGGGATACTTTTTTCCCGGTAGTACGTTACAACGGGATACTTTTTATACCGGTTGTACGTTACCGTGAAAGAATTTACGACATACACGCAGGTGAAGACACGGAAAAAGCTAGTTTTGGGTAAAAAAACATTCTCACCTTTTCCTCCTCAACAGTATGGCTAGTATAGTAAGTGCAGCGAGTGACAGCGCAGCACACAGCGCCAGCAGCAGCGCCAGCTCGCCGGCGGTGGCCGGGAAGGGCGCGTCCACCTCCTCCGCCAGCTGGCCGTCCGCCGCGTGCGTCGCGAACTCGAACACTTCGCGCGTCCAGCCGGCTTCGTTCGACGCACGCGCTGCTACTCGGTAGCGAGAGCCCGGTGAAAGACCTAGCGATCAGAAAATGTGTCGTTGTGATCCATCAGATACACAGAAACCGTTTTAACCATTTTTGGGTTGATCAATAGGAAATTCGCAACACAACCCTAATCAATACGTAAGCGGCAAGCGCTGATGTAATGAAATCAAGATATGGTACAATTTTACTAAACAAGTTCATGGTGACAGAGATCAGAGATCCATCTTGTTTTTAAAACGGCTGTGATCGTTTTGTAATCTATTAAGAAAAACCTGATAATTAAAAAAAATTACAGCAAATAAAAAGTAAATATTTTTTTGTAGTAGCCACTTAGGCACGTAGGCTACGGTCGTTAAGTATAACGTGGAACTGGAAACGAATAAAACAAAGTTTTAACGACGAGAAGTTTTGATAAATTTTGCTAATTATTCTTTGATTTTGTATACACGTACCTTGGACTCAATAAACCAGACAATGTAAAACAAGAAAAACATACCTCCCAGTATAACTTCTCCGCCTACAGGCACATCCCTGGCGCCTGCTACTCCTGACCCTGCCCACTCCAGCTTCAAGGCCACAGGTCCACATCCTCCATCAGTCCATGCACTAGTATCAAACCTCGCATGAGTAGCATTGGCTATAATCCACCTTGCATCTGGAGGGGCAGTAGGTGGACCCCCAGAGGTCCTCACAGCTAATTCTGAACCTGGTGCCCCACCGGCAGAACCATACGCTCGGTATGCTGAACCACAGCGAAGTCCAGATAGTGTAACGGGTCCCGGAGTGGCCAATTGTAATCGCCATTCACCCTAAAATGGACTTGAAATGTAAGGAATAGATATGGCACGTTCTCTAAAGGATTCCGAATAAGAGTATAAATTGAAAGAGCTTTAAGATGTAAAGTGGTGGGTGAATTTACATTAGAATTTTATTATTGTTAATAGTAAAACGTGAAAGAGTATTAGGGGGCATGCGCTAAGGTAGCCCGCGAAATTTAAATTTTCTTTAGTTTTTTACATTTTGCAAGTCAGTGTGAGGTTTTATGTTGATTAAAATATGATTCGCAACCGTGACCAATATGGCTTTACATAATTATAATCATTCCAATCAGCAATACAACTCCATAAGTAAGCACAATCGTCTAATGTCATAATTTCATGAAATAGTCATTCAATGCGATCTTTTTCTTTTCGTGTGGTTAGTAACTAACCTGGGGTCAGAGTTTTAAAGCCGCCCATGGGCCTCTGACTTGGCTTCACATGCCGTCAAGAAATATCTCACAGGCATGCCGGTTTCCTCACGATGTTTTCCTTCACAGTTTTTGTGTTGTTTTTAATGCGATTATATGAACTTAGAGAGTTGTATTGATAATTTTTATGATTATAATTCTATAAATAAACATTTGATACGGCCGCAAATCATATTTAGATCAACATACAACATGATAGTGACCTGCAAATTGCAAAAAACTTAAGAAAATTTGAATTTCGCGGGCTACCTTGACGCTTTCGCCTTAAGTAAAAAACTGTTGACAAAACTAATGGATAAAAAAATTAGTACAGCTTTTACGTACCTCTGGTGAAGCCAGTCTCCAATGCAAACTATAAGTCTTAGGGATGGCATGTCCAGGTGCCCTTGGCGCCGGCCTGAGTTCAAGCTCCAGTTCCCTTGACCTTGCTTCGAGAAGTGCAAGCCCTGGTGGTGCAGGCGGCCGTAATACTATCACCCGCCATGTTGCGGAGTCTGATCCATGAGGGTTTTCAGCCACGCATGTGTAGTTGTCAGCGTGGGATAGCTCTAAACCTGTTAGGACATTTTTTTTTTCACGATTCAGTTAGTTTCATGACGTGTTGATCAAGTTTTGGTGCAGTTGCAAGTTATTTCAAGTGCTAAACCGTTTTTTTGTAATGCGCTCTTGCTCGCGTGAGACAAACTTGACGCAAGCGTATCTGACAGTGGTAGAGAATACGAAACGCGTTATTTTGATATTCAATATCGGCAATACTATATCCACCTAAGTGGAAGGCTTCTTCCATAATTACACCGTTCTTCAACCTGTTTCCAGGGTACAGTTACCTCGTATGAGCAGCGCATCTCCATCCAGATGGAAGGGTGGTCTGGGATGCAGCGGCGCGCCGGCGCGCAGCCAGCGCTTGGCCGGCGGCGGCGCGCCGCCCACCACGCAGCGCAGGGACAGCGCGCCGCCCGCCGCGCCAAAGGACACGCCGCCGAACGACGAGATCCGACCAGGGGCTGCACGAAATACCAGATAAGTAGCCCCATTATCAAGTATTGGATGTATGATGATGATGATTGCACTCGTGTGATCATAGTGTACGCTTCCAACCTATTGTTCCACCTGTTTTTAACTCTTGTATTGCATCTGGTGTATTTCCTGATTTGATGAAACTTAGCAAAGTGATTCCACTGTTCAAATCTGGCAGCACAACTGATCCCACAAATTTTCGGCCTATTTCGATATTACCTACATTGAGTAAAATCTTTGAAAAATTAATTTTAAAACAAATGTTAGGACATTTTAATGCACATAATTTACTTCATTTGAAACAGTTTGGTTTTACAAAGGGTCGTTCAACCACAGACGCGGGCGTGGAATTACTGAAGAGCATATTCCAGGCCTGGGAGAATTCGCAAGATGCTCTTGGCATTTTCTGCGACTTGTCCAAGGCCTTCGATTGCGTACATCATGATACTCTTATCAGGAAACTGTACCATTATGGCATGAGGGACAAGGCTCTTGACCTTCTGACTTCTTATCTGAATAACAGAATTCAGAGGGTCGATGTTAATGGCAAGAGATCTGCAGGATCTGCGGTCACCATAGGCGTTCCGCAGGGTTCAATTCTAGGTCCTTTCTTATTTCTAATTTACATAAATGACTTACCTTACTACATAAGGGATAATCACAAGATCGTATTATTCGCAGATGACACTTCCCTCATTTTTAAAATCAAACGTCAGTTAGTTAACTTTGAACAAGTCAACGATGCACTCTCTAAAGTTGTGCATTGGTTTAATGTAAATAATCTTCTCTTGAACGAAAAAAAGACTAAACTCATTAAATTTTCAACGCCAAATGTCAGGCAGCTAACTACCAATGTTCAAGTTAATGGAATAGAGTTGGACCCAGTTGAGTCAACAGTTTTTCTTGGAATAACTATTGACGGTAAATTACAATGGGGCCCACACATAGAAAAATTGTCAGGAAGGCTTAGTTCGGCCGCCTATGCTGTTAAAAAAATTAGACAGATAACTGACGTAGATACAGCCAGATTTTTTTATTTTAGTTACTTTCATAGTCTTATGTCATATGGAATTCTTCTTTGGGGAACCGGTGCGGACATTAATACTATCTTTGTTCTACAGAAAAGGGCTGTTCGAGCCATTTACAACCTAGGTCCAAGAGATTCCCTTCGAGAGAAATTCAGAGAAATAAATATTCTGACTGTAGCCTCACAATATATTTTTGAAAACCTATTGTATGTACACAAAAATATATCAAATTTTAAGAAAATGTCCGATATTCATAGTTTAAATACCAGGAATAAACACAACCTTGCTGTACATCGCACACGTCTCCACAGAGTAAGCAACTCGTTCATGGGTCAATGTATACGCTTTTACAACAAACTTCCCATTGACATTCGAAACTTACCCATTAAACGATTTAAAAACTGTATTAAAACCAAACTTTGTAAAAAAGGGTACTATAAAATTTCAGATTATTTAGAAGATAAAAAAGCTTGGGATTGAGCTGCTCGCTCTGCTAAGCCTTGTGAAAACCATAAAACTTGACATTTTAATTATTCATCACAATAAACCAGTTTTATATACACATTGACATTGTTGAAAATTATGTTCAAAATGACACGATTACTTTGTAAAGTATTATATTATTTTAATTATTGTGAATGTGAGGACTATGTGGATATTTTTATTTTCCCTTTTCATTTCTTTGTTTCTTTCTCAGTTTTAATGATGGTCTGGCAGTTTGAGTAGTTGATGCGGCCTACCCAAATATCCTTTCCTTGGTATTGTTCGTCGAGTTGAGCTCCTTAAGTTCTGAGTTGAGCTCCACGATTACTGACAAATGCTTGCACTGACTGGACAGGTCCACTCAAATCTGTGTGGTTCTTTCCTCAAAAGACCATTTCAGACACTAATCTACATGGTCCTCACATGACTTGACCAAGATTATGTCTGGACTTTAAAAGAGACTGTGACCTCTGAGTTTGTTTCGGCCTTTCTTCTCAGAGTAGTCAGATAGGAAACACCGACCTCACCAAGCTTATTTTTAATATTTTTTTATATGACGTGTAAAAGTGATTCCGATATCCTATTTACAGAATAAACAATTTCATTTCATTTCATTTCATTTCATTTATTTAGTAGTGGTTCCTAACCTGTGGTCCGCGGACCATCGGTGTTCCGCAGGAGCCAAAATATGGATCCCGAACGATTTATGTGAACGAGGGTTTTCTGCTTTGTTGGTAAGTGATGATTTGCGTGTAGCTTGAGCAATACTTATGGTCCTAGGATTACCGAACTTGTGCAGAAGAGATGGAAGCTCAAAAATAAATTATTAACAATCTACAAAAAAAAAAACGATTAAAACAATATTGTTAATGTACTTTACTATTGAGTTTTTGATTAAAGTTTATTTTAGGATTGATTCAGTTTTTTCTTGTGCGTCGTCGAGAAATCAAAGTGGGAGTGAGTGGGGAGTTGGGAACCACTGCTATATAGCATGGGATCCGCAAAGGAACGACCTGCACCCATCTGTTTAATGGATATAAAGTATCTTACGTTAACAAATTGCGTCTTAATTACATATAATGTGGATGTACAGCCATAGCTAAATAAAAACGTGTGCGATCGACCACCGTCAGAATCGAAGTTCCACACGCACACACACACTCGCATATAATAGAAAAAGACAGAGAGAGAGAGTTAGAAGGTCTCATAACGCTTTTTGCTTACGTGACGATTTCTACCAGTCAAGTCCTACCGCAAGCCACGTTAAGGAACTTCGTTCTAATTTCCAATATGGAACGAAGTACAGTACGACACAACTTAGATGTAGCATCGGCAAAATTCGTAAAACCGATCATCATCCGAACTGAGTGCGCCTTCAAAATCACAAATCTTTATTACTGCTTTAGTTGAAAATAATTTTTACGCAAACGCAATAACTTGTAATGTCATATAACCAAATACATTCGTAAAATGGAAATAAATGAAAGCAATTTTTTAAATTTATGCTACATCTAATTTGGGTCGTACTGTACCTTAATTTGAAACGCGCTTAAATAAACTCGTTGTTGAACTTTACCTACACTTTGTAAAATTCAACAACCATTTTCTCGTTGAGTATTGATTGTAATTATGTGGTGTTGTCATTCAACATCTACACATTATTTTTGCAAATTGTATCACATATCAACTTTTAAACGGATGCTCTACAAGAAACTCGCAATTGAATAGGTATTTCTGGTATGAAAGTCTAGGATCTGGTCGTGCCATTAAAGTTGAGACCTGACCGCGCCTCCCGCACTGTGGATCGAAAAAAAGGCTCACGAAGACATTGGAGTTTAAATTTTAGTGTCGAAAAAAATATAAGTTGGCAATTTGCCTATCAGATTGTATCCTATGATATATTTATGCATAATATTGGCTATTAGAAGCCGTTTCATGCAAAAAATTGCCGCTTAAAAATTTAATCTCCAATGTCTTCGAGAGCCTTTTTTTCGATCCACAGTGCGCAGCCCCGATGACGACCCGAAGACGCCCCGGCGGGGACCTCATACAGTTAGTGAGACCCATAAATCGTCTACTGCGCAAGTCAAACCACGTGGTGCGTCAAGTCTCAACTTTAATAGCACGACTTGTACATATTTTTGCCCTCGACTGGACACCATGATGGTAATGCAACGAAGCTACTGAAGCGTATATAATAGTTGAAGCGACTATAAAATATGAAAGGAAAAATAATTCAAAGCAAATTATGACGTCAAACATCAGAAGACCTACTTCTAATGTTTGACGTCATAACTTGCTTGGAATTATTTTAGACTTTATGACTTTAATAGGCTTGGCTTTTCTATAATTTGCTTCTCAGAAAAGACATTTGAAGCAGAATAATCGATGCATGAAAATATTGTGAGATTAAATGACTTTTTATTTCGTTTGTAAACATAAATTATACATGTCAATTACAAATATTCAGGGGATGAGGTACGAAAGAATTCAGCCTTTTTTGTTCTGACGATATGTATGTAAGACTAAGTCCCACTTGCACCACAAATCACTAAATGTATTTAACGCAAAATTTATCTAAATCACCATTCTATCTCTTTCATCTTCAAACGATTGACCGAAACAAAACGAAGTTTTAAATACATTTTACGTTAAACGCATTTAGTGATCTATGGTGTAAAGGCAAATCTTACTTACCCAGGGAGCTGGTCTGGCAGGCCACAGCGGGTGACGGCGGTCCCTCCCCGGCGGCGGTGGCGGCGCGGACCCAAGCCTCATATGTCCTTCCCGCGCGAAGTCCACGCATCGTGCGCATACATTCCGTAGTAGTTCCCTCGATCTCGGCGCACGCGTTCACGCGGGTGACATTGGGTTCTTGTGACCTAAGGATGTAAGGATTTTACGATTGACAATTTTAAAGCAACTGCACACTTTGAAGACGATGACACCGTACACCAGTGAACAAATGAGGTGCCTTCGGCGCATCTTGTATGGTCAGTCCAGCGTACCTTTTGGAAGAGACAATTACTAGAAACAATAGGGATGTTGACAAAAAATTTATTTTTGTCCGTGAGATAGATCATTAAAAAAATATTGGACACGTATTTTTTATTTTTTTAAATAATTTAAAGATTACGGCAATACATTGAGTTAAAATGTAGCATGACGTCACTATCCGGTAGATTTTATACCGACTTGTGACGTAGCGAGCCCCCACTCCCCAACTTTAATGCATTTTATCTAAATATTTTTTTAATTAATATGATAAAGCAAAAAATACGTGTCTAATATTTTTTTTATTATCTGACTAACAGATTTTGTTTTTTTTCCCGGTCAACACAATACAATAGGGATTTTTTTGCTTGTTATGACATCGAGAATAGGTAAATGATTTGACTTTGGTTTTGACATTGAATGCTCGCTAAATGGCAATTTTCTTACCTTAATATACCGTAAAGAAAGTAAACAAATACATTTGAATGTCCCCGCTCGATAGGTAAACAACGGATAATGTAGGTATCATAATAAAAAACAGTAAACCGGCTAAATATCAGCGCTTCGCCTTGCCTTGATTAAACTGAAAACGGAAGCTCCACGTAAAATATCACATGCCATCTTTCTAGAACCAGTTTCTGACAGCACAGAGCTTTATAACTCGATATGTGTGCAGAACATCAATGCAGATATTCAATACTGTTAGGCAAAGACCTTTAGTCATGTCTGAAACGCTATAAATCTTGTGAGAAAGGGAAGGCTTTGACGAAACTATAGTTCAGTCGAGCCCAAACAACACAACGGTAACGGAACAAACTAGCCGAAGTAAAGCGGTTAGACATGGATCAATTGAAACGTTATTTAACTTTGATTGCTGAATAACTTTGCTTATTCCCCTGCCGGCTAGGGTACCGTTTCAATTATTTATTAACTCCAGTTTACAGCGGTTAAACTATGTACACTACAACTATTTTCTTAATGTCCCTCGGTAAACTTCGTTGTGTTTCGTCAGTCGTCGGATTTCTATCAGTTGCCCTTTGCACTTGGTGCTTGTACGTATTGACTCCTAACGCTGCACCCGCGTTGCCGTCAACCATAATTACCAAGTGCAAAGGGCAACTGATAGAAATCCGACGACTGACGAAACACGAAGTTTGCCGAAGGATATTAAGAAAATAGTTGTACTTTAATACTCGTAGCTGGAGAGTTTAGAAAACTATAGCATTTGGGAGAGGAAATTAAAAATGTATACTATGCGTATGCACAGTCATATTGTTAGGCAAACGATAACATTCGACTGTAGCTGTTTGTAAAATCTCTGTATATGTACAATGATATAACACAGCGTCTCTATCTATACCTAGTCTATACATACAAATAAATAAAATTGCAGTGTCTGTATGTAATGTCAAAATAACAGCTTTTTACTAAATGCATGTATGAAAGTACATATACACGGTACTTACAACAAAAAACAATTTGTAAATTTTTTGTCAGTTTGTCTGTTCTTTTTTTTTGGCTAATCTCCGAAACGGCTGGACTGATTTTCACTGACAGATAGCTGATATTATAAGGACTAACTTTACTTAGGAACTAGGGACCATGCGGGCGGAGCCGCGGGTAGCAACCAGTTTTTTTATTTTTTTTATGTCACTAAACTAAGGTCCGCTTGCACGAAATTTATCACTAAACATATTTAAAACATCAGTCTGCTTCTGTCATCTTCAAACGATTTACAGGATGATGTTTAAAACTCGTGACCATCCATCCATCTTCTACAAACTCTATTTATATTTCATCATTTAATAGAAACATATACCGGAGGTGCGACACGGATGCCTTAACTATTTACCTGGCTGCAACGCAATATCCCTTTCGCTTTGTCACTCATCTCAGTGAGCTCGTCGTCCCGTGTAATCTCATTAACGCTCCGCTCTGTAGAGCTCCGTACTATCTATGTAGAACCATCGAACTATGCTGATTTGTTACCGGTCAATAGAGGTACATTGGTGTTCGGGAATTACGTCAAATAATCCAAGTAATTATTTAAATTAGATTTGATTACAATTCGTACAATTTCATTTGCTACTTTATTTTTACCCAAGGGGATACGGCTTCATTTAAGTTTAGATGAAAGAAATTAACATTAACCTTCCTCACACACTGACTTATTAATTGTAACTTTTTTGGAAAATCGTCTACTTTTACAATGTTTGTAATTAGGTTAGAACCATGTATCTATCACTTAAGTAATTAATTTATCTGTTGTTGCTTTCTTTTTAAAATTATTTTTACTTATTGTGGTATAGTAATTGTCTTCACTTAATTATATAACTAATGTAGCTACATATACAAAATATTGTAAAACATTTTAAAAGAGTAACGGTGGAGTTTCTTGCCCATTCTTCTCCATACGAAAACTACCTTTTGGAACGGACGACTAGAATCAATTCAATTTTTTGTAATTTTTGACGTTCAAAAGTGCCTTGCAAGGGCCTATTTTAAACAAATGATTTGACTTTGACTTGAAAATAAGCTTTAGTTTAGGTGGCAAATCTTAGGTTAATTTTCCCTTCCATCCTTAGCCGCGACATATACAGAGTGGCAGGGATATCGACGCGAAAACTTTTACCAAAAAAAAACCAACTGTTCCATACATTTTGACCGCGTAGGTATTGCACATTTCTATGAAACAGCAGATTTTTTGCTAATAACCGCCGAAATATTTAATGGAGGGGGGTTCAGAATCACGTATTGAATCCATGGTAACAGTTTTCGCGTCGATGTCCCTGCCACTCTGAATATCATTTAAGTAGGCTAGAAGAATTGAAGTCTGCAAACAAATTTCTAAAGATTGTATAAAGAAAAGAAAGAAAACGTTTATTTGGACACAGTTCGTGAAACACAAAATAAAAACAAACTAAAAGTAGAAGTAATCTTTTGGCAATAAGTGTGTGCCTCACGGCTGCGCCAAAAAGGTTCATTTCAGCATTAATGCCAGACAAATGCTGCCTGACCGACCCGACTAACTGATTCGAGCGAGAACAAAGTAATACGCGGAGGCAAACGGAAACCTGATTGATCTTAATTACTACGCAGATAGTATATTATTCTGAAATACAATTGACATCTTGGATTTGAATCGAATCGATTACGATTTAGAGTAGTGTCAGTTTGCCTTTAATTGCAATCAAATAATGTCAATTTGACCCTTTATTCTACTACTAGCTGTTGCCCGCAACTTCGTCTGCGATCCAGGATGAAAAGTAGCCTATTTACTTCCCCAGGTCATAGTCTACCCGTATGCCAAATTTCATCCAAATCCGTTCAGCCGTTTTAGCGTGAAAGCGTAACAAACAAACAAACTCACTTTCGCATTTATAATATTAGTTAGGATTGATGTAATTCAAAATTCTATCTGCTCAAATAGTGGCGCTGCAGCCAAGCAGCAGCAAGCAAGAACTTATGTAATAGAAATATATATATTTTAATAAATTAACCTTCATCTTCTATCATTTTGATACTAACAATAAGTTACCTATTCTGTTTATATTATGTATGTATTTATTCAAATCAAATCAAGTCAAATCTTTTTTAGTGGGCATAGGTTATACAGACAGATGTAAGATAAATTACAGTTCCATTATTTCCTGCCTAATAGGCATACAATAATTATGTCAACATGCAGTACAAAACAATTTTTAGGTATCACTTATAAAACATTTCTTACAGAACAAAAATTTGGTGTATGTGACAGATTGTAGTAGGTACTAATTATTAAGAAAATCTTGGATCGTGTAGTAAGCTTTGTCAATTAAAAAGTTACGCAATTCTTTCTTCTTTTTTTGTTTTTTTTTGTACTTATTCTTCTTAGTTATTCTTGTATTTTATAGTTAATTTCGTGTTATCCATCCCTTATGTTGCACCTGCCATGTTTTGTCTCTGCATCATCCTAAGGTTGACTGGTAAAAAAATGCCTCAGGCATTAAGTCCGCCTTTGTACGGTATTTTATTTTTACTTGTGCATAAAGTTTTAATAAACAAATACGAAATAACAATATTTCTTGCGCAAGCCCGTCGGTGACGACAAGTCCGACTGCACACGCTTCGCGATAGCTTTCAAAGCGCGGCTCTACTGAAGGATGAACTATACCTACTTTTCAAGTGTAATTTTTCATGTATGTGTGACCGCGTTGTTCTACTAAACTACGCAGCGGATTTTGATGCGGTTTTCACCATCATTTAGAGAATTTATTCCGGAAGGTTTATGTGTATAATAAATTAATATCAAACTTACTTATAATAAAGAAATTTCGATGTTTTATCAAGGCGTAAAAACAGGGGCGGGTCGTTAGTAAACTAATAACACAAAAAACAAAGTGACATGACTTACCCGGACAAATCCTTGACGTACAGCGTGTAGTGAGTCAGTTTCCCATTGGGCTCAGGCGGGGGCAGCCAGGAGGCCCTTAGCGAGCGCTCGCCCAGAGCTATTAGTTTCATGCCACCCGGGGCGCTGGGCACTGATCGGAACAAAGCAATTTTAATTGACACCCTAAAACTGAAGATGGCTCTTTTTACGAATTTATATTTAGAACACTTAACGGTAATAAGATTTTTATTCAAAGTAAAACCAGTAATACAGATCTAAGCGCAAAAGGTTGTAAAAATACCTAACAAACATACAGTATGTTAATTAAAGAAAGGCGTTCCTAACGGGAACGACTTTCGTTATTTCGTAGCTTATACAACAAGCTAAAAATATATTAGTTTTTTTTTTTAATAGAAAAATATTCAATAAAAATATATATTAAATAGGTACGCTACAGAAACACTGTACACGCGCACTTTTCGCACTTGTCTCTCTACGTTGAAAGAAAAGTGCGAGTGTACATATTTTTAATGGTATTTTTTTGTGTATTTAGACGTTATACTATTGAGGGTTAAAAACATACTGTATATTTGCAATGCAGCTAAATTCACAGAGAAGTCTGCAATCTTAAATTCTGCACATTCTACACGCAAAAAAACATTAAAATATAAAAAACCGGTCAAGTGCGTGTTGGACCACGGACAATGAAAGGTTCGGTAGTTGGAATGAATTAATGCCAAGAACAAACTTAACTTTTTAGTTGAAAAACATGTTCTCCCATACGGAATGTATGGAAGAATATGGTTTTGCAACTGCAAGCCTACTTAACTGTGATAGTATTCTTTTTAATTTCGTTATATACAGGAAAAGTTTTTATCCACTGCGCAAATTTTGACAAATTAAACTTAAACGAGTTTTATTGAACATACTTTTCTTTATTATGATACGTCATAGTACAAAAAAAAAAAGTTATCGTTAACGAAAGATGTTTACTTTAAAAGTGGTTGTATAGCTACCCGGCGGCGAGCGGCGAAGCGGAACGCGCAAAAGTACCTACCTATCAGCTGTGTGATCGCTCGATTCGCCGGCGTAGGTATTTACGTGGGTTACAATACTTACAATGTATTGATCGCTAATTTTATCAGATTCGAACTAGACTTTTTTATGTTTAGGCCGTGACCTGATTTGAAGAGTAATTCCAATTTTTCCTTCACACTTTAATGGGCTTAGGACCATCAAAATACAGAAAATAAAGCATTATTATCAATTAAATTTACATTACATAATACCTTATGCCGCTAAAATGGTCTTTTCCTTTCACGGGGTTAAGGATTCCATGGGCTCGCATTCGAGGTATGCTCTGTGAGCTGCTTGCAAACTTTCACCACTCAGTACATACACTCGCACCATCTCATAAAACTCGCGGTTAGTGAAGTCTGACATCGTGACCAAGTGATCGTGTGTGTCTGTACAAGTACGACACACGTGCAGCGCGGGAAAGCGATTAGACGCGACGTCACGACACAACCGAACGAACTGTCGGTCACAGCGCCCGGCGCGCGGGCGTCGACTTGCCGCCCTAGAAGGGAGGGGAGGTTCAACACCGCCGCTTGGGCCGGCCGCCGCGCCGCGCGCGCCCGTTGATATTATTACGAATAGATTGTGTCCATATTTTACTGATTTAAAGAAGGATTAAAAAAAAAAAGTATTGAATAAATAATGGAAATGTGTTCTATTACTGATTTTGAACCACAAAAAAAAATTTAAGCACTGGTTAAAAACTTTTCTTGTATACTACTGCTGTGGTTTTTTTCACATATCCAAAACCAATCATTTAGCTGGCACAGGGACACTTGACTCTAACAAAAATTTGCACTTTAAAGCTTAATATTTCGCAAACGGATGCCTGAATCCAAAAATAGTTTTCACAAACTTTCATTTTTGGACAACCTTTCCAACGATACCATGGACTAGATGAGAAACAAAAACTTCGCTACTTTACGTGTAGGGGAAGAACCCATTTTTTTTTTTTAATCATGATTTAAAATACCACTTTGTCGGACCCATGCCAAATTACAGCTATCAATTTAATTCAAATTACATATAAATTAAGAGTCTCTGAGCTAAGCCGCGGACAGACAGACAGTTATGGCGAAACTATAAGGATTCCTTGTTTACTACGAAACCCTAAAAACTGTAAGAGAAAAAATTGTGTTTGACGAACCAACCATGGGGCTGATATATCAATATTCCTAGGCTTGACTTACCGTCTTCATCAGTCCTGCAAACTTGCGGGGCCGACAGAGGCCCGTCGCCCGCGGCATTGTGCGCTCGCACTCGAATCTCGTATTCAGCATACGGTGTTAAACGTGAAACTGTTGTTTCCTCGCCCTAACGAAGAGGCAAAAATACAGTCCGAAAGATAAAATAACACACTCAAAATCAATATTTTGTCTAAATTACGTAGATATTATTCCTTTAACATTTACAAAATAAATCATAGAATATTTTTTCTTGAAACTTTGATTTTCTTTAATAACAATATCATCATCAATATGTATGAGTAAACACTCATTATTCACGTCGAAGTTACGATAAATATTTTTTACTAGACAGTATTGACGAGAGTGTCCTTGGGGCGTAATGCCTATTGAAGTAATGAGGATAAAAAGGGAGACACAAATCAATTCTACCTGTATCCTTAGATACGCGTCTTGTGTGGGCAGCATAGGATCTGCGTCACGTCGCGTGTATTGTAGAGTGTAGTGGGTTATGAGACCTCCTCGGTTGTCTATGCCCGGTGGCCGCCATGACACCCGGAGTGATGTGGACCCGCTAGATATACAGGCCACTCCTTCTGGACTACCCGTTGGTGCTGTTTGAAAAACATTAATGTATTGCTGATCGAAGAGGGCAGCGCATTGAAAAATATTATCAACAGTGTAATTTTGTGCCGAATTGACTACAGAACTAAAGTTTCAAAATTAGCTTGTCTATACACCATAGCTTTAGTTAGTTAAATAAAGGTAAACAAATCGTAAAAAAGGGTTTTTTATACATGACACTCTCTTGTTTAAAAGTACGATAAAAACAAATTATTTTAGATTTACCAACAAAAAATCCTCTTTTATTAATGTATGTTAAACTTTCTCATTTATTCTTAAACTACTACTACTACTACTTCGTCGATTTAACTGCTTTAGCATATTTTTTTTGTTAGATTTATAATAATAATAATTTAATATTTTGTAATCTGTGTTGTGCCCAAACTCTAAACGTCAACTGATTATAACGTTGCTAAATTGAAGAGTACAACTGTGACGTACCATGACAACTGATGTGACAGGTATTACGTTTAGTCGGTTACTTGACAGCCGTCTCATCACGTTGTTTTATTTGTTTACCTTTATTTAACTACCTAAACCTTTTGAGTATAGTTGCAAAGAGTTTTATCTTTTTCCATTGTTATTGTTATAATATTGTAATTATTATTACGATAAATAAAAAATCAAAAATCTAGAAACAAATACGAGCATTTTGTTTTAGCAGCATGAATTATTCGAGTTCCACACAACACTTTCACACTTCGAGTTTAAGACAGACGAGGTATCCTCAAGGACAAAAGTCCAAAAATGTATCTCTTAAATAATGTTTGTATTAATTTTATGCTCAAGAGTTAATAATATTTCAAACAGCTTTTTCATCTCTTCCAAACGGTTGCAAAGCAATTCCTTAATAACAATCTTCTAAGATTAATTACCGGAAAGGTTGTTGAGCGCACATGTGACTTATTAAGAGCATTAATTAAGTCTTTTCAAGTTAATACCGTTTAATTTAGAGGATGAAAAACATACACACATACATACATAAACACACGCTAAGAAAAACGTGTTTATATTGAAGTGAAGTTCGTCATATCATCTAAAAAACATCACTGTTTTATACGATAGATATTTTGAAACAGCCACCGATAAAAAGTCGAGCAAAATTCTCCTATAACTGACAAAGAATGCGCCGCCGTAAACCTTTCTGATCGATTGCAACAGATGGACCACCGGACGGACGGACAATTGAAACTATATTTCTTTTTGCCTCCCAGATATAGCGACAACTTTAAAAAAGGATTGGAGTTTCTATTTTTTGCATAAGAAATAAAAATGAAACAAACGCAGAATACAAAAGTGCCATCAATTTGTACTGAATCGTTTGACCTAGATCGAGAAGGCCACAGTCCAATTAAGCCATTTTGCATTTTGATGGGAATATTTACGATCGTCGCTTCACGTCGATAGCGGCGCTCAGTTATTTACTACTACGACAAAACTTGCCTTGTCGAAGTTTTAACTCCGATACACTTCTGTGGCTGACTGTTCAGAACATTAAAGAAATCGATCTCTTTCATTTTCCAAGTTTTACGATTTTATAGCGCTTTCAAAGTGATTATCGAGAACAGGAATAATCTGCGGGGAATTTGTGGGTGGCTTGGTTCATTATGCTTCTTTGCATAATTTTGTTCTGACAAATTGAGCGGATTAATGCCGCGTCTGTGAAGATGAAGTAATAATTATTTTCGACAAATCACAACTTTTTATTTAACCATCCGACCAAATAGCTTTTGTTTATAATTAAGAGCGTTTATTCTGAAAGTGGGCAACGTTGCAAATAGATGTCAAATATTTCGCTGTTTTGATTAATTTAGCAATATTACTGTAAGTATGAAAATATGAAATGTGCACTAGCGAACTTAAATATTAATATTGAATTGCAATTATAACACTTAATTTGATGTTGTTTTAACCCTTTTAGTTGTAAAAAAGGCATTTGGAAAGTTTCAAAATACTTGTTTACATCTAAAATTAAACATTCGGTGTTAAGATATTAATTATTACATTTCATAATCAATACTTTAGTTCACTAGTCAGCTACATTTCACAACAGGTTAATATTTGACAGCTATTTGCGACGTTACCAGATTTTAGTATAAACGCTCTTAAAGTATATTGAGAAATCGTAGTGTGAAGTAATCTTTCCTAGAAAATAAACAATAAAAAGGAAACTTACGTGATTCAAGCGTGTGTCGATAATGCGGTGGCGACAGTGGTCCCGTTCCAGCTGCATTATACGCCCTCACAGTGATTCCGTATCGTGTAGCCGCCTTCAGACCTCTCAGGGTCGTACTGGTAGCATCAGCACTGGCCCCACTCTCGGAGCCGGGACTGTCGCTCAACGTTCCCTTGCCCTCTTCGGATACTTCCCACCAACGAATGGTGTAACCAAGTAAGGTACCGTGCCAGGTTTCTCGCGGTGGTGGCTAAAAGAGATGGTAAGTATGGCTATAGGATCAACCCCAACCAGCAGATATTACATCCTGCCAGGGTTGCGAGTTTGTACGAAAGGGGTATCGTGGCTCCGGCACACAGGCAACGAAAGGAACACGGGTGGGTTTTAGGCAGTAAAAGTCTGACACGCCCTCGCTCCGCCCAGAGCGGGAGAAGATATTTGATAATTTCCCACACAAAACAAAAAGCCCCTATTACATGGAACTTAAACATAACTGGCAATATGTGGGGGTACTATACATATATAGGTACACCTCTGCCTAACCTTTCAGGGATTATAGCGCGATGTTATTAATTTATGGGGTAACAGGTTATTTTTCTTAATTTCAGGGCGTTTCCCATACCTAGCAAAACTTGTTCATAAGGACGAGTGCAAAGACCCCTTTTCAAGTTTCGAGCAAACAAAAACTAAGCTTTTATACTTATTTACTAGTACAGTAACCAGTGTTTATTTAGTTATTAAACTTCCTGTTTCCAATCTGAGGAGAACCGCAACTTCTATCGTATTCAACGCAAATGAGCCTTCATTTTCAAAATCATGGAACTTTGTTTATACTCGTAGAAAGTCGGTAAAATAGAATAAGTCAATTTTCGTAACCGTTCCAAGAATTATGTCTTCAAAGTTGCTTAAAACGAAAGCAGAACTTTGAGACTTGAATATACGTCTTCATCTTCACCACAAGATGAAAAGATAAAACATTACATACAATTCCCATCAGCGTATATTTCGCACCACCTTTAAATAAAGATGTATGCTGAATAAATAACTACGTAAAAAAAAGTTGTGAAGATGCTTACCTGCCAAGTGATATGAAGTTCTCGCGCCCTAAGTGCCCGCACGGTAATGTCACGAGGCGCTCCTCCCGGCGCTGGCAAAAAAAAACCACTGTTAAAAGCGACACCCACAAAAAAAATCCACCACATTGACTACACCATTATCAAAGAACAATCAACTATATGTCCCACAAGATAGAGTCGGAAATTACTTGGGGTATATGGCAGTTTTCCTGTGAGCAAAGTAGGAGCACATTCTCATACATCCACACACATTTACGAAGCTTCCCGCGGAAATTGCACAGCACTGTTTTTTAATGGACGGGAAAGCTTCAAGTTGCTCTCACTTCAGCCGACCTTCAGGAATATATTAATGATATATCCGCACATTGTGTGTACTTTGTGAGTTTGTGAGCCAATGGCAGTGAGAAATGTGTTTGACATTCTTTGGGCTGGGTGAATATTAGGTAGGACTGTTTAATTAACTTAAACAGCCGTTTGATTGTAGCTATTTGTATACGTACAGGAACAAGCGGCATGCTCCTGCTTCGCACGGTTTTTACGTCGATAAACGTCGATATTGATTAGTTATATGTTACTTTATAATTAATGTATTATACATATAAACCATCCGGTATAAATTCTCTAAACGATGGTGAAAATCTCATCAAAATGTGTTGCGTGGTTTGGAAGAAACAACGCGGTCATATAGACAAACACGAAAAGTGACTATAATTTATAATATTATGTATAGATGGAATCAAATTTCTCTCTAATTAGCAACACAACTAAACTGAACTATTGAAAAGTAGTTCTTAGTTTTGCCTAGAGTCTAGTCCAGTACATAAGTTTGGCATATCTAACTTAGGTTTTGGACAAGACGCTGCCCTTTCTTGTTCTATGACAGCTAGAAAGCTATGCTAGCAAGCTTAGCTCAAGTTATGTCAATTAAGCAATTTTATTGATTAAGCCCTATTTACACGATGCAACTTTCTTGCGGTTAAAATAAAATTGAAGCAACAACTAACGGTTTGCCACTGGCAATTAAATTACACCGTGTAAACCAGACTTTCGTTTTACACATTCCTCGCTACTATTATTATATATTCTTTAATATATATTAATCTATATTATTCGGTAAAAATTAAATTTTGAAAAAAAAATAGGCATGACTTACCTTCCTCCCGTGTAGTGAAGTGCAGCGGCGTTGTGTACGGCGAGGCGCCGACATCGTTGAAAGCAGCCATGCGCATCGCGTATCTCGTGTCGGGAGAGAGACCCGCCACCGATGCGCCCGCACGACCCGGCCCTTCAGACCTAGATACAATGGTTTATTTTCATCTAGGCAGCAATAGGCCATCAATAAATTACATCACAAGAATTTCATGATATTTGGAGCCCCCGCTCCTGTCCTTAGCAGTTGTTAGAGGTGGTCTATTTGTGTGACCCGCCTCCCACGGTGTGTCGTCACATATTTTGCAAATTTAAATTAAACCTCATAATAATATTGATAAGGTTGGTAATATTTAAAATTTTGCGATAAATTTGAAGTCAAGAGTCGTAGAGTATGACTCTTCCCCCCTTGTCACACTTATTGACCCCCCCATTCAAAATATCTCATTTTCCAGTAATTCCCTACACCTGTACATATATATCCATCAAACCGGATCATATGCGTTTCTCGACGGCCGAAAAAGTTATGGTAGTAATACTGAGCGAGCTCATTCACATAAATAAACTATAATTATACATATATTAATTAATAATAAAATAATAATAATACTCGTACTAGCTTGTTACTGTCCCACTGCAGGGCAAAGGCCACTTCTCATACAGAGAAGGCACGAGCATTGATCACCACGCACCACGCATTTTTCTGAGTTTATCTTGGAGATTAGTGACATCGGTAAAGGAAAACACCGTGAGGAAACCTGAACTTATAATTAATATAAGTCTGAAATCACCAACCCGTCTTGATATGAATTATATTATTTTATTGTTATTAAATTTAAATAGGTATTTTAGAAACTCGGTTAACATTATAGTCATTACGATGTTGCTAAAATGTATAAATACTCTCATCAAAGGTAAATTTTAATGAGCGGTCTAAATATCAAAGTAATTAAGCACGAAAAACGTATTATATTATTTAACTCTTGAACAAAGAGAGAATCCCCAGAGATACGTCTAATTCACACTTGTTCGTTTTTTTTACATAAAAATTATTAACCGGCTTTACGAGCCTGACCTTTACTGAAAACCTTGGTTTTATCAAATTTTATTTACCATCCAAAGCTAATGTTTGACTTTGAATTCTACTTTTTGTGAGGTTATACCTAGACTAAAATATTTTAGGAACCTACTTGTAAAGTCTACGTCAACATCGTATTAAAAACTGGAAATTAACTTTGCTAAATTTACCAATACATTAATTGGTTGTACTTGATTTTTTTGCCGAGTACCCAAGTTATACAAAAGGTTATAACATTTCAGTGCTCCCTGTTGGCCTAAAAGCTATTAAACTTTAAATCTAAAGCAACTGTTACTCGGTACACCGCAGCCGGTACTTTTTTTTAAAAGAACTTGATTTTTCAGATCTTTTTTTCCTGGAAATACATCAATAGACGCTGAAATTAAACCAACATTCCACGAAAAAGTAATAAGGTAGGTATTTATTATTAGCTATTTCTTGTTGTCCCAACTTTTTATTTGTAATGAACTAAACGTGAATCTTTAATAATTGAGTTTCAATTTTTCTCCGTACCTACCTGAATAAAGTCTGAATTGAATTTCACTTATTCTTTAAAGCTACCTATATAAAGCCTGAATTCGTAAACGAGTCAGTAGATATATCAATCTCTCCAGTTGATATAAACTTACTAATTAACTTAGTCTAGCAAGTTCGAGAGTAAGTTCTAAACTAAGGTAGCTATCAAATGGTAATAAAGTTACTCTAACACGTCGCGATATCTCTGAATAGATAATTCGTGACTACACCGTTTGTATATCACTTCTAACTACTTTGAAACAACGATCAAATCGATATAAATTGGTAGGGTACAGCTGCAGTAGGGCTAGGGCAATAGGGCCCGTAATAATATAATAGCAAATGAATAAATCAGTCTCATTTAAAAGTGATGTTACCGAAATAAACAGATTTGACTACAGACTTATTATTTGCTTAATGTGAAAGATTTTTAAGTTGCAGATATACACACACACGTTGTAAATATATACATCCTAACTATGCTTTCACGGCAAAACAGCTGGACGGATTTGGATGAAATTTGGCGCAGGGGTAGTCCTTGACCTGGAGAAGGACGTAGCTACTTTTCATCCTGGATCGCACACGAAGTCGCAGACAACAGCTTGTAGTATATATATATTTAACAGGGATCGCTGATGCAAATTTGCCAACCATTTATCACCATGCATTAAAAAATAAGATTTTTGCCGTCTCAAACCAAATAACCTAATACCTACACCGCAAAATCCTATTTCAGATACCTAAAACGACACATTAATAAAATACAGATTCATGAATAACAAAGTAAAAACTTACGCAACATGTAGTAGATCAGAATTAGCCAATGTGATGTTGAGGACGTCTTGTGTGTCCCAATTGTCGAGCAGAGCGGGTACCGGAGCGTCGAGTGGCGCGTGCGACAGGTCGCGCGTCAAGGCGCGGTACTGCAGCGAGTAGTGCGACACGAGCGCTCCCCGCGCGACTCGCCATGTGATGCGAGCTTTACGTGACCATACTTCTGAGACGCGCACCTCTTCTGGCACGCTTGGACGCTCTGTTGGGAAGAAAAGTTTTTAGGGACACTAGCATGTTTTAGAACATATCTAATCGTCTATCTAAATATACATATATAAAATGGTAAGCTGACTGACTGACTGACTGGGTGATATATCAACACACAGTCCAAACCGCTGGTCCTAGAAACATGAAACTTGGAGGGTGTGTTCTTTGTGAAGAGTAAGTATCCACTAAGAAAGGATTTTTGGGAATTCTACCCCTAAAGGGGTAAAATAGGGGATGGAAGTTTATAGTAGTAGTAATAGTAGTTATATGAAAGTCCGTCAGTTTTGAAGTTAGGATCTGCAAATTTTGTGTTTAGGCTGAAGATTGAAAATTAGTTTATACGTGTCTCAGCGTTTTTGATAATTCCACCAAAGGAAGGGTTAAAAAGAGTGCTAAAAATATGCGAAAAATATAATATATTTTTCATATTTATTATTTATTTATTCGCATATTTTCCATGCGGGCGAAGCCGCGGGCAAAAGCTAGTAAGTAATAAATACATTTAGATTAGAGATGGGCCGACTATGACTTAGTGTGGCACAGCATTCCCCGCGCGACGCGTCATGTGACGCTGGCGTTACGCGACCATACTTCTAAGACGTGTACCTTTTCTGCCATGCTTGGTCGTTCTATGTAGAAAAAAGAATTTTTAGAAACACAGCATTTCTTTCCATCATGCCTAAATAGACATACCTACTATTTACAGCTACATTCTCAAAAGTCTTCAAAGTCAAAGTCAAAGATTTATTTGCAGATAAATATGGTAACAAAAGTTCTTAAAATGGTATTATAAAAGTAGCTTAACATATTCAATCATAACATAATGACATGCAAATTTTTGGTACATATACAATTAGATTTATTTTAATTTAAACTGAAGGAATTCTTTCACAGTATAGAAGGAATTCTCAATTAACCAAGCTAATTACAACATAATATTCCTTATTGAAAATTCATATATTTTATGGCAAGCCCTTTTCAGGATCATGGTGTATTTCATAGTTTGGATAAACGCAGAAAACATAATAGACTTAAAAACCTCCATTTGTTGAACTCTTGACTTGATTTGACTGGAACTTCTCAGGCAAGACGTTGGATCCCCGCGCGGCAATAAATTGTATCTAAATTCTGTTTAAAATTATAAAGTTACTAAATACTTGGTCACACTCTTTCCGCTCGGAAAACGAAAATTTTAAACTTCCTATATTTTATTAACGCCATGTACAACCATAAACGAAACATCACATGTCATAAATTACACGTTTGTAAGGGTGGAGGCCACCAACAGGAAATAAAGCCAGAAGACCCATTTCACAAGCTTTCACACATGACTAGGTGGTGTGCGCGATCAACGATGCAAAACGCCTCACCATCCGGTTTTGAAGAGCCGATCCAGCATTTGATCAGTGAATCCTCGATCAAATCTTACCATATTTATATTTTTTTACCATTTTATTTTTATCCAATTCTTATCAGTTTTACCAATGTTATAATATCGAAGAATGTCTATTTTACCTTTACCAATTTTATAATTTTGATCAGAATTTCATAGGTTTTAATCCAACTGATATTATAAATGTGAAAGTTTATATTTTTGGATGTTTGTTACGCAATCACGCAAAAACGGCTGAATGGATTTGGATGAAATTTGGCACACAGATAGTTTATAAACTGGATTAACACATAGGATACTTTTTATCCCGGTAGTAAGTTCTCGCGGGATAATTTCCAACCACCACGCGGGCGAAGCCGCGGGCAAAAGCTAGTTTTACATAAATGTCACTTTTTACCGATGTTACCAAATTTTCAATATTAGCGCTTATTACTTAGTAAGTTAGCTTTTATGCATCTGGTGTTTACCTATAAGTATCTGATGCACTATTATTTTACTTTAAGAAATGTATTGTGTGTTTGTATCAGTGTAATCAATTGTTGGTGAATCTGATAACATAAATAAATAAATAACGTGAGCTGTTGTGATTGGTCGTAAATAATGCACCTGGCATGTTGCACCTTTGAATATAGGTTGAATAAATTACATATGACAACAGATTAATTTGAACAAGCTTTTAGAAAGCAGAAGTTATGACATTTGTGTAATCAAATAATAATAAATTGCACTTTCTTCCTCCGTCGCTAATTTTAAGCTCGCACTGATAACCGTTTTATATATTTTGTACCTAACTACGTTCGTCGCAGCAGTTAGCACATGTTTTTATTTATTTTGTAGTCTTCTTGTGCATTTTGTTCGTTTTATTTTTATTGTACCACAGCGACCACTTCAAAATCAAATGGTCCTTCTGTACCAATTTCCTTATTCAATGTAACAAACAGTACAGTGGGGCCACGTATTCAGTATTATCGCGGGCGCCCATTACGCTTTATGGCCCTCGACGCGAGTACATGACGACCACTGGACGGCACAGTACAACGGCACGGAAACAACCACTACATAGGTAGTTTAACTTAATGTTGTTTACATGTTAAATGGGGGGATGTGATCCGTAGTTGTATGATTTGGATTTTGAAAACCATACGAAGTTGAAGTTAACCCTTTCCCGTGATCTCATTATAAATAAATTCAAATTCAAAGTCATTTATTTGCAAATTAATAAGATACGAAGATATTGCCAGAAACCTGTAGATAGGTAGCTAGAACAGAAAAGGATAAACATCAATTGAAATACTGAATATTGTCATGAAATACTTTTTTGAACTGAAATGGACGTTAACGATCACAGTGTTAATAGTTAACGTGTTTGACCGAGGAAAATATAAAAAGATCGTATGTCATATATTTTTTTTATTTTTATTTGCTGTATATTTCAGTAGTAAGTATGTCTAATATTAACAACTTAATCGAGCTGACGTTAAAAGCTTCTCCAAAACCAAGTGTACAAAAGTATCGTAAATACTTGATATTCTACGAAAAATATGTGCCTACATACCAACTTAGTACCTTACTTTTTTATTGTAAAACGAGACTATTGAAAACCCGTATTTTTTTTATCCAAAGTTTTATATCGCATGTCGATGACATTGGCCAGTGTTTGAACACGATTCCTACCTCAGGGTCGTCCATTAGGGCCGCGGGAAAGTCCGAAAGGGATACCGTGGCCCCTGGCAACGTACAGGCAACTTTAGGAACACGGTTGGGTTTTAGTCAGCAAGAGCCTGACACGCCCTCCCGCTCCGCCCAGAGCGGGAGAAGTTATTCGATAATTTCCCACCCTCAAAAAAAAAAGGGGCGTCTATTAATCACGTGATGTTATTTATCCCCCCCTCCTCCCTAGTGATACGTGGTGAGGTTTTAGACTAACCTCCCCCTACCCAAAATCAGAGTATTATTTTTTTACAAAGTATCTTAAAAAAAATTGAAATATTTTATCTTTAAATACAGGTATAATCATTGCCTGGCAACGGCGAGTAAAGGTCACGCGCCGCTTTTCGGTGTAAAAATCGCGCGTTCAGAGAAAAAATAAATAGGTACACGTGATATCTCACTACACCCTCCTCCCCCCTTGTGATATTTCGTGATTTTTCCCGAACCCCCGTTCACGACCCCTCAGGTTGCTTTTTTGTTCAAATGAGTAAGTAAATAGGTAACCACAAGTGGCCATGAACAGCTTTGGTATTAATTTGAGTCGTGTGTGGGTAAAAAGTTTTTAATTACTTTTAGGTTAGGTTTGAGTGGTTGTAGTCATTTGTATCGTTATTCTAATGTATTCAATGAGTAAATCCAGTCATGTTCCTGTTAAGTATTCGAAAATCTATGAGTTACATTTATGGCCGATTCCTATAATTTATGAACCGTTATTGGTTAAAATTAAGATTCTTGTATCTTCACCAATAATGAAGCCAAAGACCTCATAGCTTTGAATAGTAGACCCTCCCTTAAGGAAGTAGCTATCACAGGTAAAATTTGCTTACGAATCTGTCTACGCCCAGTTTGGCAATAAAAAAAACTACCATTGGTAAGCAAAAACGATTCGTTTTCGTTGTTTATAGGAACCGAGCACTAAAGAGTCGTTTGAATGCACACATAAAAGACCCGTACATGCTTCCCTTTTCATATTTACCCTTCACTACTACATACTGGTATCTAGATTCGGTTTTAACCCAAAACAAATAGTCCAGGGTCGTATTGTACATGGATACATAGGGGCGCTAGCATTTTCCAGAGCGCTTCTCGCTCGATAATTATACAATACGCGCCTTGGGTTCGAACTCGAGACCTATAACTTGGCAGTCCGACGGTCACACCACTAGACTATCACTGCGCTCTAGCATCTCATCATCATCTTATTATCACCTAGTATTGGGGCATTGATGGACGATCGTGAAAATTTGGGCCGAGACGAAGCCGAGTCCCACATACCTGAGTCCATCAATGCCTGGTTACGGCCAAGGCTTGTTGTATAGTACTTTTCTCAAACAATACGCGGAAATTCAAATTAGGTAAATAAATTATAAATTTCAGAATCAATGACAAACAAAGAAAATTTTTCACGCGCCAATATGTTCATTTGTTTATTATTTACTTTACGTACCATATAACATAATTAGCCCATTATGTTCCCTAGCTGGAACACAGGCCTCCTCTCAGTGAGAGGGAGTGGGCCGTAATCCACCACGTGGGCCCAGTGGGGGTTGATAGATGTCACATGTCTTCCAATTTTTGGTTCTAGGACATGCCGATTTGCTCACGATATTTTCCTTCACCGTTTTGAGAGCAGTGGTGATGAAGTTATTTACCAAAGTAAAGTCCTACTTGCGTTCGAACTCACGATCTACAACTCGTAAGTAGGGGCCGATATTACTGGACCACCACTGCTCTTTCTTTACTTTAAACAGCTCTATTTGCTAAGCCAGTTCGAAATTTAAATAAAATCTTGGATAAGTTACCTCCTTGGTTGCCATGTGTTGAAGTAAAACGTTAGTTCCATTTTTAAATAACACGACAGGTATGAATTTTCATAGTAATTTATTTGGCCGCTAAACACGACAATTATGGATTTTCATAGTAGCATTGCGGCCGGGGCGCTCGCTTGTTTGTGACCAGTACAGCAATTTCGATTTATCTCGAAGAAGGTTGTCAAAATAATGTTCGAATTTCCAAGCATGTTTGAGAAAAAGTATTTACAATGCATTTGCTCGAAAAGAGCCTTTTCCAAGCAGTAAATTAGTGCGGAAAGTGTCACTTTTTTTCACTAGTGCTTTATACTTTTCTGTTTTTTTTAATTTTGGTGGCCGTCGTCGTCAGCCCGTTGCAAAGAGTTTTTATTATTTGAGAAAAGTTTTACAAATCAGATGATGATGATAACGATGACGATGACGATGGCGATGGCGTTGGCGATGGCGATGACGATATCGATGACGATGGCGATGGCAATGGCGGAGTCAAAGACAAAGTGGAAGTGGAAGTCGAAGTCGAAGTCGAAGTGGAAGTGGAAGTCGAAGTCGAAGACGAAGTGGAAGTCGAAGTGGAAGTCGAAGTCGAAGTCGAAAGTCAAAGTCATGAATGTTGTTTTTATCATTTATATACGTCGTCATTATGCTAGATGTTGCATCACACACACACACACACACACACAAACTCACTCGATTTTTTTTTTTTTTCTCACAATGCATAGTAAAACGTTGTATGATACACGTGCGTAAGATGATTTCCGATGAGTGGCATTTTATTCACGAGCGAGCGTAGCGAGCGAGTGTATAAGTCGACACGAGTCGGAAATCATCTACCTTCCGCACTTATAGCATAAACTATACTATACTATGGCGTTGGCGATGGCGATGACGATGGCGATGGCAATGGCGGAGTCACAGTCAAATTCAAAGTCGCAGTCAAAGTCGAAGACAAAGTCAAAGTCAAAGTCAAAGTCGAAGTCAAAGTCGAAGTCGAAGTTGAAGTCGAAGTCGAAGTCGAAGTCATGAATGTTGTTTTTATCATTTATATACGTCATTATGTTAGATGTTACACATCATCGTAAGGCTCAATCATTTTTTTTTTTTTCCTCTCACCATAGTAAAACGTTGTATGATACACGTGCGTAAGATGATTTCCGCACCTATAGCATAAATAACTATTAAATCACTGTTCATTAAATTGTATTCTGTCTTACCTTTAACGAACAGTCGGTACACCAGCTCGTCACTTCCATACAGGTTTCGCGCCAGACATCGGTACTCCCCGGCGTGTTCTGGTCCCGCATGAGGTATTGTCACTTCTGACGTCATCGCTCCAGCACTTATCTCCCTGTTCTCAACTCCACCCGAACCACTATCAGAAAAAAAAGTTGGTGAAAAGTCGATCGATAACCCAACAACGACTTACAATAATTTTCTTCTTAATGTTCTTAAAGCTATTCCTACAGCTATTTAAACAAATATACATATTCTACGCAATTAAAAAAAAACTTTTAAGAATTTCTTACAAAAAACAAACAACAGATCTCCAAAAAAAATCGTGTCTGTGTATTTGTGGGTATTTGGTTTTGTATGTCATTTTTTGCCACCTGTTTTTTTCTGAAATTACCACTACTTGCTATGATTTATCAATGACAGGTACTTATTATAACATTATGAACATAACTAAGTGGAAAACACGTAGTAATGAAGCTAACTCTATTAAAACTACCCAACCAAAGTTAATAAAATTTATATGTGACCACCGCGCGCAAGCTTCTTCTAAAGAATTTTCAAAATTAGTCCACAATTGAATATATTATAAAAAAAAACGAGAAATGTGAACCTCCCCCTATTTTAAGAAGTCGGTAAAAATATTTAATATCATCCGAGACAGGGCATTGAAACTGATTTATAAACTGATCGGCACGCGTTATCAGAATTCAATATCAAAACAGGAAATTAAATTGTCAAGTCTTCACGCAAAATGGTAAAGTTGTGAAATTTTCACAACTTTAATCAATCAAATAAGTAAATTGCAAGTCTTGATTGAAAATGTATCGAATAATTGTCACTCCTGTCATTCGAAAATGACACCAACGCCAATAACATTAGTAAATCGAAGATTTATAAGCCCGTGCACAGACAAACTCGATTTAATTTTGAGATATGTAATCAAACATCAATGATCACGATTTATAAAATTAAAGGAGTAGGTATAGGTACGATCGAGATCGATTTTAACTGTTTAAGGAGCGTCATTAAGAATCGTGATTATTGATTTTAATCATAAATCACGCGTCACCTTTCTTCGAATTGACCCCATTGATCGAATATTTACTGATTTATATGACCAAAAATCATCACCCAATTATGATTTTTGGTTACGTTCGAGACGATTCAAAAGATGATCTTTTGGAATCGTCTCAAACTCGTTTTTATTAGACTTACTGTAATGACAAGGGCCTGGAGTCATGTGTCCAGTGCACGTGGATCTCAGGTTCCCCTCTGACAGTGCACGACAGTCTTGCCGTGGTTCCTCTCACCACCCACCGAGTCTCACCACTACCACTTCTGCTCAGTCTCGGAGGTTCTGTTGTAAAGTACAACTTAAATGTAAAACTTATGGTGAAAAACGGGACCAATTTTTGTATCGGTTTAGCAAATCAAATCGGCATGAAAACCATTGGGATGCAATGCTGTTCTTTCGATTGTTTTGCAGTTCAAAAGTTTGTAAAAATAAAATTTTGCATTGTAAAAAAGTTGTTTTAATCCAGCTTAGTCACTGAAAAGTCCATGAATAGGTCCATAACTATACAAAACATATTAAACTGAACAGAGGGAGGTTGCAGATAACTTTATTTTTTTAGTTTGACCTTCTTTACTTATAAATAGCTGTAACAACAATAAATAATATTCGATTCTAATTTATTATATTCTGAACTGTTACTTGGTTTTATTAAATTGACGTTGAAAATGCAAATATCATGTAACTAGCCAAAGTATTGGATTCTCATCTTTAATATGATTCTATTAAAGGTTGTAACGTAAGGCAAACTTACCTCTAACATCGAGATAAAACGAGTGATGCAAAAACGAATGCTGCACGCGCGCAGTACATCGGTACCAGCCCTCGTGCTCGGGACTGGCGGCTTTGAGCCACACAGTGCCGTCTATCAGTATTGAGCCCCCGCTGGTGTCTGTGGCCTCTGACTGGCCCCAGAGAACGTGACGCCAGTTGTCACCATCTGTACGAACATATTACAATAGGTATTATTTCTTTTGGGAAGGAATCTTGTGTAGTTATTTTGTTGCAGACAAAGATTCCCCTTCTCACACAGTTTAATGAAGCCACTCTTCTTTTTCTTCACAAATTTAGGGGTTCAGGTAATCTACTCCTAGATTACCTGAACCCCTAAATTTGTGAAGAAATTGCATTGTTATCCACATTACTTTATTTTCGTTTGTAAAATGATTTACCCTCCTTTAATTATAATAAAGATAAATTTAAAATAATCCAGTAAAGTTACGCCTGACATATTATTTTCTATTAAAAGTAATCAAAATGCAATATTGGAAATGCCAATACCTGAAATGACGCTACCACAGAAATCCGATTACTGGCTCCCTACATAAGTCAGTTTTCCGTATTCATGAAATTGCAAATAATGGCATGGTAAGCTCCTCTGTAATGAAATGACGTCTGTGGCGAATCTGACTATAAAAGATAAATTAATCCCTAGTAGAATTTCTGAATAGGTTTAGAAGTGATTTCGATGATGATGATGATGATCGCTCAACCAGTGCCCTACACTGGTTGAGCGATCGATAGAATAAGGTTATTATTATTACATATCCTAAAAAAAATCATACTTCGGTGTGACTATTTGACCTACAGGGTGTAAAAAGACTCATCACATAGCCAATAACTACGCATTCTGTCAGTACATCAAACGAAGTAATTTTGCACAATAATAATTGCGGTATGAAAAATCGCTCTCAATTTAACGCACGCAAAACATTGTGCTTATGGGTGCAAGCAACGGTGCAGGGGTGTCAAGTTAAGTTATAACATTTAAAACTGGTTTTCGTAAAATAACGTGAGCAATAGTTGGAACTTTGACCTTCAATATCTCCGTACCCAGAAGGTTCCCAACTACGGCTTAGTACAAAAAAAAAAAACAATGACGGGAAGAACAAGTGACTGTCGGCTTCGTAAATCGTCTTTTTACACATGTTAGAGCGTGGTCCGAGGTTTCCATATAACACTTTTCGTATTAGGAACATTTTTGTACTTCAAGCCTTTCTCGAGCTGCAGTTAGATGCATTGCGGTTTAAAAGTATGCACAATTTATTTAGATAAAATACTTCCGTATGACAAAAACACTCATTAAGATTCTT
Organism: Agrochola macilenta; assembly: GCA_916701695.1. NCBI lineage: Eukaryota > Metazoa > Arthropoda > Insecta > Lepidoptera > Noctuidae > Agrochola > Agrochola macilenta. Next base: position 15,399,940 of record OU753557.1, read on the forward strand.
AGATGCTATTTATAGAGTCGGAATCCAAAATAGGGAAAAGAAGATGAACCATATTATGCAGTCACACACCCTTACCTGTAGAATACTCCCAAGATATCCTAGGCGTGGGTTGTCCTTTAGCCGAGCAAGGCAGAAGTAGCGCCGCTCCCGCCGATACCGATGTGTTCTGAGCTCGCCACACCCATGTCGGCGATTCTGTGCGGAGAGACTGCTTTATATGTTACGCTGGCCCTCTTAACAGTATAGAAGAATAAATAAAGAAGTAGGGGAATAAGAGTAAAGAAGTGGACCTGCTGTTGATCCGTGTACCAAAAAAAAAAAAAAAACGTGACTATCAATAAAAGTAGTTAAGGTTGGATGGAATTAGAAAACAACTGACTATGAAAAAATGTTACGATAACTTGCAACAAGATAAAAAGTTTTTTTTTTTATGGTTGAGTCTCTGGCCTGTTGCCATTATTCTATGCGAATGGATACAATGAAAATAAAGAAACAGTAATGTGTTGCGTATGGAAATGACACATGCTAATACTTTACTTTAAAATAAAAGCTGCAATGGTTGCAAAACTATTGCAAACTCGCGAGTTTCTGTCAAAATATTATGTTCGTTCCAATTTTATTTTCTTTTTCTAAATAGTTTAGTACATAAAGTAATCTATATTTGTAATTTATATGATATACTGAATACAGGCTGGATTTTTGAGATGCGGTAAGGACAGCCTCGGACCTTAACCGTTGTAGCTACAGGAAAACATTCTTAGAAAGCTGTCATTAACTTTTTGAGACATTTTGATATTTACAGATTTTGAAAAAAATGTACAGTCGGCAAGAAAATAGGCAGTTTCCGCAAACAAGTTTTTTGAGACTTTTGACTTTTCTAGTACTCAAATCTCAATTGGTCCAGAAGAGTTTTTTGATCCTTTTAAGAAACAGGATCGATTGGCATCCATATTTTTTTTTGCGAAAACCGTCTGTTTTCTTGCTGACCGTACTTTGTTTTCAAAAACTGTGAATGCAGATCAAAATTTCTCAAAAATTTAAGGACAGTCTCCTAAGACCGTTTTCCTGTAGCTACAACGGTTAAGGTAGCTGTCCTTACTGCTCCATCTCAAAAATCCAACCTGTATAAAGGAGCATTCTAGCTATCTATCTACAGTCTGCCACAAGAAATATAATTTTACAATTTAGGGATCAATCGTAAAAACTAGATGGTACTACACTGAAAGTAGTGTCATCACAGCCAGTTGCAGAAACGAACTTTAACTTTTAAAGCTGTCATTAAATACTAATCTTCCATTAACTAGTTTTAACTTATTGCAGTAAGCAACATTAGGCCTTGTTTACGGACATCGGGCTTCGCGCTCCGCGTACGGCGTGACGTCTCGCGGCGCATCGAACTTTTTTCAGTTCACAGACAGGCGGCGCGTGCACTGGCCCGTGTCTCCCGAGCGTATTGGCGCGTGCAACGCCACGAGTCCCACCACGTGTGTCACTCCGTTTCACCGTGAACGCAGAATTGCAGGAATAGCTGGCCGCAACGCTGCGTACTCCGCCGCGATAAACGTCGCGTGCGACGCGGCTATGTCATCCGCGGGCTCCACCAGCATGTCAAGCAAACGCGTGTTAAATCGCTTCTCCGTAAACGCTCTCATACAACGTCACATGTCTGAATTTAATGCGGGCCGCGCCGCCCAACACGACGCGCAACGCCCCGCGTGTCCGTAAACGAGGCCTTAGACTCGATATGAATGGTTCTTTGATGAAATTAATGAAATCATTAGCGGTAATGATCCATTACGTTAAGGGCATTAATATTTGTCTTTACGTGCAACTGGGTGAGTCAAAAAATTAAATCTCATAAAAAAACGTCGATGAACTATTTCGATTCCAAATACGTCCAAAATCAGTTCAGTCGAAAACTATCATAAACTAGGCCACGTATGTTACAAAGCAGAGTAAACTTAGAGGTAAGACATTAAATACCTTTGACAATCAGCGAAGCGCTATGGCTAACTGTTCCGAAGTCGTTTGTAGCTCTGCAAGTGTACTCGCCGCTGTGAGCCGAAGTTAGGTCTTGAATGATCAGGAGAGAAAAAAAGTCCATGTTTTTTTGTTCAACCTGGGAAAATGAAAATGAAAAAATTCTCGTGTCTATTTTTTCAAAAATAGAATGGTCTTATAGAAATACACCGTTTCTATAAGACCATTCTATTTTTGAAAAAATAGACACGAGAATTTTTTGTCTGCTCACAAATAAACTCTATCTTTATCCATAGTTTTGGTAGCTAAATAAAGTTAAACAAAAACACCACATGACGAGACAGCTGTCAAGTAACCGACTAAACGCAATACCTGTCACTTCAGTTGTTATGTTACATCACGGTTGTACTCTTCAATTTAGCAACGTTATAATTCGTTGAAGTTTATAGTTTACACAAAATTATAATTATTATTATAAATCTAACAAAAAAAGTGTTCTCTAGTAGTTACATCTCCGATGAGTAAGTTTAATATACATTAAAAAAAGAAGAAACTATTATAAAAATCTAAAATAAATTTAATTTGGTTTTATCGTATTTTTAAACAATAAAGTGTCATAGATCTATAAAAAATATTTTTACGATCCGTTTACCTTTAACTGCCTAAACCTATGGAGTAAAAGTTTTTGTAAAAATTGAATAAAAACTAAAGTTATTTTCTGAAGTCGATTAAAAACAGGGAAACTTAAAAAATATCTCCTTTGTACTTACTTTGAGTGTAGAAGGAATCGGCAAATTATCCTTATGCCACGTGAACTGTATCGGTTTATCTCCAGATACCAAACTACACGTCGCTTGAGTGCTGCCTCCTACTTCGAGTTCCTCGGGAAATTGGAACGGTGCTATTTTTGGTGGCTCTGTTGACAATAACCTGACGTTTAAAAATTGCCAGAAAGTTGGAATACTGCAGGTAAGCAAGTAAAGCGCTTACTATGAACGTCAAGTCGCACTGTTCTTCTTGCAAGCTCCCCACTTTCAGCTCTCACTTCACATGTATATGTTCCTGCCGCTGCGCTTCTAACTGAATTCAGTCTTAAAACTCCTCGTTCGTCACTTGATTCCAATATGCTTTCTACCAACGAGCCGTCTTCTCGCTTCCATACTACTTCTCTAAAAAAATTACGAGGGTCAGCCGAGTTGGACAAGATGTCATCATTATTCCCTTAAAGGATTAGGGCATTTTACTTTAAAAAAAAATACAATAGTAACCTAATCCGCTTAACTGATCTTAAGGAGTCATAAAGTACCCTGTAAGAAATCGACACGTGTTTCACCTTTCAACGAGACATCCTCAGGATGACGATTGACTTGTTGCGAACCCGGACACAACGTGAACAACAAGTCAATCGTCATCCTGAGGATGCCTCGTTGAGAGGTGAAACACGTGTCGATTTCTTACAGGGTTCTTTATGACTCCTTAAGATCAGTTTAGCGGATTAGGTTATTAAATATACGTCGTCTATTATAATGGATTTCCGCAAAGTCACGCCTGAGTAAATTAACAACCATTTAACTTTTACTTACTTTATGGGATATCCTGAATATGGGCAGTGTATTGTCACATCCGTGTCAGTCTTAACATGTAACGCTGGTAAATATCTGATATTTGGAGGACCTGTACCGAAAATCATAAATTTATTTCCCATCAACAAAAAATACACCAGAAAAGCTTACTGTCACAGTTAACCTACCATAAACATTTAGTCTTGCTTGATGCGCATGAGATCCTTGTGAATTTGTGGCATTACAGCCGTATCTACCACCTTCATCTGCAGTCCTAATCGTCACACTTAGGGTAGATACTATAGTTCCTTCTTCACTTCCTGGTACTGCCTCTGCCCTTGTATTAACGCTGTATCTATAAAGAGTACTATTACAAAAAGACCATACAAAAGAGCTGCTAATCATAAGCATCCTGGACAGTCAGCTCCAAAACTAGTTTATTGACTGGCTAATATGATCTGTTCTATTCGTGCCATTATGTGAGAAGATGAGAGGAGGCGTAAACAAGGTGTTTTTTTTTTGTATATCCCGTATCTCATTTTTATTGATGTGAAACATCTATAGCCGCACGTAAAACCGATTTCTGGCGTGGCGACGCATGCCGTGGCGACGCGTCGCCACGCTATATGATGGTATATATATACAGTCTATATGCAGTAGTGTGTACGGTGTGGCGACGCGTCGCCATGCGCAATCGACTGTGCGATTAGTTAATTATTATCGTTATTAACGATTATATATATATACATATTATATTATATTAATTATTATTAACGATTTTTTTTATGACATATTTAGTTCCTATCACAATATGTTCTTTTCTGCATATTACTTTTACAAAATAATGTCGATGTTTCACATCTGCCAGGCGTCCCGTGACGGTTCACATTTTTTTATTTTGTATTTTTCATTCAAAATAATTCGACAATGTCACTCACGATTGTTTATGTAAAAACCCTTAGGTGAAATATAAAAAGTAAAACATTTAATTCAGTCTATTTTTGTTCACAAAAAGAAAATATGTCAACGTCGCATTTTCTTAGCTTTAAATATGAATGATTGGTTGGAATGAAAATAATTTAGTCTTACTTATCAATGAAACTTAGATTACTCACATCGAGATGGTAAGTTTACATAAAAAAATAGAAAAATAATTTAAATGCTAGTTGATTCTTTGACCAGTATGGATTATAAAAAAAACACCTTGTTTACCCATACGTGGGCGAGTCCAGGCAGAATTGATGACGATGTGGGAAGATACAACATACCATACAATTTCAGATTTAAAACAGAATCCTTGTCCATATATGGTCGTGAAGTTATGGACTTACTTGTCAGGAGCAGCCGGCAACGGTCTGTCATCTAAAGTCCACAGTATACGAGGAGATGGAACACCCGTGGCTGCACATCTAATAACTATACTCTGCCCGATTCTGGTGACCGCTCCGCTGAACGTCGACACCAGCCGTGGCGGCCTGTCTGAAAACCGGATTGAAGATAAATCGGTGCACAGACTGTGCAGTTTTAAAGTGAAGTGTCGCAGTAAGGTAGCCGAAGCATATAGTAAAAAATCCGCGATATTATTTAGTCAATAATGTTCCTACCTACTCGATTTAACTAATTTAGCTCAACACACAACGCGGGTGTGTGTCGGGTCGGGATGGCAGTAACCAATACAAGCCCGCCGCCGTTCTGTCGTCCCGACCCGCACCCGACACGCGGGTGTGAGCCGCGCCCGACACGCACCCGCCTTGTGTGTGTGTTATCACTGATCAAATTGATACAGCAAATAAAATTTTAGTCAGTGTAATTAAAGCGAATGGACAAACGAATAGTAAAATGTTGGTGCACAACGATTGACAGTCTCTCATCACCAGTACTCTTGGCGCTGATATTGAAGCCTTGGCTACCTTCCACGACAAAAATTATAGGCTATTGTTACCAGCAATAACTAACTCGGCACCAGCAACAGCGGAGTCAGAATGGTCGTGAGCGGTGCACTGATAGAGGCCAGAGTGATGCGACCGAACTGGACCAAGTGCGAGGCGAGACTGGGGCGCGTGCAGGGGGCGGCCTTCGTGTTGCCAGCTCAGCGTGACACCACCGCCTCGGCCTCCTACTACTGAGCAGTTCAGGTGACCGGAACCACCTGTGCCTATCATCTATAATAAGGAACAGTTTGTGACGAGATGGACAGGACAAGTTGCAATCGCGAGATTGACGTAAGCTTTTCGGTAGCTTATATCAGTCTCTTTTTTACATTTATTTACTTTTCCATTATCATCATCGTTGAAAGAATCGGAGGAGCTCGTGGCTAAGTAATAACTGCTGCACGGGTCGATCCATCATCAGGTTAACCTACGCTTACCGGAGTTGGTCCGTGGATAGGTGACCATCTTTACATACCGAGACTCCTCCGTGCCTCGGAAAGCACGTTATGCCGTTGGTCCCGGCTGTCATGGATCTTTGATAGTCGTTATGGGTCGTCAGAAGTGAAAGTCTGACAACTAGTCTTACCAAGGGATATCGTATTACCCAGTTACTGGGTTGTGGAGGTCTGATAGGCAGTTGCTCCATGTAAAATACTGGTATTCAGCTGAATCCGGTTAGACTAGAAGCCGACCCCAATAAAGTTGGGAAAAGGTGAGGCAGATTGATCATCGTTGAAAGAATGTCACTTTGTCAAGGCCCTTAGGTGAGAACACGAATAGGTGCACTGAAGTTGGCTTGTATGGTGCTTTACTTTTTCTTGACTTTTTCCTTTACTTATGAGACCTTACTTCCTGCCAAATTTCATGTTTCTAGGTCAACTGGAAGTACCCTGTAGGTTTTGATTTATTTGCGACTATCAAAAATTTTCACCGCCGTATTTTTTTATTGCGTTGACTTAGAAGTTTGTTTTTTAGAGCTCCAAGGGAACGTAGCTCTACGTATTTGATATTAATTTCAATTTGATACCTCCACGCATTCCTGATAAAATGGGCCTTGTCAGACTGACGGACGGACAACGAGGTGATCCTATAAGGGTTCCGTTTTTTCCTTTTGAGGTACGGAACCCTAACAAGCTAAGTAGTGACACCTGTGTCCACTAACATAAATAAGAATTTTGTAACTTACCAACGGATTCGGGGCCACAGTAACAGACAGCGGTTCATACACGACGAGTTTCACAAGTACTCTCGATGGTGACTCCGGATTGGACGAGCAAGCGTATCTTGAAGCGTGGTGTGCACGCGCAGATGAAATAACGAGTGAACCACCGCGAACCGTCCCTTCTCCTGAGACTGCTGCCCAGGTCCCAGATGCTTCCTGCCGCTGCCAACTGATGATTTAATTTTGCTTTAATGTAATCTAAGTCAGAAATTGAACGGTAGACCCTAATTAAGGAAAAAATTGTGGTTTTTCTTAGTTCTCCTTTATTATATCTCCTCCTTTTTTTTTTTTGGGTGGGAAATCATCAAATGACTCCTCCCGCTCTGGGCGGAGCGAGAGGGACTGTCAGACTTTTACTGACTAAAACCCACCCGTGTTCCTTCTGTTGCCTGTGTGCCGGGGCCGCGATATCCCTTTCAGACAAACCCGCAACCCTTGGTCCTTCCGGACCCCGTCAGTTGGTGCTGACATCCCTTTGAGGCGCGCGTGGAACACAACGCGCCGTCGACCCCCGGCCTGGTCCTTATCGGACGGCGAGCTATGCATCGCTCACCGTCCGCAAGCCCGCGCCTACGGTGGACGGAAGTCAGCTCATGACTCCCGACGCCCGGGCGTCTCCTGCGGCGGCGAGGGGCGCGAGGGCGTGCAGCTTGAATCTCCCTCGCGCGCTTCGCCTCCTCCTTCGCGAGCATAACTGCTTCGCAGAAGGAGGTGACGGCCTCCCATGCACTCTCGCTCCGGACCATGGCCTGAACCAGGGCCGGACGCGAGAGATCGCCGCCGCCGATCGCCTCCGTGAGGACACGGTGGTGCTCCGCCCAAGCCGGGCAGACCTCCACCGTATGCTCCACCGTGTCCTCCGGGTGATCCACACAATGGTGACACCCGGGCGTTTCCTCCCGCTTATTATATCTCCTCCTTAATTATATTTTTTTTTAAATGTGGAATATAATTTGCTTGAAATTTCATGTCAGCAAACTAAGTAAAGTATACAGAGGCGTTTTAAACCCTTTATTCGCATAATATCAGATTCTCAAAATAATAGATTCTCAAAATATTAGATTTGCTAAATAAAATATTCTCAAAATAGCCGAAATTGTACATATAACTCGAGAAGTGCATTTTATTTATAATGAACTTTTTGTGATTCGTTCGATAAAAATATTCGGTCAACACGTAAGCGTGTTGACCGAATATTTTCATTATATGTCAACATGTATTGTCAACATAACATGACTCGGATATGAGTAATGCCATTGAACGCGCCTAAATGCGCTTTGGTGGAATTTGGGAAGCTTGCAATGCCTCACTCACGTTTGAAGAGTTAGTGACCCTCTTCACTATAATAGAAGCAATTCTAAACTCCCGACCTTTTTCCCCCCTGTCCTCAGAACCCACTGATACCAATCCTTTAACTCCTGGGCACTTCCTAATCGGACGCTCGCTAATGTCAGTACCTTCACTACCTGTGAAAACGACTAAACCCAACAGGTACCAGCTTATCGAACAAATACGACAGCAGCGTGTCACCAAATTATACCCCGGAGCCGATGGGATCTGCAGAGTAGCGGAAATCTATACTACTACCGGCACCATCAAACGGGCGGTCAATAAAATGTGCCCCCTACCTGTGGCTGATCAAGAAGAGTTGAAAGAAGATTTCAATGGCGCGGAGTATGAACGCGCCTAAATGCGCTTATCGTGAACGCACCCAAAGCGAGAGGGGCGCGCGGGGGCGACGCAGGCGGCGAGCGGGCCGGCGGCGGGCAGCGCGCGCAAACAATGCGGCCAGAAACACCGTTAGGAAGACATGTCGATCTTTAATGTCGCGATCGCGCGTGTCCACCATGTAAAGTGCCGTCTCTTTTAAAACAAGTAATAAACTAAATTGTAATGAAGTTGGGATATCTTTATTTACGTTCCCAACAGCCATAAAATCTCTTTGCTATGAGTATCTAATACTGGCAAGGTGTAAGTTTTTATTTGTTTGAGATTATCTGTCACTGTCCCTGTAATTTCTTAAAATTATTGGATTAGTGTCAATTTCAACAAATTTTGTAAATTAGTGCATGATTTTAAAATGGAGTCAAGTTCCTCTGAGGAGCCTAGCTCCAGTATCCAGAATCATTAAAAATAAAAAAAACAAACCTGCCCTTCTAAACTCCGGCTTCAAGTATAAAACAAAAAACGTTGTTGCATAACTAAATTTTATTATTATTATGAGGTTATAAATTTCAAAAAGCTAAGGTCTAAAATGATTAATGACAAGTATGATTTTATAATATAAATAAGTGTACATGGTGAACATGAAGAAATTATATGTTTAATTGGGCAGAAAGAACAATTTTTATATTTAATTTTTTATTGATGTCATACTTGACCTTTAATTAACAATGGAATTGAATAGGAATAACTTACCTACCATTAATAAATTTCAGACTTGAGTCACCTTTTTCTATTTTTTGTTTTTTTTTTTTTTTTGGTGTAAATATTGCAAAATAAAAAAGGCAAAGCAAAGTCTTGGCTTTATTATTTTGAGTGCTTGATTGTACTTTGGCTATTTTGAGAATATAATGTTTAGCGAATCTAATATTTTGAGAAGTTTATATTTAGCGAATCTGATATAATGCAAGTAAAGGGTTTTAAACAGGCCATTTGAAAACTGAAGCTGTTTTCAAATGACCTGTCTGTGACTCAATAACTTGAACTAAGAACAAAAAATACTAAAATTGATAACAGAACGATGGACGATTACTTACCTCACTGCATGTCCAGTGATATGTCGTAGAATACACGGTAGTACAACAGTATCTCCAGCGCGGGCTTCCACCGAATTTAATTCTATATTTTCCAGCCAGCTACTGTCTACACGTGAAAAAAGATGCATTGATCAGATGAAAAATTAACAACAATTTTTTTAAATTATCATCGTGTTATTAGAGAACGTTTACTAGCGTCGGTCAACAGATATGAAACATAAAGGTACATTTCCGTAGCCGACTGCAGGCGGCAACAGCAGGCGACGTGTCGCCGCGACACGACTGATTTATATGTATTTCTATGAAACCGACGTGTCGCTGGCTTTAGAAGGTATTTCATACAAATACATAGAACCCTACTGCTGCCGTCTGCGGTTGGCTACGGAATGGTACCTTAAGCAAAAGGAAACTCAAATGTTTGTTCTACAAGACTGTTAAATAATATCCGTGTGTACCTAAGCATGTTATTATATCAGCCATGCGTATTCGTCTTTGACCAGTAAACCCGGACCCACCAATTTCTGCAGACTAAATTTCAAGACAATCTAAATGCATAAAGCTATGTACGGAGACTGACCGTCTGTAGTGAGTTTCAAAGGCGGGCTAGGAGTGTCCAAGGCAACGCATGAATATTCCGCCTGTATGTCCGCTTGAGTCAGGTCCAAGCCAAGTAGGAGACCACTGGCTCCGGACACCCAACGAGGCTCTAAAACAACATGGAACTTTGTAGATTTGTTATTTATTTGAAGAAAGTAATCTAGCAATTTCATTGGCGCTAAAGTGCGTTTCATCAAATAGTTCCTTTGCCGTAATGTTGGCTCCACTATTAAACTTTATCAAGGGACCTATTAAGTAGCGTCGTAGCGTATTCGTGTTCCTTACGCTACCTAATAGGTCCGTTGTTAAAGTTTAACAGTGGAGCTAACAGTACGGCAAAGGACCTATTTGTTACTGTTGGCTCCACTGTTAAACTTTAACAACAGACAGTGGAGCCAACAGTACGGCAAAGGAACTATTTGATGAAACGCTCTCTACAAGGTTATTTTGGTGCGTGGCTAAAATCGGAACTAATGCTGCCATCTTATTTTTTGAATATATTTCAAAGTGATATTTCACAAAACAATTGCACAAATGTTTACCAACAGCGCCGTTCGCAACATTATTCTAGCGTTAACAAATCCTTTTAGCAGTGTAGGTAGGGAGGGTAGGGATTCATTAAAAAATTGTAAGTTTAAACGGAACTTGATAAACTGAGCGATAGTACACCATTTTTTTTTAACATCATCCACATTTTCGCAGAATTCATTTCCATTTTGCAATGTAAAACAAAGCAAGTGCAACTGAGGCATTTTTTCTCAATTTACGCGATTATTAAAGTCTTGTAATATTCAATTTTATCGTACCACCACTCAAATATCCAGAGGACAATGGCAGTCCATCTTGCAGCCAGGTGATGTCCACTAAGCCGACTTGTGGTGACAGTTCACATCTCAGCACCACGGCACCACCGATCTTGGCAGGAGTCAGTTGACGAGCAGCGTGAGACAGGACACTGTCTTCCACTACACAAACAACACACGCATGATAATCATATTTCATTCGGGAGTAAATAAAATAAAGTAACCAGCGTCTCTAATTCAGTAATCCCCTGGTGGATAAAACAAAGCGGTAAAGTTTGTTTGTTTCGGCAAAATAAAATAACTGTGCCTCTTTACGAAACGTAAAGTTATCCAAACAAAAATACACCGTAGTAATGGACTACTACGAAACTTTGTTATTCAAACGTAGTAAAAGAATGAACACAAAAATGGACCTCCCATTCACAATACTTTTACATTCAGAATATTAAAAATGTTCTTTTATTTACGTCCAGATTGGGGTCTGCTTTAAATCAGACAAAAATGAGGCAAAAGTTTTTAATTCTCATCTCTCAGAATTTTGACTACTATTTAGGTAGATATATTGCACTTATTTATCTAGGAGAAAGGAATAGAATATTTTTTTTCATTTAATTCGCTTTGAAGACATTATAAAAGTTCCCGTTCATTTTAATAATGCGTAACTTGAGACTTTCATAACTAGTCAAAAGAAATAACGAAACAAAAATGAGATGGAATAATAAATAAAGAAATAATTGCGTCCGACATGGCTTTGTTTGTGACGCCATCTTAAGCTTGACTCCGTCAATTTCAAGCTATATTTAAGTTTCGCCCGTTGTATAATTCTTTTACGACTTCTTTTTGTATTCAGTAAGAAATAAATTGAATTATATTGAATTGGTTTTGATTGATTGAGTTGTTTGAAACATGCACAACGCAACACACTTTTGAAAATGCCATCCGAATTTAGCAATATTTCTTCTTCTGATAATCCTCATGGATACCCTCCGTCTGGGAAGAACAGAGGGTTATTTCGGACTCGTACCGACTAAAACCCCACTGTTCCTTCTAGTGTCATGAGTCGGGGGCCCGGGAGATACTTCTACATTCGCCGCACCCCCAACTGGTATCAGCCCGCCATTTCCGACGGGCCCCATCACCAAGTGCGGCTGGTCCCAGGACCGCACGTCCTCCCATTAAGGCGCACATTCAAATCTGTGTGATTAATGCTCATGACTTCTCTGTATCAGACGAGGCCCTTGCCCTGCAGAGGAGCAATAACAGACTTGTATTATTATTAGCCTTTTAAGCTCTGGCAACACTGACGCGGGAACTGCACGCGCCGATTGGTTTATTGATTAGGAAGGCATGAGAATATTCGCGTCAGTTTAAACAACTCCATACAAACAATCGGCTAAAGCTAACATCGTCCCGCATTCGCTTCAGTTTCGCCACAGCTTCATATAACTTTTATTTGTATGTGATAAAAGTTTTTAAAGTTATGTAAGTTTCTGATTATCTCGTTATCGCGTCGTTGAAAACAGATCCTACGAGATTAAACTTATCATGGAAATGAAAAACATTGCAATACTGAAACAGGGTAAGTAAGTAAATATCACAATATCAAAGTGTCGAATACTTTCTTTGAAACTCATTTGAATGAGAATAAGCTTCCCCTGCGCCCCCATTTGTTGCCTTTCAATTTTCTCTTTGTAGTCAGCTTCATTGTAGGGGAAAATATTAAAATATGGTAAGTAAAATCTGTAACTTGAGAGCTAGTTCATGAGTTTGAAAGGGATGTTCTTACAACCACTTACGATAGACGATTGTGGAACTCGTTAGCGTGGCTTGGTTGTTCCACATTATCTGAGTTCTATTTGTATCGGAGCTCCGTAACGAAGTTCATCCAGTTAACGAGCGCACTTGAGCATTTGTTTGTCAGTCTCAATTGATTAATGTGCCTCGAAATATGACGAGAAACAAAACGTTCCAGTAATCGAATTTTGTTCATTATTCTCCGGAGAATACACCGCTCACGGCTCGTGTAACAAAATATTATTCGACATTACAAGTCATAGAAAAATAGAACTATCCCTTGTGTACAAAAACTTAATTTACGACTTCAAATAAAAAGGTAGGAATTCTGTCTTAATACAATTCACTTGTTATAGTCAATACAACATAAAGTATGAAGGCTAGGCTTACAGAAACAAAATTATTTTCAATAACAGACGGTCGGGTCCGTTATAACAAAATTATTTTCAATAACAGACGGTCGGGTCCGTTATAACAAAATTATTTTCAATAACAGACGGTCGGGTCCGTTATAACAAAATTATTTTCAATAACAGACGGTCGGGTCCGTTATAACAAAATTATTTTCAATAACAGACGGTCGGGTCCGTTATAACAAGGTTATTTTCAATAACAGACGGTCGGGTCCGTTATAACAATATTATTTTCAATAACAGACGGTCGGGTCCGTTATAACAAAATTATTTTCAATAACAGACGGTCGGGTCCGTTATAACAAGGTTATTTTCAATAACAGACGGTCGGGTCCGTTATAACAAGGTTATTTTCAATAACAGACGGTCGGGTCCGTTATAACAAGGTTATTTTCAATAACAGACGGTCGGGTCCGTTATAACAAAATTATTTTCAATAACAGACGGTCGGGTCCGTTATAACAAGGTTATTTTCAATAACAGACGGTCGGGTCCGTTATAACAAAATTATTTTCAATAACAGACGGTCGGGTCCGTTATAACAAAATTATTTTCAATAACAGACGGTCGGGTCCGTTATAACAAGGTTATTTTCAATAACAGACGGTCGGGTCCGTTATAACAAGGTTATTTTCAATAACAGACGGTCGGGTCCGTTATAACAAAATTATTTTCAATAACAGACGGTCGGGTCCGTTATAACAAAATTATTTTCAATAACAGACGGTCGGGTCCGTTATAACAAAATTATTTTCAATAACAGACGGTCGGGTCCGTTATAACAAGGTTATTTTCAATAACAGACGGTCGGGTCCGTTATAACAAGGTTATTTTCAATAACAGACGGTCGGGTCCGTTATAACAAGGTTATTTTCAATAACAGACGGTCGGGTCCGTTATAACAAGGTTATTTTCAATAACAGACGGTCGGGTCCGTTATAACAAGGTTATTTTCAATAACAGACGGTCGGGTCCGTTATAACAAAATTATTTTCAATAACAGACGGTCGGGTCCGTTATAACAAGGTTATTTTCAATAACAGACGGTCGGGTCCGTTATAACAAGGTTATTTTCAATAACAGACGGTCGGGTCCGTTATAACAAGGTTATTTTCAATAACAGACGGTCGGGTCCGTTATAACAAGGTTATTTTCAATAACAGACGGTCGGGTCCGTTATAACAAGGTTATTTTCAATAACAGACGGTCGGGTCCGTTATAACAAGGTTATTTTCAATAACAGACGGTCGGGTCCGTTATAACAAGGTTATTTTCAATAACAGACGGTCGGGTCCGTTATAACAAGGTTATTTTTCCGAGATGAGGGACATAATGTCGCTCAATGTTTAATTAAAACTTTCCTCGTCCCTCGGTGGAAAAAGTAATTGGAGTGAAAAATATTCATCTTTTCAAATACCTAATATTAAGGTTTGAAAGTAACTGAAATAGAAAATGGATGTTATGAATAGTATTAGTATTGAGTTGGTATGGTAGATGGATATACGAAGTTGCTTCTCAATACAGTATTGTTAAATAAACTGAAGCTTAGTTGAGATTTCAGTAGTAATAACCTTAACTAGTGGTTACGTGTTAACTTAACATTAATTTACAATGCTGTAATTAATATGTTCGTAGTTTTACCACACGGCTACAAATTGATCACATAATAACTTTTGAGTTGCCGACATGAGCTGTGCTAATTGGATGTTTGTACCTATTAAAATAACTGGTATTATTATGTTTAATATAAACAAACACATTGTTTACACTCAACATTGTTTTATTAAACTTATTTTGTGTATTTCTAGTCAAGTTTTTAATACAATATTAATTATGTATAGATAGGTATTATGAAGTCAAACTTACCACAAAGTGTGGGCGTGGTTACCATTATTAGCCAACTACGGGGAAGAAATATGATTTTGACCGGTATGTACTGTTACCTCATAACTTTTAAACTACTGATCATAATTTGACAAATGAGATATCGTTGGAAGCGTCTTGATTGTCCGCTGGCTGGTTATAAGCTATGTGACGTCAAATTAAATTCAATATGGCGCCCTGTAGAGGACATACAGTCATGAATAAAAATAAAAATAAACATGCCTTGTTGGGTAAATTAAAGGGTTTGACGAGCACATTACGAATATGTATATAAAGAATGCATATTACTTAAAATACAAATTACAATACCCCTTTACAAATTAGGCAATTTTTTTTTCTTTTTTTTTAAATATATATGTCTAATATTTTGAAATAGTTAAAAACAAGCAAAAGTGAGACTGCTACATACGGTGCGGCTGTAAAATTAATACTTATTATACAATAACACCTAAACAAAAAAATATTAAGCTGCTTTGTTAATACTTTATCACGAAATTATAACTCCAAAATAATTTAAATAAAAAGTAAGGTCAAAAACTAAAACCCGACCACAAAAAAATCATGCTCTTAAAGTATGAAACAATGGTCAAAAAATGGTCTAGGTAAAGCCGTGGTCGCATACCTATATACAGGCATGCAACCACTGCTTTACCTTGACCATTTTTGTACCTATTTGTTTTTTTTTTTTGTCTTGATTTCTGTCTGAAATATTTTCTTGTTTCATACTTTTTAGAGCGTGATTTTTTGTAGTCGGGTTTGAACTTTTATTTTATTCTACGTTATGTTATAACAAACGTTTTATCTTCTGCATTAAATTAAGACCAAAGTTAGTATAAATAAAGATATAATTACTAACACTTAATTAGATTTGTTGATAAATAACCCACTTTTGTTTCTAATGGCCCTGGAAAATGCCTCGAACTTTCTGACATTCCCTTTTCTTAATGAATGTTAGTAAACTAAGTTTGTAGATTATTTTTCTTTCTTTGCTCCTCGAGGGCGGTGAGGTAAGATTTTAACAAGACTTAATAGAGAATAAAAGCAGTACTCTGTGCTTATCTATGTGCCTTTAATCATAATTTGTGCCTTGCCGCCTTCCTAGCTGATATTCCGGAAACAAAGAGAAAGTTACGTTGCTGCGAACTCACTCTAATGTCATTTTTAATCCCTTAATTAAAAGTTTTTCCGTGTAAAAAAAAACCGGGAGCCGTGGGCTGTTTTTCATTTTATTCCATATTTCCCTCGCTGTAACGGAAAGTTAATTGGTCCAACTCGACTCGAAGTTGTAATTTGTTTTGCCCTCTTACCGTACATCTGTTTATTACACAAGTCTGTTGTTTACAGTTTTTATAATTTCCATTAAAGGCCTCTGAGTAATTGAGATAGAAAATATACATACTATAAATGAAGGTACGTGGAAGCGATAATCAAAATAATAAATATTTGGGCTCCCAATTATTTATTCATTACAAATTTTGCTTCACGAGGTCAAACCCTCGAATAAATCTCTTTGTTTGAATAAATAACCTTTGTTAGGACTGAAACAGGCTAATTTCGTATTATAATTATGGTAATAAAGAAACACAAGTAGTTGCAAATGGGGTATATTTGTAATCAGTTCGGATCTCAACAACGTGGGACAAATATTTATTATATTAATGGGTTGGCCTAACACGTCTGAGTAAACCGGTTTACAATTCCTATACTTAGGATTTTGTAAGCCCAATCTGATTTACGTGTCCCTTTATGTCAAAAAAATAGGAGACAATCCTTTTTGACACACATCTTCAGTGTAGGTGTAGAATATTGTTTTGCTTGACAGTTTAAGTTGTTTAGAGGTATGAGGAACAGGGTGAAAAGTACACTCATCCTCTATAGAAAAGGGAGGATCCTTCGACCAGACGGGTGTCGTGTCTGGCGGGCAACTGTCCAATGTCAACTATTGGGCAGTTGCCCAATGGTTCGAAGAGGAAGCTCGGGGCTGAATCGGGAGCTTGTATATATGTCGATCGCGCGGTAAACTCTAATTGTACGATGCAGGACTTATGTGACGTCAGGATGGTGTGTGACGTCAGGTCTTTGATGCGTAGTCCGCAAGTGGCGATGTAGATGCCGCCACAGTTGTATAACTGATCATCATTCTTCATACAATCTCCATTTTATAAAGTAGCATTATAAAACTGACCAGGTTGCAACATGACAGGTCTGGAGAGCACTGTGCCCGCGCGGTTCGACGCTCGGCACCTCAGCAATGCTCCAGCACCGCTACCAGCATCCATCAGCGACCGTCTGGCTCCAACTACTAGTCTGCCGTCGCTTAGCACGTGCCTGGTGGGACAAAACATAATTCTTTAATATCGTATTTATATTATACACCGTAACACCGAATATTTAGTTTTAGATGTAAAAAAGTATTTTGAAACTTTCTAAACGCCTTTTTTACACCTAAAACGTATACAACATCAAATTCAGTGTTATAATTGCAATTCATTATTAATATTCTAGTTCGCTAGTTAACCACATTTCCATATTGCCAAATTAATCAAAACAGCGAAATATTTGACATCTACTCGTATTTGCGACGTAACCCACTTTCAGAATAAACACTCTCAAATACGAGTATTTTTAACAAAAAATACTAATTTAACTTGTAGGAAATATAATTATCCATTGAAGCCAACAATTGATAGGAGTGCAGAATATAGTTCTGCATCAGACAGAAAATTGCTTTTAGCTAAATTGATAGCAGAAGAGTGTTATTCTGTTGAGGACGTTTGTTAATTAATAAAATGGAAGACAATGTAATTGCTCCCGCAAGGAGTTGACTGAAGGAAATGGACTGCTATGATACTCAGGAACTTTAATAAGAAACTTATAAAAGCAGTGGCCGCTACGAGTAGGTAGGTACCTATTAAAATAACTAAGTTTTAATATCATTATTAATCTAGTAGCTGACTCCTTCTGTACTATAAGTAAAAAAAAAAGATATAATAGTAATGAATCAAACAACTATTTTGCGATGCATCAGAAAACTTGTGACAGACATAAACAATATTTTTTAAGCACGTAATAAAAAATTTAAAAAAAATGTTTACGTTACTTTAATATCACACAAAATTATCTTTAGTTATCTAACATAATTTTGGACACAGCATGTCTCTCAAATGATGCACGATCAACAATGATATACTTATTCGAAAATGCACAACATGAATGAGCTTCAATCATTTTCCAAGATGATTGACATTCGATTTTATGTTTGCCCAATAAGGAAATAAGATAGATCTATGCGAGTTTTTCCTTTCTTTTGGAATAATAATAATTATGTTATTTTAGCAATAGGTCCCAAAATGGCGAGAAACTTACTACAAGTACTTAGTAAGTAAGATATTTCAAGTTGAATAAAGAAACAGTGCCTTTGTATCCTTGGAAACTTTCCTGGCTTTAAAGTTGCATAATATAGTAGGTATTATTGAAGTTCTTACAATTTCAGATATCATTTTCAAACAATTAGCCATTTTTGCTTGTAGCCACGGGGTTTCACCCGCATAAGTGTCGATCCTGTCGGAATATCGGGATGAAAAGTATTATTTGTTCTAACCGAGATCACGGTCTACTCATCTGCCTAATTTCATCCAAATCCATTCAGCCGTTTTAGCGGGAAAGCGTAACAAACAAACAAAGAAACTCACTTTCGCATTTATAATAATTATTAGTTAGGATACCACAATCTTTGGCAAAGGTGAAGCACAACAATTAGGGAAATAACAATGATACCACGTTTAGGAACTTTACGTGCCTACGATATATCAAGTTCGACATCGCTACCTCAAAGACCCTATGCATTTCTCAGTTCCGTTCTCCAAAAAACTTGAACGAATTACTGTCATCATAAGATTTCATTTCCATTCATTTGTCACGAGGTAACAGGCTCGTTTACGACCCGTCAAAACTTTAACCGGGGCCGTATCGGTCCGGAACAGCCGACTCCGATGTAACTTAGCTCGTATAAAAGTACGTTATGACGGTAATCGCCTACCGTAAAGATGTAGATACAGCTATTTCGTTAAGTAGGAACTTTTTGAGTTCATGCATTATATTGTCGTTTTAAACCTTTTACTTGCTACTTTTGCAATGAAGTTGAAATAAACTGTAGGTAAGTGCGTAAACTATAAAGAACAATATGTCTGTCTTTGAAATTAGAACCAATATATTAGAGTGAATACAGTAGAAACATTTATATTTTACTTGTTTCTCTCAAATCTAGTGGAAATTCTTCATGCACCTGGAAAAAAGTATCCAATGTGTTAAGAGGGCGTACAACGGTCCCCTAGCGCCATTCCTTTAAAAATATATTATCTCGTGACTGAGAAGGAATTATGAATAACGGTTAATAAGGACTTTCCGTAAGTGTGTCTAAAATTTTCTAATACATTTTATAAAGTTTCATATTGAGACACGAAGCAACAAAATACGATCTTATGAAAAGCGGCCACATTTCTCTAGATCGTATTTCAAGAAAGAAATCTTAAAAACAATTAGCTTTGAATAGAGAAGGATGAAATTACTTACACCGTCAGGTGGATGCTGGACGGTGTATGGTCTGTTCCAAAAGTAACTGCAGAAAATCTAAACAAATGAATCAGAAAACCTACCTGTGGATGTCAATTTATAGGGTCACTTACGAATTGAGTGCTTAGATTTGATTGTTTTAAAACTTATACTAAAAATTCTAATTAGAGGTTTTTTCATTTGACAATTAAGGTTAATTTTAAAAAACTAAAATTTTATCAACTTTTGGCGAAATGTGGGGACTACCACTGAGCCACCACTGCTGGGCTTACGAGTTGTAGGTCGTGGGTTTGAACCCAGCCAGACGCTTTACTTTGTGTAAACAATTTCATCACCACTGCTCTCAAGCCGAAGAAAACCTCACCAAAAATTCGAAAACACAGTCCACGACGATGCGGAAGAATTTTTCGACGCCGTTTTTAGTTTTTAATCGTTGTAGTTAGATTATAATTGTTTGTTATTATTATTATAATATATATTTATTGTTATTAATAATTGTTGGAAAAAGTGGTGAGATAGAAAGTCGAAACTTTCTAAATACAGATGAATGTGTTAATATAATTCCCTAAAGTGAGTGATTGCATAAGGATTCACACTGAACATGGTTTGTTTCCACATTCATATGATACTTTCGGAACAGACATTAGCAATTTCCATTCTAACTTTATTTTTAAGATTCTCATGTATCTTAAAAACTATTACATGTGCAACTAGTATAATATAGTTTATTAGTGAGGATAATGCTATAGTCTCTGTGTGTTTTAGAATCTTAGATGATAAGTCAAACTGTCAAAGATAGTCTTTACCTGCTTGAAATAAATCCTTAAAACACACAAGGATTGTCAGTATTCTAAGTCAGTCTGCCGTAACTTCATTTACGGGAGTTGCAAACTTCATAGTAACTTAATTTGTGACTCGTTGTAACGATAGGCCGTAAAACCGAGGGTAATGTACGAGAACAAATTACTTTACCGGCTCACAGTCGTGACTCAATCATATTAATTAAAGTTAAGTAGTTTATCTGTCGTTTGGTTTTAGCACAGAAATGAGAAAAGAGAAGAAAAAATATAGTAGAAAATGAGGAAGAGAATGGTCAATGATGTTTTATTTTGCATGAAGAAACAGTAATTTATTTTTATGTTTATTTGGCTTGTTTTATAATGAATCAAAATGAAAAATTAATAACATAAACACAACAAACATAACATTACACCAATTTTCCCGAAGCGTTAAAAAAAATAAAGATTTCATTTAAGTTACGGTTAACAAAGCTGTACCTATAGGACCTACACCACCCACATTTCGCCAGTTATGTCCCATGTAATAGGGGGTGAGCCTATTGCCTCCAACCGGGCACAAATCCAGGTTCCGGGATGCTACTTAGAAATCATAGATTAATTAAAGTGTTTTAGAGGTTTGAGGCACAGGGTTCATTCTCATTAGAAAAGGGAGGATCCTCCGACCAGACGGGTGTCGTGTCTCGCGGGCAACTGCCCAACGATTGATGTCACGCGGTAAACTCTAATTGCGCGATGTATGATTTGTGTGGCGTCAGGAATTTGTGCGGCGTCAGGTCTTTGATGCGTAGTTCGCATGTGGTGATGCAGATGCCGCCACATCACCCCCCTCCGGAGACCGGAGGTCGATAGTGTGCTGAGTCTTGTATCTTGCTATGCTTCACAGTGCCAGCTGTGGTTCCAGTGAGTCGGAACCGGGTGCCGCACAGTTCGCGGTGAGTCGGAACTGTTTGTGGTGATTTCTTTGATTGTGGTGATTGCGGTGATTCCCCAGTGAGTCGGGGTGGCGCTGCGTCATGATCCAGTGAGTCGGATGTGGTACAGCGCTGGGTTGTGGCTGACTGCTGGCGTCGACCAGAAAACGGTAGAATGGGCTCTGTAAACTCTAATTGCGCAATGCAGAATTTTGTGACGTCAGGTCTTTTATGTTTAATTCGCATGTAGTGATGTAGATGCCGCTGTTTAATTCCGTATATCACGACAAAAATCTTATAAGATGAAAACCAGATAATTATTTTACATAATAAACACACTACCTGTAAATTTTACTCTCCTACACTCCCTGTAAATTTTCCTTGTATAAATTCACGTAAACTGGAAGTTTATGTAACTTTTATCAGTGCTATACTTAGTTACCTAGTTTATTTAAGGAATACATCTTATAACTAGGGCTTTATCAGTACTTTTGGATTTGATCGTAATTTTATATTCAACTTTCATAAATGCCTAGCGTTTTTTTATGCTTCAATATTATGCTATTTCCATCACATCAAAAATAAATACGCAAACACGTTACGGAACATACGTTACGTGATCATAACTATGAAGAGTCCCATTATATTCAATCTTTTGCCGTCATCGCGCCGTCTGCTCCCTGACAGGTTATCTTCACACGTTCCGATATTCGATCATTGGCAATTTTCTGCTGACACAAACATCCTATATAACTTTGTCTACCTACGTATTGATATGGAAATCTAATTTTCTACTCCAATGTTTTGGTTATTTTGCTGTAGTTATTTTCCGAAATAAAATTGGAAATGACATGAGGATATCATTTTAATAATTTTGTTCAAGTTAATTCTACGGAAAATGGTAATATGGATTTATTGTCGAGTTATGTTTGGCTTACTTGAGGCCATGTGTAAGATCATATAACATAATTTACAGGCTACATTAAATTCAGCTTATTGTCTTATACCCGGCCCGCGAAATTCATTTCTTTTTTTGCGTTTTCTGCTATGAAATCAATGTTTCTCGGAACGACGCTGAACTGAGCCAATATTGTACGTTTCATAATGAGATCTGGGCAATTTTTTAAATGGAATTCTGTCTATCGTTACGTCTATTTGCACAACTTCAATCACTACTCTCTATTTAATTCTTGCGTTAACTTTGTATCTTAATGAAAGAGTTTCAATGCGTAAGCAATTTATCTAAGCGGAAAAATACGATACAAAGAAAACACTTTAGAGGTGTTTTTTTCCATTCCGCGACAAGTTTCATTCGGTAATTTTAAGTCTGGTTACCACGAACACACTTCGTTGAGCTATCTTCACGAATAAACCTTAAAGTAAGTTCACAGGTGAGATGTTCAAAGTTTCCAGCTCGACGCGAGTAAACAACGCCTTGTTACTACTTACTGCTGACACGAGTTGGACGTGATACGTGAAACTAACCCAAACTACGTTTATTTTGCCGAACTGAATATAGAAAATGACCCTTATGTCTTCGCAGGGAGCTGTGCAAGGTTTAGTTCAGCTTACGCTACTTGGCGACTCGACGGTAACTTGCTACTCCCACTCAGTATGCGAAAACTTTGCCTCGACATTGTGTCATATCAAAAAGACTTTATTATTCTTGGATTTTAATGCGGCCAGAGGGCCTTGATACTTCGTGAATAACGTAATATCCCCTCTGTTGCCAAGGGACCAAACATAATCACGCTGATAATGGAATGTCGAATCACGTTAAACGAGATCCCTCTCGTCTAGCCACTATCAGCTATGTAACAATAGATTCCATTAGCGTTCAAACAATTGGGCCTGGCACCTAAAGTATTAACTGATACTTTGTACTAAACCAACCTCTGGCGAATGTTTAACCGAGCTTAAAATGAGTACATTCATCCAGAGAGCGGCGGTGAGTATTTTTCCAAGATTTCTTTTAAACAAATAGTCTTGCTACGATATAAGATACTTGAAACGCGTGCGCTTGATATCGTTGAAAAAATATGGTAGCGTGAGAACGTGCCGTGGCCATTTATCGCTGTTCGCTCGCTATAAGTCAACTGTCACCATAATCGTTTGTTTCAAGCTCACTTTGCCGTCGCCGGGAGTGGAGTGTATGGCAATTGAGAGTTACTTGCACGTTACGCCGAACAAGCGTCTTGTTACATTTCTACAGAATAAGTGCCCTACATAATATATTATTTGCGGAGATGGGAATTGTTTTAAGGATTAAATCAGTTTCACCAGTGCTCTGATATATTTTCTTGAACTCCTGCTTCACATTTTGAAGTTGAACTGTATTCCCATTCAATTAACTTTTTATTTTCTTGTTACAATCTTCTTAACATCCATCCATTCATCAATTTTTTCCTTCCATCCAAAATCATTTGTATTATACTGAATAAAAATCTGGACGGAAATGTTGACATTGTTTTTCTTACAAGTAGTAAGAGGCAACTGCTATGATCTAAAAAGATAACAGACAACATCTGTAAGACTTATGAAAAAGAACATAATACTTTATATGCTAAAGTTGCATACGCTCTCACAATAGGTTAAACTTGTAACTATTACAAAATCCGTTTTATTCAATACTCTGTCGCTACTTTCGCTGAAATCCGTGCACGGGCGAAGTTTCCTTGCCTTTGAGCATTCGCAATGTAACACAGCACGTCATGCTCCTAACAACTGTCGAAATAGTGAGTTTGCTTGTAAATTATTGCGCGTACGTCGTCAACAACGTTGGAAATAACATTTAAACTAGCAGCAAAAATAACTAATAATCAAGAAATATTGGTTGTTATTTATGGTTTTATTCACACACCTATTTATTTTGGGTTTGCCCGACTAGTTTCAAACCATCTCAAACGGAGTTCTTTCTCTAATACCTACGTGAGTAAACGGTAAGTATGTCTTTAATAAGTATGAATGTGTGAGTTAATACTAATAAAAAAATACGGAGGAGCTCGTGGCTAAGTAATAACAGCTGCATGGGTCGATCCATCAGGTTAAGCTACGCTTGCCGGGGTCGGTCCAGGGATGGGTGACCATCTTTACATACCGAGACTCCTCCGTGCCTCGGAGAGCACGTAAAGCCGTTGGTCCCGGCTATCATTCGTGGATATTTGACGGTTGTTACGAGTCGTCAGAAGCCCGAAAGTCTGCACCAGTCTTACTTAGGGGTATCGTATTACCCAGTTACTGGGTTGTGGAGGTCAGATAGGCAGTCGCTCCATGTAAAATACTGGTATTCAGCTGCATCCGGTTAGACTGGAAGCCGACCCCAACATCGTTGGGAAAAGGCTAGGTAGGCAGTGTGAGTTTATACTAATAATATAAATTCGACAGTATTTTTATGTCTTTCTGTTACCCTTTCACGGCTGAACGGATTTCGATATATTTTGGCACACAGGAACTATGACCTAGGTTAAAACATTGAATACAAATTATTCCGCTGGTACGTTCTTGTGGAATACTTTCTGACCTTCACGTTGGCGAAGCTGCAGGCATAAATAAATAATTCGGTACATGATATGTACGGTATCTATCTATCCAATGCGGCATAAGACTTATAAGATCGGTTACTAATGTTATTCCAATTACTAACGTCGGTATTACGTATCTAGACAAGTACATCAACATTCTCATGCTGAGAAATTTGGTAAAGCGTGAAGTTAGCGAACACTGAAGACTTTAGTAATTGCGCCTTGGAAGTGTATCGGAGATCGACAAAGTTTTCAACTCAACACATAGGTAGGTCTCTCACACGTCTTCGCCTCAGAACTTACCCTTAACGGACTCCGATCGGAAACTCAGCTAATTTATTACTGGCACTCCTCAGGGAAACTACGAATTAGTTACCCAACACATCATTTTGTGACTGTGTTGTTACTGTGATAAAGTAGCCTTCGCATAAAACGTTAATTGAGTATTGGATTAGTTTTATTTGCTATTCAGTAAGATGGACGTAAAATGAATGTTTAGAGTCTTTGTGATGTTTGAACGTTTGGCAATAATGTTGTGTATAATTTCGTTAACAGTATTATCGTCGCCATATATTTATAGAGCGCCCAAAACCCGGGCAGGGTATTATTTATAAAAAGAGTATGAATTTTATAACAAGGAACTACATACAGCTCAAAAGTGAAGAGTGATAAACGAGTTTTTTTTTTTTTTCAATAATTATATTTAGTTAATTGACTCAGGTGTGACTTTGCGGAAATCCATTATAAAATACAATAGACGACGTATATTTAGTAACCTAATCCGCTCAACTGTTCTTAAAAAGTCATGAAGAACGCTTTAAGAAATCGAAACGTGTTTCACCTCTCAACGAGGCATCCTCAGGATGACGATTGACTTGATCAGTGCGATAAGGGGCTGCGAACAATCGTAACGCCTCACCACAGGTCACCTTTGTGGGCCGAGCAGTAATCCTATATAATTGGGGTTGCCGGGCGAAGTGGCTCGCACTGTTCTCGACGCTTGACGTGGCAATACGTCATGTCCGGGTTCGCAACAAGTCAATCGTCATCCTGAGGATGCCTCGTTGAGAGGTGAAACACGCGTCGATTTCTTACAGGTTCCTTTATGACTCTTTAAGAACAGTTAAGCGGATAAGGTTACTAAATACGAGTATACGTCGTCTATTGTATTTTATAATTATAGTTAATCACCAATCAATTACAATCACTATTGTCTTAATGCACTTTCAAAATAACTACAAAGTATTAAGTATAATGCTAAAAAACTTTCACTATGAAGTTTTTAAATGTCTCCTCAGTAAAGTTTGCGAAGTCGCCGGCACACTTACACAAGGCCTTATTAAAAATACAAAACTCGTCGAGTCGCTTGCCGTTAGTCATTAGACACTGTGGAAGTAAAAACTTTGGGACACCCGGTGCTTGCTTAATGTAGATACATTTTTCTTGTGGAATTTCAACCGAGATTAATTGACACAACTTTGTCATAAGCTTTTAGGGATGGATGTCCTACTTTGCGGAAGCATCACTGCTCACTTACTTTTAATTAAATACAACCGTATTTTTATATTTTGTGGGGAGAAAAGTATCTTAATTATTAGAAACATTAATAAATATTCTAAAACCGAGAGTGGAGTCGTATTTTATCGTAACTAACTTTTTTATTAACATAAGAATACATGTATAAGTTACTTGAGAAGCTCTAAAGACTCATGCTCCGCGTGCAGAGAAAGGCTACGATAAATAAAGTGTTAAAAACCCTATTAGCATTTTTTGGCCTTCCCATAAGACAAATTACTATTCTACTCGTATATCTCTACAAATTCTATATCTCTCCAAATTACTGTTCTATATATCGATAAACTCTAGATTACATGTTTAGGACTTAGGACAGTATCGACTAAGACCTAAATAAGTAATCTGGAATCATAGATCGAAGCCTATATACTGTCTTATCTGTCTGTGTATGTCTTTATATAGACTCAATACATAAACAGATATTTAATGCAGCATCTTCCTCTAAGGGCCGCGTCTTACCGGAATGGCAGCGGCCGGCATCGGCTGCCAGCGGCCTCCGGCGTCGCCGCTGCCGGCCTCTCGCGACCTTTCAAGCTGTTCAAGCGATACTGGTCTTTTAAGTATGTAGATAAAGTTTAAAATTATTTCACATTGAAAGTGCTCGCCACGTCGCTGCCGGCCGCTGCCATTCCGATGTGACCCGACGCTAACTGCTCAGTTAACTAAATTAGCGAGTTTCGTAATTAATATCTAAGACAAATTCAAGACAAATATTCAACTAGTAAGAACGCGTGTTCCTAAGCGTAACGAAGGCATTCGCCTGGGGTGCTCGCAGTAAATATTAACTTGCTCACTCCGGTATCGCTTTCTTGTGAAATATAGGTGAAGTTAGAGTAGTTTATTTAATGGAGCCGTCGCCGACTTTCGCCTGTAGGTACTACTAACACCCAATCCCGAAGCAATCTAAAGACCGATCAGACGATCAGTCGTTCTAACTCCCGAGAGTATGCCGTAAAATTAGATACAAAATAACGCTTGGATAAAGTAGTGTCAATGTGTCAACTATATATGTACTTGTGTACCTTTTTTATTTGTAATTCATTGGTCTTTTTAATATTTTCTATTTCATTTATATACATATAATTTACATTTTTTAATTTTTTTATAAAAACAATAGAGAAAACAAAAATATTTAAAAATAAAAAAAATTGTAGGCCACCGGTATCGGGGACAGGGTCCAAGCTACCGGTGGTCAGGGCTCCTGAGAGAGGAATCTAGAAGTACCGCTTTCTGATTCAAGCCCATCCAGCTGCCTAACGAGAGCCTCATCAGGTGTTGGTCGAGGCTCTTGGCTATTATGCCATTGGCCGTCACGACTATCGGCACAATGACTGCTGCATCCACACCCCACATGTCGACAACCTCGCGAGCCAGGTCAAGATACTTAATCTGCTTATCTTTTTCAGCTTTCACGAGGTTCTCGTCATGCGGAACCGCTATATCAATAATCATTGTGCGACGCTCTAATCGATCTATCACCACTATGTCTGGCTTATTGTCTCATATATTTTTATTATTATTATCACCTCTAAATCGGAACACCTGTCATCTTATCTCTTCACCACCCTTGGTTGACTGGTAGAGAATGCTTAAGGCATTAAGTCCGCCTTTGTATCCTTTATATATATTATAGTAAATATGTAGGTACGTGTATTACCAGTCTATAGACTATATATGTACTTGTGTACCTATTTTATTTATAATTCATTGTTGTCTTTTTATTATTTTTTGTTATTATTATCTCATCTAATTCGGAGTACCTGTCATGTAATCTCTTCACCACCCTTGGTTGACTGGTAGAGAATGCCTAAGACATTAAGTCCGCCTTTGTACCTTATTGTGTGCGAGAAGTTTAAATAAATAAATGTATTGGAGATATTTAAGTAAATGTATTTATTTTGTCTTCCCAGGTCATTTAAATTTTCGAATGAATACTACATATAAAATGCAACTAGCACGTTTTTATGAGGAAAAATATATTTACATTTTCTTTAAGATTAACTAAAAGTAGTTTACGGGTGACCTCGTAATCCGAAGTTCTGAGATTACAGTATATTTTTCGCCTTCGCCTTCTCAGTATATTTTTGAAAATCTTTTATATACCCATAAAAATATAAAATTGTATAAAAAATACAGTGATATCCATAAGATAAACACTAGGAACAAACACAAATTTGTAGTACCTACAACAAGGCTCAAGAAAATAGGTAGCTCGTTCAGATGTCAATGTATACGCTTTTACAATAAACTCCCAAGCCACGTACAAGATCTAAGCCTTAATAAATTCAAATCATTCATTAAACGTAAGTTGTGCCAGAAAGCGTTTTATACCATTTAAGATTACGTTGAGGACAAACAGGCCTGGGATTAAGCTGCTCCAATTTTTTTTATTTTTTTTACAGTTAGAAATTTGGTTTTTATTTTTTTTATTTTTTTCAATCATTTGTACCACTATATGAATATTTACTTTGTGAAGTAAGTTCGTTTGTAAGTAAGTTTTATATTAGCGAGTGAGCGTGAGGACTATGTGGATCATACTTTTTTTTTTTTTCTCAGTTATTGTTAATGATAATCTGGCAGTTTGAGTACTTTATGTGGCCTACCCAAATGTCCTTTCTTTGGTATTGTTCGTCGAGTCGTTGAACTCCTTAAGTTCTGAGTTGAGCAAATGCGTGCACTGACTGGACAGGTCCACTCAAATCTGTATAATTCTTTCCTCAAAAGACCATTCGAGACACAAATCTACATGGTCCTTCAATGATCTGACCAAGACTATTTCTGGGTTTTATATACACATTGACATTAAAGAATTTTAAATATACAATGACATGAATATTTACTTTTTAAAATATTATATTGTTTTAATAATTGTGAATGTGAAGACTATGTGGGTCATTCCTTTTATTTTATTATTTAGTTTTTATCACGGTCTGGCAGCTTGAGTAATTTATGCGGCCTATCCAAACGTCCTTTCTTTGGTATTGTTCGTCGAATCGTTGAGCTCCTTAAACCCTGAGTTGAGCTGCACGGTCACTGACAAATGCGTGCACTGACTGGACAGGTCCTCTCAATCTGTGTGGTTCTTTCCTCAAAAGACCATCTCAGACACCAATCTACATGATCTTCACATGATCTGACCAAGATTATGTCTGGACTTTAAAAGAGACTGTGACCTCTGAGTTTGTTTCGGCCTTTCTTCTCGGAGTAGTCAGATAGGAAACGCCGACCTCATCTAGTTTAAAAAATATGAAGGACGTGTAAATGTAAAAGTGTTTTGTCCAAACCCACTTACAGAAATAAAATCATTTATCATTTATCATTTACAGAAAAATTTCAAGCTTAGTATTAAGTATTATATTGTTATTTTTATTATAGTAACAAAATATGGACATTTAAATAATCAGAATTAAATGATTTTTATTTTTATTTCATTAAATTAATATTACTTATATTATAATTTACCCACTTTGGGTGAACTAACAAATATATTAGTATCGCGGCATACTTTCACCAATTTATAGGTTTTATCGGTAATGTCATAAGTATTTCCTATATTTTCATCTAACAATGAAATGAGCAATAATTGGGAATTTGGGTCGAACAATTTTAATGGAAAACCATTTCGTACGTCATACGGTCTAAAATGCTCTGGCGTGTTAAAAATGTAATAGTCCAATGTGCAACGAATTGGTCAATCGGGGAATTGGCAATATGAATACAAAAAGGACAATTTTATTGCGATTGATTTATAGCTTTCGTTTGTAGTGGGTTAGCAATAGGCAAATTGCAATGTCAAACATTAATCTGACAACAAAACTAATCATCAGTAAAGTGCTTTAGCCATCAACCAATGAAATCAGAATATAACTCTCGTAGACCATGGCTACGAAACTCGTACTATGCGGCTACGAAACTCGTAGCAAGCGGCTACGAAAATCGTAGCATGCGGCTACGAGAAAATTACAATCTGTAAAATAATCGTAATAACCCATCTACGAGTACTATTCAGAAATTAGTATTAGTATGAAATAATTTGGATAATGGCTAAAAGCGATTTTTAGAGCGTGTGCTTTTAATTCCCTGTAGTGTTTATTAATTTTAATTTCCTTATCTAAAAATCCTCTAACTATAAAGAAGCTTAACAGCCAAGTCTTACCGCAATCCTGGTATAGTAGTGAGTAGCTGTCCTTCAGCGGTGACCCAATGCACGTCTGGAGGTGGATGACCGGTTGCCCGACACAACGCATGTGCCCCACGTGTGGCGGGCCACAATACGCGCGCGGGCGGCTCTGTGACGAACCGCGGCCGCTTGTCGCTTGCTCCCACCGCTTCTAACACTGCCACGGTGATGAGCATCCATGGCAGCGTGTACTCTGTAAAAAATGTTATTCAGATTTATTATACGAATATCCTGGCAAATTAGTCTAAACTAATATTATTAAGAGGTAAAATGGTTTGTAAAAAGTAGTCTCTGGAAGCACTGTCATCATCTACCTTTTCCCAACTATATTGGGGTCGGCTTCCAGTCTAACCATCCAGTTAGCTGTATCCACAGCTGAATACCAGTATTTTATATGGAGTGACTGACCTCCACAAGCTAGTTACTGGGTAACACGATACTCCTTGGTAAGACTGGTTGTCCGACTTTCGGGCTTCTGACGATCCGTAACAACTGTCAAAGATCTACAAATAACAGCCGGAACCAACGGTTTTACGTGCTTTCAGGCATGGAGGGGTTATTATGTAAAGATGGTCACCCATCCACGGACCAACCGCGATAAGCGTAGTTTTTTTTTTCGATTGCACCGTTCGCCTGTTTTACTTAGCCACAAGCTCCAGTCTCGTGAAGCACTGATACGATTTAAAAAAAAAACTTTCACTGGAAGAAATTTACACTTTTGCCATAAGAAATATTTTATTTTAAAATACGCGGACGAAGTCGCGGCCACAGGCTATTTTATTATAAATACTAGCCTGTTACTGTCCCACTGCAGGGCAAAGGCCTCTTCTCACACAGAGAAGGCACGAGCATTGATCACCACGCTCGCTCAATACGGGTTGGTGATTTCAGACTTATATTAACTACAAGTCCAGGTTTCCTCACGATGTTTTCCTTCACCGATGTCAGTAATGTCCAAGATAAACTCAGAAAGTACATATGAATTGAAAAAGTCACATTGGTACTTGCCCGGATTTGAACCCACAACCTCGTGCATGAGAGGCGAGGCCTTAACCACTGGGCCATCACGACTCGCACTTTATTATTAAGCATAAAAAAATATACCTACGCTCTCCTAACAACGTGAAAATATTATTACGAGTAACCATATATTGAACTCTAGGTTTAGCAAGATAAGATTCCCATTAAGTTTGATACCGGTAATAAAGAAATTGAAAAAATTGTGGTGCTCATCTACGTCATGCTGTTTTCAGCATGACGTAGATGAGCACCACTTTTTTACTGTAGAAACTATTGAAAAAATACGGGAAAATTTCGTAAAGATCCGAATGCCGAGGAAGTTAAAGTAATTAAGAAAATGCGAGAATAACGCTAGAGTAGCTGACGAAGAGAGACGGGCAAAGCGAAAAAGACAAATTACGAACCGCGTAATACTAAAATCGTGAGTCGGATTAATTTCAAGTTGGTCGGTTTTTTTGTTTTTCTTTTTACTGTACAAGTATCTTACAGATAACATTTCTCCAAATGCCCTAATAATACTTTTCACTATATTATTCACTGTATAGCATTATCAGCTATAATGTTTTTATATTTATTTTTGCCAGTGTCAGCGCCTGCGTCTCTTTACTTGTCTATTCTATTCTATTTTTCTCTATGGCATTGGTGCCGATGTCGACTTTTTACAGCGATGCCATAGCATAGAGTACCATAGACAAGTAAACATCGGATGCTCACACACGGATTTCAAATTTTACTATAATATACATTAAATATTTTATTTTTAGTTATTTCACACATCTATTATTAATTTTATTTTATTTATGATCTATTTCTGTATCTATCCGTGACATCACTGCGGACCCTATCTAATACCAGCGCTGCAACACTTATTTTGTTTGCAGCAGTGATAGCCTAGTGTGTGACCGTCGGACTGCCAAGTCATAAGTCTCGAGTTCGAACCCAAGGCACGCACCTCTCACTTTTCGGATTCATGTGCGTATTGTATAATAATTATCAGTTGCTACAAAAACGGTGAAGGAAAACATCGTCAGGAAACAAGCATGTTTTTTTTTTTTTTGTTTGGGAATTATCAAATAACTTCTCCCGCTCTGCGCGGAGCGGGAGGGCGTATCACTCTTACTGACTAAAACCCACCCGTGTTCCTACAGTGTTGCCTGTACGTTGCCAGGGGCACGGTATCCCTTTTGGACTTTCCCGCGACCCGGCAGGCATCATTCCTAGTGGACAGTCAGTTGTGCTGATATCTCTTTGAGGCGCACGTAGAACACAACGCGCCGTCGACCCAGGCCTGGTCCTTATCGGACGGCGAGCTGCCCATTGCTCACCGTCCGCAAGCCTGTGCCTACGGTGGCCAGGAATCGGCCTGTGATTCCCGACGTCCAGGGCGTCTCCTGCGGCGGCTAGGGGCGTGAGGGCGCGAAATTTGCCTCTCCCTCACGCGCTCCGCCTCCTTCTTCGTGAGCATTACTGTTTCGCAGAAGGAGGTGACGGCTTCCCACGCCCTCTCACTCCTTACCATGGCCTGGACCAGGGCCAGATGCGAGTGATCACTGCCACCGATCACCTCCTCAAGGACACGGCGGTGCCCAGCCCAAGCCGGGCAAATGCCTGAGAGATATTTCTCGACGGCATGTGAAATAAAGTCAGAGGATGGGCCTCTGACTTGGTTTCACATGCCGTCATGGGCGGCATCAAAACTCTTGACACCAGGTTAGTCACTAACCAAACAAAAAGAAGAATGGCACAGCATAATGCTGAGATGGGCGCCTTTTGGCCTCGTACTACAGGACTTTCTGCTTTATTTTCATTTTGTTTTTGTTTTTATTATTTATGTTTCTATGAGTGTGTTAAGTTTAATTTGTGATCTCCTGTGCGAGTCCCAATAAATACTTTTTCTTTCTTTCTTTACATTTCTAAATAAAATATTCTTATTAATACTAAGGATTTTAAATAACCTTTTTAGTATAATTTGATTCCTATGAATAATTTAATGTTAAAAGTTAAGACTCAATAGTTAAATGAGACTTCTCTAGACTTCAAAGAGTATTATACTCGTAAGATTTTCTTCGAAATAAAAACGGTATGGGTACTTAAATTCAATTGAAAAAGGTTTTAAAGCAAGATAGAGTTTGTATTTAAATCATATTAACTTAACCTGTCCTTTTCTGACCCTAATGACCGCATACAGTTTCAAAGTGGACTCACTCGTCTTTGAAGTAAAGGATTGCTAATTAACACCTCGAAATCTTCGGATTTTGTAGTGTTGTTTAAAGAATTACTCTCATGGAATTACACCAACTAAACTCATTTAGCTTATATTGAGGCCAAACTTAGGCCCGTATTACAGAACCTCACTCAAGACTCAAGCATTACTTAAAACTAGTTTCAACCAATCAAAAGGCTTTAAACGAATTTTAAATAATGCTTGAAATTTGAGTGAGGTTCTGTAATACGGGCCTAAGATATAAACATTCGCAAAATAACGGACTCAATTAATTAACTAACTTCCAACGATACATTAATCATAATTATAAACCTGCCAGAAATACGAAAACAGTTACGAAAATGTTTGTTTCAAAAAGTTAGTTTTAATTTCCTCTGGCGCGTTTTAACATTCTGCATCTACGTGGCTCGAAGTCTGAACATAATCCATCAAAAGTGAACCAGAACGAATCAACTCCCGGATCGAACGCTGAGTCGCGTTTTAAAACTTTATAAGAGAACGCTTTGTATAATATTTGGAGTCAGCACTTTTCACTGTAGTAAATTGCACTGCCCTTTTAGTTCAAGTTATAGTTAGACTAATATTTTATGAAGGTTTTTTCAGTAATAGGCTCAAACCAAATAAAAAACCAAGACATAGCGCTGCGAACAATACAGTGAAGCATGCCTAAACTACACCTCCGCTCTTTGCATACACGCTGACACGCACACATTTAATAAATAAATAAATTTACAATCAAACTGTGCACACACAAACTACACCTCCGCTCTTTGCATACACGCTGCACGCACACATTTAATAAATAAATAAATTTACAATCAAACTGTGCACACATGAGCACACACAAACTACACCTCCGCTCTTTGCATACACGCTGACACGCACTCTTTAAATAAATTAATTAATTTACAATCAAACTGTGCACACATGTGCACACACAAACTACACCTCCGCTCTTTGCATACACGCTGTCAAATCAAACTGTGCACACATATTTACGAAACCGGCCCCAAGTCACTGTTGACAGCGCTATGTCTTGGTTTTTTATTTGGTCTGAGTTAATAAGTCGAAGTTTAAGGGTTACCAGTAAACGACAAGAGACCTAGAAACGAAGGATGGATTGTGTGTAAAATAATATAGCTCAAAATGAGTGAATAAGGAGATAACTGCTATCGAAGTCGTATGGAAGAAGACTGGCTGCATGGACCACAAATATTTTGGAATTAGGACAAGAGGTGATGAAAATGCAACAAACATTATGGGTACAGTACGACACAACTTAGATGTAGCATAAATTTGAAAATATTCAATAATTCATTTCAATTTTACGAATGTATTTGGTTATATGACTTTACAAGTTATTGCGTTTTCGTAAAGATCATTTTCACCTAAAGCAGTAATAAAGATTGGTGATTTAAAGGCGCACTCAGTTCGGATGATGTTCGGATTTACGAATTTTGCCAATGCTACATCTAAGTTGTGTCGTACTGTACACGAGGTTCAGCACCACCCCCTCCTCTTTTAAGTACCTATGCTAGCGCAAAGTTATGTTGATTTTCTACGTTTTTTAAGATTTAGTATCGTTGTCGTTCATAGTGGGTCATAACATAGATCAGACTGCGTGAACGTCTATCGTATCTGACGGTATATTTACTACCGGGCTGTGACCCACTTGCCGGGAACATCGCTCAGCTTTTAAAATGAGATTTTTAGTTTACAAACGGGTGGTGTTATAGTGCAAAATAAATTAAGTTTTTTTTTTGTTGTCGATTTTGATATTATAAATTAAAGTCGCTTTTGGTATCTGTCTCTTTGAACTTAAGTAAACTCAGCATGTACGGTATACATAACTAGCGATCCGCCCCTGTTTCGCAAGGTCTTTACGACTTTAAAATTAATCGAAATTTCTTTAAGTATTATATGTAAGTTTAATATTTAATAGAAGTAATGTATGTGCAGATAAGCCTTCCGGAATAAATTATCTGAATGATAGTGAAAACCGCGTCAAAATACTTTGCGTAGTTTAGAAAAACAACGCGGTAACTTATGGGCGACTTGATTTACGATCATAGTCACTGGTTTACCTATCGTGTATATAGTCACTGATCTTTTCTTCCCTATGACCTCACTAATGGACAGACAGGCCGAGACCCTTGGTGTATACGTTTTCGTTTCTAATTTCACGTTTGGACGAGTTGTTTTTGACCCAATGCTTAGGATCTGCCTGTCGCTGGCAGTTCGCATCATCAGCAATGTTAAAACCCTCGATGTTATTTGACTTTCCGTAGAGTCCTTATCAAACAGTTATTAACTAAAGGCTACATTATATATTAATAATGACCGTAACATAATATCGTACATGCAAATTCATGCAAAAAGAGGTTGTGTTACTCTGCTGAGCAGAAAAATTGAATAACATAGTTAGAGTATATGTTCCATCTTTAGTTTTAGTCAATTGCCTTATCCAAAAGATTTTGAGACCATGCAAAAACGAATGTTAAGTATTAAACCCAAGGGAATTCAAGCTATTCCTGAAAGCTTTCAAATTATGTAAAACTATTGCAAAGTAAGAAGCGAAAAGTTTTAGTACTCCTGAGATTTACGCTTGTAGCTATTATAATAATTTTCGTAAAAAGATACATAGTAACATTATTTTGACATCATATTAAATTTAACTTTTATCTTTAAAAAAAAGAACTAACGTTAAAAAATTAAGATTCATCAATCTCATACTACAAACTCACCAAATGAACTATTATTGTCCTAAATCAAAATTAAAAATATATATGCAAGTAAAAAAAAAAAACATTAATTAAAGTTACAACAAACCTTTCATTATTTTCGCAATCACTGAACACCACTTTCCGAACTATCCAACTAAGTCATGATTTTTAAGTCATAATAAAAATCCACATGCCTTACGCACTGCAGTTCCAAGGTCATTTTATTTTACAAACAACACAATTTTTAAGCATGCTTTTTCCCGTAGATCGTTCGAAGTTTTCCCTCCAAAAGTGGCAAGGGAATGAACACGTGTTGCTCGAGCAGCGTTCGCACGAGGACTGGGCGCTCGACTTGAATCCCGCCCTCGAGTAATCGACTGCTCCCAACTGATACGCTTCTCTACTCAACTTAATAGAGACTTAAGTTTGATTTTATGCTCGAATTGGAACGCCCTCGTGGTCAATCTGCTTTAACTTTTGAATAATTATACCGAATAGTTTGAAATACGTAATTAGTAGTGAATTTTCGTTTCACAACTCTTCAACTCTATTGAGGCCGTTACTTTGATTTTCAAATTGTAGGAATAATATTACCATTCCGTCCAAAACGGTCGTAAAATTATAACACTGGACTAAAGTATTACAGCCGATTACGCAAAATATAATTATTCCTACTGTGGAAAGGTCATAAAAGTCGGAAAAACAAGGTAATAAATAAAATTGGTTGATTTATTGATTGCAGATTTTGCTAGTAACAAAATTAAATTGTGATGTCATCGCACTACTCTGGGGACTCGATGTGCGCAATCAACATGTTTACTAGAACAGACAAATTAATGCTGAATTTCAGCATCGAAGAGTGATCAACTGATCATATTATAATGATTACTTTTAAGTGTGCATTATGGTCCGATAACAATGTTATCGTATATCATTTGGTTTTTTGGTGTGTAAAGGCGATAAGGCCCATTTTCCTGTAATAGTACCCGAATGACGGAAAATAATCATTTGAAAATCAAGCTCTGAGTTTTGCACAATACCAGTTGATAATAGAAAAACCGGCCAAGTGCGTGTCGAAATACGCACAATGAAGGGTTCCGTAGTTGAGATGAATTTATCCCAAGAACAAACTTAATATTGTGGTTGAAAAACATGTTCTCCCATACATTCCAACTGCTAATGTAAGTTTGTACGCACAATAGTGAGAGTTATACCATGTTATTTTAAGACCATAGACTTCTATAGATTTTCCTGTAAAGAACCATTCCCTGTTGTTTTTTTTTTTTTAATTTTAGGCTCAGTAGTTTCGGAGATAAGGGTGGAAATGGTCAACTTTAATAAATTTTCTTAAATAACTTTAAAAGTATTAATTTTAAAATTATGATAAAATATTTGCGATATTCACATTCTGCCCTTTCATTTTATATGTCACACGGTACAGATTACAACTTTTTTTTTGTCATTTTCGTATTTGCCTTCCAAAAGTGACCCCCATATTCAAAATTCATTTATTTACGTTATACGTCCATATTTGGGTTCAGAAATACATATGTGTACCAAATTTCAACTAAATTGATCCAGTAGATTAGGCGCAAATTGGCTGTGACAGACGTACAGAGAGACAGCCAGCCAGACACAAGAGTGATCCTATAAGGGTGCCGTTTTTTCCTTTTGAGGTACGGAACCCTTAAAAGTAACATCACGTCTGATTTCCCCTAAGGGTTAGGCAGATGTGTACATAGTACCTACAACCATATTTTGCCAGTTATGTTTAAGTCCCACGTGGCGAACCTATTGCCATCAACCGAGTACAAATCCGGACTCCTAGCTGCTACTGAGAATGGAAAAATAACACTTTGCCCGACCTGGGAATCGAACCCAGGACCTCATGCTCAGCAGTAGCACTTGCGACCAACGAGGCAATAGGTATGTCAATCATAAACCTATAAACGGAATTGATATACCTACCTATCTTAATTAATTGGATAATAATTAGCATTATACAGCTTTGATTGCGTAATCAACCGTATTGTATAGGCTCGATTTTCGCGAATTGCTAACAATATCGCGTTTATACCTACATCTATACCGCATAATTTTCTTATACGTACCTACTCACTCAACTATTTAGATATTATATTTATTAATAACTAGCTTTTGCCCGCAGCTTCCCTTGCGTAGATGTCGGAAAACATCCCACTGGAACGTACTAATGGAATTAAAAGTACCTTATGCGTTAATCCAGGTTTGTGTGTTAATCAATTAACCATTTTGTTATTGTTTACGACCCGTTCCAACGGGTTCTTTTGTTTTTCTCGCCCTGCACATTCCTAGCTATGATAAATAACATGACTCATGAGATAGCAAAAAGTTAACCGATTTTTTTTTTTATTTAATCCTGAATCACATCACGGTTGT
Organism: Agrochola macilenta; assembly: GCA_916701695.1. Lineage (NCBI taxonomy): Eukaryota > Metazoa > Arthropoda > Insecta > Lepidoptera > Noctuidae > Agrochola > Agrochola macilenta. The sequence continues at coordinate 15,438,829 of OU753557.1, forward strand.
GTTCAAATAAGCAAACAATGCCTAGGCATTGGTTTCAGTCCCTTGAGACTGAAAGTAAATCGTTAGTACTGAAAATTTGAAACTTAGAAAATTGTAAAAATACGACCTCCTTGTTCATAAAATTCTCTAACTTTTAAAATAAAAAAAATATCCCAGTGATTCATACCTCCAAAGAATCTCTATGATTTGGGCCAGTTTCTCTAATACGTGGTCAACTTTCGCTATTGTAACTTTTTCCCATGAAAAAGTAACATTTTTAACCGACCGAAGTCTTTGCAGTAAATGTTTTTTTCTTATTGAACACATGTTTTTAGCTGCGTAAAATTATTAACCCAGGAAAGGCCCACTTTACTACAACGTCCAAAAATTTACAAACCTGATAGTTTTTTTTTTTTAATGATTTCTTTCTTTGAGCACTAAGCCATTACTTTTGAACCGTAAAAAAATGCACCGACATTCTCAGGATTAAAAAGTTTGGAAATGAGCTTGCCCACGCCTCTATTCGATTTGATCTGTAGGTATGCTAATATAGGCTGATAGGTATAGATATAACCAATACCTATATATAGCTCTTGTCGTTTAAACCACATAAAGGAAATATTTTCCACGACCACTTTAAAAACGATTCAAGGTTAGTCTTATTTCAGTTGGCCATTGAAATGGAAACATTTAATTGCAAACGGGCAGCGGGCACAGTTGCATTCAAATCGGCTCATACCGGTTATTACTGGTCCAAACCGCTTCGGGGTTGCAATGCGATTGTAAATGTGGATATACCTAGTAGGGATTCGTGCTGTAGTTTCTAATGGGTTTGATTATTTTGATTTGTTATTTACTTATAACGAATTCTGAACGAATGTTAAATATTTCTCTCTTTCGATATTATTGGGCTAGAAGGACCTAATCATTTGACTGATTTAACAACGCAGACATGAAACTTATTCGAATACTGAAGCTAAAATAAGTTTTTGTCAATAACTTCCTTTTGTAGGCGCGGAGTCACAAAGGAATTTCAAAATTAATCCCAAGAAGGTAAAATCAATGCTGAAAGGATGGAAGAACCTGATATTATGAATCAAGACGGAGGAAAACATACATTTTCATAATAATAAAAGTAAAATGCCAAGGCAACGAAACTAAGGGCCCCGAATTTTCTTAATAAACATTTAATTACAATATTCAAATGAGTCCGAAATAAACGGCATTTACTAAAGCCTTTGCTAAAATAGATTAATTCTATTAAAAGTGTTCGAGGACGATGATCGCCATTGTCACTCGACGCATTAATTTATTGGACCCAAGTTGAACGAAAGATTACCTGTTTAATGCTCAGAAAGTCTCTTGTTGACATTTACGTGCCATTTAAGGCTTTGCATTTTTAGTAGATGAAGAAGGGAGTTCTTCATCATACGAATTTTGGTTAGACGTATTACTTAAAACAATTTTGAAACAATATTCTTATTGATTTGTTTTCATTAGGTACAATGTCGTACCTATCAGATTTTTAATGAGGTCGAAACTTCTAAAGTCAACAATTTGTGAATATATTTTCGACTAATTGCTTAGCAGAAAACACTTCTGCTAACAGAAAACACCTTTCATCTTCGATAGTCAACTTTTATTAAAAACTTGCGCAAAACGCAAAACTTTTACTTTCTACAGATTAAAAAGCAACCATAGACAATAATTTACATAATTAGAATCAGTTCTTTCTTTTAAAACTTTTTCTTTTTTGCCGAGGTTATTTAAATATTGCTTAACTACATTTAGCTTATTAAAATAAAAACCCTGTACAAAATCATTTTCATTTTAATTAATGTATTCAATTTATTTCGGCGTTACAACCAAACGCTATAAAAAATCCGTAAAAAAAAACCACTTTCTTTTTTTAAATAGAGGTACCTAGAATGCCATATTTAGGCACTCAATGCAAAGAGGTTCACTGCTATTCGGAAATGAAATAATATTATTTTTAATAGTCAAATAAAGGCATTACATGGGTTGCAATATATTATTATGTCAGCAACAAGAGTAAGACATGAGTCACACAGAATTTAACATACCGACACCGAAAGTAATCATCATTTTGGCCTCCCAAAAAGCAGTCAGGCTAAATCCTGCAGCTATCAATCCGTTCCCTGCTCCATCTAATAAGTAGGCATTACGGCGTCCCTCAAGATTATCGATTCCTCATTCAATCCATCGGAAGAGCCCCGATTTACCCTAGAATGGCGAACAAAGTTGAAAAGCAGAACATTAATATTCTGCTAATGCGTTTTCCGTATTCACAGATATTACATTTCACCTGTTATAACACCGAATATTACTAAAGAATCTCCTTTCATATTTACATTTTGCCAGCTATTGAAAACATTTATTTTCGTGTTTTTATATGAGATACGAAACACGTGCTTACAAAATGTATGATGAATGGATGAGTGAATAATGCTTTATATGAAAACTGTTTCAAAAACTGCTTTGCAAATGAATATAAAGTAAGTAAAGTATTAAAACAAACTAGAGCTTGGTTTGTTCTTTTGAAATAAAGTAGGTCTAAGTACGAGTACACCTAAACTAATATTAAAAAGAGAAAAGATTTGATTGTTTACGAATTATTCGTAGGCCTTCACGCTAAAACGGCTGAACGAATTTGGATGAAATTTGACACATGAGTAGACCATGACCTGGGTTAGGACATAGGATACTTTTTTTCCCGACATTCCCACGGGATCGAGCCTTATGCGGGTGAAACCGCGGGGCGCAGCTAGTTAGTGTGTTGTGTATGTTTAGAGGGAAACTTGTTATCTTTGTTCATAAACAAACTTGACCTCTGTTTGGCCCGCCAAAGGGTGTTTCGAAAAATTATATAAGCAAAACATCTTTCATGACCAATATTGTCTGCGGACAATAGTTTAAGTGCATTGTCTCTCAATCAGCCAATCACAGAACTGTTTTATTTAAAGTCATAGAAGGCATTCAATCACAAAACAAAGCAGATTCATTGTAACGTATCATGACAAACGAAGCAATATTATTACGCAATGCAAACCGGTAGCAGAAGACATCAAAGCTGTCAATCTGACAGCTTTGATGTCTGATGACGGAAGGGGGAACTACAAACAAAGTTGAACGGCGATGCTTTCACTCAGTAAAAAGCAATACAGGTTTACTTTGTGTGGTCCCTGATACACATAAACATACATAAATTCACGCTTTCTTCTCATGGGGGTAGACAGAAACCACAGAACCCCACCTGGTACGATCTTTACATACTCCTTTTGTTTCGATTAGGTTCATTCTTAGAGTATATAACACTGGAGAAGCCTTACGAACACTTCCCCTCTGTAAAAGTACAAGAACAAATGTTCTAGTACGTTCATAAAAACTACTTTCAAATCGATTCTAGCGCACTTCGTAAATCGTTTTAAAGGCGCGCGGAGCTCCGAAAATATACGTCAAATCAGCAAAACTTACACGCACTTGACATGCGATTATGTCCTCTAGTAAAAATGTTAACGAGACTACCGTAGTGTTGAGGTCATGTTTGAAACCAAAATTGATATGTCGATAATTTCCTAGTAAAAATTACTTAGTTATTATTTTTGTTAATATTTTTTTTTAATGTTCAATGTTTTATAATTTGTTTATGTCCATTGAAGTGGTGGTCCAGTGAAGTTGTATATAAAAATTTAAAAAAATACTTGACCTAATTTTTTATTGAGATTTTACTTATTACAAATTTAGTTACTTTTATTTAATTGAAGTTATTTTATCTTCTTATTAACTGCTAGGGCGTCCCGGCCCCGGCGTTTCTACTTACATTTGCCTTTTCGTTAGTCGCCTTTCTTTCATCCTCTCAACATCTAAGTATATTCTTTTTTAAATTCCCTGATATGCATTATAATCTATTAGTGTTGAAACAACATTACTAAATCACCTTATCTTGTGTTCATTACAATTGCTTTAGAGTACGATATAATTTTTGTGGGCTACTTTCGTTTTGTTTCTGTTTCTGCCTTTGTATGTTTATAAAGTGAGTGAAACATTACACCATTTTTTTTGCATTGCATTGTAATCTTATGTCACAAGAAATTCTAATATTCCTCTTAAAACCACTGAAGCTTTTCTATTCAATTTCTCACCCGCGCTTTCTGCTGCCTCACTTAGACAGAATGTGAAGGCGCATGCCCTTTGGAGTTTAGGTTTCAGCATAAAAACCCCCAGGCTGTTATAAAAGCTTTTAAAGATATTAAAATTTAATCAACAGAAAATCTCTGGGGAATGTCTGTAAAAGTCTGTAGATATATTATCAAAACCATTTAACACCAGTGTAGACCAAGAGTCTTTCCGGATCTCATGAAACACAGTAAAGTACTCGTAGTTCCATTGTTCCGGTGATAGTAAAGAACCCAACAATTGTAGGCCTGTGTTAATTCTACCACTTCACAGTAAGGTCTTTGAAAAGTTGATGCTCAATCAAATGTTACGTCACTTTAATAAAAATGCCTTCTTTCATGAACAACAGTACGGTTTCACCAATGGGCGTTGTACCACTGACTCCGGTGTCACCCTAATAAAGAAAATGTTTAATGCCTGGGAAGAAGCACAAGATGCAATTGGAATCTTTTGCGACCTCTCGAAGGCGTTCGATTCCGTAAACCATGAGACACTTCTACCGAAACTAGAGCACTATGGGATTCGGAATACAGTTCTTGATTTACTAAGATCATACCTGAAAGATAGAAAGGTTAAAGTTCAAGTAAACGGCATAAACTCAGTAGGGTCTGAAATGGCAATGGGCGTTCCTCAAGGTTCGATATTGGGTCAATTCTTCTTTTAAGTTTTAATAATTTACCCCAATTACTTCAAAATCAACCGAAGATGGTGTTATTTGCAGATGACACATAATTGATTTTTAAAATCAACCGACGGTCACAAAATCTTGACGATGTGAATAGCTCTATTCTTCAGGTCCAAGATTGGTTTACGGTAAATAATTTGGTACTGAATAATAAGAAACCAAATGTATTTGATTTAAATAACCTAATGTTAGAAGTAGCGAATGTGACATCATGAATGGAGAAAAACTGGAATTTATTAATCAAACGGTTTTCCTGGGAATCACGCTAGACGAGAAATTACAATGGGGACCTCATATAACATCTCTTGCGGGCTAAGCTCGACCGCTGATGCTGTTAGAAAGATAAGACAGTTAATAGATGTAGTAACCGCGAATTTGGTCTATTTTAGCTACTTCCACAGCATTATGTCGTATGGCATTTTACTGTGGAGTTGGGCTGCTGTCATTGAATCCATCTTTATTTTGCAAAAGAGAACTTCAGAGCCATAATCTACATCTTTTTAATAAAATAAGTGATAGACATCATTTTAATACTAGAAATAAAAATTAAATAGATCAACCATTTTTTAGATTATCTAAAGTACATAAATCTTTTATGGAGTACCGTGTTAAATGTTACAAGAAAATACCTTGTGATAGATTGCAATTAAATTAAAGAAAATTTAAAACTCATATTCAAAGTACACTTTGTAATCAAGCATATTAAAAATTAGAAGATTATATCCAAGATAAGAATGCTTGGAAACATACTGGTCCTACTTCATAGGATAATTTAGAATCTAGACAAAACCAAACTGGTTGCTAATTAAATTGTATTTTTTTGTTTTTTTTATTATATGACATTAATTTGACAATCTGATTACTTCCTTACCTACCTCATAAACTGACATAATAATTGTAAAAATTTTGGAAAATCTTTTACAATGTTTGTAAATATGTGAGCACCATAAATCTATCACTTAATCAATTTAATCTGTCGTTGCTTCATTTTTAATTATTTTTCCCTATTGTGGTATAGTAATTTTATTCTAGGTGCATCGTCTTCACATATAATTATATAACTAATGTACCTATACAAAAAATTGTAAATCATTTTAAAAGGGTAACGGTGGAGTTTCTTACCCATTCTTCTCCATACGAAAACTGCCTTTTGGAAGGCACATTTTCTTTCAATAACCCTTTTCACTTTGCCGATAAGTACAATTTCAGGCTACATACCAAGTCTAAAATATATCTGCACGGAGCTTCAATTTGGAGGCAATATTCCCGGAATTTCAACCGCACTTCGTAGACAGTGTATCCTCGGTGAGCTGAGTCAGCGAACTTAGCTACCTACACGTTCGCTACCTCACCATCTACTTTCAATGCGGGCGTGAAAGATTCTCATTCGCGGCGTGAGTAGTTGAGATTATTTTGCCTCATCACTAACTTATTTTATCTTGTTCTGATGGATAGAATTTGGGAATATTGAAAAGGGATATGCTAATATTGTCTGTGCGTGTTCCATATGTTTCTATTGAGCGAACAAATATGGGTTTCTTCCCGCTAAAGATACTCATCGGTACTAATATTAGTCACTACTACGGTCAGCGACTGCATTCAGGGAGGAAGTTGTCATGCAAGCTACTAAATATACCAAGAGGACTGAGAACAACGCCCTTCTGTCTGTTTAAAATAAATTGTGATCACTAAATAATTCATCAACCAAGCGTATTAATTGAGGCATTTTCTTTGACCATTCATTGAGTCATAGAAAGGACTAGGTGACATGTGTCTCATGACCAAATGATGAGTATATCGGTCATTAACGAATCTACAAGAGTTTACACAAAAATGTACAAATAATAAGCCAAAATTCACGTTAATGCATGACAAACACGTACGTATGTACAAATTACTAATGATTGCTAGCCTTTGCGTATGCAACACTGTTTAGCCAGTTAGGCGCAATTTAGCAGGACGTGATGATTCGAACGTATTTCGCCCGTTGTATGGCACATGCCGAATGTACAGCCCAGTTATGCTGTTAATGCTCAATGAATGGAAACATACGCGAACAGTGTTATTCATCCGGGAATATCATAATGAGGGCCATATTGTGATTGCATGTAATGAATGATAAGTGTTGGGATATTTTGGCTGTTAAATTCGGCAGAGTTGATGTTATACTTAGTAGCTATTCATCTTTACTTCAACATAGAAAAAAGTGAGGTCCAGCCCTGTGCTTTGATTCATAGAAAATGTACGAAAGTCATGAAGGAGGATCCTTGAAATGCGTTGGTTTGCGGTGCGGCCCGGATAAATTTAAGCCGGAAGCGCGAAATTCAAATTTTGTTACGTTTTTTACAATTGGAGGTCAGAATCATGTTGTAAGTTGATTTAAATATGATTCGCGGCCGTATCAAATGTATATTTATAGAATTGTAATCATAAATTAATGATCAATACAACTCTCTAAGTTCATATAATTCCATTGAATGACTATTTCATGAAATCATGACATTTGACGTTTGTGCTTACTTATGGAGTTGTATTCCTGATTTTAATGATTATAATTATCTAAAGCCATGTTTGTTACGGTCGCGAATCATATTTTAATTAACATACTGACCTGCAAATTGCAAAAAACTTAAGAAAATTTGAATTTCACGGGCTACCTTAGGGCATCCCCCTTAAGCTAGTCTCAATAGTTAATCGTCCCGCGCGACTTAGTTATTTCCATTAATTGACGGTCAAACTTCATCCTAATCCTAACTAATATTGTAAATGCGAAAGTGAGTTTGTTTGTTTGTTTATTGATTATGCTTTCCGCTAACACAGCTGAACGGATCATTATGAAATTTGACAGAGAGGTGGCCTGGGACCTGGCGAAGGACATATACTTTTCAGCCTGGATTGCAGACGAAGTCACAGGCAACAGCAGCGGCCATATATAGTTATATGTATTTAACCTCATAAAGTGTAAAAGCCACGCAAATCTATCATTTTATATCCAAAAACACGACGATATAGATATTAAAAAATACTCCCCTTAAATCTTTTATCCGTAATACAATCCCAAGTTCACGACGTTCTTTTAAAGCCTACTAAATTTCAACCTCGTTAAAACTTCAGCTCCGAAAGATGCTATCAAAATTTCAGAAAGTCCCTTCCTTCATGTACTCGAAAAAAAAAATAACAATAAAGTGAAATGACCAAAAGTCCATTAAAGTTTATTATTTAACAGTCAAGTTGGTCGTCGGGGCGCTAAGTGCAGGTTTATGCAAAAGTTTCGCGCCAAAACTGTAGTATCGTTATTCTTAACTTTGTAAGCAGCTGTGAGCGGCCACTGTTTACTTGAGCGACATAATTTACCCAGGAAAATAAAGTCCGGAATAAAATATTGATCTCAATTTTTCACAAAAGACAATGTTTCATTATTTTATGTTGTAATGGATCCATTGCGCCAATGCACAGAATTCAAGAATATCAGATCTATTATAAAAACTTGATTCCGAATCAAAAGTAGTTTTATACTCTCTTTAACTCTTTTTTTTTTAAACGAGTGTTTTTTTTTTCAATAAAATTTCAGATAAAAGTAGTCTTTATCTTATAAATAAATAAGGCTTAAACACACATAGAATAAACATAAAGGATCCAATAGCAGTTAAGTAGTGCAGATTGCAAGCTAATTAGCTACTATGCGCCGTAATGACCCAATTCAGGCCGGCGACTTTTATAGCTTCTGCGGCTGGTTGAGAGAAAAGCCTGTGCCGTTTATTTTTTATTTAATTCTTAATTAAACGGAGACCTTATAACTGTTTGGTTTCTTTTTATATTGTAGTAAAAATCTTATAGTCAAGAACAAAAGAGTATCGGAAAAAATTCGTCAGCGCAATTTTTTAAGGCCAATGTAGAACTTGTTTTACTTCTCTCTCTCTATTGTATTAATTCCTAGGACTTCTTATAACTCTGACCTTTACTTGCTGCTATACGTGATTCACCTCTACTGGCAAACACTTTTAGTTCAGAAAACCTCTGAAAATTTAAAAAAAAATCTCAAAATATAAACACGTAATTTACTCGTATGTTGATATTTTGTAGTCTCTTTTTAAACTAACTTCCAAAACATCTCGGGCACGTGGAGATAAATAAATAGGTATATACGAGTAGATAAAACAAACTATTGGCATACTAAACCCTTTTTTTTTTTTGTTTTTTTTTTTTGGGTGGTAATTCATCAAATGACTCCTCCCGCTCTGGGCGGAGCGAGAGGGTGTGTCAGACTTTTACTGACTAAAACCCACCCGTGTTCCTTCCGTTGCCTGTGTGCCGGGGCCGCGATATCCCTTTCAGACAAACCCGCAACCCCAGGGCATACTAAACCTCAAAGTAACATTGTGCATTGTCGATATCTCCACCAAATCCAGGAAAATCCAGCAACAGAACAGCCAACACTAACGAGAACTCGTATATTTTCATTTACTTCGGTACCGTATTCCAAAATTCGCAGGTAAGGACCAGCTTCCATCGATAATTGGCTTTTCTCTGCTTTGTGTTCCAACTGACTACTTGTGACATAGGAAGATTGTAGCAACTATTGTGGACACATAAGTACCTATTGTGGGATGATATTTGGATTTTTCCTGGAATTTGCTAGATCACTTCAGTATTTTTGCGAAGATACTTCAAGTTTCACTGTGGAGGTACTGTTGTTTAGGTAGTGGACGATACAATAACAGGGGTCATACAAAAAAGGGGTTCCCAAGTCTTCATACCTCTACAATATCGTATAGAGACCCCAGGCCTTCCAACCACTTACCTTTAAAGTATATATGTCACCGTATAATTATAAACTTCGTTATTTTATAATCTGTCGGAATTATTTCCATTACATTATAAACTGCGCAATAGAAAATTTATTTTTTATTTATTTTATTAAAACTTTATGCACAAATAAAAATATACCGTACAAAGGCGGACTTAATGCCTGAGGCATTTTCTACCAGTCAACCTTAGGGTGGTGCAGAGACAAAACATGGCAGGTGCAACAAAAGGGATTGATAACACGACATTAACTATAAAATACAAGAATAAATACATACATATATACATAGTAAAAACAGAAAAACTTTGTCAGGAGAAATAACGATCGGTAGAGGAGAAATAACGATCAGTAGAGGAGAAAACGAATCCAGCAAATCACCGCTGGGATATTTCAGCCAAGTTCTTGCGTATATGCTCACGTACCTTCACTTTAAAAGACAACCGACTGGTTGCGGTCCTGATATTCAGAGGTAGCGAATTCCAAAGAAAGACCGCCTGGACAAAGAAAGAAGAGTGAATGAAACCAGAGCGGTGAGAAGGACATCGTAGAAGACGATTGTTGGTGGAACGAAGATTTTTGCTATGGGCAGAGCATAAATATTGAATATGGGAAGTCAGGTAAGAAGGAGAGGTGGGTTTGTCGAGAATAGAGAACAACATAGACAGAGCCCTCACCTCTCTGCGCTGTCGAATGGGTAACCACTTTAAAAGCAATCAGTGCGCGGATACATGGTCATACCTACGAAGATTGAAAACGAATCGAATCCATTTCCAATTTAACGCATTTTTTTTTCGACGCACCTTGCGCTAATACAAAATAGCCTGCCTAGCTGCGATTAACTTTGAAGTAGCGCTCGCCAGCCGCTGGCGCGGCAGCGCTCACTTCGCTCGCTCGACTCACGCGCGCTTGGTCACAGTTCTAACCTAGCCCCTAACCCATTCCACCCAGCTCACAGTTTTTCGACAGTTTAATCTAACGGAAATAATACCAATATATTAAAAAGTAACGGTACTCACCATCTTACGGGGATGTATAAATAAATTGGAAGTTTCCTTATTCCGTATTACATTAGTCGATAACTACTTCCCTAATAGAATATCGGCAAAAATATTGCCGCTGTCTAAGTTACTATAACAAGCTAAAATCAATTAGTTCCCCTACACAAAACTCCCGCGTACGTAAGTTATTGTGACACCAACAAAGTTCCCTTCCCTGTAATATTTCGTGTCGGAACTATGAACAGTCGTCACTAAATTCGCTGTGACTAACTTACCTAAACTAAGTTCTTTCAATGTGGAAGCAGTTCACCAAGTTTCAGCCTGCAATCATGTTTCATGTAAATTTAGAAGTTTCACTTTTGCAACTTTGTAATACAACACATTACTGAGTTGAGGGTAGTTTCAACTTAATGCCCCCAGGTAAGGTCTAGACGCACTGATCTTGCTTTTAAAGGAAAAACACTTCGCTACTTAGTAGCCATATCGATGGCAATCCTTTTAGCTCGCAACTAAGTACTTTGAGTACTTAATAATGTCGTAGTGAGCATAAATCTTCTCCCGGTCTGCATTAGAGTAGGTACATAACGGTATGCCCAGAATAGAGAAAAGCATTTATGTTTCAAATGAACTATTTCCTTGGACTATTTTATTGGAAGAAAATCTCAACAGTGCGTTGTAGATTCATATTTACTTACTTACATATGAATCTTCATGTAACCAAAAACAACACCTCAAACTTTGCCAAAATACAGCCAATATGCAAATCGTTGTACACAACTTGATACTGTCTAAATTACATCTAAATCTTCCGACTGTGGCGGCAACAGAATTCAGTTCAGTTCAGGGGCACTCCTCGAACGTTAGTGCAACTGTCGGCAACTTGCACTGTCGCATTCTCGCTAAACTTTACCTACGGCTGTCAAAGGGCAGTGGTAAGAGGTTGGGTAACCGTGTACGAGTATTGGCGATATTAACATTATTCGAGATTCTGTAGTTCTGTCAATTTGATATAGTATTGTAGTCTGTGAGTTGTTGTGTTACAGATGTAAGAATTAGTAAACCCATAGTTGGAATGATGATTTGAATGGGCAGAATCTGTAATTGACTATGAAAGGACACTACTTAGGGCAAAGAAATATAGACATAAACACCAATTGAGTCTCCGTGTTAGTACGTAATAGATTGACTATGAGTTAGTGCGTTTATAGGTCTTTTCCTTCACCGTTTTTTGTGTACTTGTTATGTTTCAGTTCTAAGGCTTCGCTTATTCATATTTTCTCTTCTTGTTCTCACACACTATTGTCCACATTTCTTTTTCATTTCTCCTTTCGCAGGTCTGCTGGAAGAAATTGCTTATGAAATAAACAGTACATTTGTATTCAAAATTATTATAATTATGTTGTATCTATCCTATGTATTTTACTGTGTGTAAATAAATACAAAAAAATAATTTAAAAAACATAAACGAATACGGAGAAAAACCAGTAAAGCATACCTTATAACGAAATGTTCATTAAAGTTACATAAAATGTTTATAAAGTCAAGTAATAAGTACTTCACGTTATGCATTAGTTATATAAACAAGAAAGTTCCTTCCACTGAGAAGTCTGTCTATTTTAATATTCATACAAGTGTAAAAGGCTCTTTCAGTAAATACTTTGCTGAAACTCGTCTCAGGAAATCACCTGACGTAATTTACCGCATTAAGTATTACAACATAGAGGCGTCTGTTTAAGATCTGGTTTATCAGAATTCACAAAAACGATAAACAAAGTTTATTTATGACTAGCTAGCTATACTAGCTATTTACCCACGGGAATGTACTACCGGGTTTAAAAGTGTGCCAAGTGTGTGCTCTGTGTGCCAAGTTTCATCCAAATCTGTTCAGCCGTTTTTGCGCCATTCCGGAACATACATAGGTTATAACGAATCTATGGACCGCGTAATCGAATTCAAACAGATTAAGATTATGAATACATATTAATATTACGCCAAAAACTATGTTGAAAAAGTTGAAAAGTTACGAAAAACAAACTATTATTTGGCTTTTCAATAATGTTCAGTGTTGGGAATCGAACCCAAAACAACACCTCCGACGCGGTCTGCACGCGCAGGTAGCGCGTCATTGGTTAGCTGAAGTGCGGCGCGGCGGCGCGCGGCACGGCTCGGCCCGACAACCACTCGCTTCCACGGATTCCACCGCCACGGACGATATTCCTCACTTATTTATCAATTTGTTTGTCCGAGAAGTTATAATTTTTAATTAGCACGGTATTAAACCACTATATCATACAGTCCTCTATTTTATTCTTCACCGCGCTAACATTACATTCAGTTGTTTGTAAACAGTAAACAGATACACCACATTTCCGTCTAAAAAAATAAAAATAAAAAATTCAAATGTAAAATGCTGGTACCTAAGTAAAATGTAATCTCCGTCACAAATAGGGAGACGCCTCGATATTCAGGACGAAGTTTGTTCAGACAACATTTTAAGCAGCGTTTACTTTATAAAATCTATTAAGCCGTTCGCCATCAAGTGTTAGAACTGAACGTTTTATTCATTTACTAATTCCTTAAGGCTCGTCCTTCGTCCCACTAAATCTATCGGCTTTCGGCTTTAGTAAAACAAAGAGCCAGCGGCCATCTCTAAACACCCTCGCTTTGGAAACGTATCGGGATACTATTAAGAATCAGTGTGACTTAACAGACGATTACTGGGTTGGAATTAATTGCTATTCGTTTTTCGGCTTTTTTATTCTGTCCCGTGCCTTTCTACTTTGAGAAATAGTCTTGTCCTCGAATAAGTTTTAGTTGAATGTGCAGTGACTGACAATGGTGCCGATTCTCTTGTCACAAATGCTTCTAAACTAGACTAAAAATCACTGAAATTAAGTTTAATCCTGTCAAACGACGATTTCCCATTCTGAAATAGACTAAAGTGATACAATTTAACTATATTTTAGTTTGACAGCACTAAGATAGTACTGAGTTTTTAGTTTAGTGAAAATGGCAATTTTGCTATTCTGAATTTGACATTTTTCACCTAAAATTTTGATTGTAAAATACCAAACCAGACTAATTCTGACAATTTTGAATCGCGATTAAAAAGGTGTGGGATAAAATAAGTTGTCATGAACTAAAATTCACACCAACATCTCGACGTCACGTGCAAAAATAGTACTGTATTTATTTTTTCTTTTGCTTATATCTCGAAAATGGTGCGTCCTATCGCAAAAATAATGAAAATTTCGACCTCCGTTAAGAAACCCATAAACCCTTAAACCTGAACATGTAGGTAATATTATTTCATGTTTTCAATACAAAAAGTGAAAAATTCAATAAAAAACACGTCGAGGCGGTACCCCTGCACGCCTCCGGCTCCAAAAAAAATCACGGGTGAGGGCAAACCACGGGTACCATGTGGATTCGCGATTGTCAAATTCTATTTTAGTTGTGTCAAAATTATTTTTTAGTTTAGAGAATTTTATTTGCAGAATAACTCTAAGATTCTCATAGCCTAAAGTAAGAAATTTTAGTGATAGTTTAGTTAGTTTAGTTCGGTGTACAAGAGAATCGGCACCAATGTTTTTCACGTTTTTGTTGCAGTAACGACCCTATAACAATAAAGTAAGCGCAATTGCTGTTTCTTGTTTATTTTCATGTAGGTATTCTTAATTTAATTATGTATTCAGTATTGTGTACTCGATAATGTGTGTGTGTGAGAAGTGTGTGTGTGTGATATATGTGTGTGTGCGTGTGGGTGTGATCGGTATGGCCGAAATTTGGTCTGGAGGACTATATTATTATTATTGTGGCTACCTGTAATTGACTGTGCATTACAGAATAATGTATAGATATTGTACATGTTTTAATTTTGAAAAAGGTATTTGAATCGTATCTTTTTTTGGTAATACTTGAATAAATAAATAAGTAATATTCACAATATCACTTAGGTCTGAGTTAGGTCATTGAATGAGTCAACTATTACATTGTCTCATGTAATGTAGCTTACAGCCATCTATCAGTCCAGGCAGTGGAGCATGGTAATCAATGGTGTATCGCTAAGCTGCTCTCAAGCATAGAGCTTATAGTGCCTCGGTAGTTTCCCTAGTCAGAAAACTTAACAATGACCAAGAGTTGACTAAGACACAAATAAGCGTATATTGTCTTATACTCGTACATATCGTCGACCGTAGGTTCAATTGGGGTAAGGGACAAAATACGATTTTTCAGGAGAGGCCGACAAAGTTTTTTTTCTGACTAAATACTAAATATTATTTTGAGCAAGGTCGGGTTTTTTATCTTGTCCATAAAATATAGTAATCTGTGAAAATAATAATTACACCATTAGCAAACCATGCGGCCCGTGAATTATATTTTCTATTGAAATCACTTTCTCATCATGAATATCTATTAAACAAAAACGGTTTCATTGAACGCCTTGATAGTAAAACGCCGCAACTACACTACATCATAAAACATACAACCTAACCACACACAAGAACATTTTACAAAATAAGTGTAGTACATTATTCCCGTATTAGGTAAATCTGGGCTCGATACGTAAGGCCGTAATATCGGCCGGTACGGCACACGGCTTACATCCGGCACAGATAAGCCGCACTTGTATCCGTCTCGGCGGCACTCAAGCCTGTTGTGCCCGATTATACCCACCGATTCCCTTTAATGCTGCCTACTTTATTGACAATGTATTTTGTACGGTCACACGGTAAAATATCTACACAATATAAAGATTTTCCCGGTAAAAGAAGCGGAAAGTTTTCTCGTTTGATTTTTCTTATTTAAACTTATAATGGAGGATGAAATTTTCCTTTTGAGGCGTTACGGACTGTGCGGAGCGAGGTAGCGGAGCGGTGTTGCGGACTGTGCGGAGCTAGACCGAGTTCACGCGACGATTAATAAGTCCCCGCTCCGGTTCCCCGCTCCACCTCTCCACTCCGTTTCCCCGCTCCGTTTCTCGGTTTTGTATGAATTTTGTTCGCAAATCCCTGTCCACTGAAACGGAGCGGAGGTTTTATGCAATTCCATTGGTTAATATTGGCACACCGTTACTCCACTCCACTCCTCTCCGCTCCAGTGTACAGGCAGCCTTATTGTCGAAACTAAACAAAACACAAAAACACTGTTGCAACAGTTTATCTCCTTTTAAATTACACATTCGGCCAAATAAACAATACATTATTGCTGTAGGTACAGCGTGTAGTTTAAATCTCTAGCACAGCTACAATTACACGGCCGAGTGGTTCCGCTCAATGGCGCAAACACACCACAAAGATCAGACTGTAAGGAGTACGGAAATGTCTGTTTACATCACATGAACCGGGGACATGCTAGTAAGGACTGGCGCGCACACGATTGTTTTAGGATCGGGCCATAGCACTTTTCATTCTTAAATGAAAAAATCAATCTATATCGGATATCTGCATTTTCGGTAAGTACTGAAACCAAAGTCAAAGTCAAAGTCAAATCATTTATTTCAAATAGGCCCTTGCAAGGCACTTTTGAACGTCAAAAATTACAAAAAAATTGAATTGATTAAACTACCTTTTGGAAGGGGCGACTAGCGCCCCTTCCAAAAGGTAGTTTTCGTATGGAGAAGAATGGGCAAGAAACTCCACCGTTACTCTTTTAAAATGTTTTACAATATTTTGTATATATGTAGGTACATTAGTTATATAATTATATGTGAAGACGATGCATCTAAAAATAAAAAAATAAAATTTACTATACCACAATAGGTAAAAAGAAATTTAAAAAGAGAGCAACAACAGATAAATTAATTACCTATGTAATAGATACATGGTTCTCACATATTTACAAACATTGTAAAAGAAGACGATTTTCCAAAAAAAATAAAAAAAGTTACAATTAATAAGTCAGTGTGTGAGAAAGTAATCACAGAATGTAAAATCAATGTCATATAATAAAATATAATAATTTATACAACTTAAATTCGCAACCAGTTTGATTTTGTCTAGATTCTAGATTATCCTATGGAGCTGGACCAGCATGTTTCCAAGCATTTTTATCTTGGATATAATCCTCTAATTTGTAATATGCTTGTTTACAAAGTGTACTTTTAATATGAGTTTCAAATTTTCTTTCATTTAATTGTAAAATATTACAAGGTATTTTGTTGTAACATTTAACACAGTACCCCATAAAAGATGTATGTAATTTAGATAATCTGAAAAATGGTTGATCTATTTTATCTTTATTTCTAGTATTAAAATTATGTCTATCACTTATTTTATTAAAAATATGTAGATTTTTTCTTACATACATAATATTTTCATATATGAATTGGCAAGGTACCGTCATAATATTAATCTTTCCAAATAGTTCCCTGAGAGATTCGCGACGATGTAAATCATAAATGGCTCTGACAGCTCTCTTTTGTAAGATAAAGATGGATTCAATGTCAGCAGCCCGACCCCACAGTAAAATTCCATACGACATAATACTATGGAAGTAGCTAAAATAGACCAAACGCGCGGTTTCAACGTCTGTTAACTGTCTTATCTTTCTAACCGCATAAGCGGCCGAGCTTAGCCGCCCCGCAAGAGATGTTATATGAGGTCCCCATTGTAATTTCTCGTCTAGCGTGATTCCTAGGAAAACCGTTTGATTAATAAATTCCAGTTTTTCTCCATTCAATATGATGTCACATTCGCTACTTCTAACATTAGGTAATTTAAATCTAATGCATTTGGTTTTTTTTTTATTTAGTACCAAATTATTTACCGTAAACCAATCTTGGACCTGAAGTAAAGAGCTATTCACGTCGTCAAGATTTTGTGACCGTCGGTTGATTTTAAAGATCAATGATGTGTCATCTGCAAATAACACCATCTTCGGTTGATTTTGAAGTAATTGGGGTAAATCATTAATGTAAACTAAAAACAGGAATGGACCCAATATCGAACCTTGAGGAACGCCCAATGCCATTTCAGACCCTAATGAGTTTACGCCGTTTACTTGAACTTTAACCTTTCTATCTTTAAGGTATGATCTTAGTAAATCAAGAGCTGTATTTCTAATCCCATAGTGCTCCAGTTTCAGCAGAAGTGTCTCATGGTCTACGCAATCAAACGCCTTCGAGAGGTCGCAAAAGATTCCAATGGCATCTTGTGCTTCTTCCCAGGCATTAAAAATGTTCTTTATTAGGGTGACACCAGCGTCAGTGGTACAACGCCCTTTGGTGAAACCGTACTGTTGTTCATGAAAGATGGCTATTAAAGTGACGTAACATTTGATTGAGCATCAACTTTTCAAACACCTTACTGAGAACTGGTAGAATTGACACGGGCCTATAATTGTTAGGTTCTTTACTATCACCGGATTTGAACAATGGAACTACTTTACTGTGTTTCATGAGATCCGGAAAGACTCCTTGGTCTATACTGGTGTTAAATATGAAAGCTAAATAGGGCGCAATGGTTTCGATAATAGTTCTACAGACTTTTACAGATATTCCCCAGAGATCTTCTGTTGATTTAATTTTAAGATCTTTAAAGGCTTTTATAACAGCCTGTGGGTTTGTATGCTGAAACCTAAACTCCAAAGAGCATGCCTTCACATTCTGTCTAAGTAAGGCAGCAGAAAGCGCGGGTGAGGAATTTAAAGCTTCAGTAGTTTTAATGGGAATGTTAGCAAAAAAATTTTCGAATTCCTGAGCTATTTCTACATCTGAGTTGATAGGGCCATGTGCAGTCTCTAAATTAAATTCTGTATTTCGCTGTTTTTTCCTACCTGTTTCATTATTTATTATTTGCCAGGTAGTTTTTATTTTATCATCAGCTGATTTTATTTTATTGCTAATATAAAGCGCTTTGGCTATTTTGCACACACTTTTAAAAGTTTTTGAATATTTTGCAACATACTTATGAAAGTTTGTATTATTCATATGTTGCTTTAGGCCATAAAGTTCAAATAGCTTTTCCCTGCTAAGAGTTGATTTAACCAATGAAATTGAACGCGTTCTGCAAATCTAAACGCGTTCAAGAGCTGTCAATGTCAAAATTGTTATGGAATATTGTACACTGACAGCTCTTGAACGCGTTTTGATGTGCTGAACGCGTTCAATTTCATTGGTGAAATCCGCACTAAAGCGTTGTTGTTTATAGTTGTTGTTTGTAGTTGTTTATAGACGTGCTAAACCGCACTCACAGACTTTGTTTTGCTGGATGACTGAGACAAATGTGAGGCGTATATGGAAACCAATGATTACATACCAAGGTATTTACGCAACATGATCCATCTGCTCTAATTGTCAATTCGTTTGAATTCGGTGCAGAACGTCTTATTCTTTTTTACTTCTCAATTAGCTATCATCTCGGGATTCACTACCTTTCTAACCATAATTATCATCTTTCACCAAACCACTCCAAAGTTTCTAAGGTAACACGCCTGCTTTAAAAAAAGCCCCCTGATTCTTATCTGTATTTAATGAAACGCCACATTTTGAAGGATCTTTCACTAATATAATGGAACGTTGTGGATAGATTTGAAAATTTTGCACATTTTACTGACACTAAAAAAAAATACTAACACTAAACTAACCTTAACTAAATAACCTACACCTGCTTACTTAACCTACGACAAGCACCATTTTATTTGTGAAATACAAAAAAAAGCAGCGTATGCGCGCACTCACTATAGGTACACAATCTCCAGTAACATTTTTTACATCTACCCTACTAAAAACGCTAATCGGTTATTTTTGTTTACTTATTATTGTATTTTCTCTGTAAGTGATTGATGTAATCTTTTGAGAAATAAATGTCTTAAACCGTATTTGCTGTGAAAACTATTTAGTGTGCGCGTAACCTCAAGGAGTACAGACAAAGGTCGAGTTCACAATAGAGGCGCGATGCGAGAGCGCATCGCAGATGACAGAGCCGCGATAATAGAGCTCCCTGTTTAGCGAGTTCGTCCGGACCGGCCGGAAATGGCGCAGCCCTACAGACAACCTTCATTTCCTGAGTAGTCCTTTTGCTAGAGCCCGAGGGACGTGATGTTAATCTCTGTTTTTCCTGTCATAATTTTGTATTCTGCCTGTACTTATTAGCTTTTTGCAAGTTGTAAAAGGCTGGTAGGGTTTTGTCTTCTTTTTTCAGGAAAACATGACAAAGAAAATGTTCACCATTGGAATAAAAAAAAAACAGAAGTCGCAAGGGACTGTAATGTCCGAAATACTTTACCGTTGTAGAATTTTCAACTGTTTTTATTTTCTGTGCTTCCATATTCTATTTCAATCTGACTAGCCTTTTTCCCAACTACGTTAGGGTCGGGTTCCAGTCTAACCGGATGCAGCTGAATATCAGTATGTAACATGGAGAGACTGACTATCTGACCTCCACAACCTAGTAACTGGGTAATATGATACCCCTTGGTAAAACTGTTTGTCAGAGTTTCGGGCTTCTGACGGCCCGTAACAACTGTCAAAGATCCACGAATGACAGCCGGGACCAACGGCTTAACGTGTTTTCCGAGGCACTGAGGAGTCTTGGTAAAGATGGTCACCCATCCACAGACCAACCCCGGCAAGCGTAGCTTAACCTTATGGATCGACCCGTGTGGCTGTTATTACTTAGCCACGAGCTTCTATTTCATATTCTATCTATCTCTTAGAAACATCGAGCTGCCAGCTCTGTCACACGGCATTAACATTAAGTGTTTATTTTAATAGTGCTTTTTAGGGTTTAAATTACCAAACCCTGTCCATAATATTGTTTCCATAGAGTTCACATAGACTGACAACTCTATACAATCTTCAAAAAAAAAAAACAAACACCACCCATTAAACCCAGAACATATCATCCCAACACTATCAAGAGCGTCGAATAGTTTTTGTTGTTCACAACAATAACGCTGACAACAACTGTTATTGCAAGACAACAGCATCGCGAGTGTCGTTGTCACGCGACTGCGAGCTCAAATGAACAGCGAACAGTGAACAACTGCTAACAATCCATGTCGAAGAACTGGACACAGACACTGGACGGTTTATCGACGAAAATTTCTGCTTTATTTGCTGTTGGGAATGGCAGACAATGGAAGTTTATTTGTTGAGGGGGTGTAATTGTATCGCTATTAAAGCAATGAAGTTGTGTTGAAAATTTTATTGATATAACTTTAAGTACGTAAAACTGTTATTAGTAAGTGTTTATACTGACCAACAACAAGTCTCTAACTAAATCAGAAGCCACAATCTGAAGTTGACCAGCACAAAGCATACGGACACAAAAATATTAAAACGCCAAAAATAATATACGCTTACTTTGACCTTTAACACCACCTCCATAAAAAGGTAAATTACTAGATATACGAGTATTAAAAAGAGCAACAGTTTTTGTATGAAACTATCTAGAGAGAATGTTGGAACGAAAATTGATTTCGTTTTATTGTTTATCTGCCAAATGTAATTAAACTTATCCCGGGACAGTAAAACAGGCTCCAATTACAATGTAATCAAGTTCTCAATCTTTATACACTAACTTATGAAGCGTAATTCAATTTCGCGAGATTTAAGGTGAAATGGGTTCCAAAGCAGATGTTTCGACTTCACGCAAAATCAATGTTTCTCTTAAAAAAACAACGAATTTGCATATTTTTTTTTATGTTTACGAAAATTGAAGAGTGTCATTAAAGTATGAGGCCCGAAACACGATTGACAAAACTTTCCTCGATAGAAAAAAGCGGCAAAGTTACCTTAAAATCTGCTTTTTTGTTACAACCACTAAGAGAAAAATCTATTCCATTCGATTGATATCAAAGCAATTGTATTAAAATTTTGTCTACGAGTTCACTATTACATACTTTAAGGAACTATGGACTTATTTTTCTATATCAACACAAGTAAAAATTTTAAATTCAATATTTGTAAACATAGTGCAATAGAATTGCGCGCGGGCCGGTCATACCGCCGCTCCCGGAACGCTACCACGATACCATTTCGCCTTAAGAGCAAAATTCAGATCATGTTATTCCCGTCACACCGTCACACCGTCCCGCCACGTAGTGTCCGCACCACGCCCCCTTGCCGGCTATCCGGAAACTAGACTCCTCAACGATGACTGACAGAGATTAGGGAGGACCGAAAACATAGACTAAAAGGTTAAAGGGCAGAAAAAGGTTCTGACTTTTATGCTACGCATTACTTTTACTATTAGATCTTGTAAGGGGCTTAAGGTTTTTTACGTAAAACTTTAGTTTTACTGATCTTGCTTGGGGGCTATGGCTCTTTAGTACTTTATTCTAGCTAGACAGAGCTACTTTCAACGACATTTTTCACTGAACAGATATAGTACTTTCCTTATACAACCATAACGTTTTTTTACCCACAATAAGAGGGAAAATGTTCGATAATAAAAAAAAAATCTTCTTTCAAAGAACAAATTATCAAATAATCAACTTTCGTTTTATGATATACCACAAGCTCTTACCAAGTCAAAGGTCAAGGCCAAGTCATAGGTGTCGGGTTCGAACCCAAAGCACGCACCTCTGACTTTTCGGATTCATATGCGTATTGTATAATTATCAGTTGCTTTAAAAAACGGTGCAGGAAAACACCATTAAGAAACCGGCTTGCCTGAGAGATATTTCTCGACGACCGCGACATGTGAAGCCAGAGGCCCATGGGCGGCAAAAAACTTTGACACCAGGTTAGTCACTACACTAACCACACGAAAAAGAAACATTAGCAGCTGCACTCACAATAAATTAGCATCAACAGATTAGAATTTGAGATTTAAGCAGCTCTTACAATTATTTAACATTTGTGTGATAAGCATTAACATGTCATGCCATATCACCATAAAAGTTTCAGAAAAGTGTAAGTACCTAATCTGTTTTAGAATTATAATCACAGATTGTTTGCCTAGGGAGCAAACAACGATTTTTAAGGCGAGAGTGTTTCTTTGAATCCAGAGCGGATCGAAGGATTCTAAACTAGAATCCTGAGTGCAGCGAGGGATTCAAAGTACGTCACTCGAGCTTGAATAGTGTTGCTCCCGAGGTGAACACTCTACTTTTTATCACCCTTTATGAGAAAACAAAAACTTGTGTGGTCCGACCCCCGTCAGGAACGAAGTTCCTTTATAAAACAAAAACCAAAATGTTTGCAGCCACTATCTTGGATTTACATTTTGACCTCACTATCGGCTTAAGAACACTCGAAAACTATGAAAATGATAACCATGACGAAAAATTTGAAAATTTTCGCAGCCGCCATCTTAGATTTACATTTTGACCTCACTACTGGCTTTACACTTTGACCTCACTATCGGCTTTAGCACCCTCGTAGACTATTACACCGATTACGAAAAAAAAAAAAAAAACGCAGCCGCCATCTTGGATTTTCATTTTAACCAAATTCACACATTCTCTCTCTCTTAGCAGCCTGTTACTTGTTCATACAATGTTCGTGATTGATCTCTTTGGTGATTGGAACTTTTACTAACAATAACCACATTCCAAATTCAAATCACTTTTAGTCCCTAGGGATTAAAAAGCTATTTTAGTCCCTGTTTACGAACAATAAACCCTTAAACTTAATAATCTCTTTTTGAATAGATAAGATATATTTTTTTTTATTTACTTTTTTTTTCAAATTTTCAAATTTTCTTTGAATTATTGTAAAAAATTGTGTTCATTGTATCTAGTCTAAGCCTTTTCATGCTGATCCTTGTAACTGGAGAAACTCAACCCCTGTCATACAGGATGTCCTAGTTCGGGGGTCGAGATCTCATTGATGTAACGTGTACTCTACAGTACACGTTACTAGTTGGAAATAAAATTACTATTACTGTAAGTAGTGTCGAACACAATAAGTAACTTGGCAATGCACATAAATCAAAACAATTTCCCAAGATCACATAATTTCATATAAATACTCGTATAACGCATTTAGGACTCATAACTTTCATAAAACATAACATGGATATAAAAGCCAGGCCGATATTTATGAAAATGGAATATCTAAGGTACACAACTCATGCGTTTTCTCTTCACCTCTTTAAATGAATATATACGGGGAAACACCACCGTTGATATACTGTTCATATACTGAGTGAATTTTAAAAGCGAAAATAAATGAAGAAAACTTATTTACAAAAGAAAAACTTTTAATTCACTTTTGAGTTGTGGTAGGTAACCTACCCTACACAAATTGGTATGCTACTACTTGCAATATAAATATCAGTGACCGGAAGTTATTATAACATCATCAACAAACAAAAAGTGGAAAAATACATATTATTGAAACTAACTCAAAAACTATCAAGCAAAGTTTTATGTGGGACCACCGCGCAAACTTCCTCTACCAAATGAATAAAGAATTCTCAAAATCGGCCAACAATTGACGATAATATATATAAAATGTATTTAAAATAAATTTAAATACAGACGAATTAAGAACCTCCTCCTTTTTTAAGAAATTGGTTCGAACGATCAATGCTGAAATATTATTTTCAAAATTATCTTTGCAAAAGATATCCACTGCTTTTCCCAAATCTCATAAAAGATACCAAATATTATTTTTTCATCAGGTTCTGCCTCCAAGTACCACTTTTTCAATTACTCATCGTTTCTATATTTTTAAACCCAGCCTGTACAACGTGGATCTACCTTTCCTCATACTATCTTGTATATCTCATTATATTATTTGTAGAATCTGTTCAGGCCCGTTTTGTTCGGTATTTATGTATGAAGAATGGGATTCGACAAGCTATACCTGATTACAATGACAGGTAAAGGCACTTTATTATGATTAGCTTAAATGAAAGACGTAACCATTCGGACATACTAATACTTCATAAAATTATAAACGGTTCCATTGATGCACAATTAATTAACTATTTTAATTTTAGGCCTAGCCAACGTAGTAAGCGTCATCATCGTATTTTTGAATTACCTACATCCACCTTGAATACTACATTTAATAGCCCTCTTAAGGCGGGTTCCCACGGTGCGCGATATTGCGCACGCACGCGCACCAGCCCACACGGCGCACGACCACGCACCGCGCACCGAGGTCTTCCCACGGTGCGCTATATTGCGCACGCACGCGCACCAGCCCGAATGGCGCACGACCACGCACGACATCTTTCCACGGTTTCGATATTTCGGACGCACGCGCATCAGCCCACACGGCCGACGACCACGGACAGCTACACATCCCACACCTAGCCTGATGAAAATTCTAAACGATGTTTTTTTTAATCTTAAGATTTAAAAAATCGCAAGCATAAATTGTTAATCATAATGATACAGTGAATTATAAAGTTTTTTTTGCAGTTGCGGAAAATCGCCCTTATTGGAATAAAATACCATAAAAATCGGGGTTTTTTTATTTGTTGATAAAATACAGTACTTATACAACCTTAGTTTTTGCTTATCTCTTTAGGGGTCATTGTACTCATCATTATGAACAACTTTCACTATGGGAGCAACGCTGAAATCTCGAAAAAAAAAACAGTTTTTCCCTACATTTCGACGAACTATGCGAACATAAATGTAGGGAACAGTTTATTATTTTTTGCGATTTCTGCGGTGGGCCCATAGTGAAAGTTGTTCATAATGATGAGTACAATGACCCCTTAAGTGGTTTAGGGTAAACAAAAACTAAGCTTGTATAAAAATAATAATATTATGTGATAATATAGTGATACATATACAGAAGTTTCAAATTCCTAACTTATTTAGTTGTTGCGATAGAACTCGTACAAAAATGGTCTAAAACTGACAACTATAGCGGCTTCTTTTTCATAATTTATGAAGAAAAAAATTACTTATATTTATATTCTTCTTCTTTTCGTGTGGTTAGTGACTAACCTGCTGTCAGAGTTTTAAAGCCGCCCATGGGCCTCTGATTTGGCTTCACATGCCGTTGAGAAATATCTCTCAGGCATGCCGGTTTCCTCACGATGTTTTCCTTCACCGTTTTTGAAGCAAGTGATAATTATACAATACGCACATGAATCCGAAAAGTCAGAGGTACGTGCCTTGGGCTCGAACTCGAGACTTATGACTTCGCAGTCCGACGGTCACACCACTAGGCTATCACTGCTCTATTCTATTAAATTATATTTATATTTGTACTCTATTCGATGATTTCTAGACAATAACACCTCACATTCCAGGGCATGATTAAAAAAAAAATATCGAATGTTTGTTGAATGGCCCTTTCATTTCGGTTCCGTACCTCAACAGTAAAAAACGGAACCCATAAAGGATCACTTCGTTGTCCGTCCGTCCGTTTGTCAAGACCCTTCTTCTCACGAACGCATGGAAGTATTAATTAAGTTGAAATCTATATCAAATACGCAGATCTACCATGGAGCTCTAAAAAAAAATCAAGCTTCTTTTTTACTCTACGCAATAAAAAAATACGGCCACTTATGCGACATATTTTGATACTCCAAATAAATCAAAACCTATAGGGTACTTCCCGTTGACCTAGAATCATGAAATTTGATTTGAGCTCAACAAATAAAAAAGTCCGAAAAGTGTTAATTTGTAGTATATCACTTTTGTTTTTCGATTACAAACTTACATTTGCAGTTGGAGAATTGATCGTGGCGTAGGTATATCGATGTATGGAGAACATGTTTTTCAACTACAAGTTTGTTTTTTAGATAAATTAAACCCAACTACTGAACCCTTCATTGTTAGTGGTCCGACACGCACTTGGCCGGTTTTATTATTTGCTGTTATAACGGGAATAGAAAAAATAATAAATTTCAACTGTCTAACTATTATGGTTCATAAGATACAGCCCGCTGACAGAGAGATGGATGGACGGACAGCGGAGTCTTAGTAATAGGGTTCCGTTTGGCAACCTTCGGGTATGAAACCCTAAAAAGCATGTGACGAGAGAGCTGTCAAAGGCGTCTGGTTAACCGACTAAACGTAATACCTGTCACTTCAGTTGTCATGCCACATCACAGTTGTACTTTTCAACAACGTTAACGTTGAGGTTTTTTTTATAGAATCAGTATTTTTGGGCTCTTTACAATAGACAGTATATTTTTATTATACCTAAACCTAACAAAAAAAATAATGCTCAAGCAGTTACATCTACGCTACGATGAGTAGTTTATGAATGAATGATAAAGTTTAACATACATTAAAAAGTGACACAAAGTAACATACGTGAAAAAACTAAATAAAAGTTGAAACTTTGACCTTCAGTATCTCCTAACCTTTCGTAACGTAACGGTTCCTAATGTTTGTTACGGTATTTCAAATATGGCAAGCTATTGAGGGAGGCATCTCTGCACATACCTACTCTACCTGGACCCTAGTCCAGTACAAAAAAACCGGCCAAGTGCGTGTCGGAGCACGCACAATGAAGGGTTCCGTAGTTGGGTTGAATTTATTCCAAGAACAAACTTAACATTGTAGTTGAAAAACTATAGGTAGGTACCTGCGTTGCACGCAGCGACATGCATGTCATTTCGTCAAAACAACCGAAAAAGTAATAAGTACTAAGTACTGTTTGTTTTTATTATGACTTTACGAAACAACAATCAAAATTAAACAATGCATTTCCTTTTGATAATGTTCCAAAGTATTTTCTACTTTAACCTACTAACAATAAAGGCGTATGTCGTATGATAAGTGTACAATGACGTATTGAGCCGGAGAGCTATTCGGACAGCCGAATGATTCTCCGGCACAATACGTCATACGACTTAAAACGAAATTTTGGAACAACCTCATTGACTAAATTCTAGTAACTTTAAAGGGTATGTAAATAAAATAATGATTAATTGAATGCAAAAGTTTATTAATTCATAAAAACTGGCCAAGTGCGTGTCGGACCACGCACAATGAAGGGTTCCGTAGATGGAATGAATGTATCCCAAGAACAAATATATCATTGTAGTTGAAAAACATGTTCTCCAATACGGAATATATGGGAGATCATGTTTTTCAAACTGCTAATTTAAGTTGGTTGATTATTACTCGTTAACCTGTACAGCTTACGTAGCTCTAATAGTTTTCCTTTTAATTTCGTTATATAATATACTACTGCTGTGATTTTTTTCACAAATCCAAGTACAACCATTGAGCTGAGAGGGGGGAAGGACACTTGACTCTAACAAAAAAAAACAGTTAAAAGCTTAATAATTCGAAGCGGATCCCTGAATCCAAAAATGGTTTTCACAAACTCGCAATATTACCCCACAATATGGGGCAAATGAGAAAAAAAAAAATCATCCCAACTTTACGTGTAGGGAACCCCACCCCCTAAAAAATCGAAAAACGAAACGAACCCCCACGGAAAACGTCACCCTAAAAAAATGTTTTTTCTTGATTTTATTTTACCACTTTGTCGGCATAATTAATATGTATACATATGCCAAATTACAGTTTTCTAGTACTAACCGTCTCTGAGCTAAGCCGCGGACAGACAGACAGACAGACAGACGGACATGGCGAAACTATAAGTGTTCCTTGTTTACCACGGAACCTTAATAAAAAAGGAAATAATGGTAAAAATCAAAAAAATAATACGTAATTTGGTTAAGTTTATTGTATTTTTAAACAAGTCATCATCATCATCAGTCGTCTATAAATGCCCTTTTTACGATTTGTACCTTTAGTTAATTACCTAAACTAATGGAATATACTCGTAGTTTGTTTACATTATTAAATGTAAGGGACGCACACGCTCTGGGCGACAACGCTGTGCGTCGGTCGCCGCGCCTTTGAGCTGTGTATATGCAACGTTGCCAGCCCGCTGCCGCACCAATGCCGCGCCGCTGCCGCACCGGTGCAGTGCCGCTGCCACACCGGTGCCGTGCCGCTACTGCGCCGCACCGCCGCCGCAGATTATATAGTGATATGTCAAAATCAAGCGGAGACGGCGCGGCGACGCGCGACGGTGTAAAGAAAAGAAAGAAAACGTTTATTTGGACACAGTTCGTGAAACACAAAATACAAACTAACTAAAATTGACAGTAATCTTTTGACAATAAGTGTGTGCCTCACAGCTGCGCCAAAAAGGTTCATTTCAGCATTAATGCCAGACAAATGCTGTCTGACGCTGGTTTTGGTGCGGCGATGCGGTAGCAGCGCTTCACCGTTCAGTCTACATGGTTACGCGAAGCGGTATCGGCGCGGCTGCAGTGCCTTCTACATGAGCCCTTAAGCATTGATCAAGCCCCGTGCAGACTGGCGCGACGCGACGCTAACAAAACAATTTCTAAGCAAAGTTTACGGTGGAACAATAATTATCGGAGTCACGTCGCACCAGTCTGCCCAAGGCTTTATGTTTTATTTTACTTAATCCCCCAATCCTTATTTTGATAAATGTAAAAAAAAAAATTGTTACTGGCAAATTTGTTTTACAAACAAATTATAATGTGATAATTTATGGTTATTTTATGGCGTATGGATAATGTAATGGTTGAATTAAAATAAATATCTAAAATACCTCAGAACTCTTCGTTGTTTTTGGTTATAAACATCGTCCAAAAAAGTAGACATTAAGTTATAAAAGGACCATTCAGGTTCGTCAGCACCATAGAAATATAAATACTTCTTTCTTATATACCTTCCCTCCCTTCCTTCTCTTTTTCCTTTCCTTTTTTTTTTTTGTGGCTAAGTGTGCTGACCATAAGGTCAGCACACTTAGCTCAGAGATAGTTAGTACTAGAAAGCTGTAATTTGGTATGGGTATACATATTAATAACGCCGACAAAGTGGTAAAATAAAATAAACAACTATATTTTTTTTTAGGGTAGGTACCTCTCCAACACATAAAGTGGGGATGTTTTTTTTTTCTCGCCTATCCTTTAGTGTGGGGTATCGTTGGAAAGGTCGTTCAAAAATATTGCGAGTGTATGAAAATAATTTTTCGATTCAGGAATCTTTTTGCGAAATATTAAGCTTTAAAGTGCCAATTTTTGTTAGAGTCAAGTATAGACCCCCGCCCCTCCCTGCCAGCTAAATGATTGTACTTAGATTTGTGAAAAAAATCACAGCAGTAGTATTTATTACGAATTTAAAAGGAAAACTATCACAGCTAAATAGGCTTTACAGGTTACCGAGTAATAATGGACCAACTTAAATTTGCAGTTTGAAAAACATGATCTCTATACATTCCGTATGGGAGAACATGTTTTTCAACTACAATGATATATTTGTTCTTGGTATAAATTCATTCCAACTACGGAAACCTTCATTGTGCGTGGTCCGACACGCACTTGGCCAGTTTTTATGAATTAATAAACTTTTGTATTCAATTAATCATTGTTTTATTTACATACCCTTTAAAGTTACTAGAATTTTGTCAATGAGGTTGTTCCAAAATTTTGTTTTAAGTCGTATGACGTATTGTGCCGGAGAGTTATTCGGCTGTCCGAATAGCTCTCCGACTCAATACGTCATTGTAAACTTATCATACGACATACGCCTTTATTGTTAGTAAGTTAAAGTAGAAAATACTTTTGCACATTATCAAAAGGAAATGCATTGTTTTATTTTGATTGTTGTTTCGTAAAGTCATAATAAAAACAAACAGTACTTAGTACTTATTACTTTTTCGGTTGTTTTGACGAAATGACATGCATGTCGCTGCGTGCAACGTAGGTTCAGAATTTTCATATCTAGAGCTATTAAGCGAGCGGAGCCGTCTCCTTCGACGCACATGCGGCGTTAGTCAAATGAGTTAACAGTCGGCGTCTGATTGACTGCCGACTGAAAGCCGATTCCTGTAATTTACGGACCGTTATTTATTTAAAATTAAGACTTTTTTGTTTCTTTACCAATAATGAAGCAAAGACCATATCTTTGCATAGTAGACCCTCCCATATAGAAGTAGCTATCACAGGTAAAATTAGTAGATATGCGTCAGATATATCAAAACGTATCTAAAATCCGATTTCAGTCACAAATCGTATCGTATCGATAATCCGAACTAGACAAACCGATTTCACAAAACCACAGCAAGAGTAGATTTGCGTAAGCAAGTATTTGTTTATGTTTGGATAGTTTTGATCGATGCATTTACAATCGAATTATACTCGTAATATTACTACTAGAGACGATCGAAACTGCGAGCCGGAAGCGCCAGAGCCGCTTCAGAATTCGATTTCTAAAAACGGATGATAAAAACGATTTCACTATCTGAAATCGAATATTTAACCGTTTGCATAGAAATCCAAAAACGCCCATGTTTAAAAATTTGCTTACAAATCTATTTAAGTAGTTATACGCCAAGTTGAGCAATATAAAAGCTACCATTGGTAAGCTAAACGATTCATTTTCGTTTATAGGAACCGAGCATACGTCGGGCACCTTTGAAGTTACCGACTCTCCGCGGATCGGGCGCACCGCCACGCACGCGTCTGCGCTACCACGCACGCTACCATTCCCATGGTGCGTGTCCGTGCGGGCTTATCCGCGGCGAGTCGGTAACTTCAAAGGGAATGTACCCAAACTCGGACGCACCGCCACGCACGCGTCTGCGCTACCACGCACGTTACCCTTCCCACGGTGCGTCGTGCGGGCTGGTGCGCGTGCGTGCGCGATATTGCGCACCGTCGGTTCCAGGCTTTACACGTATGGCAAGGCAATATAATGAAAGGTCTAATTCGACGGATTACCCTATTGATATTTTCTCCATGACTTTTGCTTCATACAGGCGCTCCCTATTAAAACAGTGTGATGACTGCCCGTCTATCTAGCTCAAATTGGTTTGTTTTGTAGTGTTGTAGATTTATGTCTACTAGACACATTTTTATATTGTTCTCCTTTGTCTCTATTTTTCATAAGTGAATGTCATGCATACGGAACAAAACGGGCCTTTGCATGGTTACTGAAATGTTAATTTTACATGTTATTTAATTTGAATTGTAAGTGACTGTGCTGTTGGTGTGCATATGATAAATAAATAAATAAATATGTATCTTTTATGATCTATATTTGTACAAATATTATAAAAAATATCAGACGCTTTTTGTGTCTGTCTGTGTGAACGCGTTGTTCTTTTAAACTTCGCAACGGATTTTTATTGGATTTATTCCGGAAGGTTTAAGTGAATAAAATATTAATATTAAACTTACACATATACTGTAAACAAATCTCGATGTTTTGTCAAGCCGTAAATACCGTGCGAAGCAGGGGCGGATCGCTCGTTGCATATAATGTAGATATTATACTATGTTGTGCCCCGTAGGCGATGGAGTGAAACTTCTGAATAAAGACTAACGCTAGTTTTGAGCTTATTCAAATTTAACCTAGTTCACTGCAAATAGCTGGAAGCGTTAGGTGCTAAGAGATTTTGCACCGAGTTTTAATAGCCTTAAATATTATTATGGGTAATAGAATCACGGATATAATATTCTAATAAGTAAGTATTTTTAATATTATAATAACTTTTTAATTTAAAACTATTGTTAGTGGTAAAGCATCTTTAAAACCAGGGTACACACAATATACTGAACTACCTATCTTATACTATTAAACGAGCATTATTTGTATACAGGGTGTCCGGTAATTAATGGATAACCTTAAAATGGGTCATGGTAAAACTAATGGCCATTCAGAAAAAAAATACAAATAAAAAAAATGCATACTTTTTTTTTAAGTTACTGATGCTTAAACTTTGTCGAATTGAATATTTTTCACAAATTTTTCCCCAGAAGAAACATTCAAGTGGTTTTAAAAAAAACACGAAACGCACAAAATGTGTTGCCTATCTATCAGCTCAGTTAATGTAAATTACTATAACAATAAAAAACATTAAGAATTCCTTAAATGTGGCCGTGGTGTATGAAAATGTAAAATAAGGTAACAAAAAACACCGATTATTATAAAAAAAATCATATCTTTGGTACCAACTGTTTTTTTATTATTGTATTTTTTTTCTTTTTATATTCTTTATTTTTTTGTATTCTTTATGGTTATCCATTAATTACCGGACACCCTGTATATATATTTGTAATCACGTTCTCGAAAACGGCTCTAACGATTTCGATGAAAGTTGCAATAAAGGGGGCGAAAAATTGATCTAGCTAGGTCCGACATCTAGGAAAATTAGTTCTCTCTGTATTTTCACTCGAGGAGAGCTCGGTTGCCCAAAGTTTAGAACAAGATGGAATAACATCTCATGGCAGCATGGAATTTGTAAGTACCTATTATCATGGCAGCATGGAATTAGTAAGTACTTACTTTATAGCAGCATGGAACTATCCTGTACTATTAAATGAGCATTCTCTATTTTCACCAGAACAGAGCTCGGTCGCCCAGTTAGTAAATAGGTCGAAATAATATTATTTTATCCCCCATGTGTTGACAACAATTTCACTTAACTTTTGAAGTTTGTTATATGCCATATAGAGTCTTCCTTTAAAATAAAAAATTACATGACACACTCTAGCCGCTACATGATGAACAACAGCCTCCACAGCTCGCAGTAGCAATCTGTCATCGTTATAAACTTTTACTACATTACCGCCGTACTGTGTTACGCTACGTCTCATAATATGTTATTAGATTTGCATGAAGCTGAAACTTGCCTTGTTTCGTAACCAAAGAACGCAACAGCAACACATCGCAATATTTAAATGAACATTCATCTTGTAAATATGTTAATGTCTCGAGTAACATTATACAACTTTTCTGTTCACCAAAACTCATGTAACCGATACGAAGAGACAATTATTGTATTGTAACTTCATCTTCAATCAATAAATTGACGACGTTTCTTGAATAAAGTTAGCATAATCAAAATAAAAGGCCTCTTTCAATTCGTTGAACATCAAAATGGTATGATGAGTACGTTAGTACTTTTGTTGAATGTGGTTTGAATATAAAATGGCGGTGGGTATTCAGAATAAGGGCGCAGGTGGACAGCGACGCTAAAAGCCGATCCGTGTAGCGTGCAGCGTGCCCGGCGCGTATCAAGCATTTATCATTGAGTTTACAGGCGGCATACATTACGGTTAACTAAACACCTTTTCAGTTTCACCTTTCGAAAAAAAATCCATGTCCGACACGGTTTGGATTTTATTGTGTGTTTTCATGGGTGAGTGGAGGGATTTTTTTTTCATAGACTCAAAATATTTAACGAAGTACTTATATGGGAGGTACACGAAAATCCTAACTTCCTAACAATAATAATATTATGAATGCGAAAGTGAGTTTGTTTGTTTGATAAGCTTTCACGCTAAAACGGCCAAACAGATTTAGATGAAATTTGGCACATGTGTAGAATGAACTAAATGCACCATGACTTGAATTAGGACATAGGATAGCTTTTTATCCCGAAATTTCAACGGGATCGAGACTTATGCGGGTGAAACCGCGGGCCGCAGCGAGTACTTTATATTTGTCTGACATAATCTAATATACCTTATGACTATACACAAAAAAAAATTGACAGAAATTGACGCAACAGCTATGACCCCTAAACTATAATATCACTCTCCGAAGATGGTCACCTTTAGAATTTTTATTAGAATCAGTTGTTTTGGTAACAGTTTTCTCGTGGAAGAGCAGAAACTAACGAAGTAAGAAGGACAGAACACCGAAGCGCGACCAGGCCTACATACCTACTACTAATTTTGTATTGTCTGTTTTCGAGAAAAACTAGTTCAAATACTACTATGACGACCCGGCGGCGCTGCTGGAATTAAATATAATACACCTAATACTTGCACCATTCTTAACCTCACGCATACACTCTAATTCATTCTCATTCACACACTCTCACTGTCACTCACAAACTCTCATGCCTGCATATGGACTGCGTTTTAGTTTTTAGCTTTTCTGTATGTCATTATTTCATTTAGTATCTTCAATTGTATAGAACCAACAATAACACAAATAAATTGTATCTCTCTTTCTCTATCTCTATCTTACTCTCTCTCTCTCTCTCTTTAAAATTTTTACTCTCCCTCCTTCTCTCTCTCTCTCTCTCTTACTCTCTTTCTCTCTCTATTTCTCATTCTTACTCTCTTTCTCTATCTGTATCTCTCTTTCGCTCCCTCTTTCTCTCTCTCTCTCTCTTTCTCTCTCTATATATAAGAAAAGCCACATCACTTAATTTTGTTTCTTTTTTTAATTTTAAGTTCAACGTTTTGAGTTGTATCTTTGTGATATTGTTATGAGAACATAAGTGGCTCTCAAAAGTATAAAACAGATCTCATAATTCAGATCTTTAAATTCTAATTCTAATTAAACATTCTCTAAATAAATATTTTGTGGAATGCAAGTTGCTGTCGCAGTACAAAACTTGAGTGCTCTAACTTTGTGTTATTTAGATATCATCAATTCAATATTGGCATGTTGGACACATTTGCAAGTATTTCGCTCATTAATATTTTGCCAAGTAATCCAAAAAGGTCAAAATCTGCAAGAAGTGGCTTGACTTATTTTGTAATCGACTGTAGCATTTTTTAGCTAACTTTACGAGTACAGTTTTCTTTTGTACGTATCATTTTTGAAAAAAAATCGATCTATTTATATTTTTGCACTGATTGCAGCTTCAATATTTTGTAGTATTTTTTCTTTTCTCCATATTTATTTCCAAGATCTTCATAGCTATTCTTGAGGTCCCATGACAGTGCTTCTACGAAAATGAGTCTTTTTCTTACAACGCCAGGAATTCGTATATTCTTTAAAAGCGAAGACACTTTTGTTGCTGGAGAGTCTGGGTCAGTATTTTTAAATTTCAATCTCAAATACCTCTTCTTGCATTTTTGGCTAAGCTTGACTGCGTTCCTTACTTTATTTTCCAAACTTTTCATATTCTCATACAGAATAGCTCGCCGCTTGCGCAATTTACGTCTATTGAGAGCAGATAAATTGTGTGCTCTGCGCTGCAAAGATGGTGCAGGACTTAGTGGGGGTGTTTCATCAACTTATATTTTTATTTTTTGTACATAATGTAACTCGATTTTCCCTTTATACTTTACTGTTATTTTTCCATTGTTTTCTTTTTTGTCTAGCTTCTCTTGCACTCATAGAACTTATTGATTTAACATAACCTTTACTCTTTTTGTTAAATATTTTAATCTTTCCTTTTCACGCAAAGCTTCTAAAGATTCAGCATTACTTTTCATTTGTTCCCGCCTCTTTCGGTCGTACTCTTTCTTTTTTAATTTCTTTTCTTCGTCACTTAACTTCTTGACTTTTCCCATTCTTGATATTTAAATCTGTTAAAAATGAAAAAGCATGTTATACAAGCTGAAGAAAAACGATAAAACCCACACCACAATTGCTATATGCAAAAATCATTCCCTCATACAATTTTGTCATTCCCTCACTTTTTAATATAGTGGGGGAATGATCGTGAGGGATGACGGATTTGAATAAAGGACACTGTAACTGACCGTATATAACCTCAATTTAATTGAGCATTTTGTGAATGCATTTTACTCCTCAAAACAAAAAACAGTGAGTGTTTTAATTATTCAAATCAAATACTTTTTTACAGCAACTCCTTTTACTATTTCGAAAATCCGCCATGTTAACATTATTAGCAGTATTGCCAAGTTTTAAAAACTTAACAGCTGCGTTCAAAAATATAAAACGGTGCGATCACACATCGAATATTTGTAACCGGTGAGGGAACGATTTCATTTTAATAATAATGTTTTTTTATATACATATTTATTTTTGAGCAATGAAAGCTTGACAATACAATCACAACTTATTACCAAATATTTTAGCAATAAATTTATAAGAATATGAACAGATCTCATTGTAGGTACATATTTTTTTATTATTAATTTCGGACCAAGGGACAAGATGAGGGAATGACTTTTAGACTAATAAAATAACCGTATTTTTTTTTGTGAATATATTATCTAAATTTTTGCTTTTAAAATATTTAGATAATAAATGATTTATCATCAATGTTAAAAATAAATGTTGATGATAAATCCATACAACTAAAACTGAAAAACAACAATGGCTCAGGACCTAAATTTTGAAATTAGATGGGAAATACCCACGCATTGTCTGTTATTCAGCTGTTGGGGGTTAACAAATAAACTTTTATTTGAGTGTCAGTCATGCAACGTGGTGAATGCTTAGCGCTCCATGCATCCGGGTTGAAATTCAAATGGAATTCGTTGGAAATTCAACCCCGCAATATGGAGTGCAGTGTGCTAGTTGTAGCACCTCTAGTGGAAGAGGTACAGTTTTATTGTATCCTCGTTCACAAAGGAAAAACTGTAAATTCCAAGTTTCATTTATAATATTCGTACAAAGTTGCAGTTTTGGTGGAATTAAAAAACTCGAAGGTTCTTTTAAATTGTGGAATACGTTTTAGGGCTCCGTACCCGAAGGGTGCCAACCAGAACCCTATTACTAAGCCTCCGCTGTCCGTCTGTCTGTCAGCAGGCTGTATCTCATGAAACGTAATAGGTAGACAGTTGAAATTTTCACAGATTGTGTATTTCTATTGCCGCATTATCAACAAATAATAAAAATAAAATAAAGTTTTAAAACTATTTAGCTTCTTTGTACCTCAGCTTAGTACTCATTTTCACTAAGTTTATATAATCTTCTGTACATTTTGAAGTTAAATTTCAAGTAGTCAATCCAAAAAAAAATATACTGCTAACCCTTGAAACTCTTCCAACCTCCAAGTACTTCAAACCGAACGAAATTAATAATTTTCTATTCATATAACAGAACACCTCCTTCAATTTAAGATTCACAACTCAATAGAATACCGACTGACTACTGCCGGGAATTGAATACACTCAAATGAAACTGCAAATGCCGTTTCCAATATCTTCGCCGGAAATAACATTTCGAGTAGGGTTTCAATTTAATAAAGCACGTCGAAGGAGTGTTGTCGGCGTCTTGACTAGTAGTTACAACAACACGGTGGAGGATAGCGTTGTGCCACGCCTTACCAACGAGCAATAAGTGCAAGTGCTGCAAATTACTTTGAAAACGGTTTATTTGTTGTGTGGTTTTGGTTTTGTTGAAGCTTAAAAAGGAGGAGGTTATATGTTCAACGCGTATGTATGTTTTTTTTTTAATGTATCTCCGCCGACTTCGCCGTCAATTGTGGACCGATTTTGAAAATTATTTTTTTGTATGAAAGGGTATGCTCCCGGATTGGTCCCATATACATTTTATTAACTGTGCTTGGATAGTTTTTGAGTAAGCGTGTATGTGAATGATAACTTCCTGTGACTGTTATTTACATAGCAGGTAGTGGTATTCGAATTTGTGTGGGGTAGGTACCACAACTAAAAAGTGAAAAATAAAAAGGAGTCTTTGGTTTTAAATTTTCGTGTTTTGCCACCGACTTCCGTAATTAAAGTTATTTTTCACTTTGTAGTGTTTTTTTGTGGAAGTCGGTTGTTTTTTTTTTTTGTAAAAAGTTTTTTGTTGATTGGAATGTTTTTTTTTAATATTAAATGAGGCTTCATTTATTTTTTTAATTCTAAATATTATGACATAATATCCATAACTTGGAAATTACTTCAACTATCTATTATCCCCGAAGGAGTAGAGATGTATGTAGTATCACCATTTCGTATGCTTTAATAGGGACCAATTTCCGGGTTACAGCTAAATATTTCCTGATAGACAAACACAATAACACTATGCCTGACTAGAGAATCAAACTACGGGTCCTATGATCACAAAAGCTGCACTTGCGACCACCGAGGCAGAAATAAATTCAGTAAAGAAAGATAAATATTTTATTTGGGACACGCACAGGAAATACAAACATTAAGTAATAATAAAAAATTATTAAATTAAAAAATACAAACAGAATAGTAACGACCTGTGCGAGGCCAAAAAGGCCACTATCTGAGCATAAAGCGGCGATATTTAAAAATAAATACCGCAGCACTGGTATTCTGATAGGGCCCACTGTGATGTCACGGACACACCTACACACTTAGATAAATCCCATTATGGGATAAACCAAATAAAATAATAAAAAAGCAATAAAAAAAATAGTACAAATAAAAACTGAAACTAAGTAATAAATAAATGAATCTTGTGCCCGACGTTCCAACATCACTTGTCCATAGTATAGACTATTTATTATCTATGGTGACAAGCGAAGGGACGCCAGTACACATTAACTAATATGAAAACATAACACTTCAAATGAAAATAACCCTTCTTTATATGTACAAAATAAAAACAATAATCACAGATAAAACCTAAAAACAGGACCTAAATCCGCATCCAACTTAGTACCAAACTCCGAAGTGTATTCAAAATCCGCGCGCCGACTATTTTCCGGGCGCAATCTTGCATTGAAAGAGTTATTCTGTGGCTCCATACACGGCTAGCACAAAGAGGCTTTTATCGCCGACGGTCGCTGAGTGCCCGGGCCAACCGCAAACAAAATCCGACACACGATGAATACCGCTAAGTAGGTTAGATGTGATATAATCTTGAGATTTACGATACTGAAAAAGTAAGTACGCTGTGAAAGTGTTTTTGATGTGGGAATGTGATTTAGATTGTTGT
Organism: Agrochola macilenta; assembly: GCA_916701695.1. Classification (NCBI taxonomy): domain Eukaryota; kingdom Metazoa; phylum Arthropoda; class Insecta; order Lepidoptera; family Noctuidae; genus Agrochola; species Agrochola macilenta. The sequence continues at coordinate 15,477,992 of OU753557.1, forward strand.
TTTTATTGTGTTTGTTTTAGTTATGATGAGGAGGAGAATGAAATAAATGAAATGGTTCTAAGCTACGGAGTCGTTCTTCAAGGGAGGTAGAAGGCTACATAATTGATGCAGAAACCATTCCAAGCATTTTGCAATATGTACCGTACATTAATAGTCGGATGACTTTCACATTGACAAAATTAATGAATTGGCTTTTAAAAACGTATTTAAATGCAAAATATATTTACACAAAAGCAACATAAGGTGACAATAACAGCTGCACAACCCTATAACCACACGCAATCTCAACAAATTGAGGCTTAATAAAGTATAATGATATCAGCGTATTAACTGGTCCATTGTGCCGAAAAAGTTTCACAAAATGTTCAAAATATGTATAAAATATGTACAGAATAGTCTCTTCTGCAAGAATATCCCATTGAGCTGGCGGTTGAACGTGAAAGGGTTTTTTTATCGGTGCCGGGCGTGCAGGCAAGTGGCGAGCTGCACAGATAAAATCTAGCTTTGCTATCCGAGTAAACACGTGAATGAAACGGGCCTTAGAAAAAACCTAGTGGCTAATACCCTTTTGCTGTGTAGATTTACAGTTAGCGTACGTAACGTGCACTTTAGTAAGTAACTCTGTTAATTAAAAAGGACGGCTTAATAAAGGAAAAAATGTTACTTTTTAAGTCTCTAGTCGTCTTTTTAACTTAAGTTTGTATTTATAACTTTCAACTATAGTCTCGCAGCAAAGCTTTCTTTTGAATTCTTTTTATCCAGATCCCAAATTTTGTTTAAAATATGGCTGCTTATGAACAAAAAGCATTCAAACACACATCTACATTAAATAACATAAATCTTCGTGCGCCAGGGATTACAAAAGATTAACTTAAGTTTCCGACGTGGCAGTCTCAGACAATGCATCTCCAGAAACCCAATAATCCGTCCCACAAAGAAATAAACGTGACAATACATTTGAACAACTCTGTGTCGTGCGGTTCCGTATGATTCCGTACGTGTGGCGGTTACCACAGCCTGTATCACAGTCGTAATGTCGCGTCGTAAACGCACGAACCCGTGCGATAAACTCGATCGTAGGTTGGTTGGATTGAGAAGTTCATAACGTATCTTATACTATACTTTATTGGTATATACATAGCTAAGTTCAAGGCTAGTTCTTCATGTATGGGACGTAGTATGTTTCGTTCTCGTTGTAGGTAGGATTAAGATGTTCGTGTACCTTTGTCTTGATAAGTAGCTGCATAGTTGATTTCAAGATTAGACTAGCTAGCTAGTTCTCTTCCAGAGACAGAATAGTTTATTAAGTATAGTACGAACAGTTGCGAGAAATTCTATTGCAATACTTTCATAGCGTAGTATGTTTCGTTGCTATGAATTCATGATTATATCTATTATTTATTGACGACCGTCCATTGTTTCTTGTGCAACCATACCTACCATTTTATTTCATTCCTTATAAAACGCTATATAATTATTTGTAAACGATTATCTAATCGAGTTTCATTTTATTTTCTACACATATTTATCTACTTTTATTTAAATATAGAACACATACACACTATAAAACTGATTTACATCCGTAAGACGTCTTCGTAACATAAGGTCAAGTTGAAAACCAGCGTCAGACACTAGTTGTCTGGCATTTATGCTGAACTGGGCCTATTTGGCGCAGCCGTGAGGCACACAATATTATTTTAAGTTATCTTATATTTTTCTATTTTTTTGTTTTTATGTGAATATTGTGTACTTGAGTCAAATAAATGTATTTTCTTTCTTCTTCTTCTAGTAAAAGGCTTTTAAATAAGGAGTTTATGCATTCTTCTATGCGGCTTAAAAATATAAAAGAACGATCATTAAAATGCAAACCCACTAAAATACAAAAGACAGCTTTCATTCATCTACGAGTATTTATCTTTACATAAATATACATACATACAAATATGTAAATTGAAGTGCCTGTTTGTAATGTCAAAATAACAGCTTTTTACTACACGACTTAGAACATATTTTTTTGTCGTTTTGTCGGTCTGTTTCTTCCAGCTAATCTCCGAAACAGCTGAACCGATTTTGACGGACTTTCACTGGCAGATAGCTGTTATACTTTTATTTTATAAACATATTAGGGTCCATGCGGAAGACGCCGCGTAGCAACTAGTTTTATAATAAGAACCTAAAAAACTGTCAATTTATTTTTATCAATTAATAAAAAATTGTTGTTCCTAACCTTCAGTTAAGTAGTCAAAATTATTTTGTGATATATCACAAAACTAAATTTGATGAGTTTTGTAAATTTTATTGTCCACATTCACTTAAGTGTCAACAACAAACAAAGTTATATCCGGTAAAAGTCATGAACTGTTGAACGTGAAGACATTCTACATAAACCCTAGCTCTTGAAAGCTTAACCTCCCTCGTTCTGGTACAAGTTACAGTAAATTACAACTTACTTACTTACTTATTTACTTCACTCAACAGATACGTCGGTAATGACAGCCTCTGTTAAGGTTAAGTCTCGTGGCAGGGTTGCGAGTTTGTCTGAAAGGGATATCGCGGCCCCGGCACACAGGCAACGTAAGGAACACGGGTGGGTTTTAGTCAGTAAAAGTCTGACACGCCCTCCTGCTCCGACCAGAGCGGTAGAAGTTATTTGATAATTTCCTAAACTCAAAAAAAAAAAATGGTTAAATCTACCTTAAATGGGAAGGAAAAACTAAACAGGCGAACCTGCGTCAATTTGACATGATCAATATATAATATATGTACACGGCCTTCATGAATCAGAGTGAGACTATTTTACTTTAACCTATGAAATCTTAACTAATTTGACGCAATGAATGATTGATTGTTTCATACGTCCACGGACATTAATAAAGGACCGATTTATTTTATGTAGCGGGCACTGGACAAAACAAACAACGAGTGGTCCTCATCGGCCATGGATTGCAAGAGCTAGAAGTCAGGGGGAAAGACCTTTGCCCAGAAGTGAAGTGCCTTTGTTCTTTAGAGGTATGAGGAACAGGGTGTAAAGTTCACTCATCCTCTTTAGAAAAGGGAGGATCCTCCGACCAGGCGGGTGTCGTGAGCTTGTATATGTATGTGTCGATCACGCGGTAAACTCTAATTGCACGATGCAGAATTTCTGTGACGTCAGAATTTTGTGTGACGTCAGGTCTTTGATGCATAGTTAGCATGTGGCGATGTAGAGGCTGCCACAGTTCAAACAGACTGACAGTAACTAATGGTCACTCAGGCTATCATATTAATTATGCGAATATTTCTTGAGGCTATAATATTCACAATCGGTATGAGATGAAGTGAAACAAGGTTTGAACTGAAAGTGTATAGTACCCTTTACAACTAGGTACTTACGCCTATACTCAAGTCTAAGTAGAAGCTATTTGCTACAAGTACAGACAGTAAAATCTGACCTTTCGATCTAGATTATTTTGCCGAAGGGCTTCTCGAAATAGTTGTTGTTTCGTAAGCCGTTGTTACAAATATTATGTTGAATACACAAAGAAAATTTGAATTTTCAATAGACTTTTCTTTTTACACAGACAAAAAAAGTATAGATAATTTCATGTAGGTAATAAAATGTGCACGAGTATACTATATTTTTAGTACAATGAAGATGATAATGACTTTGTTGAATAACGATTTTATATTATCTAGATGCTTATTATAGAGTGCTGTAGTAAGTACCACACTCTCTATAATAGGCCTCTAGTTTTATAACTTAATCTTAATAACTTTCAAGTTTTTATACAATAAAGTAAAATAAAATCTAAAGTATGTATGGAGATTATACCTCGAACCTTGCCGGAGTCTCTTCGACATATAGCTTTAACGAGAATGTACGCCTTCCTTCCGCATACATTTTGATGTAAATTGAAACATTCGTCAAATAATCAGATTACTCTAATCTGCTTATGGAAATATCCTAATTTCGAAATTGTATCAAGGTTTTCGCCTTATATGACGTAATCAGATGTAACCAATTTGTCCATGAAAAACATAATGTAATCGAATTTGATCGCAAATAATATCGTAAATTACGTACTTAGCTACAAAGAAAACAAACAATCTTCAGATTAATAAAAAGGCAGATTATAATACTTTAGTAACTTGTTTACCACAGTCAATCTATGTAGCCACAGTAAATATTTATATTATCATGCTTGTAACACATATATTACGTATCTATATCATCATTCAATCTGAGATGCCCTACAAGATAAATACGAAAACTTTTTCGTTCAAAACGCTATCAATGTGAAGCCTGCTCAACAACAGGGGCACGTACTACGTTAACCTTCTCTCGTAGTTGAATAGCTACGTCGTAGCAGATAGCTACGCCGTAGCCGGCGTAGCGCGCCTGTTTAGCCCTGTCGTTTGAGATAAGGCTAAATTCAAAATTTCGCTGCGGAGATAAGCTAATGAGAATAATTTTTGGACTGCCTCACTAGCATATTAAGCTGTATTAGACTGGGTTATCGTGTACAGATGTACATTTTTGCCGTGTCAAAGTAAAAGTAGTTGGTTTTAGTAAATAATTAAAAGAAAAAATAATCATTGTTTTTTACACTTGAAAAGAAAAAGGATAATAATCTAGATTAAGTATTCTCTAGGTGTCTTAATGATAAAATATGTTAGTATTTTTAATTTCCCTACTTTGTCGTCCAGAAAACGTTGTTTATGCAGGGTATTACAAAGTTTTTTATTAAAATATACCTACCCTTTGTTCCACCGCAATACTTTTCCGCGGCAGAACAGTAAATCCTTATAATCCGCAAGGAGCGTCAACATTTCGGTGCAAATACACAAAGCCAACTCTTGTGTGCTTTATCTAAATTTTTTTCTCCTCCAAAATCTTGGTTTTAGGAATACCTTCGAGATTTAGCAGGATGATGAATAATCTGCTTCAACATAAAATATTACTTACTATTTTTAATTTTTATCAAAGCGTTTAAGGTTGCTCATGCAATGAACATTGGTAACATAATTATTATTACCATTCAAAATAACCAAATAAACGATTTCAATATATTTTAATCATTAACATACCTACAAACAATCTGCCTAGCCTTTTCCCAACTTCGTTGGGGTCGGCTTCCGTCTAACCGGATGCTGAATGCTAGTATTTTACATGGAGCGACTGCCTATCTGACCTCCACAACCCAGTTACTGGGTAACACGATACCCCTTGGTAAGACTGGTTGTCAGACTTTCGGGTTTCTGACGACCCGTAACGACTGTCAAAGTTCCACGAATGGCAGCCGGGACCAACGGCTTACCGTGCTTTCCGAGGCACAGAGGAGTTTCGGTATTTAAAGATGGTCACCGATCCACGGGCCAACCCCAGCAAGCGTAGCTTAACCTGATGGATCGACCCGTGCGGCTGTTATTACTTAGCCACGAGCTTCTCGATCATTAACATACCTACATTAAAACAAAATAGATGTTGAAAACTATTGACTATAACTAATATAGACGACACAAAATGGTATACTGCGAAACTAGTATTCAATATACCATTTTATAATTGTATGGAACATCAATCAATATTTTTCTTCTTTTCGTGTGGTTAGTAACTAACCTGGTGTCAGAGTCTTAAAGCCACCCATGGGCCTCACATGCCGTCAAGAAATATCTCTCAGGCATGCCGGTTTCCTCACGATGTTTTCCTTCACCGTTTTTGAAGCAAGTGATAATTATACAATACGCAAATAAATCCGAAAAGTCAGAGGTTCGTGCCTTGAACCCTAGGCACGCGTGCCACCCAAGACACCCACCCGTGCCACCCAAGGCACGCACCTCATAATAATATAATATAATCATATAATAGCCTAGTGGTGTGGTGGTGGGACTGGCAAGTCATAACTTGCCAGTCCGACGATCACAACACTAGGCTATCACTGCTATCAATATTTAAACAGGCGAAAACAAATCTATCCTCTAAAAAGTTTATATTTCTAAGCGACCTTGACCAAAAAGTTTGTTTTAGTATCTATAAAACAAACTATTTGGTCATGGCCGCTATTAAAATTCAGACAAAACAATCACAAAAAAATAAGAAATTGTGTGATCGAAGGAAGAAGCTGGCTTTTTGAGAAACGTGCCAAAGCAGTTCGAATGTATGTAACTATGTACTATATATATTTATTTTTTATAGAAGATATACAGGATGGATTTTTAAGATGGGGCAGAAGGACAGCCTACCTCAACCATTGTAGCTAACAGAAAACGGTCTTAGGAGACTGTCCTTAACTTTTTGAGAAATTTTGATCTGCATTCTCAGACTTTGACAAAGAAAGAAAGAAAATACGTTTATTTGCGGTACATGACGCAAAGTAAGAACAAAACACGAAAATAAACAATTTGGGGGAAAATATGCGTCACATCCACGCAACACACACGCAAAACACGAAAAAAATTTAGGCAGCAAGAAAATGGGCAGCTTTCACAAAAACTTTTTTTTTGCCAGTCGATCCTGTTTCTTATAAGGATCAAAAAACTCTACTGGACCAATTGAGGTATATATAAAGAACGTCGTAATTGCTATCTTCATTTAAAATTGAAAATACAATACACGCAAAAAATATTTACTTAGTTTTAAGACTTTATATCTATGGGTAAAATAGAGTAGAGCGTCCAGCGGTATCGGCAGTGACTGACGAGTTGTAGGTCGTAGGTTCGAACCTTGACTGGCGTTTTACTTTGTGTAAGTTATTCCATCACTACTGCTCTCAAAACGGTGAAGGAAGACATCGCGAGGAAACCGGCATATCCTAGAACCAAAAAATTCGAAGACATGTGACATCTACCAACCCGCACTGGGCCAGCGTGGTGGATTACGGCCCACGCCCTCTCACAGAGAGGAGGTCTGAGTCCTAGCTGTGGAAACTTTATAGGCTGATTCTGCATGGGTAATACTTATTGTGTTTGCTTAAAATGCAAAAGGATAGTTATATTTTAAAAGTTCGATTTAAGAGCGTATATTCTGAAAGTGGGCAACGTCGCAAATAGATGTCAAATATTTTGTTGTTTTGATTAATTTGGCAATATTACTGTATGGAATTACAAGAAATGTGACTAACTAGCTAACTAGAATATTGATTATGAAATGCAATAATTAATATCGTAACACCGAATAGTAAGTTTTAGATGTAAAAAAAGGATTTGGAAACTTTCCAAATGCCTTTTTTACACCTAAAACGGGTACAACATCAAATTCAATGATATAATTGCAATTCATTATTAATATTCTAGTTCCCTAGTTAGCCACATTTCTTATTTCCATACATATATATATTGGCAAATTATTCAAAACAGGTAAATTTTTGACCGTATTTGCGACGTTGCCAACTTTCAGAATAAACGCTCTTAAAAGTCGGATTGGTTGCGAGCATAATATGTCACTTTTTTGTTCGGAAAACCGGAAAGCGCCCTCTGTCGGCCCGACGACGCGTTCAGGTCCACGGAACAAAAAAAAGTTCGAACGATCGTCTATTCGTGAGACGATGCCTTTATAATAGGATGTGAGGTTAGAAGAAGGCTCTTTGACATAATCCCCCTTTCACTATGAGGCGACAATTTCAAATCCATGCAACGTGTCGAGTGTCGACGCAGAATCTAATAACCATCTTAACGGGTGTCAGCCGTTTGTCATCTCAGACAGGTTATTAAGGTCAACTGGAACAGGACTGGTTATTGCACTACCTACCTACTTTTTCACTTGAGAAGAGACTTAACTTTTTTGCGTATATTTGAGTTATGCTACAGGTTGACGTAAACGTTATATTTCATTTCGACGTGATGTGAGTAACTTTACTTCAGTCTTACTTAGAATATCACCGTGAAATCTTGAATCCCTAGCATTAGATGAAATTACAGCTCACTTCAAGTAGGTGAAGATAGTTTTTTTGTAACAATAGGTGACAAAGTATAAATTATAAATTACTAGCTTCTGCCCGTGGCTTCGTTCGCATGGAAGTCCATAAAATACAGGCCATGTTACGAGTACTCGCTGATAATGTAGCTTTCTATATATTTTTTTTTTTTAATCGGTTCAGTATTTTTTGAGTTTATCCATTACAAAAAAACTTACAAAAAATCAAATCTTTTCTCTTTATAATATTAGTTTAGATGTATAATGCAAAAAAAGGAGCTGCGTCCAGCAACAAACTGCTTCGTAGTTTGGCAGAGGTATCTTGCTATTATTTTTTTCTTTGAATAAATACTATGTTTTCAGAATAGCCCGACAGGGCTTACAATAATACGATATATAAAAGTATATATTTGGGGGTATTTATTTCGAGGTTGGTCAGTGGATGGGTTCTTACATACCGAGAATCCTCCGTGCCTCGGAAAGCACGTTAAGCCGTTGGTCCCGGCTGTCATTCGTGGATCTTTGATAGTCGTTACGAGTCGTCAGAAGCCCGAAAGTCTGACACCAGTCTTACCAAGGGATATCGTATTACCCAGTTACTGGGTTATGGAGGTCAGATAGGCAGTCGCTCCATGTAAAATACTGGTATTCAGCTGCATCCGGTTAGACTGGAAGCCGAGCCCAACATAGTTGGGAAAAGGCTAGGCAGATTGATAAAAGTATATATTTATTACTCTAAAATACTAGAGTAACATCTTTCACATAAATCCTAGAGTATATTCAGAATTTATTTAATATAGTTACAACAAAAGTAACTAAACCAAACCATGTATAAGCTGGAATTCCAGAGAGTTCAATAAACTGGTTGTTTTAACGACACTCACTGCAATCAACTAGCCCATTACTATTATAGTAACGTTACAACTAAAACACAATAAACGTAATATTCGCTAGAGATAGGTACCTAATGTACTCGCACATAACATTATTAATAATACGCCAGCAAAGTGATATTAGTTACTTTGCAGCTAGGTAAAATAGTTCTAAAATACAGAAAATTATTCTGTAAAGCAATTTTAGTTCTAAAAATACTGGCTCTTTGGGCCTCAAAGTCCATCGTGGCAATTATGCTAATAGATAAGACGCGGCAATACAATGAGAAGTCGACGGAGCTCCAGTACCAAAGAGTCCCTGGATTCCAATAAGAATAGTGTTTTATTTTCGCAGAATTTCAGATGATCTCCTTGTTGATTAGAGAACTTATTATATAATGGAGTAGTTCATGAATAAATGGTTTTAACGTCGATAATTTTAGAATATATTATTCCAACAGTGTTATGGAACCAAATATATACGAAAAGCCGGCACATTTTCACGTCCTTTTCCAACATATTCAGGCGATAATGGTGCACTACATCATTAAAATTTTATGACGCACGTCGTAAGTGAAAATATCGCATAAATACGTCCGGGAGCCACAAAATTAGCGTTAATAATGAAATCGATCTTAATGTGCCTCAAAATGCTAACCATGCAAAATTAAAAGAAGGTTTATTATCATAATGTGGTCCGTAAAAAGCTTTTGCTCGTTGTTACGCTAAAATCACTTTACCTTTGAATTTTTATAGCATTTTATTGTTTATGCCCGCTCCCCCAGCCTATTACAGCACTTTGCGTGTGAATTATTTGGCAACTTGCTTGCTTATACCACCCATTACACGATTTATGTACTAGGCTAACAGAACACACACCAAATAATACAATGCCCGTTAAAAAATCGTGCCCCGCATGTTTATAGCACTTTGCGAACTTCAACTGACTCTGCCGAGTGTTTTAGTTTGTATTCGATAGCTGGATTATTAATATTTTATTTAACAACAAAGTTCGAGACGGGCTACTTAGAAGTTTACGGCTTAGGCGCCATTCAAGTGGTATTTTAATGTCAATAACAGTTATTTGTTAGGTATTTGTGTACTTGTATATTCCGCCGCGGCAAACGTAAGAAGCCTGGCAGCGAGACAACGTCTAAAGACTTGTAAACACGCTCTCTTTAGCTAAATTCCAAAATTAAATACTGCTTTATAATTTCCCTGTATTTTCATAAGCTTATATTAACCACATACCTTATACAGAAGGAGATTTTGAATCCTCTTAGCGTTCCCACTATAATACCGTCGCAATTTCTTCTAATTATGACATAATGTGGCGTAGCGAGACCACTCTTGATATCTAGTACAGCTTGCCCTGCAGGAAAACACACAAATTCAAATTAAGTAAACTAGAATTTTCCTCTTTACGTGCTTGGGTTACAGGTCAAAGTTGTCTGCGCAACTTTATCACATGATACAGCTATTAGTGCGGACGCGCGTACCTTTTTTTATGATAATAATATTCAAGTAGGAGAATTAAGCTGACAAAGTGACATATATTATGCGTATGAGGTAATTATACTTAATTGAGCACTCTGCGTATTCCCCTTATCTAACCGTATAGAATAACCATAAAAACGTTTATGTTGATATGAGCGCGTTTTACTTCTATTTACGAAATAAGTGGGAACAAGGTCAGGGAATTTCTTCTATTGAGTAAATAATGATAACAAAGATATACAATACGAGTAAAACATAATTTATGACTTGCGCAGTTCCATCTGTTAGGTCCTTAGGAAAATTTTAATAGATATTTTTCTCGGAACGACTCGTTCAGTTTAAGTGGAAAATATTTTATTAAATCTCAGAATATGCAATCTAATATTTAATATTAAATCAGGCGCTGTTCACAAACAATAAAACAGATTAAAAACGAAAACAATAAAAAAATCTTAAACATTTTTATGTGGGTAACCAACTTAAAGCGTTATCACACTGATGATTCGCAATCATGTTTCCTCCGTAGCGATTGATTGTGTTGACGTGCTTCCCGCGGGTGCGAAGCGAGCTAGCCGCGACCACGCGACGTATTCGCCGCAGTTTCACAATATTGTTCACTCTCTTGTCAATCGCTCTAGTTTCGCAAACGCGGCGAACTCGTTGCGCACACGTAGCGTGCTCGCTACGCACACTCAGCGCTGGAAACACACTGGCAAATCTCCGGTGTGATATGGTACTTACTTGTACTCTTATATTTAATTACACGTTAATAATTATGTTCTCGGTGATTTTAATGCATAAAAGAGGTAAAACATTATCATCTAGTTCTGACAGGTCGTGTGCTATTATTAGTGCAATAAAAGATATATATTTGTACTGCCTCGTTGCTCTAGTGGCCGCAAACGCTACTGCTGGGCATGAGGTCCTGGGTTCGATTTCCGGGTCGGGAAAAGTGTTATTGGGTTTTTCCATGTGGAACTTTTCAATATCAGCCCGGAGTCTGTATTTGTGCCGGGTTGATGTCAACAGGCTAGCCCCATATTACATGGGACTTAAACATAAAGAACTGACGAAATGTAGGTGTACTATAGGTAGGTACACCTCTGCTTACCTTTCGGGGATAACAGGCGTGATGTTATGTTACACTAGCGCCGATCTCTGAAAATATTCCGATATGTTAAATGTGCATACAGAGACAACATTAAAGTGTATTATTCTGAAATTGTCCTATTTTATACTCTTTCGTTTTTAAGAACATGTAATATTCATACGGCAATATGGTGTTTCTTACAAATATTAAGATTCATACCTATTTTATATGTACAAGTATATTCATTCATTCCATTTGGATTTTTTCAGTAACAGCCCGGAGTCTGGTTTTATGCGCGGTTGATGGCAATAGACTCGTCCCCTATTACATGTAATATCATGTGTGTGTAATCAGCATATGACTTGAACATAACTGGCTAAATGTGGCATATCACAATGTGTACATCTCTGCCTAAGCCCTCGAGGAATACAGGCTTTATGTTATGTAGAGGATGCAGCTTCCGACCTCCTTTTATAATCACCTAATCGCCATTTTCATCTATTTTTCTCTATGAATCGACCAGGCAACAAAGCGTAACCAATACCAAGTTCACACGGTTCGATTATAGTTGAATAACTTTTGCTGTTCAACAAAAAATACTTTGAATTTGAAATTCAATTTGATTGAAAGTCTATTCAGACGGTTCAAATCGCTTTCTACTTATCAGTTGATCAACTAAAAGACCGTGTGAACCCGGTATAAGTCATTAATTTCATTACGTTCAATTCAAAATAGAATTCACTCTATTCCGTAGTAAGTCTAAAGTGCTCGTAAATGCTATTCCGATTGAAACATTTATTGGTAAGTAAGGCTTGGGGGCGCATTTAGTGTTACGTCATAACCGTTATATACGCTGTGTAGTGTGCTATGCCTTCAATAGTTGATTTGGTAAACAATTTAAATACGATATGAAAATCAGGAGCATTCACATCAATTACACAATATAAGGTAGGGTGTTTTAGAACCCAATGGCTTGGGACGCGACGATGGGAACAGACCGGTTGGAAAAACCTATGCCTTAGAAGGTAGGTAGGCCTTTGGTGTGGGATGCAACGTGTGTCGACACCCTTGCACCATCCAAACTTCCTAACATGGCGGGCTGTGCTGGGGCGGCTGCTGCAGGTGTGGAAAACCTCAAACAGCGCAAATACTCCAATCTTATTGGGAATTATAATTATGTTCGAGCCGTTTGGGGTTGAAATACTAGGGCCTTGTGCTCACTTATTTTTTCGAGACATAGCCAAGTGGTTGGTCGTCTCTTCACGTGACCAGAGGGTTGGTGTCTTTTTTGGCCAAAGAATCAGCATTGCCATAAAAGGTGGCAATGTTGCCAGCCTTTTGGGAACTTTTCCTGTTTACAGCGATGCGGACGAATTTTTTGACGCCCTATGATTATTTCTCCTCCTTTTTTATATATTTGTACAATTATCATTATTATTTTAAGTCTGTTACAAAAATACAGCATTTATAAATATAAATATAATAATCTAAATATTTGTGAGAAACGCCGTATGAATAATAAATACATGTTCTTAAAATCCAAAGAGTATAAAATAGGACAATGTTGTCGCTGTATGCACATTTAACATATCGGAATATTTTCAGAGATCAGCGATAGTGCTACATAACATCACGCTTGTTATCCCCGAAGGGTTGAGCAGAGGTGTACCTATAGTACACCCACATTTCGCCAGTTATGTTTAAGTCCCATGTAATAGGGGGCGAGCCTATTGCCATCAAATAACAAATCCAGACTCCGGGCTGATACTGAGAAATTCGTTATGAGAAAACCCAATAACACTTTGGCCGACCTGGGAATCGAAACTAGGACCCCATGTTCAGTAGTAGCGCTTGTGACCACTGGACCAACGAGGCTGTGCGATAGTGCAAGGCGTGTGATAAACATGCTCCGTAAACTACTGGCCTTGCATACAATTAACAGTAAAACAACTTAATATTCAAATCAAGATGGATGCCTAGATATAATATAACATCTTAAATTTACTGATTCACTTGAAATTTTGCGCAAGAGTTGTTCATAACGCTGAACCATCAGATTATTTATCAACGGTCCGGACAAAAAGACACTGAATAACAATACAACGTCTGATGTATTCTGTAGGTATCACCTATGTTTGTCATTTTAAGTAAAAATAGCTAGAACGTATAAGCAACATCATAGATTTGGTGGGTTCTGATAAATGTTTGAAAAAAACAGCAGCTGAAAAACTCGCATAGTTTTAATCATACTCACTCATCAAACAGCAACGCACGTAACGTTAAAATCAATGCACCGCATCAAGGCAACACCGCGTCAAAAACTCCTCATTCATAAATAATAAACTTAGCCTACTGTTGTCCTTGTGTTGTGGTCAATGGGCAATAACGTGGCCTCGTCCTGTGTACTGCATTGTGGCGAATGCATATAATATGATAGAATTATGCGGCACACAACGACAGGTCGTTCGCATAACGACCGACTACAATGGACAGTTAACTAGAAAAATTAAACACTTGTATAATGTAGAATATTAGATTACTGCTTCTTCTTTATGTGTGGTTAGTGACTAACCTGGTTTCAGAGTTTTAAAGCCGCCCATGGGCTTGCTTCACATGCCGTCGAGAAATATCTCTCAGACATGCGGCGTTTCCTCACGATGTTTTCCTTCACCGTTTTTGAAGCAAGTGATATTTATACAATACGCACATGAATCCGAAAAGTCAGAGGTACGTGCCTTGGGATCGAACTTGAGAACTAGGATTTGGCAGTCTGACGGTTACAACACTAGGCTATCGCTGCTCTCTTAGATTACTGCTGACTTAATATTAAAATAAATGCTCTACACTACATGTAGTGTTACCCCGCGTCATATTTAAAAGCGATTGTCGCGCTAATACGCGGTCGTCGCGCTCATGTCGTGGGCCTTTGAGCCAGTTACCTATTACAGAGGTTTACATTATTATTTTACTTTTCACAAAACTATTACCAATTCTCTATTTTGTTTAATTTTTTATTTTATTTATGTGGATATTTTTTTTTTCCTTTTCATTTATTTTTTCTTTCTCAGTTTTAATGATGATCTGGCAGTTTGAGTAGTTGATGCGGCCTACCCAAAAATCCTTTCCTTGGTATTGTTCGTCGAGTTGAGCTCCTTAAGTTCTGAGTTGAGCTCCACGATTACTGACAAATGCTTGCACTGACTGGACAGGTCCACTCAAATCTGTATGGTTCTTTCCTCAAAAGACTATTTCAGACACTAATCTACATGGTCCTCTCATGGCTTGACCAAGATTATGTCTGGACTTTAAAAGAGACTGCGACCTCTGAGTTTGTTTCGGCCTTTCTTCTCAGAGTTTGTTTCGGCCTTTCTTCTCAGAGTAGTCAGATAGGAAACACCGACCTCACCTAGCTTATATTTTAATATTTTTTATATGACGTGTAAAAGTGATTCCGATATCCTATTTACAGAATAAACAATTTCATTTCATTTCATTTCATTTCATTTCATTTCTACAAATAATAATATTTTCAATGCATATGACTCTAATGGTAGAACTATTATTATTAATGACTGTACACTCTAACAAATTATGAATGCTGAAACTATTATGTGCAAAGCAAAATAACTGCCGATTTATTATTTACTGTATTTCTGTTTGTACCAAATTTAATAGCCACCGAATGAGAACTATGAACCATTGCTTATTGCTTATTACTTATCACTTATATACTTATCTATACTATATAATATTATATTATATTATAAAGAGGTAAAATTTGTTTGTTTGTAAGTTTGTATGTATGGGGTAAACTCAGGAAGTACCAGTCGTTTTTTGGTTAATATTGGCACACCGCTACTCCGCCCCTCTCCTCTCCGCTCCAGTGAACAGGCAGCCTTAAGAGCGTGCATTCTAAAAGTTGGCAAAGTCGCAAATAGCTGTCAAATATTTAACCGTTTTTATTAATTTGTTAGCAGTGATAGCCTAGTGGTGTGACCGTCAGACTGCCAAGTCATAGGTCTCGAGTTCAAACCCAAGGCACGCACCTCTGAATTTTCGGATTCATGTGCGTATTGTATAATTATCGCTTGCTTCAAAAACGGTGAAGGAAAACATCGTGAGGAAACCAGCATGCCTGAGAGATATTTCTCGATGGCATGTGAAGCCAAGTCAGAGGCCCATGGGTGGCTTTAAAACTCTGATACTAGGTTAGTCACTAACCACACGATAAGAAGAAGATTAATTTGTTCATCTGCATGGAAATATGAAATATCGCGCTATAGTGATATGTCATATTTCCATACAATAATATTGCCAAATTAGTCAAAACAGCGAAATATTTGACAGCTATTGCGGCGATGCCCACTTTCGGAATGCACGCTCTTAACATCTTGCCACGTCGACTTATATTTCTATAAATTTCCCAACCGATTTACTCCCACACCTACATTATATTTAAATCCTTCAAAGAAAACGTCTCGTGACATAAATCGCGTACCGACGACATAATATATTTCTCAGTGCACCCGTTTGTGCGTAGGTAAGTAATATTCAGACATTATATGCATATGTAGGAGACTACCACGTATGACCCGATAAAAAAAAAATCAGCTGTTTCATAGAAAAGTGCAATACCTACGCGGTCAAAATGTATGGAGCAGTTGATTTTTTTCTTAATAACCGACGAAAAATTTCAACGCAGGGGCGTTCAGAATCATGTACTGAATCCATGGTAGCCGGCTTCGCGTCGATGTCCTTGACACCCTGTATATGTATGTGTGTCACAAATATTGCTCATTTAATAGTATAGGATTCTGTTCTGTCATCTTCAACCGATTGACAGAAATAGAATGACCTTTTAAATTCGTTTAGCGCTGAATGCACGTAGGGCGACTTGCAGCAAAATAATGCAAATCTCGGTTTATTTAAATTTCGATTTTGCCCTAAACTCGAATAAACTTAAATCTTATTAAGCATGAGCTGCACAGTCACATTTCACATTCGATTTAACTAAACTAAGATTAAGGCCGTGCGCACTGTGGACACGAATTTTTATCGTGCGTAAACGTACGATCGTGGTGGTACGAATTGGGTGCTCACACTGAATACGTTTTTCTCCGTAAAATAGGTAGTGTTCCGGTGATATCGCGTTGAACGCACGAAAAATCCGAACAAGTTCCGATTGTTTTCGGACGTCGGAACTATACGTACGTATACGTACGACTAATTCGCAATCAGTCCTCGCGCTCCCTTTGCACTTGAAAGGTCGGGATGGTTCGTGCGTGTTCGTGCGTGTTCGCACGAGTGAAATTCGTAGGAAAATGCGCCCAAAGTGCGCGAATTCTAAGTCAATATTTATTCGAAATTCATTCATTGCGTTTTGTTTTCAAATAAAATGTGATGGTATCTCTATAATTATAGTAGGTAGTATTCAACAGGTGATTTGTAGTGGACCTTAGTATATATTTTTATGGATATACGAGTATATAATTTTTTTAATATAGAACCCGCTTGGCTAGTGCCAAGTGCTACTCACAAAATGCGATTAAACATCATCATTTTCGCATGAAGTTGATACGGAATGGTATTTTTATTTTGCACTAAAACTAATATTTAAGAAAAAAATAAATCCTTACAAGCTAACACGAAAAATAGCAGATTTTTTAATGTTTATAAAATAAAATACGGACGAAGTAAAACAGTACATTAAAAAAATAACTCTACGTAACTCCACATCCAGTCTAAACCAAAAAGAACATTAAAACAACCAAGACATGCAACATCAGTAATAAA
Organism: Agrochola macilenta; assembly: GCA_916701695.1. Classification (NCBI taxonomy): domain Eukaryota; kingdom Metazoa; phylum Arthropoda; class Insecta; order Lepidoptera; family Noctuidae; genus Agrochola; species Agrochola macilenta. The sequence continues at coordinate 15,495,135 of OU753557.1, forward strand.
GGGTTCAATGCAAATTCCGTCGACAGACATAGCCGACCTACATGAACGGATCACAGGCTTTAGTTAGAGAGTTCGCGGTAATCCGTTTTCCATTATCGCTAGAGGCATGACCCGCTCTCCACACAAATCCGATTCCTGATGGACGCCCAGGCGCCACCATTGTGAATATGTAGCCTTTAGAACGACGCCAAACAGGTTATTAACTTGCAAAGCAGCCGGCTCCGTGCGAAAACGTGTATCTCTAGTACCTACTGTAATCAGGCTGGAGTTATGTGATGAGTTGATGACAATCGGATTGTGTATACGGATTACGGCGTTGTAATGTTATGAATTTGTCAGTTGGTGGAGCATGTTTCATTTGTAATTGCGATGTAACAATCTGTCTGTTTCACCTTTTGGTTTGAAATTAAGGGTACACTAGTCGACGGCTCAAACTCGTTTGTCGGAGTGACTTAAAAGCTAGATAAATAAATACTAATTATATAAATAAATACTAATTAAATAAATTTATATATGTATTAATTTTATTTGTGAAATAGACGATGATTTCTATAAAAAATGAATTTTACAATGCGTAAAATTTCTTGAACAAACCTTTGGGCGTATAGATATTATGGAAAAACTACTGGAAGTATTTACTCAAAACAAAATTATTTGAATTTTTTAATAATTTATGTATTATTATATTATTATTTATTTATTTATGTACGGTTTCTATTTTACCATCTTTTTTGTTACATACGTTATTTATTTATGTGCCAAGACGAGTTAAAATAAGTGTTGAAATATGGAAGTTTCAACGCTCATAACTTCCAAACCAATTTTTTTTTTCAAATTCTGTTTCCTTAAAGGGCTATAATGATAAGACAAATTTATATAATTTTTAGTTTTGAACGTACACTGTTAAACAGACGATTAATCATCATACTACGTTTGTATGGAAGAATGAGTGACTAGCGTACCCTTAAGTATAATGTCTTTAACATAGTTCATTGATTCAGGCGTGCCCTTGCGAAAACCATTACAAAAATAATAATAGACGTAGTTAAAGTTAGTAACCTGTTCAATTTTTTTTATTTATGTCATGAACGATGTAAACAACTTAATCAAAAGAAAATCATTTGAAGGACTCAGGAAGCTCAGTTCACTTGAAATATCTAATGTAATTCAAGTCATAATTCAATGTAATATGTAGCTTTAATTTTACAGCCTTTGAATTACCACTGCATTATATTTGGTAGTACGGCGCTGCACCACCAAGTTCAAAACCGCATGCTGGGGAGGGTACTCTTCACCCCAAGTAGGTACTTCGCTACTGTTAAAGTGACTAGTTAGTTCACTGTGCAGCTATTAAGAGCGTTTATACAGAAAGTGGGCAACGTCGCAAATAGCTGTCAAATATTTCGCTGTTTTGATTAATTTGGCAATATTACTGTATGGAAATATGAAATATGGCTAGTGAACTAAAATATTGATTATGAAATGCAATAATTAATATCGTAACACCGAATATTTCGTTTTAGATGTAAAAAAAATATTTGAAAAGTTTCCAAATGACGTTTTTACACCTAAAACGGTTACAACATCAAATTCCGTATTATAATTACAATTGATTATTAATATTCTAGTTCACTAGTTAGCCATATTTCTTATTTACATACAGTTATATTGCCAAATTAATCAAAACAGCTTAATATCTGACAGTTATTTGCGACGTTGCCCACTTTCAGAAAAAAAGCTCATAAACCTTATGGCCTAATTGGGACAGTAAAGGAAGTCAACGAACCGATTTTAAACTTTTGATTGTGTTTTGTTTCATTGCAGGAAACGCAGTCGTTCATGAGAGATTGGTCAGAAAAGGCAATACACAGAAAAGTGCAGAAGACTATTGGGGCAGACCATTGCCCAGCAGAAGGACAGTTATACAGGTTGAACAAGAAGACATGATGACACAATAAAATTCTATTCACTTTTAGAAGTAACTAGCTATACATTTTCAAGACTTATAAGGCTATACATTTTCAAGTTATCTTCGCTTTTCGTGTATATCTGTGTGACCGCGTTGTTCTCCCAAACTGCGCAACAGATTTTTACCATGATTTAGAGAATTTATACCAGAAGTTTTATGTTTAAAATAATCTAGCTGAACAGATATACGTTATCCTGTCCAAATTTCAATAATTCATACAAAAATACCATAGAAACAGCACGTTCAGTTTTTCCAGAATTCGATCAATTTCCGTAATTTTTTTCCAATTTTTCTTTCCATAAAAACTCAATATTCTCAACTATACGAAAATTAAAACAAAAAATGGAATGGAAAACATCGTGAGGAAACGCATGCCTGAGAGATATTTCTCGACGGCATGTGAAGCGAAGTCAGAGGCCCATGGGCGGCTTTAAAACTCTGCCACCAGGTTAGTCACCAACCACACGAAAAGAAGAAGAAAACAAAAAATTGCCAAATCGGACCAGTCGTAGCAGTATTTATGTTTTAAAGAGTAGAGAGAGTAGAGAGTAGAGGACGCGCGGGCTCGCGAACGATGGAAGGAGTGGAGGGAGGCCTTTGCCCAGGAGTGGGACAGCGTAGGCCAGTAAAAAAAAAAAAAAAACCGTGGAGTTTCTTGCCGGCTCTTCTCCATAGGAAACGGCAAATTGGAACCGTGCACCTAGTTTCTGACGTTTCATAAGCGTATGTAGGTTTATGTTCGGTTCGCTAGTTTAGACATAAACCACTCATATTTTTTATTTCAACTAGGTCAGTCAGTAAAAAAAAAGTACAAAGCTCCTACACTGTTGCACTGTTTATATTTAAAAACGTGTTGTTAGCACAGGAGAATTGGCTGTGAGCACTTGATGAAAGCAAACATTCCGACGCGGCATGCGACATAATCCGATTTCCAATTATTATTACACAAACGAGGCGCCCCCTGACGGACATATTGGATAGGCAATACATGTATGTACATGCCTACAAAGTATGTAGGTGTAGTTACTAAGTTGCACGAGCGTCCACTGCTACAGCTTGTCCACTTTGAAATGACGCGCCCCACTACCGCATTACCCATAGAAATCCGCATTACCGTGTACGTAAGTACGGTAGTGGGGCGCGTCATTTCAGAGTGGACAAGCTTTACTAATGCCTACAAAGTATGTAGGTGTAGTTATTAAGTTGCACGAGCGCCCACTGCTACAGCTTGTCCACTCTGAAATGACGCGCCCCACTACCGCATTACCCATAGAAATCCGCATTACCGTGTACGTAAGTACGGTAGTGGGGCGCGTCATTTCAGAGTGGACAAGCTTTACTTAATGCCTACAAAGTATGTAGGTGTAGTTACTAAGTTGCACGAGCTTCAACTGCTATAGCTTGTCCTGCGGGTCACTTCAAAGTGGACAAGAGGATGTGCACGGAGAGGTTTTCCACGTAGTATCCCGGTTCATTTGTTTGCCAGCCACGCAATCGTAGGTGGCCAGTAGAGACCGCCTACGTTTTCATACAAAGCGAAGCTAAGTAGTACACGTGCGTGGCTTAATCGTGGGTTGCTTTTGAGCGGCGCCTTTTAAACATGAGCATACGTATAAACAAAGAGCTTTACCTACCTACTGCATTACAACGTCATGAACATAATAGAAAGGCCAGCAGAAGATTCAAAAGGGTGTTTTTTTGCTAGCAAAGGACAATAATGTGACTAAAACTCTAGATTCCAATTTTTTATAAACATTTTCTAAAGAAACGAACTGTGATTAGTTTAACCCAGCTATCAACCAATAGACAACAAAACACTATATTCACATCTTCCCTTCACATTCACAAATACCGACAACCCCCCAACACATCATGTAGACGAATATAAATAATGCTAGTAGTAACAGAGCATTTTATTTACGACGGCATGTGGACAGCGGAACGAGCGAGCTCAATGGAAGGGAAATCAGTTGGGTGTCCCACTCATCGATCGCACCCAATGGCCCGGAACATGTACGTATTGTTTTATTTACTTGCACTTACAAATCCAGATGCATGCTGCCTTACTGAACCAATTCGAATGCTTAGGGGAGAGTAGCTAATCGATTTTGTTTGTGCCTTCATGCGCCTCCGTCGTTTTACTACACGTATTATGAGCGACCTATGAAGGTTCTAGAGCCTCGTTGTTACAAGCGAGATTGCTGAGCATGGGGTCATAAGTTTGAATCTCAGGACGAGCAAAGTGTTATTGAGTTTTTCCATCAGTAATATCTCAATAGCAGCGCATTTGCGAATGGTTGTTAGCAATTGACGTTTGATTACTAAATTCCTCCTCAGAAAATCAAAAGAGGGCCAATTAATAACGTTTTGAACGACTTTATGTTGGTTGCGTTAGATGAAATGATTGTCCACCGGTAGATACTATTTGCACATATAAATGAAATCACAATTTAATTTTATAGCTCAAACAAGAACTCGATTTCTAAAATGAAATAGCAATAAGCACTAATCCGATCGAATCGTAACACGCAAACAGAGCAAAGTAAGAATGTACTCTTCAACGAAGATTAAAAATTTTACGCTTTCCAATATTTACGATCCGTTTACAGTTTATTGGTATCTGAAGCCGTAAACTGTGCTGTTGTTGATATCTCTTCAATGAAAGAGATTTTCATTTTAAAACTTATCGACGTGGAGTTCAATTACATTGCTAAATGATTAAAGTAGGATTCGCACCTGCTTGAGAGAGCGGGAGGGAGCGCGTTGGAGCGTATGGAAGCGTATTCCCAGTACCCATGCGCATTTTCCATGTCAAAGCTTGTCAAAAATGTAGATTTAATTGACAGATAAACACAGATTACAATGCGAACGTTCTTAAAAATACAGGAATTGCAATTGGTTAGCAGTTATCACGAACCATGCACACTATTAATATCGAATAGGCAAACGAAAGGCTCAATTTATAGTGCCGCGGAACGGGACGGTAGCGTTTTTTTTTTGTACAAAGAATAATGAACTTTATGTCATTAGTGTAATGTACAAACTAGATACGAGCCCAATAACAGGTCGCAAGTTTTCTGGAGAATCCTCGCGCATTCTCGGTAACTCCGGCAGTTACAAGCTCGTATCGAATGTATACGTTACACAATTGACATAAAATTAATTTTGCTATGTACTAGTACAATATTTTTACAAAAACTCGCTTCTATTCCATTCCGTGGCAATGTAAATTGAGCCGAGCATCTGTATGGCCAAAAATTTCGAAATTATTTTCTTGTTTAGCAAAAGTAACTCGGAGCCTACAGTAAAGCAAGCATATATGTAGTATTGCGTAGAGTACTTTTCACACCGGAAAATTAAAACTTTGCAGGAAGCTCGAGTTGCGAACACAACTACATAAAATAGATACATATCACATTATTTTTGTAAAATGAATCCTGCAATTCTATACTTATGTTTGTAGGAAAATACTGACAACATAAACAAAGGCACCTAGAGCTAACAAGTATTAAAGGTCAAGTGTGAGTGGCACAGAAAAACAGCTCCTAAAAAATTACAAACAAAATAAATTATGAGTAATTGAATTCTCAATTCTCAATTCTTTATTGCGTACCATTATGTATAAATTTGGTAGGTAAATAGATAAATTAGTCACAATTAATTGAAACATTACTTAATCTTTTAAAAGCGCAACCTGTACACAACATTCACTTCTCCACACACATATTATAACAGAGATTAAGTAGGTAATACATAATAGTTAAGTATCTACGCTTTATCGTTTTTCTAAAACAAAAAAACTTAAATTATTTAAATTAAATTGTTTTGTTTTTAGACTCACCCACATTTAAACAATAATTTAGGTTTCAAAATGTGCCTGGCAGGAAGGGACACCTGAGATACAGGACATGTCCTAGTTGGGGTGTCAGGAGTTTCACAAAATCGAGCTTATACTTAGTCTAATTATTATAAGGATCGAACTTACTTAAGAAATTTATTGTTAACCCTTTGCTCTCCTTATGTATTAGGCTTATAAAAAATAAATTATTATTATTAAAGCCTATTCAAACAATTTGACAGATGTTTAAAATTTAATATTTCGATGCTGCACACAAAAGAGAATGCGATATTTATTTATAATCCTGAAAGCGTCGACCGGAGTGAAGAAGTTATGAAACCTTTGATGTCTGCCGTCGTTACTCCCGCTTGATTAGCTGCCGCATAAAGCTGTGTTGGCTGCAAGATAGAATATCACGCTTATTTCCCTTGTGTCGACGGCAGAGATATCATTGAGTGCTATTCAGTGAGGATTATTAAGTATTTGCGTTCGCTGAAGCGTTGCTTAAATGAAAATTTTCACTTTTCCAACTTAGTTATTCCTCAAACATCAATATAGTGACATCTTAGCAAAAAACTGCAGCATACTCCCTAGTCCCATAGAATTTAAACAAACTTCAGCAACAAAATTGTGTACCTCAACTGTGCAATGGACGATTGGCAGAAACATATTTCTAGATAAGGCGGACGAGCTAAATAAATTCCTATGTACTACGATAGTTTTAACACTAATTAATTTCATTCATTCTCAAAACAAAACATCCCAATTAAAATCATGGCACAGCAAAAACACAGACAAGTGCACCAATCAAAACGTGATAACTACAACATTGCACACGTTGCGAGACCGCGTCATTATTTTAATGAACACGCAACGCAAACGTGCGTCGGCGTCGCAGATCGACCACAGACGTGTCACAGCTGTCATCGAACAATGTAGCGCCAGTTATTATGCAGCACAAAGCGCACCACAGCGCTGCAAAAGCGGCGACCAACAAAGTACCGCGCCTATCCCGCAATTATCTAAATGCTCTCTCCAAAGGTGTTGCCATAGACAAGGGCACAGATGAGTCATAAAAATAGAACTTAGTTATGATTCGATGAGGTTATCACTTGTTCTAATATATTTTATATTTCTTACACGTTTCAAGTTTACGTGCCAAAAGTTATTTCGTCACTGAAGAAAATTGAACATTTCATCAGAAATTTGCTTACCTGCCAGAATCTTCTGTACCTCTAAGATCTATGAAGTCCTTACAGGTAGTCTGAAGCTTGAACACACAAAAACTACAAACACGTAAAGGCTCTTTAGAACATTCTGTACCACCTTCTACACATGCAGCCTGTGGGAGAAGTATTCGCGAGCATCGTATGGAGCCCTTCGTTTCCAATTTAATAATGCGTTCAGAAAACTGATGGGGTTGCCATGGCGTTGCAGTGCGTCAGGGTTGTTTGCGGCGGCGGGTGTAGATTGTTTTTACACTATAATGCGCAAGCGCGCAGCATCAATGATGGCACGAGTCATGGCCAGCCCCAACGAGTGGAATGTCCTTATATTATATCATTCACTGCTGTCAGTTACATGTGTCACCGTATTGTGTTGTTTACTAACACATAGTTTGAACATTGTTACTAACCCTTTATGAGTCTTGGCTCGAAATAAAGTTGATGATGATGATGAAATATAAATATTCAGCCGCTTTAAATGACGGCTGGCACCGAAAAGGCTACTAGGCTGATTTTCTCTAAACTCGTACAACAGTCAAAACAACAGAGTAATTCTTGGATAAAATACGCAATCAATGCATAAAAATAGACAACACTGATTTTACTTTTACAGATTTTAAATATTATTAAACTGTACTATTTAAACGTCATCCAATTCAATATTCATGAGTTTATTATTTATAACTATACATTCATGTTAATAATTAATTTTATGATTGCACTGAATATTTCACGTTTTGTTTGTTTACAATAAATTCAAGCTCTACAGGTTTTAAAATGGACACAACGTTAAAATTAACTACGTATTAGCTTCCGGCTGCTTTCATTTTTGTTTTTTTTGTTTTTTACAACATTATATCATAGAAATACATATGTGCAGATTATAATGTCTCTGGTAAAAGGTGAGACTAATAATGATAAGCAGAAGAATAAATTATGCTTAAAAGGCCCTTTTAAAAACAGGGTGTTTCAAAAAGAATTAAATTCCGTGGCGAGTATTCCAGCGCGAGGAACACATTTTCACTGCCACTCTCTCCCCGAGGAAAACGAAACAGAATTAAAATGCTCAAAAAAGAACCTTTTATCTTTGTGTCTCATAAAACAAAATTAAAACTTAATTCCTTATTCTACATTTCAGAGTTCCTTAAAACAATACGTAGTCATTAAGAACGGAGTGTCCTAACTACAGTCGGTAGTCCCGGTACAAGTCCTGGTGGAATTATTCAGACGCCCTTTTAAAATGTGCTTTTAGCCACCTCGTGTAATGCGATGTCGTTTGCGCAAATTGTAATGGCCGCCACGAAAAGTATTAAAATTAATTACGACATCTTTGTGAATTTGAGAAAGGCGCGCTAATGAGATGCGAAATTATGGACTTATTGTCTGCTCTTGAAATAGACGTAATTTATGCGATTAAGTATTTACACCTGATGTTTTATGGAATTCGTTTTGTTCCTTACTTAATTCTTAAAGTTTTACCTTGAAATTGGTGTCCGTAAAAGACGAGATTCTGTTCATTGTCCGGCAGGATTCTGTTCATTGTCCTCAGGTAATTAAGCAGTATATTTATGTAGCACAAGGGACAAAATAATGTAAACGTATGTTCTCACTACAATTAAACGTTACTTAACACGCAATCCTCTCTGTGTTCATCTGTTTACGAATTAATAAAGACACGTACAACTTAAGTTATAATTATAGGTAGAGAGCAAAGCCGAGTCTCCGAGATCCCGGCGGATTATGCAGGAATTTAGCAGATTAAACCTTCATTACTGTTGTTCGGTAACTTGCTAGGAATGCCGGCCGAGCTCAAAGCGAGATTTATACCGGCTCCATCTGGATTCCGCGATCAAAACATTCGAATACCCGCATAATTTGCTGAATACGAGTGTTTTATGTAAATACAGTAACGCTGGATCACCGACGCGGCGATATTTTAAATGAAAATGTCACCTCTGTTGCTCTGGAAGAAGCCGGAGGATTCTGTGCGCCTTCCAAATAGCCGTGAATGTCGCACTTGTAATTTACAATGTAAATAAGCATCATACGTAAGCTTTCGTATGTTTGTCTGTAGACACTTGTAATAAATATTTGAAGATCTTTACACATATCTAAGTGTAGGTATAACGGTTGCATATAGCTAGTACCTACAACGGATTTAGGCAGGCAAGCATTAGTACCCAGCTGTATTAGCCGCTCCGACGGTTGTGGCCTGTAACGGGCTGTGCAATGTGCAATACATTACGGTAGGTACTTCACATAGGCTTCCGATACAGTGCCAATATAATATCCCTGATCGTATACCTATTCGTACCGCCGCGATAAAAATGTCCAATATATTCACCAAAAATTGCATTTAACATATTCAGGGTTGTAACACGAATATTTGCCAAAGCCTAAAAAAGTCTGGCTAAAATTACAACGCACGCAACGTCGATCCATATTCATCGTATGAATCCAATCAAAATTTCATTATTAAAAACAAATCATGCGTTCCAAAGATTTAATCCTAAATAAACAATCAAAATCTCCGTCCAATATGTCTTTGTGATTGGTTTTAAATCCGTGGAAAGTTTCAAGGTATTCCAAATCTTTATTTGCTTTCGAGGCGAGCGGTTTGTGGGTACCTCTCTAATGGTGGGGTAAACGAAAATGCTGAAAAATGGAGCTATTTCCAGTACTCAGCGGAAGATCACACATCAGTAATACTCAGTTATCGACTGAGAACGGAAAACTGCGGATGAACTGTTATTTACAGTTATCTTTTAATTTTATTACAATGAGATGATGTTGATAAAAACGGCATTATGATAACCTACAGGATTAAAATGATCAGGTTTCAAAACTTTCACAAGCTGTAAACAGTTTCATTATTTCATTTGAAAATGTATCGAATATTAATGGTAGTTCGAAAACTGTCTATTAAAACTTTGGAATGAACCTTGACTGCTACTCATTGTTCTTTGCGAAGAACAATGAGTAGTGGAGGTCCATTGCAGTTCTATCGCTCAAAAGGTTATAAAGGATACATTCAACCTGTAAATAACAGAGTACATACTGCGATAGACTATTAAAACTTTCAGGCTAAAAGCTAACGCGTAGAATATTAAACGGGAATGTCATGTGAATATTTACTGAACAGTTATTATTTATCACAGGCTGTTATGTTGAAAAATTGTATACTGTTGGCAACGCTTTATTTACGTCGAAGCGAGCGAAGAATCCGCGCTAAGCCGCTATGGGTGGTCCACTGAGTCAACCTCCAACGAAGCGACAATGTCTTGGATAAATGACATGTGGGATTTCATTGATATTTTGTATTTCCGAGACAATATTTTTGCGCCGTTCTGATGTTCACTTACGCAGTTTTTTTCGGAGATCCGAATTATATTTTGAAGTTTGACTTACGACTATCATGATACCCATTCAAAACACAGGGAAAACATCTATATTTTATGAATACAAAATTAATCGCTTAAACTCCTAATATTTTTTGCGTACCGTCGTTAATCCCGGCTGTTACCAGGGTTGCAAGCTTTTCCAATTTTCCCGGCTCACATGGATAGACGCATGATTTATTTTTAATATCCCACAAATCCCATTAATTAATTGAAACAAAGTGGTGGCAATGTATTCGCCGCATTACTTCTCTGCGGTCAATACAAATTCACATCCTTCCGATCAATATTCGATGCAGTGATAATTGGTGGTGCAGTATTAAAGCGTTAATTATTCTGCTTCTCATGATCTCGGTTTAATAAAATATCTCGTTGATTTCTCTAGTGCTTCGTTAGTAATTTAAAAATTGTAAATCAATCTAACTTTCTTATCACTTTTAGGAAAAAAAAAACCGGCCAAGTGCGTTTCTTACCACGCACAATGAAGGGTTCCTTAGTTGGGATGAATTTATCCCAAGGACAAACTAAAGTTAGTAGTTGAGAAATATATTCTCCCATACATCGATATACGACACGGTCAATTCTCCAACTGCAAATGTAAGTTGGTAAGAAAAATTGTTTTTTTAATATGTTATAAAGCTACAAATGATCAATTTTCGGACATTTGCCTTTACTTGTGCTGTGAGACCTTGCTTCCTGCCAAATTTCATGATTCTAGGTCAACGGGAAGTAAAGGTTTTGATTTATTTACGAGTATCAAAATATGTCACATAAATGGCCGTATTTTTTATTGCGTTGACTTAGACGCTTGATTTTTTAGAGCTTCAAGGGAACATAGATCTACGTATTTGATATTAATTTCAACTTGATACCTACACGTGTTCCTGAGAAAATGTTTCTTGACAGACGGACGGACTGCCTATAGCCACAAACTGCGCTCAAAAACATCAACCCCATTCAGTCTCTTTACAGCCGTGACGTCTACTATATGAATTTCAAATGAACCTCTTGAGCCAACTGCAGGCGCTTCAGAATCACACGCTCAGCTATTCATGCATTCCTGGTAAATTAACTATCAGTGCTTATGACTGTAGCACCAGCAAAGTGTCGCGATTAACTACTGAAGCTACTGAATACTGCGTACGTTTCATCAAACTTTCATAGCTGTTGGCAAACATTGGGTTTTCTTTGGATAGTGAAGCTAATACACGTGTTTGGTAATAGTGAGTTTTGATATTTATATTATATATATTATTCTTTTAGCAAATTGTTCACAAAAATATTGTGAACAATTTGCTAAAAGAATAAAAATGTTCTCAGCTATATTTTTTTATTTTATTTTGATATTTTCGAAATATGGAGGCTAGCTATAATGTAGATAGCCAAGCCAACATTAATTAATTTTGTTCTTTATATAACTGATTTATTTTCTAATAATGATTTTTACATTTCTGAAAATTCTCCTTTCTAAAGAATAAGTAAACGTAAAAAAAAGTAAGAGACCTATTATCGTTTCTAATTCTACGATAGTTTTGTGCATTTTATCGTTAACAACTTTTTGTAACATGATGCAACATGTCGCATAAAACATTTCCTAGACACAAACTGTTTAAAAAGAAAATTAATTAGTGCTAGTAATTACCAACATACAACAGGAGTGCTACACATTAACCATTTTCTTGATTAATCTCCCGTATGTGAGTTGTGCCATGGAGGAATTTCATTATTGTTCCACACACACATTTTTAACATTTTCTTTTTATTTGTTTTTTGTTCTGTTACTTTTTGTTGGTATTGGTATTAAGAAATTCATTGATATGCATGAGAGATTTTTTAATCACATTCACATAATTTATTATCTCTAATTTATTATTGGAGGAGCTCGTGGCTAAGTAATAACAGCCGCACGGTTCGATCCATCAGGTTAAGCTACGCTTGTGGGGTTGGTCTATGGATGGGTGACCATCTTAACATACCGAGACTCCGCCGTGCCTCGGAAAGTGCGCTATGCCGTTGGTCCCGGCTGTCATTTGTGGATCTTTGACAGTCGTTACGGGTCGTCAGAAGCCCGAAAGTCTGACAACCAGTCTTACCAAGGGGTATCGTATTACTAAGTTACTGGGTTGTGGAGGTCAGATAAGCAGTCACTCCTTGTAAAATACGGTCTTCAGCTACATCCAGTTAGACTGGAAGCCGACCCCAACATAGTTTGGAAAAGGTTAGGCAGATTGATTCACATAATTTATTATAAATCTGAAAATGACTTTTTGTTTGTTATGTGTAGTATAATATTACTGAACCTGTGGCGGCATCTACATCGCCATATGCGAAATATTTATCTCACTGACGTCACGTAAAATCCTGCATCGCGCAAGCAGGGTTTAGCGTGCGAACAGCATATACAACGTCCCGACAACAAACGTCGGGCAGTTGCCCACCAGACAAGACATGCGTCTGGTCGGAGGACATTCCCTTTTCTACAGGGGATGAGAGATTGATTTGAGATAGAGATTGATTGATTGATGATTACATCATATTCCCCATACCTTTATAAACCGATTGATTGGAACATAATTTGGCACAGACCTAAACCGGAATAGAACTTAGAGCTTATATAACTATAAATTCTCTAGTTATAGACTATGCAACTTCGTGAGTTTACATCGATGCGCTTCGTGAGTTTACAACGTCGTGAGTTAACATCATTGACAACCAACATCACATTCACAACCAACACGACTAAAATTCATTGACTGTTAACCATTACTCTCGGTTACCGACACTCGATTAAGTCGTACTTAATCTGCAATGGAAATAAAATACCTAAACCAGAAACTCTCTTCCTATATACCTACCAGGTAACTTCGAATCTTACGGTATTGAAGGAGTGTGCTGAAAATAGCCTCTTAATCGAGATTAACTCATCAGTATTTTACGTTCGAGATACAGTAAACAGCCTGAAAATTGAGACCAAAGGGGTAAGCTATCCGCAATACGAACAGTAAATCATGCAGTAAGCGACAAAGCTCCATCGAAGGTGACCATGCGTGGCACATCGCGACGGCGACTGGGCGCCCAACCAGGCTGTTTGCGAACAACGCGCCGGATTAATCGATTCAATCGTCCGAATGATTCGAATGCATAGCTCGCTGGCTGTATGGGTCTACTGATCTGCCTTTGCCTACCGTATAGGAACGTAATTTTCTACCGTTTTCTGCCTAAAAGTATTTCAAGATGGTGATTGTGACATGAAGGAGATACGAAGATAAGAAGTGGGCTCTCTTGCCTGGTAGAGTCCAAAGTTATTCATATTTACAGGTATTAGCAACATGTAATTTTGTAACAATTGCTTAACTCACTTATCGTTTCAAATTATTCCTGCACATAGAACTAAGAGTAAGTAGGTACTCACGTTTATACATATTTAAGTTAAAAAAAAACCGTTTTCCAAAAGCGACTAGCAAGCTTTTCAGTATTTTTAATGTTTATAACATAAACGCAATAAAAACGACCGACCCACGCCACGGGCGGGCACTAGTAAATAAATAAAGTGTCACGCATAATTGCCGGTATTGCCAGACATTAATACATCGATTACGGCGCGTGCATAAATCGTGGTAGGGGCTCGCTTCGCCGCTGGCAACCCAGGGCTGCCACCGAGGGCTCTCATGTCCCTTTGTACAGCCCTTGCACTACATGCGCCGCAATTTGCCACATTCTCTCAGAGGTGTACGGTAAAGGGAACTGTTTCTTAAAGGACTAATTTTTCACTCCAGCTTTTATTTTGACGAACCTGACGGAAGGCTACTTAGAAAAAGAAAAGTATCGGAGCAATGTACAGACTGTATTTTTGTGTGTGTAAGAGCAATTGTTACACACATAAAAATATTATTATCGAAAAATATTGTCAAAAATTAACAGCAAGCTTTTCAAAAAGTATCAACAGCACTCAGCTTTTTAGAATAAAAAACTAATTGGTTGCGCTGCAATTGATCCTCCATCGAATAGGAACAGTACCATCGATTGTTCAAAAACAATAATCTGATTGCATTGTTATACCACGAATATATCGCGTATATATGGTCACAAAAGCTCTGCTGTGAAGTGGTACAGCGGTGCACACAATACATTCGAACGCTGCCTCGAGTGGCCATGTCGCGATTCTTGTAATATCGAGTGGCAATTAACCAAGCGTCGATGTCAGAATGTTTGTTTTATTCCACTACAATTAAATTACAAATAAATGTGTTGCATTTCGCTTAAAAGGGCCGTTGAGCACAATTATCTGAGCTAAATGAGTGGTCGGAGTTATGTTCACATTATGTCAGCAAATGGCCACTGCAATTTCGTCAGTAATAACTAAATAAAATACTGACAGCCTGTTAACGGAGTATCGATTTAATTGTATACAAATTCGCCATCGCTTCATTCCTGTAAGAGCAACTTTAATTAAATGTATTTCCAATTAAGTTAAAGTGGAGATTATGAACTGCTTCGTTAATAATGGGTCTTAATTATTGGACGGATTATCAGTCACTCTATTTTATTACAACAACTCTGGTATTAATCAAATAACCATTACTGGGAGTGGATGCATTTTCCTCGAAGCTTGCTTTGTGCATCCCCTTTACTGTGTAGTGCGGCGGCGTGCCTTATCTGTAATAAGCGGTCTCATCGCGGACTACTTCGATACAACCTACTCGAGGAAAGGTAATAAACGGAACGAACTACTTGCTCTAAGTGTATACCAAAGGTTTCCCATTCATTTTTATTTGTGACTAAAATAAAATAGTGACGTTTTTAAATATTTAACAGCGCACAATATAGGAGTACGTCACTCGTGGTGCCACGGCGCGTGAATGAACATGTATGAGCTCTAAAAGCGCCCTTATTGCAATTTCCACTTTTCCTAATAACCCCCACATGTGGCTCGCGCTGCACGTTACACGTAATTTTGCATATTTTCGCGGTTAAGTACCCTTGTATAGTAATTTATGTGCATTAGTTATGAGCTTCAAACATTCGCGGAAATTCTGAATGGCTGTAAAATGCTCTACAATGAAAATGACGCACTTAGCTTCAGTAAAATTCACTGCTCCATCATCAAGTAGTAAGCACTTATTCGTATTAGCAGTTATTTTACAGTTTATTATTTAAAAAAGTTATTTAAACAAAACTATGAAAGGATTTTGATCCGTTTTCTGTTTACAAAAGCTGATGCAAATCGCTCCTCTGATCAACATGGCGGATCACGTACCAAAGTTTCCAACTGGATGCATCGCTTAATACCAAACTCGGGGGAGACTGCAGACGTATAAAAAATTATAACACTGTCCCTCCCACTTGAAATCTTTCGTCGCCAAACAAGCTGTCAAGGGCGTGTCTAAACAGAATTTAATACGCTGCTAACAATTGAGTATTGTGTCATGTAGTGAGTATAGTCGAGGGTAGTCGAGAGGGCGAGACAAAGCACTTGATTCGAGCACGCTCGACGCGTGAGACCACGAGGGTGCTCCAACAGTCTTACTAATGGCCACTCGCGGAAACCGATCGATTCCGCAATTTGTTTCTCCGACACGTCGATCCGATTATAAATCATTAGTCGATTTCCTATGGAAGCTGTTTACGCAGCTGTGGTTCTGAATCACGGTAAAATCTGTTTTGAAATTTAAAAAAATTAAATAATCCGCTTTCAGGTATTAAAAATTCACGATGTATTTGTTTCCTCTCATTCTTTTGTTTTGTTCGATTTCCCATATTTTTTTATTTGCTATTGCATTGTCACTGAAACGTAAATCCTTTGAGCGCTACGTTCATTTTTGTGACAAATCATTTCAGCCGCAGCGCAATGTAAAGAGTGAAAATCTCAAAAATATTTTGCAACCAATTTAATATTTTGTGCTCAGTGTTTTCACGGTATATGAGCAGTAATGAGGTTGACACGATAGAAGCCTTATACTCGTATTTTTTATGAAATATGTACCATGTCAGTTACAAGTTTTACGTTTACAAAAAAGTACTGAATTGATGAATATGTATGAGTCGTCGAGTTTGACGGGATGATCCATCTTTATGGCTGAATTTTGTAACGTAGGTAATCATCTCTCAGCATGAGGTTTGGCATATAAAACACGTTGCTGTACCTACACAAAAGAAGTTCTACGATTCACAAAAAAGCAAGCTTAACTGAAGCTATTGCAAAAACACCTATTTAGTACTAAAACTTCTAAGCTTCCTAAGGCTAAACTTTACCCAAGCAGTAAGCCTTCCTTATTTTAACTCCCAGATTAAGGTACATGCCTAGATATAACATGAAGGAGTTATTATGATAATTTGAGGCACACACGAGGCGCCTCGGCGAAGCGTCGACACAAAGCGTGCGCACTACAAAAGGCAGGTCACAGAGACTGCGCCAGCAATCAGCTAAAATGGAACCCGGCGACAATTATTTAACAACTTTATATACGACTTTTGTTTCCACGATTTAAGGGTAAACTGTAATTGCTTCTTGAAGCATTGTTGAGTTATGAATAATCCGAGTTCGAAAGTACTAAAACGGATCGTGGAGCTCTAAGCTACTAGAAAATTAAACTCGAATTGATCTTAGTATGTGTTTACATCAAGACGAGCGCTATCAGCTCTAGGGAAAGAGGTGACAGGGATAAGAAAAAGTGTTAATTTCTAAATAATAATTATGGCATTAACTTATAACAATCGTTCCGGTCAGATGGCAAAGCCATCCAGATAAAACCAAATGCAGGTGCGTTTACAATTGATTAACTTTTTTCCTCAATCTATCAATAACAACCGCAAAACTATATAATAAAAAAAACCGGCCAAGCGCGTGTTGGACCACGCACAAAGAAGGGTTTCGTAGTTGGAATTAATTTATCCCAAGAACAAACGAGTAGTTGAAAAACATAATGTTTTTGTAACTGTAAATGTAAGTTGGTCGAATATTACTCGTTAACTTGTAGAGCTACTTACTACTACTTAGCTGTGATAGTTTTTTTTTAATTTTTTTATATAAATAATACTACTTCCATGATTTTTTCACTTATCCAAAACCAACCATTTAGCTGGTAGGGGCGGACCCTTGACTCTAACAAAAATTATCACTTTAAAGCTTAATATTTCGCAAATGGATCCCTGAATCCAAAAATTGTTTCCACACACTCACAATATTTTTTAATGAACTTTCCAACGACACCCCACACTATGGATAAGACGAGAAAAACAAAACATCCCCACTTTACGTGTAGAGGAAGTAGGTATGCAAAAAAAAAAAACTAAATCACTTTGTCGGCGTGATTAATATGTATACCCATGCCAAATTACAGCTTTCTAGTACTAAGAGTCTCTGAGCTAAGCCGCGGACAAACAGACGGACAGACTCACATGGCGAGGGTTCCGTGTTGACTACGGAACTTTAAAAATGAAATGATGTTCGTTGATAAGCGCATCACTTGAAGAACGACTGGACCAATTTGACTATTTATTGTTTTAAAATGTTCGTAATAGTTCGAATCAGGTACTTACTGATAAAAAAAAATTAATAGTCTGGGGTGACCAGATAGATTGTATGATCGTAAACGAGGCAAAAGGAGTACTAGGCGTAGGCGCGTAGTACGTAGGCTACCTATGTAAGGATGGTAGCAGGTGGCGTTCTGTAGTTTCTGCCTACCCCCATGGGAAGCAGGCATCCGCGTTAGTTTATTTTTGTATGAAAATTTTAAAAGTTGTCGGGAAAATTTGAAAATTCGGGAAATCTGAAAGTGCATTTTCTATGGGAATTTTGTATGAATTATTGATATTTGGACAGGACAACGTCTGTCGGGTCAGCTGGTTAACAATAAATATTTGGAATCCACAGCTGAGCATTAGGGTGTGCCGCAAGCCCGCAACAGCTATCCACGTTCCATCTTACTCTATTATTACTCTTTGTCTCCATTTCCTCCAGTAGATAGATCGGATTATTATTAAAGGGATCTAGTATACAGGGTGGCAGGGACATCGACGCAAAACCTGTTACCATGGATACAGTACAAGATTCTGAACGGGATATGTAAAAAATAAAAAGAATCTGCTGTTTCATAGAAAGTGCAATACCTACGCGGTCAAAATGTACTTTTTTAATAACCGACGAAATATTTCTACGCAGTTCAGAATTATGTACTGTATCTATGGCAACAGTTTTTGTGGTGATGTCCCTGCCACCCTGTATAATCATCGGTTCGTGGAAGGGCCGCGACCTCTGTTTTGAAGTATCCATTCAATTATACAACGTGTCCCAAAATTCAACGATAAGCGGGCACCAGACGGTGGACCTGGTCATCACTACCCTAGAAAAAATAATGAAAAAAAAAAATTTTTTTTTTTTGAAGTTACAAGAAATACATTGAAATCCTTCGGAAATTTACACCCCTTAAGATATTTTTAACTACCATGACCACAATTTTTCTAATATTTCTGTTTTTTTTTCCTATCGGCAACCTAAGTAGCACTGCTATCCACCACAACCCTTAAAAATCCCAGAATGCCTGAAGCTTTTACAGAAAAATCAATCCAAATTATTTTTTTCCTTAAAATGTTCTAAGTTTAGCTAAGTCGTGGTGGAGTAAAAAAAAGTATGAACACTACAATAGCAAGTTTAAAAAAAAATTGACGCAACTAATCAAGATTCCAAAATGGTATAATACTCTAGGAAAAAATGCCTATATCATTTTGATTGACACCCCTTAAGATATATCTTAAGGGGTGTCAATTTCCGAAGGATTTAAATCAATGTTTTGTAATTTCCAAAAACTAATTGTTTTTTCTTTTCATTATTTTTTCTTGGGTAGTGATGACCAGGTCCACCATCTGGTGCCTTTTGGGCAATTTGAATTTTGGGACACGTTGTATATCTTGTCAAGAAATGAAACTAACCTAAATTATCGGTTATACTTATAACTTTAGTATCGTTTGACAAAAAAGTAAAAGAAATAAAAAAGAAGAATTGAACGTGGCACTGCTGTGAAGCAGTTTATGTGGATGTCCAGTTCAATAGCGTCAGGTAGCCTATTTGTTGCAGCTTCGGGAAACGTAATAATTGTTCATTATTGGAGGTTATTAAACAAACTGGCTGGCAGAGGCGCAGCGGCGGAAACGGAAGCGTGCGATGCAGCGCTTCGGCCGGAATCGGACACGTTCCGGACCGTTATCCGCACGAGCACTTCCGGTCACTCGACTATCACTCGTTACCGCTATGCCACTGCGATCCGCGACCATTGTCCACTGCACTGCTTAAATTTTTCACTGAAAATTGTTGTAGTTTATTTTAAAATATATCTGCACATGCGTTCAACGGCAAAATTTTAAATATTTACGCAAACCAAATATTCTGATCGTATCGGATCGGATATGAGAGATTTTTTGACGCGTTTTAAAGTTTTAACAATGGCCAAATTACGCCGGAAATGCTTTTCCATTTTTATTTATGAATGCGTACGTGATGGTATTGATCAAGGGACAGAAAAAAACAATAAAACGAAAAATCACACAATTTTTTTTTGTCCTGAAACCCTAGGATAAGTAATAACGCAGTTCTGTAAAATTCTACCTAACACAATTTCATCGAAATTGTTAGAAATCTAACAATTTCGATTTTTTCAATTTTATCATTCATTTCAATTTCATCGAAATTGTTAGAAATCTAACAATTTCGATGAAAAATCGTTAGAAATCTATCAAGTGTTGAAATTCAAATTCGAGATGCAAGTGCCTTGAACCAGAGCTTTTTCTAGTCGTATTTTTTCCATAAATTTTACCTTCCGTTCCTCGGAACGGTTTTTGCATTTTCATGAAAAGCACACTTTTTCGATCATGGTTTTTCTCCGAACTGAAATTCAAACTGTTCAGTACGAACTATGTTTGTGTAACAGTCGTTGAATTTATGAGCATCGCTGGGGAAACTAAATCTTTAGTGTGCCGTACTTATCAGCCATTGGTCGCAATAAATATTAAACTGCAGTTAATGTGCCAATTATTAGGATAATATAACTCGTTTTGGGCCCTATCATATTTTTTTTAAATATCGCCGCATTATGCTGAGATAGAAGCCTTTTGGTCCTCGCACAGGTCGTTATTATTCTGTTAGTTTTTAAATGCTCTTTTTATGTTTTTTTTTTAAAAAAAATTATTATTACTTTTTGTTTGTTAGCTTTCTTGTTTGTAAGAGGAGCTCGTGGCTAAGTAACAATAGTCGCACTGGTCGATCCATCGGGTTAAGCTACGCTTGCCGGGGTTGGAAAGTGGATGGGTGACCATCTTTACATACCGAGATTCCTCCGTGCCTCGGAAAGCACGTTAAGCCGTTGGTCCCGGCTGTCATTCGTGGATCTTTAACAGTCGTTACGGGTCGTCAGAACCCCGAAAGTCTGACACCAGTCTTACCAAGGGGTATCGTATTACCCAGTTACTGGGTTGTGGAGGTCAGATAGGCAGTCGCTCCATGTAGAATACTGGTATTCAGCTGCATCCGGTTAGACTGGAAGCCGACCCCAAGATAGTTGGGAAAAGGCTAGGCAGATTGATTATAACTTTTTGTTTGTATGTCCTGTGCGTGTCCCAAATAATAAATTTTTCTTTCTTTCTTTCTTTCTTTCTAAAGGGCGGTAAGCCGCATTAACCTATAATTAGAGTCGGACGGATATTAAATGGAAATAAAACTGAATATAAAGCAAAGAGGTAAATTTTAATGAACCTCAATAATTCTGGTGCGAAAATGCAGCAAGCGAGGCAGGCGTGACATGAAACTGTGAGCTGGGAAACATAGAACACACCATTACTGATATTGATGGCATTTTATTTTTATGTAAAGTTTAATCAACAAATAAAACATAGGTGGTTTTAAAACTTCCACGAGTTATAATCATTTGGACCAAGTTAAAGAATGATCGTTCGCCATTTCCTAAGAATCCGGAAAAACTACAACTTTTTTAAGAAAGTTTTCTTTTCCTACCAACAATCGCAAAATTACGATACCTACCTGAGTACCTAATAAACGACAATCAATCCCATGGCACGACCAACACGCTAACTAATCTTTTTGCCACAGCATGAACTAAGTAAAGTTGTCAGTGAATTCTCTGTTCTCTCTACCTACTCTACACCCTTCGCAGCTCAACAACTCGCGAGCACCTCTGACCCACCAATTTGCCGGTACGCATGCTTGCACTCCGTGCAGCATCATTCGCTGATATAATTGTTACCTCTGAAATTCACGGCGAATATTAACATACTACTACGTACATATGTTGAATTAATTAAAATTGGTCTGCAAAATTCACAGATTTATATATTTTTATTAAAATGATTACGGAAAACATTTAATCTACAGACTACTGTAATGATTGAAATAAGATACACTGTATCAGTAGCGGATCCAGCTAAAGGGCTCAACCCCAAAAAGCATCTGAGTTCTTCTGTGACAAATCTTAAAGTGAACCTAATATAATTTTTATTAAAGTTTTTAGCAAGCATTATTACACTACCTAAGGTAAAATTTAACTGTCATCAATTATCTTTAACTTAATAGGTATTATGTTTTCAAGATTTTTTTACGAACTTTGAATCCACGCGCCAGTCATTTTGCTACTCCCGCTGCCTGGTTTCTCGTATACACTGAAATATCTCTGGTTGTCTACAACCTAACGAAGTCATTGAGGAATTTAAGAAAAGTAATCCGAGGCGGACAACATTTTATTATGCAATAAGCAAAATAAAATGTTTTGTGCTTTTTCAGTATTTACTTTGTTAAACCCTACCCTCAGTGGGTTCAAGTCCCTCCCAAACGACAATCCTGGATCCGCCACTGCATTGTATAGTGTCGATATGCACCCATTAGCACGGAAAGAAGCACAATGCTAGTATTCATGAGGATCTGTTACGCTGTCAAATAACAAAGTAAATTCAGTTATTCTTTTTAAAATCATAAAGCCAAGTTAAGAAGTTAAAAAACCTACCCGAGATTATTTTTCTTAAATTCAATTGCAAACTAACCCTCACATCACGTGTAGCTATCCAGGAAGGTCAACCAACACAGAATTTACCCGGTCTCTTTTTAGAAACGACCGGACGGACGCTTGATTCATGTGGACCAAACTCTAAAGGGTTAACCCACTATATTCTTCTTTCATCCCTATCATCCTGTAGATAAACTACAAACATAATATTTCACAGTAATGCGGCCAGCTCATCCCGGACGCGGCGGCGATAACGCAACGGATCGCGGCACTTCCGGCTCGCGAGCGACACCTTCCTCTACTTCCGGCGCGTTATCTATGGTCACGCCACCCTCCACTGGCTCTGAATTATCCATGTATCCTGTATGGTATGCTATTGGATGATTTATGTAGTCTATGGCTAGTTGCTGTCTTCCAATATTGTGTTTCCTATCCAATTTCTCTTACTTGATGGGTGGGTCCGTCTTCTGAAATTCTTGAAACAGCTTATGGTTTTTCACTGCTGAACTCAAATGCTGTACATGATAAATTTACCACGTGGTTGCTCTGAGAGGAGGCCTCTGTCCGAACAGGGAGAACATTAAAGGCTGATCATAAAAAATACAAAAGATAACGTATATTTAGTAACCTAATCCGCTTAACTGTTCTTAAAAAGTCACAAAGAAATCGACACGTGTTTCATCTCTCAACAAGGCACCCTCAGGATAACGATTGACTTGTTGCGAACCCGGACACTACGTGTTACCACGCCAAGCGCCGAACGCAGTGTGGTAGTGCGGTGTGTGTAATATACCAGGTTTCAGCACCATTCTCCAACATCCATCACTTCTTTTTTGTATAAAAACCGACCTACAATTTTTTGTAAGTAATGCTTCAATGAAGGATGAATACTGAAGCTCATGAAACATCGCCTTTTTCGCTGAATGGCGTGCATCGAAAATTCGTTTCGGATATTTTTTGGTTCTCAAATGCATTGAATTTCAGATTTTGAGGCAGAGTGGAAAATGCTTTTAGTATCCCAGTCTCAGGTGTAATAATTTAAACACGTACCACTATACTTTTGTATTTTTTGGCATTTTCTTCCAGTATAAAACTCTTCATATTTTTCGCATACTGAAATTTGCTGCGAAAAATTATTTTGACTTTGTTTTTAATACAACCTCTTGTAGGTACGTTCAACTTGTCATTCTACCGTCTCTGTGTTCCACGAAATGATCGGCAGAGGTGTAAGAATATCCAGCCCGCTGGGAATGTTCAACACTGTTTACCAGATGGAGTGTGTGGTCATTATACAAGTTAGCAATTACGCAATATTAGCCAGGAGAGTTACGGACACCCATATACGTATAGTCTCCGACAACACCTCAGATCTCCAATCCTTAGGGAAAAAATATATTACCTCGAGACTAACACTAGAATGTCACAATGCACTAGAACGAGTAAAGGTATCTAACCGCAACACAGTGACACTGCAATGGATAAAAGTACACAGCGGATCACTAGGTAATGACGCTATTGACGAACTATGCTAGGAGCGCATCCAGCATGTCAGTCTGTTTACCCGCCTGTTTAACTTATCATACCCATCCCCTTCAACCAGCTACGCAGGTGGCCACAGGAGTTCACCCACAAACAAGCGGATAACTGATGGACCTCGACACCGGGTTGCAGGCAGTCCAGGGAACCTATGCCATGATGGCAGGCTTCTGGAGAGAGGTGGGCTGGTAGGAATAACCACCGACGACCGCCATGGCCCACGCACGATGGTCCACCTGAAGGACCGGAACCCTTCATTGTGCGTGGTCCGACACGCACTTGGCCGGTTTTTTATTACTTGCCTCATTGGTCTAACTAATGTTTGCAAGCACTGTTGCTGAACATGAAGTCCTGGGTTCGATTCCCAGGTCCGGCAAAATTTCTCAGTCGCAGCCCGGAGTCTGCATTTGAGCCCAGTTGATGGCAATAGGCTTGCCTCTTATTACATGGGACTTAAACATAACTGGCGAAATGTGGGTGTACTATTTAGGTAACCTTCTGTCTAACCTATCAAGAAAAACTGCCGTAATATTATGTATTGTAAAAGAAAATCTCTTCAAACAAACACTCTGGCGCTTATTGTTATGTTTCAACTTAAATGAATCGACCGAGATAATCTACGAGGTAATTCATTTGAGTAATCCGAAGGCATTGATTTGAGTGCGCCGCGCGCTGTGCGAACAATCGCCGTGATTTGATCGACGGCCACAGCATCACAATGGGCTGACCTGGATCGTGTAGCGATGTTTGATAACAGCGCCAATCAACTGATTAATAATTAACCTCTACTTAATTAGGTAATGGTCGATGTATTACCCATTAATAATCTGTGTTATTCTTTATTGATGATAAACCTTCTTTTTGTAGGTCGATACCCAAAAAGCCTATGATCAAAAATAACTCGTTAATGAAATGCACAATCGTAATAGAGAAAGGTGTTTGGGATAGGAGGGTCCTCAGTTACAGACATGGTATAATACTTATACTTAGCCAGGTATGGCATTCCGAAACACAGTGGTCACGTGGGCAACACAAGCTACGTCATCACATCTGTGTTACAAGAAGTTTGTAATAATAACTCCCCAACCACCTTTATTACCTGTGCGAATCCGATAAAACAATGATATTTTAATTAACAATTACGTTGGTTTATGTTTAAATTGAATTGTTTCGTTTGGTGAGACACACGAAACGACAATTTAAAAGCTTTGGTTTCTGAAAATCTTTCCTTAATCGTGTTTTGTTGCAATAGAGTAGCAACTGGATAGTGACGTAAGCATGTGTTAGTCCTGAAATGCCAGACCTTGTTTTATTAGACCATGGTTACAGATAGCCCGGCTCTCTTAGATTGCATAATCAATCTATTATGCTCTAACTGCTCAGACTCAGGCCTCTTCTCTTCGAGATGGAGTGGGCTGTAACCCACCACGCGGGCCCAGTGCGGGTCTGGTAGATGTCACATGTCTTCGAATTTTTGGTTCTTGGTCATGCTGATTTCCTCTCGATGTTTTCCTTAACCGTTTTGGGAGCAGTGGTGATGAAATTACTTACACAAAGTAACGCCTCAACGCGACCTCGCGACCGCACGACCTGCAACTTGTAAGTCGGTGGCCGTTACCAATGGGATACCACTGGTTTTTGCTCTCTTAGATAGGACATTTTAATTGACAAAACGGGTAAAATCAAGATTTGTATGAGTCTTTAAGGGTAAGCAGTACAGTAGCATCCTCCTTTGCGTTACTGACAGCATGGTGAGGATACATGAAGCCCAAAAATTACCGATTACAAAGCAAAAGTATTTTCTCAATAAATTTTTCCATCTCCATTACAACCTTTTTTTTTGTTTTTCTTTAGGATGGGTAATCATCAAATGACATCTCCCGCTCTGGGTGGAGCGAGAGGGTGTGTCAGACTTTTACTAACTATAACCCACCCGTGTTCCTTCCGTTGCCTGTGTGCCGGGGCCGCGATATCCCTTTCGGACAAACCCGCAACCCCAGCAGGATCTTCATTACTACCTGCGTTTTGGATTTATCAACATCAGCGGGGTAATTACATAACACACATAAATTGACAATTGAACGCACTGGGTTTCATTTTGACAGTTCACGCACGTCCATTACGTTATTTACATTGTTGAGCAGACGAATTTTTCAAAACTATGAAGGAATAGATTAGCAAAATCCTTCAAAACTCTCGGATTGTTATCGAAAGTGTGTTACGCAATTAGGACGCAGGTAAATTACTTAAACGGCAGGTAATCCCAAGTAGTTGTTAGGTCTAATGATAAGAGAAAACAATTGCAGTACTAATAAACCTTGTTGATCTGTCAATTAAAGATAAGGTTTGACTGATATGAGGTGTTTATCATTTAGCAGAATTTATTAGAAATATAATTTAGTATTGCGTTTTAATATAGAATACGATTTTCTCACGCTTTAGCTTCAAGCCTTTTTAACCAGTGCCCTAATTGTGTAATAAACTATCAATCAGAATCTGAATCGTTTTGAAATAGAATGCTAATACATTGCTTCATAAGTTCAAAAAAAAAATCTGCTCAACAACGTAAATAACGCAATGAATATTGTTGAACTGTCAAAATGAAACAGTACCCTAATTGCGTTATACACGATCAATCAGAATCTGAATCGTTCTGAGAATATTGTTGAACTGTCAAAATGAAACAGTACCCTAATTGCATTATACACGATCAATCAGAATCTGAATCGTTTTGAAACAGATTCCTAATCCATTGCTTCATAAGTTCGAAAAAAAAATCTGCTCAGCAATGTAAATAACGCAATGAATGTTGTTAAACTGTCAAAATAAAACAGATTAGTTGTAATCGTTTACGAAAATATGTTACGTAATTAGATAGCTGGATAGATACCTTATCGACTGTAAAATATATTAGGTATACGTATGTTTAACTTTATATATATTTTTTCCTCAATTCTCGCTATTGCACCTACCACTGTTTGTCTCTGCATCACCCAAAGGTTGACTGGTAGAAAATGCCTATGGCATTATGTCCGCCTTCACATTTGTGCACTTAAAGTAATAAATATTATTAAGTATTATCTACACTAATACTATAAAGAGAAAAGATTTGTATTTTTGTTTGTCTAAACTAATACTTTATAGAGAAAAGATTTGATTTTTTTAATGTTTGTTTGTTTGTATTGAATAAACACAAAAACTACTGGACCGATATTAAAAATTCTTTCACCAGTAGAATGCTATATTATCACTGAGTAACATAGGCTATAATTTATAAAGATATCACGCGGGCGAAGCCACTGGCGGAAGCTAGTATAGATATAAAGTTGATTCTAAATAACTTGCACCCTTTAACGAAAATCAACGACGTGTCAAAATTAAACTTCCAGAAGTTCCCGGGTGTGCATATTTGTAATAAAACCTTCTACCACATCTCCTTATCTGTCGCTTAAAAGTTTAAGTGGCGATAATACCTATTATGATCACCTACCTTTCATAGAACTCATACGCCATGCCGCCATACATATTGGAAGTGAACCCTGCGGGAGGGTTGCCGTCTTTACGTTTGCGCTAAAGTTAACCATCGCGGACGGTGAACGGCATGTTATGTATAAAGCACTGTAAAACGAAGTAAAGTTGTATTTTCAGGGGGTCTAGTCGCTATACGTAGTTTCCAACCTTGTACATTTTTTGTGAATATTTGTAACCGTGAACAAAAAATTCAAAAAAAATAAAAATGCTTGGACTTTAAAACCAACGCATATATTAATAAATATCCATCAGATTTTATTTTCATAATGCTGTATTCGCTAAGAAAAACCTACATTTAAAATGAGCCCTCAGCGAGGGCTCCTGGCATCCCATATGCGACTAGGTGAACCCTCCAGGAGGGCTGAGGCACTGAACGTGTTAAACAGCACCCTGATGACTATTAAGAGACTTAAATCAGACTCTCCTGAAACACAGTAAACCTCTGTATCGCCTCTCTGTGCCAGTGTTACAATGAAAAACTTTAACGAGAAACTCGACGGACACGAATACGCTTTTAGGGCCAATAGCTGCTCCAATGCATCCGACCGATGTGGCTGGAATACTGTACATGCCAGTGCCACGGTTTACTTTTAAACTTTAAGTGCTAACTTTAAGTAAATAATGGTCCTCCAACATAAATATTGAAGTTGAAAATACTTTGAATATTGAACTGATTTAAAGTATCTTCAAATTTAAAATGAGGTAGAGCAGTGGGGCTCATTGGTATCGGCCGCGACTTACGAGTTGTAGGTCGTAGGTTCGAAACCAGACAGGCGCTTTACTTTGTGTAAATGATTTCATCACCACTGCTCTCAAAACGGTGAAGGAAAACATCGTGAGGAAACCGGCATGTCCTAGAACCAAAAATTCGAAGACATATGACATCTACCAACCTACACTGGGCCCGCGTAGTGGATTACGGCCAACTCCCTCTCGCCGAGAGGTGGCATGTGACCTAGCAGGGACATTATAGGTTGATCATGCATGCATGTAAAATGTGCACATCATTTACGATTATGTCTAAAGGATAAGCAGAGGTAGGCACTCAAAATGACACGAATCGGCGTTGAGCTATTAGGGTAGGTTAGGTTTCACTCCAAACACAGATGTCACACATAGGTAAAGTAGAGACTTTACCTATATAGGAGAAGCAGAGGCTTCTCCTATCGATCACGACAATCTTCAAGATCTCCATAAATTATCTGCACTCGAGACTTCTCGCAAACAAGGTAATTTAATATTAACCCACGTACCAGTCTATCTATACAATAAATATTTTAGCTATTGAATAGTTGTAGGAACTCAACAGGCAACAAAGCAGTTCGTTTGCGGCGAACTGGCAAGCAATTCTTCAGGCGTCAGTTTTCAGCGCGCTTTGTGACAAAGGCAGTAACTGCGACGGCCATTTTGTGAAGGGTCGGTATTGCAGCGCTGCAGCGCTGTACGATTCCCACGATTATGTTTGTGTTTAAAAAAAGAATGTTTCGTACTCGCCTGCAATTAACTTTCGTGTTCATCTGGGTGTGAGAGAAAAATGTTGTCCTCAATGTCGCTCGGGGAATGGGGTCTGTGCCCCCGGTGACATTTTAGTAAAGGCGAGAATATTTTGGTATAGTTTACACTTTAGATGTTATATTTAATAAGTCTCCAAAACCTAGTTTACTGTGGGAAATAGGAGATAAGAACGACGCTGGCACAATAGATCATTTCAAATGAATCTGTTTTGGTAAAAAAGTCTCTGTTGATCCTTACAAAATCCAAAATACCTTTTTCGAGTCAAAACCCCATCCCCGTCACTTATCCGCCCATATCATAAACACTAACCTAAATACCTGCTATACATATTTGAAGACGGTGTTTTCCGGAGTATTTCCCCTGGTACCCTGGTACTGCGGAAACGCCCTGCTCGGGTGAGGCGGGCCTAATGGCCTCTATTCAGCCACCGACAAGTGACACTTGGGAGCAACGCGTATTGTTGCCGCTGGGGGTCGTTCCTACGCATTGAATACAGTGTCGAGCCGTAGAACCACTCGTCAGCTAAACGCGCGAGTGTAAACAAAACTCAGTGTTGCTATAGATTTATTTTTAGACGCGAAAATGTAGGGACGTGACGTACCATGTCAGGTAGGTTATTTTAAAGTGTGTCATAGACAATAGTGTCATCACAATATCTTGTTTTCTTCTTTTATGTTTTTTGTATCCTATTGACACCTTGTAGCTGTTTCCTAATACTCATGTAATTATTTTTTATTTAGTCGTGCTTTTGTATGTTGTGCTATGTCTTTTGTATGCATCAAATAAACGATGTATCTGTGTTGTTTCTTGGCGGTATAGAGCTTTTTATTTTACGTACATAAGATTGCTGTGCAACCATATAATAATTTAGGCTTATTCATATTCATTACTGCCTCATTGCTTAGCACAAGATGTAAAATATTAGTCGATGTAATGTCACAGATTACTCAAGAACCACAACGTTAGATAGGACTATCGCTTCTAGCAGTAACTTATGTTTGAAATTAATCTACCCTAACAAACCCGGATTATGCCTACGGCAAGTACCTACCTCAATAAGACATAAGCTAAGCTCATACTAACAAAACAAGGGTGTCAACGCTAAGCCAACATCCTACAGCAACATGTACATAAATAAGTGTAAAACCTACGATAATAATGTATTCAGAACGTAGATACAAATTGAAACAATTGGATTCGTTCGTGCCTGAAATATTATGTGGAATTGGTAAGTTCGCGGGAGATCGCGAATAGTTCAGTAAAATTTGGTAGGTACCTGCTACCTGCTTTGGAAATCTATGTAACGCTGCTGACTGAACTGGTGGTTTGCTATAGGGAGGAAAAACAGTTACCTAAGGTATCCTTAATAATAATAAAATATATCCTAAAGGTTTATTTCAAGCAGCAAATAGTATCTGTTGCTCAAAAATACCTTTCTACCGTCTTCTTCTTTTCGTGTGGTCAGTGATTAACCTGATGTCAGAGTTTTAAAGCCGCCCATGGGCCTCTGACTTGGCTTCACATGCCGTCGAGAAATATCTCTAAGGCTGTTTGTCACGATGTTTTCCACGATGTCTTCACGATGTTTTCCTTCACCGTTTTTTTAGCAAGTGATAATTATACAATACGCACATGAATCCGAAAAGTCAGAGGTGCGTGCCTTGGGTTCGAACTCGAGACCAATGACTTGGCAGTCTGACGGCCACACCACTAGGCTATCACTGCTTTCTACCATATCAGCCAGATACAAATGGACGACGAAAAGACTAGAATTGTTGGATGGAATTGTAGCAGTCGGTAATAGGTATGTTAACGAAGGGTAAGAAGAAAAGCCAGCTTCTGACAACAACCTTAAAGAGATTACGTACTCAAAAAACTCAACCGTATAATAACGCTAAGTGCCTCAGAACTAACCGATCTCAATACGAAAAACATTACGTAGACTTAAAAAAGATTGCCCTCGTTCCGTTCCATACAATTTCTTTAATACAATGCCTACTTATTTTGTGTAATACTACTTCAAAAAACCGACAGAATTCTTGAATATTTTCACCCGGCACTCACCGAAACCCTCGTGGGATCATAAAAGGGAGGGCTGGCTCTTTTACTACAGTTCGCGGCAACCTTTGGAAGTTCATAGCTATACATTTTCAAGTCTGGTTTTAAATAAAGAGGCAGGTATATTATTACCTCTGAGTGAGCGCTTTTTATATTTTTTTCGTCCGTACATAGATGTAGCTTCGGCAAAATTCGTAAAACCGATCACCATCTGAACTGAGTGCGCCTTCAAAATCACCAATATTTGTTACTGTTTTAGGTGAAAATGATCTTTACGCAAACGCAATAACTTGTGAAGTCATATAACCAAATACATTCGTAAAAATGAAATTAATGAATGCAAATTTTTATGCTACAACCAAGTTGTGTCGTACTGTAGGTACCTACTTGTAGTTTTGTAGAGTGTGGGAGATGGTATACCTTGGATACGCTGCTTATGTAAGTAGATAAAAAATATAACCTTATAGAGATGGCCTGTCTTTTGATCCTATAAATAAAGATATTGTTCAATTTATTACTTAAATGGGCAACTTTTTAAAGTAGGTAGGGATACCTAATAAAAGGTTTTAGAAAGACTACTTACTTTAAAAAGTTCTGCTCCAATAGTTGGTCGAATTGTTAGCGGTGCAAATGTATTGAACGAGAATTTAGTGCGGTCGACCGTGTGTAGAATACTTTATAAGTCTGTGCAGTTTTAATTACCTACGCTGAAACTATTCAGGCAAACTTCGATCGTATGCGAAACTATAAACATTCAACTTTTAACATCAGATAACCAATTGAAAATGTAAAATTGCGAAGTATTCGAAAAACTTTCAATGAATATGACAACGAATTGTTCTTTTTTGCCGTGAATCATTGCCAATTTTCCTCTGTTCCATGAAGTTACTTTCTGTAAGAGAAAGAAGTACTCGCGCCCTGCATTTTTACGAGCTTCAATGGATTGCTTCGAAAAATCGTTCGTGTTTCGCGCAAACTTCAGTAATAAAAGCGACGGTCCACTTGCATTCAGAAAGGAAGTAGGGGATGGGGAGGTGGAAAATTGAAAAATAAAAAGTGGCATAACCGGGGAGTGTTCGACCGCAACGCGCAGACGAGCCAGAATTTAAATTAACCACTTCATATTCCGTTTTGTATGCGATGAAATATTTATACGGGTGCACGGCACACACATCACCTCGCCATATTAAAATAACACCGCGATTTCTGACAATGAACTACATATAACTGGTAACTTTTTTACCGAAATAGATTGATATTGTTTTGGTTCGTCGCCTCTGTGTTCACGTTCGCGGACGCTCCGTTGAATCTAGTCTTCTATACTCCATAATATATACTCGTATTTTTAGACTTTTTCCCTTTATAACCGAATATTTCGTGTACTTACTATTTATATGTAAAGGTAACCACCGATTTGGAAAAAAACATTAACATTCAAGGCCGCTTCTCGTTCTCGTTGACGTCCCGTTCTCGGTGCGGTGGACAATCAGTGTAAGACAATAACTCGGTCCCATGTCGGGCTACAATATTTTACTAAAATTAGAACAATCACGCTAATTTCAATAGCCCACTATGAATAGGTCCTCGTAAATGCGATCGCTTCATCACAATGGTTTGAGCAAATATTATTATGAAACAACTACCTACTTGTTATTGCAAATAATTCCACATGCAGTCACGTCATAAAGATAAACATGGTAAGTACTCTATGGTAGGTACTTATAACCATCTATGGAAAGATTTATTTTATGACCTATGTAAAGTCCCATGAATATTTTCTATTTTTAAACACATTATAATTCATAACACATCTCTCGACGATTGATATTACTCTCGACATTTCATTTATGCGATAGGTCGTAGTTACCTTTTAATTCCCGTCGTTTCGAGTGAACTGCACCGGACGATGCTCACAGGGAAACTGGTGGCGACAGAGCGCTATCTTCGTGGAACGAAAGTTTTCTTCTTCTACCCTCATTTGGTCATAATTTTATCAACATTTTCACACGGCATTGCGGTGACGCGTAACTTACGTAAGCAGATGCCATTGATATTTTTCACTTTATAGCAACAATATTTTCTAAAAATACTGGTATTCAACTGCATCCGGTTGGAAGAAGGAATACTATAGAACTACTATATCAGATTTTATAGGAAACCGAACGAAACTAGAAACATAACAATTAGGTATGTCCGTATTTCCCCTTTATTAAAGGTCAAGAAACTCTTTGACCGATAGTTCTGGTAGAAAATGTTTGACGTAAGTGCAATAATTAGCATCATTTAAAGATAGATTAAGAGTACAAAATAACATCTTCATCGCGTATACGGAATCGTCAATTATCCACGTGTAGCAGAGAGTAGCAAGAAAAAAAGAAGAAAGTATTTAGACAGGTAGGTACAGCTGGTTCCGGAAGCGAAAATGAATACGCGAGCACATTCCCAGGCCAAAGGTTGTTGGAGTCTGGTTGGTTCTGAACTTCTGACTAAAACAGATGGTGTTTCCATGTGGTCAGTACCAGTCAAGCAGACCGCTCTGCCCGGCCCAGGCTAAGGACATCCATGAAAACTTCCTCATGCATACAATACAACAACAAAGTTGTAGGAAAGGTTTTGTAATTAGCCATACCGTGTGTAACAAGTGGAACAAGTTTAATCACTCATATATTCACAAGAAATTTACTCGAATACTTTACACCAACGCGAGGTGAACGCTATTTTGAACTGCAATCGATATTCAAAATAAAAGACCCAAGGAATACAATCCACAGGAAAACAAATTTTAGATTACCGACGGAAGAACTTTTTTTATCATTTGAAAGAAGTAGGTACCTAATCTAAAGCAAATACATGATATCATCTGGGCACTGTGACGACTTAGACCTACCACAAATTAGAGCAATTAGTACCTTTTACGGGAAATTACTTAGGAATATCCGTGTGGGGAATAACAAAGACATAACATATTAAGCTGCAGACTACTTACATGAGTCAAGAAGTCGTCAATTAGCATGTTTGCTCGAGGTACCTTTATTATATGGACACCGATAAATTTTCTATCAGTCGTATAATAAAACCACAATAACATGGACATCCATGTAAGTATTCGTGTTTAAAATTAATAAAACATTTTCTAAAAACAGTATGATCCAAAAAGTAAACAAGTGTGTTGTGATAATTGACGTGTAAATAAAGCATTGTGTGAAACATTTTTATAACAGACTCATTAAACACGCATTTAATTCTATCAGGGTTACCGATTAATAATAAATATCCAAATCAAATTGCCATATGAGCAATGTTATGCAATAATCTATCAACTCATGAAATTAAGATTGATTGTCACAGCCGCATCGCAGTAATGGAATGATCACTCATCACTCGTTCTATTTGCTTTCAGAATTTTGGATTCACTATTTTCATCGTATTTCTGATAGGAA
The DNA here is from genome assembly GCA_916701695.1 of Agrochola macilenta. NCBI lineage: Eukaryota > Metazoa > Arthropoda > Insecta > Lepidoptera > Noctuidae > Agrochola > Agrochola macilenta. Next base: position 15,529,651 of record OU753557.1, read on the forward strand.
TACAAGAAATTCGTTCCACAAAACAGGAACAAACAACACAACAGCTGGACGAAAAATCGAATCCATTAGCGAATCTAGTACTAAACGAAAATGAAATTGGAGATGTCAGCGGCAATGGAGACCACACAAAAGAGACCTCATCGAGAGTGAAACGACAATTCTATTATGATCCTTACTATCCATACTATCGCAGACCAGGCAAGTAACTCAACATTTCGGTCATTTAACTATGAGCTACTACGAAATCTATAGGTACCAATGGCAATGAGATAGGTAGGTAATAGATGGTAGGTAGCTTTCAAACGGGTAATTATGAATCAGTCAAATTTGACTGGCATCATAATCATTTCAGCCGAAAGACGTCCACTGCTGGACATAGGCCTCCCCCAAGCACCGCCACCTCGACCGGTTCTGTTCTTCTCGCATCCAGCGCATCCAGCAAATTCCATAATAGATATCAGTCAATATAATTTAATTAGCAATTTTCCCAGTTTCACGATTATCAAAAACAATTTTTCTTTTAATTTTGTAGGTTCTGCTTAATTATACTTAATTGCAATTACACACTTTTTTTTTTAATTAACATGTCCTATCTATAAGAGCCGGGTAATCTGTAACTCCCGCCTACCTCTGGGCACGCTAGCTGGCTAGAGAGGTCCCACGGCGTCCTCACCTTCCGCCTGACGCAGCTCCTCACCGGACACGGCTGTTTCGGGAGGTTCCTGTTCCGTATAAGGCGGGAGGAAACGCCCGGGTGTCACCACTGTCCAGATCGCCCGTAGGACACGGTGGAGCATACGGTGGAGGTCAGCCCTGCTTGGGCGGAGCACCGCCGTGTCCTCATGGAGGCGATCGGCGGCGGCGATCTCTCGCGTCCGGCTCTGGTTCAGGCCATGGTCCGGAGCGAGAGTGCATGGGAGGCCGTCACTTCCTTCTGCGAAGCAGTAATGCTCGCGAAGGAGGCGGAGCGCGCGAGGGAGAGGCTAGATTCGCGCCCTTGCGCCCCTAGTCGCCGCAGGAGAGTCGCGAGCCGAATTCCGGCCACCGTAGGCGCGGGCTTGCGGACGGTGAGCAATGGGTAGCTCGCCGTCCGATAAGGACCAGGCCCGGGTCGACGGCGCGTTGCGTTCCACGTGCGCCTCAAAGAGATGTCTGCACCAAATGACGGGGTCCGTAAGGGCCAATGCCTGCCAGGGTTGCGAGTTTGTCCGAAAGGGATATCGCGGCCCCGGCACTCAGGCAACGGAAGGAACACGGGTGGGTTTTAGTCAGTAAAAGTCTGACAAGCCCACCCAGAGCGGGAGAAGTTATTTGATAAATTCCCACCCTCAAAAAAAAAGGACCCGCCTACCTCAGACACCTTTCTCAACTTTTTAAGACTGTGCATTTTATCAACCACTGCCTGTAGTACTAACTGTATACTCACTAATGTTGAGATAAATGAAGATTTATCCCTATCCCTAACCTATATCAATAAAAGAATTAAGTAATTAACGAGCTGAATTGAATGACTGCCTTATCATAATACCTACCTAATACCAGCATGTTCAATGAGTCATGATTATGCTGTTTTAGGACCTCCTTATCTATCGGTTCACTATAATAATTAGGTAATTATTTGTTTAACTATTTCAGTGCCTGTGCCAATAATAATTGGCGGAATTGGTGGATTTGGCGGAGGCTTCGGCCGCGGCTTTGGAGGCCGGGGCTATGGAGGGCGCGGATTCGGAGGGCGCGGATTCGGAGGCCGTGGATTTGGAGGCCGAGGGTTTGGCGGAGGCCGAGGAGGTTTCGGTGGGTTCGGTGGTCGTGGAGGCAGAGGATAGATACGTTTGACTACACTGATTGAGCTGCTATAATTTTTAAGTTTTTTATAGATTTTATAAAGTAAATTGTTTTATGAAAAAGTCTTTTGTCGTACTTTTTACAACCACCACTGTGCACCTACTTCCAACCACGGCTGGCTAAGAGTAATCTCTACTCCTAACCTACTCTATCAACAACATCAATAATAACATTAACAATAGATTAGAATAGGAGACTGACGGACTACTACAGCGCAAATCGTTGATTGCCTTGTAAATACAATCATGAATCATCATTCATGATGATCATCAATGACATTTTCCATTTTTTCAACTGGAATTTTTATAATCTGTGGTGATAATGTGACAGTTTATATGTCAACAAAAATCATCTGTCAGTAATGTCAGTAGTTAGCGATGCAAGGTCGCGAGTAGTAGATTTTTGTGCTTAAAACTTAATTAATATTCGGTCCGACACGGCCAAACCGAGAAGCCATAATAAGACTAATTCTAGTGTGCTCATCTGCTTTCTACGACTTCAAGTTTATAGTAATTTTCTATTTTTAACACCACAATGGATGGTACTTACGACGAGATCATCTCCGATAACCCATTCTTCGTTGAATTAAAGACTGAATACGTTAATTTATTTCAACATTGTATCACACAATCTTGGGTAATATGTGTGCCGCGGATCGGGAGTTTAAGTACTCGCGTGTTCACCGTCGAAGACTTTTGTTCTCATTTACTGGTGCCAAGTGACGAGTTGCCGGAGACCCACTACAGCACGCTCACAGAGAAACAAGTGACAGTGACCAATAAAGTGATCACTCTAGAAGTGACCAAAGGCCTGCCTCTACAAAGCCATATTCTGTTTGAAGAAACATTCTACACAGAAGACTACATCAAATACAAAGTATGGTGCATAGAAACTCCTCTTGAACCTACTGCCAATTTCAGTGATAACACAATATCTAAGGAATATCTCACATCTATCAATGACTGCATTGACTTGCTCTGGACTCAAGCTGCTGGCCGTCAAGTGTTGGACCAAATTGAACACAGTGTGCAGTCATTTTTAAAGAGTCATCCTACACTTCCTGTTGCTGTGGGACCTCTGAGAGACACAGTAAGTGAACTGTACACACAATGCCTTCAAATTGCCTTACAAAACAGAAGACTACGAGACAAGTCAAAGTCTTGCAAACAAGTGTTGGAAAATATCAAGTTAGCTGTAGAGTGTTACATGCAGCACTTACTGTTTGAAGCCTTGTTCAAACCAATCTGCACATGCTGTGCATATGAGGACTCACACCTCAATAAAAAAATAAGGAATATGTGTGACATTCAACTAAGAGATTTGGACATCAAGAAGGAACTATACCATGCAGTGCCTAAAGCTAAACAAATCCTTTCTAAGATTGACACATACAACACTGTGTTAGAAAAAGTGTTATGTGTGAAACAGGCCTTAAATGCCATCAACAAGAAGGATGAAAGCAACAATATAGTCCTGCTAACTGCTGATGACATGTTACCAGTTTTTGTGTTCCTGGTCATCAAGTCTGGTCTCCCAAACTGGTACAGTCAACTAATGTACATGAAAGAGTTCCGTTTCAGCAGTGTGGGTAAAGGTGATGCTGATGAAAGTGCCTTTCTCATTACTACTTTAGAAGCTGTCATAGAACACATCCAATCTGGGGCACTCACTGGATCCCCAGACCCTGAGTCCTATTATTATGAAAGCAATCTCACAGAAGAAAACTTGAATGGCAATAGAGAAAGAAAGAATAGTTTGACCGAGTCCATTTCCACTAGTGATACCAATGGCAAAGAAGAAACTTTGGAATACATTTTTGAGCTAATCAAAGCAAATCACTGTGAACAAGTGCAGGCAATTTTGCAGAAAAATCAAAAACACCTTCAAACTATGCATTTGAATGAAAATAATGTTCTCAAAATAACTATGGAAAACAATCTGTCAGATGATGACGATGAAAACAGTGATACGGAAATATATCATAAACTCTGTCATCCTTTGTGTAACTGTAAGAAATGTTGTTGCAAAATATCAAAGAATCTTTTGAAGACTTCCCCAACAGTGACTTCTAGAGACAGCCATGGTCTGACAGTACTGCATGTAGCTTGTATTCATGGGAAGGCCAACATAGTAGAATCTCTCATTGAAATGGGTGCAGAGGTCAATGCAACAGACCTTAATGAATGCACTCCACTGCACTATGCATCCTCAAGAGGCCACCAGAATGCCTTGCTGCTGCTACTACATTCAGGTACTAACATAAATAAAGCAAACATTGACAAGAACATGCCACTCCACATGGCTGTGAATAATGGCCATTTGAATTGTGTCAAAGCACTTATATACTTTGCAGAGCATAGTAGAAGGAAGATTAGAATAAATTGTGTGAATGAGAGTGGTAACACCCCATTACATCTAGCCTCTAAGTGGGGCTATGAAGGAATTGCTAGATTGTTAATAGAAAATGGAGCTGAACCATCTTTGCAGAATCGATACAATAAAACAGCATTTGATTATGCACACAATTTGAAGATATTGCAAGTCCTTAAATCTTGCACTCCCAATTTATATGAATACATACACATTACAAGTAATGATGTCAAAGCCCTGAACTGCAAACCTGACAGTCCTGTTGCTCATAAGTTACAAAAAATTAAAATCAATGAAAATAATAATGTATCAAAAGCAGTAGAAAACCTCAAATTAATTGACAGGATATTGAAAGCTATATCATATGGAGATGTAAAGCTGGCCTGCTTCTATATGAACATCAACTATTCTGCTTATGTGGACATGAAAGACAAGCCTGAAACTTCTGAAAAGAGTATTCCTTGCCACCCATTGTGTGAATGTTCAATCTGTAAGAAGAATACTGAATCATATTTATCAGACTATGACATTAATTTCTCAGACACAAATGGTCTCACAGCCTTACATTATGCAGCTAGATATGGTTCAGATGAGCTGTGTAAAATATTGATACATAACAAAGCAAATGTGAATTGCATTAATAAGAAGAATCAAACTCCTTTACATTTAGCTGCTTTGAATAATAAAACTTATGTTATCCGTTTACTGTTAGACAGTGGCGCGAATATAAACGCTATTGATATGGCGGGAAACACGCCATTGCACGATGTCTGCGCTATGGGCAACATTGGGGCTGCCAAAATGTTGCTCAGTTACAACCCTGATTTATCTATGCTGAATGGAGCAGACAAAACTGCTCTGACAGTAGCTAAAGAAAAGGTTCATCTGACAATCATAGATTTAATAGATAAGTATACAAGTGGAATGTAATGACATGTTATAAGATGTATTTGAACTAGCATAGGACTAAAATATTAATGTATAAGGAAAAATGTATTTAATAGCTTTAATTTTGTACCAATTTATTTTAAATCACTACCTTTCCAATTTTACATTTTTTTATACATTCCAACTATGTACCTAATGGTTTTGTGTAAGTCACAATATTACGATTTTGTGTTCATTATTATAATAACTACTTAAGCAAAAACATTACAGGATGAGGCATTGTGTCGTTTCTGCCTACCCCACAGGAGTGGGGTGGGTTTATGTATGTTTTATAACTTTATATTTGTAAGCTCTACCAGTTTTCTTTATTTTTTTGTTTCGAAAAGTGCCGTGCTTTTCGGAGATCTAGCTTGAAGGTTACTTTTCAAAAACCTGTTGCTATGTAACTAACGCTCGACGGTCACCGACAGGGTTTTTCTCGAGTTTTTCTTATATTACCTACTCTTATTATTTGTTGCCATTTGCACAAATCCTAGGGTCTCCAACTTTCTGTGCCATTTTCTACTCAATCTATTCACAATTACATTTTACAGGACTCCTCTAAGACTGATTATTAACAATAGTATTTTAAGTTTTTACTAAATATCATTGTTATTTTATTTTTAAGTTTGACTGACAATAAACTTTGTAGTGAAACATAACTATTATTTTTATTTACATAATAAAATAAAAAAGCATATCGTGTATGTAATACATCTTTATTTGATATTTAATAAATATATCATGAACAATTTGAGCATCTGTTTAATGATCAATACAAACAGGATCAATTTTGAAAAATATATTAAATAAAAATATTAAAATATCACTTGGGTAAAATTCTTTGTATTATCTACGTATAAAATGCCAATCTCAATATATATTTAGGTCATTAGTTTCACTTAAAAATTAACTTATCATTATTTGTTGCGATCAACGCTAATTTAAAATAATTACATTAATTTAAGTACCTAACTTAATATTTACAATTTACAGGAACATTATTCATACATTCCGTGAGTGATTCATTATGCGTCATTAGTTATTGTTAATTATTTTATTCTTATAGCGGGCGCATACGGCGCTGATTAAGCTGAGACTCGCGTATATTTTTGAACCAAATAAAGGAACCATCTCTCATAGAAACCTCACTTTATCGAACCTCATATTACAAACCTTTGAACATGCGTTTCAAGGTAAACAAGTCTACATTCGTTTATTGACCTTTGCATAGTACATACAACAGTTTGCGTAATTTTTTATCAATCTAGAGTGCGTATGTGAAATATCACTTTGACTTTTAAATAACAAAACATCTTTTTTACCATTTTATACAGAATTTAATATCTACTTGGATATTTTATTGATAGGGTCATAGTAGTAATATTTTTAGCAAAAGCTCTGGTTGTTAACGACCACCAAATTTTTAACCAGACCTTGGTATTAGAATCTAAATAGGTTTAAAGCTGGCATTTCTTTAAAATTACAACAAGCCTACCTGCTTAATTTTCGTACGCCTATGTTGGTAATGAACGTTGTTTGTAATGATGAACGTTCGAGTAATACGATACATTCATTAAGATTAAAAATTATGTAGATGTTATAATATTATTATACATATTATAACTAGTAACTACATAGGCTTCTTGCAGAGAGATTGCTCTACAATATAGTGATAAGTTTCTGCGTTAATGATCACAAAAACATTTAGGTATATCGCCTACTCATAGTTGCTCTATATGTCTGGGTTTGAGCAAGCAGGATTTGTGCTAATCAACGAGTCCACGCGACAAGTATTCTCCTATTGCTGATTACCTAGAAAAGTTCGGCCTTCAACTCTGAAAAATATGTTCGTGATTGTGACAAATACTACAACAATATTATAACAAAATTCAATCGGTCTGCTAAACGACCGTGTCCAAGCAATTACACTGAATGTCAAACACACGAGTATAGAATTACGTTCGAACATTAATTTTGTTAACACATCTGTGGTTCGTATGTTTGTCAGTCGCATAATGAACCAATCACAGTTTAACAGGTTCCTAAATATTTTGTTTTTTACTATACCGGAGGTGTTCATAAGACACATCGAAACTTCTAGAGAGACTGTCTTACGGGGACCTATACCACAAAATTTTACAATTACAAGTTACAATTTTGTAAATCTTACAAGTGTCTGTATCATAAAACTTTAAGCCACATATGTAATTGTAACGGAAAACCTTACAACTATGTGAATTGTAGTTTCAATTCTACAATTTAAGTAACATACTTGTAATTTCTGTGTTACGCAATATTTTCTAAAATTTTATCAAATTGTAGACTTAGGTAGGTACTTATGAAGTTTTTTGGTATAGGGTCCAGGTATCAGTGTCAGAGGCGACACTCTACAAAGCCGAACTTTTTATCACACTCGATGTGCCATATTTACGGCCGGGTCTTGTACAGTCGATAATTATCTTTTCTGTTTTTTTTTTACAGATAAACATAGTTTCAGATGTTTTATTTGATAACATAACACATCTGCGGTTCTAAGGCGCCGATAGTCACGCCGTGGCATCAAATTCAATAGAAATTAAGCAATCTCCACACGACGATATCATCGCGGCGAGAATTTGATGGCAGACCCTCGCCGCGATTCCCTCGCCCGTGGAGATAGCACCTAATATTTGTCTGCAATTCGCATAATGAACCAAAAACCACGTTAAAAAGTTCCTAATTCTCTTGCGATTTATGTCTAGCACTATCTAAGTATGAATATTTGCACGTTTCACACATTTACACTCGATATTTACATAACAATCATAGCACCAGAAACGAATCTCGTTTTGTAGAAAATGAATATTATATCAATATTCTATTGTGATATAAACAAAATTAATGTAGCAGGGATTATAAATAGATATATTTGTATAAATATCGATGTTTTGTTCAGCATCAAAGGATAATGTCAAAAACATTAGGTTGGTAAAATTACCTTTCTGAAAAGTTTGAGGACATTAATAGGTACCTAAACTGTAAACAAAACTGGTGTCATTTTTATTCTGCAGCATGTTGCAATAGATCATGTCTGGTCGAAATTTACTTAATTATTATATTATTTCTATACAAACAGATATTTTAATGGTTTTAGAAAGGGCCTTTTTAAAAAAACTACTTAGTATTAGGTCATTTACGAATGTTATATAATTCATAGTGCTTATATGCAAGCGACAATTTATTTATATATTCCAGCTACATTTAACATAGTGTTGGATGTCCATGACCTATTTCTAATTGATATAATAAAACCATTAAAATGTCTATATTACTTTTAATTTCGACGACTTTCCTGATATACTCAGTAGAGTATATCAGGAATGTGACATTCATCGAGAACGGACACACAGCACAATCAATTATCATAATATTACATAATATACTTAAATGCATCATATTTGATGCTCATTCATAATCATTATGTATTCTCTGCCATTTATAGATACTTAGGGATTATTGCAACGTCCGCGTCTAATAATTATTAAGTTTATGATAACAGTGCTTAATACATACATAATAGTTTTGCAGTTACACAGAGTATTCGAAAACAGTTTTACCCAAAAATACAGGGATAAAATCATTTATATCGGGTTTAAGCGCCAAATTACCTGATCTACGGGTTAACATCTCATAATTATTACTATAGCCAAAGATTTAATAAAAACAATTATGTACTCTAGCTACGTTGGAAACGTAAACTTTATTGGATCAACTGATTTGAAACTAAAGCCATCTGTGCATTCGCACACATTTTTGATTATCTAATGTTCCTACTGACCTTCAGAGTGATTAAAACTAGTATTTTGAAATTTTGTTTAAAGATTACATGATTTTGTATAAACGTGGCATCGAAATACATTTGAAAAGTACAGTATGTATCTTTTCTATTGGTCCCAAACTCTATATTCTTTCGCACTTTTAATATTAACTATTTCATAAAAATGCTACATATTAACTAAATCGTTAGAGATCTCTTACAAAGTACTATCATTTCATTTTGTAGGATATATTACTTTATTTTAAATATACTAATAAATTCATATTAAATAAATAATCATCACAAAACCGATAATTTTGTGCATTTTAAATAAGATTCTTATGCTACAACCTGACCAGAAAAACAACATTTATCTAAAATAAACAAAACGCAACTTTCAATATTAAATCTTCAGTGATTTACAGATAACGAATTAGGCCTATAAAATAGTCAATAAACTTGTCAAATAATAAAAAACAATAAAAAAACATAATTATATTAAGTAATACTTTAACATTTCCACTGCCGGGAATTGACACATGTCATTGTTTTCTAACTAAAATCACTATACACTCCATAAGTCCATACATACTCAATTGATTCATCGACGCTGATTGTCGAAGGCCAATTACATTTTCACAGGATCGCTTTATGATGATTCAAATAGAATTGAACTAACCGACACATCAAAGTAGTACTCGTCTAAATTGTTAATAAGGGTTTTCTGAAATGACGTTCACTAGGTGGCAGCACTGAGACGTCAGGTCCGAGCACCTGTCAAAAGTGTCAAAGCGCCAATATTTTCTTTAGTCTTGACTGAATGATGACCGAATGAATGAAACTAATGATTAACGTCATCATATACATATTTTATATTCATCGTCGAAATGGAAGACCTCTTGTCAAAGTGGCGCCAACTGGTGACGTGAATTTTCATGAAAATCCTCATTGGAACGCGCCAGCAGAAATAATCCAATCAATCCAATGTCCCGAGCTCTAAGGCACCGGTACACGAGCCCCCCTTTTCATATAAAATTTACCAATAACCGACTGTATAAAATTCAATATAGATAGTACTACAACTCCCTAACCCGATAACTACTCCCTGTGACTTCTGGTCAAGTAAAAAACTGTTTCTCTTAAAAGTACACTACACTTCACTGCTGAGGCAATGTCCAAACCGGGATTTCCTCCCGTTTCTTGTCCTTCTTCTTGTAATGATGCCTATCCCTAAGTCTGACGTCATCCTGCCTCGTCCGCTCTAGCGCGTCGCTCCTCCAATCATTACGTTTTCTTGGCGACCCTTCTTTTCTATACCGGAGCTGTTCTTGATTTTCGTCGAAGAACACTCTACTTTTGACGAAGAGTCCGTTCTTACCGGGGTCGCACATTTCGACTGGTAATTCATCTTCTATGTCTCCTTCTTCATCTAATTCTGTGACGTCATCTCTGTTGAAGGTGAAGGAGTGTGGGTAGTAAGCTTGGAGGATGTCTTCGTGTCGGTACATCTGCATTTGGAGCCAGACGTGTGGTAACAGGAGCGGGAACCTTCGTAACCAGTACGTTATGAACCCGTCAGGTAACTTGCCTAAGCTGTCACGGACTTCCGTTTCCAGTTCTCTGTAGTGATGTTTCTGTTAAAAGATTATTTTGGTTTTAAAAAGAACTTCGCTGCGGGACATTTATAAAAAAAATGTGTATATTTTCTTTTCGAAAAAGATACCTATACACTTGCGACGCTATGGTGAATTCGAAAATTGAAAAAACCATATTATTATCTAACAAACAGATAGGTAATCAATTAGCCAGTGCTCCGTCATGAAACTCTATACATTTGCAGCAACAAATTGGGCGTTAAGTTGGGTCATTTTGAACGGTATAGGTTGTCTTACCAATCTAGAAGCTCAACTACAGCTTAACCTTACACTTATAAACAAGCAACAAATATCACACCTTCCATCCATCATTATCATCATTCTAGCCTGCGCTCGCAGTTTAGTTTCCAAACATGGTGTTTTTAATTAAAACAAAAAATTCAGTATGCGCTACAACTACAAAAAAAAGTTTTTTTGTAGTAGGTACTAGTTATTCTGAAATCAAATTAATTTACATTGACATAAAGTTGATATTTCTATAAATTGGAAATAACAACAATTTGGAATCAAGAATTTGAATTTGGAGTACATTACCTTATTCCGTATAGCTCTAAGCAGATGCGCGGCGCGGTCGCCTCTATACGTGCGTCTCGCGCGCAGGTCGCTAGCTACGGCAGTACACACACGTGCGCGCCAGTCGCCCCGCACGACCCGATGTGCGCCGCGCTCTAAAGCAGCCTCAGAGCCACCGCCACCGCTTTCAACTTGGTCACTTACGTCCTGTACAAAATAAATGAGATTTAGAGGTGAAGAGGGGCAAAAAAAAATGTTGTATGATAGTTTCTTGTTAACAGTAGGTACCTATCCTCAACACGCATCATAAAAACGAAATTAAGAAAATTCTTTCAATTTATTTGCACGAAAAACACAAAAATACAAGTAACTTTTAGATTAAATTATAAAGGATTTTTATGTCAGAAACTTCGTATCGCCTGATCATGAATGCCTTTCACACCCTATAAAGATATTTTAGACAATTATCTTTCAGAACTCGTTTGCTTTTAGTGGCAGTACAAACCAAGTCGGGAACGACTAGCGTTCCTCATCAACTGCCGAAGTCAGGGAATTAAGTTATTGAACAGAAACGTGGATCTAAAGTCTAAACGAAATTTAAATAATTTTATAGCTTACTAGCTTCTGTCCACGACTTCGTCCACGTGAAATTTCTAGTTTTAACATAAAATATATCCTTTAACACTCGGTAATACTGTAGAAAAGTAAAGAATTTTCGGAATCGAATTTCTAGTTCCAAAGATAAACTCACACATTTTACCTTTTTATCTAATCTAATCTAATCAAAACTAATATAAAGAGAAAAGATTTGATTTTTGTATGTTTGTTGTGTTTGTTTGTTTGTTTGTATGTTTGTTTGTAATGAATAAACTCAAAACGTCAAAGCGGTACTTCTTTTCAAACGGCGGTAAAGGCTTTTGATATTTCGATAAAATTGCTATTAATCCACTACAAAACGCAATCAATTAAATAATAATAGCGCATAATTGGACAACTATAAGAGAGGGTAATGACCACTACACAAACAGTAGTAAGTAGATACTGTAATAAAAATCTTGTTCTTCTATTAAGCGAAGTTAAAAACGTAGTGTCATTCGGTATAAGTTGTATGACGTTTGCCTTATTCTGGAACTAACACTGTTAACATTGTTATGGTCATAGGGTGTATAGATGTTTTGGGACAAAACGTTTACTGGATAAAATGTTATGGAACAAAGATTGATGACAATAAAATGTTGTCTTGTCCCTGTATACTCGTACATCTGTATACGGAACGCGTGACGGAGAGGCAAGATTTACGCCCTCACGCCCCTAGTCGCCGCAGGAGACGCCCCGGGCGTCGGGAGTCGCAAGCCGATTTCCGGCAACCGTAGGCGCGGGCTTGCGGTCGGTGAGGGATGGGTAGCTCACCGTCCGATAAGGACCAGGCCCGGGTCGACGGCGCGTTGTGTTCCACGCGCGCCTCAAAGAGATGTCAGCACCAACAGACGGGGTCCGTTAGGGCCAATGCCTGCCAGGGTTGCGAGTTTGTCCGAAAGGGATATCGTGGCTCCAGCACACAGGCAACGGAAGGAACACGGGTGGGTTTTAGTCAGTAAAAGTCTGACACGCCCTCCCGGTCCGCCCAGAGCGGGAGAAGTTATTCAATAATTTCCCACCCAAAAAAAAAATGGATATACCCACAGAACAGAAAAACAGTAGAAATCGCATAGCGCTTCATTAGTATCGGAACCAGCGTACCCCAACTCACACAAATACAAGTTAATTGTATTTCGTAACACTAAGAAATCTTTGGTGTGATTGGTAGTTTATCATGAATGAAAGTAGGAAATAATGTCAGTCGTCGCTTATTTGAAAATAAACCACAATTTATAGACATTAGAGTTGTTTATTGTCTAACTCTTTTTACGTATTTATTACTTTTTCCGTTTAAAGCGCACACTGAATAGTTTAATGAGCAAGTTACGCTACCCGCCGCTAGAGGTCACTATATTAAATGCATTCAATTTAAATCTGTATTTCGTTACCAATAAGATTCATATTTGCGTAACGAGGTCATTACTATTCGTCCTCCTCTAGGGATGTACCACTGTCGTTGACTTATTTATCGACATTTCGTTTTATTTTCAAACAAAATACAGTCAACAGCTAGAGTCGATAAATATTATTATGTTCGAAATCAAATGTTAATATTTTATTCTAATACATACGATTTATAGAAAGTATAAGTAAGAATTGTTATGTTAAACTACTGATCTGAATTTGAAAATTACTACTTATCGTCGATTGAGAGTGTCTGGTCTGCACCTAGTGCAAAGGCAACTGATAGAAATCCAACGACTGACGAAACACGAAGTTTGCCGAGGAACATTTAGAAAATAGTTGTACTGTACCTATTTATTTTTCACTATGTCGAAACTTAGGTTATTACTAACTTAAGTTTCGACTAAGTGAAAAATGATTATTGTATAACTTATTGTAAATTTTGAAAGTGGGTTGAAAACGATTCATGTCGTCGTTGCGACTTAAGACCTTTTATGTGTCACTTTTGGCAAAATCACTTTTTTACGCCAGCCGATCTAAATATGATGTTGATCTAAATGTGATTCGCGGCCCTACCAAATATTAATTTATAGAATTATAATAAAAAAATCACCAATACAAAAGAACTACGTTCATAAAATACTATAATTATTAAATGACTATTTCATGAAATCATGATATTTTAGGATTATTCTAACATAAGAGTTGTTTTTCTGTTTGTTGATGATTCTAATGATTATAATTCTCTGAAGCCATATTTGTTACGGTCTCGAATCATATTTTAATCAACATACAACCTGACATGACTTACAAATTGCAAAAAACGTAAGGAAATTTGAATTTCGCGGGCTACCTTAGCGCGTCCCCTTTAAAATATCGATAGCTCATTATCGATAACGGTAATCTCTAATTGAGTAGCTGACTGTGACATGTGCATAGTTGGAATCTTCGCGAAGAATATGTTTGAGTTTAAAAGAAAGTAGACCTTAAATTTAATATCAATAAGTCCACTTTTACTTGTCTTGTTTAATAAAATATTATTTTTCAAATTTTAGTCGAAATAAAATCAATTAAGACTTACTGATGGTATGACATACCTTTATTTGATATAATTTTGGATCTGCTATCGTGTTTACATTCTAAAACAGCACAATAGGGCATTTTTATATATTTTTTTCAAGTTCTTTTCACCGGGACGGTTGTAACGAGACTGATTTGCGTGGTGTGGGCGCGGAAGCAGACATATGCGGATCTCCGCAAAACTCGGGGTACGCGGGCCCCGCCTACTTGCGACTTCTACTGTTTTTTCTGTTCTGTGGATATACCACTCTCATAATGTGCTCTACAAAAACAAAAACAAAAAAGTGTCTTTGTCAAAGGCCCCTGGGAATCGCAGCCGTTTAAGCCCAGGTTTGCACGGGCGATTTATTTTTCGTGCACTGGATTTTTTTTAAATGTACGCGATAAAATCCCGCCGCGATATTTTTACGTCCGTGCCCACGTAGGCTAACATCTGCCAACATTTTAACAAAAAAACATCGTCTGTACTTTTAAACGTTATGTTAGCGATCTCAATTTTCTATGCGCTTGACACGATTTGTCATTTTACAGATAACAGTGCCGAGACATAAATAATGCGTAAACGCATGTTTGAGTACACATGAACTCAGTCGTGTTATTTTTAGCCGCTGTTAATAATCATGTGTGAGAATGATTCAACTGTGTTATAAGTTAACTAGCGAGCCGCCCCTCCTTCAAATGGTTTTTACGACTTACATAACATCGAGATTTCTTTATTGTATGTTCAAGTCGTCCCATTAAAGTTGAGACTTGACGCAACACGTGGTTTGATTTGCGCAGGAGACGATTTATGGGTCTCTAACGGTATGAGGTCCCCGCCGGGGCGTCATCGGGGCGGCGGCAAGAGCGGGTTGAGACGCGGTCAAGAATCAACTTTAATGGCAGGACTTGTAAGTTTAATATTAATTTACTACACACTTAACAGCGGGGTAATTGCGTAACACACATCAAATGATAATTTATCGCAATGGGTTTCATTTTGACTGTTCAGTCACGTTCATTGCGTTATTTACTTTGTTGAGCAGACGAAATTTCAAACCTAGGAAGCAATGGATCAGCAATATCCTTCAAAACTCTCGGATTGTAATTGAAAGTGTGTTACGCAATTACAATGCAGGAATAAATTCTCTAAATTATGGTGAAAACCGCATTAATCGTTGCGTAGTTTAGAAGGGCATCGCGATCACACAGACAGACACGAAAAGCGACTTTAATTTATAATATGTATAGATATTATAATTATACTTTTACTCAATGTGTATTATGGAATGTGGCAGACGTAAAAGGTTTGCCATAATTTAAAATGCAATAATTTCATATACCATACTTGTATTTGCCATAATTTCATTAGACTTAACGCTTCAGCTGCCATAATCGTGAAATTACATAAAATCATTTTCACTAATTTCAGTGGTCATAATCGATCAAGTGTCATAATAATTTAAATCCATAAATATATTTGCTATATTTTTCATTTTCAATAATTTCGTTTTCCATTACATTTATTCACCATAATATAAATTTGCCCATACTAGCACAACAATGCTAGTTCAGTTGATTAATATAAGATTATACAGATTTCTATTAACAAGGAAACCTAAAAATAAACCTAATCTACCATGCTTGCTTTGCAAAAGAAGATCTAGCACTCGGCGGCCGCTGCCGCAGCACGCTCGCTACGCTCGCTCGCCTTCGCGCGTTGTTTGGTCACAGTTCTAACCTAACCTAACTGTTTCGAATTTGACAAACTGTTTATTATCTATAGATTGTTTGCTGTAATAAATCATTTGATTACCGACAATAAACGTTTCTAAATTATATTAAATGTTGCTTATGTCAAGTATCAATTATGTAATGTGTTACTTATAGAAACTAATGATTATAACACATGTTATTATCAGTGATAGGAATAGGTAGTGCCTATTTGCCAAAACTTCGAAGAACAGAGACGAGACTTCCTTAGGACTAATTTTTTTCCGGGATATCTGTCCCGAAATTAGGGACAACACTTTTAAATACATTAAAAAAATATGTTATAGTAACATACTTAAACTTTAAGCCACTTACAACACACATAAACTTTAAGAGCCCATAGAGGATAAGTTATTATTATGGAGTTATAAATTAGAAATGTTATGTCTAGTCGCAAACTTTAGGTAAATATAGACGAATTACTTATTCCAAATAACATATTTTTTTAATGTATTTAAAAGTGTTGTCCCGAATTTCGGGACAGATGTCCCGGAAAAAAAAATTTGTCCTAAGGAAGTCTCCGTTTCTTGTCTCTGTTCTTCGAAGTTTAGGCAAATAGGCACTATCTATTCCTATCACTGGTTATTATGGAAACTTATTTTATGGCAAATAAAAGTTATGATTAATAAGTTGATATGACAAGCGTTATTAGCATAAATGTTAATAGTGCAAGTAAATATTATGAGGGGGGTTGGACGATTATGGAAAACAATAATAGTACAAATAATTTTATGGAAAACAAGACAATACCACGTAAAATATGGAATTATTTGGTTACATTGATTTATTCATTGTATGGGATATGAATGTAGTAGGTTTATTCATGGACGGTTTAGGCCCGTTTTACCCACTCTCATTTTCGAGCTTTTTTTTTTTTTGGGTGGGAAATCATCAAATGACTCCTCCCGCTCTGGGCAGAGCGAGAGGGAGTGTCAGACTTTTACTGACTAAAACCCACCCGTGTTCCTTCCGTTGCCTATGTGCTGGGGCCACGATATCCCTTTCGGACAGACCCGCAACCCCAGCAGGCATTGGTCCTTCCGGACCCCGTCAGTTGGTGCTGACATCCCTTTGAGGCGCGCGTGGAACACAACGCGCCGTCGACCCGGGCCTGGTCCTTATCGGACGGCGAGCTGCCCATCGCTCACCGTCCGCAGGCCCGCGCCTACGGTGGCCGGAAGTCAGCTTGTGACTCCCGACGCCCGGGGCGTCTCCTGCGGCGACTAGGGGCGCGAGGGCGTGCAGCTTCAATCTCCCTCGCGCGCTCCGCCTCCTCCTTCGCGAGCATAACTGCTTCGCAGAAGGAGGTGACGGCCTCCCATGCACTCTCGCTCCGGACCATGGCCTGAACCAGGGCCGGACGCGAGAGATCGCCGCCGCCGATCGCCTCCGTGAGGACACGGCGGTGCTCCGCCCAAGCCGGGCAGACCTCCACCGTATGCTCCACCGTGTCCTCCGGGCGATCCACACAATGGTGACACCCGGGCGTTTCCTCCCGCTTGATCCTGAACAGGAACCTCCCGAAGCAACCGTGTCCGGTGAGGACCTGCGTCAGGCGGAAGGTGAGGACGCCGTGGCGCCTCTCCAGCCACTCCTCAAAGAGGGGACTTACCACCGCAATTGTGGCGTGCCCAGCGCTGGGTTGCGACAATCGCACACTCCATGCCGCCATGAGATCCCGCCGGAGCTCTGTCCGCTGTGCCGCGATTTGTTGCGGCAGCGGAGTTATACCCCGGCGTTTCGCCTCCTCGCGCAACTCCCACATGTGCGCGAGGACCTTCGCCTCCAGATCCCATGGCGGTAGTCCGGCAAGGAGGCTCGCCGCCTCGCGGGAGACCGTGCGGTATCCCCGGACCAGCCTGATGGCCATGACCCTTTGGGACGCGTTCAACCGCTGGGCCGGTCGCAGCCTCAGTGAACGCGCCCACACCGGTGCCCCGTAAAGGGCCATGGACCGCACGATCCCCGCGTAGAGCCTCCGGCAGGAGGCGTTTGGACCCTCGAGCTTACAGTCAAATTGTAGGGACTGAATCAATATCTCTCTCTGTTTTTCACATTTCAATACTTTAGACAACATAACAATCGACACATAAGCTGAAATAGGAACACCGTGGCGTTTTAACATCGTGACTGACGTGTGTGCATGAACCTTAAGGGCTGAGTCACACCGGAATGGCAGCGGCCGCCAGCAGCCATCGGCGTCGCCGCTGGCGGCCTCGCGCGACCTCCAGATCCCACGCGCCTAGTCTCCTCTTGACTAGTTTAGCTTCTACATTACATACGCGCGGCCGCCCGCGATGCCGCGGGCAGCCGCGGGTAGAACTACCGACAAGATGCGCGTGGCGCGCGGCCACTCGAGTCACCGCGGGTGGCCCCGTGACTTTTTCAAGTGACACTGGTCTTTTAAGTATGTAGATAACTTTTAAAATTATTTCTCACTGAAAGTGCTCGACGCGTCGCTGCCGGCCGCTGCCATTCCGGTGTGACTCGGCTCTTAGTCAGTAAAATTTCAAGTAAAACATAAACATAACATAACTTATGTTCTACTTTAAATTTCAGTCAAATTTAAAGTAGAACATAAGTTTATTATTATTATTACCTGTAAGAAGTTGAGTATGCTCTGTTTGCCCCAGAACATGGGGTACTTAAGTACAGTCGCACACGGCGGCCGCGCGCTCGGACGAGCTGAGATCATCGCGCGGATGAGAATCTTCGTTATTAGCACCTCTTCTTCGGGCAATACTTTACTGTGGGTACAACAAACTTTATTATTATCTAGATTTGAGCAAAAGAAGCAATAAATAATTGGGAAATCTGTATCTACATGTCAATAAAAAAGCAGCTAAATGGTTATTTCAGAAGGAAGGCTAGGATCACATTTCTTTGCACTTAATTGTGGCCAACTTCAATCTGTTTGCCAATTTGAAAACAACCTTATTACTACAAAACCGTGTTTATAGGATGTTTAGGCTAAACACCTTTTAAACACCCAGTAGTTTCGGTTGTGCCTTAATATGTCGGTCAGTCGGATTCTCCTCTATAGATTACCTGTTTACTTTTGCCCAAGTGCAACTTCGTGCCGCTGGCATGGGTGGGATTCGAATTGGCAATTCTCATTATTCGGGTAAAAAAGCCTTCTCGCCTGCATCGGTGCGCCGACGCAGGCGAGAAGGCTTATCTTTTATGGGATAGGAGCAGCCCTAAGTTAACACTTCTTCCTTTGCAAACTCATTCATAGTTACACTAACAAACATACTTTTTTGCGCAAAATAAGTACCGTGTTATGTTATATTCTTTACTTGTATTTTGGATTATACATATCTTGTTTTTTAAGTGAAATGTCATTTTTGTGTCCTCTTTATTATATTTTTTTCTTTCTGTTGTCATAAAAGAACAAAAAATGTCTCTTTTTATTACGGGAGGACCCTGGCTCCTGCAACACAGTTATAACTAGTTGTCGATGACAGCTCATGGTAGGAGTCAGAGAATTCTTATCTTTGGCTGTAAAAATTGTTTTATGTCAATAAATATATGTTTCTTTCTTTTTAATAATTGTTTATGGAGTTTGACGTTCGACTGGTATTGTCTAAGTTATTATAGTGTTCAGTATTCCGCCTGATCAACCGGTAACCAAGACATGAGATAATTTACATGATTGGTACGTGTAATTTTGGCCTAGGAATCAGAAGAGCTATTATGGGACAGACTTTCAGTATACGAAGACATGTCATAGAGTTAGCAGTAATATCTTGCGCAAAAAACATCTGACTGACGATTCATCTGACCCACTAAACCTAAATGAATGGCCTCTGTGCCAGTGCATCCAATGCAAAACTACTGTAAAACCTAGGGCATTAAATAAAGGAATAACATAAACTGAAGATTCATTTCAACTTACTCGAGTTGCTCCAGGCTATACTCTCCAGTGAGTATGTTCGCCTGTCTCCTCAACATGTCACCGAACGGATGCTGGCCCTTCGATAAAACGTAGTAGAACACGCAGCCTAGTGAGAATATGTCTACTGAAGTCGTCTGAAACAAAGAAACGTTCTAGTTAGGTAGTTAAAACTTATATTCTGTACTTAGAAGAGATGAGGTTTCTTCTACGAAATGGGCCGTTGTAGTCACAATAGAACAGGCCATTTCGAAGAAAAAAGATTAGCCAAACAGAACATTTGATATCTACTGATTGCAGGTTTAAAACACTTATTTTTTTACACAGCATCCCATGAGTGGAAAGTGACATTTCTTACAAAAGAAACTGTTTTGGAACAAGCATGAAACAAAGATCCTATTTAACACTTTCACTGTCCCAAGGTAATTGGTAATTATTCTATCACAATACGACCAATATATATTGCATTGTGATTATCTGTCACCCTCAGATAAGCATTAGGTACATATCATTTTCAAAAATGCATAACATGCAATGCAGACGTATAAGCTTCACGTTTAGCTAATAGTGTTGTTTAAAAACGTTGAAACCAACAATAGAACTGGTTCTTTTTTTTTTTTTTTTATTTCGCTGGAATATTGAATAAAAAAGAAAACTACTAGTGTATCACATGTAATGCATGGACAGTGAAAGTGTTAAGTATTTTCAGGAAGAACAAGATTTCTATCACCAGTAAGCATCAAAAACTTTTTCGTGACCAATAAAACTACTGATCACAATGACTATGATCATACTTATACCGCTACTCTTTTGCACCAAAATATTGCTGGCTTACTCAATAAAACTGACTCTGTCCAACTCTGTTTAAATGAATTAGTAGATAAACATGTTAACGTAGATATTCTTTGTTTCTCTGAGACGTTTGTAAGAGCAGGCGATGAATTAAATATTAACTTTAAAAACTTTAATCTTGCATGCTCGTTTTCAAGGAAAAGAGAAAAGCGTGGAGGTGTATGTATTCTAATAAATAAAATGTTTGACTTTAAGAACATTGAATTACCTAAGGATTTATGTACTGAAAAAATATTTGAATGTTGTGGATTAGAGATACCTTCTTTAAAATGTACTGTTATTTGTATTTATAGAATTCCAAATTCAAACACATATCTATTTTTTGAAAAATTAGACCTACTATTGCACAAATTGCTTAAACGAAAAAAGCGCATTATCGTTACAGGAGACCTGAATATTGATACCTTAAAAGAAAGCAATGATACAACCAAACTAAAAGATCTTATATCTAATTATGGCTTAAGTCTACATATTAATAAACCAACACGTCAGCTTTCATGCTTAGACCAGATTATAAGTAACATAGAAAATTCAACTGGAATCACTCACGAAGTTTTTCTGTCAGACCACAACACTTGCCAAACATTAACATTCCCAGTTGAAGAGAGGAAACCTGCCCTAAAATATTGGTATAATGTAAACAGGGATTACTCAGACGATAACGTCAAAAAATTTGTGGACGCTATTGGGAATTTGTCATGGATTGATGTTCTTGAGAACACTGATGCAAACGATAGCTTTAATATATTTCATGAAAACTTCTCACTATTTTATAAGTTATGTTTTCCCTTAAGGAAAACTAAAATTTACGTGAATAATACATCACCCAAATGGATTACCAAAGGTATAAGGGAATCTTGCATTTTTAAAAGACAGCTTAAAGAAATGTGCCACTTAAAAAATAAAAATTATGATATACGGTCTAGATATTTAAAATATAATAAAATACTAAAATCCTGCGTGCTCCGCTCAAAAAAATGTTCAAACCTTAAATACATACTAAAATCTTAAAATAAAAACAAAGCTACATGGGATATCATCAAAAATAGAACAGACACTCATAAAACATTTAATCAAATAAATGCAATAGATCATGATGGTTGTATTTTAAACGATCCGAGTCAAATAGCTAACGCTTTTAATATTTTTTTCATTGATACTGCTAATATAAAACCTCAACCTGCAAGAAATACCAGCTGCTCATCTCAACCCTCCAGAAACAGTTCCAGCATATTTTTGAACCCATGTTCTGATAACGAAGTGTTTCGTATAATAATATCTCTAAATAATAAAAAATCGGTAGGGTATGATGAGATCTCTACGCACATACTCAAATTATGTGCAGAAATCATAACACCAATACTGTGCCACACAATCAACTTATCTCTATTTGATGGAATCTTCCCGGAAAAATTAAAAGTTTCAATAGTTAAGCCCCTTCATAAAAACAAGAGTACATTAGATAAAACTAATTATAGACCTATCACCCTTATTCCAATATTCTCAAAAATATACGAGAAAATAATGCATAGTCGTTTAATTCAATTTATAAATAAACATCAAATTATTAATGAAGAACAAAATGGGTTTCAAAAAGGTAAGTCAACAACTTTGGCAGCATTCTCTCTAGTTAGGTCCATAACAGATAATATAGACAAAAAACGCTCTGTTTCAGTAATCTTTTTAGATATGAGCAAGGCCTTTGATCTCGTTAACCACTACACACTACTAGATAAATGTGAACGCTACGGCATCAGGGGTCCAGCGTTAGAATGGCTAAAAAGTTATCTACGCAAAAGACAACAGTGTGTGGAAATATCCCATATTAATGATAAACTCGTTACGATGACATACAAATCCTCATTTAAACACAATGAGTCTGGAGTACCCCAAGGAAGCATCCTTGGGCCTCTTCTCTTCCTTCTATATATAAATGACTTACCAAATATAACAAGCCATAAATGCGTACTATTTGCAGATGACGTGTCAGTAATAATACCGGAAAATAATAAAACATTACATCAACAAGAAGTAAATCAAACTATCAACAATATAATAAACTGGCTAAATGAAAACCACTTAAAAGTAAATTTATCTAAAACCAAATTCATTCAATTTGCAAACTATAAACAAAACCCCCCAAAAATAAATTTAAACCATAATAACGAAATAATTAACAAAGAAAATAGTATAAAATTTTTAGGTCTAACATTAGATGAAAATTGTAATTGGGGAAAACATATTGAAAACCTATGTAAAAAAATTAACAGATTTGTATATGCACTAAGAGAACTACGTAAAACAGCGAATGAAGAAGCTGCACTCAACGCCTATCACGGCTACGTAGCGTCTGTATTGAGGTACGGCTTACTCCTATGGGGTAACTCGTCACATATCCAAAGAGCATTCATAGCGCAAAAAAAATGCTTGAGAGCAATAACTGGGGCGCCTCCATATGAGAGTTGTAGACCAATTTTTCAAAAATTGAAGGTTTTAACGCTAGCTTCTATTTATATTTTAGAAATAGCCATATTTGTTAGGAAAAATTCACACTTCTTCTCCACAGTAACCGAAAACAATAGATTTACAAAAAGGGACCCCACCAAGCTAAAAAAACAATTTTGTAACAGCGCTCTGCACTACAGAAACAGCTACCTTATGTCCATAAAAATTTACAACCATATTCCAAAAGTAATAAGAGAACTACCATTTAATTACTACAGAAGAAATATAAAAACATGGATTCTCCAAAATAATTTTTATACACTTAAAGAATTTTTTGATTATAAGGGTTAATACATTATAGATTTATTTAGTTGTATACTCGTAATACCTACAAATATTGTTACTGTTGTGTTTTATCGTTGAGTCTAAATGTATCTTTATGTTTATAGTCTTAGTTTTTTGTATTGTTATTAGAGTTTATGTAGTAATAAGTTTAGTTTAGGTTTTTATGACCATGTACCTAAATGTAAATATTCGTATGCCGCTTTTAGCGGCGGATGTGTCTTGAACATAATTTATTATACCTACCAACTTGTACGTACCATATCCGACGAATAAATGTCTTTGTCTTTGTCTTTGTCTTTGTCTTTGTCTTTGAAGTCGAATGTTCCCTTCCAAAAGAGCCATGCCATATGCCGCCATAACACGCATTCCCTTCAAAAGTTTCTATATTCCGGTATTTCTTGACCACAATCATATCATCGAGTTAATTGACTGCGAATAGTTTCAAGATACTTTTGTCAGTTCCATTTTGTGATATAATAATAATAAACCTTTATTTTCAGACCAAACAGAACACATACTATAAATCTGCCTAGCCTTTTCCCAACTGTATGTGCGGGTCAGCTTCCAGTCAATATACAATATTGGTTTTCCGCTACATCCGATTAGGATGTAGCGGAAAACCAGTATTTTATATTGAGTGACTGCCTATCTGACCTCCAGACACGAAGCTTTACCAAGGGTTTCGCGATACCCACTGGGGGTATCGCGAAACCCTTGGTAAAGCTTCATGTAGACACCGGTTATTGTTATACCGTGTAGTTTTCTTAGAAATTCGCGTCGCGCTGGTCTGCACGAGCCTTAAGACTGGTTGTCAGACTTTTGGGCTCCCTACTACCCGTAACGACTGTCAAAGATCTACGAATGAAAGCCGGGATCAACGGCTTAACATGCTTTCTGAGGCACAGAGGGATCTCGATACGTAATGGATGGTCACCCATCCACAAACGGACCGCGGCAAGCGTAGTTTAACCTTCAATCCACCCGTGCGGCCGTTATCATTTAGCTACGAACCCCTACAGCAGTACAGTAGTGTGACGGCATCTACAATCGCTACATGCGAACTACGCATCAAAGACCTGACGTGACACAAATCCTGCATCGCGCAATTAGAGTTTACCGCGCGATGGACATTTATATACAATCTCCCAACTTCAACCTCTGGGCAGTTGCCCGCCAGACACGACACCCGTCTGGTCGGAGGATCCTCCATTTTCTATGGTGGATGAGTGAACTTTACACCCCGTTCCTCATGCCCCTAAAGTAGTTTAGAAAACTTTGAACAAATGTTAGTACCTACTTATCCAAATAGCAATAACATGAATGTAATCCCGGGTCCACACTCTCCAGGAGGCAAGACGAGGTGAAGCGAGCGCGATAGTGTATATGGCGCCCTCACCTCCTCTTGTCATCTCTCGCGTCACCTCCTTTTTTTTTTTTACCGGAGTCAAAGGAAAGGCGCGAGGCGAGCGAACCAATCACACTCCCTTTCATTATAATATTGGTAAGTACGCAAAACAGCACAGCATAACACTTCCATCACGTCCATCTTTAGGTAGAAGTGGCGGGCAACTGAATAAAACGAGAGTATGGAGTAGCACTCGTGTAGCCTCCGCTTGTCGCGGTTCGTGCAAGGGCCTCCACGAGGCGGACTCGCGAGAGCGTGGACCCGGGGTTAAATGATTATATAAAACTGTTTATCTTTATACATACCGTTCTCTCCCCATTAATCATCTCAGGCGCGATCCATCCATCTGTCCCAGTTATCCCCGACCGCCTAGAGAAGCTCATTCGACCTAGGTTCAATTTCTTAGACAGGCCGAAGTCTGATATCATGGCGCGCACCTCGCCGGCACCCGTCGGCATTGAGAGTAGCACGTTATGTGGCTTTACGTCCCTGTGAACTGGAGAAGCGAAAATATTTTTAGTATAGTTTTCATGATAATGGGGGAATTACCACAAAAAAAAAACTAAATACTGTTTTAAGTATTGTATTTATTCATTTTATTTTTGTCTTATTTTGTTATTTCACTGTATGCTGCACCGGTTGACGTCATCACGTCAACGCCGGCTGTCGCTGAAAACCAGCGCTGGGGCTCTGTCTCGCATAGGGTCGCAGCATTATGCTGAGCGATGGCCGTTTTGCGTGGATGTGACGCATATTTTCCCCCAAATTGTTTATTTTCGTGTTTTCTTGTTTTCTTGCATCATGTGTACCGCAAATAAACGTATTTTCTTTCTTTTTTTTCTTTCTTTCACCACAGATTAATACAGATGGGACACTCCGCAAAATCATTTCAATAAAAAGCTACTCTTGCTACGACACAATAAAATGCAATTCAGGTCGCACAGCGCTAATTACCTACAGTTATATTTACCTAGAGCTGCCTCTCTTTCTATCGCGTAACTCTTACATCTTCTGACTACGTTACACTCACCGAATTGGCCCAGCAAGACGGGCCCGCCGCGTACTTGTAACTTCATACCTAAATTGCTGAGTGTCCATCTGTATTAATATGTGGTTTTACAAATATACATATAATCATTAACAGGGATAATATCTGTAGTTTTGTGACGAATTGAAGTAATTCTTCATTAACCCAACGAAGATGCCGCGGTTGTGACAGCGTCAAAATATCGAGACCAACAAAAAAATCACGAAAGATATCCCATCCCACAAATTACAATTTAAAGCCCACTTGCACTACTAAATTTATTAACGCTAAACCAATTTAAAACGTCAATTCCAGTTAATCATTTGAAGATAACAGACAGAACGATGTTTTAAATATATTTAGCTCTAAACGCATTTAGTGGTGCAAGGGCCCTCAGTGTTGTACACCATGAATGTTAAAATGGCTATTATTGTCACCGTTATTTCACTGTTCACATGATACCGTAATAAGGCTGCTTTCCCACCAGAGGTGTGCTATGCAGCTATGCTGCGAGGATGTGAAAGCTAAGTTACGAAACTATGTGACCATTTCCACTAACGCTAAGCTGCGTATCGGAGCGAGTAATATCTGCTATGAAGATGCGCGCCGCCGCGAGGTAGCTGTACGAGGAAGACGCGCAGCTCGACCTATGTGATGTATCGACTGTAGAAGGCACTCTGCTCTGCACAAAGCTACACCACTAGCGCATCCATAACACGCATTTTTTCATTTAAAAAACATAGCTTAGTTGACCCGTTTCCACCAGTGCAATGCTATTTGGACCAATGAATTATGATTGGTGGATATCAAACGCATCCATAGCAATGTAGCATAGCACATCTCTGGTGGAAAAGCAGCAAGCTTATGTATAAAGCGCAGGCCAAATTCGCCACATGGCGTGTAACTACATGAACGAAGTTAAATGAACTTGAACCTTCGTTCCCAGTGTGGCCTGCGCTTAAACCGTTTATAAATGAAACTTAATTAAGCGACAGATACACAAAGAGCAGGACCTGCTGTAGGTACTGTAATTTTATCGTACATACCAACTTGTAGCACGTTTATACCCAAACTAGGAAGTCATATACGCAGTCTAGTGACAAAATACCGTATGCTGTTAAAAAAACAAAGCATAAAATATTAGTTACTAAATGTACTTTACTGTTTGAGGTACTTGCCCCAATTAAAAGATCTGCGGCGTTTAGTTGTGCTTACCGCGGACAGCTGACCGTTTCTTTCAAATAGAGAATTCGAGACCTCTCAGTGCTTCGGAGAGCACTGTAAATCATCAGTCTTGGTAATCATAATGAAAATAGATGACGGTCATTCAGAAGCTCAACAGTTTGACAACCTTGCTCACTATTGAATATCAACATTGCCCAGTAACTAGATTACGGACGTAAGCACGCTTCATGTAAAATACTAATGCCCGTTTTCAGTAAAACTAGGTGACACCTAAATAAACTGGCGCTGTTGGATTCTCAACTTTCGGCGCTAAGCTGAGAGTTGAAAATCCAACAGCACGCTTATAATTAGATCAAGTGCCTCAATATAGTTGAAAATAGGCTGAGCAAATACTTCATAGTTCATTATTATTCGCTTGTGCCCCACTGCTGGGCAAAGGTCTCCTTCCATTACTTTCATCGGTCACGACTCCGCGCAACCTCTTCAAATATTTCATACTTATAATAAAATCATGAAAAGGCAGAGAAAAAATGGAAATTATGAACTGTTTCATTAACTAAATGCCGACCGGTTAACTGAGACGGTTCCTGGGGCAGCCCCCCGGATTCGAGAAGGGTGTGGTGTCGAGATGCGAGAGCTCAGTGATTCGTCAACTTGTGACAACTGTCACCCCTCCCGCACCGCGCAGCTACCTCAGAAACTGTCTCAGTTCAGCGGTCGGCCTAAAGTAAGCACTGAATATTTTTTAAACATCTCATCTTACCGATATCCATGGAATGTAAGTGAGAGAGCCCCAATGTCGCCTGCCTCAGTACTTCTACGGCGTCAATGGTGCACTCGAAGTTTAGTTTCTTTTCTACGTAGTCTTGTAATGTCGCCGAGCATAGTTCTAACGCTATGTATCTGGAGAGAAAAACAGTAAACTTAATCATTTTGTCCAAGGAAAGAGCACTATGGATAAACATCTAGGGAAATCTGCAAGGCGAATGACAGTTCACTGTTAGTACCGGAAGTGCGCTATGTACGAGTATTATATTAAAATTACATACAATGTAAAAAAAAATACAGCACAAGTGTAAGTGATTCCAATATATACAGAATAAACAATTTCATGTTATTTCCTCACTGGCCAGTAACGGAGTGCGCTACATGCAATTATGATCTTTACATACTACACAATACGTACCGGAATTGTTTATCCCTCTCGGTGCAGTAGTATCGTACGACGTGCGCATGCGCATCCGACTCGCGCAGCAGCGCCACCTCGCGGTCGGCGAACGTAAAGCATTCTGGTAACAAACGTTTCACTGCAACGGCGCGTTTGTCGAATGTGCCTCTGAAAATAATAATAAAGACACTTTAATTTAAAACAAAATAAATGTAGTAAATGTAGAAGGAGGAAAACGTTATTGAAAAATCCGGAAAACATGAGCAATATTACGAATGAAACTATTTAGGCCTGCTAGCACCACAATGACTAAATACGGTTACCCCCAACCGAATTTAAAACATCGTACTGTTTCTGTCAATCATTCGAAGATTACAGAGACAGAATGATGTTTTAAGAGCGTGCATTCTGAAAGCGGGCAACATCGAAAAATAGATGTCAAATACTTCGCTGTTTTGATTAATTTGGCAATATTACTGTATGGAAATATGAAATATGGCTAACTAGTGAACGAAAATATTGATTATGAAATGCAATAATTAATATCGTAACACCGAATATTTAGTTTTAGATGTAAAAAATGTATTTGGAATCTTTCCAAATTCCTTTTTTACACCTAAAACGGTTACAAAATCAAATTCAGTGTTATAATTGCATTTCATTACTGATATTCTAGTTCACTAGTACACAAATTAATCTAAACAGATAAATATTTGACAGCTATTTGCGACGCTGCCAACTTTTAGAATAAACGCTCTTAAATATGTTTAGAGCTAAACGCGTTTAGTGATGTGTGGTGCAAATGGGCCTTAACTCTTTAATAAACTGCTTAAAAATTTGATTATTTAAACACGAAGCAACAGCAATTGCGTTTTGAAATTTAAAATGTAATCTATTTTTGACCGACCAGAAATATTAAAAAAATATCGATTATGTTTGTCAGATAATCTTGAATCTTACCTATAAACAAAAGTCCCTTCACATCCCTTCCCGAGCACCTCATCGGTATTGAAGGTGATCCGACCTATACGGACTTCACCGCCGCCGACCTCCACCAACTGACCGGTCACTTCACCATTAGATGAGGTGGAAGCGTTTGAGGTCCGAGAACCGCCTTGTGATAGCTGCTGGAACTCACGAGCCTGTAAAAAATAAGTTTTGGGATGAGTTTTAGGGCTTTTGGTACTTTCAGCTTTCATAGAATACAGCCAGATATATCATTTGCAAAGAAATGGAGTTAAGGTTGAACTAGTCGCGGGGTCGAACTCACTGGTGGGCATGGCCAAAAAGCACGTGTCCGACAGAGATAGTATCAGTGATGAGGTTAGACGCTGGTCTACATGCACAACGTTTAGGTCGCACGCACACAAACACCGTTCCGACCTTTTTTTTTTGTATATCGAGCGCGTTAAAATATACGAAAAGTCCTAGCATAAATCACTTACAAATAAAGTTTATTGAACTCTTCGATAATTGAGCTTTGTCAGTACCAACTTTGGTTTGGAGATTTTACACTTCTTTTACTACTTATTTACGCCCAAAGTTGCATTAAAATTATCAAGAAAAAGAATCTTTGGTGACTGTGACCGTTTTGAAACAGTTTACTAATCCATTGTTTTCTTAAGTTGGGAAAAAAATCTGCTCAGTAACGTACATAACGTTTTTATTCGTGTTTTTGATCACCATAAAACAATCAATTTCATTTCGAATGTCATTTCAACTGAAGACAAACTTCGATTTTTTTTAAGTTAGAAATATCTTTTTGTATTTGTATCTTTCTAGTACGAGTACATTCTAAACTGAATGATTCCGAATCTTCGTGATATTTTTTATCAATACACGATACTTATACCGTAATTGGAAAAATACTACATTTGGCCCCAAAAGTTAACCTTGGGGTTTTTTTAAAATAAATTATACGAGTATAATTGACCGTTGTTAAGTCAATATTAATAATTTTAAGGCAGTAGCCTAGTGGTGTGACCGTCAGACTGCCAAGTCATAGGTCTCGAGTGCGAACGCAAGCCACGCACCTCTGACTTATCGAATTCATATGCGTATTATATAATCATCACTTGCTTAAAAAACGGTGAAGGAAAACATCGTGAGGAAAATGTCTGAAAGATATTTCTCGACGGCATGGTCAAGTCAGGCCCATGGGCGGCTTTAAAACTCTGACGGCAGGTTAGTCACTAACCACAGAGAAAGAAGAAAGAAAGATAATTTAAAAAATGGCTTTAAATTAACTGTTCACACAAACACAGGAGACGGCGTATCTGCTCTAGTTAAAGTCAACACATCCCAATTGAACAAACAAGCTGATGAAACTTGCGTATTCTCATCATCAATGGTATGATATGAATTACAAACAAAACTTGTATTACAGACAGGATATTGTACCATCGCGGACAGTGGCGGCGAATCACTTTTCAACCTTATGATTGAGAGCATAAGGGTGAAAATTGGTTCACCACAAAGGTCCGCGGTTGTACATGTATCAATAATATGTACTTATTGACATATAACCACATGGACTATAAATTATAATACTATGGAGTAAAATGTTTGTTATTAATAAATACAAAATGCTGTATGAAAACCGCGATTAAGCAGGATCATGGAAAACACTACTAGTAAGAGTTAAAGTCTCAATAACAATCATTTTCTTTTTCATTAATGAAGTTACATGTAGTTATATCGTATTACAAAGTAAATACTATAATCTCAAGACGAAGTTAAACGCATTTTAACAGAACAATGGTAATAAACAAATACATAAACCAATGAATACAATACAAATGCAGTTATTTTGAGTTATATTTTAACTGTTATAAGCACCTGGCATTCTTACATCGAACGTCACCAAAATTTCAATGTCAATTCCAATCGCATACAGCTATGTATGATAAGGAAAATAAATGCAATACATAAATATTAATCACGTTTGTAGCGGTGTGTTGGTGCCAACGAGCTGGCCGCGTGGCGATAACACTACGCATTTTATTCAGTTACATAGTAATCTAATAATGCTTACCTGATAACGAAGATACCAAAACATGGTGATCACCAGTCCTACTAGAATTATCAGCGCCACTTTCAGGACTTGATTCTCTTGTTGATGAAACCATAAGTATGCTTTTTTGTACCATAGGTCAGGTCTAAAGTCGAACCCTTCAAACAAGTCTTCGGTTTGAACTGATACCGAAATCGAATTCGGATTGGAATTAGACTTCAAATTGGTCTCATTTTCGACATCATTGTCGCCTTCGGAATGTACTTGCCCGTTAATCAGTTTGATGGCACTATTTTGTGAGTTATGCACATTTAAGAAGTTTGAATTCGGAAGCTGAGGCATCCATGTCGTGGTCAATTCAGGGACTTTGTAATGTCCTAATAAGAGATATGGCGCTGTTACATGAAGGTTTAAATCTTTGAGTTTGTAGTGCACGTTTTTGAATGGTTCGTATGGGGGCGTTTCTGACTTAGCCTCGGTTTCTGACGGGCCTTCAAGGAGTAAAGGGTGTGTATGGCCGGTCGAAATTGTGATCGTGTTTTTGTCGACAAGTGATGATAACGCGTAGAGGCCGTGGTTGTGCTCGCCGACATATAACGTGGGGCTGTGAAAAAAAAAAAACTTTTAGGAGGAACAATTTTTATTATCGGTATCGATCCTGGTTTTTTGACGTTCAAAAGTGTTTTATGCCTACTTGAAATAAATGATTTAACTTTGGTTGGAACATAACCCTTATTACTCATACAACAATGTGGTTATTTGCGTGCATGTCATAACTATGTTTACATCGCAAACAGAATGTTACGACTGAAAAAGCAATTTAATGAAACAACAATTACGCTGTAGTGAATGCACCATTAATTTATAAAAATAATTGAAAAAAAAATACATTTGCAATTTGCTCTTAATTTTTCTGTTTCTTAACTCTCTTTTTCTTCTTTAACTTTTTACCACCGTTTTGTAGACGAGACAAATTTTACGAAAAGATTTAACTGTGACTAACAAAATGGTTAAAACCATTTAATTATTATTATTACTTAACATTTATTTTAGCTCAGCCGCATCCGGTTAGACTGGAAGCCGACCTCAACATAGTCGGGAAAAGGCTAGGCAGATTGACTTAACATATATTTTAATCAATAACGTTTCGTCGAGTATAAACAGTAAACAAGCTCCATATTATTTATTTTTATTTTATTCATAGTCTTTAAGTTTACCATAAAATATTACCGAAACAGATCAACAAAATACAAATGCATTTAAACGCGGAAATAGAGTCAGTG
The DNA here is from genome assembly GCA_916701695.1 of Agrochola macilenta. NCBI lineage: Eukaryota > Metazoa > Arthropoda > Insecta > Lepidoptera > Noctuidae > Agrochola > Agrochola macilenta. The sequence continues at coordinate 15,562,253 of OU753557.1, forward strand.
ATGCATGGTAATAAATAAGTTTCAATGACACTGTTGCGTAGCCTTTCAATGAGAGTAGCGATTATTTGATTATGAATCTTGTTTTAATCAGAATAGACTTCAAAGTTGCATGACAATTTTTCGCAGGTATAATAACAGATTGCACTATACTTTTACCAAAGTTCTGTTCAGTAATCTTTGTAGGTTTTACAATGAGACGGTCAGTCCTTCAGTTAGCGTCATCATCTCAGTGCAATAGTGGTATATTCACTACTGAAATATGTTTGTTATCGATGTTTACGGTATTAATATAATGGTTACGCGTTTTATCTGAAGTACCAACAAAGAAGTTCATATCTAACCAGTTTCAAAACAAAATCCCGTGAACACGATGACCACATCTGTTACCGCCCCGGTTCTATAGCTGCCGAGCGCTGCAAGCAAGAATAGTCCTGTCCTTATGGTGGTATGAACTTCTTTGATAGTACATACATAGTGCTCGAAACAGCGAAATACAATCGATGCAACTAAGGTTTATTCATAGGTAGAGGTCAACTGAGCGATTCTTAATTAACCAAAAGTTTTTTGATATTATCTTCGCATTTTTCTCTGAACATTGAAATACAAACCATGTACTTGATTTCGATAAGATAAATAGGTATTAATACATAAATAAATTTCACTTGAATAATTGAATAATTTTCAACTTTTATCGGAAGAATAAATAAGTCAGTTTGATATATTTTCAATTCAGTCAGTTCAGTTCAGTCAAACCGTTATATTTATTCCTCAGAAAATACCTGACTATTGACAAAACAGCCCTTAGGTTTAGGTAGTTAAATAAAGGTAAACAAATCGTAAAAAGGGTTTTTATAGATAACACTTTCTTTATTATTTAATTATTTTGTAATCTTATTTTGTAATCTGTCTATTGTAAAGAGACTCTAAATGTCAACGAATTATAACGTTCCTAAATTGAATAGTACAACAATGACATAGCATGACAATAAAAGTGACAGGTATTACGTTTAGTCGATTACTTGACAGCTGCTCGTTACGTGGTTTTTTTGTTTACCTTTTTGAACTACCTAAACCTATGAAGTATAAGCGTCGGGTCACACTGGAATGGTAGCGGCCGGCAGCGACGCAGCGAGCACTTTCACTGTGAAATATTTTTTTCAATTTATACTTAAAAGACCAGTATCGCTTGAAAAGCTTGAAAAGGTCGCGACGCCGCCCGCGCGCCACGCGCATCTTGTCGGTAGCTCTGCCCGCGGCTGCCAGCGGCGCCGCGAGGCCGCTCGCGGCACCGCGGGCGACCGAGCGTATGTAATGTAGTAACTAAACTAGTCAAGAGGTGACTAGGCGCGTAGGATCTGGAGGTCGCGCGAGGCCGCCAGCGGCGACGCCGGGGGCCGCTGGCGGCCGGCGCCATTTCGGTGTGACTCAGCCCTAAGTGTATCTAGTTGTAAGACTCCATAAGGGTCAGACCCTTTTGTTCAGTTCTCCAAAGAGATCACTGAAGATAGTTCAAAACCCAGAATCGACCTATCGTAGCAGTTGGCGTGCTGTAGTAGTTTACTAAACCATATACTCACTATAATTCAATATTAGAATTCTTGATCCCCTGTCCATTGCTCAAGGTCGTAGCATCTTCCATGATATGGTCCAGCGTGTCATCGCCCATGGAATTGAAAGGGACAGTGATAAGTCCGTCTCTGTCTAACAAATAGGCGGCTACGACTGGCGTCTCGAAATTATGAGACCATACGAGATCTCCCGTCTTGCGGTCGAAAGACATCACCCGGCCGTTTGATGTCGATGTGAAATGGATTGTGCCTGAGGAAAATATTTGATGGTTATTTATGAATAATAATAAGTATTTGGGCGACCAACCTCTGCTCGGGTGCAAATAGGGAAAAACGAATTTTTCCCAGATATGAGACCTAGCTAGATCGATTTTTTCGCCCCCGTAAAACCCTTTAATGCAACTTTCATCGAAATAGTTAGACCCGTTTTCGTACGAACGTGATTACAAATATATACAGCAAGGACATCGACGCGAAAACTGTTACCATGGATTCAGTACATTTTTCTGATTTTTTTTTAAATTATTCGTCGGTTATTAAAAAAAAATCTGCAGTTGCATAAAAAAGTGCAATACCTACGCGGTCAAAATGTATGGAACAGCAGTATTTTTTTTTTTTTATAACCGACGAATAAGTTCCACGCAGGGGGATACAGAATGATGTACTGAATCCATGGTAAAAAATTCTGTATATATACAATTATTGCTCATTTAATAGTATAGGATACCAGCCTACTATTGTCTGACTGCAGGGCAACTCATACAAATGACCTCTTCTCATACAAAGAAGGAATGACCATTGATCACCAAGCTTGCTCAAGATGGTTGATGGTTGGCGATTTCAGACATGTAGTATGATGGTTATTTTTAAAGGGTTAATTTCAATATTATTACAAATATAAAGTACATGTTTAATAGAAACAAGCTTGAACGAGATGATTGTTATCGTATCACAACAGTAAACAGTAGCAGGTGCAGTGTGTAAGTATCTAGCGGATGTTACTTAAGAAAATGGCTCTACTTTGACTCAATACAGGGTCAAATTAAATTAGCTAGCTAAACTCAGCAGACGTGTTCGGTATCAATGTATAAACACGATAAAATAAAAACAAAAAAGATTTGATGTTTTTTTGGAGGTCGACCTCAGTTAGCGTTGTTACTTGAAGTATTAGTTGAGAAAATCTGTTTTATTTTGTTATATCGTGTTAAGATATCGATACCCAACACGTCTGTGAAGTTTACACAAAAAAAAAAACAAAAAAAAACTTTTAAACTGATATTTCAAGTGACTACACTAACTGCGGTCGATGACCCCACAAAAAAACGTCATCAAATTAATATTTTTTTGTTTTATTATGTTTAGATACCCATCACGTCTACGGAGTTTTGCTAGGTAATTTCATTTTACCCGGTAGAACTTTCGGTTCCTAATATCTTACTAGCTTCTGCCCGCGACTTGGAAAGAATTGGGCTATCCAATGCAAAAAGAATTTTTGAAATCCGACTGGTAGTTCAGGATATTACACCCTACTTACAAACTTACAAACAAACAAATTTTACCTCTTTAAAATATTAGTATAGATTTATTTAAACTGTATTCTAAATAAGATATTATTGCCCTTTTCTGTTGAAGGATAATGTAACACAGGACAATGTTTGAATAGTGTCACTACAGTGTGATCGAAAGTACCAGCGAGTAAAAAAATCTTACCATAATCATTCAGCATCTCTTTCCCCATAGCCAGAGACGTATAATCAAAGAACGTCACATTCCACTTATGGTTCTGATTCTTAGAATCATGCATCAGTATATTGTACTCAGTTCTCGCTACATAGATGCCTCTCTTTTTGTCCGGCGTGCATGTATTGTCGTCGGAGTTCTTGAAAATCTTTGATTTGTCGAAACCTACAACAGAAGGAGAAATGTGAACTTGGCATAGTGAAACAACAACTGGGGAATTGCGACATGGTTGTTATCAAATGGAAAAGGTATATAGTCGAATGGTTTGTTTGTACATGCGAAGGCATACCTACTAAGGTTTTCGACGCTTCGTTTACATTTCCAATAAAAATTGACCAGAGAGGCAATTTCTTGTATATTTGTAAACCTACATTTTAATTCATGCCTTAATATAATGTATCTCATTTTTGTCTATTACATATTATTCCCTGTAAATTGGGAGGTATGGCTCCTGTGATTCAGGAACTCCTAGTACAAGAGTTAGGGCTACACAGATGTGTGGGTCTCTGAAGTGAAAATAAATAAATATAAATAATCTGTCTCTATCTCTCAATTATCTCTAATATTTCTACATTTTTTAACATTGATTGTCGTTGAGATGAGATTGCAATTAGATTGTAAAAATAATTAATTAAGGGAATTGGCCTTCTGGCATTGCATAGACTTTCGGACCAATCAGAGGTCAGCTTTATACTGTAAACGCTTGATAATTAATACGTCGGCGTGCGTACGCCCACAATTTGATGATGGCTGTTTTAAAATTATGTGATATCGATCACATAAGTTAAAACAGTCATCAACACATCAGAAATTTATTTGGACACTATTTATTTTAATCAAATACAAAAAGTCTGAGAGCTAGCTATTATTTATTTTATCTGTATTTCTCTCTCTTCTCTGTATTATACATTTTATCTGAAAATAAATTGATAGCGGTATTTTAAATCGAACAAGTTTGCATGATCATGCAACACAATTTGTCCTTGTGCAAAAATAAATTCGGGAAATAAATAAATGAAATAAATAATAAATGAAGGCCTATACTAGACCTACTCAAAACTATAACTATGTCGTCTCTATATGTAATTTACTGTGTAAATAAATAATAAAATAAATAAATGCCTCATTTCGTCTCTTCCATAAAAAGCGGTGTTTTAATCAGTCATGTTATTTTCCCTGATGAGATTAACCTGTATGTGCTTAATCGGGTCGTTTGTAAAACATTAATTTATGCGTACATGTATTGTATTGTATCATAAAAAATATTGAAAATTCGCGTCGTTTTTTAAATAAGGACGCTATGACATTATTATTTTATCGTCATAGAATAAACTTTTTACAAATTGAGTGGAATACTGAACACTGTTATAATTTCATATTGATTTAAGGTCACATACAGTGTTTGTTATAACATTACTAAGAGCAGTGTAACATAACAGAGCCTAAATCCTATTGTCGTTTTACGAAAAGCGGTCAAAGATCAGATCGAGCGGTATTTATCGAATAATGTCTGCAATCTGAAAATCCTCCTGATGAGTAACGAATATTCGAAAGTGCTCGTCGCGTTTCAGCAAAAAGTTATGTTCCATTTAACTATGTCACTGGCTGTTACTTCCGAACGTTCGAATTTCGAACCATCCGTTAATTGTTCATGACTACTATTTTCACAGTTCGTTAACTTGCAACACCGTTTTTTCCAGATCAACGCGTTTAGAACAAAGATGTCTCTTAAAAGGCCCTTTTTGTCTAAATTATAATTTCGTATAATTAAAACGCCAAATGCTTCAAAAGTTTCCGATTCCATATCGAATGACTCCAGTTTTATCTACATTTAGCTAAAAACATAGGTCATTATTAGTATGGACCATATGTCCGTACCCGCACCGTAATTACCGTACGTCGATAAGGCACACGTTATTATGCTCTTTTAATCTATAAAACCGTAGCATTATAACTAGGTATGTTTGTTTATTACGGAAAAATGAACGAGGTTTTTACCAATTCTGTATTTTTTTCATCATTACCGTAAATCTATTAGATGCAGTTTTCAGTCAAAGAGACAAGTAATGAAATAGTGACAGTACTCACTATGAGCTCGACACAGTGTGTGGATCTCCTAAGACTGTTCTGATAACCGTAAAAATAAAATAAAATACTTCAAACATACCTGAAACATGTTCTCTAGACCCAGTCAAAGGATCCAACATGAACCATGTATCACTCTTCTTCCCAGTATAAAGAATACCGTCAGTTGACCGACACGGCGCGTTGGCTACTAACTCCGGTATGGTGAAAGGTAGCTTCTTCAACATCTGCTGGTCTCCTCTAGGTCCGTACATGTAGAGGGTGCCATGACGAGGATCTGGGAGGAACTGTGGCATCAGGTCCGCGTGCTGATTTGGGACTTTCACTACCGGTTCTAGAGAAAAAATGAAGATCGTATGATAAAATGAGCGTCACACTTGCGAAGCCTGCCAGAAGTTTACCAAGAATACGGATTCATGGTAAACTTTTGAGGAGCAACGATAAAGTTGCTGGAAACAAAGGGGTTTATTTATAAACGTTGCTATAGGTTAAATAATGATTAGCGACTGTTTAACCATATTTTTTACCGTTTGAACGTCACATAAATTTAAGCAACGTTTATAAATAAACCCTGTATAAAACCCTAACTAATATTATGAATGCGAAAGTGAGTTTGTTTGATTGTTACGCTTTCACGCTAAAACGGCTGAACAGATTTGTATGAAATTTGGCATATAAGTAGGCTATGACCTGGATTAGGATTACTTTTTATCCCGATATTCTTACGGGATCGAGACTTATGCGGGTGAAACCGCGGGACACAACTAGTTTCTAATAAAAAAGGCGAAACTATCTCGTGCAAAGCGAAAATTTGATGAGTGATCTCAGAGTGACAGATGGATATTTACTAACTTTACGAGAATATCCAACAGTGATTTCGAACATCTTATTTAATTGGTCCGTGAAAACAGAAACAAATATTCGTCAGCCAGTCAGTCAGTCAGTTTATAAACTGATTTCAAACACGTCAACAGATGTTGTTGCTCGTGGAGTGAGAACTTGCCAACATGCCGTGATCAACAGACTCTGCAATATGCAGTATTGCCAGCAACATGTTACAAATACAAATAGTTTATGTTTTTTTAACAAGCTTTGTACTACATAGCTAGTGATAGAAGTAAATGCCTGTATTAGGACACTAACAAGATGTTGACAGGAACTCAGCAACATGTTGATTAAACTGTGTTTATACAGGAAAAGTTTTTATCCACTGCGCAAATGTTGACAAATTAAACTTAAACGAGTTTTATTGAACATACTTTTTTTATTTTGATACGTCATAGTACAAAAAAAAAAGTTATCGTTAACGAAAGATGTTTACTTTAAAAGTGGTTGTATGGCTACCCGGCGGCGCGCGGCGAAGCGGAACGCGCGAAAGTACCTACCTATCAGCTGTGTGATCGCTCGATTCGCCGGCGTAGGTAACGTGGGTTACAATACTTACAATGTATTGATCGCTAATTTTATCAGATTCGAACTAGACTTTTTTATGTTTAGGCCGTGACCTGAAGTTATTTGAAGAGTAATTCCAATTTTTCCTTCATACTTTAATGGGCTTAGGACCATCAAAATACAGAAAATAAAGCATTATTATCAATTAAATTTACATTACTTAATACCTTATGCCGCTAAAATGGTATTTTCCTTTCACGGGGTTAAGGATTCCATGGGCTCGCATTCGAGGTATGCTCTGTGAGCTGCTCGCAAACTTTCACCACTCAGTACATACACTCGCACCATCTCATAAAACTCACGGTTAGTGAAGTGTGACATCGTGACCGGTAGGTCTGTACAAGTACGACACACGTGCAGCGCGGGAAACCGATTAGACGCGACGTCACACGACAGCGCGTGCGATGAGCGGACTGTCGGTCAGGGTCACAGCGCCCGGCGCGCGGGCGTCGCCTTGCCGCCCGGGGGGAGGGGAGGTGTCCCCGTGCAACACCGCCGCTTGGGCCGGCCGCCGCGCGCGCCCATTGATATTATTACGAATAGGTTGTGTCCATATTTTGCTGATTTGAAGTAGGATATTTATTTTTTATTTTTTTTATAAATAATGGAAATGTGTTCTATTACTGATTTTGAACCACCAAAAAAAATTTGCGCACTGGTTAAAAACTTTTCCTGTATACAAATGTTTACCATGAATACGTACGGGGCCTAATTGTTATAGGGTTGTTTCAACGTTGACTGCTGAATCTACGTAAGAAAAAGATCGTGAAGAAATAATGTGGCTTTCCTTTGCACGGGGCATCTAGACAATTCCGAGCATCTACTAGAGTAATGAGTCATAGTAATGCGGTTCATTCGAAGTTTTAAGAGTAGAAAGTTATAATTTATTTATTTATTTTTATTATGAAGTAAGCAGTGAGTGAATAAGAGTGGCCGCACATACGACTGTTTTGATTGCTTCGTTGACTCAATACAGAGATTTTATAGACGTATGTAAATACGTAGGTAATAATATGTCGTAATTTGGAAAGAATAATCAAGTGGTTTACTTATGTAGAATATTTTGTGTTCGTGACACAGTATACGAGTATAAATAGATGCAGTATAACAACATTAAACACACATAGATATAACGATAATCACGACTTGTTACCACGTCAAGTAAACGAGTTCGAGGTGACATTATAATGAGAAATCTACACCAAGGAGTTGGACAGTCATCCTCGAAATACGGGACAACTATAGCGTTGCCACACGTCCCGATTTTATGCCGAAAATTAAATGCGGGACATGCTCAGTAGGTACCGCTTTTCCGAGATTAATCAACGGTGGTTTGTTAATAGAATAGTAAAGTCACGTATTTTCATTAAAATATGTTTTCTATGGCTCATTGTAAACTTAATTTGAAACTCAAATAAAAAGATAAGTACCTATAAAAAATATTAAAACAGAGTATTTTTGTGGTGTACAATAAAATAAAGTATATATAAATAAAACTTCTGATTATTTACGTTTTTTTATTGTGTCCCGCTTTCGATGAAAGAAACCCGCTTTTTTTGCACAAAAGGTTTCAAAATCCCGCTCTGCCCGAAAAAGAAATCTGGCAACGCTGGACACGTATACGAGGGTGAATCAAAAAAATCTTGGAATCAATATAAAAAAATGCAAAGATTTAAACAAAAATATTTTATTTTTCTACATAATCTCCCTCCAATGCAATGCATTTAGAATAACGCGTTTCTAACTTCTTTATTCCTTGTGAAAAAAAATGTTTATCTTGACTCTCGAAAAACTCCTCTACGGCAGCCATAACCGCGTCATTTTCGTAAAATTTTGTTCCACGAATGTCCTCTTTTAATTTTGGGAATAAGTGAAAATCACTTGGGGCTGAGTCCGGAGAATATGGTGGGTGGTCAAGGAGATTGAAGCCAGCACAGCGGATTGCGTTGAGCGCAACTTCCGATCGATGAGCAGGAGCGTTATCTTGAAGAAACAACACGCCTAACGATAGTTTTCCACGACGTTTTTCTTTAATCGCTTCACGCACTTTCGGGATTAAATTTGCATAATAGGGTCCAGTAATCATCTGGCCTTGGCATGTAATCAATAAAAAGGATTCCTTCACTATCCCAGAACACTGAGGCCATAACTTTGCCAGCGGTAGGAGCAACTCGAAATTTCTTAATGGATGGAGAGGATGGTCGTTTCCGAGACAAGCTTTGTCTTTTAGTTTCAGGATGAAATGGTGGACCAACGTTTCATCCATGGTGACAAGGCGACGGCAAAAATTATCCGAATCGCGCTGGAACATTTCGAAATTACGCTTAGAAATTTCCAAACGTCGCGTTTTGTTTTCGTCGGTTAACATTCGTGGCACCCATCTTGCCGACACTTTTTTGAACCCCAGTGGAACAATTAAAAATGGATTTCGCGGCCCCGGCACACAAGCAACGGAAGGAACACGGGTGGGTTTTAGTCAGTAAAAGTCTGACACGCCCTCTCGCTCTGCCCAGAGCGGGAGAAGTCATTTGATGATTTCCCATTCTCAAAAAAAACAAAGAAAAAAGGTTTTTCAGCTATATGTTTTATAGTTATTCTTCTGTCTTCCAAAACCAGATTCTCAACATTTTTGACATTTTCTTCCGTAACGGAGATTGAAGGCCGCCTAGAACGCGAGTAATCTTTACATAGCATCATCCCCTAATGTCTGCTGAATGTCCGAAATTTTTTCCTTCGTAGACATTTTTTTCAAACTGAGATATTTTATCACCACGTAACTCACTTTTATCCATAATTTTGGGTTTTTAGCAACTCGTTGCACAAAACAATTTATTACGTGCGAACGAACTGACAAAAACAAGTGACAGTTTGCAAAAATTTTGTGTGATTGACACTCTATAATTTGAATATCGAACTTCTCCCAAAAAGGTTTTATATACATATAAGCAATTCTAAGAACTTTTTGATTCACCCTCGTACCTTCTAATTTATTGCGCACGCCTTCACTGCTTGTTACTCGTAAAGCTAGTTTCCTAGAAGAGCGGTGGCCGCCACGTAGCGTCCGCAATTTACCGGCGAATGAGGAAACTGTAACTTTATTATGAAAGTAATTTGGTGTGTTTTCCTGGAGAGTGTTTTTTGGCACCCTCAAACCTCCCCCAACCTCAACCTAGTCAAACCTTGCTGCCATCATTTTCATGACAGCCTTCACTTCGGCCGTTATGTGGCGGGCACCGCTCTTTTATATACAACCGTGGCTTTACACATTTTAAGTACCTATAAGTCCGTCACAGACGTAGCTATAATATTAATATACTTTGCTTTTGCTTTTTTTGTTTTGGGGCGTACTAGAAATATAGCTCCGTCTGAGGTCACTCGAAGATTAGTACTATGGAAAATATATCGTAATATGTCTTGCTATAATATATATTATAGCTACGTCTGTGGTAGGCTTTAGACACCTTATTGGACGGTTGCGAAATTTTATATTATACGTTATACCACGTATATAATAGGTAGCTTTCGTCTTTTCGTCAACGAAACAGGACAAGAGTAAGTTAACGCACTAGCAAGACTATAACGAATCATGGGATTAAATAAAACTGAATGGAAAGTGCCCATTACATAAGTTGTCACTAAGGAAAACAAAAATAAAATGTTATTATAGTTACTAAAGTCTTCCTGCAACCAGAAATGCTGAAGTGTTCAGACCATTCAAACAAATTCAATAATGCAATATTTTAATTTAACCCTTTAAAACTTTCTTTCTATGCATTTTTTAATGCTTAAAAAGTGCTTTATTTTCTTCTAGTTTCCCAATGTAATTAAAATGGGCTACTTTAAAAAAATTAAAACTATTAAATAAGGTATTTCTTAAATAGACAGTTAACTATTACTCTACTAACACGTAACATTTCACTCCACTGATTGCACCTCACCCACCACACTTAAATTGTAAGTAAAATAATAATGAAGATACTGTTTACTCTAGATACTTCCACACAAATGTCTACGCAATTCAACATATGCATGCATATAAAAGTGATAATTACTATCCACAAATATTAACTGATAACTTGTTTAATCTATGCACGTCTGGCACACACAAGGTGATAAAATTTCTTATCTATGACCTATTAATACAAATTCGAACTTTTTAATCTATTTAATCACTAACCAAACACCTTTCATACCATAAGTCCAGTTTCCATAAGTGTTGATTTAATATGAATATTTATAACAGATAATGATACAATTAATTGTGTTACATATTCCATTCAAAATATGTTTGAACTTCAGAAAACTGTGTCACATTTTTTAAATTAATTCATATTTGCACTAACAAAATTATGCCATGACTTAAAATATCTCAGCAAATGGTGAGATCACCATTTGCTGAGATATTTTGTAGGTGGACTTTTTGAAGGTGGTTGTATTATATAAATTACAACCACCTTCAAATTACTTCGTCTAAAATGTATTCTTAGCTGTCTTATACTTAACTAACATGAAGGGAGGGAGAGAGCTGGATTAATAAAGTTTATGAATGAGGAGAAAATGTTTTGAGGAAAATTTTTAGTATGAATGTCGATGGCTATAAGAGTAGGGGAAGACCAAAGCAATGATGGATGGACTGTGTGACTGATGATGTGGCTAGAAAGGGGTAACTACCGAGATGACGACTAAAAGAGAAGTATGGAAGAAAGGGACATGTTGCGCCAACCACAGATAAATTGGATTGGCAGTAGAATAATGATGAATTAATAGTGTGGTACACAAAAATAGAGTGATTGATTAAAGAAAGAAAGAAAAAAAAAAAAGAATGTAAAATATTTTATCAAACTATGATTATGATTATTGATTATGGAAACTGTCCCATTTTATCAAGTAGCAACTACTTAGTATATAAAAAAAATGTATTGGAAAACCCGTGACACACAGTTATAATTACTTAGACTGATAACAATATGTGATAACACATTTACTTTAAAAATACACATGTATTTTGAGTGAGCAGCACTTTCAATGTATTACTATTCTTAGAAACATAATAATGTTCTCTTAGTAACATTCCAAAGATATTTTTTTTATTTATTTTTTACACCTGGTCTATTAATTTTATTCAAATAATAGCCAAGTGTGTACGCTGAACATTTAATAAATATTGAATACTAGCTGCGCCCCATGGCTGTACCCGCTTAAGTCTCGATCCTGTGGGTATATCGTAAATAGTATTTTGTCCTAATCCAGGTCATGGTCTACCCATGTGCCAAATTTCATCCAAACCTTTTCAGCCATTTTATCATGAAAGCGTAACAAACAAACTCACTTTCAAATTCATAATATTAGTTTAGGATCTTGTCTTTTATCTAAATCCGTTTATCTAGGCCATGAAATTTGATTTAAAAAACGGAATTATTAGAAGATAATATTAATTATTTACTATAATGTTATTTTATATCTTTTATTCAGCATAGTAATGTTTTATCATAGATAAAAGCCATAATTATGTGGAATAACTGAAACCAACTTTTAAGTGATTAGTGTATTTTTTTATACTCAAAAGTAATCCACAATATTTTTGATGTGTTCTTTAAATAACTGATAAAGATCTGATGCAACAAATACTGATAACAGAAAATATGATGAATGAAAACATGCAATGTTATGGGTACCTCTATAATGAAATCCCAATATTAGAAATTGTTGTTATTGTATCAAAATGTATGAATAAGACTTTAGCTGAACCACAATAGCTTTACATCACTTAACATTCTCTCAGCCCATAACAATAAAACTTAATGTAAAGCAATGAATTCTACAAACCAAGTAGTAATAAACAAGTAAATACAGTCTAGAAACTATTTTATTTCTTTCACATTATGTTCTGTTATAAATTAAATTAAAATTATTAATAATAATAGTTATTGCTCACCATCTTTTAGTTTCCATATAATATTGCCCGCCAGAGGTTCGACGGCGACCATGCCGCCTCCTAACGTGGCAAACAACAGAGGCCGTTCATCAAAAGCACGAGACAACTCCGTACTTTCCTACAACAACAATAACACCGCTCAACACACAACTAATAACCTTGTATCTACATAATTCATATTTGTATCAATAATAAATGCGGCGCAATCGGTGCAATCTCACCTTTCCACCACTGTCCACAACAGAACCTACGCCGTACGAAACAAACAAGAACAATATCACAAATAAGTACTTCATGTTTCTCACTAAACTTAATGCACTTTGTATTTAATCGTAAGTGTAATTTCCATTATTTTTGATGCAACAAACGCAAATACCAAAACACTACAAAGAACCCTCGCGATTCGCGAATGTTATTTTTGACAGGAGGTCGACTGATTCTGACTGTGACTGATGTCACACAGATTATACTGAATCATTTTAGAGTTGTGCTTAGTCGATTATGATTCATTCTGAGCACAGATTTGATAGCTACCCAGAGTGATAAGCGTGTTGGGAATATTCATTAGGGGATCTTAGACGATCATTCCACAATAATGGACGCTCTTTAGCCAACTTAAAAAAGGAGGAGGTTATGTATTTGGCTAATATTTTTATACTTTAACGTAGTGCGGCACTGAGACGGATTGATGTCATACCGTTCCAAGTAAAATATTTTCTCATATTCCATAATCTCATATTTATTGAAAAAATCAAATCTAAGCTGATAAGCCTTTTATGAGACTTGAGTTGCTTCCGCACTGGTAAGAGAAAGGTTTGCCTGGGAAGTACGGAGATTTAATTCGCATTATGTACAAGTGCACAGTCAATCTCGTACCTACGCGCTACGTCTGGTTGACTGCTGGCAACACCAACGACGATAAGTTCAGCGTGGCTGTAGGCTTGCACCAAGGGTCGCCTTTAAGAGCGTTTATTCTAAAAGTGGGCAAGGTCACAAATAGATGTCAAATATTTCGCTGTTTGGATTAATTTGGCAATATTACTAACACTAATATTTATTTTAGCCTGTGTTGTCCCACTGCAGGGCAAAGGCCTCCCTTTCTTCTTTCCACTTCTCTCTTTCTTGAGCTAGTGTGGACCAATCTTGTCTGAAGGCGTCAAGCTCGTCTAGCCATCTTCTCTTGGGTCTCCTCGATGTCGACGGATGTTTTTTGGGACCCACATCGTGGTAGTTTTGGCCCATGACTCATTCGACATGTGGCAGACGTGTCCGGCCCAGTCCCACTTAAAATTTTATTATACTCAGTGACACTCGCGCAATAAAAACATTAAATCTAACATTACATAAAGGACACAAACACATAACCCTTCTTTTTGGCTTTGCCGTAGTCGGGTAAAAAGAAACAAGTTATGGGAAAATATGCAATCACACAAAACGGCCATCGCTCAGCATAATGCTGAGGCCCTACGCGAAACATCTAGACCCAAGCGCTGGCTTTCAGCGACAGCCGGCGTTGACGTGATGACGTCTACCGGTGCATTTATATTAGTATTATGTATTATTAGTATAGATACCGAAAAAGACAAAGTTTTAACATCTGCACAGATTTCTATAAAACTTTACGGGGTGTCCGTGACATCGACGCGAAGCCGGTTACCATGCATTCAGTACATGATTCTGAACCCCGGTGCGTTGAAATTTTTCGTCGGTTATTTAATAAAAAAAAACAGCTGCTCCATACATTTTGACCGCGTAGGTATTGCACTTTTCTATGAAACAGCAGATTTTTTTTTCAGCTGGTTCAGAATCATATACTGAATCCATGGTAGCCGGCTTCACGTCGATGTCCCTGCCACCCTGTATATTCTGAAGAAGCAGTTCCTCCCTCTTGCCAATCACACAATGACGTTACCTTTTTACAAGAATCACCTCACGTTTCAAGTTATGAAGTCCATTGCGCTTTGCGTAGCCTAAAATATTGTAGAAGCCATGGAGAAGATTGTATTTCCACGGAAGCTTTTAAAATCGGAGAGCCCGTATTACTTCAACACATCACAAATTTATTCAACTCAATTCTACAAACTGGTTCATTTTCTTCTTAATTTTGCCATTCCACAATATTACTGCTACACAAAAAAGGTACTAAACCTGAAATTGGCAACTATCGCCCCATTAGTTTGGTGTCACATTTGTATAAAACGTTTAAAGTTATTGAAAACCGTATATCAAATCAACTTGATTCCCAACAGTCACCTGAACAAGCAGGATTTCAACGAGGTCTCTCGACTACTGACCACGTACAATCCCTCAACCAAATAACAGAAAAGTGCACAGAATTCAAAATCCCTCTGCATCTAGCATTCGTTGACTACGCCAAAGCGTTTGATAGTATTCACCATGATTCGTTATCCGCTAGAGGCCCCGACTTCGCTGCGCGTGCGATAACCGTTGAGTACCGAACGACACCCCGCGGTGACAGATTTACGACCGCACATAAATAAACAAAACACTCGGGGTTTTTTGTTTCGCCTCCGGTGTTATCACTAGTTGATTTGGGTTCGTGTTTAGACAAATGATTCTTTGTAATACTTAGAAATGTCGAGTGGAACCCCTTGAATTCACAATTACGCATTGTAGTCGACGGCTGCGCCGTTTAGTGATAAGACGATTTGTGATAAAACTTCTGTTCCAATTTACACGAAATTTTGCAGGGTACATTATGAATAGATAAGTTATATAAAGAGAGCATTTTTTACAGATAAACACAGTTAATAAAAACACGAAAAATTACGACTTTTGATTAGGTACTAACCGTCTGTCTACGTAAAATTATTTTCGTGTTTTTAAATTTACGATGTTTATATTTTAGTTCATTTATCGTTTATAACGATATTTGAACTATTTATATGAAAGAAAATAAGCACTTACCAGCGATTACAGACACAAATCACTCACAAAACACAAAACAACACCACAATCACTTTTTCCACAGACACTTTTGCTCACATGTTTTTGGTTGCCCAAAATAGGTATCAAACGATGTTATTTAGTGTTAATATTATTCACCACGATGTAAAAACTACTTAGTAATGCAATTAATATCACTTCCCGTCGATTTACACAAGAAAACCATTCAAAATAACGAAATACATGCGGACCGAGCACTCATGACCAGCGTAGTTTGACTCGCGTCTGACGTGCGTGAACTGTCAATTTCATATTTTTTTTGCAATTTTGTCCATGAATATTTTTGTCTGCCAATGTAGGTCAGGCCCATAGAGAAATAATCCACAGACCAGATTAGCACTTTATAATAATAGAAATAGAGATTAAAGCCGCTTGTACATGCCATCGCCTATAGGCGATGGCGGGGCTCTAAGCGAGTACTGATGACAGTAGCCGACCGGGGTACTTCTGAATCAAAATATACAAACCTCTGTAAATCTTTTGAAAACCATATATCGCAATACACACACACAGTACAGCAGCTTTAAAAATTAACACCACAGGACCATCCTTCTCTATTGAAAGAGGTGTCAAGCAAAGCAAGGAGACCCGAAAAAAGGGTCAAAGGGTAGAAGTCTATCTAACACCTGGGCGGATAAAGGCATAGACATCGGCGAAAAAAGGTTGACAAACCTGCGTTTCCGACGATATTGTTCTTTTTTATCTTCGGCAGCTGATTTAAGCGAAATACTAAGTGACCTAAATAAGGCGAGCCTTGAGATTGGACTTCGTATGAACATGTGAAAGACCAAACTCATGACAAACAGCGTCCAACGTAAACTCTATGTAGAGGGTGTGGAGGTTGCATAATTGTTTCAGAATACATCTGCCTCGGCCAAATAGTCTCATTCCAGGCGAGACAAGAAAAAGAAGTTGCTAGACGCACCAAAAACGCCTGGAAGAGCTGTTGGTCGATGAAAAACCTCATGAAAGGCGACCTACCAATTTGCCATAAACGCAAATTAATGGACATGTGCATATATCCTCACATACGACGTTCAAACTTGGTCTTTGACGGTTCAGCAGAGGTCCAAGCTTGAGATTTGCCAGTGCGCAATGGAGCGCAGCATTCTTGGAGTCAGATTAATGGACAGTGTTAGGAACACAGTGCTGCGCTTCAAAACACAAATTGCCGACGTCACCCAAAAAGCAGCCAAGCTTAATTTGCAAAAGAAGAAAGACGAAATACGAAGAGAAGAAGTACGTTTTTTTTTTTTTAAATCCTTGTTACCTGGGTCTTGTTATTGGACCTTAAACACCTAGCAGATGGCCCCATGGATCCGCCATTTTCGTATGTTCAACCGTCTGCCGAACATTCTGTATGAAACGAAGTCTGAAAGTGAGACAAAATCACCTCTAATATAATGAATCGACTAAAACTGTTTCGATAACATAGCGAATGGTCACTATGACATTTAAAATTTGACAATTTGACATAAGTTGACACATGACAGACAGTTGTTGTCTTGACTGACAAGAAAATCTTATTTTTGATTTAGCGAGTGGAGCAACTTTTAATAAAATTAATTAAGGGAAATAGACTCCGAAGTTAATTTATGATAATTATAATAGGAGTTACTTGTGACTAATGTGAATAAAACAATGGTTCTGTATAAATAATTGATAACTATAATCTGTTAAAATGGAGATCTCTGGAGTGGGTATGTGTGTCGAATATATTTGCCAACAGCTTTAATTAAATAATTTTAGCGTACGGTTGTATTCGCGGGATAGGAAACTTGTTTACTTAAATAAACAGTACACATCAGTGTCCGCGAGGACCGGTTGTTTATCAGCTTATAGATTAATGTGCAAGTTTCGGTATTGGATGTTGTTCCTCTGACAACAAAGACGATAACACAAACAATCAGCCACAAATTGATCGCCACTTCGGCGCACCAATCGTGTTTCATTACAGTTCTTAGCTGTCTGCGTTCTTGTCTTTGTGTTTTATTTTTAGAGTCTGTTTTATAAAATGTAAATTTAGTTCAGACTGATTATAGAATGGGTAAATGTAAATAATAAAAACGTTAAATTTTGTAAAGTCCCAGTGGTGTAACAGTGTTTATATTTTCAGGTAAATCGCCAAATTCATCCCTATCTTTTAGGTACAATGCTAATAATGAGGAGTTAGAGGAGTTCTACCATGTGTGTGAAGATGACCCCCCTACCCCACAGTGTGACCCTCCTAGCACACCTGTAGAGAATGCAAGCCCTAAACGAGGAGAGAGGTCATCCTCCATCATAGACAAATATTTTAAATCAGTTCGGTCTGAAAAGGCTTTGGAAAAGCTTGAGGATGCCAAATCTAGTGAAAGTAAACCAGAAGAAGCAAAGGCTTCTGTACCTAAGGAAGTGACATCTTCTCCAATGAAAGAGTACTTGAACCGCTTGGGCAAGCGAAGTACGCCTGATGTGACTCCTGATGTGAAGGAGGGGAAGGAGGGCAAGGAGAGCAATGAAACATGGAAGATATTCCATGATTTCAAGTTTAAAATTGCTCAAGCAGTTGAAGATATGAAAACTCGTTCTGTTGAAGGTAAGAAGCTATTTATTATTATCACTATTGATTTTTTGTAGCATAAACAAACATTCATCACAAACATAAACACTGAAAATATCAAGAGCATAAGTTAGTAAGGTCTTTGTGTTGGCATGATTACATAATAAATAAAATAAAAAAATATGGAGTTATGTAATAAAGTGTAATAAGCGTGAACAGATGTTATTACACTTCTCATTGTTCTTATTATTGCAAAATTAAGGTTATTCAAAGTCAAAGTTGTTTATTCACACATTGATATATTCAGTATCATAATTGCCATTTATAATAAGTTTGTTTAAAAAATTATGTATTCTAATCATTTATTTATTTAATGTAATTTAAGCTGATCTTTCACTTTAAATATTAATCAATGTTCATTATAGCCATAAAGTTGCTGAGAGCACTTAGGAACAGGTACAATTTTAAATCATGTTTCAAAAAAAAATTATGGCACCATTTACATTGAAAAAACAGCTATCATACACATAAAAATTCTACATTAATCTGATAACAACATACATAAGTCTATTGCTACCTTAATCACTATTACCATCAAGTGTAATTGATATCTATACTCTATCTCTATAGGTTTAGGTAGTTAAATAAAGGTAAACAAAAAAAAACATGTGAAGAGACAGCTGTCCAGTAACCGACTAAACATAATACCTGTCACTTCAGTTGTCATGCTACGTCACAGTTGTACTCTTCAATTTAGCAATATTATAATTAGTTGACATTTAGAGTTTGGGCTCTTTACAAAAGATAGATTACAAAATATTATATTATTACTAGTGGCCTGCCCCGGCTTTGCACGAGTAAGCACTAAGTAATTATCTATGGCGCACCTACCTATCTATCTACCTACCCTACCTACCTACCTACCTACTTACGTACCTACCTACCTACCTACACTACACTACCTACCTACCTACACTACCTACCCTTCCTACACTACCTTATAAAAAAATTGTGCTCATGCAGTTACATCTATGAAGACTAGTTTATGAATAAATGATAAAGTTTAACATACATAAATAAAAGAGGAAACTATTGTAAAAATCTAAAATAAATTTAGTTTGGTTTATCGTATTTTGAAACAAGAAAGTGTTATAAAAACCCTTTTTACAATTTGTTTACCTTTATTTAACTACATAAACCTATGGAGTATAGTTTCATAAATAAATGAGACAATATATTGCGCATGGTTTGCACATTATGGTATCATTATTATAATGTTGCATACCTATAAAGTAATCCAAGTCTACAATGGTTGCATCCTATGCAAATGGTAATATCAAGAACATTTTACTTAGTTTTAGAATGAAAGTTTTTTTTTTTTTTTCTGTTGCCCCACACTAAGAATTTCTTCCTGTATCGTGGGTGCGTTTACAAACATAGAATCTCACATACACTAACACCCAGACCCGGAACAACTACTTGCAGATCATACAAATATTTGTTCCGTGCGGGGATCGAACCCGCGACACGTTGCGCAGCAGTCGATCACTCAGCCACTGCGCCAACCGTGTCGTCAGTATTAGAAATGTTCCATTAATATTTCTAATGCATTGGAATCTGATCCCTATCTGATGGATTTACAGTTCCAATTCCAAAATTAAAAGTGGCTGTAATAGGTTTACGAGAATTGTATGTAACAATCTATTCTTTGAAACTAGTTGCAAGGTCATAACTCATAACATAATCTTAAGTATTTCTATTTTATAATGTAGGTTACCTACACATGCTTATCTTCAGACCAAAATAATTACTCATTATGTACTGTACTATGTAACTGTAAATATGTTTTGTATTTACCAACACAAGACAATTTATTTAACAGTTAGAAGATAATTCATTTCTGTCTGATAGAAAAGAATATTTTGGTTTTAGTTCATGAATGAAAATAAGAATAACCTCTGTCCCCCTTAATACTTACAACATCCTAACTAATACATATTATAATTGCTTAATGGAAATTGTTGGTTTGTTTGTTACGCTTTCACGCTAAAACAGCTAAATGGGTTTAGATGAAATTTGGCACATGGGTAGACCATGACCCGGATTGGGACATAGGATACTTTTATCCCGATATTCTCACGGCAGGATCAAGACTTATGCGGGTGAAACCTCGGGCCACAGCTAATGTTCATAAAATTAACTTCTTAATTCAAGGAAACTGTTAAAGAGAATCTTTGATACAGAAATGATAAGTAAGAATTAACATATTTGCTGATTTTTACCTCAACTCATTCGAAGCTTCATAAAAAAAATACTTCATACAAAACTGTTGAATAATAAAAAACCTACTTAATTATATTTCCTTTGTTACATTAGATACAAAAGAGAAATCAATTCCTAGAGAAAATTCAACATCAGATTCAGAAGAAAACTCTGCAATCAAGGACCTGGATCAGCAGAGTGTAGGAGATACAGACAACCAGGTAAGTTGTCCCAACACCCTGTACACATTGGTCGGCCAACATCATCCAACTTCTAAGGAATCATATTTAATCTTAACTAGAATACAAAGGGTCTATCATACGCCTGTTATTGTGCATTTGGAGCAGTTAGCCGACAGACGTGTAAAGTATATACAGTGTATTCTTACATGCCTTATTTGGTAAACAAAAACGGTACAAAAACCGCGAGTTTCCGCAGCAATCACACACTTTATGATCTGGTCTAAAAGTATCTGATAAAAGTGTAAACAAATCCTGTTCAGGTAAAATTCATATGCAATGATTCACTAAAGAGAATTTGTAAACCTTGAAAAATTTGGAAAACCGTCAGGTTAACCTTAGGTTTCAACTTTGCATCTCACCACTTTTTCCAGTAATTAAAGATTAAATTATAATTGACTAATCATAGACGAAAATAAAGGTTTATGCATTTATTTTCGTTTTAATTAACCCCAATTGTCAAATGTAAAACATCTTTAAGGTGATTTAAAATTAGTATTCAAATAATCAAATCAAAGAACTCAATTTGTAAGTGGTACTACAAAATGGCATCCCCAGGTACATTTTTGGATCCATTTGTTTACATTTTCATTAGATACTTTTGGAACGGACTATAGGTAATGTTTGAGTGACATAAAAACTGCTTCGAATTAAGGAATCATTCAAATACACAATTTTATTCTCAGAATCTTAAATCCAATATGCCATATTTGTTTACAAAATAAAAGAAGGAAAGAAAAATACACTATACATTCACATTCATTAATCATTACACTGTGACAAGTACCTATTATCTAAAGTATTGTATTGATGACACTGCCATAGCCCACCTCGATCGACGCTGAAGAACATGTAAGTGATAAAAAAGAAGTTACCTGCATTCAAGCATTGTCAGTGTCTATGTATTGTTTAGGTATCTAATATGAATAACTACATTTTTCCCTAAGGGCCGGCGCAGTAAAGACGAAGCTCAGCAGAATTTTCACTGCCAAACAAAAATCAACATTTTCTCTTAAAATTAAAGTCGAAAATAAATAACCTTAACTGCGTACCTCTGTTCTCATTGACGCTCTCTCGGACTAATAGAAGTTTTATTTTATTTTTAACTTTATTTTAACCTCTGCAAGGTTGATATTTGTTTGGCAGTGAAAACTGCGCTTTGCTAAGTCTGCACCGGCTCTAAGTGTGCACTGCATCCAGCGCATTTTTCTTATATTAATGCTATTGCTAAAAATATTTACGCTAAGTATGTCCATTTATGGCCTATGATTGGCTTATCATGTGGTGCTTATGGAATAAAGTCTGAAGTATTTAACATGTATGGTATTTTTGTGTGATGCTGTGACCAATTAATTTTTATACAATAATATCCTCGTTACATCTATGAATTGCACTCAATATTAAATTTACTATAACATATCTGCCTCGCTTCGCCCCTCATTGCTCAGGATAATATTATAATAATCTGTTAACAAAGCTCACTCTTGCAACATCTATAATATTTACATACATTCATCTTGCGCACTGTTTGTCTCCAGTATGGCTAAACTTCAGAACGATTATTGCCTACATACCTAACAAAAGTTGCATTTCACGATGATACTTCATTCTAATTTGAACTTTATGGTAGAGCTATTAGAAGCTAGAATTCAGTCATCGTGGAATGCAACAACTAAATGACGTGTTTATTTGTTTATACGTCGTATTCTTTCTATTTCTACTAGGTCTCTTCCCTAGACAGCAGTATACAAAACTTATCGGAACTGACGCAACCGCTTACGGCTAAGGCCACCGAGCGAGACCCAAGTCTTCCTGTAGATAACAAGAACTATTCGGATTCCAGTGATGATACACACAAAAATTTTGGTGAGTGAGAATTGGGCTTGTTACTAAGCACTTAGCCATTATCGTAGGGTCCTGGTAAATCTTCAACGTAGCAAGTCGAAGGAAGCCCTCAATGTACCTACATAAAACGCACAAATTCTTTTACACCATATTTTGAGCGTTTTTTTTTTGTCGTTAATCGTTGGAATTTGTGAAAACTTGTAGGTAAGGCATCTTAATTAAGTGCATCATTATTGAATAGTTAAGAGCGTTTATACTGAAAGTGGACAACGTCGCAAATAGCTGTCTAATATTTCGCTGTTTTGATCGATTTGCAAAATTAAAGTATGATAATAAGAAATATTGCTAACTAGTGAACTAAAATATTGATTATGAAATGCAATCATTAATATCGTAACACCGAATATTTAGTTTTAGATGTAAAAAAAGTATCTAGAAACTTTCCAAATGCCTTTTTACATCTAAAACGGTTACAACATAAAATTCAATGTTATACATAATTGCAATTCATTATTAATATTCAGAGGAGCTCGTGGCTAAGTAATAACAGCCGCACATTTCGTACCACCAGGTTAAGCTCCGCTTGCCAGGGTTGGTCTGTGGATGGGTGACCATCTTAACATACCGAGACTCCTCCGTGCCTCGGAAAGCACGTTAAGCCGTTGGTCCCGGCTGTCATTCGTGGATCTTTGACAGTCGTTACGGGTCGTCAGAAACCCGAAAGTCTGACAACCAGTCTTACCAAGGGGATATCGTATTACCCAGTTACTGGGTTGTGGAGGTCAGATAGACAGTAGCTCCATGTAAAATACAGTATTCAGCTGCATCCGGTTAGACTGGAAGCCGACCCCAACATAGTTGAGAAAAGGCTAGGCAAATTGATTATTAATATTCAGTTCACTAGTTAGCCATGTTTCTTATTTCCATACAGTGATATTGCCAAATTAATCAAAACAGCGAAATATTTGACAGCTATTTGCGACGTTGCCCACTTTCCGTATAAATGCTCTTAAATCTTCTCCATTTTTAACATAACCATATTTTTAGCGGTGCACAATGAGGCGGCTGAATTGAGAAAAGACCTCATAAACGAAAACCAGATGGAGGTAGAATCAGGGATCGAAGCTTTGGAAGATACCATAGATGGTTTTGGCGATATCCAAGACACTGAACCTCTGTTCTGTAGCGGGCAGCCTTTTGAGACAGACCCTATGCCACCACCTCTCGGCACTTGCGTGAACTTCGGCTCACCCCCGAGCAAGAGCAATATGAATAAAGACCACAAATTGCCCAGCAATACGAACCATTTCTGGAGTTTCTCCATGTACATCCTCACATTCCTCATGTTTACAAGCTTCATCCTGTTTCGAAATTCAAATATTTGGAACGGTTTCGTGCTCGGCCTATGGTTCTTTTATTTTACTAGCAGTTTGAAGAGCTGGGTGTTAGATACATATTTTAGTGAATTTGAGCCGAAAAGCTCGGGCTTGATCCAACTAAAACGAAGTAGCGCTATACCAACTGCGTATACAATACCGTCTGTGAAAGAACATACGCCTATAAAGAAATACGAGGTTAGTAACAGTTCAATCATCTAATTTTATCGATGGGTTGATGTACAATTTAAAAGTTTTTATTATTTTAGGGTTGGATAAACCATTACAGATTTCCGGATTACGATCCGTACACATACCACATCAGCAAGACAACAACAGCATTTATGAAGCTCGAAGGTGAGTCACCTCATTCGGTTTCTCTTATCACTTCAATAGTGCTTTGTAAACAGTAATAAATCATTTTGGGTAAACATTAAGAATGTTTGTACAAAACTCGGAAGTTTATCTTTCACAGATTATCGAATTATTTGCTTATCATAGTAATTATCCCATGTTTTATTTTGTAGGATGCAATCTAAGGATATCGTATACTTCAACTAAGATACCAAAGAGAGCGTTTTGGGATGAGAAATTAGATAAGGTGGCGTTCTACCAACATAGGCTGTACAATTTGACTGGAGCCAAGGTCACATTGATGCCCAATGGATTAGTTAAAAGGAGGTAAGTAACACAACTTCATTTATAAAAAGTTCTGTTTGGCTGTTTTTTCTTGATAAGTGTTGTTCTGGTGACGTAATATTTCTATACGCATTTGTTCGCTGCGTTTTTTTTGTCGCTGGCGACTATCGTCTACAGTGCGCAGCAGTAGCAACTTTTATCTTGCGATCAAAAAATCATAAACACTTTATAGAGATTTCCATATTAAACTGTTATTTAAAGATAATAAATATTCCGCCTTCCAATCGCCTTTTGCTTTATTATCAAAACTTAATACATACTTATACATATTTGACTTCATTTTAATAAATCTCAGATTCGATCAGACCAAAATATTGCCGAAGTAAATATGCTAATATCCACATTAGTTCCTCTTAATAGTTTGCCAACCTCCATTGGCAAAATGTTGAAATGGTAGGTACATAAATTGTGTATACCTATTTAAAATGTTGCTACTGACGTCTGATAGCAGAATTAGGCGAGCCACGGTGGGCTTATTCACAAGAAGCTACTATAGTTGTTGCGTTTTAGCATAGCAATAGCGGTCATTGCCCTTTCTTTAATCTTTAGGAATCTTAAATCTGTAGGAGTTCGACCAAACTACTACTAAACTTTGTTACGGTTCTCATTATTGAAAAATGTTGAGGATCACGATAGATATCGTTACGACGTTAACGGACTTTATTTTCTCTTTTTAACCGACTTCCAAAAAGGAGGAGGTTATATGTTCGTCGCGTATGTTTTATTTTTATTTTCACCTATTTCTCCGTCAATTGTGGACCAATTTTGTTTTTTTTTTTTTTTGTATGAAAGTGTATGCTCCCAAGTTGGTCTCATATAAATTTTATTAACTTAGCTTGGATAGTTTTTGAGTAAGCTTCAATAATACTTATTTTTCTTCCCACTTATTATATGTGGATGATATGATGATAACTTCCTGTCACTGTTATTTACATAGCAGGTAGTGGTATTCGAATTTGTGTAGGGTATGTACCACAACTAAAAAGTGAAAAATAAAAACTTTTTACATAAAAAACAAACGAAGAATTTCGGAAGTCGATCGGTCTATGGTTTTGAATTTTAATATTTTGCCACCGACTTCCGAAATTAAAGTTGTTTTTTAGTTTTTAGTGTTTTTTTTTTCAAATCGTTTTACTCTGTGTTTGTAAAAAGTTTTTTGAATTGAAGAATGCTTGAAAATTTAGGATTGTAGGTGGGTCAACGACCGCTATTGCCGTGCTAAAACGTAACAACTATACTGTTTTATTATTATGACTTTATGAGGCTCTTGCGTCGCACTGCAGGGCAAACGCCTTATCCCTTCGTCTTTCATCATATCATTTTAAGTTATCTTTATTTTTCTGTTTTTGTGTGAATATTGTGTGCCTTAACCTGAGTCGAATAAATTTATTTTATTTCTTTCCATTTTTCTCGGTCTATTGCAATATATGGCTAATCCTGGGCGTACTAAACCAGAACCAAATGTAGGTATTTTCTAGACCTCATTTTGAAAGAAGAAGAAAGAAAAATTGTTTATTCTGCACAAACAAAACGCAATATAAAGACATGAAATACACACTTACAAAAGTAGCCAAAAGCCTCGTGTCTAACCAATAAATAAAAATATAATAAGTAAAACAATGTTTTGAGATAGGCTTCTGCCAATCAGTGAATAACGATAACCGTAATAGAAAAAAGACTTAACAACAGTCACGTTGTATAGCCCTAAATGAACTAGTTCTATTTATTAATTATCGTTTCTAAACGATGTAGAAGTAGTGACGTATTCTAATACAAATTAATTTACGTCTATAAAGGTCACTAACAAAGCGCTGATAAGCTGTTG
Organism: Agrochola macilenta; assembly: GCA_916701695.1. Taxonomy (NCBI): domain Eukaryota; kingdom Metazoa; phylum Arthropoda; class Insecta; order Lepidoptera; family Noctuidae; genus Agrochola; species Agrochola macilenta. The sequence goes on from OU753557.1 coordinate 15,588,788, forward strand.
GCGTAGAAGGGACTCCGTCATGCGCACGAGTGTAATTGACTAACAATTTAGGTTATGAACGCACAGTGTGGCGCTTGCGCTGTGAACATTATATTTATTTAGATCAGAGGTGTGTAGATACACGTTCAAACAAATACTCCAATTTTCATGTGTATGCTCAATTCAATATTTTGATTAAAAAGCGTGTCCATGGAGTTTCTTGCTCGGTCTTCTCAATACGAACCTACTACGCTTTGGAATAGGTAACTAACTTTATCTTTCTGACTGACCGACTCCTTGACAATTCAAAAGTGCCTGTAATTGGTTTAATGCTAGTTCGAGTTTTCGATCTCCAGGTCGGGCAAGGTCTGCTGGGGTTGCGGGTTTGTCCGAAAGAGATATCGCGGCCCCGGCACACAGGCAACGAAAGGAACACGCGTGGGTGTTAGTCAGTAAAAGTCTGACACACCCTCTCGCTCCACCCAGAGCGGGAGAAGTAATTTGATGATTTCCCATCCTCAAAAAAAAAAAAAAAAAGTCGGGTAACGTGTTGTTGGATTCATCCGCATTTCCTTTAGTAATTTCTCATTAGTAGTACGGAGTCTGAATTTGAGCCAAGTTGAGGGAGGAATACCCACGCCCCTTATCACTTGGAATTTATACCTGCATTGAGGATGTACTGAAGAAATCTGCCTATGCAGGTCTATTTCTACATTTTCATCCAAATATTGTAAATTAAATGTCATACGTTTAAGCAACTCCAGTTATGTTTACATATAGAAGCATAACTAATGTTGTTACGTCATCAGTAATGCAGTGTTGGCAAAAAGTTAATCCAATTACAATAAAAAAATAACTATTAAACAGTTAATCGTGATTAACGATTGAAGATTAGTACTTTCAGTCGTTAATCCAGATTACGATTAATTTATCAGTTCTCGTCTCATCAGTACATTTACGAATTAATTATTTTGAATTTATTATTAATTAATTAATAAACAAAAAATTAATATATAACATTTATTTAATAATAATTTTTAATTATATTTTTTATGAATTGACATAACTCCGGATCCTGGGGACCTTTGGAATGATTATATATTTTTTTGTTTTTAGATAATGCATCCATAGGTTCCTCATTAATAATAATTAATTCATATTCATCACTTACTATACAGGATCAGGCTGACTTGTTAATAATAAATCAATCGTTTATCAAATTAACGATTGGCGATAACTTAAATTAATCGATTACGATTACTATTTTACTCTCGACTAAATTGAATCGTGATTAATTTAATCGATTGATTTATGGATTAAAGAAATTAATCGATTGATGCCAACACTGGTAATGTAAATGGTATTGACTTCTCTCTTCTCTCAATGGTATCTTTAGCAATAATATTATGATGTTTACTTAACATCACGCCTTGTTTCCCCGAAGGTTTGGGCAGAGGTGTACCTATAGTACACCGATATTTTGCCAGCTGTGTTTAAATCCCATGTAATAGGGGGTGAGAGGAGGGGGGCAGCATAGATGTGAGTACTAGGTACTATAGAGCTACCATTTACCGGGTAATATATCTTTCATTGATTTAAATGAGCCCTGCCAGCTGTGAGTACGTCATGCTCACTCAGATGTCTCGCTGATGGTGGCGCGTGTGTTGGATCATTTAGCTCCCTTCAAAATGGTTGAGCGGAATGGTGCTGATCCATGGGTCATGTTCATGAACGGGCGTCGTATATTGGGGCTGGTCACTCTTAGCAGCCATGGCTTATTTTTTTCTATATTTTTTCTATGCTTTTAACTTGTACTTTTTTTAACATCGTTCTCACATATAACTATAAATTCAACATTAATGATGTAACTAATATTTTTAAGAGTGTCCATGGAGTTTCTTGCCCGTTCTGCGCCATAGGTACCTACTACGCTTTGGAATGGGCAACTAGCTTCATATTTCTGACTGACCGACTCCTTGACAAGTCCTCCTTCAAAATTGCCTGTAAATGGTTTAATTGAAATTAATGCTTTGAGTGTGAGTTTGGGTATTATGATGTTTAGTATAATTATACTTAACTAGCTTTTGCCCGCGGATTCGTCCGCCTGGATGTCGGAAAATATCCCACGGGAACGTACTACCGGGATTACATACCTAATAGCCGAGGAAATAGTAGATTTTTATACAATTTATAGAAGGGATGAAAGGCACCTATTTAGGCACTATTGGCGCCCTCGCTACGCTCGTGCCTAAATAGGTATTTCGCTACTAGGAAAACACTCTCCGTTTCATTTGGAATATGAGGAACGTAAATAAAAACCTTAAATAAAAATTAGTTTAACAAATCCATAATTGAATCTGATGAACTCATTTTATACAAATATCTGTAAATAATTAGCACTCGAAAAAACAATAAAAAAAAACAAAAAAACAAAAGTCATTTATTCAAACTAGGCTGAGAATCAGCACTTTTCGAACGTCAAAATTACATAAGACAGTCCCCCAAAACGCCCACCCTTCACCACTTCCTAGTGCATTAGCTGGGAAGAAAAAGTGGCGCAACAAACTCCCCAGCAGCACAGCTGTCTGTTCAGTTAGAAGAACAAAAAAAAAAGATTCTATATAATAGTATTCAAAATAATTTACATTACGCAACACAAAACATAATTCAAATTATTAGCCATATGTTAGCTAGCACACGCCAATATACCAAACAAAATCATCGAGAACTATACTCAGGCCGAAATAAAAAAACTAAACGTAAACAGAATTTAATATCTAAATAAAAAAGCGTCCAGGCATAAAGGGCGTGCCCGCTTACATATAGTTGTAACTGGAAGTTATAAATGATAAACTAGGACCATCGATGTAAAATAAATAAAAAAAGAGTCAATTACTAATAATAATAAATAATATGATCAATTGTCGAGGTCACTAGCTAACCACATATTGCAATACAACTCATAAAAAAACAGTGTGATGAGTAGATTTTGTCAACAATAAATTAAAGTTAAATTAAAATAACTTGACTTAAAAGGTCAAATAAAATTAACAATTATATAAACTCATATAACTTGTCAGTACGTAAGTAGTCGTTGATAGAATAGTATGCCTTTGAACAAAGATTGGATTTTACTTTCGTTTTAAACGCATTAAAAGGCAAATCTAGCAAAGAAGAGGGTAGCTTGTTATAAAAGGTTATACCAAGCCCAACAAATGAGTTATGAACCTTATGAAGCCGGTGAAAGGGAGCTCGTAGTTTGTCCTTATTTCTAGTGTTAACATTGTGAAAATCACTGTTTTTAGTGTATAAGTGTATATTTTGCCTAATATATAAGATATTGGCGAAGATGAATTGAGATGCCACAGTGAGGATACCAATATCTTTGAAAAAATCTTTCAGAGAAACTCTGGCACCAAGCTGGTAAATAGATCGAATTACCGCTTTCCCGCCTTTTTAGCCGACTTCTAAAAAGAGGAGGTTATCAATTCGGATGTTAATATATTTTTTTTTAATGTATATTCGGGCATAACTCCGTCATATATAGACGGATTTGCAAAATGATTTTTTGTTTGAAAGGGTATACCTTCGCGGTGGTCCCATTGTCATCAGGTCAGGATCTGATGATGGGATCCTGGTGAAATCGAGGTAACTCTTCAAATATTATAGGCACATTTATAGCGATTTGGGTATTTTTTCAAAGTAACTCGTGCAATTGCTCTTGGAAAGCACCATTTGGTGAAGTGGAACTGATGATGAAGACCTCACATGGCCACCAGAGCTACTCAATGATAAGTATTTCACGGGTTGCGATTCGATTATTTTAATAATTGGTTGCCAAGCAATTTATGCTTCTCATAATGCATTTGGAGAAGTGGAGCTGATGGTGAAGTACCAGAGAACTCCACAACGATTAACGTCCCTGCATCGGGAAAAGCAATATTTAGTAAGAGGTTATGAGCAGTTGACGTTATGCTATTGTAACTTAGATAGATTACAAACTAACCCACTAAAAAGCGAGAAATAAACATATTTTTCACAAAAAACATAACCTACTTCCAAAAAATCACTACAAAGAGAATAATAACTTAAATTTCGGAAGTCGGGGTCAAATAACGAAAATACAAAACCAAAAACACCGACTTCTGAAAATTAAGTTAATTTTCACTTAGTAGTGATTTTTTGGAAATAGATTGTTTTTTTTTTGTTTCTTTTTCTGTGGTATTCTACCAGCCAGTATTTTTTATCATTGATGATGGCAAATATTGTTCAAAGCTCAAATATATGTAAATTAAATAATAATTTAGTGAAAACTAAATTATAAGTACTGTACTTATAAAGTTATGTTACAAAATTGTTGTTCATATTTTTTAATTACAATTTTACGCCGCGATTTAACAAAGTGGCTGTATAAAAAGTTGGGAGATGGCTTGCATAGTTTTAAAAATTTTGACAGCAGGGAAAATCGTTTCCCCGGAACGAAAAGTCCTGTTTTTATCCTTCTGATCTCCTCATCATCCTTTTCATTTCTCGTAGGTTCCAAGTATGAGAAATTAAAAGGTCATTGACTACTACCGTTGCGGCCGCGTAGCCATCAACCATTATTATTTTGAATCTGTGATATCTTTTAAATTATTCATTTAAATGATGTGATGTCAAGGCCAATTTTAATCAAAGTTAAATGCCCAATTTAAATAACATATTTTATTAGATAAGGATTAATATGATACCGGTCAAAATAGCTTCGTTCGGAAATAACAACGAATTTTTTATCAAATTCTGAAAGATAATAATGGTTTGCCTGTGGGTCATCCTTAGAATATAGACATATGTCATCCTGAACATGTTTCTTGAACATTTGAAAATGTACAAATTTCCACAAAACTTTAATGAATTATACACCAAAACCTTCCTCATAAATCACTCCTTCCATTGGTGAAAACCGTTTGAAAATCCGTTCGGTAGTTTTTGAGTTTATCGCGTTCAGACGGACAGACAGACGCGGCGGGGGACTTTGTTTTGTAATATGTAAGGATAAGGATATTAAATACGATATACTTGATCTATCAACTATCTTTTCTAGATAGATAGATAGATGGGTTTGATTATAAAGCGTGTAATCTTGGTATATTTGTTGCCTATCTGCCGGATTATTTATAGACCCAAGGACAATACTGTCTAATGACACAAACAAGTTGTTATCTCATAATCATCAAGAAAACCGGAATATTATAGATACAAAAATCAACAAACCTCACACTAATTCGAGACAATGCGTTATAGAAGTATGCAAATTCTATTTAAAAATCGTAAAATATAAAATGGTAAAAATTATCTGTTTATACAATTAACTGTATATGAACAGTTATGTAAAGAATTGACTATAGCCACATTATATCACAAATTGGTATAATTAAGCCATCCGTTTAATTATAAAGTGGACCAAGCCAACCAATTGTTTCGTTTGGTAACAAAGATTAGGTACTTTATTATTATGTAATACAGTGGTTCAATTTACATACGGATTTCCTCTTTTGTGATAAAAATTAATTAGTATTAATATTGGACAAAAGTTAATGTTGTTATACAGTGTCGTGTAAAAGATAAGATTAAACTAAATTACTCATTTCTATGTTGGGGCAGGATTTTTGGGGTTTTTTGTACCTTTTTCATATTTTTTACGTGTAGTGGTAGCCACACACGTAACGATTTACTTGCTCAAATTTAGGTTTGCGCAAGTCTATCGTGACATGTGTTTGAAGAAATTTGCGCAAAAATCTTCCAACACACGTTACGATATCGATACCCATGACGTCTGCGGAGTTTCGCTAGCTAATTTAATGTAACCCTGTATATCGACCCTATAAAAATCAAGTTCTCTTCGAAATAGCGTTCCAGTGAGCCAAGAGTTCACATCTGGCTTACGATGTATCATCAAATAAATCCCCGAGTGGAACAGACCGTTTAATACTGAGTCACAGAGTGCATATCAAAGATCACCTTTGTAATAGAGATGATGACTGGGTAAAAAAAAAAGAAATTCTATTTAATTCGTCAGTCAAGTAATAAAAAAATATTAGACACGTATTTTTACATTTATCATATTAATAAAAAAATACTTAGATAAAACGCATTAATGTTGGGGAGTGGTGGCTCGCTAAGTCACAACAAAGTATAAAATGTACCAAGGCGTGACGTCATGCCGCATTTTAACTCAATGTAGCCCGTAATCTTTTGATTACGTAAAAAAAGAAAAAATACGTGTCCAATATTTTTTAATAATCTACCTAGCTGATGGACAAATTACGATTTTTGTCCCTATTACGAAGTATCACTATCGTAAAGGACTTGACTTATTTCGCCAAGGAAAAGCAGCGTAACCCTGTCGTGAAGATCGACTAAACCAACGTAACGGCGACTTCGCAAAAAGATGCCCATCCATAGATAATTAACAACCGTCTCTCCACTATTCTAATGCCTACTCTAGGATGCATATCCAGTACGGCTCTCAAATCCTTCCTTATCCTAAGGGCACGTCTTCCTTACCATTACCGCGCCACCCGGTCTACTCCTCGATATGGAATGGCCTTTGTAGTCCCATGAAACATGAGGCTTCATGGGTAGTGCAAATCTTGGGGTTCATTCAAACCACGCTGGGATCGGTGCATTTCATTCATTCATATTACGATGTGTCAGTATCGTAAAAGTATTTAAATTCAATTAATATAGGTACTACCTACATGATAAAATCTAGTTTGTTGATACGCAAACGGGTATAAAAAAGGAATCGAAGCTTGTGAAGAGATCCTTGTAAATAAAAGAGTTCCGGAGATGCTCCGCGGCCGCAAACGCACCAAGCCAATGTTGGATTATTCGGGGTCCCTGTGAACTTAAGTCGAACATTCAAGATCGACGTAAAACCATTAGTAAGTCACTGCAATGTGACTCTTATCTCGGTAAGGTAAGGTAGTCAATCAACCAATCATTCGTATTTATACTTTAGAAGCATGAGATAACAGTTACATTTTCAATGACTTCCTAATGGTGCTAAGTCATTCAAATTTTACTGTGAATGTTGTGCTTTGCAAGCATAATGAGACATTCTTTAAAATCGACCACATTTTGACATAACCTATTTATTAATTACTTTTTTTCTATTATTATAGATCTCACGTTTCACGGGCTCACGTTTTACCAATGATGATACCTAAACGATGATGTGGTCGACGTCACAGACCAAATAAAAAGCCAAGACATGGCGCTGTCAACAGTAGTGAGGTGTAGTTTGATTGTAAATGTGTGCGTTCAGCGTGTATGCACAGAGCGGAGGTGTAGTTTCGACATGTTTCACTGTATTGTTCGCAGTCTTGGTTTTTTTATTTGGTCTGAGGTCGACGAATCTTCCAATGCGAAACGACATTAGTCATCTTAACTTGCAGTAAAGTTGCACTTTACTTCAAAGTAATGGTTGTCATCGTAATTATTACATAACACAACATCACGCCGGTATGCCCCGAGAGGTTAAGCACAGATACACCTGGGTGTACTATACCCACATTTCGACAGTTATGTTTAAGTCCCATGTATTATGGGGCGCCATCCTATTGCCATCAACCGGTCATAAATCCGTAATTATTAAGCAGTCTAATTCTAGTTACCTAAAAATAAACTTTCTCGTTCTGTGGGAAGCATGCCATCATTATAAAGTTTATACAAACTAGATTTCGGAATGCTTATTATGATAAGAATCGTAGTAACCTTGTATTGATTACAACCATCTGATTAAGTCAGTATTATAGCTACCTTCTAAGTGTAGTAACTAAACCAGTATGGAAATTCTGTAATAGGAATGTATCTGTTTCGAACTTACTACCAGCCTTGGTACAACTACGACCAAGGTCTTAACAACAGTCCGTTTATATGACTATAACTTACGACTCGCCCCTACGTCGTAGGGTTTTTTTGATTTGACAAAATATCGAGATTTGTTTATTAAATGTAAGTTTAATATTAATGTATTATACACATAAAAAATCTGTTTTTTTTTCTAAATGATGGTGAAAACTGCATCAAAATCCGTTGCGTAGTTTAGAAGAACATCGCAGTCACACATACAGACACGAGAAGCGACTTTAATTTATAATATGTATAGATACATACTGCATTGAGTATGCATTCCACGTGTTGCATTATTATAATATTACTAGCTGCTCGTCCCGGCTTCGCACGGATAGCACTAAGTACTTATCTACGGCGCATCTACCTATCTACCTACCCTACCCTACCTATCTACCTACCCAACCAACCCTACCTACCTACCCTATCTACCTAACCTACCTACCCTATCTACCTAACCTACCTACCTACCTATCCTACCTACATACCTACCTACTTATTTATATATTTATCTACCTACCTAACCTACCTTCACTAACTATCCTAAGAACCTTGTCCTGAGAATAACGAACACAAAAAAAAACATGTTGGTGCAGCCGTTCACGCGTGATGGCCAAGGGATTCATTTTTATATATATAGATATTTACTACGTACTCATTTTCATGCCCCGATGCCGATAGATATCTTAATAATTCATGAGCGTTTCGAGAGTCAATTATCAATTTATCAACATATAATATAACTTTAAAACGAGTTTGAAAGTAGATTGCAGTCTAGTGGTCGCAAGCCGACAACTGAGCGTTGGGTCTTGGGTTCGATACCCGGATCAGGCATTGTTATTGTGTTGTTGCATTAGGAAATTCTGCATTTCTGGCCGTTCATTGACGTCGCTGGGTAGGAGCAGGACATAGGGTGCTTGCATAAACATACAGGTTTTCTGATCCGGATTTGTCGGTACAGAACCAACCTGTACCGACAAATCGAGACCGGAAAACCTGTACTTATCAGTACCGACGCATAGATAGTCGGTACCGACGAGTTTAAACCTGTTTCTTTCTGTGCGAGCGCATACAGAAAATATGAGACTTGCCCGCATGATCCTGGAGGTATACTCTGAAGTCTGAAATGACACATACGAATGTTCCGGACCGACCGAAACACTGTACCAATCCCTTCCAAGCGATGCGCCCGTAACTACGGCTGAAACTACGGATTTGGCTTAGGGAGTAGGCCCCCTGTATCAGAAATATGCCAGTAACCCTGAGTTAGCTTGCGTGTTCTGTACTGAGCTCACGCAACGCGTCGTACGTCCAGCCAGTAATAGGACTTGCCGATCACGGAGCGCAGTCCCCAATTTGACGCATTATTCATTTATTATATATAAAACAAAACATATTTTAATAAAAACACGTATACTAAAAGATCAATAATTAAATTATCTTTAAAATGGTGAAAATTTCAGGAAAATAAGCTTGATAAATTTTGCGCGATTCTCAGTTTTTATCCGCGTTAGACATAACTTTACAAATTAATTTCACTATGTAAAAATAAATAATGTAAAATATTCATTTATTAAGTTATTAAGAAAATGCCCTAATTTAACATAAGTATTTTTTTCATTATTACTACTCATTTAGACGTGATCTTCAGTATAAAATCATTAAAAGTCGTTTATCGTCGCCTTAATGCAAGCAGAATATAGTAGTATAATTAGATATACATTTGCGAGCAAAAGTATGGAATCACCTACTTGTTACTTGTTCCGAACGATCTTTAATACTAAATAACTGTTGAAAATTTATGAAAATGCTACCATTTTAAAGGCTATACCCTAAACTTGAAATTCATGTCACATGCTAGAGTTTACTGCATAAAAGTAGGTAGGTATTAAATACCTCGGGTTAGTAGGGTTTTTTGGGACAATTTTAAAGGAGTTACGGTTGCGTTGGGTTTAGTTTAGATAGAAAAAACGCGTTTGTACTTATGGGTTTTTACTAAAACCAGACAAAAATACTAAATCTATATGCTATCTTATTTCTTCTTGTAGACAATGGAGCAAGAAATATCCGATATGCATAATACTAAACGTCAACGAAAAGATTCAAGTGCTGGAGAAAGAAACTTCTGCGGAGAAGAAGCCGGTGGAGACTCCTTTTGAAAAGAAGAAGGAACAACAACAACAACAACATGAGATGGAGACCGAGACTAATACCAGTCCCGAGAAGAAGCGGAAGTTTGTGTGGAGAAGACGGGAAAAGAGGTTGGTTCATAAACGTAATAAAGTTCTTTAAAAAAAATCTTTGCGTTTAGTTCTAAAAACTTAGTCAATATTATTGTTTTTTATAAAAACCCTTTTTTTTTCTTCATTGGATCTTCTTTCTCGCGTAATACGTCTTATTTTTTTTTTTTTTTTTTTCTTTAAGTTTTTTCTATTTTATTACTGTTTGTTACAGCAATTCGCATTCGGACGGGGAAACAGGAAAAGAAGGTCTTAGGCATAGACTCGTTAGGAAAATGCACCGAGGTGAGTGCGTATTTAAATATTTTCACACAATTACGTCACTTGTTTGCATTATCTTGTGCAATCGAAGTACCTAATATTTGAACTGTGAGTCATATTCATACAAACGATGGTGTCTATTACACCGTGAATAGTAGCATTGATAGGGGAATACTACATACATAACTACATAAATTCACGCCTTTTTCCCACGATTTATACATTTGAAATAAGATAACACATTTAAATAAACCTTTTTTACCGTCCAGTCAACCGAATTTTACTTCTATTACGTTGGTGGCATGACAAATGGCAGCTGCAGTAGACAGTTGGTATTGTAACCACTTTTTTTGCTTTTAAGTCATCCTTATGCCTAGGGTATAGAACTCAAAATCGGTTGAACGGACTGTAAAAAAGGTTTATTAAAATGTTTGATCTTATTTTAAATGGAGTATTGGTATGTAAAAACTAAAAAACGCCACCTGCTACGATCCTTACATACGCGTTTTGCTTCCACGCTCAAACATCTGGGTATAAACGTACATCTATACAGGTGAAAGCAAGCCATAATACAATGAAGCACAATATAAATATCAACATTTGGCGAGAAACACGATGAGGCATAATATAATTTTTATGGTTATCATGTCTATAAACGTTCAGTGTGCCGGAACGAGTAAAGCCTCTCGCAGACAGGTGAGACGTGACTCTGGTGGAATAATTTCTATGAAAACTTCTACCGGGGTGTCGCGATGCGGTGACCCGTCGCACCTGTCTGCGGGGAATCTTTAAACATAATTGTAATTTGTATATTTTTATGTTCATGCTTGCAAACCAGCTGATGGTAAGTGTTCTCTGTCACCTACAAACATGTGTCGTACTAGAAGAATCGTGTTGCCAAGCCAGAGACGAAGGTGAAATGCCTCATGTCTGTAATAACACCGACAAATTTTTTTTTTGTCCGTCTTTGAGATTATAAAAAAGTGTTGGACACGTATTTTTTCTTTTTTTACGTAATCTAAAGATTACGGCGATACATTGAGGTAAAATGTGCCATGACGTCACGAGTATGTAGACTTTATACATACCAGTGACGTAGCGACCCCTACTTCCCAACTTAAAATGCGTTGTATCGAAGTATTTTCTTATTAATATGATAAAGAAAAAAATACGTGTCTAATAAATTAGAATTATTTTTTTTTTACCCAGGCATCATCCCTAGTGGTCGCAATAGGTTTCATTTTGACAGTTCACCCACGTCCATTGCGTTATTTACGTTGTTGAGCAGACGAATTTTTCAAACCTATGAAGCAATGGTGTAGCAATATCCTTCGAAACTCTCGAATTCACAGTGTGTTACGCAATTAGAATGCTGGTATAGCACAATATTGTAAAAATAATAAGGAAAATGTAAACTTAAAATAATGCAGATTTTTTTCCGCTTATACTGCTTTTCCGCATTTTTGAGGAGCTCGTGGCTAAGTAACAACAGCCGCACTGGTCGATCCATCAGGTTAAGCTACGCTTGCCGGGGTTGGTCAGTGGATGGGTGACCATCTTTACATACCGAGAATCCTCCGTGCCTCGGAAAGCACGTTAAGCCGTTGGTCCCGGCTGTCATTCGTGGATCTTTGACAGTCGTTACGAGTCGTCAGAAGCCCGAAAGTCTGACACCAGTCTTACCATGGGGTATCGTATTACCCAGTTACTGGGTTGTGGAGGTCAGATAGGCAGTCGCTCCATGTAAAATACTGGTATTCAGGTGCATCCGGTTAGACTGGAAGCCGATCCCAACATAGTTGGGAAAAGGCTAGGCAGATTGACTGCTTTTCCGCATTTCGTGTGGGTTTTCGTTTTCGCATTTTATGTAGATTATAATTTACATAAAATGGGAAAACGAAAACCCAAAAAAACATATTCTCCAATACGGAATGTATGGGAGAACATGTTTTTCAAACTGCAAATTTAAGTTGGTCGATTATTGCTCGTTAACCTGTGAAGCCTACTTAGCTGTGATAGTTTTCCCTTTAACTTCGTTATATATGTATATACTACTGCTGTGAAATTTTAATGAATCCAAGTACAACCATTTACTTTAAAGCTTAATATTTCGTAAACGGATCCCTAAATTGAAAAATGGCTTTCACACATCCACAATATTATTATATTGAACGACCTTTCCAACGACACCTCACACCATAGGATAGAAGAGAAAAGAAAATCCCACTTTACGTGTAGAGAAAGTACCCTAAAAAAATGTTGTTTTCTTGTTTTTATTTTGCCACTTTGTCGGCGTGATTAATATGTATACCCATGCCAAATTACAGATTTCTAGTACTAACAGTCTCTGAGCTAAGCCGCGGACAGACAGACAGACAGACGGACATGGTGAAACTATAAGGGTTCCTTGTTTACTGCGGAACGCATTTTTTATATCTAAACGCAACGTAACCGTAACGCCTTAGTTAAATACAAAAAAAATGTTTTTAAAATGGTCCCAAAAAAAGCCGGCTTAACCTAACCTAACCCTAGGTATTTAATACCTACCTACTTTTATGCGGTAAACTTTATTTATTCTAATTATACTACTATATTCTGCTTGCATTAAGGCGACGATAAACGACTTTTCTTACTTTTTCCTTGTTTACTACGGAAACGGAACCCTAAAAAGCATTGTATCGAATAATTTTGCGTCAATTTAGTTAAATGGTCATTCTAAAAGTAACAATGTTAATAGACTATCCTTGTTGACCGTAAAATCTCCTTCAATAAAATCTTTATCTCCCTTCAGACAAGAAGACAGACAGCGTCTCCACAGCAACAGAGTCAGTGGAGACTCAAAGTGCAGTGCGGCCTGAGAGGGCGCAGTTACTTGACGAATCCTTCCATGAACACGACATCGATCTGGCCTCCACGTCTGTCACCAGCACTAAAGAGGATAACGACGACGACTTCGATGATAACGAACTGTCCAAGATTAAGGACCTTTTAGAGGAAACGGTAAGGTTATATATTTTGTAGTATCGGTACTGAGGTATTTTATTTGATTGAAGAATGTCAACCTTTTGTTTTTTTGAGTGTGGGAAATTATCAAATAACTTCTCCCGCTCTGGGTGGAGTGCGTGTCAGACTTTAACTGACTAAAACCCACCCGTGTTCCTTCCGTTGCCTGAGTGCCGGGGCCGCGATATCCCTTTCAGACAAACTCGCAACCCTGGCAGGAAGAATGTCAATTTCAGTATTGCATTGTTGAAGCACAGATTGATAAACTGCAAAATTAATGTAAATCAAATCAATAGTCTGGATCTTTGATTGGTTTAGTAAAATAAGTACCCATTAATATATGAAACATTCTAAGAACTTCGCATATTAGCATAAAAACTTGCTTCTATGCCTGTGGTTTTTACAAAAACTCGTTGCAAAAAACACAGTTCAATGTAATTCCTCATATATTTTCCTTTGCCGCGCCAAATTCGCGTAACCTTGACTCCTATCAGAACGGAAACACTTTTATATAACGAACTCGATAATAATAAACAATAGGTAAAGCTAATCGGGAGATTATTGGTATTTTCAAGCACAATGTTATCGTAGGGTTCGGGGAATTTTGGAGTTCATAATCGTCACTTACCAAGGCATTTTTGCAGGAAGTTCCCAAGTTAATTCCGTGGATAGTTTTCCTCTGCCAGACACGTGAATGGCGGAGAACCGTGTGTGTACAACGCACGTTTGTCCGCTATTCACGCCAACTTGGGTGCGCCTAGGCCCATCTGAGGACTATGCTAGTGTCTGTCCCTCTTATAGTTTATTATTTTTAGCCCGTGGCTGCGCACGCGTGGAGGACGGGTATTATCCCACGGGAACGTACTACCTGAATTAAAATTATCTTGTGTCCAGGTCGACCTGTGTTCCAAATTTATCCAAATCCGTTCAGCCGTTAAGGTGTGAATAGGTAATAGGTAGGCTGATAGAGTGTCTTCTTTTAGAGAGGATGTAATTATGAAAAACCGCTAAACGTCTTTAAGCTGTTTTACGTAACGGAGCTGTTTTGTAAAACAGCTAGCAGTTGTGTAAAACAGCTAATTAAGCAATCCATCTGCGACATATACAGGAATATTGGTTATATATCAGCACTTCGTTAAGAGGATGTAGGAGAGGTCATTTGCAATCAAAAAACCCCTTATGACCCCTATGCCAATGTCAACCATTTTCGGGTAATTTGACATTTTATATCGAAAATTGACATTTGGTTGTAAATGACCTCATCTACATCTCCTTAATGGATTGCCGACATATACTCATCTTAGCGTTTCTCCATTGCCCCGTTCTGACACGTGATCAATACCGTTTTGATGTAGAAATTCATACTACATAAGGGATAATCACAAGATCGTCTTATTCGCAGATGACACTTCCTTCATTTTTAAAATCAAACGTCAGTTAGTCAACTTTGAACAAGTCAACGATGCACTCTCTAAAGTTGTGCATTGGTTTAATGTAAATAATCTTCTCCTGAACGAAAAAAAGACTAAACTCATTAAATTTTCAACGCCAAATGTCAGGCAGCTAACTACCAATGTTCAAGTTAATGGAATAGAGTTGGACCCTGTTGAGTCAACAGTTTTTTCTTGGAATAACTATTGACGGTAAATTACAATGGGGCCCACACATAGAAAAATTGTCAGGAAGGCTTAGTTCGGCCGCCTATGCTGTTAAAAAAATTAGACAGATAACTGACGTAGATACAGCCAGAATTGTTTATTTTAGTTACTTTCATAGTCTTATGTCATATGGAATTCTTCTTTGGGGAACCGGTGCGGACATTAATACTATCTTTGTTCTACAGAAAAGGGCTGTTCGAGCCATTTACAACCTAAGTCCAAGAGATTCCCTTCGAGAGAAATTCAGAGAAATAAATATTCTGACTGTAGCCTCACAATATATTTTTGAAAACCAATATATACCAATATATTTTTGTATATACACAAAAATATATCAAATTTTAAGAAAATGTCCGATATTCATAGTTTAAATACCAGGAATAAACACAACCTTGCTGTACATCGCACACGTCTCCACAGAGTAAGCAACTCGTTCACGGGTCAATGTATACGCTTTTACAACAAACTTCCCATTGACATTCGAAACTTACCCATTAAACGATTTAAAAGCTGTATTAAAACCAAACTTTGTAAAAAAGGGTACTATAAAATTTCAGATTATTTAGAAGATAAAAAAGCTTGGGATTGAGCTGCTCGCTCTGCTAAGCCTTGTAAAAACCATAAAACTTGACATTTTAATTATTCATCACAATACACCAGTTTTATATACACATTGACATTGTTGAAAATTATATTCAAAATGACACGATTACTTTGTAAAGTATTATATTATTTTAATTATTGTGAATGTGAGGACTATGTGGATATATTTTTTTTTCCTTTTCATTTATTTTTTCTTTCTCAGTTTTAATGATGGTCTGGCAGTTTGAGTAGTTGATGCGGCCTACCCAAATATCCTTTCCTTGGTATTGTTCGTCGAGTTGAGCTCCTTAAGTTCTGAGTTGAGCTCCACGATTACTGACAAATGCTTGCACTGACTGGACAGGTCCACTCAAATCTGTGTGGTTCTTTCCTCAAAAGACCATTTCAGACACTAATCTACATGGTCCTCACATGACTTGACCAAGATTATGTCTGGACTTTAAAAGAGACTGTGACCTCTGAGTTTGTTTCGGCCTTTCTTCTCAGAGTAGTCAGATAGGAAACACCGACCTCACCTAGCTTATTTTTAATATTTTTTTATATGACGTGTAAAAGTGATTCCGATATCCTATTTACAGAATAAACAATTTCATTTGATTTCATTTCATAGTTAGTATATCCAGTAATCCGGTATTTGATCGGAGTTACAGAGGCATTGAAAAGTAATAAACAGTATACATTGCCCCATAGAAGCATTC
The DNA here is from genome assembly GCA_916701695.1 of Agrochola macilenta. NCBI lineage: Eukaryota > Metazoa > Arthropoda > Insecta > Lepidoptera > Noctuidae > Agrochola > Agrochola macilenta. The sequence goes on from OU753557.1 coordinate 15,605,126, forward strand.
CTTCAGTAAATTTTTGTTTCTATTTAATTTCAACTCACAAGCAATTTCACACTTCTCCATACACCATCAAATACTGAACTGGTTTGTGTCTTAGGAAAGGGAGATAGCTGCGGACGGCACGAGCGAAGGCGAGTGGAGCGTGCACGTGAAGCTTTCCAAAGACAAGCACTCGCATCTGTACTTGTTCGCACGAACTGGCAGGGACAAGCACGAATGGTAAGACATGTTCATTATAATACGAAACTCGTGAATGTGATACCGATAAGTATGGCATACCCTGAAAAGCTAGCACTCAGTAACTCACAGTCTAACTGACCCTAATGATATATTCAATAGGGATGATGACAATTTTTTTTTTTAAGTCCGTCTTTGATGTTATAAAAAAAGATTGAAGACGTATTTTTTCTTTTTTTACGAATTCTAAAGATTACGGCGATACATTGAGGTAAAATGTGCCATGACGTCACGAGTATATAGATTTTATACATACTAGTGACGTATCAACCCCCACTCCCCAACTTAAAATGCGTTTTATCTAAGTAATTTTTTATTAATATGATAAAGCAAAAATATGTGTCTAATATTTTTTATTATCTGACTGACGGACTAATTAGAATTTCATTTTTTTTACCCAGGCATCATCCCTATTGACACAAACCGCCATGTTATGTGCCTCGTTGGTCTAGTGATGGCAAGCACTGCTGCTGAACATGAGGTTCTGGGTTCGATTCCCGGGTCGGGCAAAGTGTTATCGGGTTTTTCCATCTGGAATTTGTCAGTAGCAACCCAGAGTCTGGATTTGTGCCCGGTTGATGGCAAAGTACTTTTGAGACTTTTTGATAACATAACATCACGCCTGTGTTCCCCGAAGGGTTGGGCAGAGGTGTACCTATACCTAGTACACCCACATTTCGCTAGCCATGTTTAAGTCCCATGTAATAGGGGGGAGCCTATTGTCATCAACCAGACATAAATCCAGACTCCGGGCTGCTACTGAGAAATTCCAGATAGAAAAACCCAATAAAACATTGCCCGACCCGGGAATCGAACCCAGGACCTCATACACAGCAGTAGCGCTTGCGACCACTTGACCAACGAGGCAGTCAATACTTGAATACTTATGCAATCGAAATAAGGTATATATTTCAATGCTCGATGCTCCAGAGAAAACTGCCATGCGATGCTCCAAGGTTGATCACCGAGCATTGAAATATATACCTTATTTCCATGGGATAAATATTAAATTCGATTGATATATTTAAAATCCTCTGCCGTCCCATCTGCCAGTTTGCGCAGGCTATTATCAAACAAAATACCTACATTTTATTCCTGTACAAAATTCCTTAATGATCAATTTCCGTTTTCTATGGAGAATGCCCCTTTGTCTTCAAGTAGGGCAGTGAGGCTGATACTCCATTGAGACGGAGCGGGGGAACATTACCCAATAAACAATAGTTCTCCGCTCAACATTCATACGTGAACTAAACTTGTAGATATCATCATTATTATTGTTGTTTCTTACCATGTTGTGCGATTGGGTCATAATCAGTTCGAAATCTATAATATAAACCTAATGATAATATACTGTTAATGTTACCTTTTGTTGTGAATAGACAGGGTTATTTTTTATATATCGGCAATCCATTAAGGGGATGTAGGACAGGTCATTTACAACCAAATGACTCCTTTTAATTGCAAATGACAAAAAAATCGAGTCATACGTCATTTTATACTTTTATTTCATTCATTTTAAAATATAAAATAACTCTCAAATGGTACATTGGCTTAGGGGTCATGAGGGGTAATTTGGTTGCAAATAACCTCCCCTACATCCCCTTAACGGATTGCCAACATATAACCAATAACTATGTAAAAATAAAGAATAAATAAGGAACTTCTTATGAATGTTGAACGGAGAAGAACCGTTAAAATAAAGGAACTCAATTGCTTAATTTTCCACCGCTCCTCAATAAAGTCTCACTCTTAGCGGGTATTACACACATACTCGCACATGATAATTTTGTTTACTTATTTGTGCACAACTTATTAACTTAAGTATACTGTTGGCATTACAATATACAGTTGACAGGGACATCGACGCGAAAACTGATACCGTGGATTCAGTACAGTACATGATTCTGAACCCCGCTGGGTTGAAATTTTTCGCCTGTTATAAAAAAAAAACTTTTATCTTTTTTTTATAGAAAAGTGCTATACCTACGCGGTCAAAATGTATGGAACAGCTGTTAAAAAAAAAAAAAAACGCAGGGGGTTCAGAACCGGGGTTGCGAGTTGTCCGAAAGGGATATCGTGGCCCCGGCACACAGGCAATGGTAGGAACACGGGTGGGTTTTAGTCAGTAAAAGTCTGACACGCCCTCCTCAAAATATTAAAAAAAGGGGGGGTTCAGAATCATGTACTGAATCCATGGTAACAGTTTTCGCGTCGATGTCCCTGCCAACCCTGTACAAGGCAAGGCCACTAGTAACTCTCACAATACCCCCCGAAATAGTTGATACTGTATTACAGTGAGGGTATATTGTTAGAATACTTAAGAGAAATCTTGTGTATTTACCTATTCACCTGTTTCGTCGTAAGTTTGAAGCTTTTTCCTGTTTTGGCAGGATTTCTAAATCGTTCCAAGTTTTCCTTATTATTTCACAAAACTTATCAGTATCAAGTACTGATTAGACTAGCGATAAGTACCCCTTATCACTTAATCGGCGAACTGTAGTTGCACAAGAAATATACGTCATTAATGCTATTTACAATTATTATAATTTGATATAATTAATTCGATTACGTGTTCATACATAGTTGATTCATCATTTAATTATTTGTTGCACCACTTTACCCTGTTTTGTACTGATTTTGTGCTCGACTACGGAATGCGAAAAGTAATGGTTAATAGACTTTGGATTTGTTGATTAAGAATATGATTTTATGACGTCACATGAACTTTCATTATTATGCGAATGTTAGGCATAACAAAGTATTTCAACTTTTCTGTTCTTATTTCTGTAGTTGGGTTTATTTGTCAGTCCTACATTCTTTAAGTAATAATGAGTTCTGTCATGAAATAGTATATCATTGTCGTGGCCTGCAAGAGAGGCATTGCATGTTCATTTGTTTTGGGGTAAAGATTTGATTTAAATTTCGATTTGTCTTAAAAGACAAATCGAAATTTAAATCAAATCTTTGATAAGTTACCTCCTTGCTTGCCATGTGTAAAGGTTCGTTCCATTTTTTAATTACACGACAGATGAGATTTCATAGTAATTTATTCGGCCGCTGAATACGACAGATATGAATTTTCATAGTAACATTGCCGGGCGCTTACTCGCATGTATTTGACCAGTACATTTTAGATTTATCTCGAAGAAGTTTGTCAAAGTAATGATCGAATTTCCATAATCTATACCAGTTGAAAGGTACCTTACCACCAAGGTGTACCAAAAAACCTACACTATTATAGAGTGTACTACAAAACTCCGATCGATTACAATACATTCCTTTCGACACAATTAGTTCCCATAAATAACTTGTATTTTATGAAGCCAGGGAAATTAATTGTTAAGTAAATTGACTACCAATTTAAATTGTACGTATATTCAAGTCACAACTGTCATTCTTTGACAGATGTATGAAGTGGCTATTTGCTTAATAACAAATTTCCGTGACTGTATAAAAATGAATATTTTAAACTAGTTTTTTTTTTTCTCCTTAGGTATCGTCGCCTAGTAATAGCGGTATCAGAAGCCAATGCAGCTTCAGCGGAGAATTCAGCGGCGGAAGACAAGACGGGCAGCGACTCCACAGCGGAGAACAAGGACAACATTGAAATGGCTGTTTATAAGGTCACTGATAAAGAAACTGTCGCATTCAATAAGACATCTGTGAGTATAAAAACTAGACACCAACCCAAAACGAAATCCGGCCTGATTTTGAATAAAATACACTGCAAACTGAAATTACACGAACAAAACGGAAAACGGTAACGGAAACTGAGAACGGTAAGATTAGTTGTCAGACTTTCGGGCTTCTGACGACCCGTAACGACTTTCAAAGATGCATGAACGATAGCCGGGACCAACGGCTTGACGTGCTTTCCGAGGAGCATAAGTATGTAGGGGTCTTGGTATGTAAAGATCGTCCCATCCACGGACCAACTGCGGCAAGCGTAACTTAACCTGATTGATCGACCCACAAGCCCTCTTTTTTTCAAAAGGTAATATTTGGTCGATAGTTTAGTTCATTCTGTGTAAGGGGATTTCTATAAAATACAAAAAAAACATAACTTCATGCCAAATAACAAATAAATAATATAAAAAGCTTAAATTCATTCAATTACAGACAACGCACAGTCTCAACCGCTGAGTCTAGAAGCATGAAATTATGCACAAGAGATCCTTCCTTATGCAGGGTCAAATAAAACTAACTAGCTAAACCGCAGACGTGATGTGTATCGATACCTATCTAAACCTGATAAAACAAAATATAAATATTTTTTTGTGAGGTCGTCGACCTCAGTTGAAATATCTGTTTATAAAATCTGTTCTTTTTTGTATAAACTTCACAGACGTGATGGGTATCAATATCTGAACACGATAAAAAAAAAGAAAACAGATCCTCAACCATACTTCAAGTAACAAAACTACCAGGGGTCATTGACCCCTGAAATAAAAACACCTTTTTTCTTTTTTATTCTATCTTGTTTAGATATCGCGTTATATACCCATCACGTCTGCAGGGTTTCGCTAGCTAATTTTATTTGTCCCTGTATAGCAAAAGTGAGCACTAAGGAAAGATTTTTGAAAATTCACCTCCTCAAAGGGTTAAATAGGGGAAGTGTGTATGGAAGTTCGTAGTTTTTTACGATGGGATGTCCCATCGGGCACAAGACTAGTTAATAAAAGTCTACTTTTTTTATAATATAATATAAGGTCCCATTATAATAGATGGACAAACTTTTAGAAATAAGGACAACTGTAATAAAAAAAAATAAGAAAAACGCATTAGATACTTACAAGAAAAATTAATCAGCTAACGAAAATACACTAAGAGTGTTGGTTACCCAATGCCATTTATTATTTTAGGTCAAAATAAAATCACTTTAATGTTTCTTTTTGGCTTGGATATCTTTGGTTAGACGTACTGAACTCTGTGTTAAAATTTGTCCATCTATTTTAATGGGACCTTATATGAACAAACTGTTTTTTCCTTTCAGAACAAAGCATTCGACTCATCTGAAGGCGGTGTCTCGATTTCATCGATGCCGCAGCCTATACCGCAAGACATGGACCACGAAAAGACTTTCTGGCCATACCTCCTCAAAATTATACAGGTGATTATTGTACTTTATTTTTGTGACGTAAGGTTTAATTTGGTTTGACACGGCTAGGTTAGGCGCTGCAGGTATCAGAGTATTATTTGTTGTGTAAATTTCCTTGAATTATGCTGAACAATTAATCAGCAGCTTCGTCAATGGAAATATTTAGCATTGTAAATCCTCACTTCTTAAAACAGATTTAATGAAACATAAAAAATTGAGTACGTGCAAGGGACTCGTAAAATGTGGGGTATCGTTGGATAGGCCGTTCAAAAATATTGCGGGTCTGTGAAAACCATTTTTCCATTCAAAGCGGTTCCCATAAAATTTTAAAAATAACTATATCTCGAAAACTAGCAAGAATCGCGGAACATACATGGGGTATTTTCGCACACACCTGGGCATGAGGCATCAATTGTTTTTTTATGTCGTCTCTTTTTGGACCAACCTGTATAACGAAGTTAAAAGGAAAACTGTCACATACAAGTAAACGAGTAATATTCCACTAACTTACCTTAGCAGTTGGAATGTATAGGAGAACATGTTTTTCAACTACGAAGTTAAATTTTGTCTTGGTATAAATTCTACGGAACCCTTCATTGTGCGTGCTCCGAAACGCACGTGGCCGTTTTTTTTGTACTGGACCATCCCAGGTATGATGCAGGTTAACCTTCTGGTTACGGAGATATTGAAAGTCAAAGTTCCGACTACTTCTTACAATTTTTTACGAAATAATATTTGCGTTCGCTGCCGTAAATAGCAATTTTTCACACCTAAAATAAAAGTCGTTTCCCAGTACTATTTCGTTTGATGAACAAAATGCATCGGTAACGGCTATTCGATGGGTCTTTCTACGCCCTGTTTTTTCGATATTTCGGGCTCCCTTTAGCACCCGCACAAGCTCCGCCCTCTGAACGAGGCTACGAGGCCAAACTCTTTCACATTAGGCTAATTTTAATGCGACGTGAAACAGAGTCACGATATGACGTTAAACACAACTTCGGAAAAGGCGGTGTTGTGTCAAATAGAGCCGACGCTGCGCGACCGAGCGAAGAAAAAAAAGAAGAGGAAAGAGAAAGAAGTTCGTTTATTTTTTATTATTTTATTTAGTTTGTACGAGTATTTACTTATTACGTCATTGGTGCTGATTCTGTTGTGCATGAGGTATACTTAATGTAGACTATTTTCATCTTTTTCTCTTTAATAAAACAAGAAAGGTACGGACATAAATAAGAGCTGCCGATTTAAGTTGTGCTAAAACTTCAAAAAGCCAAAGTCAAATCATTTATTTCAAGTAAGCTTTAGTAGGTTCCGTTGTTCGTTTCTAGTAGGTTGTAGTAGTAAGTTAGGTTACTCTGTAGTTACTCTTTTAAAATGTTTTAAATACACTAATTATTATTATTTAAAAAATGTCTTTGACATATCTTGGGACGCCAGGGTCCCTGACCTTTGGGAGGCCATGTATGTATGTATTTAAGCCCACTTGCATAACAAAATACTAAATGTATTCAGCGCTAAACGAATTAAAACATCATTCTAATTCTGTCAATCGTTTGAAGATTACAGAGACAGACACATTTAGCATTAAATGCATTTAGTGATTTGTGGTGCAAGTTGGGCTTAGTGTTTTTTATTTATTTTATTTATAAGCGAATACATATAAACCCTTTTATTGTGAATCTTGGTGGTTTCGTTTGTTCTCAAAAGCTGGGTGGAAATATTTTTTAAACTCGTATGGATGCTATAGTATTACCGGTTAACGAACGACCTTCTTTAATAAATATTAAAGCAGGGCGCCAGATTTCTTGAGTCACACTACTGTATGGATTCTCTGTGGTCTGAAATCAAGGTTTAAATAAGTATTGGTTCGTTACATATTTTATTATCAAAACTGATTCCAATGAACTCCTACAAGTCGTTACATAATGTTTGTTACAAAGATATTTATGATAAATAATCATTTATTTTAATTTTACCTTCACTGCAGAATAAAAATTCACCGTCGGATTGTAATTGTCGATTGCTTCCGTCTGAAGTGACGTGGGTGAACACAATGCTAGCGCGAATCATGTTCGACCTGATGAGGAACCCTGTCATGATCACCCGTCTGCAGGCCAGGATACAGAGAAAACTCAACACGCTCAAGGTAAAGTGACTCTTATTGTGATTGCATTGGGATTATTTGTATTAATTTACTAGCTGTGCCCTGCGGTTTCACCCGCATAAGTCTCGATCCCGTAGGGATATCGGGATAAAAAGTATCCTATGTCCTGGTCTGGCCATGTGCCAATTGAACCAAACGTGAAAGCGTGACAAACAAAAAAACTCACTTTCGCATTTATAATATTAATTAGGATTAGTTAGAATTACTGATTACTCAAAAAAAAAAAACAAAATTCAAAAGTCATTTAATCAAACTAGGTTGAGAATCAGCACTTTTCGAACGTCAAAACTTCCTAGTGCGTTAGCTGGGAAGAAGAAGTGGCGCAACAAGCTCCCCAGCAGCACAGCTGTCTGTTCAGTTAGAAGAAAGTATACATCTCTCCCCTCACCATCGGGGAATCCGATGGACACAGGTGTGATGTTATGTTTAAAGTATTCCCCCTCCCCCAGCTGCCATCCTTCATGTCCCCTCTCATCGTGACGGAGCTGTCCCTGGCGGGCGCGTGCCCCATGGTGGAGCGGGTGCAGGTGCCCACGTGGGACGCGCGCGGCGTGTGGCTCGACGCCGACATACGCTACGACGGAGGCGCCTACATCGCTATACTGACGCAAATCAACCTCATGAAGCTTAAGGAGAAGAGTTAGTATTATTTTTACATCTAATTTCGACTGGTGAAACTTCACAGACGCTATGACAGAAAGAACAATTTTTGATTGACAGATAAATAAAAAAGATATCTAATGCAATATTTTGGTGATAACATAAATAGTTACTGTTTGCTATTTGCTGTTTTCTATTGACGTTACCTACTCATAATTGTATTGTTTGATATTGCACGACTGTACATTATCTCTTTAGTTACTAATTAATTTAGAAAATAATCAAGCAGCCCAACTGAACCAATAAAATATTGTTTCTCCCACTCTGGAATTTCTCAGTCAGTAGCAGCCCGGAGTCTGGATTTGTGCCTGGTTGGTGGCAATAGGCTCGCCCTCATTACATTCGATTCGATCGATTTAAACATAACTGGCGAAATGTGGGTGTTCTATAGGTACACCTCTGCTCAATCCTTTGGCGAAACAAGGCGTGATGTTGTGTATTGTTACTCTCTCTTTACTACTGATCAATTATTCACCTCATAATAGGGATGATAACTAAACATTTTTTTAGTCCGTCTAAAAAATATTGGACACGTATTTTTTCTTTTTGTACGTAATCTAAAGATTACGGAGATACATTGAGGTAAAATGTGCCATGACGTCACGAGTATGTAGATTTTATACATACTAGTGACGTAGCGACCTCCACTCCCCAACTTAAAATGCGTTTTATCTAAGTAATTTTTTATTAATATGATAAAGCACATATACGTGTCTAGTATTTTTTTATTAACTGACTGACGGACTAATTAGATTTTTTTTTTTTTACCCAGGCATCACCCCTATTTTGTTTGACGAAAGAAAAAATTAATATACAATTTTTTTTTTTAAGACATGACTCTTGAGGAACATTTGCTGGAAACCAGCGTTGGGCTGAGCAGCGGTATAAACAGCGGGTTGTCTGCAGCCGAGGACGCTGATCATGCGCGGCGGGTAAGATTAACTTTTCAATAACATTCTACCACAATAGCTATACAAGAATCATTTGGCACGTGGCCCAAATCGGAACTAAAGCCGCCATCTTGTTTTTTCAATACAATTTCATTCATAAAACCAATGTTTTCGATTCCCGCCTAGGAAAATTAATTATATTTAATCGTTTGATGCAGTTTTAGTTTTTATCAAAATTGGCCCTTTTTTTTTTTTGGTGGGAAATCATCAAATGACTCCTCCCGCTCTGGGCGGAGCGAGAGGGAGTGTCAGACTTTTACTGACTAAAACCCACCCGTGTTCCTTCCGTTGCCTGTGTGCCGGGGCCGCGATGTCCCTTTCGGACAAACTCGCAACCCTGGCAGGCATTGGCCCTTATGGACCCCGTCAGTTGGTGCTGACATCTCTTTGAGGCGCGTGTGGAACACAACGCGCCGTCGACCCGGGCCTGGTCCTAATCGGACGGCGAGCTACCCATTGCCCACCGTCCGCAAGCCCGCGCCTACGGTTGCCGGAAGTCGGCTCGCGACTCCCGACGCCCGGGGCGTCTCCTGCGGCGACTAGGGGCGCGAGGGCGCGCATCTTGCATTTCCCTCACGCGCTCCGCCTCCTCCTTCGCGAGCATTACTGCTTCGCAGAAGGAAGTGACGGCTTCCCATGCACTCTCGCTCCGGACCATGGCCTGAACCAGGGCCGGACGCGAGAGATCGCCGCTGCCGATCGCCTCCGTGAGGACACGGCGGTGCCCCGCCCAAGCCGGGCAGACCTCCACCGTATGCTCCACCGTGTCTTCCGGGTCCATACAATGGTAACACCCGGGCGTTTCCTCCCGCTTTATCCTGAACAGAAACCTCCCGAAACAACCGTGTCCGGTGAGGACCTGCGTCAGGCGGAAGGTGAGGACGCCGTGGCGCCTCTCTAGCCACTCCTCGAAGAGGGGGACTTATCGCCGCAATTGTGGCGTGCCCAATCAAAATTGGCCCTGAGACTCCTTTTGAGTATTTTTGTCTGTGTGTGATGCTAGGCACACCCACGCCGCGTCGGCACACGTAAATGTAGACGCATGTATAGTTATGGTTGTCTGTGGTTAGTTACGCGGCATGCCTATATTAACCTAGAACACACCGCGCAACAGATGTGTGTGTACATCAGTAGAGTCATTTTAGTCGAGTAAGCCGCGAGATCAACTTACTCGAGACGTCATTTTGGTTCAATGGGATCGTCGACCGCAATCAGGTGGAGTCAGGGGGGCGCCTGTGCCAGGGCGCTATCTGTTTGACGTTGACATTTGGCCAATCAGATGCGTCGACACGCTCGAACATTCCTTTCGCGAGGCACCGAACGAACTCGTCCAGGCTCTCGATCCCGAGTCTGAATGACATCGTTCCTCACGTAGCGAAGGGCGTCAACTATGGTCCGCAGCACCAGACTTTGTTGCGCACGGAGGAGCTTGCGGTTGGTCTCGCTCGTAAGGGCGAACCATGCCGGAGCGGCGTACGTCAAGATTGGGCACACATACAGCTTGTACACATTCAACTTGACACGCCGGAATTCGGGTCGATACTCGTAGGCAGACACACCCTCGTATATAAGAGAAAGACACAGAGAGAAAGGGAAAGTCGCATGGCATAACGCCTTTTCCTTACGTGACGATTTCTACCAGTCAAGTTCTACCGCAAGCGGCGTTAAGGAACTTCCTTCCAATTATTTTTTGGTTCAATAATTTTAGTATAAAAACTACTCCATTGTATAAAAAAATGAGGTAGCATAAGTTTGTCTTGTTAATTGTCGACATATGGCCCAAGCCACATACAGTTTACCCAATGCCCTTTTTTTCACTAAAATTGCGTATTTTAGTTGAGAAACCCAGCGATATACGACTCGGATATAGAAGATTCTGCGGAGTCTAGCGACGACGATGAAAGTCCGCCAGTGCAGCCTGTAGATAGCAACGAGACTTTAATGTCTGATGCTGGGTAAGTTTCTTAATTAAATATTAAAAGTGACCCACCCCTGCTACGCACGATTTACTTGACTTATTTATTTATTATAACGTGTATAAAAATACCCTTAACGAAGCCGAGAGATACTTGTTCTTCCTGTCATTGTGATCATTGGGACTGGGCTAAAAATAGGCAAAGAAAAGAAAAATGCGTTTATTGGCATTACAGCAGAAAATATGGGATCCCTTCTTTTCGCATAATGTTTCTGTTTTCCTAATAATCTTTGGCATAAGTAAATTGGCACTTTTTTGTATAATAATACTTTTTGATATAATTACATCATTTACAGCCGTGTATCGTTCCTAGTTTAACACGTTGACATTAACTGTTCATTCCAGATGTTACACTCCACCTAAGAAAAAGTTCTTACGTATGGTCGACAAGATAGCCACTAACAAATACTTCCAACAAGTGAGTATGCTTTTTTTATTAACTACAAAACAGGGTTCGTAAAAATCAGAAATTTATAATAAAGTAGCTGTGCCCCGCGGTGTCGCCCGCATAAGTCTCGATCCCGTGGGAATATCGGGAAAAAAAGTATTCTATGTTCTAACCCAGATCATGGTCTACCCATGTGCCAAATCTGTTCAGCCGTTTTAGCGTGAAAGCGTAACAAACAAATAAACAAATTCACTTCCGCATTTATAATATTAGTTAGAATATCATAATAATATTTATATAATATCCGATATTTGATATATATCCGATAATATATTTAATATATAAAATTTCCCATAATATTGAAAATTATTAACAATTAGGGATTACCTTATATTAACGTAACCCTATTAACGTAACTATAAACTCTATGTTAAGAGTATAAGATTTAAATTTCAATAAAAAGCTAACCGTACTTGCACGTTATTTGGTGAATCCCCGAAACTTATGATTAGATTGCCACTTCGGAAAAGGTAATACATTTTCGAATCTGATAAATTTCTAGTTTTGACAATGAGAGAAGAGGAAGCAATCAGGAAGTTGGCAATGTCACAAATAGCTGTCAAATATTTGACTAATTTGACAATATTACTGAATGAAAATATGAAATAACGCTCTATAGTGCACTAAAATATTGATTAAGAATTGCAATAATTAATATCGTAACATTGAATATTTAGGTGTAAACAAAAGCATTTGGAGGGTTTCCAAATGCTTTTTTATAAGTAAAATTCAATACGATATTTAATATTGAAATTCTAAATAATGAAATGATGTTACTTTTAAGATCGATAGTTTTGTCTTAACATCAATGTATAAACTTTATTATTTAAATTATGTAGCTATAGACAATTTCATTATATTCTTCTTTTGATTCACTCAGGTGACAGACTACAAGTACGTCAAACGTGCTATGGAAGGTCTATCGAACACGGATATAAAGCTGCATCTGGAAGTGCACGCGCTAGAGGGGCGACTAGCGTTCAACCTGCCACCACCACCACACGATAGGATATGGCTCGGGTAAGACACTGATCCATTCAACTTTTAGACATCTGAGGCTGAGAAATGTGGAACACAATGCGCCGTCGACCCGGGCCTGGTCCTTATCGGACGGTGAGCTACCCATCGCTCGCCGTCCGCGCGTCTGTTCCACGCGCGCCTCAAAGAGATGTCAGCACAACGGGGTCCGCTAGGACCGATGCCTGCCGGGGTCGCGGGAAAGTCCGAAAGGGATACCGTGGCCCCTGGCAAAGTACAGGCAACTGAAGGAACACGGGTGGGTTTTAGTCAGTAAGAGTCTGACATACAGGGCATGTCATTATTTGATAATTTCCCAACCTCAAAAAAAAAAAAAAAAGGCTGAGGAATGTCGTAAGGAAAGAAATGACGACTAATAGAGAACTATGGAAAGGAAGACATATTCCGCCGACACCAATAAATAAATAATGGGACAACGGCAAGAAAATAACGACATTTGTGTAAGGCTCAGCAAAGACCGAAATGAGCATAAAGTAGAATAAGAGAGAGAGAATAAAGAATACTTTGATTTAAAAGAGTGTCCGTGGAGTTTCTTGCCCGTTCTTCTCCATAGGAACCTACTACGCTTTGGAATGGGCAACTAGCTTCATATTTCTGACTGACCGACCCACCCACATACGGGTATATGACATAAAAAGCCGGCCAAAATTATTTATTGGTATTTTAGTAACTATCTAGTGTCTAAATATAATTTGAACTCTTTCTTCCTTTTTTCTTCTTTCTTTTTTTTTTTCTTTTTTTCTCTTTTTTTTCTCTTTTTTCTTTTTTTCTTTCTCTTTCTTTTTTTTTTCTTTCTTTTCTCTCTTTATTTTACTCTTTACTCTCTTTTTTTCTTTCTTCTTTACTACAAATTACTTAGAAGTTTTGTAGGTGAAGATATTAGGACTTGTAAATTACTTCAGCCAAACGTTCTTAAGTATAATTTTATATGTTGTTAAAATAATACAAATAGTCAATTTATAAAAAAAAAAATATTGTTAAAAATCTGATTCGCTATCCTCGTCGTCATCTCCATCAACTTCATCATCATTTTCACGTGAAATCGTGGAAACTCCCTCGTCCTGTTTTAAAAACTGGTTTTCGATTCTTGCCAATTTTCATTCGACTACAACTTAAGTAGACGTCAGATGTCAAGAGCAATCGATTCATCACGTCTTCATTGCACTTTCTTCGCGAACTTTCGAGCAAAATTTTGCCGGTATAGGCGAAAATGTTTGTTGCGCGTCTCTGCTGCTTCTTCCGATAACTGCCCGATCGGGAGTAGAGCATGTTTAATAACTAAAGCGCCATGTGTCAAAATTGTATGAAGAGTGGGCGCCATTGGGTACCAGCTATACAAACTGACGTATAGTTCTGCTGTGGATTGCAGAAACAATTACAACTTTTCTGTTTCAATTTCAAACCCTCTTGCCAGCACTTCCAAAATTACTTTAAGCCTCTTAATAAAATCGAAGTTAATGCCCGTGATTTCGGCGGCAGTTTTAGGATCCGTTTTTTTTTTTAATGTGTTACCGTCATTGGTATTTCCAAATCCTGCTTTTGGCACGTCAACGAGCAAGCCCACTCTATTCCGAAATGCCTCTTGAATGAGTTTTTTCTTCTCGCTGCCATTTTTGTTTTCCTTCTGGTTTAATCGCCATTTTTTTATTGGTAGTTTTTAGGAGAGATGCAAAATTGATTGTAAAAATCGTATTCTGGCATGGAGAATTAATTGAATTAAATTAAATTAAATCGAGATATTAATTGAAGATTCAACACTACAACCTGTGAACAAACAAAATCTAGTGATAATATCAAAACGTTCAAAAACACATAATATTTTTTTCTTTACTACCTCGTCATATCTTAAGACTTTTTAAAGAACGGGCGGAAACTTGAGGAACATTTTTTTTTAAATAATTCATGTAGAAGGTTCATAGAATATGTCCACATAAGAATTTAAGCTTAACTCTGTTTAACTCATACTTAAATTAACATCGTAAACAAAAAAATAAATACAAAATTGTCAGAAAAATAACCACGTCTTTGAATTATTATTTTTTAAGTGAAAATAAATGATATTTTAGTCAGTAATGTATTTAAACTAAATTACATACCTTCATCAGAAGAATCCATAGTAGTTTTTTTATTTTGCACTAAACATAACAGTTTGGCAATGCACAGAACAGTGATGATAAAATTGTATGCGCCGAGAAAATAACGAGTAACTAGTACAACAGATAAATTCCGACTGAGATGGACAGCGTGTGGCGTGCGGTAGAAGCGTAGTTAGTCCGTTATCGTTTGGGTGGGAGAATCCTATCGTCTTATAATAACAAAGGTAACGCTTATCATAAATTTTGTAATTTGGACTTATGGACAGCTTTTTAAGTCAAATACCCGTATGTGCGACCCCTTGACAATTCAAAAGTGCCTGTAATTGGTTTATTTGAAATAAATGCTTTGAGTTTGAGTAGGGCAATTATGTGATGATTACATTGAATAATAAACTTAATTTTCACAGTTTTAAAGTGTAAAATAGTCTACGCGACCTTATCATCTTTCTCTCCTCAGATTCCGCACGAATCCACAACTAATATTGAAAGCCCGGCCGGCGGTGGGTGCGCGCACGCTGCGGTTCGCGCACATCACCAACTGGATCGAACAGAAGCTCAGCAAAGAGTTCGAGAAGTTTCTAGTTCTACCCAACATGGAGGACATTATTATAGACATCATGACACCTACCCCGGTACAGTTCGCGTGAAACTGTACGTACAAATTTGAGTCTTACGTCTGAGATTTAAAGTGTGTTTTTGAGATGACACAGTGTGAGATTGCATTTTTCACGTCGATTGCGTTGATGTAGCTGCTGAATGTGATTCAAAATTACATTCAGTAATTGCAATAAACTGTTTAAATATAATTTTGAAGTCTCTATGTATGTATTCGTGGTTTGCCAGAAAAGCTATGAATATTGAATTGTTTGAACAATATTGATGTGAATAAATTGTTTGATAGTTTTGCCAAGAATGTTTAGGGTATCGGCAAATGAAAACAAGGTTGACTATAGTTTTACCGAGACCGCTGTTCCGCGCTTTAGGCATGCGCGGCGAGATTGCGGGCAGCGTTGACCAATAAGTAGCGGGCGGGACGCCGGGCGCCGTGAGCGTTGACGAATGAGCAGCCAGCACTGCCCCGCGTCTCGCCGCGCTATGTGCGCGGCGAGACGCGGGGCAGTGCTGGCTAAAGCGCGTAACAACGGTCTCGGTCAAACTATATCATGTCGCCCCAAATACAGTTCTTATGCGTATTACCTATTTATTTATTGAGAGTTTATATTTTTACACCAGTATAATGCTATAAAGACTACTTATTGTTATTGTTGCGGTCTAAAAATATGCCAAGTATTACGTTAACTTAAAGAGAACATTAATTTAAATCGTCATTTTCATTCCATTCCATAAAAATACATAGTAAACTTCCCACTTTAAAAAAACTCTGAGCTAGAATGTGTGTTAATAGTTCAAAAACATTTTATTATTTTGTACAATTCTCCTTATTTGTAGATATCCATAGTCAAATTGCATTTTTTTTTATGTATCATCTTTAGTATTCGAAAGACTCAGGATAAACGAAAAAAATCTTGCCAGAAAAAGCGAGAGGATGCGAAATTTAAAAAAAATACAACACTGGCAGAACCGATAAAATTCAAAGCACTTAAAATTATTGACGACAAATTAAACAATTAGAAGAGCATACGTAATGTTTAAAACTTATAGCAATTACGTCTGTGCAATGATTAGATATAAAAAAATAGCATTACTTATAGTGCAAATTATAAAAAATAAACACTATATTAGAATTAGCATTTAAAAAGATAGATTTACTGTGTGAACTATTTTCTTTTCAAATGTTAAAATAATCCATTTGAATTATATACACGTTAAAGGTTTTGAAAATATTATCCAAAATTGCCTAAAGTTGAATTATTTTGTGCAAGATTTTTGCTTTTCCTTTAACCAATAGTAATTAAGCTGACCTAAGCTGATAAGATGCGGTCACTGTTAATAATTAATTGAAATTTTGGAACATAAATTGCATTGTTTTAAAATTCATCTCGATTGCTATTATAATAAACGCCAAAATGTCAGACGCGGTCATAAAACGTGCGAGTAGGACGACGAATATTTAACACCTACGGGATTACTCAACTCTACTGAGCCTCGTGTCATCTGGCTCCAGCGTTGTTTGACCGCTACAGCCACAGATATTAGCGTATACATGATTATATAGTTTCATAGGTTACCAGATAAATCATTTACGTATTGAATTAATGTTAAAGGATTCATCTTTGCAACAATTACAATGTCGTATGCTACTAGTGTCACATCGAATACAAGGATTATACTTTACGTTTAAGAATATTTATGTATATTAATATTATGTTGATTTAAATGTTTATGTTCATCACATTTGTATTGAATTGTATTATTTTTTTAATAACTGTGATGTAACGCTTAGTTAGACCGTAGCTTGTCTTATAATTTTAGATTTTTTATTTTTATAAATTATATCCTCAATTACTTTTTATCGCACGCTACTTGAACTAAATATTTGTTTGTTCCACGAATATTCCATTAATTTGAGGAAGAAATGAGTTTTTAATCATCCACTAGAACGAGCTTCCTCGCGTTACAAATAAATGTTTTCGACAATAATTCTGTCTTAACCTGTTATTCGTAATCGCAATATCAAATTTTATATAAAACAAGACTATGAGAAAATATAAAGAATTGTAAATTTATGAAAATTATATTAATATTTTGTAGAATATTGACCTGAACGGTATATGTAGTTGTTGACGATCGTTAATATTTTTCTAGTAGTCAACTGCCTTATATTGTGTTTTCTATCAACTTTGTCTTGAAACGTAATCGAAATATACATGTCGGTGACATTCTGTCAATATTTTTGGTCGCACAACTAAATTGTGAATTGGCTTGCACATCGCATAATCTTTATTTTATATATCAGTATTTATAGTCGAATAAATTGCATTTTCACTTCTTTAATTAAAAGCTTGTATTTCTTGCATGGTATCTGTCCATTAAAATTGAACAACGGAGACATCGTAACTCTATTTTCCACTGTTTCTCTTCTTCAAATCTTTGGTGGGAAGACATCCATTATATTGAATTACTCGTATTTATATGAATGTGATTACTATATAGGAGTGCGCAATTACGTAGAGAGATGGTTCCGAACTATGAAGGCTGATAGTACTTTGCTCATTGTGGTGGCGAATGTCGGCAACGGAGACGTGTGTGCTAACTTGTACGAATTTAATGAAAATGTGGATGAACGAGTGAGCTTTTGGATAAAATTACTGAGTATATGATCAAATAATGTAATACCTATTGTAGTCCGGGCGCGACTGGTAGTCACCGCCTGAGGTATGTGAGCGGTGAGACGGGGGAGGTATACAAAGACCAAGCTAACTCAGTCCGCCAATTTTGTCAATGGCGCCCTCCCCCGCCTCACCGCTCGCATACCTCGGGCGGTAACTAGCAGTCGCGCGTGGACTATACCAAAAATATTCATACCATACTACCATGTTACTCCGTAATTTAATCCTCAAAATAATAATATTTAGTATTGCTTAGCATTAATTCAGTTTTATATTGCTACTATTATTAATATATTCATATAAATGCCAAACAAGCCGTTGGAATAGACACTTTGTTGTTTTCTACAACTTTTTTTGCATACATAATGTATTACTTACGTAAATGTAAAAATCTTATGAATGTTTGGATCAATATTGTTGCCTACATCCACTGTTGGACTGTTTTAGTGGTATACATTCTAAACTTGTATTATATTGAGGTTCTAACACATAGTTATCTTACATGTTGATGTAAGTTTAGGTTACTGTACCACAACTTGTTGATACTCAATTTCTCCGACGTATGTAGTACACGAAAGACGTATATTTTGAAAAGACATATCAGTTATGACATTTGTAAACTACGTACCTGTTGTTATTTCCGTTTGATAATAACCTACAATTAGATTCACATGGATAGTATTCAGTAGTTACGGCAAACGGGTTGTAGTGAAAAAATATTCAAATAAATTAATTATTACGTTTTTGGTCCTTGAGACTTTCTGTGGTGTTGATCCGGTAGGGTATTGAGATGGTCTTGTGTAAGACGGTTTGTAACAAGCCGATGTGTTCATTATTTACCGATTATGAGGAACTCGTTGGCAAAGGCTTAACCGGTTGGACTCGTTGACTAAAATAGTACGGTACCTATTTATTATAATTAATTAATTCGTTACACATATTGTCGATCCGATCCATATTTTATTTTTATTTGTTTCACTATGTATATTATTTCGTTGTTTCTTTTCTAGTTAACATTTTTTATTTAAAACTCGAATGTAAAGGAATTATTTTGTTTTGTCTTATTTAAAGCTGGGATCACCTATAAGCTGTGGTTGGTATTTTCACAAAGTGTACCAAATACTAATAAATGTCTATGTATATAGTCTATCAAATTATAAAGTGTTTATGTGATATTATATATAGTTAAGAGTTAAACCGTGCCGAGTAGTTTTTCTATGTGGTATCAGTTGTGATTTTTTTAATAAACGAATTGCTATATTTCATGTTTATTTTTCTTAATACTTACGACAACATTTTTAATGTTCCACATACTTTCAGAGGCGTTGTAATCGTATGACTCGTTACCGCCCACGGCTTGGAATATATTACACAGAAGCGTGCAGAAAAAACTACCAAATTGATGAATCATCATTCCTGAATGTGTCATCTCATTCATCACTTACGTCTGCAGTGGAAAGCATTTTTGTATGGCTTTCAAAATAGTAACAGCAAACAGGAATGGTAAGAAAATGAAAATAAAAAAATATTTTAAACTATTTTATTCAACAGTTTTTTTTTTACATAATCTGTGTATATTTATAAACACTATGTATTGTCAATAGCTATATTCTCGTATATACATTAGGCACTTCATAACATACTCGTTGTAAACTATATCACATATCGACAACTATACTTAGAATTTTGTACAAAATATATTACTAAAATATTCACAAAGATTGAATAGTTGGTAAGGTAATATAGAAATTATATTTAAAAAATAAAGGATCTGGGTATGGAAGCACTAAAGAAGACATTGTTATGGCAGCACCATAATATCTACATCGTTCACCTTGCTTTCAAAGAATATTATCAGAACAGATAGTTCAAAACTTGAGGTTCGACATCAAAAATGGATATAGAAGAATCTTGGTTTAATTAAAATGTTAATAATTAAACAATTCCAGCTTGTTAAAATATTTTTTGTAAGTTTATCCAAGAGTCAACTATTTCACTTTTGATGTGTAACATTTCTGTTGTAAAAACAATATATGGTTTTCTAATAAAATAGGTATAATATACAATAATAATAATCTGTTCTAAATCACACGTAAACTGCAATATATTACGTTATAACTAATTATGGTGCTTAACTAATATGGCTTTCTTTATCCCACTTAATAATAATATGTACAGAGTTGAGATCAACCTTACGTCTAAATGAAGATCTTACATATTTTGGCACTCTGGACCACATTTTCTTTAAAAATCTACAAATATATCATTTACAGGAAATATAAACATTTGATACATAAATAAAGATTAGAACTTTTGTACAATATTGCATTAATACGCAAGCTGATTTTATGGCAAGCAGTAACATTACTAATATAGATAAAACTCTTGAAATAGGATCTGAAGCAACAATGTTTCACTGTTGAGTTCAAGATATCTCTACGAAATAACCCTGCATTATAACAATTATTCGCAGAAAGTTTACTACACACTCAGCGTCCATCATTATCCAATAGCTCACTAGTGTCTTTATCATCATCACTGATTTTAACCAATCACAGCACAGCATTAGAGAACGCTACCTCAAAACAGCCCATCTTCAGGGTAACACAGATCACCTCAATGCTGAAGCTGGCAATGTGCCGTGCCATCAGCGTTCCGTCTCTTCACCAGTTCGGCCCAGTCGTCTATCCGGGGGGCACAGACGAGGGAGTACCTCCCGAGGCGTCTCCTGGCCATGACAAGGAACTCGCCCGCCCCCGCGGCCGCCCCGCACACCGAGGAAACGTGGACGTGCGCGTGAAGGCTGCGCGTTTTCCGTCGCTTGTGGTTACGGTGTGTAGTGCGCTCTAGTGTGTTGTCGACGTCATACCTGGAAAGATTGGATTTGTTAAAACATAAGAACAATAGAAGTATCAAGCCGTCCATCCATTTAATATTCAGTAAAACACATGGCATGTCTTTCGGTCTGAGTAGAAGTGTTAAATTCTCTTTTTAATTTTTTTAATTGCAATAAAATACTGGCATTACAAGTCTTATCATTTCTGACTACAGTTTGTAAGAGACTCTTTCAGTCCCCAATTTACATGTCCAAGAGATGTAACAAAGATAAACCCTATAATAACTTTTTACTGCAGCCAGAGGTTTATGAGCGTGCATGTCGCCTGTAGGTGGACAACAGGTTCTAGATACTATCACACAACAACGTTTAACTTGGTTTTCATAAAAGTGTGTACCCACTTACTATCTGATCAATTTGGTTGTGTCGACCTAGGTAGTATGTAAAAGACTTGGTTCTTGGTAACAATTCCTTTGTCTTCAATGCCTTGATTTGTAGTTCTAACTTCTAAAACGTTGATCATACAAGGTTTCGTAATCACTACCTAATGGATTATGTAAGCGGCCATTCGCAATTATCTACGCGGGGGACTGCAATTACATGGTATCTAGTTTTTAAATGGTCCACTCATAACGATGTGGCGTGCACGAACTTTGTGATATCTAAATGGCAGGCGTATTCTGGGGTAAGCAGATTTGTCACATTGATTATAAACTACCTACAGGTAAACCAGAAAAGATATGCGCTTCGGTAATCTTTTTATTTCCGAAGTGAGACAATGATTTCCGAAACGCAAAGTTTTCTTTGGTAAGCTGTAAATATCCGATGATTTTACTCGTAGCTTTAAACATTCTTAATGGACTTATGCAATGATAGCCTAGTGGTGTGACCGTCGGACTGCCAAGTCATAGGTCTCGAGTTCGAACCCAAGGCACGCACCTCTGACTTTTCGGATTCATGTGCGTATTGTATAATTATCACTTGCTTCAAAAACAGTGAATGAAAACATTGTGAGGAAACCGGCATGCCTGAGAAATATTTATTTACGGCATGTGAAGCCAAGTCACAGGCCCATGGGCGGTTTTAAAACTCTGACACCAGGTTAGTCACTAACCACACGAAAAGAAGAATGAACATAAGATGACCTACTTTTATTACTATACCCATAGTTAAAATTTATAAGCTCCTAGGGTTAGGAATCACAGAATGTTGTATTGCCCGAAAATCTAACTTGGACATTCGAATAACTACTTTGACAAACGAAAATCTTTTGAATATTAGTAATCCTTACCTATAGTAATCGTCATCTTCAGCCAGGTCATCAGGCTTGTCCCTGGGTTCCTCTCCCGACGTGGCGCGGATCAGCTTGGTCAGTCGGAGAGTCAGTTGCGTCGTGTCCAGGTCTTCGCGAGCCTCGCTCATTACGATCACGCCTCGGGATACTGAAATGGAGATGGTACGCTATAGCAACTGTTATATGTAACGTCAGAAAATGAGTTACAGTTTTCTTAGATTTCAAAAAAAGAGGAGGTTGTACGAGTATATGCATTGATATACTAAAAAACCCAAGATACACATTCAGCGTCTCAAAACCGTCCGCAAGAAAAGAGCGCACAATTGAAAATTGTGCGCTCATTTCAAATAGTATCACGTCACTCGCGTCATTGAACGCACGTTAAAAATGCCGAAGTGTTGCTTCGATAATTGTAAAAATATTACGTCAAGAACGTTAAAAAAGGATGGGATATCATACTTTCGGTAAGTTAAAGAGTTTGTTGATTTGTTTATGTTGTTTTTATGACTCAATATAGGGAGCAATAGGTGATTTTGATTTAATTTGTCTTGAAATTTCACTCAACAGTCCAAGTATAATACGGCAAATTTCAATGGCCGCTTTTTCAGCGTAAGAACAATGCATTACAACCTCCTTTGAATTTAGTCGTACAATATAAATCGACCCTGTTCTTTTCAATGGAGTCGATTTTTTTTATTATGTTTTTATTTTTTTTAATTATTTATATTAACTTTTGTACTTTTTTGTATTTAGACTAGAATTAAATTAATATTCTTGTATAGTTTTTAACCGACTTCCAAAAGGAGAAGAGGTCATCAATTCGAAGATTTTTTATGTTTGTATATTGATTTCCGACTTATTTTATGGGCCCAACTGAGTAATTCTTTTTATGGTCTTTGTAAGAATAGTCTTTGGTTGTGCCTATACAAACATTATTATGACCTGATGATGAACATAAGAGCTACATAACGGAACTCTTCATAGAACAATAATTGCTTTTCTTCGGCAACATTAGAAGTCAAGGAGGGTTCAATAATAATCCAAATTCCCGCCAATTTAAATCCGCGTATAAAAAACTTTTAATGCATCTGGAACTCGGTTCCAAATTTACAGGCAATTCTGTTCCCTTAGAAAATGTGCCTATTTTGAATTGTGGGGCAACTGTATCAAACATTAACAACACCAGTGTCGGATATCGTTTTGATATAGAAAACGAATATTTGCCAGAAGAAGATAGCAATTATGAGACATATCAGAATAATTGTGATATCTTATCAGAATCATTAAATAATTCCAGTTTTGAATACGTTAATCAAATCGTTGGTTATATAGCAGGATTTGTGGTCAGACACCTACTAAAAAAAATTAAATGTGACATCTGCAACGATTCTACACTAGCTCGTAATAAATTATGGTTTCACAAACTTATCGATTTAAAAGATTTTGGTGGTCTGTGTTACGCTAGTGAAGATGTTTACACTGTATGTAATAAAACCGAGGAGATAATACGACGAGAACAGCGCATACATGGTCAAAAAAACACAACCAAGGCCTATTTGTGTTCCTTAGTTTTAAAATATACGTTAAATTTAAATATATTTTCTAGTATTGATACACATTCCCTTCAACAACCTGCTTTATTCAATCACAAAATTTCTCTTATAAAAGCTATTGTAGAAAAGTTTATAGATGTTCGTTTACATTATATCGCAAAAAAGACAACAGTAAGGCTGAAATCTAATTCAAAAAGACAACTCTACAATAAGCTAAACTTATTTCAAGGAAATTAATGTGTTGTCTACTGTGTTAAAGGAATAAATACTGAAATTTGCATTTATGAGTTTTATTTTATTTCTTTGAATAATTTTGTAATAAATACGACCATTACAGAATCATTCATAATCCACATTCTCAATATTCACATAAATAAAATAAATAATAGTATTTATTTTATTTAACATGTTTAATGTTTTGTCGTAAGATAAAACATTAAACATGTATAAGTAGGTACAGTATTATGATAATTATAAGTTTTAACCTAATTAGTTATTTAGTTTCGATAACAACAATACCTATTATTATAAAAGTATAAATATGTATTTGGAACACACATTTATATACATTTTAAAAACTCTTAAAATACTAAGCAAATGCATAAAAAAATTAAAGTATAAAAATATATTCGACTCCATCCATGCCGTGTTCTACCGGCAAACTTCTGTCATAAAATTTTATTGCTTTATAAACATTGCTTTGTAAAAACAACTTTAAAACATGCGCGTAAGGTTGAATTTCCAAACAAGTATGTTTATATCATGACAGTTTGTTCATTGACATTGGGGACAGTTTTGAGTATTAATTTTGTTCGAGACTGTGCATCTTGGGTTTTTATATATCAATGAGTATATGCGATTATTTTACCATACATTTTTTGCTTGTCAGTTGTTATTTTAGGTATATTTCACTATCCAGATAGTTTCGCTATTCAAGTATTTCTAGTAAGTAGATGTCATAAATTCAGTCCGTCAGAAATTAAGGCTCGTATTGTGCTTTAAGTAGGTATTTATGCTAAAATTCGTTAGCCTAGAATAGAATATATTTTATTCAAAAGAAATACAGGTTTCGTTATTTTAAACGGCCAAAATAAAGCTCTTCGAGGAAAATATCCCACAATAATAATATTTTGCGTCAATACATATTAATAATATATGTAAATGTGCATTCCTTAGTACCTAAAACCAAATTATTATCTGTGTTATTATTAAGCCTTGCATTTACATGGATTGTTTTGTTTGAAAGCCGAGTTTTTGTTAATTATAGTAATTGCTACGGCACAAACAAATTAGAAGTTATAAAGTTTAATGACTGAGCTATCTGAGCGTGTTTCGAGAACACAATTGAGTCAGCGACGAGTTTTCCTTTTAACTACAGCGCGGCTTTAAATGTTCAACGTTGTCACGGCGCCATTCCTTCACGTTTTGAATACCATATAATTTTATTTTGAGATCGAATTAATTTAAGCATTTCATCCTTTTATTATTTTGTGTCCTTTACCTTAACATACTGAGTATAGTATTAAGTACGTAATGAAAGATTTCGCTTGAAAGAAAAGTATGTAACTCTGTTAAAAATTCTCAAGTTAATTTTTCAATAGCTTGTAACTTCACTGGAAACAAAAGCCGGTAGATATATCCCACTTATCTCGGTGAGGTAAGAGCAGTGTTAAAACTGTAGCACAATGTAGCTCGCTCAACGACTAGGTACCAGACGCGACACCAGATTTATTGTCCAGATATTAATCACTGTGTCCCCATTGTCCATGTTTTTTGTCCGCTCCGTGAGTAAGCGCAAAATGTAGCCGGATTTTTTTCTACGCTGAGCTTTTGTTTGAGCAAGATAAGTGAATAGTCCCAGTCTTTGGTAAACGGTCATCAACCCGAGCCCGACAGTCGATAATTACATAGAAGGTTCACTAACGAGCCATCATGACTATCTCAGTACCGCGGTATGTTATCAAGACAACTGTTAATTTAATTGTAAGCTAGTGTTAATATCCGAAATATGCGCCCGAAGTTTGAACGTTAGTTATGTTCCGATATTTGTGTGGTGGGACCATTAATTTCTTGTTTCTAATAAACAATCCTCCGTTCTCTGATAACTAATGAAGTAATGATTAATTATTTATTTATTCAAATACAAACAGAAACAATCGGATAATAATTTCCCATTTCTTGACAATTTAACAATAGCTTGTCATTTTTATATGACAAAGAACCTTAACACGTAACGTTTGCCTTGATCCAAAAATATCTACCTTTTTGTGTGGAATGACAAACAAAAAATCAATGATACGTGTTGGAGGCGGCTAATAACGTGGGTGCGCGGGCGACGCGGCGGGACGCATGCGCTGCAGTGACATAACTCCTCAACTATTATAATTTATCAAACCAGAAAAAACTATTAACATGAACTCCCCGCCGCGTCGCGTGCCGTACGCCCATACTAGTCAGTCCGGTATACACTTGTCAAGCACCATCGTTACGGACGTAAATTGAATCTAAGCAGCTCATCCCGGCTCGCTCACTGCACATGCAAAAGCTTCCGTGAGTCATGACCGGTATGAAATGCAATCTAATCGTAACAGAGATCCGACTAGCACTTAGCGGCGATACAAAAGCCTCGACAAACAATGCGCAAACCTTTTTCGGTTGCATCCATTTGCGTAAAAATTCAACATTGTTTAAAATTTAAAAATAACGAGCCCTTTAGATAAATGGTCTCGCTGTGTAAATACTTCGTGGTAGTTAAGCGAGGAAAAATGATAAAATTATTTTCAAGTATAACAACGTTTAATATAATTTGAGGCGCGAGGCATCCCGATGATGGCGACAAATTACTGTGCGGTCGTCGGCGCGGGTTTATTAACATTCAGCGGGGCAAGGGCTCCTGGTTTTGTGATTACTCATTATTGCGGGGAAGGAACAGCTAGAGAAGTAATGGGATTGTCGTGTGAGGTCTTACCGAGGTCGCTGGTGCAGAAGGCGAGCTCTAGTTCCGACTCGGTGCAAGGTCTGCAGTCTGCCGTGGAAGGGTCGTAGTGTCTCCGGACCAGGGGTCTTGCTTCGTATTTGAAGGTAGCTTTTCTCTTCTGAGGGCCGTCTTCGGGTTCAGCTTCGACGTAAAGAGCAGCACGACCGTGCCGGCTTCTGAAGCATCGTAGTTCCCTCGGGTCGCCATCATTGGGCGCATACAGGGGAACTAAGCGACGAGCGCCCTCCACAAAGAGACGCGCTGGAAACCGCTCGGCGACTTCTGGAAAGAATGCATTACTTAGTAGGCGACCACAATTAAATCATTATGTTGAAGGAGTTTTACTCTGGTATTCAAAAAGGGTCCACAAAACCGACAATTTACGCAGAGCGCTTGCCATCTGTGATCATCCCTAACTCCATTAATTATGTGTACATTTTTATTTAATTTTATTTATTTATTTATTTACTTTTTATGTTTGTTTGTGTTAATATTACTCCCTGATGAATGTATTATTTTGATGGAATTCTGTTTCCAGATAACCATGATAAAATCTATATCATTAGTATTAGTAGAAAGCACCATCAAATTACCTGTATCATTAAGTCGCAAGGTGTGGAATAGATCAGGCGGGTCTGGTCGCCGTATGACCCTCACGCAGACCTTGAAGTCCCTCTCATCAGCAGGCAGGGATGGTCGGAACAACAGCCGCAGTGCACCGCGAGGGTACACCCAGGAGATGCTGCCCTCTCGACAGCGAAGGTAGACCGGAGTCACGCCTCGCTCCGTGGTTGATGTCAGGCCACTGGAAACAAAAGAAAGGTGAGTTTACTTTACGGTCTTTGTAGGGTATATGAAGGAGTTACAGGAGAGTTGAGGACCATCAGTATTCTTTTCCTCTTACCTAGTAATAATCGTTACATATCAAAATGTGGAGAGATATTCGACCTACGCATACGGTAGCTGCATAATTAAGTCTAGTACATTTATTTATAGCACAGTCAGAAAGTTGTCTTAATCATATTTGGGTGATTTGATTGGAACGCGGCTACCGTAGTCATTAATTTAACAGAGAGCTCATTACGTATTCCGTGTCCAACGCGACACTGCCGACCAGCTCCATTATAAACTCCAACCAATAAAAATTATTAAAAGCTCACTCAAATTGCTACCGCTTCAAGCCACTACGCTTTTACGAGCCAATTCTGTATCAACCGTTGGTTCTTATTGTTCCAAGATTATACGCTACATGCAACTTATAACAGTCTTTTATAGTGTCATCGGCCAAATCTTCATTTCATCTCGGTTATTACGCTTGTTTACTCAATTTTTATGCGATAATGGAACGTGTAAATAAATATCTGGTTTGTGTTTTAAGCTCGCAAAGTATAGCGCAAAAGCTCTCGAACTTGTTCTTCTAAACTGCAACGCCATAAACCGGTCCCAAACTCTATTAAATTAGATCAACGCGAAATCTAGATGAAAGTTCCAGGGAGTGGTAGATTAAGGCACGCGATCAAGGTGTCATTTCTCGTCGGTATCTCGGAGTGCTCCCATAAACAAGCCCGAAGCGGACAATGGTATCTGCGATCAGGCACGTGGGCTCGATTCTGGAGTAGCGCCCACGCCGCCAGCCCACGGCGACTCAGCCACACGCCATAAAGCTAAAATATACGAGTTATACGACACACCACACTATAAAAGATGCCACGTAAAGATTTTACATGGTCGACCAATAAAAGCATGGCGTCGCTTTATGTTAGAGTGCATTGTCTGTGTGGCCGCGTTGTGTTGTCCGTCTGTCTGCTTGTCGACACTTTCGAGCCTTGTCTCATCTTGTTTGAATGGGCTCTCATTTGCTATCAGTTCCCTTAAGAGTTGATCATGGAAAGTCCAGTTGTTACTCCTCTATGTGATATTCTTTTAGTTGTTACTTATAGAATCTCTCATTTGACATCTTTAATAGCACAGGAACGGCTTTTGTTAAGCATGTTCGAATTTGCCTCCAAATTTTTGTCAACTGTCTAGTAGTAGAATCTAGATAGTTGACTAGAAACTGAAAGGCTGTTCAACAACATCTAGACTCTAGATGTTGTTGATCAGCCTTTAAACCAACAAACAACCTTTCAACCTTTTGGACGCTAAAACTGCCATGTAACAGGGTCATTGCTCAGTATATATCTCACTCCTACGCACAATATAAATGTATCCCGTGTGTCCCAACGCATACATTAATCAGGCGGTGCTCGATCTCGTCTGACAACGCATCGATTTTCTTTTATTACTGACGGAGTGACGGCAATGGGGAATTTTGTCGCGTCATATCCTACTTTCACGTCATCGGGAGACTTCCCTAATCCCCGCTAATGGGCGAATGTTGAAAAATATGTGTTGTAAATTACTAACTAATAGCAACAAGTGGGACTGTGGGACTCATGTGGCCACCCCTGCCAGGCGCGACAAACACATGGAAGGTAGTGCACAGTGCAGCCCTGTCTACGGGGGTTAACAACCTTTTAACATAAAAAGGGTTTATTACCTGAACTTTAAACATCAAGCTTTGATGTGATTACTTCGTCTTGCTTGATTAATATTATTAGATCTGCGAAGCAATTTGAGTAAATATATTTAAATGGCCAACTGTAATTAAAAACCGAATCTTTAAACTGTGTAGGTGCATTCCATAGCAGTATTTAAATTCAACGTTATTTTACTTTGAGATTACAATTACAGTCACCCTGGCAGTGATTTATGCAGACATTTGGGTGTTTTATTACTTAGGTTGGCTACTTTACCCACGGAACGGAACAGTTTCACTTAATCGTACCTACATTCTAAACTTAAGTCTACCGGGCGGGCAACGTTAATTGCTCACGTTGAATTACTCAAGCTAAAAGCTTCTTAAATAATTTAAAACTAAAAACTACCGAGTGTTGGAGCTCTGTCGCCTACGTTATCGGCCGGCGCGCGCTAAGACAAACACAAAAACAATTCATATAAAAACCGCATAGATTTTTTCTTATTTTCAAACAGAAACACAAAAAATCTGTGCGAGGGGTGTTAACTGCAAGGAGCGGACCGTAGCAGTTATACTTTTGAAACTATTCCAACATAATCAAATGTTTATTATGACACGAATATTTGGAATAAATAAATAAACCTACATTAATGTAGAATGCTGTGAACATATTAAAATTATAAAAAAGTAAGGTAAATATTTGTGCTATGCAGCAATAGATGCCATTCCATAATGCAGATCAATATTCAAACATGATTCATATTCATAAAGTGCAGTATTTTATCACGAGTGTACAAAAAACAACAAAGACGGTACAGTAACCGTGATCCATTAGCCAGCGAAGTGTACAAAAAGATGACGGTCGGCAGATTCAAATTGAGGCAATCCCGGCCCATTACCACGCAAATGACGCGGGCGCCGATACCGGCCTAAAAGCCGCTAATGTACCTTAACGTCACCCTACCACACCTACACCCCTCTCTGTCACACAATATATTTTTATATCTATCTATCTCATTCATAAAAGTCTAAAGAATTACGGCTAAAATGGAGTCACGCGCGCTGTCCAATTAGTGTTTATATTATTTTTATTCTCTGGCAGAAGGCACGAATGCTATGGTATTGCAATATGAAAATTTAATAAAATTTAGAAACAGTTGAAATGATTCGAGATCAATTAAGTTTGATTTGTATATCAATTAAAATTATTGATATTTATGTGTAGTTGTAGATACATAGTAATTTGATCGACGGAGAACCGGTATCCCGTAGTTTATGTCTCCTATTTTCGGCATATGAAGAGGCTTTCTATAGTTGCCATATTAGCAATGTTTTACAACTTTTAATAAAAGTTATGATCGAAGCCTTTTTATCATTCTACATAAAAGATTATAACCAAGTAATAAATTTCAAATTTTAACGCATTCGTGTTAATATGGCAAATCGCGTAGAAATACGTTAGGAATTACCATACCATTAGGATTCACTATTATAAAAACCTAACAATCAGACAGGTTATGTAAATCGAAATTTTATGACTAGGTATATAAAATATCTAAACTTATTGTCTTTTTCCAAATATCATAAAAATTGGCAGTTAATTTTTGTAACGGTACGAGGTCCAATTTAAGTTTTCTATACAATTTTTATGATCCTCTAACTTTAATCGTACGTCTTGTGTTTGTGAAAGTTCTTTAGTGCACGATAACAGGTCCCATAAAGCGTTATCGTGACATTACAAGAACCTCGACAGAATAATAAAATAAATGTGTGTTTTCTACGAAGAGTTTTATTTATTCTCGCCCAAACCTGGCGCGAGATAACAATGTCGCGTGCGTTCAACCTCCGTTTCTATTAGGGCTGGCTTTATAAGACGGCTTTTTGCTTTTCCTATGTTGAAGTTTCCGTTTCGAATATGGAAGGTATAAACAGTGTCTCGGCATAATCATTCGATTTTTAAAATTCTTGTTCTGGGTCCTTTCCGAAACAATTTAAGGTTGTATTAATCTTCGTACAGACTAAAATAAATCTTCCATTTAAAATCTAATTTGAATATTTGTTGAGCTAGTATCCTAACAGCAAAGCATGGTAATTATTTATTGTAAGTAGTTATTATGAAAGTGTTACAATTAGTTCTAGCAGCCCTGGACCGCGACCGCGCCCGCGCAGCCTGTTGCCCACGCGCCGACTATTGTTGTCCGTATAGATACAAATTGTATACGAAACCAACGTACAGTCCGTTATTGTACTATTCGTACTTAAATGTTTCATTATAATATAACTGCGGTTCACCACAATTCAAATGAAGTGGTAAATTGAAAAGCTGCAATAGGCGAAAGATTTGATTTATTTTTTAGCTCCAGCCATAAAAATATTTGCACCAAATACACGGACATTATAAAAGCTATATCTAAAGCTCTATAGTCGTTGCACTAATATAAAACAAGTTTTGCCGGCTCTTACAATATGGTAATATGCCAGGGCATTGTGTCGCTATCGAGTTGCTCTTGTCAAGTCGCCCTCACACATGCACAGCGACAAAGATTTATAAGCTTTTAAGCTCACTCGCACATGCGCAGTTCGAGATCTTATAAGAATTGAATGCTCTCGCGCACAAAGGCAAGAGGTAGTAGTCGGAAGGTTTTTTAGTTTGTAGGTCATAGTCGAACGTACGGCGATTGTAGGAACAGCTAAATAAGCAAAGTAGTTCCGTGATCTAGTTGTCTAACCGCATTGTGAGTTGCCTAATAGATAGCTAGTGTTTGCTCGTTATTGTATTCTAACTAAACTTGTTATTGAGGCAACTTAGATTAGACAAAACAAGGAAAAATTTAACTAATCTATAAAGGGTGGCAGGGACATCGACGCGAAAACTGATACCGTGGATTCAGTACACGAATCTGAACCCCCTTGCGTTGAAATGTTTCGTCGGTTATTAAACAAAAAATTTACTGTTCCATACATTTTGACCGCGTAGGTATTGCACTTTTCTATGAAACAGCTGATTTCTTTTTTAATAACCAATGAAAAATTTCAACGCAGGGTGTGAAAACTGATTTTCGCGTCGATGTCCCTGCCACTCTGTATACAAATAAATAAAATTGAAGTGTATGTTTGTGAAACAAACAGCTTATTGCTAAATGCATTATGAAATACGATACTATAACAATTTTTTTTTTTTTAAGTTTTTGCCTGTCTGTCTGTTTGTTCGGCTAATCTTCGAAACTGCTGGACCGATTTTGACGGGACTGTCACTGGCAGATAGCTGATGTTATAATCAATCGTAATAAGGGACATGTTCAGCGTTCAAAAGTGCTTAGGTTTGCTAATGAAGAAGACGTCGAAGTTAATCATGCTGGTAGGTAGGTCATGTAGGAAAAGAAAGCATACAATGTCTTACATAGTCCCGAAGAACAAAAGCACTTCAATTGTTGAATGATAATATTGATCATCGACAAGAATGTGTTTATGATCGGAATCTCAATCATTATAATTCTTTACTATCTTTGTCACTATGTCCACCTGTTGAAACAATACATTTTATTGTCATTTCCTCTGCAACATGTTATCCTGTGCCACCGTATTTTATTACCTACGATGACTAATCATAATCACACATGGTAATATTATCAAAGTAGGATATTACTGTGAGTGTCAAGACATGTAGAGGATTTCCGTGAAACAATGGCTGGTTGGACAATGGCAGGGCGGACGCCGCGGGCGACCGCGCAGCACGTGCGTGCTATTGTATTCATATACGATACATTCGATATAATGCGCAGGGACCAGCTCTATTGATCATCGAGAGAAACTCGCCTCGCCTTCGGCTACGCACGATTAAAATGAGAACGCAACATTTTTGTACGGCCTGTGACAATCGCTTACAATCTCATCGAATCAATTTTGTAATTTGATTATAAGCTGTCGCTATTTCGCTACGTGAAACTTTTGCGCAGCAATTCTTTCAATTGCTATTTACTAAATTACTACTTGCATCTATAGCCTCTTACAGCGAGAATTGCCAGGAAACAATCACAATAATAATCTGCCAGCCACGATCTTGTGTAAAATAGTGTAATTGACGTGGGCAGACCTAGAAAATTGTCTGATGGGCAATGTCGAATCTGCTAGTATTATACGTTGATCAAAAATATTTGTACTCTTTAGATTGTTGGTTGAGTATTATAATAGGATCATTAGGTTGGTATTGAGCTAGCCTTGGATTGCTCAGCGAGTTGACCTCCGTGGCCGGCGTGCGTGGTGAGTGGTCGTGTGTCCCATGTGCTGATTCGTCCTGATTGTATAATAGAGCTGAACTCGTGCGGGGCGCGTGGGCGCCCCTCTGTCAGCTGCTAAGAAATACGGAGGTAATTGCTATTCTGCACCTTGTAAATCAATTGATGGCGATAAACAAAATTGAAGTAGATTTGTCGCGAGTTTGCATAACAATGAACGTGTTGTTGACGGTATCCGTAGCGGTAATGTACATTTGTACATGCCATACCATACAGTACCTGCCTTAGTTCAAGTGTGTTGTTTCTTAAGAATAACCATTGCTCTTGTTAGAACATCAGGACTTGTAAAGGAAACCCTAAAAACTCCTCATTACAACCGGATCACCAAATTATGCAAGTTGACTACCGCTAACTGCCCACCTCATTTACTTACACGTCATTACATATGATTAGCAAACATTCTACCGCCATACTTGGTGTAAAGTCATCTCGTCCAATCAGTGGCTCTAACTGGCTCTATAAACAGCCACGACACGACATACAGCGTGTTCCATACAGAGTCAATAGCAGGTACCTACATGATGTTACATTGAAGCGTGACTACTTATTACTGCATGTATATGACTTGTACTAGCAACTGGTGTTATGTACCGCGTTATTTGTGACATAAGCACAAGCATGCATAAATAATGCGCAGTCAGCATCTTCGTAAAATATTTAGAAGCCATGCATTTTTGATGACGTCAATATTTTGGCTACTGAACGGTAGTTGATAAACTAATATTTATTTTGTCAGCAACTGTTTTGGTGACTCTACTTTCGTGCATGGAGTATGAACACATTCTCAACATGG
This sequence comes from Agrochola macilenta, assembly GCA_916701695.1. Lineage (NCBI taxonomy): Eukaryota > Metazoa > Arthropoda > Insecta > Lepidoptera > Noctuidae > Agrochola > Agrochola macilenta. The sequence continues at coordinate 15,639,342 of OU753557.1, forward strand.
ATTCTTTCGAATTAGGCTTGAATATTTTAAACCACTAGGCCACAAAAACTTCCCCATGTTTAAATTGCGTGAAAATCTATGGAAGCCTGTAATTAATTTGAATTTTTATATCATACTCCGATTAAGGAACATTTGCAAAAAATTGGCAACATTAATATAGTGTCCGTTCCAAATTAATTTTATTAGGACAACTGTCGCTAATAAATCGTCTAGGGCGGTATAAAAATCATTTTTTGTCTATAATACTTGAGTGTCAGTCGAGGTTTGGCCATGAATTAGGCTGAGTGTGCATGTGCGGGCGGCGCCACCGACGTCACCGTCGACATCGCCGCCGGCGCCCGCGCAGCACATGTGAACACATGCTGACAAACGTTGTAAATAATCTGTTTTATTCAAAACATGCTGACCTCTGCTCTGCTCAACATAAATACTCGCTCGCTACCATTCATGAACGTGGGTACTCGACATATCTGCTAATGTAAACATGAAATTAAATCGCAAATGCCGTCGTGTTTAATGTCCTTACTAGACATTAATTATTATAAAAATGCTGTATAATTTTATAACTAGGCAAATAAAAGGAATAAAAATGTTATTTAAAAGACAAAAACACGCGAGCTCAGTAAAACACAGCTCCAATTACATGTAATTTGGAAAGCATGCAATTATGCGGACCCCGAGGGGCGACATTTCTCATTCTTTGTGCGTGTCTCTAGATGCAGTCCTAGCGCTTATTTAAATAATAATAATATTAAATATTCAGTGTTTCGTGACGACGGGACACTTTATCATATTTGATTGGCACGATTTTATCTGCGTTACTGCTCCATGAATATTTTTAGGCATTAGGAATTTATTTAAAATAAAGATCGTGTAGTACCGACTATCGCTGTTTTGACGTTTTAATGGAAGTCTGAAATTGATAGAGGATTTCAAAGATTATTGAGACATCACTTATTGAATATAGAATTATGCAGCTAACAAAATATAACGGCAATTTAAGTATTCACCACATAAACTGCAAACTTTGATTAACTACTTACAATCTTTTAACATCTTTACTTAAAAATTACACCTGTTGAAAATCTCTAATATCTCAGATGTTTAAACTGTTCAAATGATACCAACAGAAATATAACACAAGATTAAATCGATATATAGATAACATTGTATGCAAATAAACGTCAAAAAAGGTGTTGCATGAATAGTTGGCATGGGAAAACATATCGATAAAAGATAGGGATTTTCGACCCGATATCCGAGTACTTTCACATGAGCGTGCGAATCGTGGGAATTGATTAGCGATGATCTATATAAAATAAACTATCCCGACATTATGGCTAGCTCGTCATAAAAGTTCTGATAAGGATTGATTACCTGTGAATTGTAAATAGTGCTGGGCTCACACACGTATCGTTGATAGCTGAATTTTGGACTTACAATAAAATCGAATCATATTCTAGGTAGAGTATAGAGCTTTTTCTAAGATCATGTTTTTTACTGATATGTATGAAGTTTGAGACTTTCAGAATAGTTTTTGGTAGAGTAAGGTCTAGTATGTCGCTGAAGAACCAAGTTACCATTATTAGCCCAATTTAGAACTCTCTAACTAGTTACTCGTAATTGTCTTCACATATTTTTTTTCAAAATTGGTATATTGGTTGTATGAAAACCACATGAAATCAAATAGTTCCCACAATTCTATCAATTTCTATCTCGCGTGATCAGGCGCTTGCGCAGATAAGCGCAGTTCACACGACTTTATCTGACGAATGACAGCTGTGACAGTTGTAACCGTGACGTTTCGGACGGTCAGTCAACACGTCTGGCTGTCAGTCTGTCAGATATACGACGACATGGATATATCACGAGAACGGAGAAAGCATCCTTCTATGAATATTTTTTTTTGACATGAAAATTGGGTCACTGTATTTTTTTACCAATGATGAGGTAAAGAAATAAGGTCGAAACCAGAAATATATTATTATGACAAAAACATTCGTTATGGATTTTTTATTAGGATACTTAATACGATAATTAGCGACAGCAAAAATGACGACCTAAGTCCTTCGAAACTAATTCGTAGGGCTTTGGAAACCCTCGTTATTTGGATGCGAAGATCGAATTTCAGTCCCTTCATGTAAAAATGATATTCTGCCAAAGCGGCACAATATCATTTTTATACCCAATACTATTGGAAAATGACTAATTATACTGATGATTGCCATTATCAACAAAAATATAAATAATTTCGAGGATTACAGCCTTGGCGACAAAACTATAATGTATGTAGATGTACCAATGTGGCATCGACAAAAAAATCTTGAGGTAGTTTATTACACGAATTTAAAATTTGGTCAGAGATTTATAGCGAGTTCAAAGCAAAGGGTACAACAAAGCTTTCGTGAGTGTTGTCCACATGTTTGTCTCATCCGATTACTGTGAGTTAGGCGGTCATAACTCATAGTGTTATGTGTTACGTTACGCCCAGGATTATGTGTTTTTTACGCGCCTATAAATAAACATCATACTTTTAATTTTACTACCTCTTGCCTTTAGTAATGTGCCTATAGTTTTATGTATCCTTTTGATTGTACTTCTTATAGTAACTAAACAATAAAAGATTTAATCAAACCAAATCATGGTTATTTTTATGTTGGATTATTTTTCTAGTAACAATGTCATATCATAAAACTTCAATTGAAATAATCAATCAATCAATTCTTAATTATTTTAATATCACAAAAATAAAAGGTGTTCTAATAACTTGGCAAGCCTGTTCTCTCGCCCTTGACCACTTATATTTAAATATACCAATTGATATACAAGACTGTAAACTTCTAATAGATTAATATATTACCCGTAATTACTTACATCACAGTGTAATTACTGTGGAGATAACTTGTACGGTTTTAAAAACAACTTTCGTTGTATCGATTGGTGTTAACATGTCGAGTGTTATCGAGTAATAAAACATGTATCGAGTAAACGGAACTCTAGTTACGAAATAATTGATTGTAGACTCGTTCTTATGTAAATGTTGGAAAGCTCCATATTTATAGGCGAACACTTCAACTAGTCCAGTTATTGCATATCGTTGCAAATCTAGAAACTGTTAACGGTTCCGATTGTGGACCAATAAAGTAAGTGGTTTTATCTATTTATGTATTTACCCCTATAACCGGCCTGACGGTCTTATGAGACGTTTTCTTAATAAGCAAGTTTAAATGTTTAAGTTATAATTAAAGTTGAAGTTACGTTACTAGGAAATAATATTAGCACTAGCCGCTATGAAGCGAAGAATTGTAACTGTAACAATTGCAGAATAATATATATATATTTATGAATATGTTCCAAACTTAGTAAAGGATACTGAAAATAGAGAGCGAGAAAACACTAAAAAGCACAAGCAACGGCCGATATAAATCCTGTATCAGAAGACGAAGAATTTAATAAATTCCTTAGTTCTAAAATATGTTTCCCACCAAAAAAGACCTTTGAAAGAGGCAGTTGCAAGACGCACCTTCAGGATTGGCTTATTGGTGATTCGCCCGAATTTACTCACTCGAAACGGGCGTATAGACACGACACGTTTAAATAATTAATTATTTAAAAATGATATAACACCAATAAGCAACAGGAGGGCTAGCGTCCAAAAATCCGCCCAAAAACAAACGACAATCTACCTCATTTTGAGACGAGAAATATTATATCCATTCATCATTCCCATCAGAGATATCAGCTTTCAAGTCATTTCAAAGCGCGTACTCGCGATAACATTTTAATAGATTAGGGAATTCACAAACCCGCATGTTTTGGGGCAGGATTCTCACGCGCGGACGCCCGTCGAATACGCAAGGAGGCGTGTGAAACACTCGTGCGGTTTGCGAACTGAATACTAACAAACTCACTTACTTACAATTTCATTGCCCTATTTATTTTGTTTGTTGCACTTTCTAACGTTTTATTATTCAAAGACGTTAGAGTGAAGGATCTAAGGATTCATTGCGTAATTCAACTTTCTTTTATGCTTTCACAAGTGTAATTTGCTCACGCGCATTATGTTTAATTACAGCAAGCTAGCTAACAAACGGAAAACCTGTAAGTCTGTTTATTTTTAAATAGCAAACTATGAAATAATTGCAATAATATATGCAATAATATTTTTCGAAAGAAAGTTTTTGAATGTAAAGAAAATGTCAGCCCGTACAAAAGACATCAACGAGAGTCATATATTTTTTTCGCTCTATGACATGCTGGAAAAAAAACACATTACGTCGTAGTTATAATACAATGTCGTGTATGTAATCATTATAATATAACAGTTATATCTTCTAAAATTAATGACAGAAAAAATGAGAGATCACGTGGTTAAAGAAAGTTTCGAATCTAAACTTAGGCCGAGACAAAAAGTAGCTGCGGTTCGAAGACACGCAAGCACCGAGACTTACATTACAAGTAATAAAAAGAAAAGTGGGCACTTCCTAGTTAGTTGATTAACGATTGAACTTGTTTCATAGATCACCAAGTTCCAAGTTGTGGTCGGGAACAAAAACGTTGTCCCGTGTCCAAAGTGTTTCGTTTTCAATAAGTGCTATGTAATGCGGTGTGCGGTGTGGTCGCGCGTTCCGTGGTCAGGCACAATGCGACGGAATGTGCCGAGACAGAATGTTCGACCGCCTGGAAGGGAAGCCGCACGCTCTGGCTTCATTAATGTTAACTTTTTCTAAGTCTACCTTTTTTGTTATCACCCCTCGACTACTCAGTCGAGGGGTGATAACAAAAAAGGTAGACTAGACGGCGGGATTTCGAGAGGGGTGAAAAATATCAAGAATGGTGAAAGCGTATCTATGAGAAGAAACCGATGAAAGCAATTGAAAATTTTAAGAAAATCCTATCCTGTAACACTGACAGACTAACAAAACACTAAGAGCAATCGAGTAGAATAAGTCCAGAACATAAACAAAGGCACAATAGTTCGGCTCTAGCTAAGTATTTCACTACCTAACCGTCCAAGCGACTGGCTTGACAACTACAGAGCACCAACAATAGTAGGCTTTACATAGCCGCTGGCAAACCCGTACAGCCGCTCTAGCTATACAGAACACCATAATATTTTCCGCATTGGTATTGCGTGCCCCGTGCCCGGCGGCAGCAAGCAATTTATAGCCAGTGGAACTACGTACATGCTTGTTATTATTTAACGGTGGACCCGAGCCAAGACAGAACGCCTCCGGCTATTGCCAATGCGATCCTGCTAAACTTGTAAGTATTATTTTATGACTAAGAATACGAATGCGCCGCGCCGGCACACTTTTGTGCAGGTACCCAAGAACCCAAGAACCAAGAACGAAAGAAGGTGCCAAGAACTGCTTTATGCACCCATGTATTTCAACAAAATACAATTAAAAAGGACGTCTGCAATTACGGACTCCTGCATACAGATTGCTACATTTTAATTGCCCCAAATAACATCAAGATGTATACTGCTTTAAGTAGGTAAATGAACACCAAATTCTGTCATCTCACCAAATACGTCATTCAAATTGCACCGCCATCTTTCTTTATATGGCACGGATATTTTTTATCTGGCGGTGATTTGAATAAAGTCATAGCGGTGTCCGGTATCGTATGCAATACCTTACAGAGACACGTGCTTGGATATGGTGTAACGACAGCAATGATGAACGCGTACGGCTTGCCAAACAGGTCAAATCTCCATTAAAGAGTAATCATAATACTTGGCAGGCCTTATAGAGCGCGCGTCGTGGCTGCGCGTGCGCGAGCGAGACCGCCAGGATATCTGACTCTTCAGTTGACCGGCCTTGTGGCACGCGCCGCTTCGCCACTCGTATCATTCCATTTGATTTACCGATCTCATTAAAATACGTCTACATTTCTAACTATTCCAACAACCCACACCACTTTATAGGGTATCCAATATCTACAAAATCAGACCTGAGATTATATCGACAGCCAGTCGGAACAAGGAGAAGGGAAAGGGACAATGTCGTAACCTGAATAGATTGGACCGTTTATTTAAATTCACGGTATTGTCGCAACGGCTACACTAACAAGTTTTACAATGTCTAGAAACCAAGAACATAAATTACTTACTGGCGCACTATCTAAAAAGTACTTAGTAAGATGTAGTGGTTCGTTTGGTGTCATATTTCTGTTATTTGCCTATGTAATTACCACTAATGACCCGCTCGCCGCCGTCTCACTTAGAATTAATTGATAGCTATAAATAAGGAGATAATTTGAACATCTATCCGAATATATTTTATCATGCCGAACCTTCTCATTTTCTTAATTTGTTTAACAAATGCTAGGAAATGAACCTAAGAGTTCCCGTCCAATAAACCCAAAGCGCAGGTAACACTAAACGGTTATAAAGCTATAAAAGGTTGATTAGTCGAAAAACGTTCGTCTGTAGAATTTAAAGCTTTTGAATAATATAAATATGAATATATGAGGAGGGTTCTAGGCCGATATGTATAGCTGCCGGTATGCAAATGAGTTACATTGAAACAGAGTGTCCGCTTAGTCAGAACTAGGACCCAATTAGTGCGGTACCAAAGGCCGACTTCGTAAATTAAGCAAGATGACGGCGCGGCTGCCCGGCTACTCGCCTGCCATCCAACACAGACATTCGCATCCTTTTCATGCAACTATACAATGTCTTATTAATTGTGATTTATGTCCCTAGGCGGTTCTGATTTGATGATACAAACTATGTCAGACAATATGTCTGCATTCTTGGTTGAAATAATTTTAATCTAACAAGATCTTATTGATCACCAGAATCCGTATCATCCTCATTGAATTTATCGGCATCTGAATAAGAGCTTACTTTCTTTGATCCCTTTCGAAATTCAAATGAATTTATTTTTATAAGATCATCGAAGCTTGCGCTTATGGCTCGATATACTTGTCATAAAATACGGTACCTTGTCCGTACTTCTCCAATGGTACAATCCCAATTGTTATTTTATTGGAATCGGCTCGGAAAAGAAAATATTATGATTTAGACATAACGCCGGAGTACCGAGTAGCGGTGGCCTCAGAGTGTTCAGCAAACAATATCTTATTTCATACAGTCTTGATTCAACAATGCCTCGAGCGAAGTTTAATGAACTCTAATAATAAAATGTTTTACTAGATTACTATTTAAAGAAAGAAGATAAAAATTAAATATTGCACCGCGAATCAAATTAGAAACCTCCGATGATTCGATCAGAAATAATGATTTTATCTCGCTCTATAACTTAGATTATATCTAAATTGCTAGCGGTTTTTACTAGTTATTTATTTAATAACTGTAGAAATCGTACAATTTAATAATTATATGTTAGAAGTTTCCAATAATAATTATGAAGAGATAGTCTTAGCTAAACGAATGGTTTGGCCGCATATTTCTTGCGTGGTGGGACATAATGTTCTGTGCGTTGGCACGTACGTGGAGTTGTTTAGAAGCCACTAAACCCCAACACAATGGTGAACCACAAACAGGGCTTTGTGCCTTTGTCCGGGGTGCTCGAGCAAATAAAATATTTTGACCGCGCGCCACCTCGGTCCTCGCCCGTCCACATCCTACGCAAACATTCCTTGGACTGCTTTATTTTCTTATCTATTGTCCAAAAATACTGTTATTTTTGTGCAAATATTCTGACTGGTTTCAACTTATTTGCCGTTTGATCAATACTACTCTGTACTAATCACTAAAATTTTCCACTGCATGTTCTCGCATCACATGGATATTTCAAATATTGAACAGGATGTTCACCCGATAATTCCAACAATATCCAGTACATAGCAACACACAATGTGTTGGCTTTCTAAACATCTTAGAAGTGACACCTCACCCTTGACAGCAGTAGGGTACATGGCTACTTGGAGTCGTGTTGTCGGCGTGTGCGCGTGCTCACTGCTCATATAGCCGCATGAGCTATGTGGCTCAGTGGTCACCTCTCGCGGCATGTTTACATAACTCGTTAGACGCCAGCCCGAACCGCCCACGCCCGACCAGCTATTGGATATATCTAAATATTAACTGTAAACACTCGATAATGTTCTATTGTGATGTCACGCAGGTGCACTATCGCGCTACCATCATTATAATAATGATAGCAGAGCTTTGAACGTCTTACTTGCACCAGCTTGCAAGGTCTTAATTTTATTGTTCTTTAAGAAAATTATCAGTGAAGCCGCTGGGCGACTAGTTCCTATTTCGTGAACAAATTGTCCTGGTCCTGAAACACATCTACGTGCACAGAAGCAGTTCGTTTTAGCTTAGGCAGATTTCGATTAACCACTTTTGTGTCTTTTATTCAGAAACAGAAAACTGCACGCTTCTACGCATTAAGTACGACAAGCGACAAGAAAGCGTATACGTGCACCTCATCATCGCTTCAGTCTCGATAAATTGTCCCATCAATCATCAAGAATTGCAATAGCGATACTCGGGTATGTCAAATGAATGCGACTTTTTTGTCCCCGATTGTCGGCGAGGGCCCGTGACGAAATGACACATAATGCAATTTTGATTAACTTGACAACAAAACCTCTGGCAATTACATCCATGATGATGGAGACATTACTTGTCGCTGATATTATAAAGGGCCATTACGATAATAACTGTGTCGTCAAGCAGACTCTGTACATGATCTTGGTGATTTAAAAGGCCGTCCGTCACGGTCGTCGCCATCGTTTACTTTTGTTTAAAATCAAAAATTCCATCCTCCATCTGTAGTTGTCAATCTTACAGTACACTTATTAAATTCGTGGTTTTCCAAAATGTTGGGCAATGCTGGCCAATAGTTAGCTGCAGCAACTTGATTATAAAGTATGACGTCTCATGTTTTATAAACAGTTGTATCAGATTTGTTAGCCGTTAATTTGAATGGAAAAGTACAAATTATTGTCATTTCGTATAATGATGTTTTGGTAACACGCAAAAGGCTCGTAACGTCGCCGCGTCGTCGCAAACACAACGTAAACTTTCACTTGAACAATAGCGGCCGCTCACGATTATCACGACCCGGAGTCACGCAGGACGCAGCATCGACACTCTTTGTGATACCAGCATCTGATTGATGAGTCGTTGAAAGGTCACTTTCGTACAGACATCGATCTCTCTACTTAGCTGGCATCCACATACTGTTTAGTGGAGAATATCATCTATGTTCTGCGTCGTCATTACAAACAAAAACGTTAAGAACTCCCAATTGTTAAAAGTCCATAATCACAGGTACTTTCGTATCAGTATGCAGCATCTGATTGAAGGCTTGATGAAAGGTCAATCTCATGGACGATCTCTCTATTTAACCCACATTTGCACGATGAGTTGTGTTGTGCCGTCATAATATTAAAAACGCATCTTTCTTACAGTTCGGAGTCATTTGGCAAAACCGTTTGTTGTCTTCTATTCTCAAATTACATAGGGTCTTCTTTAGCCTGGGCCTGCTGTTGCCCGATTTGGCCAGTCTAAGACCTACTACATACCTACTGGCTATTTTACAAAAACTCATTAATGTAGTAGAATCTCCAACGAAGCTCAGTAAAAGTTAATTAATTGGCTCCTATTTAAGGTCATGGTCTACTTTCGCTGCAATTGCTACTGCTCTTAAACGGCATATGAACGACTCTGTAACATTTGTAAATTCTCACTCACGTTAAAATATATTTTCAAGAAGTTTACCGAATGTTTTAAAATTCCTACAAAATTATGCCGCCGCAGGATTCAAAAGGTGTAAAAGCGCAGCGATGACCACCTCAAATAAAAATAAAAAATGCTTTTACATAATGAATACATGATATGTAAAGGTAAGGCGCGAACTTTAGGGGTAGATACACACAAGGCGTGAACGCTAACGCGCGGCCCAAACAAGGAGGTGTGAAAAGCCCCGGTGATCGTGGCGTTCTTATTGTGGTAGCAGCTAAGCCGCTTACCGGACCAGTCCCATAAATCCAAGCGCTTGTCCCTAACTATACAATCTGACTGGTAGGTACTAAGGTACCCGTGTACTCGCCGCTGTCGTGCTCGATTTGATAAGCCCCTAAGCCAATGCAATGTCGTTGCATTCATAAAGTAATATCTGACTAAGCGCATTTCAATGCACATGGTTATTTTATGTATGCGCATTTTAACGCTGGTAATAAAATGCGGAGACGACGACGTATGCTTTTGTTATTTCTCTCAAGTTTATGAACTGCATCTTTCATAACACTTTCATATAAGAACGTGTCAAAATCCGTCGCATCGCTCCGTCCCGTTCATAGTATCGTGTGTCGTTTCGCGTGTTCTGGTATTAAGTTACACCTACTTTTCAAGCGTGGCATAAGCGCATTCGGCTGGAATTAAGTGAGTTAACATGAAATCATAAAAGGAAGTGAAGGCATCTCTGTGGATGCAAGAGAACTAATAAAACGGTTCGAATAGCCCATACAATGCCGACTTGAAAGTAAGAATATAGCGAGAAAATCTTTTCATGACGCCGTAAATGCGAAACACGATTGTCACCGATACAAAGTTAATACACCTTATTAAGCGAACTAAAGGCAATTTAGTCCATTATCGGACGAAATCTTAACGGACGTCGGCATGAGCTCAGTGGTCGGCCATTGTTGTGTCGCCTTGGCTATGGGCCTCAAGTCGTTGTGTAAACAAAACGAGTTATTATATGAGAGCTGAGCCTCACTTTATGGCATTCCAGTCTCAATTTAAAACGCGGCTTCGTGTGCCAGCTCTTAACTCTTCAATGCTCTTCGTTATGTCCTCGGAACTACATATAATAGAACAACAGTAGTGATAGTAAACCGTCCGCATACATTTTGAATACCCGACCGATCCTTAGGCCTTTCCACCGTACAAAAGGCTTAAAGTAAAAACAGAAGACACAATCGCATCATACGCAGAAGCATTTTGAAGAGGGACTGCGGCGTTTGGCAGTTTTTGTGACACCGAATTTTCATTGTCTTTCGGCAACTTATCTCATTTAATTATAAGCTCGGAACGGTCGATAGAAAGGGAGCGATCCACCGAAGAAAATTGTTGCATGATTTTTTTAGGAGTCGAGATTGCGAAGAGCTATAAATGGCGCAGCAGGCCCTGCGGCAGTTGCCATTTGCAATCGGTTATGGAACGACCGCGGACCTCTTTTTACATTATAATCGGTTGGTCCCCGCTCACTTGTTTTTTGCCCAGAATCGATGATGGACCTAAATGGACGTGGATGCAAAAATAAAGTAAACATGATATTACTCGACGCCTAATTCTGCCAGTATGTTGTCTGAGGCAAAAAGCATTTTTTCCGGTCAAGGAAATTTTCGTAACGCGTCATTGGTGTTAGCTTCCTTCCCCTTCCTGTGGGTGGTATGTCCTACGTATGCGTGCGCGACACATGTGTTATGAAGTGACAGATGACAGGACTCTCAAGTCTCGTCCAGAGCTTGCTTGGCTGAACCCATCGTCTCACATGATCAGACTCGAATGACGTCAAAACCGGCCCGTGCCGTCATTAACGAAGCATTAACGTCAATTATTTAAATGCCTCAGATTTCATCATTTTCTTCTACAATACACTAGCGATACGTAGGTATCATAGTCATGAAAGATGGAAGGTAGAGGTGAACATACATAATTTATTCTTAGCGTGATTTTTATGTGACAAGGCATGTATCATAGGAATATCTTTCGGAAACACATTCAAATGAAATATTGTAATTTGACAGCGGGCGACGAAATTGTAGCGCATTAATATGCAGCTCGTGCGGCAAGGGACTGCGCCCGCGCACCGTCACTAATAATGGACCAGACGCGTCTGATGCATTATGCAAAAGGTCCTGTTGATCCCGAATTCGAATATTTTTAGCAAATCTAACGTGTTTTTGCGTCGATAGTTCTTCGAAGGTTGCTTAGATTTGGACCAAAAATATTGTTTGGACTTCTTGTTTAATTTACGACACTATTTATTTTAAATTTTTCATTTATTGATTGGAAACCTGTCTGTATTTTCTAATAAATCTTAAATTGAGATAAGGCAACGTTTACTATTGTATAAATCGTATTCACGAATTAAGCGGCACGTAGGTGTAGGTAGGTATTAGTTGAGGCCTTATGGTCATAAAATAGATATTGATCAAACGCTACCGCGATACATATCTCCGCTTACATTACAGTTATCACCTGTATAATTATTATCGTAGGAACAGAACAACTCCGGGAACGAATTGAAAGAGTAAACAGTAGCGACACAAAGAGAGGCTTCATTGACCCATCGACACAATGCCGACCTACAATTCGCCGTTAATTAGTTCTGTTTCAAAGAAGCCGTGTTCGATGGAAACGAAACAATTAAGCTTTATACTGGAGAATTACCATCTTATTAGATACGCCGTACGTTCTTATTCGATAGAGATGCTTTTCGAAGGAGGTAAATTCAGAATACTAAGTTTACACTTTTTGATAAAGTCAAGATCTACCTACTTTGGCGTGACTAAGACCAATCGAAGTGGGTCACAATCGTTACAACAATCAACGCCAAAAAACTTGTGAACGTTAGATATAATTCAATTCTCAGAATGTTCTGGAACTTTACGACAAAAAGATAAGTGGGCTCATGGTACAAGCATTGGATTACCCTTCAGCGACCAGCTAACGTGCACCCATTATCTCTGTGATTGGAGCTTGAGAGCGTAATAAAAATTCTCTGTAAGTAGAGTTACATGCAGATATGTTATGAGGCTAAAGATGATAGTAGTAATGGGAATCGTTCGAGTATCTTGGGAACAAATTAGAATATCGAGCATCCTTAGGTGCTAGTCCACTTGAAGGACAGTCAAAACTTTTACTCCTGGGTATATTGTTTAGGTACATTCTGATTAAGAATAAATTGGTGCTCCCAATAAAAGTACTCTCAGCTAGTTTTACGATCATTTATTTGACTAGACGCAGTATCAACGAGCTCAATAGATGCCTAAGGCGAGCGTCTCGAACGGAACACGTGTCGCTGATTGCCCTCAATTGGCGAGCGAATAAAAACAATCGTCGCTTAAAAATAACCGTGATTTCATCAAGCAACATGTGATGCTTGTTTTCTTTCGGTGTAACGAACATATTCCCACAAGTTCCCATGGCCGTGCCATGTGAAATGTCCTGGTTGGGCGGTCCCAGCTCCCAGCCGTGGCACCGGGTTGTGAATCACTAATGATAATGAACCTCTGTGGAATATGGAACGGGAACTTCTTCCAGGAACAGGCGGAATCGTAAAACAGCGTATCGCGTACGCGCTCCACCATATGGAGAGCGTGAGACCCTGCGGCTTCGCATACACCATACACCATCTGATGTTTTTATCGTAACTGACCATTACGCAAATATTGAGATAGTGACATCCGTAGCGGTTAGCTACGTTCATTAAATGGGTCAAATTCAGGAAGTAAAACCGCAAACATAATTTTCCCATAAATAATAATGTATATTTTTGTTACTGATAGATACCGCAAGGACTGCACTTGTGTATTAATAACTGTAATGATATTTTGACATTCTAATTATTTATGATGTAGGTACCTACTGTACCTACTGATATTTGAAACATAAACTTCCTTTGCTCCCGGTAAAGCATAATGATTTGATTCATTGCTGTACCGTACCTTTTCAAAAATTAGTACCGAACTCCTTTCAAGATTCGAAGTCCCATTAATTAACTCTTGATGTATCCCAAAAAAACATTCAAATAGCTTATTATTACCATGGGTTTTTCCTTATGTCATTAAGTAAACGTTCTCACAGCCCATCGCACATTTGCTGGCTAGGTCTCTAGCTCTACAATTCAGATGTATCTAAGAATAGTTTTTATTTTAATTCAACACTAAAATATATTTAATCTTTATTCTTAAATGCGCCATTTAATAGATACTAAATCTTAAGCTGAATGACGCATTAAAGTTATATTGATGAGCAATAACTGAGTGGCTGTGAGGATTACAAATAATAGGAATTTTGAAGCAATTCTTTTATGCCATTTTTTTGTGCTGTGGGCACTTAACTATTTAGTGGCAATGACCATTGTTGGAAGTCAAGTCGAATATTGTGTTGAAAGGCACCACTCAGATACAAACCTTCTTACGGCCATTTAAGCCTTATCTTCGTTTCATTGTTGAAGGTTTTTTTCCTCCCCAGAAGACCTGATAAAAGTGTTTTGTAAATATGTTTAAAACACTTTGGGTACCCCTGGAAATTGATAAAGAGTACACCCGGCCGCTAAAGTTTTGAATTTCTCATTAGGCTTGACTTTGACAAATGGTTGAAACATTCGGTATGAGAGTGTACTATCGAAGAACTTCATATCTAAGCAGTTTGAAAACAAAATCCCGTGAACACGATGACCACATCTGTTACCGCCCCGGTTCTATAGCGGCCCACCGCTGCAAGCAGAAATAGTCCTTACGGTGTATAGATATGAACTTCTTCGATGGTACATTTTGCGTATGTTACTTCATACAAAGTTTTGTTTTTCGTGACATTTAGTTGTCACAGTCATTACGCACATCCGTTGTTAAGATGCACTTGCGTGGGGCCATTTAATTATCCAATTATAATTCAGTGCACATTTTAACGTCAGTACGAGGGTCAATCCGTTTACATCCAGTTATACGAGTAGTTCTGATAACCGTTCAAAGATTTGTACTGATTACTTAAATGCGGCTGCGATTAGCTTCGGCATTCTTTCAATTTGAAAGCCCTAAAACCGGATAGGGTTAGCTACAGGAAATTCAATATTCATCCCCATTGTCAAATTTTAATTTCCATAGATATAAATACTCCATACAGATTGATCCGGAGGGTTCCAACAATCGGCGTTGAGCATTTACCAATCAGCTGGATTGGAGCATATCGTGCGAACGCGTTATAATAGGAGGATATTATAATAAACAGATCCCGGGCCCCTCCGTTCACTCCTCCCTCCCTAATAAATATTAATGTATGAACTTGAATGCTCCTCAATGTTCACAGTGATGCTGGTACATTGACACTCAATTTGCTTTTTGCAGTCTTTGCATTGATAGGTTCTTCGCGGCAAATCTTTGTGCTTACTTTCTCAAGCGTAGATATTATCGCGTATTTTCTCTTTTTATTATTTGTATTGATACCTATGTTAACACTAAGTCGGGTCGTAAAAGTACAGTTTTAATAGTAATGTTTATAGCGACATGTTATTCCTAAAACGATGGAGATTCATCTGGGATAAAGCATCGTTAGCTGATCGTTTGTTTATTAGAAAAATAAACACTATCTGATGGGAACTTCACCTACTAAAGAGGTTATGGTGGAACTTTCTCATAATAACGAACTTTTAACAAAATATTTATGTGTTACAAGGTGTACGCATTTTCTCTACCGAGCATCAATGTGACACATTGTGTGATATGATTTATCACCGGCTTATTTTGTGCATATCCTGGGTCCTGTATATTAGGTTTTCAGCTTTTCAGTCTTTCGATTTGTTTAATTCATCCAATTGCACAACATTGTAGCAATTTCATCTATCGGAAATTCTATCTATCTCTCTAAATAAATAAAGCACATGATACGTCAAGGGCGAGCCACCCTTTTAGCCGGAAGGGTCATGTACAATACAAGTTAGGGTTGACGAGAACAGTTTCCACTTCGGTTTCCCACGCCACCCCTGCAGGGAAACCCCACTTGTTGATTTTTGTTCCGTAATCGAGCCCCCATTTGACATCGTTTCCGGGCCCCATTAACAATAACAATTATTTTATTTTAATGTTGTAACGTGTTGACATCGGAACATCGATTATGAGTGTAACTTTGAGTGGGGAGACTTAATGAGCTCGTGCTGCTCACTGGATTGTATCGTGATCAATCATAGCTTGAAGATTCAAGACGTACTTTTATCTTTATCTCCTTTTAATAGAGTGTACAGTATATTGTAATTATGGGTGTTACAAAGTACCAGTACGAGCGTCTCAACAAGATATAATAGCCATTGGACGAACCTACAATCGTATTTGAGCTAATGCAAATGAAGTTGCTCAAAAGATTATCTGCAAGTTGGGACGGTTATTAAGCCTGGCTAATATATAAATATTCGAAATTCTCTACTTCATAATTACTTTTTGACTAATTGTCCCCTACAGCAGCTTCATAAAATATTGTCTTTGGAGATAAGATCAAAATATACGTAGGTCAAATTATAAGAAGCACTACCTCCAGGCGGCACCAATAATGTGGGTAGTTATGATAAAAATGTCGTGCTCTCGTGGTATTCGTTGAATGATTCATTTGAATAACATCAAGAGGCTGTTAATAACATTAGGACACGCAATCGCAAATGCTATGGAAATAAGTTTGGCCCCAGACAAGATGTTTCGCCCCGGGTCAGGATTGTTAATATTCTGATTGGGATAAATTCCGAGCGAATTCGCCGCACTTATTGGTTCACAACGTCCTTTTTTTCTGGATGTAAATAATGAGCTAAGATGTAGTAGGTATGTAATTTATTTATTAAGTAGCAGGTACCTACTTTTAACAAAAGAGTTGATATATAGCTAGGTAGGTACCACGTCAGTGATTAATAGGTACTTAGATGAAGTTTGTAAATCTTAGAGGCTATTTGACCAGTGCACTGCGGTAGACTGACACAATGAGTGTAGGTATTCAGTATTCACTGATACCTGCATTGTTCGATGAAGAACACCTGCAATACTTATAGTTGTAAATAGTTGTGAGATTGTGTAAATAAGTAGATTAGGTAAGTACCTATCTACTATATAAGGTCCCATTAAAATAGATGGACAAAATTTTACAAATCATTCAGATCACCAAAATAAGGACAATGGTTTAAAAAATATAAGAAAAAACGCATTAGATACTTACAAGAAAAATAAATTTGCTAACAAAAATTGTTAGTTACCCAATGCCATTTATTATTTTAGGTCAAAATAAAATCAATTTAATCAGTGTTTTTTTTGCTTGGATATCTTTGGCTAGACGAACTGCACGCTGTGTTAAAATATGTCCATCTATTTTAATGGGACCTTGTATATATATTATGTAAATACATAATTGGGTAACTAAGTAGGTACCTAGTAATTAGCATGTATGTACTAACAAGCAACCAATATAGGTAAGTACCTAGTTATGCTTGGATAGCTACAGTACATACTTATAGTAATTAATCAGAATAAGTACCGGGATAAAATGAAACGCTTGTTACAGTACCTACCAAGAGTTACTTATTCACACAGTTTATGTACTTATAGAGTACACAAGTATTCTAAAACAATCAAGAAAGCAAACAAATTAGAAACACGCTAACTAAACTGCCATGTTTTAAAAACAAATTACCTACAATTAAAATTTAAACAACAATAGAAGCAATTATGTCTAATAATTAGGTAGTACTAGATTGATTGTATATTCAAATTTGTTGAATAAAAAGTATGCCAAACAATAGAGCTTTCGACATCAACATACCTGCCAGTCCAGTCGCACTGATCGCCCATCATCCCCGCCTCCGCTCTGCATAAAACTCCCAAAAATACAGTCCAAAATAATCGCCTTGTCTCCATTTTAACGAAAATTATATTACAATAACAGCAAGAAGTATCACTGCTCCAATCACATCACTTAAAACAATCCTTTTATGTCAGTTCCATAGTTATTCGGTTATTTTACAAAAGTAAACAAACTTGCGCCGCGATTGCAACAAGCAACAGTACTATACCAACTCAGAAACTCGACTAAAGTACCGACAGAGACAAAACCTCTTTGACGCTCATTTACTGCAGCGAGTAAAAGAGATGGATATAATAACACTTTAGTAGAGAGAAACAACAATATGTTATCTCTTTCCCTGATATGATATCAAACGTTATTCGAATTTGAACTTTATAACTTAGCTTTTAAGTTAGAAATCCGTTTCAAATATGACTAAAAGCTTTTACAAGGCTTTTTGAATTGGCGGGAAAGGTTTACCGTATTATCTACGAGGTTTTTTGGAGTAACTGGGTACAATAACTTTGAATTTAAAAAGTCGCCATGATAGGTACTATTCGCACATTAATTTTATATGTATTGTAGAAATACAAAGATGGGATTTTATAATTAAATGTGCAATTAAAACTATGAAAGACGCTGGATACCTACTCACCTACGTAACACATGCTTAGCATTGAGAGATTATGGATGCGAAAAAAATGGATCAGTCGTAATACCCTGTTTTTTCTGTTCTGTGTATATACCTAATTAGGTGCTATTAATCATAAACCGCAAAACTTTAATATTATACCTTATCATCACAGGTAGTTCCAAAATTATTGTAGAAGTTAAGTAACTATGTATTTATTAACCTTCAAGTTAAAATACATTAAAAGATATAGATCATTTTGAAAGTTATAATTACCTGCCCTAGTGCCCTTTTATGTTCCCGACTCCATGAGTTGGCACATCATCTATTTTTTTTAAACGGGCCTAAGCTTTTGGTGTAAATTCTGCACATCGAAATACTAGCAATTAACGGCAAAATAATTGTAGTTTCTGCTACACTAATGCTAATGGTACTCTGTATTTTAGCTGCGTTACATTTATTCGCTTCTAAAATTAAGTTAAATACGCAGATCCTTATCGGTACCTACCCAGAATCACGCTTTTTGCGGGTGTTTGGCGGAAGATAAGCGTGGAATATGACTTTCTAAGAAAATGAAAGATTTATCTTGGGGTTTGGTTAAACGGTCTCTTTTATACTCTCTATGGTAGGGTAGGTATATCGTTCACGGGCTCACGGCACGTCGTCCGTGCTTGAGGGCGCGCGTGCGTTGTTTGCGAACAGATAAACTAAATCAATAGGCGGTGTTTGTTCGGCTCGTAGATAGCCGCATTGTCGCCATTCACTTGTGCTTGTTTAGGCCGATGAATCGACCCCTTATCTTAGTTTGACGCAAAAATGAGTAATAGACCAACGATGAGGCGCGGTCAACAGACAAGCAAGCATTAACTAAATTAAAATGATACGCACATACATAGGTAATTATGTTTCGATTCGTTCA
Organism: Agrochola macilenta; assembly: GCA_916701695.1. Classification (NCBI taxonomy): domain Eukaryota; kingdom Metazoa; phylum Arthropoda; class Insecta; order Lepidoptera; family Noctuidae; genus Agrochola; species Agrochola macilenta. The sequence goes on from OU753557.1 coordinate 15,658,419, forward strand.
TCATAACTCTATATCAATGGCGGGTGGAGGGGGGCGCCAGGGACGGTCCACGCCGGGCCCTCCGTCCTGGGGGCCCCCAAATCTCGATAAGTACATAGGTACTAATAAACTCCTAAACATGGCTAAAATATGTTCTAAGTAAAAGACAGTTTGTAGTTGAAAGCCCCTAACCTTGGCACACAGATATATATTCTAACCAGCACTCTAATTGCGTAACACACGATCAATCATAATCTGAATCATTTTGAAGACTATTGCTCATCTATTGCTTCATAACTACGAAAAAGTTGTCTGCTCAACTACGTAAATAACGCAATGAATGTTATTGAACTGTCAAAATGAAACAGATTGTGATAGATCGTGTGTTACGCAATGTAGGGTGCTGGATTAACACATAGTAGGGTACTTTTAACCCAGTAGTACGATCCGGTGAGATATTTTCCGACATTAACGTGGACGAAGCCATGGGCAAAAGTTCGTGCAAAATATAAACGTAGGGTGTTAATATTTTTAGGTAGATATCTTATTTCTCTATGAATGGCATAAGAAAAACTAACCTTTTCTAGGTGGGGGGGTGCTAAACTTTTCGAGCTCGCTTCGCTCGCTCTTGTATTCTACATTCTCCTGATTCTGAGGCTCTTCTGCATAACGCATTCAATATCATTATATCATTATTATCATAAATATTTTTATGTATGGTTAAGAAACCTAACCTATCCGTGTCGGGGTGCCTCAAGCTCCCGAGATCTCTAAGACAACAAAACATTCCAAGGTGGATTGCTATAAAGGCGGATTGCTTTTCGAGCTCGCTTCGCTAGCGCTGCATCATACATTATCTAGGTTCTCAAACTTTTCTGCAAACCCTGGGGGGAAGCGGGATTCATTTTGCCACCCCGAGCCTCAGACAGTCTTAGTCCGCCACTGATATTTATTTTTACCGTCCGGTTGAACTCATTCATTGTTTAAAGATGCTGAATGGACAAAGGTCTATTGTAGAACCCTCGAATACCATTGTTCGATTTGTCAGTGTTATAAACACAGTCAGTGTCAATGGTAATGTTAACAACGGCTTCTGTTATATAAAAGGAATTAGTACGGCGGTGCACCTAGTTTAGTTAACAGCTCTAGTCATAATGATCAAGTGGACTTTAGTCGTGTTTGGCGTAAGTGTCGTTTCGTCCTATACTCAATCTTCGACGGTGCGTTGCCTGTGGCACAATAATACATGTGAGTATATCTATTCAAACATAAGAACAACTGCATTTCCATTTGAATTGCCAAGGAACTTAACTAACTAGCCAAAACTTTAAAATTAAGTAGTTCAATGAGAGGGGGCAATAAATTCCATATTTACTCTTTTAAATCAAGTTACCTAATATCTATTCTCCTACCAATGTTCCAGTATTAAGACACATAACAATCTAAACAGTACTTTCATTTAGCACCGTATTTGTCCATGTCTGTAAGATAAATGCTTCGCCGAACGATTAGCGTTAGACGATCATTAGAATACTCTCGCGTTGGAACATTTTTACTTCGTGACTGTCGGTTTCTTTCTTTCGTCGTCATTACTGTAATGTGCCATAAAAAACGCCCTTACATGGTATATATCATGGAGATACCTTTCGGTTACCTACATGGGAGTGTATAATAAACCTTAATAGTAGGAGTCAGTTTAATATAAAATATTTAAAAACCTATTGAGTTTGTTAAAAATCCTCTGATAATATTATTATGTTGACTTTTAGGTGTGGAGAGTTGTCCAGAATGGATGATTAAAAAATCAAGCAACTGCTCGCAATCATACTGGGCAGCTCAAAGAACTTGCGAACATCCTGAGCAAATGCTAGTTGGAACTGTCTGTGGATTCTCGAGGTGTGATTGTCCTGATTCTATGGTGCTGGACACGGAGACCAATATTTGCTACGATGTTGACAACTGCCCGACAAAACATGCTTTATTGTGAAACAGCAAAGCATGAATTTAACAATGTGATGTGAATATAAAGATGGAGAAAGATATACTTAGAAGTTATATTACTAACTAAAGTTACATTAAATGTTTCTAAGGCCTGTTTCATCACCAACGAACAAGGTCCATGGAAGATAAAGGGTAGAAACATCCCGGATTCTGTGATGATATAAAGTCAGCCAGATACGCTATAAGTAGCGCAAGTGATTTAAGGAATCCCTATGGACCAGCTCTTTTTTAGAAAGAAAGTACCGCTGAAATGGATATTATCAGGTCTACATGGAACCTAATATAATTCATATTTTTTCAACTAAAACTCTTCGTTTCTGAACTTAAAAGTAATCATCAATCTGGCTGTCATTGTTTGTCTTGTTACTGTCACTGTCACAGTTGACAGTTCTGAAAAATCTCGTCGATTGTAAAAATCAAAATTCAATGGATTTGATTTTTCGATTTGCCGTTTCATTTATAAACGAATAAAGTAAAATATAAGGCAAAATGTTGCGTTTCTGTGCACAAAGTACGTTCAACCATAGTAGATTTTTAATTAATCCTCTCACTCACAAACAGATAACCTCGAAATTAAAATCAATCAGCAGCTGTACAAGTGTATTAAGCAGGAACTATTCAGTAAAATTGAAAGATGATGATATCAAGTTGGAGTGTATATATTATGGTCCCCTGACGCCGCAGATAAAGGGTGTGAAAGTGTTCTCACTGAGTTCTAGTGCGGCCGGGTTGCTAGCACAACCTATAATCATCAGAGAGGCGGCAACTATAGGCAGTACTTCACTAATCGTAGCACTTTGCTCTGTAGTAGGCTTCTTCACATTCGTAACGCCTTTATTACTTCATTTGATAACAAAGAAATATGTGACAGAAATACATTATGACCCTGCAACGTCTTCATATACTGCTACCACTATAAATTTCTTCCTAGCGAAAAAAAAGGTGTGTATTGTTTATTGTTTGACCAAATTCTTTATTAGTTTACTCTGGTATTGGCAATAAGTACCTATTACCGAATGTGAGGTCCTAGGTAGAAGTATTGTCAGGGTTTTATGTGAGAAAATGTAATAAGCAACAATACAACCTTCCCCCCCAACATAGTTGGAAAAAAGACTAAGCAGCTGATCATTGATTTGTAATAAAAACTGATCCTTACATAGAGAGGCCCCTTTTCTACAAGACTGAAGCTTATTTACCCCTGCAGTATGCTTAATTACTTAAGGACCTTTTAGGAAAAAAAAAACATAAACACTATAGTGAAGAATAAATTGCTATTGAACTTTGTTTTCACTCATAGTAATAAACTAATCTTGGTATATGAAGATATCTTGATTTTGTGTAATAGTAGTACCACTAGCAATTTTATGTAGAGCTCCTGTTTAGAAACATCAACATTCAGCTAACAGATGGCCACTGCTAAACATGGCATCATTGTAGGAAACATATTTTGTGTAATCAAAAACTGACAAGTGTATTCAATTCCAGCTTGACTTCAAAGTGGAAGACGTAGAGGTGCCCGATATTCCTGGTGCATTCACCACAATGAAAGCAAAAGGAACACCTCTCTTTATCGAAGCAAGGCATTTCTCTAATCCCTTGCATTATGCCAAAATGATGGGCTACGATAAACCTATGGACTTTAAACTTGGTGGGGAAGACAGTGACAGTACCAGTAAATAGTGTTAAACATTAATATTTGTTATTATTTTATTATATTACTTAATTATTTTATTATATTATAGTGCTGTTAAGTAAATAGTAGACAAGATTAAAGATTTTTTTTTTTGTAACTTGTAAACCCAATTTGGTTCAAGGATAATTTGAAAAGAGCAACTTCCCAATTTTATTCTTGAACTTATTCCATCCAAATGTGAAAGTGAGGAGACACAATCTATTTTGAAATTATTAGTTTCCATTGCATATGAGATTATGTATTGGTCACTTGAATAGAATATAGAGTAGATTAAAGATTTAAAAAAATAAAGTTACGATTATCTTTGAAAATGCAATAGGCGAAAAGGGTAGATAAACGGATCTCTTAAAAAAAACCCTTACCCGCCCACCCCATAAGCAAGTATACACATACATGAACTGAAAGTGAGAGGTGGGCCAGGTACATTGCACAGAAAAACGTAACAGTTTTGAAGTAACGCTTGTATAAATTTCACTCATAACATTTCCATACTGGGCACCTTATATGGAAATCGATTCCTCCAAAAAAATATCCCATGCATGCCAGGAGGGAAGCAAGGCTACTGAATCAGAGGCCCTAGTGTGGCGGCGCTCCGATTGGCCCTTCACCAGTGAAGGCCAGTGAAGGGCCAATCGGAGCGCCGAACGCAGTCGATGCGTAAAGTCGAGATTGTTAAAAGGCACTAGGGCCTCAGGTGATGAAAGGTTCAGGTTAAAAAGAATATTTAAAGACTAAATATGTTATTAAAATATTTTATTTTCAATACCTACTATTCCATAAACTGCTTACAGTCAACTGTTATTTTATTTAGAATATGAAAATAAGACTAGATAGTAACATCAGCAGTGAAATACTATTAATTTCAAATAGGCGTTCAAACATACAGGAATGTTAAATTAAAAAGCATGAAAATAAAATAACAGATATAAAAGTACTTACTAATATCTACAAACTAAATTAAAATGAAGAAAATATATAAGGAATGTTTCACTTTAGATACATAATAGTTGATTTAAAATTCCATTTTTCATTTACAAAACCTCGAGTTTTGTGACTAGAAGTCCTTATACAATATTTTACCTTTCTTCTACATATATATTACTTTCTATACAAAAATATTTATACACTTTTTACACTCACAGTATTATGAGTAGAGCACCACACTTTGCCGTCCATACATCAATATAAATATATATTATCTAATCACATAGTAATTGATGAAATCAAATAATTTTGAAGTATAAATGTGGATACAAAACAATAAATTATTCCCTGTCTCATTCAATATGTAACTTTTATTAATAATTGATAAATCATTATCATTTCTCAGTTTAAAGCTTGCTGTATTTTGCTTACAAAGTACAAACTATACTACTGATGGGCCATAGGCTGTAATAGTGATGAAACATTATTTTTATTAAAATAATAGACCCAACACAGACTAGAGATTTAGTCGACCGATAGTTAAGTCAGTATCGTTTGTCGGGAGTATTTTAGCCCGATTCTAAATATGCGCGCACTGCAATAAAGCTTCATACTGATTGCTTGACAGATCGAACTATCGCTCGACTAAATTGTCTTTAGTGTGCTCTGGGCATTATTGTGCGAGTAAATGGGGTCGTCCATAAATCACGTCAAGCAGGGAGGGGGGGAGGGGTGTAGTGAGATATCACATGTATTTATTAAACCGAAAAGCGTCTCATGACCATGACTCTTTCTTTCTTTCTATTTAAACATAAAATATTTTGTAATTTTTTAAGATACATTGCACCAAAAAAATACACGTAACTTTGGGGGGGGGGGGGGGGGTTAGCCTAAAACCTCACCACGTATCACCAGGGGGAAGGGGGGGTTAAACATTTTGCTAAAAAACATCACGTGAGTAATGGACACCCCCATTAAATATCAATCTGGAGATTTTTATATGACACAGCCAATATTGGGAGTCCACCATTCTTCGTATTTTTTTTACTGAAAGTGTTTCAAAGAAAATGAACAACTCATACAAGCAATCTTTAGATAGTCATCAAACCCTGAATAATTTTGTTACCTAAAACAAAATATAGTATTTAATAATACTTCCTTAATATACAGATTTTTTTCTAGACGTCAATATACACACCAATTAATTTAAAATTCGTTTTAACGTAAACTACGTGTACGATATTTATATCGTCACTGCGCTTGCACAATTCGATACCTATTCAAAACATAACGGATATTCCAACAAAGTTTGAACATGCAGGCGCATCGACAGTTATTTTATTTCTGACAAAAAACAACTACGCGTTATCATAATTCAGAGTTCTTAAACTTTTTATTTATAAAATATTTCTCCTTATAATTTAATAAGCTTTACTCTTATTTACACTTCTTTACTAAAAAAAGGCTGCCAAGGGCTGCCCGATTTGCCGTCTCATATTACACACGCTGAAATATTAATGATTTTAGAAACGTGAAGGAGTTACTCTATTCTTTAAATCATTCATGTCATTCCTATAAAAGATTTTCACTTCATATGTCCGTGCAGTTTATGTTAATAAACAATTTATATTCGAATTGCACTCAAAAAGACTTTAAATATCAGAGGGGCAGTTCCCGTATTTTAAAGAATGTTCGTGATCTAATCTCAGTTTCAATCTACCAAAAGACCTTCTAATTTACCTAAATTTTTGACAAGTTTTAGAAATTAATTGTCGCTGAAATGAGATTGTGTCTTGAATTTGAACGTTTTCTAAATACGAGAATTGGTCTTCAGAATTTTCTAGCTTAATCCAATCACGAAAAGCCAAAAATGCATGAGATCCATGAGGTCCATGGTAGCATTTAAACTTTGACTGTTGCAGAGTAACCCCTCTTCCTAAAACCACTTAAAACTCAGCCAGTTCTACCTCTCAGTCATAATGCAGCGCATTATCCGCGAGCGCATGCGTGGTGGGCGAGCCCTTGTCATCGGCGTCCAGCGCCAGCTCGCGTGCGCGCGCCCGCGCGCCCCACTCCACGCGCACGAAGCACGCCGTGCCCACGGTCGCTAGGATGCCGAGGATTGTTAGTTGTACTGATAGGAAGGCCTTCGATGAGTAGAAAAAGCATGCTGCTGCTGCTAGTGACTGGAAAGAAAAAAAGCATGTTTTTAGAAAATACATAACACAACATCACGCCTCTTAAACACTGAAGGGTTAGGCTGATGTGTAATGTAACACCTACCAACACCAATGTTTCGCTAGATATGTAGGTACGTATATTTAAGTAGTATAATACGGCCGATTTAACTTGGCAGTTCTGAACTTCGCGCAGAAGGTAGCGCAACATTTAAAAAAAAATTACAATGGTTTATATTTACAAGCTTTTTTTTGCGATTTTTTTTCAGTCAGGGAAAGGCAAGAAATTACTTGTTAAAGTTACCACAGGACACTAGGGGGTTATCCGTAATTCATGAAGAATGGGGATCACGAAATTCATGGTTCTATACAGTCAGCCTCTAGGGAAGTCCGTAGGTACCTATAGATGGTTATGATATTCTGGCAATTGTTTTCAAAAGCGATACAAGCTATGACGTATTGTCTACTATGTCTAAGGCATTACCCCGCGAGATGATCGCTTGTACACACGGCTACACATCAAGCTATACATTTCCAGTTTATGCTGATCTCGCATTGTATAGGATTTCCGTACAATTCGAGGTCGGCTTTTACGGGCCTTCTTTTTCTTTTACGCGGCCTAAGACTTGCTTGTCATCAATAACAACAACAGAAGATAAAAAGTCCAATTGTATCTAACAATGGTTTTAATGATATCGCAAAAAGTATGTTCCGGTAAATGCGATTCATTAATTAATTCGTCGCACATTGTGAGAAACAGTTGAATGTTCATTATCGCGTACTCATTCTGCGCTAATCACATGCTTTTACTACTAAAGTACTCAATATCAAGGTAATAAAATAAATAATTTCCTCGATAAGGTCTTAAGGCTCACCCGGGCAGGCGCGACGCGACTTCGGTAATTGTTACAACAACCGCAAAATGATTTAAATAATAAAAATCGGCTAAGTGCGTGTGCGACCACGCATAATGAAGGTTTCCGTAGTTGAGATGAATTTATCCCAAGAACAAACTTAACATTGTAGTTGAAAAACATGTTTTTCAAACTGCTTTAAGTTGGTCGATTATTACTCGTTAACCTGTGAAGCCTACTTAGCTGTGATAGTTTTCCTTTTAACTTCGTTATATACAGGGTGCAATTGAAGTCATGGGCAATATTTTAAACTAAGACACTACTCATGATACTATTTGCATTAGGGCTACTATTACGCAAATCAAAAATATTATTAATACAAAAACGGAAAACCTTTAAAAGTCATAAAGTATCAAAGTCGCGCATCGCGGTAGCGAATGCTGCTGTAGGTAGACTACGCCGCACGCCGTACGGGTGGTACGTGTCATTGCGCGTGACCCCGCCCGACTCACGTGGCTTAGGTAAGTTGCTAACAATTTGATGCCTAATTCATTCCAACTTTCCCTTAACAACTAATGTGTTAGTTGTCGTAGTTAAAATAAAATAAATGTGTAGGTAAAATTAATTTCCTGTAGTTTTGGCGTATTTACAAAGTTGGAATCACAGTATTTACATTAATTGTTCAGGAATCACAATATGTAATTACAATAATTTTAACTAACTTACTAACTAGCACTTACCTACACATATTTTAAAAGATGTTCAAAATGTCCACCACCTTTTTCAATACACAACTGAGCCCGACGACGTCTGTGATTGTCTTTCACTCGGGTGAACACAAATTCCTGTGATTTCACTATTTCGAATGCGTGAATAATTTTGTTTTTTAAATCGTCTCTCGACTCACTTTCCCACTCATACACAATTCTTTTAATTTCACCCCATAAGTAAAAGTCCAGGGGTGTTAAATCCGGTGACCTCGCTGGCCAAGGCACGGGCCCACCGCGACCTATCCATCGCTCGCCAAAAGTTTCAGTAAGATAGGCACGAACATCGCGTCGGAAATGCGCCGGGGCACCGTCGTGCTGACAGTACAGATATGGTACTTCCTCCAGTTCAAGCTCTTCCACAACTTGCCTCAACAACTGTAAGTAGTTTGTTCCGAAGTACGGTCCGATTATCATTTCGTTTAAAATGCCTGCCCAGACATTTTTACAAAATCGATGTTGAAAGCCGTCACGGCGTGTTACATAGGGGTTGCGTCCACGTCAGCTCCACCACGCGCTTGTGCATGTGCTGGCACGTGAAAAGACGAATAATCCAACAGGTTTTGCGTCGTTCTTAAAATGAGACCCCGAGAAGGAATAGGGACGTTCGGGTAGCGGCAATGGAATATTTCACGAGCTCGTAATAAACTTGTGCCATTGTAAAGTAAAACCATTTGTAGGTAATGTTGGTTTATGTACCTAGCCTGCACATTACGCGGTCGAGACATCGTGTTCACAGTTAGTACACTAACAAACACTTAATGCACTGCAATCCAAGGGTCAGAAGAGTGAGGCGCGTGCGGCGTTTACGTCCGGATCAATCGTAAATCAATAACAAGCGTCAACGCACTTGCGCAGTTGTTATGACACTGGTTTGGGAAGCCACCCCCGCGCGGGGGTGATATTCATATTTTTGCACGTGAGGGAGAGCGGGACGGAGAGAGTGCGGGGCGTGCGGCTTACCTATTCTTTGATGCCGCGTGCCGGCTGGCCGCAATGAACCTAGCTATTATTACTATTTGATGTTTGTTTACCTTTTTTTCTTTCCGCTCTGTACTGCGCTTTAATATTTTGATAGTTTATGACTTATTGGCGTTTATGAACTATTTTATTTTTATTATTTTTAGTGTTTATTTGCAGTAATAGTTTTTTGCAATATGACTTACTACATTTTAAAGGTTTTCCATACTTGCATTAATAATATTTTTGATTTGCGTAATAGTAGCCCTAATGCAAATAGTATCATGTGTAGTGTCTTAGTTTAAAATATTGCCCATGACTTCAATTGCACCCTGTATACTACTGCTGTGAATTTTTTCATAAATCCAAATACAACCATTTAGCTTGCAAGGGGGATACTATACTCTACCAATAATTTGCACTTTAAAGCTTAAATCCCTAAACTGAAAAATGGCGCAATATTTTTAAACGACCTTTCCATCGACACCCCACACCATAAGAAAGACGAGAAAAAAAAAACATCCCCACTTTACGTTTCTCCCCTAAACGTAAAGTGAGAGGTTTTTTTTTGGTGTCGCTGGAAAGGTCGTTTATAAATATTGTGGGTGTGTGAAAGACTAGTAACCAAAAAAAAATATCATTTCTTATTTTTATTTTACCAGTTTTTTTTTGTTTAGTCGGCGTGATTAATATGATTAATACCCATGCCAAATTACAGCTTTCTAGTACTAACAGTCTCTGAGCTAAGCCGCGGACAAACAGACAGACAGACATGGCGAAACTATAAGGGTTCCGTCTTTACTACGGAACCCTAAAAAGCGACTCTTGCTACAACACAATAAAGTGCAGTTCAGGTCGCACAGCGCTAATTACCTACAGTTATGTTCACCTAGAAGTTGCCTCTCTTTCTATCGCGTAACTCTTATATCTTCTGACCACTGAATTCGACAAGTCGAGCCCGCCGCATACCTACTTACTTGTAGCTTCATACCTAAAATGCGGAATGTCCGATCTGTATTCAATTGTTCCGCCAGAGTCGAGTCGCGCCTGTCTGTGTGAGCCTCTATTGATTACGAGGATCGAATAATAACAGTTTAGTTATTTATACCTATTTCAAATAATGTAAACCGTATTCGCATAGCGTAGTATTGAATATCCTCTTTTATAACCCACTTCCGTAAAAAGAAGGTTATCTCTAAGTGCAGACTACAAGTATTTTTTCCTCTATAATTCATTCAGATAAATGACCTTTTGTATCGTCCATCGTATATCAAGATTTATTCCGAGAAAACATGACAGATAGAACATAATTGCACAGTAGTTGTAGAGCAGTGATAGCCTAGTGGTGTGACCGTCGGACTGCGAAGTCATAAGTCTCGAGTTCGAGCCCAAGGCACGCACCTCTGACTTTTCTGATTATCACTTGCTTCAAAGACGGTGAAGGAAAACATCGTGAGGAAACCGGCATGCCTGAGAGATATTTCTCAACGGCATGTGAAGCCAAGTCAGAGGCCCATGGGCGGCTTTAAAACTCTGACACCAGGTTAGTCACTAACCACACGAAAAGAAGGAGAAGATTGCACAGTGGTTTTCTTATACTGATTGCATCGACCGGTTTTTTGCATTTCTTTTACTTCTACAAATATTTGATCATACGCCTGGAAAAAGTGAAGGCAACTGCATTGTAAACACTACTGTTTACACTGCGATTTACCGTTTAAGTAGGTAACTACGTTCTTACTTATATTTAATAAACAAATTTCAAGTGCTCACCTGAGTAAACTTAAACAACGCGAACGCCGAAGTGCTGTTATCTGAGTAATTGCCTCCCAGAATTGAGTAAATCTGAGTATTAAAGCACGCATCTCCGAATCCTAGCAGGAAGCTGCAGAACATCGCCAGTTCAGGAGACGGGGTAATGTAGGAGACTTCATGGGTGTCCCCGAATGGAGCCACGGTTGGGAGGTTGATGAATATGAGGAAGAAACTGGCTAGGTGGATGACGTAGCCCATGATCACTATCGGGTCGCGGCCCCAACGAGTCGTTTTTGATCCGAGGATACCGAATAATGCGCCTCCTGGAAAAATAAAAGGGTGGTTTTAAGATGTTGTGGCATATATGACCTGTCAATGAGCCTAGTGGTGTGACCGTCGGACTGCCAAGTCATAGGTCTCGAGTTCGAACCCAAGGCACGAACCTCTGACTTTTCGGATTCATGTGCGTATTGTATAATTATCACTAGCTTCAAAAACGGTGAAGGAAAACATCGTGAGGAAACCGGCATGCCTGAAAGATATTTCTCGACGGCATGTGAAGCCAAGTCAGAGGCCCATGGGCGGCTTTAAAACTCACCAGGTTAGTCACACCACACGAAAAGGATACCTGTTAATGAAATGGGCAATCACAAACGTAATCTTATTAGAACTGATAAATTGTTCTAAATATAACACTTCTTTTTTTCATGTCATGTGCTCGGAACAATTAACTAAATACTTAGCAGCAACAGCTGCTCATAAAATGATTTATACCTACATTACAAACATTGTATAATTTAATAAGTTATAATAAATCCTATCACGTTTGACATAAAGTTTAAATTACGATGCATATCGCTGTCAAGTAAATATTTCCCTGCGTTGTTAGCTCTTAAATGACTTAAAAGTTAATTACGCAATTCGAGAACTAATGAACAGATAGGTATTATAGTAAAGATATTCTATTATCTATTTGATATTTAGCGGTTTTCATTGCCCAATCCAAATATTTGTAAACCTAAATCAACAACGACGATTATAGTTATATCTCAAGATTAATTTTAAAAGGTTTTCTATAACAATATATATATTGCATTGATCAGATAATAAAAATCGACACAATACTATCTAAACTGTTTTTAATTATCCGGCTTAGCGTTGGGTAATTACAAATTACTCAACTGTGAAGCAATAGATATTTAGTTAAATATTTACAATGAGTTGGTATTTTGGCGGTATGAGCAACATCAGGAATTTTAATAGGGATGATGCCTGGGTAAAAAATGAAATTCTAATTAATCCGTCAGTCAGACAATAAAAAAATATTAGACACGTATTTTTTGCTTTATCATATTAATAAAAAATTACTTAGATAAAACGCATTTTAAGTTGGGGAGCGGGGGTCGCTACGTCACTAGTACGTATAAAATCTACATACTAGTGACGTCATGGCACATTTTACCTCGAATGTATCGCCGTAATCTTTACTTTGATTTTTTGATTGCGTAAAAAAAGAAAAAATACGTGTCCAATATTTTTTTATAATCTGAAAGAGGAACTAACTAACTACTTTTTTTCATCACCCTATTGTATTTTATTTAGTGATACTGATATCTTTTTGTAAGTAGCATAGGTTACATGGTATGGGTCGTAAAATCGGTAAATACATACTAGGTCTCTACATAAAGCATAACCTCACGCCTGTATGCCCGAAGGGTTGAGCAGAGGTGTACCTATAGTACACCCACATTTCGCCAGTTATGTTTGAGTCCCATCAACCCATATAATAGGGGGCGAGGCTATTGGGCACAGATCCAGACTCCGGGCTGCTACTGACAAATTCCAGATCGAAAAACCCAATAACACTTTGCCCGACCCTGGAATCGAACCCAGGACCTCATGCTCAGCAGTAGCGCATTCTCTATAGCCTCAACCCTCTACATATAGTCTGTATCAAATTGACCGATAACAGATTAGCTTCAATATACAAACTAGTCGTATAATTTCTCGAGCGATCAATCACTGTAATTTAATTAACCTTTTCACCGCCCACGTACACAGAACGCGATGCCTCGCCATGCGCTAAGCTATAAATGTATAACGAAATATATAGTAAACAGTAGTGATGAGGGTATCGTCATATCGATGAATGAGATTCATACGCGTTAAGTTAAGTTTTAATTATAATTTTACGGATATAAAAACTGATTAAATATTTCCATATTTATTTCATTTCACAGTATCCCTAGTAAGAAAAAACAGTATAAATTATAAGTATCAAAGAAACAAATACATAACTCAATTAGAGTTTTAGGAAATGAGTTACATCTCTATTTGTTTCATGAAGTCATTCTTTGACTTCATTTGAAGTCCTTGGCGCTCAGAGCACGTTAAATTAAATTTTGATTAGGGATGTGGTCTATGGTTTTTCTTCTATTTCTGTCTACTCCCATGTTTTTTTTAACTACTTCAGTCAACGTTTTTTCTAAGCGCCAGAACTTTTCAATATATACATATATAGTGTTTTTCGAAATGGAAAATAAGTATGGATTTAAGTTACACACTCGTAGCAGTGTACCTATCACAGCACTGTTTTTGCAAGCTTTGTCTCCAGAATTCGAAAAAGTCCGATTCCACACCAATGTTTAATAGTGATCTGAATCCAGTTCTTCATTCATCTTCTCCCCTATTTGTTTACTCCGATAAAGAATCCGATTAGTACCTGCAGCCTGCACTATGCCAAAGTGACCTTGACAGCCGTACGTTTATGACGTCACAGAACGACTTCTATAGTAGTCCGTGGCGCCCAGGGCACTGACAACCATAAACTTATAATGGTTTTGTAGAGATGGGAATATAATTATCGACAAGGATTGCAAACAACTATTTAATTCCGAGTCGGCACCCATCTGATGGTCGAAATTAGTCTATTTTCCTTTTGTTATAAAGTAGTTAAATAAGTTCATATTTTACTGCCATCAAATTGTTTTCGATAATAATATTTATAAATATTACAACGGGTGAAATCAAACAGTGATGACTTTCGCATCACATCACTGGCCGACTATATATAAAGTCCTTGGCGTTCTGGGGACATTAAAAATGTTCGGAGTTTTTGTTTTTGCCAATTTTAAGACAAATAACGGATTATTTTGTGTGGAAGAATAAAAAAACAGGGTATTAGACTACTATAGTAAATAATAAAATGAAAAAAAACCTGTTAAATACAGTAAATTTTCATTTTATAACATAGTTAAAATGAAGAGCTTCTAATGAAGTCGTGGCGCTGGTGGCACGAAAATCCGGAACTTCTATTGAAGTCCGTGGCGGTGAAAAGGTTAAATCTAATAGCAATGCGCATAAAAGTCAACTTACCGAGAACTTCTCCCAAACCAATGAAGACTCCGGACAAGCCCACCAGTTGTTTAGCATTCTCGCCCATGGATAGTGTGAAGCCGATGCTAGGGCTGTATACGCCGCTGAAGAAGGATAGCTCCACTCCTGAAAGCATGAAAAAAATCGTTCGAAATAGTAATAAAAACTAAAAAATAACAAAATATTTTTTATTTGGACCAAACACTTGCATACATTTTATAAACCTGCCAAACTGCGTGACAGTTTGTCGGCAGGATTAGCGCTTGTCATAAAACATTTGGTATAAACAATCTAATTAAACATCTAGGTAGATACAAATAGTTCAAATGGACGGTAAGAATATTTTGTTCGATAGTTCAGTTCAGTGCTCAACCGATTAATTATTGTCATATGTTGCAACCATTTCATTCAACAGTTCAACCTTTACCATAACCATGGTAACCTGACAATAACCTGATAATAGCCATGGTAGCCTGACAATTCGGCCTCGATTATTACCAAAGCGCACTAGGCCCGCGTGGGGATTATGGCCCACATTGTCATTATTTTCTTGCTCATATCCCAATTTATATGTCTTCTTCTATATACTTCTGTGTTAGTCCTCATGTCAGTAGTTACACTAGTCATCTCGTTTCTAGCGATTTCATCTTTCAAACAGTCCATTCATCAACGGATTATGGCCCATTCCCTCTCAGAGACAAAAGGACTGTGTCACAGCGGTAGGCTGATAATGCTAATGTATAGTTGCATTTTAAAACTGACGCAGACGCTGTACAATATAATTGATGTGACAGTATTATTTTCCTGTTACAGTACCTAGCGGTTTAGGAACTTAAGTTAGTTGGTTCATTTATTGTTCGATCTATAGCTCATACGCATATAACATCACGCCATAATCCTCGAAGGGTTCGGTAGTCGTGGATCTATACAGTGTAAACCAACATTTCACCAGTTGTGTTTTGTTAGTTTGTTGTTATGTTTGGGTGTTTTGTTTAGCTCATAGTTTTTTTTTTTTTCATTTCTCATCATTTGAAAGTAGTGTTTGTTTAATCCGAGTAGCGGGTGGAAGACGCTGCTGGACCTTTGGGCGGGAAAGACTCATAGTAATTGCTTCCCTCTCCAGGGCGGGACGAAATTTAAAAAATGTAACTAAATTTTTGGTTGGGTATGCGACTACGAAAAATATGTATTAAATACCGCGGACTTGTGAGTGCATAAACAGCCAGTGTGAATAAAAAAAAATACCTATCCCGCGGCGGTGACGCGGTGTGTTCCTTATTTAACTTAAAATTTCACAAATTGTTCTAACTTCTCAATTAATTTTAAATGTACTACTCATGATAATATTTATCAATAAATATTTTAGAAAAATTAAAATCTTTTTACTTTCCTTACATTCAAAAAAAGTGTGAAAGTCATCAATTCCTTTCGACCCATGTACGAGTATAACAAAACAATCTACTATTTCAAATTACGATCTCCACAATCACTGGATTGTTAATTCATAGGTAATTACTTATTTGGATCAGATTTTTGAGCTTTGGCATATCTTCCTTCGGGCTAACCTATTAATTTAATTGAAATTTTCAGAGTAAGTTTTTAGTATGTAATCATGTAAGTCAAATTAAATTTATGTTGTCATTCACACTTCGTGTAAGTGCCTGCATACGTACAATGCTAATGACATTTACACGTGCAGATTCATTGCATAACCGGTTAATTGACATCGGTTTGATCTGTTTGCCTACCCGACCGCGCCTAAAATAAAAACTGACCACACTTTTGGGGTCGAATAATACATTTCTGAATAAAATTTTCAAAAAATGAGCGACGTATAAATTACTTTCGAAGTATTTTGAGTAACTCGTGAGGACCTTGAATTCTTTATCTATAGTAAAGTTTATAACGTAAACAATAAATATCTTCGTCAATTTTATTAGTATTCAGGTGGGACCATGTAAAAGTCAATGATCCCAGATTCTTGGAATACAACACAATATTATGAAGCCATTTCACTGTAGCCCTAACTTTTATAAAGAAATTAACTTCACTGTGTAGTATTGTTTATTACTTCCTGCGCACATGTGTGACACGTTGGTTGATAGCAACAACAACATTAGTAATGTCATCTACTGTTCTATCTTAGATATTGTTGCATCAAATGTTTTGGGATTATCTTCCTTTGTTCCATATCACATACAATGCAATAATAGAAATGTCAATGAAGCCTAAAGCCTGGTGCTGACTGGCACGACGCGATACCGGTAATTGTTCTAGTGTTTTTTTTTTTTATTGTTTTGTTAGCCCACATTCGCACGGATGTAAAAAAAACACGGAGGGATTTTATCGCGCACTGGATTTTCAACTCTCGGTGTTTGAGCCGAGCGTTGAGAATCTAATGCGAGGGAACGAGAGGACGTTGGACGTTGAAAAAGACACTGTGTGTAGGTACGTTGCGCGTTGTTACAGGGAAAGAGTTTCAAAACATACCTAGCCTTCAAAATTCCCAAATGTAATAAATAAACCTAACTTACCAGTATAAATGAAGGTAACGCTCAGTAACAGCATATCCCGGGTGCAAAACAACTTCAAGGCACCTTTGAACGCATCCATAGGGCTTTCCTGAACCTCATGCGGAACCATTTCTCCCTGAAAACATCAACAGTGCGTTAACCCAGTGTTCACCCAACTAATAGCTAATGAACAGTACTTAACAGTACATCACGCTTGTAATACCCGAAGTGTTAAGCAGAGGTACCTATAGTAGGTAGGCCTATTGTATAAACCAGGCACAAATCCAGACTCCGGGCTGCTACTGAGAAATTTCTGATAGAAAAACCCAATAACACTCTGCCCGACTTGGGAATCGAATTTGCGACCACTAGAGCAACGAGGCAGGCAATAAACAGTACCTAAAGACAAAAATTGTAAGCCCATTATTTCTTATCCTTCCGCATTGCCACTGTACCACGTGTAAGGGGCAATGCTCTACCGAAATCAGGGTTGTACCTTGACTCGATAATGTCGATGTGTGGGGGTCCGATTTCTTAAAGTTTGAAGTCCCAATTTACGCGGTGACCATATCTGCCTTACCTGCCATTTAAATTCCCGTTAGCCCTCAATGAAACTGCCTCATAAAATCCTACGCTCAAGTAAAGAAAACGCGATCAAGAGAATTGAAACTGGCTGTTCTCGATTTCTCCTTGCGTTAATAATAAAATGTATTTGAATTATCGGATATTACCAAAAACATCACAAAGGTGGATCAATAAAATCTTATTTAAGAGCTAGTCGGCCGTGGTTTAGTTGTAAAACGTGCATTATGTCAACGCAAGAGGGTGCGGTTTACCTTGGCATCTTCGATATTGGGCATGCGCTTAGCTGGTCGGAGGAGCATGAGGAAAACTAAGCCGACGACGCAGACTCCTGTCAACGCACCGAACACCACATTTCTGGTCTCCACATCAATTTGGGTCTTGCCTTGGAATTTTATGAATACGAAAAGATTGCCGAAAAACATGCTGCAAAGAGAAAGCAATCGATTAAGATTACCGTGCTGAAACGTTCTAAAATAGCAGTCATTGACTTTGAATATCTATTCGTTAATTGACCAATTCAGATGCTAACAAGATTTTTATCCATATTTTATAATAGGTTTTCTAATTCGCACTAGAATATTGTAGCAAAAAATTATTAGAAGATGTAATCTTTGAGATTCAAACGCTTAGTTTTAATTCGGATCAATTTGAATAACGCTCGACTACGCTTCGCTGAAACATAAAAGACACAAGTCAAATAAAACAACAGAAACTAGTACATACCTGCACTGCAACATAGCCCAAAATACCCCAGAATTCCTGGATATGGTATCCGCATCGCTGTTGAGCGTCAGGTAGTTGCCCTGGCCGGTCCATATCGCAGCTGCGCCGGCGCCGATCAGCACGCTCGCCACGTACAGCAGCCACGTGCGTGGGAACAAGAAAGTCACGATGAAGAACCTGTAATATGATGTCTTGTTAATGATGTGTCTGGGACTTTAGCTTTCTATGTCATATGAGAATGCATTGGAGGAAGGTAGGTACTGGATGGATAAAACAATGAGTATCTTGTTTCGGTAGTAATCAATGTCTGGGCGCAGACAAGCACTAATTTGACGTCGTCTTCTCTCGTATCGGCAGAAACTATATGAAATTAGCTCATGCCGTGCCTTTCAAATTAGTCAGCAAGGTGGTACCGAAACTGACTGATAAATAATAATAAAAAAATCTAACTAGATACCCATTGACCTAGAACTGGCCTAGCAATTCTGCCAGATTGCCTTAAGTTTCCAGACTTTCACCTGGTACAAGACTAGTGGAATCAAATGTCCGGAAGACTCGGTTTTGTGAAAGACAAAGCAGAATACCAATAGAGTCAATAAGGACTCCTTAGGCTCTCTGTTGGTTGGGCACGCCACAATTGCGGCGATAAGTCCCCTCTTTGAGGAGTGGCTAGAGAGGCGCCATGGCGTCCTCACCTTCCGCCTGACGCAGGTCCTCACCGGACACGGCTGTTTCGGGAGGTTCCTGTTCCGAATAAGGCGGGAGGAAACGCCCGGGTGTCACCACTGTGTGGATCGCCCGGAGGACACGGTGGAGCATACGGTGGAGGTCTGCCCTACTTGGGCGGAGCACCGCCGTGTCCTCACGGAGGCGATCGGCGGCGGCGATCTCTCGCGTCCGGCCCTGATTCAGGCGATGGTCCGGAGCGAGAGTGCATGGGAAGCCGTCACTTCCTTCTGCGAAGCAGTAATGCTCGCGAAGGAGAAGGCGGAGCGCGCGAGGGAAATGCCCCGGGCGTCGGGGTTCCACGCGAGCCTCAAAGAGGTGTCAGCACCAACTGACGGGGTCCGTGAGGGTCAATGCCTGCCAGGGTTGCGAGTTTGTCCGAAAGGGATATCGCGGCCCCGGCACACAGGCAACGGAAGGAACACGGGTGGGTTTTAGTCAGTAAAAGTCTGACACTCCCTCTCGCTCCGCCCAGAGCGGGAGGAGTCATTTGATGATTTCCCAAACAAAAAAAAAGGCTGTTGGTCTGACGCAGATTCCCTAGTAAGGACTCTGAGTTATTAGGAGGTTCAATAGGATCCCCAAATTCACGATCACATTTCTCACGATCTAATCTCGGGGAATTAGACCGTGAGAAATGCAGTTACCTGAATCTGGCTGGAGCTACTTTTCAAATGATGTAATAACTAAAATCCGTCTCCAAAAACATTTCAAATTGAAAACAAATTCTGAGAACACCTCCATTTCATTGTTCAGCGGTAGACGTACATAAGCTTTGCTAATCCAATTTCACGAGTATTACAAAATAGTGGAACAAAAAAGAGAAATGAAAGAGACGAAGGTTTTTAATTTTGGTAGGTTAGTTGACCTCTGGCACGATGCCATCCTACTACGACTGTGAACTTTAAATCTGATGTCCAGTGGGCCACTAACTCACTATTAAGTAAATGCAATGTTGTTTGTTGTGCAATAGCAGTGTTTACGAGTTACAGCACTGTACCTACATTATACCCAACTGTCTACCATAGTATAAAACCAGTATCGGTTATGCAACGCGCTGAATTACTTAGTTCGGATGACCGCTAACACGCTAGCCTCGGACCTAGACGCGCTAAGATAAATCGGGTTTCTTAATGTTTGAATAATAATGGCTGGTGTTTGCTTTGGTAAGACTAACAACTATTAAGGAAAACAAAGACTGAAAATCGGGCCGAGAATGATACAGGGAATCCGTTACACCGTACCTAAGTAACATAATGCAGAACGCTAGAATATTGACGAGAATTTCGAGACCCAGCTTAAAAACCATTCATGATTGAAGAGGTAATGTCACTGACTGCTGAGAGGCGTCCAGCAAAATGCATTATAGTGACCCCGAAACATAAGAAATTATTGCAGAGTATTAACAGTAAGCGGTAACAATGTGAACCTGGTGGCTGGTGGATTATGAAGACATTACAGTCCAGATAACACAGTAAGGAAATAAAGATCGAGAAATTGTTAATAATACCAACAAAACTTATATTTATTTATTTTACAGTTTATCTACACACATTTATACAGACAAGAAGTAACAGAAAAATACGTAATAAGGTGACTTTTGCTGTAGGTAGCTAATCAATGAACTTCTATACCTAGTTGTGTGTCTATTTGCAGTTTAATCGTCGTAAAAAGTCCATACTTCCTCCGAATTATAATCAATTAACATTAACACTAGTCTAGGGTACATACCACCTCTGTACAAAATCCGTTCAGCCGTTACGGTCTGATTGAGACACACCTCCAAACTTTCGCATTCATAATATCAGTGAGATGGGTGGTCAAGGTTACAACCATACACGATTCGCATACCTACTTACCTACCTAGAATAACAAAGGAGTCACCTAAGAGAGGTTATCGGAGAACGTATTAGTAATTAAAGTAAATGATCAACAGCTGATTGTTGTTCTGAGAAAAGCTATTTTTAACCGACTTCCAAAAAGGAGGAGGTTATATGTTCGACGCGTATGTATGTTTTTTTTATTTTTTTATATATGTCCGTCGATTTCTCCGTCAATTGTGGACCGATTTTGAAAATTTTTTTTTTGTTTGAAAGGGTATGCTCCCGGATTGTCCCATATAAATTTGATTAACTTTGCGTGGATAGTTTTTGAGTAAGCTTCAATAATACGTATTTTTCCCGCTTAGTATATGTGGATGATATGCTGATAACTTCCTGTGACTGTTATTTACATAGCAGGTAGTGGTATTCGAATTTGTGTGGGGTAGGTACCACAACTAAAAAGTGTAAAATAAAAACTTTTTACAAAAAAAAAAACAACCGACTTCCGAAACACTACAAAGTGAAAAATTACTTTAATTTCGGAAGTCGGTGGCAAAAAACAAAAATTCAAAACCAAAGACACCGACTTCCGAAATTAAACTTTTTCACTTTGTAGTGTTTTTTTTCGGAAGTAGGTTGTTTTTTTTTTGTATAAAGTTTTTTCTATCTATTGAATAGTTTTTGTTCCTCGCTAATCTAAGGCCGGAAAAAAAAAAAAGATCATTATCTTCTAATCATGAGCATGTTGCAAAACGCTAAGAAAATGAAAAGGACATTACGACATAAATGGGTCTTATGACAACTTACACCGTGTTACAACTGTTACAAGTTAGACGCAATTTTTGATGTCGAAATATAGCAGTCTAGCTAAACTGCCTGTAAAGCTAGTAGTTTTGTTAGTAGAATTATTTGTCTCGACTCTCGAAGATAAAATGACTCTCGTTTATCTAGTTGTTCAAATGTTCATGTGAATTACGCACAAACACATTTCACATGCACGTGGCATGTACAACCTATTCACTCGCAGTCTGAAAAATTCTGCTCGTTGTATGACTGTTATTTACGCAAGTCGATGTATATCATCAACTTGCGTAAATAACGGTACAACAAAACAAAGCATATGTTACATAGGATACTATTGCTACACGTTTTTTACATTGGTACGTTAACTACTAAATATAATATATAATAATTTTAATATATAATAATTTTTATTTTTGAATAAATGTTATTAAATGTTGCAAAAAATGTACTACAGCAGGCTTTACAGCCCGTAAAACTTGATTACTATGACCGATAAAACCGCATTATCCACAAAGTTTCCACCGTTGGAAATGTCACCCAAATATGTAGACAAAAATGTTATACGGGTAATTAACTAATAACCCCTTTTCTATTAGCTTCACCTTCATCACTAACCATAGTATGTATCTTCAGTAACGTTACGAAATTAAGTATCTCACGGAATAGATAAAAGTGTCTTCTCTGGTCAGCAAACACCGGGGCTCTCTGGCTCTGGGTCTATTTTATATCCTTAACATCATCACTAATGTCCTAATTAGAACTACTAAAAAGTTGTACTGAACATTGGGCAACAGGAAAATTACATCTAGAATTTCCCAAGTTTGCCAAACTAAGCTACCAGCTAATTCTACTTTAGACAGCACCAGTTTTAAATTACTTCAGTGTGCCTTCAAATCAAGACAAGGTCACTTTCTGGTACTGTTTTTAGTGGTGACACAATTAAATATAATCACTACTGAGGTATTTTCTAACATGTTCTTAAATAATCTAATCACACGCCTACTTTCGTTGACAGCTGCGCAAAAAAACATTTAGATCTAGTTTCCAGTTTAATTAAAGCGTTCAGGTTTTTAGCTAAATGTTAATTTGACTAACATTTTTAATAATTATATTTAACAAGGCAGGCCAGCCTCATGAACATTGAAAATGTAGAAACAAAACGCACAATTAACGCTTTGAAAAAACAACAATCATATGAATCATTAGGAAGAACGCATATCTACAGTGTTGTGACGTGACTAACAATAGTTTAAAAACATGGTATATTATCGTCTATCGTTGCATTACACTATAAATAATATATTGTTAAAATAAATGAAAGGAACTATGCAACAAAGCCAGCAGGCAACCTTGAGGGGGCGTGATCTAGTCTAGTGAAGGTTTGTAAGCGAAAATATTTCGATATATACCCACTGAGGAATGTATGTGCGAGTGCGGTAAATGATTGGGAACCACTTGTTTGCTTGATAGAAGACACCATATTGATAAATGGGCAATAATGAACCAATCAAACTTAGCAATCAAGTGTCAGGTTGCTGGTCTTGATTCCAGAATTCGCATTCCAAGTGTAAATTAAAAATTCAATAATAAGTTCATTGAATTATTTCAATAGCATACCTAGTATAGTCAAAAGTCAAAGTCAACCAACTAACTCCCTTATCAACACACCTTGTCAATCGGTATACTTAAGATAACTTCTTTTCCACGGGGTCTTTTCTGGTCTTTTCCACAAGAAATTTGTTAGATACAACCTACAAACTGACCTACAAATTGCAAAAAAACGTAAGAAAATTTAAATGTCGCGGGCTGCAACTGCGGATTCACCTTAATTTGTAATTGAAACCTGAATACCCAAGTTTGGTCAAAATAATTTTCATGTGTGTTTTTGTAAAGAATTTTCTGCAAGATATCTCTTGATTCGACAGCTATCCAGAGTTTTGTTAACATGAAGCATTTGTTTTATTGCCTTTTATTATAGCACAAACTACAAAAACTCACGCAATTCCTCAGTGAAATTACAAATAGAGTGTTAGCTGCGCGCGCGCACGTTGTTCGCACGAGTGTGATAATAATGGATGTTACACTATGCCAACAAACAAATGGACGGTGAAAGTTCGCTTGGATTTTATGCGATTTTTGACTTTTGAATGTGAATTTTTTTAAATGAATGTGATTTTAATCATTATATTGTAAGAGGTGATTCGATTCTTTTAAGAATTACTTTATTAATGGAAATTGCTTATTTGAAATTTTAAAGCTAAAAATAAAATTCCATCGAAACCAATCCCTAAAACAAACTCAAAAAATATGTGATTTTCTAAAAATGTTTATATAACCCGTCAAAAAAACTTTCTTAAATGATCACGCAACTAGATTTAGAAAACAACATGATGTATAACAGACAGATAAGCAAAAAAAGTTCCATTTTCATAAATGATACTCGTTCGTAGAGTACCTACATAATAATTTTGGATGATCCACAAACCTCAATAATTGGTCGACGGTGTGGTCTATCATCTATGGCCTACAAATTGACAGATGATGGACATCAGACCATTAGCATTACGCACTTAGTACAAAAAGGTTGTATAATGTTACATTCGCACAACATCGTTATGTAATAGATATTCAGACATTAAAACAGCGTATTTCTCTACGGGGAGCTATAGTTACTGTAGCTGTTACCTTATCGTAATTATAATCTACTAGCTGCGCCCCGCGGTTTCACCCACATAAGTGTCAATCCCGTGGGAATATCGGGATAAAAAGTGTCCTATGTCCTAATCCAGGTCATGGTCTACTCATGAGTAAAATTTCATCCAAATCCGTTCAGCCGTTTTAGCGTGAAAGCGTAACAAACAAACAAACAAGCAAACCAACAAACAAACTCACTTTGGCATTTATAATATTAGTTAGGATTATAGTGTCTTATTACTAACTTTTCCGGGAGGCTGGAAACTCAGGTTAAATCGGAGAAAGTTTTATGGAATAGTTTAACTTTCTCGTTGAAGCCCACATGATGACTCAACATTATTTATTTGCACAGAAATCTCTATTTTACAAACAGTTTTATTATTACTATTTTATTGGGAATCGTTTT
The DNA here is from genome assembly GCA_916701695.1 of Agrochola macilenta. Taxonomy (NCBI): domain Eukaryota; kingdom Metazoa; phylum Arthropoda; class Insecta; order Lepidoptera; family Noctuidae; genus Agrochola; species Agrochola macilenta. The sequence goes on from OU753557.1 coordinate 15,683,178, forward strand.
ACAGCAGGCAATTAATAGTAAAGTAGTCATTAACTAAGTAATCAATACATATGATATTAGGTGCACTTCCTGCACTACAGACAACCAGTTAACGATACCTACGATAGAATATGGTTTGTATTAGATAGGTAGTTACAGTACGACACAACTTAGATGTAGCATCGGCAACATTCATAAAACCGATCACCGTCTGAACTGAGTGCGCCTTCAAAATCACCAATATTTATTACTGCTTTATGTGAAAATGATCTTTACGCAAACGCAATAACTTGTGAAGTCATATAACCAAATACATTCGTAAACTTGGAATGAACGAAAGCAAATTTTCATATTTAAGTTGTGTCCTACTGTACGAGTACACTAACTTTTAGATGCCCTGTTTTATTCACTAAGTCTTCTTTTCGTGTGGTTAGTGACTAACCTGGTGTCAAAGTTTAAAAGCCGCCCATGGGTCTCTGACTTGGCTCCACATGCCATCGAGAAATATCTCTCAGGCATGCTGGTTTCCTCACGATGTTTTCCTTCACCGTTTTTAAGCAAGTGATAATTATACAATACGCACATGAATCCGAAAAGTCAGAGGTGCATGCCTTGGGTTCGAACTCGAGACCTATGACTTGGCAGTCCGACGGTCACACCACTAGGCTATCACTGCCTTATTCACCAAGTGCCTTCACTAAGTGAGAACTGTATTATCAACACATTCAATTCTATTCATGCCTATACCATCCTCCTGCCAGTATTGCGAAGCTCGAAGGAAAAACTCTTAACTCACAAGTAAGTAAGTCCTCCAATAAACATGGCTCCCCTTGGGCCAGTGATGGTGATGATGGACGGGGCCATCCAGTTACAAATGGCCAGTGTGGCGTAGATGATGGCCAGCGACGTGTAGCCATCGCCTGTGAATTCTGGATCATCGTGTGATATACTGTCCAACACTGTTTTCTGTGAACAAAAGATATGTTTAGACTTTTAGACAAAGGTAGGTAATTCAAAAGGATTTCAACATCGCCGTTATTGAAGCAGTCCATGAAGATGTCCATGTTCAGCTATGGAGTTATAAATATTTTAAAACATGAGGTTGGTCTCTTTTACCAGTTGAGTTATCCTGAACTTGGAAAACCCAACCAACTAAATAAAATGTTAAATTCCTGTGGTTAGATATAGGTAAATCAGCAAGAAACGGGTAAAAGTTATTCCAAGAAAGATAGCGATCGATTGCCTAAAACTCTAATTTTCAGATAGGATACCTACTGCCTTGATGCCCAATGAGCTCTTCCCGTTATTTATATTTTTGTAGTTTCCTTTACATACTTATACATATTAAGTACGGGTGGAAGGGACATCGACGCGAAAACTGTTACCATGGATTCAGTAAGTACATGATTCAGAATCCGTTGAAATTTCTCGTAGGTTATTAAAAAAAAAATCTGCTCTTTCATGGAAAAGTGCAATACCTACGCGGTCAAAATGTATGGAATAGCAGTTTTTTATTTATAACCGACGAAAAATTTCAACTTAATGGGGTTCAGAATCACGTACTGAATTCCTGGTAACAGTTTTCGCGCCGATGTATCTACATATATTTTAGTGTTAGAAATAGTAAATTGAATTCAATGTAACAATATGAAATAAATCAGTCAAGAAAGATACCTACTGAATAGTGAAATTTTTTGTAAAAAGTATATTATTTAATTAACTATTTATTATTTTGCACTTTTACAAAAAAATTACTGGGCTATTCTTTAGGCCAATTTATATGCGTCATCTCACATTAGATCGCGATTCCGAATCCATTATTATTTAAATCCGGTGCATCTTATTATTATAATTAATTTCGTATTGACAGTTCTGAAATAAATTAATATACACAATGCTCATATCAAAGATTAATCTTAGATAGAACCTTGAAACAGTTTCGCATAGTCAAAAGATCAAGAACGACCGAAGTACTTGACATTGTGAGATGACAGGCGCTTATTCAACAATGCTGATAAAACACATATTATTGTTAAAATAAAGGCGTTCAATGTTTAAGCAGGTTTAATTTATTTTTAGTCCATCGTTTATGTTTTTAAAATCTTATCTGCGCCCACCCAGCTTTTCTCTTATTTAAATTTTACAATGTACATAATTTTGGAATTGTATGTTTATAACCTCGCTGATCCCAAAAATTTACAGCCTCCTAAGTTGGATCTGCTTTCGAAACCAGAAAGCGTGGGATGTTCGCTAAAACAGTATCGAATTATCGATGCAGCTTTAAAAATATGTTCAGTACGAGTCCATTAATTTATTTATAAGTGCATATCAAAGCGATAAAGCTCTAAAATGTCGTTAGTGTCGTAACGCATCGACGCGACAATACTTTCGATTTCGAAATTTTCGTTTTTAGTATCAATAAACCAAATCCAATATTCATCTGCATTTGGATATACAAGGATAACGATAAAATATTACCAAAACATATCTTTATAAGGAGTGACTGCTATTTTGTTAAGTTTCGAAAATGACAATAAAAATTTCATTGCTTGTGAAGACGCAAGCATATCCTTGTAGTTTATTAAGAGGAGTGGAAAAGTCCAATGAACATTTTTGCGATATTTATGTATACGTAGATTGCAAAAAGCAAGTTCAAAGTAGAACGCTGCTTGTAGGTGCAACATGAAGAAAACTTTACCGCATATTACTTTCATTACCATACGAAAATATGAACTTAGTTTTATCGAAATTTGAGTGACAAAGTGATCAAATTGAAACACTGGAGGGTATTCAACATCAGTATAAATAAATTCAAAACCTGTCCTGAGGTTTTAAAAGATAAAACGGGTAAACGCCACAGGCAGAATAGAACAGGTCTCCCTGGGACACTGATTTTGGATACTACAGTATCGTCCCCAAAACCTGTTATCTTTACGTAAGGAGGTCGTTGAACGCCGCCCGTGTACATCAAGTACACAAAGAATTGCGTGATAAATACAACTTAACTTAAAATACAAAATCACTAAGTTAAATTGATAGAATTTCTTATTTCTGCGTGGATTACCACAACATGCACTATCCCATTTCACTCGCCACGATTCCAATTTACTTGTGGGTGGTTGTTTTGCAGCACTTTCTTTTGCTGCGGAACAAAACGCTATATTTCAAACCATTGTAACGGTAAATAAAAGCACTGTGATGAAAACTTAAATCTGTCGTTTTCCGGAATAACGCAGCTTATCTGACTATCACAATCTCACTGTGCGTCACTTTCGACCTCCCAATTATCTGAAAACGACACATCATTGAAAAGACCCTTGAAAATAAATATCTTACCAGTAAATCTATCTGACCTAAATCGAGTACATAAAAATCCTTGAATTTATCGAGTATAGGCAAACAAAACAATGATAAATATCCACTTGTATTAACCGCTCGTATGTTAAATGAGACTTATTAATTAACACTACGTAGTCACATACGTACTTCATATACTAGATAGCTGTATCTACATTCTACAGGTTCCACCATAAAAACCTTAGGAGATTATGGTACTCAATCAGATAATGGAACTTTAGGGGTATGAGGAACAGGGTGTAAAGTTCACTCATCCACCATAGAAAAGGGAGGATCCTCCGACCAGACGAGTGTCATGTCTGGCGGGCAACTGCCCAGAGGTTGAAGTTGGGAGATTTTATACCTATATGTCCATCGCGCAATTAGAGTTTACCGCGCGATGGACATATAGGTATTTTACTATAATTACATATAGGTCTTTGATGCGTCGTTCGCATGTGGCGATTGTAGATGCCGCCACAGAACAATGAATACAAAATATTGCCTCGTAATAATCGCAATGTTTGGGTACTTCTACTTTTATTGTTTTGTGACGTCAATCATTTTAACAAGCGTCTCGGCTCTCGGAACTGTCTCTACGAATGACATCATTTCATCACCCCTCCCAGTGCATTATTCATTTTCCACCGGAAAACCATGCCGAAATATATGACTTCACTCTTCTTCGGTTTGGACATGACAGTTTCCACAGCCCATATAGGTACCCAAGCACTTAGTGAAAAGAGAAGCCAATAAATTCAAGCCCATCTGATTTATTGTCAGCCACAAAAAACTTGGGAATTTGGGATAGCCCCAAGTACTTTTACGGTTTTACTTTAATACCCATCTAGAATTATATCGATTTGTTTTATGCCTTATTTCATCGTAGGCAAGCATAAAATAGTTCTGCGTTAGCTTAACCCGTTTCATTGAAAGTAAGCTTTCATGCGTAATAAATGGATGACATTAGATGCAAAGCGATAAGAAGGGAAAGTATAGATATAGAGCACAGCAATACAATATAAGCTACAAATGCATTCAACTCTGTCTTTCTCCCGTCAAAACTGTGCAATGCGCAAGCGGCGATCGTCCATCAACCCAGTTTCATGATTGATTGATAAAAATATAAGTGCCATAACAATGAGTAACGTAGTTCAATATCCCACTTTACAAGGTCTTCAGCATACTGATTGATAGTGCTGTTGAGTCGAATTAATCAGCTCACTGGTTAGTTCCACTCAAGCGTTACTGTGAAAATAATTGGCTCTATGCAACGCGCAACGGTGCAATATCCGTAACAAGTATTTACGTAATTATTTGCAGATTGCATACTTTCTACGGTATTATCACAGTGTGGTATTATGCTGAGTACTGGCTTGATTCGAATGAATGAGTTGATTCAAATTAGGGCGTGAATAGAGTTTTGAGCATACAAGTGGATGATGAATATATATAGCTAGAGTGCGTTTCATCAAATAGTTCCTATGTTAAACTTTAACAGCGGACCAATTAAGTGAGTATGAGTACGCTACGGCGCCGGCGCTAACTAATCGGTCTGTTGTTAAAGATTAACAAGGGAGCCAACATTACGGCATAGAAACAATTTGTTGAAACGCACTTTACTGAGATAACAGTTGATAGAGATGTTTAAACAAAGAAGATCATATGCTGCGCCGCCGACACAATACTTATTGGAATAATGGCCAGGAGGCTGATAAGTGACAATAAGATAAGTAAGTATACGTAAACGTATACGTATAACGTATATAATAAATAATATATATATTATAATATATATATTATTTATTATATTATTATTTATTATATTATTATTTATAATATTATTATTTATTATGTTATTATTATTATTTATTATTTTATTATTTATTATTATTACTTATTATTTTGCATGCTATGTTTTATCTTAGCTTAACATGTTTGTGCCATTATAATTATATTTTAACACCATTTTATACCATGTTCTATGCAAATAAATGATTTATTATTATTATTATTATTATAAGTCCAGGTTTTCTCACGATGTTTTCCTTCTTCGTCGTCCAAAATAAACTCAGAAAGTACATAGGAATTTAAAAAGTCGCATTGGTACTTGCCCGGATTTGAATCTTTTTTAATCGCAAGCGCCGCACCTACTACTGAAGGCAACGAAGTTGTTTAAGATTGATATCTATCGTATCACATATCTATCGGTGATCTTTTCAAAATCCCAGGGATTACTTGCACTCTGAATGCTACAAAATACTAAAGTCTTCACTATTGAGAATGACAAGATATGTAACATCAATTTATCGCAAAACCGTATTTTTTATCAGCTCTAAGAACTAGGTCAGGTGAAGGCTGTTATTAAGGTATCCTTCAATAAGTTATGATAAGTATGACAGGAGCCGAGTTGAATTCGGTGGACGCTTGGGCAGTAGTAACATTCAACGGAATGGTTTTTCCACTGTTTTTACGATTAAGTCATTATTTTAGTTAATAATTTCCGTTTTACATAGGTAGCTGTTCTGCAATATAATTTATATCAGGATGTTATGTGTTTTATTTATGAAACATATTCGCAGGATGTGAAACAAAATAGATTGTAATGTAACGTAGATTATATTTCGTGTATTGCCGTACACCAAGCACATGCCAATCGGCAAACACCTCTAATACATTTTACAGATTGGGGAGATCTGCACTAGAGGTAGGTAGGTACTTGCACAATACCATTGCGAATCTCGGACGATGATCTCAATTTACAATGTTGCGTAACCAAACAATAAAAGGTATCTTACGAACATGCTTTTATAGTGGTTAATGTCACGGCGATCCTTATTAACGTCAAAGATATCAATGTTATGTCTCTACGAACCGTAAATAAAATTAAATAACATGCTTTTATCTGTTACTCAATGTGTTATGAAATAACAGCTAAGTATGTATGGTAGTGTCACAGAGAGCATCCGATTGCATATTATTATGTTTACAGTATGTAGGTAAGGTCGACTGCATGTATGAATTTTATTGATTTTTAACTTGCGTCGTTCATTGCTGATTGAGATTGTACTATTATGGCTACTCGTATCTTCACGGACGCTTTTCTGGGTAAATGGGGTCAAGTGCGTGGATAAGATTTACCTACAAAAAACAAATAAGTAAATCCAATGGTTAATGATGTCCTAAGCAATAGCTGCTAGTGCAAAGTAGGTCCAGTAAATCCTTTTAAATATGTAGACTTATATTTAAGGTTATTTCATACCTACTTGCAAATATTTTGATACGCAATTTTTCATAATTAAATCTGGATCGAACTCAGACAACTCAGAACTTTTTTCGAAGGGTACCTATGGCAGAGCCCGCATAACGGTTTCCAAACAAATGTTTAGTGCGGCGACTACATAAAACATTAGTAGTCATTACGTCATTGAGCTAAAAAAGCAACACAAAGCGGTGATCGATCCGACCGCCACGCCTCCGCCTCCTACGTCAAGTTCACCAAGCACATTGGTATTCATTGTGGTATTATTTTGGCACTCAGTTGACCGTCAGATTGCGTACATCCTTATTTTTTAAATTGCGTAGTTCAACTAGTCTTATTCATAGCATTGTGATTACTGTGCGTTTGCACTGGCGAAACATTGCAACAAAACATGTTGAAATCTCTAGTTACCGTCAAAAATTGTATGGAACATTGACAGAAAAAGAGATTCCAGCATGTTTTGTTGTGAATGTTTAGCCAGTGCAAACGCACAAATAACGCCACTGCAAGTAGGATATTATGCTAGATGATAAATGCCTAAATATGTACATAATATTGCGCTATGATTTCGGCCCTGTAAACGTTTCAAACATTCCTGCTGCACTAATAAATCGCTTTTGCCCGGAAAAATGGATAGTCAAACTAAGGTATGACAGTGCTGCCTAATCATAATATAGCTTAACAAATAGCGAAAGGTACCTACTCGAAAAGATTTACGGAGACGATTTTGATGATACCGTTTTAGTTTTAATTAAAATCGACCCTGAGAGTTCCTAGCGATCTACGAGTTGTAGGTCGTAGGTTCGAAACCAGAGAGACACTTTAAAAAACATCGTGAGGAAACCGGCATGTACTAGAACTAAAAAAAACGAAGACATGTGACATCTACCAATCCGCACTGGGCGCGCGTGGTGGATTACGGCCCTCTCACAGAGAGGAAACCTGTGTCTCAGCAGTGGAAACATTAACGCTGAGACTTCATTAAGTGTTTTTTGTGTGTTGTGTGTTTTTGTAGTAGTGCTCTTCAATGTATCATAATATAATTGCCTTTGTTGTTGTTTTAGCGTGAAACTCTTATTTAAGTTTTGCATGCCTGTCGGTAAGATATGGCTGAACCTATCTGTTTAAAAATTATCACCTTTTACTGTACCCATATTTGCAAAATAAACGACTTACTTACTTACTTACTTACTTACTTCATTATCTATACGTAAAATAAAATCGTAACAAAGTCAAAACTGTACCGTGCATATTCTTGAAAAAAGTAATTGCGAGGCGTAGGAATGGGAACGAGTCTGCTGGCTGGTGCCGAAAATATAGTTTTTTGAATGTTTGCCCGTTTGTCTGTATGTATGTTCCGGATTGGTGCAAAAACGGCTGAATGGATTTGGATGATATTTGGCACACAGATAGTTTATAACCTGCTATCTACTTACGCAACACATTTTCGTAAACAATTAGGACTAATCTGTTTCATTTTGACAGTTCAACAACATTAATTGCGTCATTTACGTTGTTGAGCAGATTTTTTATTCGAACTTATGAAGCAATGGATTAGCAATCTGTTTCAAAACGATTCAGATTCTGATTGATCGTGTGTTACGCAATTTTGGTAACTACTGGAATATCACATAGCGTATTTATAATACCGGAAGTACCTACGTTCCCGTGGGATATTTTCCGACATCTACGGTTCACGCGGGCGAAGCCGCAGGCAAAGATAGCCCAGTTTCTTATAGTTTTGGACATCCATGTACACTGACCATTGGAAATTCACCCTGAAGGTACACAAATGCGACAATGTGCCGCACTACTCGATTTAATGCGTCTTCACACTTTTCAAATTACTTGCGTTCACTGGACCGCATCTCTTAATAGATATCTACATGAAATTATACTTTCGTGTAATCAATGTATTACTCTCGGAATGATTGGGCCTAGGTAAATTACAGGTTTAAATTATATCCTGCTGTTTTGGGGCTTTGCAATCAATCTGCCTAGCTTTTTCCCAACTATGTTGGGGTCGGCTTCCAGTCTAACCGGATGCAGCTGAATACCAGTATTTTACATGGAGCGACTGCCTATCTGACCTCCACAACCCAGTAACTGGGTAATACGATATCCCTTGGTAAGACTGGTGTCAGACTTTCGGGCTTCTGACGACTCGAAACGACGGTCAAAGAGCCATGAATGACAGCCGGGACCAACGGCTTAACGTGCTTTCCGAGGCACGGAGGATTCTCGGTATGTAAAGATGGTCACCCATCCACTGACCAACCCCGGCAAGCGTAGCTTAACCTGATGGATCGACCAGTGCGGCTGTTGTTACTTAGCCACGAGCTCCTCTTTTTTGGGGCTTTGCATACTATTGAAAAAAATTACTGTCTGATTGGTCTAGTGGTTGCAAGTGCTACTGCTGCATGGGTCTTGGGTTCGATTCCCAGGTCGGGCAAAGTGGTTTTGGGTTTTTCCATTAGGAATTTCTTAGTATCAGCCCGGAGTCTGGATTTTTACCTAGTTGACAGTAATAGGCTCGCCCCCTATTACATGGGACTTAAACATAACTGGCGAAATGTAGGTGTACCTAGTATTGGTCACCTATGCCTAAGCCGTACTGAAAACAGGCATACCACTATCAGCCTTCATTTAAAAGGGACTCCTTGTGACTGCTATAAGGTTTCAGGAATCAAACCCTTAAAAACAGGGCAAGTAGTCACTCTTTACATAATATTATGAAAGCAATGAGAGAATTGAAGATTCAAATTAATTAGTTGAACTTAAAATAGTTTGCTAACAGATTCCGTCACCAATAAGCTTCTATGGTTAGTGATAGCATAAAAACTGCAATTTCAAAATTTGAGTTGTAAAATAATAAATCTGTTACCATCAAACATAGTTTAATATAGCCTCTGATTTTTATAGCATAATGAACATAATAAAAGTTATTAAATAAATAAATAAGTGAAAAAAAGTAAAACCTCCAACAGAGTAATAGTACATCTAATATAGTAGATATAATAAATTACTAGTAGCTAAGGGGTACCTACCATATTCATTTTAATTCTTATCAAACAGGAAACAATATAAAGTAGGATGCGAACAAGTTTCTACATAATAGACTCATTTTAACACAATATGATAATAACTATATAATTTACTCAAGAGTTATCAAATTTAGAGCACATGTTTTGAAAACAAACAAACTCAGTAATTGTTGAATAAGACAATAACAATTTAATTAAAAAATCACAACAACCAACACAGTAAACTTGCTTTGTTTTTTCTTAAATATTCATGACTAGTTTTTCCCAGAGGTGTCGCCCGCGTCAATGTTGGAAATTATCCCGAGGGAACATAATACCAGGATAAAAAGACTCCATGTGTTAATCCAGGTTATAAACTATCTGTGTGCGAAATTTCATCCAAATCTGTTCAGCCGTTTTTGCATGATTGAGTAACAAACATACAAACTTTCACAGGTATTTCTACTAAACCTACTAATATTACCAACTTTATCTACTATCTACTTCTAATTCTACTAATATTATAAACGCGAAAGTTTGTGAGGATGGATGGATGTTTGTTACTCTTTCACGTAAAAACGACTGAACGGATTTGGATGAAATTAGGCACACAGATAGTTAATAACCTGGATTAACATATAAGATACTTTTTATCCCAATATTCCCATGGGATTGAGACTTATGCTGGTGAAATTGCGGGGCGCAGCTAGTAATATTATATTAGAAATATCAGTGATATGATAAATGATATTTGATTTACTTCAAACAGGTCATGCAGAGCTTACTGATAGTAATTTCAAAGCCACTGTTTGACATTTGTATTGATGCTGCCACCTGCGGAATGTGATCCTTTCTATGACAACATAGTTTTATATGACCCAGGAAATGATGGGCAATGCTGAACTATTATCACAGCCGATGTACGATAAAATAAAGTATATTTAATCATTATTTTCATGTCAGTGGTAATATTACTTGTTGTTATGTTTGTTTCATGTGAGTGTACAATAGCTATAATTTTTATGAAAAGTAGTATTTTTTATGTATTTAAATTAAAAAGCTTTGATTATTATTAACTTTGTTAAGGTTGATATTTATTTTATTTTGAATAAAAACTATGTTTCTCACTTTTTTTTAAGGTTTAGGTTTTATTTGTCATGTAAATGTGAGTGATATAATAAAACAGGACTAAAGAAAAAGGGATAAAAAATGATTACCTACTTACAAATTTTAATCATGCAAGTCTGACTGCATGTAATTATATAAAATGTTAAACTTACCTCTATATTTCCCATAGTTTGAAATGCAGTGAAGACAAACATAAATCCAAATCCAAGGATTATAACGTTTACAAATTTTCGATTCATTTTGCTGATATTTATAGCTACGAAACCAAAATAAAAATTATATGATTTACTAAGTAAAGGCGATACGTCTAAGAGACAAATACGGGACTCAACAGCACAACATGTAAAAGAGAACTGAGTTGTTGACGTAGTTTTTCAATGATATTACACGCAACTCCGAACTCCCTCCACCGCACACTTAGCGAGCAATAAAAGCAAAGAAATTATGTTTTCTTACATGTAAATAAATACACGACACGAAACCTGTTTTAACTGTCAAGTGTCAATGTCTAAATTTATGTGACATTCTTCATTCCGTGGGTTTTTTTTTATTATTGATTCTTGGACTTAGTCTTTTTATCCAACATATTTTTTCATCCTATTGCGTGAATATCGCCTGGGGCAAGCCAGAGGCTGAGTCTATACTACTACTTGAAATACTAGATCCCATGGGGTTTATTTAATAACGTTGCTTAAACACATGATTAAATAATAACACATGATTAAATAATAGTGTGTTTTTTTTTTCTTTTTTATGTAGGGCATCTCGTAGCTGGCCTCTAGGGTCATGACTATTTAACCGGTCATTTCTGTGGCTGCCCTATGCTTCTACACTCAAAGCCTCCAGCCAGGGGCAAAACTACGCTAATTAAAACTAGACGAATGCTCTTTAACCGCTAGGCTACTGCCCACGCTCGCGCGCTAAGGGCATTGGGGCCGTGGGGTTACAACCTCGGCTTAGGGCATTCGCTGGGGGAGGACAACAAGATGGGACAGGTTTTTTTTTTGGGTGGGAAATTATCAAATAACTTCTCCCGCTCTGCGTGGAGCGGGAGGGCGTGTCGGACTTTTACTGACTAAAACCCACCCGTGTCCCTTCCGTTGCCTGTGTGCCGGGGGTGCGATATCCCTTTCGGACAAACTCGCAACCCTGGCAGGCATTGGCCCTTACAGACCCCGTCAGTTGGTGCTGACATCTCTTTGAGGCGCGCGTGGAACACAACGCGCCGTTGACCCGGGCCTGGTCGGACGGCGAGCTACCCATTTCTCACCGTCCGCAAGCCCACGCAATTGTGGCGTGGGACAGGCTGGATCAAAGATATATCATTATTATTAATCGGGGAATTTAAAGCTACAGGCTAAGCATCGACGCGGGCTGGCGCATCTTAAAGGTCGGGGGGGAGTATTATTTACTCTGTAGGGTCGCGATCGCGGACTTCTGCGGCGAGGTCTGTGTGTGTGTTTTCTCACTGTGCTCTCCTGGAGGAGGGTTATGGCGTCGTCTGGGTCGGAAAGGATTTACCTCGGGCGGCGGATCTTACTGATCTGATTTGGGACATATCTGGCGGCCTCGACAACCAGAAGGCTGCGATGGGTGGCGGCGGAATCAAAGAAACGCCTGGAATTGCGTTTGAGAAACTGGTGGATTATGGGGAGTCCTATGCACTATAACGACCCGAGCGACGCCATGAAACGTTTTGTTCGATATCAATGACATCATAGCGTTTTGTTAGCGCGTACAGATTAAAACAAAGTAACTTTTGCGTAAATTATCTGTGCTTATTTTATTTTTCTGATTCATCGAGTGTATTTTAGTGCTGGAGCTTTATACGTAAAATTACAAGTAAATAAGCACATAATTTTAGGTTTCTAAGTGAATAATGGAAATGTAGTGCCTTAATGGAAGTTTTGTGAAGTTAATTTTCGTTTAACTCAACTGCAACATTCTTTGATGAGGATGATCTCATTGACTTTCTGACATTACGTTCGTTTTAGCGAAATCTTGATCGTTTTATTATTTTGCTATTGGGTCCAATGACCTTGTAACTTAAAAATATTTTCATCAAAATTGATTAGTGACAATGAAGAAACAGTTCTATAGGGTTAAGCAACTCGCCGACCAAACGTTTTCAAGGTATACCAAGTACTTTTCATTATCTTAGCTATCAGATAAGATTCACTTCTTTGTGGGTTTGGTTCGTTGTTATTGTAATCTTTTTACCAGTCTCAGTAACATTTAAACCTATGTAACAGCTAGTATCATGAGAAAAAAGTAATATCATATATTTTATCTTGTTATTTATTGTTTATAAAAGGTCAAAAGTTATATCAACATTTGGTGATTAATATTGATATTCGCAGGTCAGGAAAACCGGAAGGATTAACAGATGAGTTACAAACAGCGGACAGGAAAGTAGAGCACCTCAGAAATGCCTTACAGTTGGTTAGCAAGCGGCTGTCCACAGGAGCAGGCAGTACACAGGGCCAGGATCCTGCAGCTAGAGAGAAAAGACTAAAGAAACTGCCTGAATACCTCCTTGGATTGTCTATGTGTGAAGCCAGCAACTTTGATGATGATGATAGCATTTTAAAATATATATTATTTGAATGTGGTAAGTGTTAAATTTACTTTATCTACCATTACAGGTAAAATTTGTGTTTGATCAATGCATTGTGTCTAAAAATAACTTTAATTATTTCTTTTCATTTAGGTAAAACTGAAAAATTTCTGGCAAATGAGATAGCAGAGCATGAATTGAAGGTAGAACAGTTAGTATGTGCTCCGTTAACTACTATTAGTGATCAAGACCTTCCAGCCATAATGAAAGCTAAGAAACAGCTCAGCAGGCTTATGGGCGAAAAGGACAGTGCAGCCAGCAGATATCATGTGAGTTATAATCTCATAGTGATCTCACTTATCAAGAGTTATCTAAACATTGGATTTTAAGATCAATTCTTACTAATATTTGCCTTATCTGGTCCTAACAGATATGTGCGTCATATAAACAAAACCTTTAAACCATGTTATGATATTTGAGAGCTTTTCAATGTCAAACTAATCTGATTATTTAAGATAACTCATATTTGCTATGTATTTAACCATTCAAAATAGTATGGATTCTCAATGGCTAACATAGTACACAGTTACCGATAAGTAAAATAACTTTTGCATACTGAACTTTGCAATGATTATTTTTAAACAGTATACCACAAGTGCATATATTAGCTTTGCACCCAGCGGTACTAGTGGTACAATATAAAGTGCAAAAATGCAGATAGGGCTCAACTTATATCACATTTCTAACAGTCATAACTTGACTGTGAACTTGTGAAGCCAGCCTTGAAATATTGACTAGTAAATTATTATTTTTTTGGCCTTCTATTATTCCTGGCTCACAACACCACAGATTACTACAGATGGGTCACTCTGCAAAATCATTTAAATAAAAAGCGACTCTTGCTTCAACACAATAAAGTGCAATTCCGGTCGCACAGCGCTATTTACCTACAGTTATATTCACCTAGAAGTTGCCTCTTTTTCTATCGTGTAACTCTTATATCTTCTGACCACGTTACGCCCACTAAATTCGACAAGTCGAGCCCGCCGCGTACCTATTTGTAGCTTAATACCTAAAATGCTGAGTGACACATCTGTGTACATCTGTGACAAAACTACAACATTTTTAATATTTGTTTTGACGGGTCCTTGTTGTTACTTGTGACATTTAAATAGTACTAATTTACAGCCTAATTAGAATGAATGATTTTGTAAATAAATTTTCCTTAATACAGGGAGTATTAAGGAAAATTTATTTTCATGTCAAATAGGTTTAAATGTAGGTTTACTATTATTTATTTTGATTAGATATAACATTCAGATATCAATGTGGATCCACAAGATAAGATTGCACATGAAACTTCAACTTATTCATTTTTTCTTTAGCATTTAGAGCGCCAAAAAGAAGAGAATCCAACCAAACTAAATGCTGCACGAGAGGAATTGGAGGATGTCGGGATACGGGTGGAGGCAGCAAGGGATGCCCTGGCTGCAGACATGTTTGCACTTGTTGCAAAAGAAGCCCAACTAGCACACACACTACTACAGTACGTCAAATTGCAGAGAGCGTACCATGAGTCCGCACTACATTCCTTACAAGATACAGTCCCGGAGCTAGAGCGATTCATTAGTAAGTATATTGAAATGGTCAATAGTCGCACTTCTGTTTAATTGTGGTTAGCATAACTGTCAATCTTAATTTGTTGTTGAGCTCAATCTCCAATATAAAACTTAGTTATTTATAAAGTATGGTGTGCTTGTAAAATGAGTAAACCTCATCAACTCAATCAATAACTTGCTTTTAAAATTGTTTATAACTAGATTCCGCCAGCGGCTTAGCCCTCGTGATATGTTTATAAATTATATCCTATGTTACTCAGCGATAATATAGCATTCTATTGGTGAAAAATTTTCTGAAACTGGTCCAGTAGTTTTTGAGTTTATTCATTAAGAATAAACAAACATATAAACAATCAAATCTTTTCTCTTTATAATATTAGTTTATATATTTTTTACTCAACTACGTACATAATTTCATTTGTCTTCACTGCATCAATAAATAATGTGCATTTAAAATACAATTATTTAAAAAGTTTAAACAGTTTCTTTCAATATAAAAATTGTTTATTTACTTATCTTATAATTAAGAAAGTGATTATGATTATCAATCGTTAGTTAATTTAACAGTAGTTAGTCTTTGTTAGTTCTATAATTAGATGTATGCGCAAATGGTTTTATCAACATCCTCTTATAATTATTCAATAATCATTTCCATACAATGATACGGACGTTGGCGCTCTGTTAGGTATAACCTAAAGGAAATATTAAAAATTATCCTGTCATACCTAGTGATAGCAATTTGATTGTATTTATAATAATGATGTAACAGAATGTTTAGCTGTTAAACTAAAGTACCTATGTAGTGTAATATCATAATATGGTTTAAATAAAAATATGTATTGCTTATGAAAAAAAACTATAATTTTTCAAAATTACGTAATTGCGGATGAGTTGATGATGCATCTTTGCTTTATCACTATGATCAGCCGATAGAACATTCCTGCTGGACATAGGCACAGTATCAATATGGACAGTACAGAAACTACGTGGTAATCGTTCGAAACGGGCACACTCACACGGACGCGCTCGTCGACGAGACCCCAAGCCATTGTCTTGGTGCTGTCAGTTGAGTGAGGGAAATGGTCGCCGCGATTTAAACAAAAAATTTGGTTATTATTTCAACAAATAGGCCATTCCAGTTCATAGTTTCCATACTGTCTGTCTCTGTCATGGGCGCCGGCAGCTTGGTTTTCAGGGGGGTGCATGTTCAGCTCCACGAAGCGAGCTCGATCATTTTTGCAGTTCACCTCGGATATTTTAGGTTATTGTGGGTCCATTCATACAAGGACTGTGTCTCTTGACTCTGTGTCGACTTGTACAAATAAGTTAAAGAATCGAAGTAAGCTCGATAATGTTAGCACCCTGCCAGGAATAGGAGTTCGGTACTTTGTCGGTGCACAGCTTTAGAATTCAGAGACTGCAGAAAATTTTAGGATCGCCTCGAATAGGTTAAATTCTCTATTATTGAGCTAAGCGTTTTCAAAAAAAAAAAAAAAAAATGTTTTGAAGCCAGGAAGGTGCAAGTGCACCCTCTTGCACCCCCCTGCCGGCGCTCATGAATACTGTGATTCAGCTTCTAACAGATTCAAAGATTCTTCAAGTAAAAAAAAGAAAATATAAGCCATGGCCCATGATATCAAATCAAACATTCAAAGTAAGCCGTGCATTTGAATGTCTCCAAATCTTCATTCAATAAATTAGGTATGCTTCCTTTGCTTCAGTCTAATGTACACATCCGTCGTCGACACGTAGGTACATACATCAACATAATACTTCCGCCGATGGACTGGACTATACCAATTTAGTGATGTACCTACTCGGCAGGTGTTGCTGTATTTTTGTATCGAGTTTGTTTTTTGTATTTAAAGAGTCGTAAGATAATGTGTTTTTTAAAGGCCAAGACAATAGGATTAATTCTTCAGATCAAATAATGTCATTGCATGTTAAGTTTATGATGAAAGGGCAAGAAATGAAAGATAAAATAATATTGTAAAAAAATTGGTACTTATTTATTAAAATAGATAATTTAGAAAATAAAAATTCCAATCAGACGATAATGATAACGTAATTGTCCTTCCTCCATCAAAAATTCTGAAAAATATACCGAGAATGAGTATTTAAATCTGTTTTATACCATAAGACCTTATCACTACATACAAAAAGTTAGCTGCTTTTTCCTGTTAGCAGATTTTTCCCCTTTCCCATAAATAATTACGCTTTAGCAGTGATAGCCTAGTGATGTGACTGTCGGACTGCCAAGTCATGATCTCGAGTTCGAACCCAAGGCACCTCTGAATTTTCGGATTCATGTGCATAGTGTATAATTATTACTTGCTTCAAAAACTGTGAAGGATAACATCGTGGGTAAACTGGCATCCTTTTTTTTTTTTGAGTGTGGGAAATTATCAAATCAAATAACTTCTCCCGCTCTGGGCGGAGCGGGCGGGCGTGTCACACTTTTACTGACTAAAACCCACTCGTATTCCTTCCGTTGCCTGTGTGCCGGGGCCGCGATATCCCTTTCGGACAAACTCGCAACCCTGGCAGGCATTGGCCCTAACGGACCCCGTCAGTTGGTGCTGACATCTCTTTGAAGCGCGCGTGGAACACAACGCGCCGTCGACCCGGGCCTGATCCTTATCGGACGGCGAGCTACCCATCGCTCACCGTCCGCAAGCCCACGCCTACGGTGGCCGGAAGTCGGCTTGCGACTCCCGACGCCCGGGGCTGAGAGACTGGCGTGCCTGAGAGACATTTCTCGACGGCATATGAAGTCAAGTTGGAGGCCCTTGGGTGGCATAAAAACTGACACCAGGCTCAGATGAATACAGATGGAACACTCCGCAGTTTAGGTATGAAGCTACTAGTACGAGGCGGGCCCGTCTTCCTGGGCCAATTCAGTGAGTGTAACGTAGTCAGATCTAAGAGTTACGCTATAGAAAGAGAGGTAACTTCTAGGTGAATATAACTGTAGGTAATTAGCGCTGTGCGACCTGAATTGCACTTTATTGTGTTGTAGCAAGAGTCGCTTTTTATTTAAATGATTTTGCGGAGTGTCCCATCTGTATTAATTTCCGTATAGACGAGGCCTGTAGAAGGGCTTTTGGAGCTGACCTTGGATTGAATTATAATATTAATAAAAATTCCGTACTATTGCTACAAAAACCCAACTTGAGAAGGTCCATCAGGCAGCCAATTGAATTGTTTTAACTTTAAATTGCTATCACATTGCATACCTAATGCTTAAGGTGCAATAAAAAACTCCTGAAGGACAATAGTATCTTATTCTTTACACTGTACATCTTGAAACATACACTATATTTTTATTTCCAACTTGTAATGTCCTACTTCTGGGCAAAGGTCTCCTCAATAGCCTTCCACACTCCACTATGTGTTGCCTTTTCATGCAAAATAATCTATCATGAACGCTGAAAATTCATCACCCCAGCGTTTCCCAGGCAACAAGTTTATCCTTCGACACTCGCTGCATGATGACTCTAGCCATCAGTCTCACAAATCTCACTTATAACGAAAAAAATAGTAATAGTAACAAAACCTTTTGTTTCAGACGACAGTGCCGTGAAGCCGGTGTTCGGGTATCCTCTAGAAGAACACCTGAGGGTGACGGGGCGCACTATAGCGTTCCCGATAGAGCTGTGTGTCTGTACGTTGCACGAACTAGCGCTAAATGAAGAGGGACTATTCAGGATCGCTGGCGGTGAGTACAAGGAAAATTATGAATAAATAAGATAATACCCTACCCTGCCTTGTTATGTACAGTTAGTAAAGTAAGCTCAGTAAACATTAACACACATAAACTTTCAATAAAATACTGTCACTTTTAATAAATGACTTGATCCATGTCAAATTCGATTTATAACCAACTTCCAAAAAGGAGGAGGTTATACGTATGTTCGACGCGTATGTATGTTTATTTTTTATATTTTTTATGTATGTCCGCCGATTTCTCCGTCAATTAATTGTGGACCGATTTTGAAAATTCTTTTTTGTATGAAAGGGTATACTCCCGGATTGGTCCCATATAAATTTTAATAACTTTGCTTTGATAGTTTTTGAGTAAGCTTCAATAATACTTATTTTCCCACTTAGTATATGTGGATGATATGATGATAACTTCCTGTGACTGTTATTTACATAGCAGGTACTGGTATTCGAATTTGTGTGGGGTAGGTACCACAACTAAAAAGTGAAAGACAACTTTAATTTCCGACTTCCGAAATTAAAGTTATTTTTCACTTTGTAGTGTTTTTTTCCGGAAGTTGGTTGTTTTTTTTTTGGAAAAAGTTTTTGTGAAATAACTTTGAATTATGTGTGCAACTTTCGTTGATAGTGGAGGTACCCTCTGATATTTTCCTGTAACAATATACATTGGAATATATACTGTTTTTATATATATGATAATTAAATTGCACTCATAATGACTGTAAACTCATACAAATTCTCAATCCTAATAGTTAACAATTTCTATATCGCGTTTTTGTCGAATGCATTATTAGCATGGACATGTTATTTTTACGTGACTGTACACTTATCTGTATGGATATAACCAGAAAATAGCAGACCACAAAATATCTCTTAATCAATTGGTCGATCAAAGGAAAAGCTCATTCCACATTACCACCATCCAAGCGTGATCAATGCTGTTCATTGATTCTGTAATATTAGTTGCGAAAAAGTGTCACGCTCTCATAACAGATGGCTATTAAAAGAACTCGGATTGCTTCAATGGTGTTTATCATAACAATGCCTTATACCTAATGTCTGTCTCTTCCAGGCACGTCGAAAGTGCGCAGAATGAAACTATCTCTCAACGCGGGCCTGTTCACTGTGCCGCTACCCAGAGACTACCGGGACATGCACGTAGTAGCCTCGGTTCTCAAGTGCTACCTCAGAGAACTGCCCGAACCCATCCTAACGTACCGCCTCTACGAAAACTTCGTGAACGCGTCCCGACAGCCCTCGGAACAAACTCGACTGAACGCTCTCTGGGAAGCCATACACTTACTACCCGAGGCTAACTTCCAAAATCTTAGGTATCTTATCAAATTTTTGTCTACTTTGACACAGAACCAAAG
Organism: Agrochola macilenta; assembly: GCA_916701695.1. NCBI lineage: Eukaryota > Metazoa > Arthropoda > Insecta > Lepidoptera > Noctuidae > Agrochola > Agrochola macilenta. The sequence continues at coordinate 15,703,178 of OU753557.1, forward strand.
TACAAACAAAATGACGCCCTCGAACCTCGCCATCGTGGTCGCGCCCAACCTGCTGTGGGCGGCCGACGACAGCACCTTCGACATGAACATCACCACCGCCGTCAACTGCATCGTGGAGCTGCTCATAAAGCACGCCGACTGGTTCTATAAAGACGACGTCAATTTCTTCATTTCTTTCACCAAAGAGGATCTACTTCCAGATCAATGCGAGTACGGGTTCTCGCCTAACTTCGTCCACGGTTATAACCAAACCGCCGCACTGAGTCATGAACCAGCGAACGGAGACTACAGCAGCATGAGCAAGTCAATGTTCGACTACAATCACCAAAGTCTGAGCAAAGTAACGGACGGCGGCCGGCACTCCAGGAGCAACAGTCACGACACTAGTTTAATATTGCTTGAGAACGATATCAAAAAGGCTCAGTCCAACAGCTCATTGTCTGATCAATCTAGTCCCCCTCATGGAAGTCCAAAGCCGATAATGAGGCGAAAAAACAAACCTTTAGCTCCAGTGCCGCCTAACTTTACTCCGGATAAAAATAAGAAAGTAGAGCCACAGTCACAACCTCAGCCCCAGCCGGCTCCTGAAGTAGTGAGAGAACAAGCGAGTACAGCGAAGGCCCAAGTTGACATCGACAAGCCTGCCAAGCCTCCCAGACCTGTGATATCAGCAGACACCGGCAAAGTGATCAGTGGCGTACAGACTATCAACCGCTCCACGTACAGACAGAGCCGGGCCATGAAGGAGGAGGCGGCGCGCTGCGGCAGTCGCGAGAACCTCACCGACACGCGGCGGCAGAGCCTCGAGCTGGACAAGGACAAGCTCGACATACTGAAGTCGCCCGACGGGAAAGAAACCACACTAATCGTGAAAAACGTTACCGCACAGACGGGCATCGTGAGCAGGATGAAGGTGGTCGGTGACGCGTACAGCGGTCCTGCGTCATTGGGAGCCGAGCGGACATTCGCAGTAGATAAGGCGACACCAGTGCGCCTGGCGCCGGCCCCCAAGCCGGCCGGCCAGCCGCCGCCCCGGCCCGTGGCCGCGCCGCGCACCATCGTGCCCGCGCCGCCCGACGACGCCGTCGACGTCACGCTGCGCCACAAGCCCGCCGTGCCCGAGCGCCCCGCCACGCTGCGCCCGCAGAGCTTCAGAGCCCCGCGCTCTTCCCTGACCGATGCCCCAGACGGCTCGCCGACAGTTTTGGAACGCACTCACATATACACCGTCGACAAACAACATCCCACGGTCATCCAAGTGGGAGCGAGCGCGGTGGCGGTGGAGAAAGAGGGAGAGGAAATACCGCGTGCGACCGTGCAGCGCACGCACAGTTCTGGAGGTCGAGATGGGGACCTGGAGGAGCCGCGCAGCCTGTGCGTGGCGGGCCGGCAGCTGTCGCAGTCGGAGGGCGACATCACGGAGTGTCCGTCCCCGCGGCCGCAGTCGGGCCGGCCGCCGCGCCCTCTGGTCCCCGCGCCGCCGCCGCCGGTGTCGGCCCCGGCTGCTGCCGCCGCGGTGGGGCCGGCAGTCCAGCCGGCCGCGCCTGCTGCGGCCCCGGTGGCGCCGCCTGCGCCCGCTGCCCAGCCGGCCCCGGCCGCGCCCCAGTCCGCCCAGGTCGTGCAACCACAAAGAGAGAGTACGGATCTCTAGCCGCCGCCGTTCAGCCCCGTGCCCATGCCGAGGTTGAAGCGCCGCCGCTAGCTCAGCGCGCTCGCCTCGCCGGGCACGACAGCAGTGCGTCACGGTCGTGCTCTGTCACACTTATTCTAGTTCCCGCTGTCGTGAATTATGAAGTCGCAACGAGACTGATGTTCGCTCTTATTTTCTGCTAAACCGTGTCTCGGTCACGTAGAAAAAGGTATTGAGAATCGTTTTTCTTTGCATCAAATGAGTATTATGTATTTATTTTTGTAAAACTGTAGCATTATTATTAAGATAACACGTGATAATTTGAATAATATTATCTATTACCAAAATAGAAATTACAGCTTTTGCGTAATACGTAGGTCTGACGATTAATGATTGACCCCCGGAATGTTATTCCAAAAAGACATCGGTTAGATTGTCTATGTAGCTTTTTTATGCAATCTAATTTTATTAAAATAATGGAACATTGTAAACTAGTTTGTACAATGAGTGAATGTTGCAATTAATACTTGTGATATTAGAAAAATATAATAACCACTCCCGGTCGGTGAACGCAAGCGGGAGCATGCACAAATGTTATTGTAACAAACAGCCATATTTTCCGATATTTGTGATGGTGTGTTCCCATTGACGTGCAGACATTTGGCCAGCGCCGGCAGTCATTTTATTTGCTAGCCATTGAGACGCATTTTTCGACTAATTGGCTGCTAAACATAGACTTTATTTTTTGTATTCAGAGTAAATTAATTGTATTTATAAAGAAGATCCGGCGTTGACCAACTGAATGTGTCCAATGGCAGTGTACCGTCGTGACTTGTCAATGCATTAGAGTTAGTAATCAACGCAATGCTGTTTCAATGACTATTATTTTAGCTGTAAGTATGTTATGTAGTGTTTACAATCTTATGTGATATGCATTTTATTATTATATACTTCAAGTATACCAGCTTCTGTTGTAAGTATTAATAAAATAGCCCAAACATTATTACATGCGTTTTTTTACTCCATTACAAACCTACTAACTCAATATTTTCAGTCCGTAAACCAAAATAAAACGAAAGTTTCAATAAATAACTATAATTACGTCTGCCATTTCACAATATAGTAGTTTCGTTTGCCAACTCTAAGTAACGAGAGTAAGTTCGGCAGTATGTGCGCAGACTGGGTGATTACTTCGTCTATTTTCTTAATTTTCTGGTGGTTGATGTAGAACCCGCCGGCTTGTATGATTCTCATTGCGTCATCTAGTAAGAAAACAAGAGGGTTTGTTAATAAATGTGGGGATATGAAAATGTTTTTCACAAGTTCCAGCCTGTCTAACTTTTATCATCCATAAAAGCGTTTATTCTGAAAGTGGGCAACGTCGCAAATAGATGGCAAATATTTTGCTGTTGTGATTAATTTGGCAATATTACTGTATGGAATTAAGAAATGTGGCTAACTAGCGAACTAGAATATTGATTATGAAATGCAATAATTAATATCATAACACCGGATATTTTGATATCAAAATACTTTTTAACTTTCCAAATGCCTTACACCTAAAACGTTTACAATATCAAATGCAATGTTAAAATTGCAATTCATTATTAATATTCTAACTCACTATTAATCGATATTTCATATTTCCATACAGTAATATTGCCAAATTAATCAAAACAGGTAAATATTTGACAGCTATTTGCAACGTTGCCAACTTTTAGGATAAACGCTCTTAAATAATTATGTCGAAACGGCGGCGTATAGTTAATAGTCTGATACAAAAATAAGAAAAAACCATACTTCACATGAAGTTGTAAAGGGGAGAACTGCACAACATGTACTAAGAAGAACAGGGGGAGCCAAGCGACAGCAGAGTTATCCTTATCACGGCTTAAGCAGGGGATTTTTGTGACATTGAATTATAAACCTTATTTTCAGTGTCATAAAGCACACACGAGACAGCCCGAGGAACCGTTTGATCTACCTCTCGTACGACTTTACACTTAATGCCACTGATAATAAAGTATATTGTTCAATAATGTCATCGTTTTACGCTCTCAAATATTAAATCTTACAATCACAAAGAATTTAAACGCAAAAGAAGAAACTTACTCTCAGTGGGGAAACATTTTGCCTTCAAACCAAGTTCTAAGACAGTGATACCAGGCGAAAGTAGCAGGTTTGTGACTGTCGCATTCTCGAATATTTGCTCCAACTCGGTACTGCTAAGAGCCACTAGAGACTTCACATCTTTACTGTATATCGCCTCCGTTGCTTTCATTGCTCGCTCTAATCCCTCCTCTGAAAAAAGAGAAATAGACTTTTTAAGAATACTGCATGACTGACATGGGTCTTAGACGAGTGCGCACCAGTTTGAATCTTAGTCTAAAAAGCTTCGATCAATAATGCACTAGATTCCCGGTTAGCGCTTCAAAAACGGAACGAAAAATAAGACCACAGATTCGGTTGTGGTCTTATTTCAAATTAGTATGGTCCAATCATAGCCAACGTTAAGACGTCAAAATGCCGCAGAGCGCGTTCAAAAATTTTGTAAATGACCACGATAACACCAAGATTTTGGAAGGAATATGTTTTTTTCGGTAAGTTTATTATCAGTAAGTGTTTTTCATAAAATAAAAACAGAATTAAATCGTAAATATAAATCAATTAGCAAATATTATGATTGTTTGACCAATGTTTGTGACAACGCACCAACTATTGTAACAAACATCGGCTGTTCTGGAACAGGGAATGCATGGTATAGTATTGTTATTTTATATTTTATTTCTGTTTGTAGATTTTCTAGCGACCCATTTCGCTGTGCAGAACGGGTATCTATTGTCGCGAAAGAAAGAGGAGAAGAAATATATAAGCCTTATAAAATTCGACAATTTGTTCGATTCATTTTGATACATTGGACATAACTGGAAACATGCAAAGGCGTAGATTACTAAAAACAGTAATAATAAATATTTTTGAACTTATTTTAAAATGACTTTTAATTCTCAAGCGACATGACATTATATTTGTTTCTCCGACGACAGAAAGATTTAACTTTGCTATTGTAATTAAATTTTATGTTTTACACTCAAACATAGAGTTTAACACTGAATTTGTTAGTATTATTATTATTTTTGCTAGATTTCGTAGAAACATAAAACATCGTAGAAAGAAATATAAATGTACTTATAAAGTGTGTACAAACGTGACCACTTGAGCGACGTATCTTTGTTCCTGATCCTTAATCTAGTACGTAGTGATCGAAGGTATAAACAAAAAAATATTATACAGTTCGACTCCACTCATTCCTTGTCCAAGCGGCGAGCCTCAGTTGTTTTTTATTGTTTTTATTAGCACTTTATAATTCGAACTTTAAAACAAGCGTGTAAGGTTGAATTTGTTTTGATGTATGTATGTATGAATTTATTGCTTTTTGTACATAGCTTTGTGAATACAACTTTAAGCATTGCATTTAAGGCTGAATTTACATTAATGTATATTTATTTAAAACTAGAATTACGTAAACACAATTGGCGACAGTTTTAAGAGAAATTTTGTATGGGACAGTGTATCTAGTGCATTATTGATCGAAGCTAAAAAGTCAAATAATGTGCGCTCGTGTTTTGTAAGAACTATACCCAGTGTTATTAAGACGTAGAAGCTTAATCTGTGGTAGAAATAGGTACTTACTTCCATGTACTAATGTTGTAAGCTGGTCAGCCAAACAGGTCTGTGGATATCTTTGTTCTGGATGTTTTTTATGTTTGAACATGATGTCCTGTATTTCTCCTAAGCTGTAGAATGAGAACAACTTCAGTAGTTTCTCCACTTCAGAGTCTTTTGTTCTAATAAAGAACTGGTATAGGGCGTAAGGGCTAGTTTTTTTTGGATCTAGCCATATGGCATTCCCTGCAGATTTACCAAATTTGTCGCCTTCTTCGGTCGTGACTAGAGGTAGTGTTAAACCTGAAAATATAAAACAGCATTTTATAGTATTTTTGGAATATCATCATCATTTCATTTCAGCTGAAAGGAAATATACTACATTATAAATACTCAATTTTTTTAAGTTTTTAAAATAACTGTGCTAGTTTAGTTCTATAATATTGCAAAAGTGGGTAGTTTGCTTACATTTAGTGGGAGTTATTAGGATGACGATTTTAATTGTATTTCAAGACTTACCATAAACACTTTTCTTTGCAGTTCTGCTGATTAATTCATGTCCTGCACTAATATTGCCCATTTGATCACTGCCACCTATCTAAAATAATAAAATTTGAATTATAACAAACATTTTAATAATATTTACATGCTTAGAATATACATATAGCTGTATAGCCTATGAAGAGGTTTTACCTGAAATCTACAATTATATTCCTTCAGTAAATGCTGCCAGTCATATGACTGGAATATCTGGTAAGCAAATTCAGTGAAACTCATTCCGATTTCTGAATTTATTCTGGCTTGCACACTTTGTTTCAGTAACATGGTGCCCATTCGGAAGTTTCTTCCAATGTCACTCACAAATTGTATAGAGTCTATATTTCTGTACCATATCTCATTATTGACTACCCTGTAAGTAAAAAACTTATCTATTATAGGTTATCTATCATAAGCATTCAGAAGTCGACTTTTATGTCCATTAACATAAGGTTGAAATTACAATGGTTATCATAAATAAAATGATGGTAGTGAAATGTTTCCTTAGTTAGGAGACTATAATTACTTGATAGGTTTAAGTTTACTTTCATCATTTGTCCAGATAAACTTCTTATGGTTTTCAAATACTGTTTCTAGGTTGCTTTCGATGCATTTAATATTTTCTTTTATGATATCACTTTGCAATGCAATGCGGTCTGTGCTTCTTCCACTTGGGTCACCAATGTAGCCTGTGGCTCCACCTAACTGAAAAAAAGATAATATTGAAAATAGTAACAAATTATCAAAATCTTTTATTTCACATAAACCTACATGGGCACTTATGAAATGTCAGAAGCTAGGTGCACGGTGCAATTTGTCTTTTCCTATGGAGAAGAGCGGGCAGAAACTCCACAGTTATTCTTTTAAAAATAATTGTCTTTTACAATATTTTCATATAACAGTGGTAATAGGTATGGGAGGACAGTGTAGGCCTTTCAACAAGGACCAGATACTTAACAAAATAGAAAATGGTGAACAAATCTACAGTCCACTAAGCCAACAATATTATCTCATTCACAAAATAGAAAACAATCTATATAAATAACATTATAAAAATAAAAACCTATTTAAACAAAATGACACAATTGCCATTAAACTGCAACAAATCTGAATAATTATCATATCTACAAAATTATGTGTGTGCATGTGCATAGTAATGTCGTGTTGAGCTAGTCTAATTTGATAGTATGTGCTGTACTTTTACTGTTAATATTATTAGAGAAGACGCTCCCATTGCAGGCTTGCCACACCTGTCTGTCAGAAGATTTTATTTTGAATTTAAATGACCCATTTAAATAGAATAATACTTTACCAAAGCAACAACATAGTGGCCACCTCTCTGCCAATGCAATAGGTTTATTATAACAAGCAGGTTCCCAACATGAAGACTGTTAGCTGTGGGGTCGAAGCCAGCATACACACACTGTGGGGCTTGATTCAGTAAGTCCAATATTTCAGATCTAGAACAGAATATGCAAAGACATTGTACATTATATCAAACAGAACTGTATTCCTGTTTTAAATTATAAACAGACAGTGGGCAATGGAAGGAAAGATAAGATACTCGGTCACAATCTAAGGAGATACACATTTTTTGAATGCCCTATGATTACTTATTTCCTTCTTTTTTTATACTTGTACATATTATTATTCCTTTATCAAAAGTCTGTACTTACATACTCACTTAAGTTCTTAAATTATGTAAATATTATCTTGAAAAAAGTTATGGGTAATAAGTTAGTTCTCTCAGGGCCGGCCAGCCCAGCCTAAACTCCCAACTCCGCCCCTAAGACGACCCACGGCGGCTTCTTTAGTTCATAAAATGAAGCTATGCGTAGAAAGTAAAGAACTGTAACGTCCGTAACACTTACCCGGCGGTAGTAGGAAACATATCCTGATACATCCCTCTTTCACTCAGCTTTAAAATATTTCTACTGGCACTGGCATAAGTCCGTTTGTACGATTGCAGCCAATTTTTCTTGGAAACACACATTATTTGTTTCAGTAACTTCATGGCCAAAACAATTATAAGTTCCTGGATGAAAACTATTTGAGGAATATAACCTCAATCTTACAAATATTTACAAAAACTGGTGGCTGGTATGTTTTGTTATACTTTAAATTATGGCTTTAATAATACATTCTTCTTACAAACATTACATAACAACGTTTATTTTATTTTTGTAGCAAATCTTGCACATAGTTCACTGTCGCAGAATTTCAGTATTCCTGTTTTTGAAAATGTTTAAGTGCGTGGGAAAAATAAAACTTATAGGTATCACTATAAAGCTCATAATTGATCGCCAAATATTGACATGACAGGTTTCGTTCAATAACGCAAAAATTGGTGTTGCGATTATACAAAAAACTCAAACTAATAAACTTCCAGATGTTACAAATCTAAAGGTAGTAGAAGGTTTTACAAAGTTAGACCATTTAACCTATGGTCTAAGCACCCCGGATCTAGTGGGGGCAAACCGGGATAGTAGACACGTGCACCACCCACGCAACTTTGCAATAAATGAAACGCGCATCGCGCAGCACGTATAATCTTTCAATTTCTTTTTTTACAATAGTTTTGAAATCCCTGTTGAATTGGCGCATTATTAACGATCAATAAAATTTTAAATATTCCTACCAAAATTTTCATTTTGAGACAATATCGCAGGCTACCTTAGTGCATCCCCGTAATGCCCCGTATATAATTGGCGGGGGACGGAAGATGGCAGTTATAGCCCTGCCTCAAAAAAAATATAGACCCGGGGCTAGGTTTAAGTATCAAGTATCGACCACAATAAGTAGGTATCGTAGTGATCATATTTATTCGAAAACAACTTTGAAAATGGTGGCACAATTCCCTACTTTGGTAAACTGTGTAAGGTTTGTTAGGTAATCAAAGATGATTTGTTTATACAAGACCGACACCACTCTAGATTTTTTAGGGTTTAAAGTACCGGCGTAACACGCCAATTACCTTTATTAAAATTTATGTAAACGGACACGTGTCCTGGGGTGTCCAGAATGGTCGGCTCGGTCCCACTGACCCTGCGTGTCGTGGTATCGTGCGGCGAGTCGGCGACGTAGGTACACGTTCGTCGGGCTCATCCCGGGAAGTTAGCCGCGCTACTTATTGCTAACATCTGGTGCTGCTGTCTAGTTCTGGATGTTCTAATAATATCGCATGGCTTGTGCTGACATCCTCTTTTTACTTACCATATCATTGGCTGACGAGTTATGTAGAAATGAAGAAGAACTGTGTCATTGACTCTGGCTGGGCCACCAACAGGGATTTTAATTTTGATTACACAAAAAATTAGTCGCTAATTTGTCGAAATTTGTCGCCAAATATCAGAATTTGTCGGTCACTAGTTCAAAAGATATAGGGTTTATAGGTGGTCGATCTGGAGAGAGTCTCCCCAGCAGGGTCACATTTATATCTCAAAAACTAAGGCACCTAACGAAGATCTGTTTTCTCCCATATTTTGTCGCCAAATGTCAGAATTTGTCGGTCACTGGTTCAAAAGATATAAGGATTTATAGGTGGCCGATCTGGAGAGAGTCTCCCCAGCAGGGCCACATTGATATCTCAAAAACTAAGGCACCTAGCGAAGATCTGTTTTCTCCCATATTTTGTCGTTAATTTGTCGCCAAATATCAGAATTTGTCGGGTCTTAGTTTAGGAGATATAATGAGTTCAATTAGTAAGGCATAGTCCAAGAGCTAGATCGAAGAGTTCACGATAAATTGGCAAGAAAAATATTTCTATTAATAATGTGTAATATACTTCTAGTTTAATCGATCTACAGTCCTTAGAAATGTCCGAGAGACATAAATTCTCAATTAAATACATGTTTATATGTTTTAAATACTAGGTTAGAGTGGCTTAAACTTGTTTGAAAACATTAAACCTTGCTCTTGGTCTATTTGGTGTAAAGATGTACAGTCGCATGCAACTGTTTTATGAGTGTGTTTTTTTTGTGTGATGTTATGGTGTTATGTACCTATGTTAATTTCACTACATAGGTACACAAACTTAAAATTTCAGATATAATCTTAGAATTCAATAGATACCTATTAATAAGGTACCTACCAAATGGTTCGTCCTAAATGAGCATAACCTCGCGAGGCATATACAACATGTAACTGGAATAATGCACACCCTGCCCGATACACCCCAATTAGAAAATTAGGTTACAGTCGTAATTTCTGCACTGAAGCACCTAAGTAGTGTTTTTTAGGGTTCCGTACCCAAAGGGTAAAACGGGACCCTATTACTAAGACTCCGCTGTCTGTCTGTCTGTCATCAGGTTATATGTCATGAACCGTGATAGTTAGACCGTTGAAATTTTCACAGATGATGTCGCTGTAACAACAAATACAAAAAAAACAGAATAAAATAAATATTTAAGGGGGCTCCCATACAACAAACGTGATTTTTTTGCTCGATATTGATAACGGCAACAGGTAGACGCTTGAAATATTCACAGAATATTTAGTTATACAAAGTTGATACGACAGAGGGGCTTTCCTTTAAACTGCCTATACTAGGTACCATTTTCAAGCTCTGTACCAAAAATCAATTAAATAGGAGCAGTAGTTTAGTCGCAAATGATTTTTTAAGTTTTTGCCCCGTTTGAACACGATGTATCTTTCCTAACAGCTGATTATGTCTATACGCATAGGTCATGCACCTTAAAACGATAAATCTGAGTATAACCTATGCGTTGTTGCCGCTGTGACGCAAGTCACAAGTACAACCAAATATTCTCGCTAAAAAGATGACAATGCAAACAAGGAAGCAATAAATACACACACACTTGCATTTTCATTACGAGAGTGGCGATCATAGCAAAACCCCCGCGGGTAAAAGAAATAGAAATAGGTCAGTGTTTGCTATTGCATCCTAGCGACGAGGGGCAGGGGTTGCGATCGGTAAGTGAGTGGGGCTTCTAAAAACTGTCTTTTTCAGTGCGCCGACGCTATTCTTTCGGAACGTACTTATGTTACGTAACACGGAAGTACCTGCGCCGCCTCCGTATTGTCGAACTCGCGCGCTGACAATTGGGATTTAGTTTTGTTATTGTGATAGGACACTAAACAAGTTAAGACGGTATTTCTTTTTTTATTGTGACAGGACACGTAACTTGGGATTATTATTATTTAGCGTTAGTGTTTTTTTTGTGATCGACTGCTTTTATTGTGATACGACACGTAATTAGACTTTGGTTTTGTGTGTGTGTGTAATTAAAGTGTTCAACAATGCCTCGTGTAACTTACACGGCGTTAGAATACACTGACATGATTTTTAATTAGAAAAATAAGTAACAATATTCTCCGTCGGTATAATTTTTGCATTCATGTGAATGAAGGACACATCGAGAATTTAAAATTTTAGTGTTTTTGTTGTTGTGCGCGTACTTCAAAACCATACCACCTAACATAAAAGCCGCGAGCGAAGGCCTAAGCCGCCGCCCGCGCCACCGCCGCCGCGCGCCGGCCGCCCGCTTTGAAATGAGATAAAACACGCCGCACGGCGCGCGCGCGGCGTTGCCACTGTTACCTAGGTATCTTCTAAGGTCAGTTAAATTTATTTACAAAGGGTGGTTGCGTTTTACTCTGATTCATAAGCTATTTAGTTTGTTTGAAAAAAAAAAAAACTCATTTTTGGTGCTTTTTATTTTTATACCGTATCAAATAAATACTAAACACGTATAGTATACGTAGTGTAATTTAATGCCCCTCTGTCATATCAACTCTGTATATTCACTTTAAAAATAAATAATTAAATTAAAATAAAACAAATTTTTAAGGGGGGCTGCCATACAACAAACGTGATTTATTTTGCCGTTTTTATAGATAATGGTACGGAACCCTTCGTGCGCGAGTCAGCCTCGCACTTGGCCGGTTTAAAAAAAAATGCTATCCTAATTGTAGCCAAATAATATATGGACATCGACGGACTACATTGGTAGGTAGCGCCTCGGTTGTATCTAAAGGCACACACACAAACACGCTATTGACGTGAAAAATCAAGGGGGTACATATTAATCTGCAATCATACAGCGCGGCGGCGTCCTCTTTTCAAAACGCTCAAATTGTCCACCACCTTGTTTAATGCCCGCATTCGTAATTGTTCTTTCAATTTTTTACACAAACAAACCTCGCTGTACTCCCGGTGGAGGAATAAAGAAAAAATCATTTAGAGCAAGTTTGTTTATTTACCTATTCTTTTTTAAGTGCAGCAGGGGAAACCCTCGTTCTATCTCGCACGTTTCCCCGTTTTTGTATTTGCGGAATACCTATAATAGAGATACCAACACTCGAGTTCGTAACTATTCATAATAAGTTCCACTTTAATTAAACTGGCTGACTTTAACTTACGTGACGGGCAACTCGTTACAAGTAGCTCGTCTGTACACGCGCATCTATCTCTTTCTTACTTACCGTAAATGAAACGGAGCGCAGCGATCTATCTGCCAGCGACTAAGTAGTAAATGCACATTGTGTTAGATAAATAATTACATTTATTTATTGTAGATTTGTTTATAGGTAATGAATACAGCTTTCCTTTGGTGGTTGAAATTATAGAATAAGTTTATATTTATTTAATTCGAAACAAACATTCCTCAATATGACGTCATAGATACTGTCTAGAAACTACATAAAGTATTTTGTAGGTACTTGCTTGTACCACTGGGGAAATTGAATTCTTTAATATCTTTTTAATTACACACCGACAAAATCTGTAACTTGGCGACAAATTTCGACTAATTGGCGACAAAATATTGGAGAAAACAGATCTTCGCTAGGTGCCCTAGTTTTTTAAATATAAATGTGGCCCTGCTGCCCAGACTCTCTCCAGATCGAACACCTATAAACCCTTATATCTTTTAAAACAGTGACCGACAAATTCTGATATTTGGAGACAAATTAACGACAAAATATGGGAGAAAACAGATCTTCGCTAGGTGCCTTAGTTTTTGAGATATAAATGTGGCCCTGCTGGGGAGACTCTCCAGATCGGCCACCTATAAACTCTTATATCTTTTGAACCAGTGACCGACAAATTTCGACAAATTAGCGACTAAATTTTTGTGTAATCAAAATTAAAATCCCTGTTGGTGGCCCTGCCAGAGTCAATGACACAGAAGAACTTCCTTTTCTAGCACACTGAATCACCATGGGAAGAAGTGATAATGGTAAGCGAGAAGGGTACATGGTAACTATACCTTCGGGCTTAAGCTACGGTTTCCTAGAAGAGTGGTGGCCGCACTTACAGAAATCTCGAATTAATGTCAAATACTGGTGAAAATTACATATATTCATAGCGGCCGTTAAAATATGACGGAATCGCTTTCCTGGGAAACCAAAACTTTACCAAACCATGCAACATGCAAAGAAAAACTAATCAAAATATGCCACAGTTTTATTTATTTTTATAATAGATTCTATATTTAGAAGTACCTACACATTTTAGGGTGTTTTCTTATCTATACAATTAATTTATGTATTACTATAATTCTCACGTTAAATCTTGTACATAACAATTTATCCGGACGTATAAGGCGCATCCACATCAGGTATCAGCCAGACAAATGTGTCCGACACGTTATAGTGTACTTTAGGTATTTCCCATTGATCTATGGGAGTTCAATTCATGTTTCAGCGAGGTGCAAAATAAATGTTTTTTGCACTGCTGATACTTTTACTGAACCAACAACAATAGCAACAAGCTTTCTGTCAACAGCCGAGATTGGACCTAACACCTGATGCGTCCCCATTATGTCTTATAGACAGCGCGCTCATTTCGACTGGCAATACACCTGGCGTGGACATAACGTAATTTTTTTAAATCACCCTGTTTATGAGTTTATAGCTCCACTATCGAGTTGCATAAATTGCTACACACATGCATCTAAAAGTCATCCACAAAAGCTATAATTACCTATCAACAAACATGTTAAGAAAAAATACAGACTCATAATATTTAACACTCTTTCTATAAAATATAAAGATCAGAAGAAAGTATCTTCTAATATAATAAACATTACAGAACCAACAAGCACTGCTCATTAGGCATCTTACTGACATTTTATATATATTTTGATATAAAAAGGTCGACATTTCGTATTTTATTTGGATTTTATAGGTCATCTCTTCAGTCTATCTCAGACGGCAAGGCATATTTTAACCATGCTTGATATTTTGATATTTTAAGTTCATAATAACCATTATCCGGATTCTCCAGGCGTTGGCATAAACTAGTGAGAAATGAGTGATCACTCATTTCCAACGTCCGAAAAGTAGTTTAAATTGATACCTAGACTCCATATCAATTTAAACTACGATTCGGGCGTTTGATAAACGCTGGTTCAACATCATCCTAGGCCGTCTCCGTATCACAAATTATGGTTTTGATAAAGATATTAAATAACTAAAATATTCTTAAATAAGTTTCAAAGCTTTTTCTATACTCAATGGCTTAATAGAGAAAGATTGAGGTATATCTGAAATTCAATACTGAAAATAAATGTCCGTACATACCGAGTTTCATAGTTTCTATTTTATAAACGGCACTAGTCATATTGTGAGGAAGGACGTCGATTCCTGGTTAAGGATAAAAAAATGTTTACACTTCGAGTCATCATTAATGAATATACATTTAATACTTAACACGCCTAAAAATAATTACCTCCACATATTACAACAAAAAACTTCCTATAACTATGATACAGTTTATAACTTTTCTTTTATATAATGTGCCCTTGTGTGTGTCGTATTAGTTTTGGTACGGATCACCATCACCATGTTAATAGTTCACAAAATAACGAATTAAAATGCAGTGTAAGAAAATAAGTCAAGACAAATAGTATTATAAAAGCGAGACTGGCCTCATAACATCTTCGAATTTGCAGTAATAGATAACACATATCTATTGTCCAGTTTTCAAATACTTAAACATTTGATTTCGATTAAAATTAAACATAATAATTATAAAAGCAGCTTAGAGAAATAAAATACACAAAATAATACATAAAACAAGGAATTATATAACAATTCCATATAAGAGTTTTATAATCACTGACATAGCTTTCATAATAGTTTGCAGAATACTTCTTTCGATTTAAAAGACAACTTAATTTATTTACGACAATTTTGTAGGTATATTGGAAACCAGCTATTATAAAACTCAAACAGGAACTTAATACTTAATTAATACTTAACATTATAACATGGAAAGCAACATCAGGTATGACTAATCTTCGAGGGTGACGTTTTTGAAAAGATACGACATGGACTCCTTGTTGTGAATGCGTCTGATTGCCTCACTGAGGAGAACTGATATGTCTATAGTCTTGATCTTGTTGCATTGCATCTTCTGTAGTTCGTGAGGCACCGTGTTGGTGACCACGACCTCGTCGATCGGCGAATCTTCAATAAGCCGGGGTGCGTCAGATGACAGTAGTCCGTGGGTTGCCAGCACGTATATTTTGTAAGCTCCGCATTCCTTTAGCACTTCTGCTGCGGCGACGAATGATTGGACGTCGTCTATCATGTCGTCCTGTAATAGGATAAGTGGTTTATTACTGGCCTTGAACAGTGATTTGGGCCACGCTGATTGATTGATTATAGTGTGACCAGTCTAAGATGTCTCTATCAAACTTAGAAAGGACTAGCAACTAATTTGGTTCCATTGAAAATAATGGAAAGACTTTTATAGCTGAATTGAAGTTCTCAATAAGGCTTGCTGTACATGACGCCGGAGTCACACCGGCGCCGGCACGCAAGATGAAAAATTTCAATTTTATAAAATATTATAGAATTTTAAAAAAATCAGAATATCTCGGAATGAAAATACAAAATCTACGCGGCGCCGGCGCATGGGCGATATTCAGTCGTACGGCGTCATGTACAAGCCTTATTGTTGCATTTCATCTTATTTATTTCGGATACTTACCACCATAATAGCTATTCTGCCGCCAACATCACCAACCACGTTGATTGGCGGCTTTTCCTTTGCCGGGTGAACGGGAACTCCGACTGACACGTCCATCGTGCGTGATCGACTAGAACGAAAAAGATCACTGTGATGACTAACATTCAAACAAATTGCTAGCATCTGAAGTGTGTCTTTATCCCATTATTTGCTGTCACAATTAGATCAACAATTAGAAGATAAGGTATTTCAAATAGTGTTATCAGACCTAAATCGAAATGTGCAAACACTAATAAAAACATGTATCATTTTGATCTGAGTACTCTTTATCTTATCAGTTTCATAGTTACCATTAATTAGTATAAGTTAGGTATGATTTATAAGGATCAATATAATAAAGATATTTACTTTGGTAAGCATGGCGGCGAGTAGCGTCCATCAACCTCATCACTTTCAGCTTCTTTCTGCTCTCCATGGATTACGGCAATGGCCAACCTTAAACGCTCAGCATACGACGTGGCTTTCTTAGCTGACCCTGGGTTACGAGCCACTATCACCGAGTTACGATAATCTGGAATCTAAATTGACATTATTTAATTACATGAAGGAAGAAGGCGGGATCGAAAATAACACCTTTTCTGATTTGTAGGTGTTGGATATATGCCAGTAGATACATTAAAAGGAGTTGTAGTGGAAAATTTGAATGTTATGACCGTAATTTATTTTAAATACTGTGTTTACTTTGCCAAAAATTTTACTGATTGTGAGTGAGTCTACTAGGCAATAAGAATTTAAATCATGTCTCTAAAATGCCTTCAATGTAAATGTCATCAGAAAAAACATTAATGTACTTGTAGAGCTTCAGAATTAAAATTATAAATCTAAAAATAAACTTACACTTTCTTGAATATACTGCAATAGGAAAGGAGATGCCCTTAAATTATCAACAGGGCACTCATAGAAACCCTGAATTTCCTTCTGATGCAAATCCATAGTGATGATATGTGTCAAGCCAGACTTGCACATCATTTTAGCAAGGAGTTTTGTTACGATGCAGCCACGCTTCCTCATTTTGCATTGCTTGCTGTATGGTAAATATGGAATTACTCCTACAATAGACCTTGCAGAGGAAGTCTTACAAGCGTAAGCCATTATAAGTAGCTCCATTATGTTGTTGTTTACATCTCTGTAAAAATATTATGTTATGGTGTAAATGAGGGTTCAAGGGTCTAACAATAACTTATATTGTTGTTTCCAAAATAAAGTTTAAAACACAAAATCCAAAAGCATGTTTCTGAGGACATAAAAAATGCAGTTTAAATTGTTATAATTTCCTTTTTAATTTAATAGCTTTTAATTAAGCATTGTAATTGTGTAAAAAGCTGGGGGAACATAAATCTTATCATAACATTTTTAATGCAATGTGTTAAATATTTCTGCACTATTTGTTATTTTGTATAAAACATTTAATAAACAATCATTGTTATTATAACACTCAATGCATAATACTCTTCTTCATTCAGTAACATTGTATGAAACTAAAACAATGCTACCATAACCGACAGTTAACAATGTACAATAACAGATTCCATCAGGCTGATTACTGAGAACCAGATATGTAACCACACTCTTATTAGCATTGGAATATGTGCATATTTACAAGCCAATCATTTTAACATTCAAACTGGGAGACTTGTTTTGAGTTCATACACATTCATTGATGTTTTGATAAGGTAAATTTTTGGTTTTAAACATTATTTAAAATTTGTTTATTTCCAATTAGTGTTATAAGTTATAATAATATTGCTAAATCAGGCTTTTTATTAGCAATACTCACTTAGTTCCAGTCTGAACTATGTAAATATTCTTTCCACGAATAGAATCGGCAATTTCAACAATAGTCTCCCTGTTGGTCTTGTGGTAAACTGAGCATCCTCCCTTTCTCACACCCAGACGACTGCAAAGAAAGATTATTCTTATTACAGCAGGAAAGACAGGATACTAAACTAGCTCTAATTCAATTTATATCCATACACAATAATATTTGAATGAGGTCAAACTACTTAACCTCTGCAAGTGTCAAACACTAGGTCAATTTTGAAACCTTGAAATGGTACTTATGTGAGGGACGAGGAGCAGAAACTTACTGAGCGATTAATTCGGCTAGTTCAGGGTGCGAGTTGCCGCTAATGATCACTATGTCAGACGTGTTAGTACCCTCCATATTGCTCTTGCGAGATCTATTAGTGAAACCCACCAGCCTGCAAAAAAGTCATGCACGTTTTCTTATTCGTCGGTCAACCGACCGCCACATGTAAATGATTAAATTGAGGAAAGGGACGGCACGTTGGATCAACAAGAAAAACAATAAACCTGGTTTTGTTGAGTAACATAATAACCTGAAGGCAGATTTGTATGTATTATCGCTGAACGAAAAATAAAACTTCAACTAAATAAACAAAGAACTTTCCTCCGAAAATTACACTTTTTTAAACATAATATGTGGGGGATATTCAAATGTGCTACTACGAGTAAAAATAATTATAATTACGGAATACGGAATCACCGATTCGGAGCCGCCACAGATAAAAATGGTACGAAACTTTACGAAAGTAGAATGATTTGAATGAATGTATTCCAAGTGTATTCCAATGTCAAAATATTAGAGTGAAATAGGTAAATTGATTGCTCTGAGATTGATTGTTTACGTTTTTTTCATATCACTCGTTTTGTTCTTTTTATCCTTTACCACTCCTCTTTGAATTTGATAACACTCCTTCACTTTGTTTGGCTTTCAATTCGTAAAATATACGACAACTCTCTATGTATGTTTCGTAAAACCACACGTAAAACACTTGATTTACAATTTTTTCACTGCACGTGGTCAGGCACAGGCAGTCGAGTGGAGAGTGGATTTTTTTAATGAGATCCCCAACAAAAGTGCTAAAATGTCAATCGTCACGGCACATTGGCTGATTGGTTGGCAACACTTGTAATTAAATGTCATAACAAACAAGTGTGCAGTGTTATCGATTTAAGGTTATGTTAGCCTAATAAACAGAAATATTATCAAAAATGGGTCTCACGAAGCAATATTTACGTTACGCACCAAGCGGGACCTTTAATGTGATAGCTAGTGCCGACTGTAATAGCGCTCATGTGTCTTTGAATGGCGTAAGCGGCCGATACATGGCTGTTGGAGCATGCGAACATGTTGTGATCTGGGATATGAGGCTGGGCGAGAAAGTAAGACTGAATAACTTTATAAACAATCATACAAACATTTAACTTTACACCCTTCAACGGTTTTTGGGAAATATTTCGTTATAACAGCTGTTGAAGTTCCCAATTTCATGTTGATAAAACACTGTGTACACCGTTATTTTGTTCCTAGGCTCAAGTTCTGCCAGGAGAAAACATAGTAGCATCACAAATAGCAGCCAGCCCTAGCGGTAACCACGTAGCAGTTGGCTATGTTGATGGTAACATCAATGTATTTGAACTGGTTAACAATGAAATAGTTTGTGTATTTGCTGGACACAAATCTGCTGTCACATGCTTGCATTATGATGAACAGGGACACCGCTTGGTGTCAGGTGCTAAGGTGAGATATTTAATTCACTGTAAATATTGCATTCAATGACACTAATAAATAATGTATTTAAGTGTGTACTCACATACTGTTGTGATTGTTGGCTAACAGCTGACACTAACAATATTGTTTAGAGTATACTAATTAAAATCTTCAGAAGAATTCTTCTTAACTACAATACTATAATTTGATTGTTCTTTTCACAGGATACAGAGGTAATCCTGTGGGATGTGGTCTCAGAAACTGGTAAAGCTCGCTTCAGTGGACACAAGGGGGTTATAACCAGTGTCCTGTTTGTTAATGGCAAGAACTGTGTCATCAGCTCCTCCAAAGACACATTTGTTAAGTTCTGGGACATCGAGACAAAACACTGCTTCAAGACTTTAGGGGGACATCAAATGGAAGTATGGATACAAACTTATTTTATTTACAAACAAATAAATACATAATTACAAAATACACATTCACAGTCCACAATGCAATTATACAATTGTTAATCAATCCAATACCAAAAGCTAATTTGGAAATGATAAAAAAAAAAAACCTTTTTTTGTTTGTCTTATTTTTGTCAATGGTCACACCAGACCACCTGCACCACCACCACCCACCATTCTCTATGTGTGATCTGGTTTGCCCCTTTGCATCTGTGTTTTAGTTCAACATATATAAATAAAAATTTAATATTTCTAAGGTATGGTCAGCAGTACTTCTAAAAGAGGAGAGATACCTAGTGACTGGTAGCATGGACCAGGAGTTGAGAGTATGGAAACTGAACTGGACAGCTGATATTAAAGACGAGGAGAAACTGTCTAGGCAACTAGAAATAGTGAAGCTTGAAGAGACTGACAATCTTGAAGACTCTTCTGTAAGTAAACTTTAATGATAGTATAAGTTTTTTTTTTGTTGAGATTACTTTATAGCAAACAACCAACAGACTACTGTGTTCAGTTTTTTGCCTTCCTTGTTTCTTATCACACACAGAACATAATAGTATCATGTGTGCTAAGGACATTTACTTACCCCTTAATATAAAATCTTATACTTCAAAATAGGGACTGTAAATGGTCTAGAAGCAACGCCGAACTAGCAGTTACCGAGGCGGCGCTGGTTCGCCCGATCCACACAACCTTGTGATCAGAATTACTATAGACAACAGGCATTTTCAGGCATATAAAGTGTATGAAACTTTCTTTGACATCTGCAAATATTTGTAGGTATTACAATGTCACCAAGTGGGCACTCTAGTGAGAGGAGGTCGAGGTCGCGTGGTCGGCCTCTCCACAGACCCAGGACAGAGTGTGTTGGCATGTCATGGAACTGATGCATTATTGGAACTGTTCTCGTTCTGCTCTGATGACGAAGCCAAGATGAGAATGGACAAACGAATCAGGAAACAAAGGAAGAAATTGGCGTGAGTATTTTAATAATTTTATATGCATTCACTTTTTCACCAACAAGGCATAAAAATTTAATACAATTTACCTATGGCAGAGAACCATACTCTCAAATTCCCAACTGAGTCAGCCACACAACGAATTCAATAGCATATTAAGTACAGCCTTTATAGAAAACAATATTGAAATCGTGAGCAGTAACTCCAGTCTGTTATAAGAAGAAACACTGTGGGGTTTATTTATAAACGTTGCTTACAGTTAAGAGCTTTAAACATTTAAAAAAATGTTGATTAAGCAGACGTAATTTTTAGCTGATCTTCAAGCAACGGTTATAGAAAAACCTCTGTATCTATATTATTATTTAGGCTACTACTAACTCGTCCTATTTACAGAAAATTAAAAGAAACCGGCGAAGCAGACGCCGAAACAACGGAAGTACCCGAGCTACTGACCTTGACAGACGAAGTGAAGCGCCTGTCATCAATCAAGTTGGAGGCCAAGTTGAAGTCTACCACCCTACTGCTGGGTACCACGGGAGAGTTGCGTGTTGGCGTGACGTTAGCCAATAATACTGTTGAACTGCATAGCTTGAGAATTGCTGAGGGGAATGAAGGTAGGTAGATAAAATTGTGTGAGGAATATTGCTTGAACAAACAATACACTTTTTGTTCTTTCAATGTGGTTTAAGGATCTACTCTAGAGCTTGTTTATCAGGTTGGATATTATGAAAAAAAGAAGTTGTAAGAAATAAGGTTTAATGAAAAAAATAAGGTGTTGCAAGCTTGCAATCTATTTATATCTTTTTTTTATTTTTTATTCAATGTTTTTTAAAGGTACACCCAACATTTCTATTTTGTTTTGCAGTACAATGTCTTAAACAGATAACACAACCGGGCCACCAGAAGGAGCCGCGATGTGTGGCCATCAGTTCAGACAATTTAGCTGTAATCTCGGCTTCTGCTGATTCTGTCAAACTTTGGAGCAGGTAAGTCGCTGATACAAAAAAAAAAAAAAACTTGTGTAAAATTGAGTTTTATAAGAGCGACATAAAGTTTTAATTCAAATAACTTGCAGTCGCACTTCATAGATTTTTATTCTTTCATTCATTTTTATTATATTTATACTTCCATTTAATAATTCGAATGAAGCTTGAATAGGTCGATAATAAGATTTTCCTGCTTTTTATTTTATGAACATCATCTATTTTCTATCCAGATCTACACAAACCTGTCTCCGTACAATCCCGGTGCCATCCGGTCGTCCGTGCAGCATTTGTTTCGCGCCGGGTGACAGACACGCGCTAGTGGGGTGTGCTGACGGGTCCTTACTACTGATAGACGTAGGCGCCGGGCGAGTACTGGAGCAAGTGCCTGCCCATATCGCCGAGTGTTCTACTGTCGGACTTACTCCTGACATGGTAAGTTCATAGTTTTGTAGGTCTACCCGTAGAATTCTTGTTGTATATGTAGCTGCCGAGAGGGTGAGTCGTGCAAATGTTACTGTCAGATTTATAAATCTGTGACTGAAGTAATCAGTGAGTGATGACTGAAGAAGTTGAGATCCACAGTTATTAGTTCGTCTTCTGCTAGATAGTTTAACTAGCTGCGCCTCGTGGTGTCACCCGCATAACCCTGGATCCCATAGGAATGTCAGGGTAAAAAGGACCCAAGGAGGGTCCTATGTCCTAATCCAGGTCATGGTCTACCCATGTGACAAATTTCATCCTAATCTGTTCAGCCGTTTTAGCGTGAAAGCGTAACAAACAAACTCACTTTTAGGATAGGAGAGGAGGATGTCGCAAACTCTAGAGAAACTACCATTGTAACAAATGCGATTTGCTCTAGCAAGACCTGCTTATACAATCTTTGTTTTCTTGCAGCGAGGTTGTTATTCCGGTGGTGGCGATAAAACAGTCAAACTATGGCAGTTTGAACTCATAGAAGACCCGACGGGAGAATCTAAAGCAAAGGTAGTGAAGAAATTAATCTTTCTGGGATGTATTGAAGCTATTTTGATGTAATCGTTGCAAATCATGAGCGCGCGTTATGTGACTTTTGTGTCATTGACGTAAGGTTCAAATTGCAATGATTGGCGAGCACTCATGAAATGCCAAAACTATACATGATAATAATTGATGGTCATATTACAATTTCAGGTCCTCTCCCTCTTGCATACAAGGACGCTGGAACTAGAAGAGTCTGTATGTGCAGTTAAAATAACCCCAAACAACAAGTTTATTGCAGTAGCTCTGTTAGATTCTACTGTAAAGATATTCTTCCTTGATACTTTTAAGGTTAGTAAAACTATTTTGTGTATGAATGGATTTTGAACCTTAATGTGCTGATTATAAAGACTCTGAAATGGGGTTCTTTAAAAAACGCATCTGTAACGTACTTCTTACAAGGTCAGCATGACATCAGCACCACCCGTATAAAACGCAAATGAATATAATCATCTGAGATGATTACTTATTAAAGAAATATTTGATAAATATTTTTAATCCAGTGGTCTACCGGCCAACCATCAACCTAAGGCTGAATGGAATATAATGCCTAAGACTTTAGGTTTGCCTCTCAGTTCAAAACATACTCAATAAGACATATATGTATGATTAGTCAATGAACCAAACCAATTATTTATTCAACAAATATTGATATTTAAATAAACCCATTTCATTCTCCCCACAGTTCTACCTATCCCTCTACGGACACAAACTCCCGGTCCTCTGCCTGGACGTCAGCTACGACTCCAACATCATAGCCACGGGCTCCGCAGACCGCAACGTCAAGATATGGGGCATGGACTTCGGAGATTGTCACAAGTCCATCTTTGCGCACAACGATTCTGTGACGTCATTACAGTTTGTGCCGAGTACGCATTACTTCTTTACGGCGTCCAAAGATGGGAAGGTGAAGCAGTGGGATGCTGATAGTTATGATAATATCATTACGTTACATGTGAGTTGATTTTTTTAAATCTTTTATTTTTTTGTCTATGTTAGTATAGTACGATCTCTGATGTATGGTCAGAAAATTAACTAAACTCTGCGAAATATTCCTGCATTAGATTATTAACATTGTCCCAATGTAGGTAACATTGTGAGGCAATTTAATAATCGAATGCACTATAATCTAACTAAGTATAATATACCGCAACAATCAACTGGAGTTTCGAGCAGATAACCACCCTGCATCGTTTATTGAATTTTGCTTACTTATTCAATTCAATTCTCAATTCTTTATTGCGTACCATAATGAATAAAGGTGGTAGGTAAATAGATAAATTAGTCACAATTATGGACCCTGTCTGGCACAGCATAGATCAAGTAGGAGAGAGGAAGAAGAGCACTGGGTGTTTAATGTGATACATTTTATTATTAGTTAAATAGTGCACTACGTGCGAAACTAAGGTTGCACCCATAGATATTAGAAAGAAGCAGATAACTATGCCCGGTACTTGAAAATGTATGGGAACCCGTTGTCTCCAGTTTGTCCCTACCACCTCGCCACAACTACACATACAGTTCAGTAAAACCAATAGATAAAGGAAGAAGGAAGTCGCGCACACACTCGTAATCCATAAATCAGAACGTACTACACAATCAATTATAAACGTTACCATCAAACACAGCGTGCATTTACCATGCACTGTACAACATACACGAAAACCAAGGTCGCTATCGTTGTGCTGTGTAAAAGCCATTTATTTTTACACATACACTAGTGGTTGACTAAATTGGAAAGTTATCGATTCTCCCATTTATTATTGTATTAAATAAATAATAATAATAATATGATATTATTATTATGTATATAAACAATAAGTAGCTAAAAACACAATTACAAGTAAATCTAAAAATTTTAACAATGAGAAAATCAAAATGAGTAAAAAACATGATTTTACATCGGTCTTCCAACCGGGCTATAACGGTTGACAAATTGAAGAATAAACTTTAATAGTAATATAAATTCATAAGGCAATCGACGTTGTTATCGATAGCCTACGTTAGTCGATCTGCACGTGCAGCCTCGGATCTAGGGGGGGCTAACAGGGGCACATCACTAACTTGTCGCAAGATACAGCGGCCGTACTACGCGATCAACCGCATGAATAAAGTATCGTTTTGTGATTTTTACATTGGTTGTCGAGTCACTTAGCAACAAACTTAGGTAGTGATTAAGAAGCAATGTATTTACTGCAAAAATAATACAGTCGCTGTGTTATATGAAAACAAAAATAATGTAGTAAAGGCCAGAAATATTTTACGATTTGTTGTTTTTCATGATTTTCAAGACAATTATAGTAAAATACTTTATTATAAGTGGTTTAATGATTTATAAAGTTTTTAGTTTGGCTTCGATTTTTTACAAGAAACCACTGACCAACACGGCATTCTTAAATGTTGCCACTTCTCCTGTTTGTTATATTTCTATGGTTGCATCCTTGTTTGATATAATAAATAACAGTACCATGCCTATGTAACCAGGGCCACGCAGGCGAGTGTTGGAATCTCGCCGTGGGCGCGGGCGGGCTGCACGCGGTGTCGTGCGGCGCAGACCGCGCACTGCGCCTGTACGCGCGCAGCGACGAGCCGCTCGTGCTCGGGGACGTGGACGAGCAGGAAGAGGGGCTGGCTACAGGGGAGCAACATGTATGTAAACTCAGGGAAATTATTTTTTAAGCTGATTGACTACCAACTTAAATTGTCCGTATGAAATGGCTATAATACGGCAAAATGACGTACGTTGTCAAATTGCTTAAGAATTAATTTCCCTGGCTATTATTATTTCTAACTGTATAGTCAACCTCGTAATTTCTTTACCACCTTTAACAAAAACTCACAGTAAATTGAAACTTTACTAAGGTTGGCAAATTGGTCTTAAAGAATAGATTTAATATTCAGAAAGGTTGGTAGCTGGTCTGACCGCGTCTCATTTGCCTCTTATCAATGTTCTATCAACAAGCGTAAGCCGCTGGGTCGAGAAACATGTTTTGCACAAGAGTTCCATTTATAGCGAAAACGGAAGGATTCTTGAAAATTTATTCCCCAATAAGGTTAAATAGCAGATGAAACTTTGTTTGGAAGTTTATCATTTTTGTCGATGGGAGATCCCATCGGGCACACAGACTGTGTTTCAATAAATAAAAATGGTGACCTTTTATTTACAGGCTCCAGTCCCAGGATTGCCCGGTCTAACTATGCCAACAAAGAAAACGATCGGAGCAGAAAAAGCTGTAAGTACAAGTGTGATCTATGCTTTATGAAATACTACGAGAACAAAATTATGCATTTTTGCAATTTAAACTTTATGTTGTTGTACATAAAAGTCACATGACGTGCATGTAACTATCTTACTTAACATTTTCCAGGCGGACTCCATAATGGAATGTTTATCCGTGGGCGCGGAGTACAAACGAGAGTTGACAGAGGCGCGCGGACAGTTCGTTCAGCCGCCACTATTGATGGCTGCCTACAACTGTACCACGCCGGAACACTTCCTTGTAGAAACTGTCAAAAGGATACGATCTAGGTATGTATAGATATCCCCCGGTCTCCACCAAAGCGGAGACGAGACGAGAGGAGAGATGTGTTTTAAACAACCAATAGAATTTCGTTATTCACACATCTCGTCTCCAGTTAGCTACAGTGGATACCACTGAGCGGAGATGTATCATTTTTGTATCGCGCGATCGAAGCGGAGATGTGCGTTGTACCTCGCTGAGATTGAGCTGGGCGGCGGTACAAAGCGAAGATGTGAGCTGTGCCTCGTAAGCTGGCAACGGCGCTCGGAGACGAGAAGACATGTGAGCGGCGTGCAGTGAGCGGGTCCGATAGTTCGCCCCCCGCGTCGCACAACCCGCCAGTCGCACGCACCTCAGTACTCAGTACCGCTTTAGCCAGCACACTTCTCTTCTGTAGGCAGCACACATCTCCGCTCCAGTCTATTCAGTATCTCCGCGCAGCTTCGGTGGATACACCCTAGCTGAAAAACATCTCGTCTCCGCTTCGGACATCTCCGCTTTAGTGGAGTACGGGCCTTACACAGGATAGGCGTTGGGCGGGTTTCATATTTAATAGATCTTCAGCTGCAGTTTTATTGCTGATCGTGAATCGATGATCTTGGGCCGATTGGCCGAGGTTGGTAATAATAGCATTAGACATTTACTTTATTTTGTTAGGCGGTATCTTTTCTTTATGCCGAATTTACCCGATTCTATATCAAACAGCTCCATTAGCACGACATGCTTGAAGTTCGATCAATTTTCGTCATCAGACCCGAAATTTATCGATCTTCGACAACGGTGGAAACACTAACCTTTTTTTTTTTTTTTTTTTTCCCGGGGTGGAAAATCCTCATGGATGTCCTCCGCCCTGGGGCGGGCGGAGGGGTCTGTCAGACTCTTACTGACTAAAAACCACCCCGGTGTTCCATCTCACACCTACGCCGGGGGTCGCGGGAACTTGAAATCTTCCGCAACCCCCAGCTGGTGCCGGCCCGCCACTGCGGGCCTCCTCGCGGGTCAGTGGGGGGGAGTGAGGTGTTAGACTCCCCCCGCGACGTCTCAGAGGGGCGCGCGTGGAACACTACGCGCCGCCACCTCGGGTCCTGATGTGTGGGGGGCGACGGACGTCCCCGTGTCCGTCACCCCTGGACCCATTTAGGGGGGCTGGAAGAGGGCGTTGTCCGCCCTCCGCCGACGCCCGGTGCGCCTGCTGCGGGCCGGGTGAGTGGACGAGATCTCCCTCTCCCTTTCCGCAGCCTCCTTCTGCGAGACGACTGTCTCGCAGTAGGAAACCACCGCGTCCCAGGACTCGCCGCCGCCGACCATCGCATTCACTACGGCCGGCAGCGACAAGTCACTGCCTACTTCTGAGATGAGGGCACGGCGCGTGGAAACACTAACCTAACCTAACGTTCACTTCTAATTGCAGTGACTTGGAAGAAGCTCTCCTGCTCATCCCATTCAGCGTAGCATGCGACATAGTAAAGGTGTTGCCCAAGCTGTTAGACCGCGGCGACAACACGGAGCTGTTCTGTCGTCTCGCGATATTCCTGCTGAAGATACACCACGCGCCGCTTGTAGCGAACCAGGCGCTGTTGAAGCACATGATACAGATACAGGCTAAAGCGAGTATGCGGCTGAATGAGTTGCGAGTGAGTTTTAAATTTGTTTTTTTTTTTTGTTACTTTTTGATGAATAGTGTATTTTTATGATCACAATGAGTCTTCCTTCTTTTGCCAGATGTTATGTCGTAGCGGTAGCTAGAAACTTGTTAACCGTTGAGATAACAATAAGGTTGGATTCTTATGTGAAAACTAAGACTTGATGATGACCCTGCATTTGACCGCCCTTAAAAATGAATTTATCACATTTTTTCTTACCAAATTTAATAGCATTTGTCCACCGCCGCCGTTACTGGGACGTCACCGAGAACGAGACGGCGCCACCGAAGTAGCGATACGTTCATTTACTTCACTCGACCGCCGAAATTTCGAGTAGTTCGGCGCGACCGCTAGAACTCGACTCGAGATTGTGACGGGCTGTTGTGCCGGCAATACTTTGATCTTCTTAATCACCGCAACCAAACTCGATATGATAGGACAAAACACGGTAGTGTACAACTACCGTCGCACCGTGCCATTTGCCTGGTTTTTGTTTTGTTTATCATACCGAGTTTAGTTGCGGTGGTGACACGATCAGACTAGATTATCTTAAGACTGATGCCACAATGCCTCATTGTAACAGCACTTACCTACCTACCTTTTATAATTGTTTTGTTTACTTGTAGGACATGGTAGGCTACAACGTGCACGCCCTTCAATGGCTCCGTCGGGATGCCGAGGCGGCCGACAGCGAGCAGTTGTTCAGGGAAGCATTCACGGAGAATCGCAAGAGAGACAAGCGGAGACGCGCACGACAAGCAGTCAAACGACCTATTGTTACTGTAATTTAGGATTTAGAGTGTAATATTAATAATAAATGTAATTAAGTGATGTCTTTGTATTATTTCTGATAAGATTTCCTTTGAATGTGTGTGAACCGTGAAGAATGTGCATTACATCGAAAATGTATGACTACATAGTAAAATGTTTATTTGCTTGAAAGCACTTTTCTCGAAAAGTGCTGAACGGATTTTATTCAATTTTTCACACCAACATTTATACTGTCTCTGGGGATTTTGTGTTTCTGTGTAGCCTTTTAGGCGAGTCAGCTAGTGGGTAACAGGGACTTATAATTTAAAAAGTAAAACAAAACAATAGCTGCTATAATTTATTTGTAAAAAAATATTCTACTCACTACATAGCCAATATATCAGTTAAAACTGTAATAATTTAAGTATCCATCCCTGCGTAAGTCACATTATTTATCATCTATACAACAATAACTAATGTTTCACAATGAGTATTCCGGCCACGTGGTCACACTAAACAATCTCAAACGGATAATTTATGCTGAAACTTACTATAAATACAGTTATTTAATTTGACAACAACATTAACAAATGGTCCTTCAAGCTTTCTATATTGGAAATTATTGCTTTACATTATTATATATCAATACGTCTTTACGAAGAAAATTGTTTGCAGACTAACTTGATATCTGCTTATAGTTAGACGAGTTGAAATTTGACATTAAAGACGAGCTTATCGTTTCAAAGGTTTGCTACTGGACGAGTGAGTTCGCAGTATCTATGTAAATACAAATACAACATGTTTTCTTAATTATAACTACGGCTATTATATTTAATTTGGATTATAGAATAAGGCTACGGGACCATCCTGGTCTATTGCTTTCGTCAAATTGATTGCTATCATAACATTACTCGAAGCTAGCTCGAACTATATCACACTAGACCAATAGAATATATCAAGGTTGCCTGGAAGAGATCGCAGTAAGCGATAAGGCCGGCCATTGTATATTTTGTAGTGTATTACTTTTTCTTTATGTAATGTATAATCTGGTGTACAATAAAGTATATATAAATAAATAGACTGAGAGCTCACTCGTCCAGCGAATATATTATAATTGACAATATTCATTCTATATTATTCAGAATTTACTGTTCAGTTTAACATACAATGTTCATCACCACTTATCACAATGTTATTGCTTTTCGGATACACACATCTACATTCTCCAACAAAATATATCACAATGAATAAAAATACTTTTACATTATCATTTTTCGAGTAATTCGAGTGAAATAGTACGTGAGAGAGAATACAAAAACAGAAGACAATATGAGAGTTCGTCAGTCTTTAATCTTCGAAAAATGATGTTACATACAATGTCGAATGGAATTCCTAGGATATGAATACGAAGCCCATATTCCAGCATAAATTATAATAATACACAACAGTATTGGTACTGTCTGCATCTCTGTCAGACGTGATAATAAAAACAAAATCACAAACACATGCTTGTTAGAGCGTAAGCACACACAACACAACCGGGTTGTTAGTAACTAAATGACGATATACATTGTTCATCAACTCTTAATACCGAATATCCATACACTAACCTAACATAATAAATAACCAAATTGGAAGATCTATCATAGCTGTATTCTGCTGTATGTATCCAGTGAGACACAAAGAAATACGAAACGAATTGGTCTTGCAGCAAGGAGACGACGAAGTTCCAGTGAGAATATCTAACCAAACATTCCACTACCACCGACAATTACAATTAAGAATTTAAATTCGGAAGTCAATCTAGATAAAACCTATAAAAAATACAAAAATAATAAACCTAAGACAAATGTACAGAGTAGAGTTCAATAAAATAATACTGTGTCACTACTGCAATCAGCAATATTAGTGGAGATTTAAAATTGTCATAACGATCCATGAACGTGGATTACTTCAATTTTCCTACGTACGCTAATTATAATAACACGAATCCCCTACACTGTCGACGCATTCCACAAACAACTGGCTTGCATTGAAGCAACAACCACTTACTCCTTATTTAATAGCGTCGATAGGATTCTGTGTATATTCTCCTATGTAAGAACGAATCAAAATGGTATACTCACAATTACAATCAAATTCGAAAAAAATATCAAACTATTGAATCATCACCACTACTTCTGGCTCCAATTTAAATAAAAATATATTTCGACATAAAATTCGATCAAAGATACACTCTTAGAAAAATAAACACGCCCTAGTTACTATAACAAGATCAAAAATTATCATGAATAAATCTTTTGAGTTTCAGTTTAATATCATCATAAGAGAGCTAAAGTTAATTAGAGAGCGAAACAGTTTTAGAATTTACGTTCATTAAAGTTTCATCATAAAAGCGAATGAAACATTATTGTCAAGGTAGACTGCTACTCCGAAATAAACGTAAGCAATACTAAACGGTACACACTACACCGACAACTATACAGTGATCCCAATAAGAATGAATAAATAATCTCAATTTTAAAGCTTTTTAAATACGATAAGCTTGACGTAACGTTGAAGGTTAGCTGCAACAGAATCACACGCTCAGATGTCTCAGCTTCATTACAGCTGAGTTTGTCTAGCTAAGTATTATCACAATGTCTCATAGACTGCTGTATTTTACTGGCCCGTGGGGTTTCGATAATTAAACGAACTAACACTAAATTAAGTAGAGACGTCAAGTAAAGGACGGTGACAGAGTTCACAGCTAAATAAGTCGAATGGAAGCAATAACAAAACAGCCCAGTTCAAGGAACAGATAACGTAAATGCTTTCTGTTATAAATATACACAACACTGACCATCATGAGGTGAATCCGGTAGATTTTAACTCAATATAATGCCACAAGGTTTCTGTTAAATGGTGTTCTAACGCTTAACGACCAAAAATGCCCAATATTAATAATGGATTGAAAAATTAATTCTTAAAATAAATCTTTTACCTATGATGTACATATATCTATTTTAATAATGCCAAAGTTACAGGTTTTTATTAGTTATGTATAAAGGCAACATCATATAAATAATGTTAATGAGATAAGTATACAATTTTTCACAGATTTGTGAACAAGTTATGTTCGAAAGTTTTTTAGTTTAGACATTTTCTAATTTAAGATAATGCAAAAAAGCATGGTAAACCAAATATTTATTACTTATAATTCCAAAGTAACTTGGTAATACTTATAATTTAATTTACCAACCCTACGGTATCAATGATTTCTGGACTTCCAATATTTCCAGAATCTCGTATGCTTGTCATTATTGCTTCTTCTCATTTCGTTACCTTAACTAAGAAAAATACTCGACAGAAATAAAAAAAATACTTACATTGTAAATACTGACCGAAATGGGAAATAAATTAGACACTTATAATTTACTGAATTTAAGCATTATAACTACTTCGTAAACAATAAAATTTACAATATGACCTATAACTAAAAGAATACTTGCGTCCTGCAATAGGTAACCGTAAATATAATTTCAATAATATCAAAGAGAGCATTCTAAGGCAAGGCTTACTATAATTAAACCCGATATCATAGTGTCATTCTCTTTTTGAGATTTATAATTACAGATCGAAATCGGCGCCTGTGCGAAGGTTTAACGAACTAACCCGAATAGTTTTCATACGGCTGCTAGAACTAATCTCATGTTTGGATTACTTCGAGCTGCCATATCACAAATTGCACGATTCTTTCACATGCATGACCAACAATCATACATATCACATGGTAAGAAAATATGTACACACGGAAAGTATTCTTTCGCATAACATTCACTGTGGTACCATTTTCTTTCCTATACATTAAATAGGCACTAATACAATGAATGTATATTGTTTCCCGCGACCAAATAACGAAGTTATAACGCGTAATGCCCTGGTTTTTGTATATCCGTCTTTACAGACGATCAGCTTTGAATATCAGACATTAGACTGTCGACTACGAAAGTTGCACGATTTAAACTAGAGACATGGTTTTTCAGGTTCTAGTAAAAACTATGCCAAAATTTATAACGTCGTCGAAACTCATATGCCCTGGTTGTAAACCCATAGTCGCACTGTCATTCCGATATTCAACCGGTCGTTTGATATACTATTTGGAAAGCCAAACCCATCAATAAAAAGCTAAGTGAGAAACGTTTATGAAAAATGTATGATCTCCTATAAAAATAATTCACATTTCATTTTTCATTAAACTGTGACGACCGGAAGAAAGGAATGAACAATTTTAAATATCTATTTCCCTCTATTGTCATCAAACACTGGCCTGAACTATCACTAAATAGATATTTAGTACTATATAATACCAAGAATGTTATTGCATGTATACTTAACTCTATAAATTTTATATTGCTTTTCGACCGAGTGTTTCCGCGACTGTTTTTCAAAAGTGTTGTAATTGTTCTACTTTTGTGAAACATTCGCGGGTACACTCTGTATATCTAGGTTGGAAGAGAAGCTATCGATACAGGATACACGCAATGCTCTGTAAGGAAATAATGTAATGTGTTGGGGTGTCATACGCGGTGTCTGCGTCGTGGGTGTTGGCGAGAGTTGCGTGGCTATCACAGAGGCAGTCAGTGCGATTCTTCAGCGGCGGCTACGTGACTGGCTACGAGGTTCAGCGGCGCCTCGTCGTACTCGGGAGTGTTCAGACCGACCTGCGATAGAAAGGGCTGTTTAGTTGTCGGTCGCGTGATCTAGTCTCATTATTTTTGGGACTAGGGACTCCAGAGACAAGACAAGATCCAGAAATTAGAAGGATGCCATTAGAATACATTATTTTTCAGCAGTAAACTTTCGGGGTTATATTTGGAGATCCTTTGCTACAAGACAATTGCAGGAGTAACACCAAGTCTATATCTTTTATTTGCAGCACCTATTGTTGTTACGACTTTATAGCATTTAAACATAGCTGCATGTGACTATGTGTGCTCCTTTGGGTCATTAATTACTAATGCATAAGTATAACCAACATGAAAGTATAGTTTAATCGTTACCAATGGAAACAATCTTGTTTGCAGTGGTCTTCCCATTGCTGGCAAAAACTGTTTCCTTTTCCCCCATGTTCCCATCATTGGGAAACTGATGAGAAAATGTCTTTCTTCATTCTTTACATTGGTAACGTTACCTCGCTACTCTCAGGTGGGTATTTATACGAGGGGTGTTCAATAAATAGTGAGAATGAGTAAGACGCAATTATTTTCCTGATCCCTTAAAAAATCATTTACGGCGGCGACTACTCCGTCATCATCTTCGAATTTCTGGCCCCTGAGATGTTCCTTTAAGCGCGGAAATAGGTAGAAATCACACGGAGCAAGGTCCGGTGAATATGGAGGATGTTCCATCAATTCGAAGCCAGCTTCTTGAATGGCAGCCATCGCAACTCTGGACTTGTGCGCAGGGGCGTTATCTTGGTGAAACAAAACAACTTTAGCGAGTTTGCCACGCCGTTTCTTGCGTATTTCCTCACGCAACTTTGTTACTTGTCCTGCGTACATAGTCCCCGTAATAGTGGCTCCATGATTAAGATATTCGATCATTACCACCCCTTGGCTGTCCCAGAAAAGAGAGCCCATGATCTTTCCGGCGGATGGAATCGCCTTAAATTTCTTTGGAGTTGGAGATGGAGATGACGGTCGCTTCCAAGTCATGGACTGTTGTTTCGTTTCCGGGTCATAATGGTGAAGCCATGTTTCGTCCATAGTTATGAATCGAGCCAAAAATCGGTCAGGATCTTGTTGTAACAAATCCAAACAGCTTTGTGAAATTCTCAGTCGAGTTTGTTTCTGCGCGTCAGAAAGCATTCTGGGCACCCAGCGCGCTGACACTTTTTTCATACCCAAATGGTCGTTTATAATATTATGGACACTTCCTATCGAAATCTTTACTTCTTCAGCTATAAAACGAACAGTAACACGACGATCCGCCAAGACAATATTTTCAACTTTTTTAATCATTTGTTCAGTCACTATGGCCGATATGGGGCGTCCCGTTCGTGGGTCGTCGTTAGTGGAAGTTCTTCCTCGCTTGAACTCAGCACACCAACGCGCAACCATAGAATATGGAGGAGCATGAACCCCTAATGTTGCTCTCAAGTCTTGATGTACATGCTCCGTAGTAAAATTTTTCAAGTAGAGATATTTTATTACCGCGCGAACTTCAATTTTATCAATTTTTAAGAACACGTTCCGAAACGACGCAAACAATAGACTTCTACTTTTAAAAAACAAAAGAGAATTAATTGCTTTTTTTATTATCATCTTAACTAATGTCTGGGCTATGCCTGCCAGTATTTATTTTTTTTCTTTCCAAGGAGAATGTATCGCATTCTCACTATTTATTGAATACCCCTCGTACATATCTATAAATGTCTTTTTGGAAAATCAACCGTAATACCCACACATAAAGTTCGCCGCCAGCAGGTGCGGCTGCAGCTGTCTCCTCAGCGCGGCCAGCACGTAGTACAGTTACAGTAACATGACGTACCTGTTCGCGATGCGGCCGCACAGTGCGCGTGTTGTGCGCGTGCAGGGCCGCCAGCAGGTGCGGCTGCAGCTGTCTCCTCAGCGCGGCCAGCACGTAGTACAGTTACAGCAACATGACGTACCTGTTCGCGATGCGGCCGCACAGTGCGCGTGTTGTGCGCGTGCAGGGCCGCCAGCAGGTGCGGCTGCAGCTGTCTCCTCAGCGCGGCCAGCACGTAGTACAGTTACAGCAACATGACGTACCTGTTCGCGATGCGGCCGCACAGTGCGCGTGTTGTGCGCGTGCAGGGCCGCCAGCAGGTGCGGCTGCAGCTGTCTCCTCAGCGCGGCCAGCACGTAGTACAGTTACAGTAACATGACGTACCTGTTCGCGATGCGGCCGCACAGTGCGCGTGTTGTGCGCGTGCAGGGCCGCCAGCAGGTGCGGCTGCAGCTGTCTCCTCAGCGCGGCCAGCACGTAGTACAGTTACAGCAACATGACGTACCTGTTCGCGATGCGGCCGCACAGTGCGCGTGTTGTGCGCGTGCAGGGCCGCCAGCAGGTGCGGCTGCAGCTGTCTCCTCAGCGCGGCCAGCACGTAGTACAGTTACAGCAACATGACGTACCTGTTCGCGATGCGGCCGCACAGTGCGCGTGTTGTGCGCGTGCAGGGCCGCCAGCAGGTGCGGCTGCAGCTGTCTCCTGAGCGCGGCCAGCACGTAGTACAGTTACAGTAACATGACGTACCTGTTCGCGATGCGGCCGCACAGTGCGCGTGTTGTGCGCGTGCAGGGCCGCCAGCAGGTGCGGCTGCAGCTGTCTCCTCAGCGCGGCCAGCACGTAGTACAGTTACAGCAACATGACGTACCTGTTCGCGATGCGGCCGCACAGTGCGCGTGTTGTGCGCGTGCAGGGCCGCCAGCAGGTGCGGCTGCAGCTGTCTCCTCAGCGCGGCCAGCACGTAGTACAGTTACAGCAACATGACGTACCTGTTCGCGATGCGGCCGCACAGTGCGCGTGTTGTGCGCGTGCAGGGCCGCCAGCAGGTGCGGCTGCAGCTGTCTCCTCAGCGCGGCCAGCACGTAGTACAGTTACAGCAACATGACGTACCTGTTCGCGATGCGGCCGCACAGTGCGCGTGTTGTGCGCGTGCAGGGCCGCCAGCAGGTGCGGCTGCAGCTGTCTCCTGAGCGCGGCCAGCACGTAGTACAGTTACAGTAACATGACGTACCTGTTCGCGATGCGGCCGCACAGTGCGCGTGTTGTGCGCGTGCAGGGCCGCCAGCAGGTGCGGCTGCAGCTGTCTCCTGAGCGCGGCCAGCACGTAGTACAGTTACAGTAACATGACGTACCTGTTCGCGATGCGGCCGCACAGTGCGCGTGTTGTGCGCGTGCAGGGCCGCCAGCAGGTGCGGCTGCAGCTGTCTCCTGAGCGCGGCCAGCACGTAGTACAGTTACAGTAACATGACGTACCTGTTCGCGATGCGGCCGCACAGTGCGCGTGTTGTGCGCGTGCAGGGCCGCCAGCAGGTGCGGCTGCAGCTGTCTCCTGAGCGCGGCCAGCACGTAGTACAGTTACAGTAACATGACGTACCTGTTCGCGATGCGGCCGCACAGTGCGCGTGTTGTGCGCGTGCAGGGCCGCCAGCAGGTGCGGCTGCAGCTGTCTCCTGAGCGCGGCCAGCACGTAGTACAGTTACAGTAACATGACGTACCTGTTCGCGATGCGGCCGCACAGTGCGCGTGTTGTGCGCGTGCAGGGCCGCCAGCAGGTGCGGCTGCAGCTGTCTCCTGAGCGCGGCCAGCACGTAGTACAGTTACAGTAACATGACGTACCTGTTCGCGATGCGGCCGCACAGTGCGCGTGTTGTGCGCGTGCAGGGCCGCCAGCAGGTGCGGCTGCAGCTGTCTCCTCAGCGCGGCCAGCACGGCCTCCTCGGCGCCCTCGCCGCCGCTGCCCGCGCCGTCGCCCACCGCGCACGTGTCGGCGCCCGCCCCGCCGCCGCTGCCGGCGCGACGAGATTCTGCAATCATTATGATGCTTTATTACTGAAAAATTATAGATCCACCCGCTCTCCTTTTGAGATCGCTGATGTAGTTAAGGAACATGTGTGAAGGAGACGTAAAAAAAAAGAAGAAGAAGTTTAAAAAGACGCTTAACGAAAGCGAGAAGCACATATGAGGGCGAAAAGCACGGCTCGCAACTAAAAGTCGACATGCGTGCAAAATTCCTTTGGAATGTTGTTATCTCTGTTTGACAAAAGAACCCTCTTGCGTTGAAATTTTTCGTAGGTTATTTTAAAAAGAAAACAGCTGTTCCATATATTAGTAGTAACAGTTTTCGCGCCGATGCCACCCTACATAAATAATATTAAAATCCCATCAAGTTGAGTAAATGCGACACAATACGAAATGTGTTGGTACTGAGCTTGATGCAGAATATTTATGTAGGTATGTTGCTACAGCAAAATAATATCCAAGATACCTTTGCATATATCGTAGGTATAGTTTGAGGTTTTACTGATCCTCTTTAAATGTACTGTATTATCATCAGTCACTCGCTGAGGCTCTTTAGACGCATAAAACTAGGTGTTACCGATGAATATTAGTGATGTAACGGATACTCGTTTGTCTGGATAGGGATGTAAACACATTTCAATTTAGTTAGGTCTAATGTTATCTAAAGATAGGTAGGTAAATATTAATTTATACAAAATATACTTAGGTATCTTACGTCTAATATAAAAACCAGACCAAGAATAAAATATCTTTATTTTCGTGGGCTGTGTTTAAAAATATGTAAACAATTAGTAGGTAAGAAGGTAAGTAGGTACCTAACTTATATCATTGGGTAACTTGTTTTGAGATACATCCCCAATGTTCGAAGTCTTTTTTTTTGCAATGCTTATGACATTCTACCAGGGACCATATTGGTTACCCATTGAAAGGGTTTTCGATAGGGTTTTTCTAAGCAGTTAATAAAAAACCCATACGATGTGGGTAACCCTTTTAAACGGCTTAATTTAAGCCATTCAAAAGGATTACACTTTCAACTCTAAACGATAACAGCGTAACATTCCGACTCGGAGCAATGTAATATTATGATCTCTCGATGATGGGCATAGGTTGCAAAATGGAATAGCACGCGTTAAGCGGCCGCGGCGGCACCTTTGTGGCTACGTATCGAGCGGGTTGTAAACAGGGATCTATGATCATTATTGCATGTAATATAGAGTTCATTTTAACTTTGGTGGCCGGTTATTAATAATAATAATAAAATATATTTATTTTCTCTCACAATGGTTTTGTAGCACATAACAGTTTTGACGAATTTGAATTCACATTGTGAGAGCTGGTGCCTGATGTAGGTTTAGGAAAACCTGTGTTACAGGTCACCAGGCCCCACTTAGTGGCCTCATACAAATTAAAAAACAGGTAACATGTATTTCTACTAAACAAAACAAAAAGATAAATAAATGAAAAGAAAAATAAAAGTAACAACAGAAGCAGTCAAAGGGTGTATGGCGAATGGTGGTGACTGTGTATGTGAGTTGTGGTGGAGTGTAGGTGAATGGTGGTGAATGTGTATGTGAGTTGTGGTGGAGTGTAGGTGAATGGTGGTGAATGTGTAGGTGAATTGTGGTGAAGTGTAGGTAAGTGGTGGTGAATGCGTATGTGAATTGTATTAAAATATAGGTGAAAGGTGGTGAATGTGTAGGTGAATGGTGGTGACCGTGAAGGTGAATAGTGGTGAATGTGAAGGTATTTGAATACAAGTGCCTGTGTGAACATTGGAAATTGGAATTACGGAGCCATAAGAGCAAAGAAGTGGAAGGGGAATGGGATTTATTTAATTATGTGGAGCAGTTTCTCTGTGTCATCATAGCAAAGGGTTTTCAAGTATTCCGTCACTTTTTTCTTACAACTGGGTTTATGTAATGGATAAATATTTTGACTCTTGTTAATAATATTATAAAGATAATCTCCTAGGTAACTGAAAAACTTGTGGGCCAGACTTGAACGGCAATATACAGTTCTGCACACAGAACCTTTCCTTCGTTTATCCTTCAACAGATCCGAGTCATAAACTAGCTGCAAGTGCTTTTTGAGGACTGTGTGCAGAACGAAAGTTTGTCTTATAGACAGTACACATCCCACTTTTTGTACAAGTCGACTGTAGGAAATCGGAAGGGAAGGCCAGCAGCAACCTTTAGTATAGCACGCTGAGCTCTTTCCGCCTCTATCAACTGCGTTTTATATTGAAATCTTGATATTGAAATCACAAGCAAAAAGCTACGAGTATCTTGTTCTCAATTAGTAGCACAGAAAAAATGTATTCGAGCTATATGTAAAATAAAACGAACGGATTCATGCAAGCCACATTTTAAAAATATAAAAATATTGACTGTACGATCCCTCTATGTCTATGAATCCTGTAAATTTTTAAAATAAAAATGTTTTTATATAAATCTGTGGAAAGTCAACGGCGCTCAAAAAAATTGCACCCGATAAACACTAAAACCAAATTTCTTTACAATAGTATATATGCAATGGCTCCAAAGCTTTACCTGATCAAATTGTATCAAGCAGCAACATGAATGAGTATAAACGTAAGCTTTTTAAATTATTGAATGACAAGGCGTATGATTCAGTTAATGAATATCTTAATGACAAATTGAAATAATATTTATATAATTTTATAACTATCTGAATAATTAAAATGTTGCTCTCCTAGGATAAAGATATTCTATACTGACATTTTTTTATTTCATCTATTATTGCATACAAAATTGTGACTAAATACCATTTGTTTATGTGCCGACTCAATTGATTGACATATTATTATTAAATTATTAACTTAGTGTTTGGCATGAAATAGTGACGTCTACTTACCTATTGACTTTATTTTATATTTTTTTTTAATTTTCTTACACCTAAGTTATTTTGTATGCCATCTGGCGGGACATAGTATGGAACAACATTTTTATTTTTTTAATATAACGTCTGTATAATTTTACCCTATGTACACAAAATTAATAAATGAATTTGAAATTTGAATCAAATCAAATCAAATTATGACACGCAATCATTCGAAATACCATTTTTTTCTTAGACAATTATTAAGACTAAGACTTTTTGTACCTATACCTATATGTATGGGTACACATTATATGTATAGGAATAATAAAAGACAGACCAAATTCTTACTTACCCATTGCTAATTCAATTGACTATGATAATACGGGTCCAAGACAACTATTGTCAGAAATTCAGGACACACACCACCTTACTATGTAGGCATCTAAAATTTAGGTAGCACGTGTTACGTCTACAAGTCTACGATGTCTAGTGAAATAAAGGCAATGTGCGCCAGCGATTGTGGATGGTCCGTGGTGGTCTCTCCACCCCACCCACCACCTTATTTATTAAGTTTATTGAATAACCATATGGTAACCCGATCAAAACCCTTATATTACCATAATGAAGGGGTTACACTGGGTTTCAAGTATAGAACCCATTCAATGGGTTATCATGTAACCCTTTCACAGGCTAAACCCGATAGTTTTTTTTTTTAAAGTCTTACGTTAGAAGAAACTTCGTCTCCCGACTGCACACATTTTTTTTGAAGTGAAAACTTCTTTAAGCTCGTTGAGCGATTTTTGGTAGAGAAAAATCTTATGGTCACCGATATGCCAATGTTATCAGTACCTATAATATACTTATGAGTATGAAGTGTTGATGGATCTTGTATGCCTAAGTACGTACTGTTTTCGATAAGAGTTATGTTAGAGTCACTTTAAGAGCGTTTATAGTGAAATATGGCAACATCGCCAATAGCCGGATGACTGCCAATTTTTTCCCCATAACAAGTTTTAAATGTTCATCATATCAGTAATATGATGATTTAAAATAAAATCGACCGCCTTAAATGTTCGTTAAACACAAATTTATTGCAATATACTCGTATTTTTACATATTATTTGCAATAAGAGGTAGAAATGCTGTGTGTGCAAAATGCACGGCGCGTAAGTAGGTACAGAATGTACGGTACTGTTTTTTTTTGTGAATCGCTTCTAACTCGCCTGCCAACTTAGGAGGAGATTGTTGGCTTCTTAACCGGAATTTCCTGTGGGTGCCTCAATAAATTAGGGCCTCCAGCAAAAGGTATAATACGGTTCCGTACAATAACTTTAAACTTAAGTTTAAATAAAACCACAACTTCTGTACATGCACCCTTAAGCACAATGTTTTGCGTGATTTACATTGCAAGCTGCCGTAAACTGCGATTATTCACACCAAAAATTGCTCAACGTTACTTAGTTTAAGGTTCAGAATTCCTAGATAACGTCTATGTGATGGGTCTGCTTATATCCTGTTTGTACTTCCATACCGGGAAATTCATTGAGATTAGTCGGAAAAATCTAAAAATATTAAAGGTGCAGAAAGCTATCGTATTCGTATGTTAGTCATTCTGTATTTTTTTATTTCAAATCAGGTAGTAAGAGTGACCCCACTAATTATAGACCTATATCTGTGCTACCAGCATTGAGTAAAATTTATGAAAAAATCATGCTAGACAAGATGTTGTCACATTTTAATTCTAATAGGATTTTACATAGTCACCAGTTTGGTTTCACGAAAGGTAGGTCGACGACTGACGCAGGAGTAAAACTCATCAGTCACATTTTGGAATCCTGGGAGAAGTCCCAGGATGCAATTAGCATTTTCTGTGACCTCTCAAAAGCGTTTGACTGCGTTGACCACAATACACTGATCTGTAAATTACACCACTACGGAATTCGTGGACAAGCTGCTGATCTTGTTCTTTCCTATCTATCAAACAGGCAGCAAAAAGTAAACGTTAATGGGGCGATGTCCTCGGGGTCTCTAGTTAAAATGGGCGTGCCTCAAGGTTCAATTCTTGGCCCTTTCTTATTTCTTGTTTATATAAATGATCTTCCTTACATAATGGCTAACTTATCGGATATAATTCTATTTGCTGACGACACTTCTCTTATTTTTAAAATAGATAGAAAATATACAGATGTCTTTCATGTCAACTACAGTCTGGCTGTTCTTTCGAAATGGTTCGCAGCTAATAATCTTTTACTTAATGCGAACAAAACTAAATGTATTAGGTTCTCATTACCAAATGTACCTGTGGTACCCAAGTGGGTCTAAATCTAAAACTTGATGGCAAAAAACTAGATGCAATAACGGAAACTATATTTTTAGGAATTACTTTAGATTCGAAATTGCAATGGGGCGCCCACATTAGAACTCTTTCAGGTAGATTAAGCTCAGCTGCATATGCAGTAAGAAAAATAAGGCAGTTGACTGATATAGCCACAGCTAGGTTAGTATACTTTGCTTATTTCCACAGTATTATGTCTTATGGCGTTCTGCTGTGGGGATCGGCAACTGACGTAGATTCAATTTTCATTTTACAAAAGAGGGCAATCCGCGCTATCTATAAAATGGGTCCTCGCGAGTCCCTTAGAAACAAATTCAAAGAAATTGATATACTGACTCTGCCTTCTCTTTATATCTTAGAAAGTATTATGTATGTCCGCAAAAACTTAGGACTTTTCAAAATAAGAAGCGATTTCCATAATAAAAATACACGTAGTAGACATGAAATTGTGATACCCAAATTTAGATTAACTAAAACAAGCAAGTCATTTCTTATAAACAGTATCCGCTTTTATAACAAGTTGCCAAAGTCGGTTACAGAACTTAGCGATGGGAAGTTCAAAACCCACATCAAACGTGTCCCTATCAAGAAAGCATATTATAACATTAAAGACTACGTTGAAGACAAGGAAGTTTGCAAATAATTCCTTCTGCACATGTGGCTTCCCTGGTACATCATTAACGGCACATTACGAGTATGTAAGAGTCTATTAACTGCTCCCAAATTACCATCTTTATTTTTTTTACATTCTTCCTTGACATAATCATCCTAATATTTGACATTATATACCTACAATTTAATTTCAACACTTTATTAGTGGCTTTTGTGTACATGATAATTATTCAGATTTGTTACAGTTGTAATAGCAATCATGTCATTTCGTTTAAAATAGGTTTTTATTTTTATTAATTTATTTATATTTTATATACTTAGATTATTTTTTTCTATTTTGTGAATGTGAGAACACTGTAGGTTTAGTGGACTGTAGATTTATTGACCATCTTCTATCTTGTTAAGTACCTGGTACTTGTTGAAAGACCTACACTGTCCTCCCATACCTATTAATACCTACTGTTATTTAAAAATATTGTAAAAAACAATTATTTTTAAAAGAGTAACCGTGCAGTTTCTTGCCTGCTCTTCTCCATAGGAAACGACCAATTGGAACCGTGCAACCGGGCACTTATGAAACGTCAGAAGCTACTGACGTTTCATAAGTGCCCATGTAGGTTTATGTGAAATAATATATTTTGATTTGATTTGATTTGTAATCAACTGAATTTACAGTTGCATAAAGTTGATATCCATCAATTCGAAAAGAGGATATGAATAGATTGTTGTCTACTCACTGCTCTTAGTGTGCTTGCCATCATGTCTCGGTCTGCGACGGCGCGTGTGTATAGTGTCGCGTCGCATGGCCGTAGGTCGCGGAACTCCGTGCAGCTTGAAATACAGTCCGCACGCGTTGCAAACCATCTCGCCGCGAGCGTCGCGCCGCCATATTGTCGTGGTGTGTGTGCCACAGTTACTGCAAGATAGTTCGACGCGAGGCCCCGAGCGAGCGGAGCCCGCGCCGCCCGGTGTGGATGATGCTTCTGGTGGTTCCTGCTGCATACAGAAATGATAAGATGTTAGGATTAATCAGTGAGTCTTATAAAGTGTTACTTTCAACAGAGCTGTCTTAACCATATTATAAATGAAAAATATTTCATATTATATGAAAAATATTTTTTTGCGATTACAAACTTACATTTTCAGTTGTGGAATTGACCGTGACGTATACCTATCGATGTATGGGAGAACATGCTTTTATCTAAAACCATGGACGAATAAAAAGAGTCTGACAGATTATCTTTAGCAAGAAACTGCGTCACTCAAGTCGGCCAGCTCGCTTTGAATTTGCCACGTGTGTTTGTTGGAATATAATTATATATTGTAGTAATAAGATCTAAATTGGCTTGCACATCGCAAGTCGCAAGGCTAATGTGCTGAAAGCTGCATGACGCGTATTTTGCAAACAATATTGGTGATTATGTTTTTATAGGTATGGGGAATATGACTGTGATTACTCATAGATGTGTATGGGTATAAGCGATCAGCTGGCGCCCCCAAATACACTGCGCCCGGGTGTTTTGCACCCCTTGCTCCCGCGGGTAAAGACGATAATTTTCAAGATGACTAAAG
The DNA here is from genome assembly GCA_916701695.1 of Agrochola macilenta. NCBI lineage: Eukaryota > Metazoa > Arthropoda > Insecta > Lepidoptera > Noctuidae > Agrochola > Agrochola macilenta. Next base: position 15,747,736 of record OU753557.1, read on the forward strand.
TGGGTAAAATATGAGTATTTAATCAATCTTAGCCTTAGATTTAAATAATCCGTAATGCACAATCCCGACTCATTGCTTGTCACTCTAACAGATTTTCTTGCATTTATGGAATAAATCTGATACTACTACTGGATCTACTGGTCGATATATTCAATTTATTCCAAAAATCACAAGAGTGATGAGAACAACTAACAAAGTATTTGAATCCTTTACTTATATCTCTTGTCGGCATTTCTGGAACTATATCTGTCTTTCTAACAAAAATTTGTGAACCTGTTTAATCTGCAACCCAAGACGACGAAAACCACAAAAAAAATAATGAAATAGCTATTGTGTTGTGACGTCCATTTGTTACTGATAATTAATAACTTACATTCTCAGACGCTGTTTGTGGCCATTGTGTGTTGGTGGCGGGCGGGTCTACGGCCATGAGGGGCTGTGCTCGTGCAGGGAAGCTTTGTTTTCTTCGCGCCGTGCCCGCCACGCTTGAACCTCGGCCCGAACTGTGCCATTCACCATTCTGTTTAACATAATACAATTTAGTCAATAGTAGTTCGGCCGTAATCTTTGTAAAAATCTTTGTATGATAATTTCAGTTTTATTTATTGTTGAGGTTTTTGTCTTTCTAGTAATGCCGTTCCGTAGTGTCTGCCTACCCCCGTGGGAAAAAAGGCTGGAGTTTATGTATGTAATGTACCGAAGGTTGCCATTTCAATTATTATATTTATATAAGCATTTAGGCATGTATTTATCTTATTTTTTATAGTTATCTCATTATATGCTGCACCGGTTGACGTCATCACGTCAATGTCGCTGAAAACCAGCGCTGAGACTCGTCTTGCACAGCAGCATTAGGCTGCCTGACCACTGGAGCGGAGATGAGAGAGGAGTAGAGTTGTGGCTGTATTAACCAATAGAATTTAAACTTCGCGGAACGATGGCCGTTTTGCGTGGATGTGACGCATATGTTCCCCTAACCTGTTCTTTTCGTGTATGTGTTTTTTCTTTGCGTCATGTTTACCGCAATTATACGTATTTTACTTCATTCCTTCTTCTTCTACGCTAAGATTTTCTAACAAACTTTTGCTGGGGGCTTGTAATGTAGACATGCCTTAGGAATAAGGAGAGCATGTTCAACCGTTGGTCGCGATCGGATTCAGTGGTTTAAGAGCTATCAAAATCTTGAAGAGTAATCACGGAGTCCGGGAATTGCGTGAAGTCATCTGACATTGGACGTTCGATGACGTCGAATAAAATACTCGTAGTTGAGTATATATATAACCCACATGGTTATTAAATAAATGCATATTATGTTTCGCCATTCGCGTAAATGAGAGTACAAACGAATTTATTTTTGTTAAAATGAACAATTTATCACAAAGACACACAATACATCATGTAATAGGTACATTGTTCTAGCTAAACACATGATAGATAAGTGCATTTCTCAACCGAACATTTTATCTCTGTTTCAAAGATCTAGGACGGATAATATATAAGTATGCTATGTGAGCAGTGATAACAATAAGCACATATCTTTAACGAGACAAGGAAAATGTATTTAAAATGAACATTAACATAACATTAAAGTTAACACTAAAGAAGTTAATTCATGCTGTCACGTGGAACTTCTTTTAACTTATAATATGAAGTGTAGAATATTCTCAGTATGGAAGTGAACACTCTAGCATATAAGTTGTATTTAAATTAGTAAATGAGTGTAGACTTTATAATCGTGTGATTCGATGAACCATGCTTAGAAAGTTTTGCGTATGTACTGTTTATTTGTAAACAGGTTTGATGTTTTTTTCCGAAGACTATTTTCGCTCGTAATAAGAACTACTTTTAAATTAAAAAATCTGTCATTAAACTCTATGGTGTCTAGTACATATAAATGTCATTAGTTTGTTTTGATTTGAAATCAGGACTGCTGCCATAATTTGTGTTGGATTTTGCAATATAATAATACGTCATATTATAAGCTCCACTGATTGATTTTACGATTGACGAACTGGTTTTACAGGACTGGAGGAACTGGTTTTAATAGTTTTGGCATTTAAACTAACCCAACAATTACCCAAAAAAAAACCGTATAAACAAGTTATATTAATGACTGTTTGCAATGATAAGAACGACACTCATGTCCATCAGAGGCAGTTATTATTATTATAATAATTAAAAAACATTTGTGGTCTTGACACACAGCATTAAATTGCTGGAATTTGTGCAGTAACTAGTTGGAATTCTGCCCAACCACAAGAGGATAGCATGAAGGTTAGTAGCATTTATATTGTTTCATACAGTTTACTTCATACTAACAATGTGTTACTAAGGCTAGTTTCTGTATTAATGTCTTTTCTGTATGTACGTTCGTATGTTCTGTATATACACTCCGTGCGCCCGTCAGACGGGATTTCCCATCGGCAAAAATTACAAAATTCCATACAAACTTTCACATTACAAACTTTTATTTTTCCCTCTAGGAGATGAATTGTCAAAAATCCTGCCTTAGTGCTCACATTCTTTTTATAGACAAGGTTTTGTAAGATTTTTATTTAGTAGATTTTTGTAATTACCACAAATAAATAATTAAATAATAATTTGGCTTTTGTGATGCAGGAACTCCTAGTACAAGAGCCAGGCCAGGGCTACGCTAATGTTTGTGTCTTGAAGTGAAAATAAATAAATGATTAAATATTATTATAAAACATTTGATATGATACGGCGGTTTGTGCCAAACACGACTCTTTTTCAGCTGTTTGCGAACATAGTCGATTCCCAGCTTAAGGGTAAAGTTATGACTCTTCCAAAGCAAAACCTTTAAACCGCAGAGTACAATACATTCACATAATAAGCTCCACTATGTATGGCACACTAGAAAATAAGGTAACTTTTTCTGTGCCAAGGACTGTATTTTATAACATTTACCTACATTAGCATCACCTATTTAAAATAACAATAGTATATTGTTGTGTATTGATCGCTACTATAAAATTTTGATAGCTCCTTATTTGATTGACTCATTAATAATATTTTATTACCGCATCGCATCATATCGTAGTTAGTATAAGGTAATCTTTTATCACAAACAAATACATTGTTCATACAGTGCGGCTTTCAATTGTGTAATGAAATAATACAGATGTAATAATTTGAATTAAAATCTGTGTCGTGTTTGCGTACACAGCTGCATTATGCAGGAGTTTTTATTTTTGTTTCCAAGCAAGATCCGAAGTTTGATAGTATCTGTTATGTCCAAAAACTGACGGATATCGTCTATAGCTAGGTATAGAAACTAAGTTAGATAAAGCGAATTGATTATTACAGATAACCTGTGGCACTTCTCCTTTGATAAGCGGGATTAATACTAGTAACTAAGGGCGCTTTTCCAATATTCCAACATTCTTTGCGTGTATTAAACAATCCTTACATATTATAACACAAAGTTCCCCGCCGCGTCTGTCTGTCTGTCTGAACGCGATATACTTAAAAACTACCGAATGGATTATCAAAAGGTTTTCACCAATGGACGGCACTCCGTCACTATTTATGAGGAAGGTTTTGGTGTATAATTCATTAAGGTTTTGTCGAAAATGGCTTAAATATGACGATTATTGTTTAAGAAGTCGGAAAAAAACATGCCGACTGGGAGCTTTACTGGCATGCGCCGCGAATACCGTAAAAGATACATAAAATGTATGTTCTACAGGATTGAAAAACGGTAAATTATGTTTTTTTTTTAGTACGGAACCCTCGGTGCGCGAGTCCGACTCGCACTTGCTCGGTTTTCTATTTCCTCGCACAATGTATAGTAACACGTGCGTTAGATGATTCCACCTACTTTCCGCACTTGTAGCATAAATAACTATTATTTAATTGACCATTTAATTTAGATTTAAATATGCCTTGACATCATATCATTTAAATGAATAGTTTTAAAGATATCACAGATTCAAAATTACGCTTAACTAATTATGGTTGACTTTCGGCGGCGACGGCGTTTCCTATCTGACTACTCTGAGAAGAAAGGCAGAAACAAACTCAGGGGTCAGTCTCTTTCAAATTCCAGACATAATCTTGGTCAGATCATGTGAAGACCATGTAGATTGGTGTCTGAAACGGTCTTTTGAGGAAAGAACCGCACAGATTGAGTGGACCTGTCCCGTCAGTGCACGCATTTTTCAGTAATCTTACAGCTCAACTCAGAACTTAAGGAGCTCAACGATTCGACGATGGTATTGTACCAAAGAAAGGACATTACTGTATGTAATCCCGGTAGTACGTTCCCGTGGGATATTTTCCGAAAACCACGCGGGCGAAGCCGCAGGCAAAAGCTAGTGAATCTATAAATATCTTGTCTGACCGACAATGATCGGGACGATGTTAGTGGTGAAACGCCCTAAGGGTTGCATAAATGAGATTGAAAACAGCAGTCGTCCTGTCTAAAACTAGAAATTAGTCATTAAGTGGACGACGAAGCGGATCATATAGTTGTAGATAAGATGCGCATGAGCAGATAGTTCCTTCAAGCGCTGCGGACCTTGGCAATAGGCCAAGAAAGCGTTAGGACAGATAAGACAACGCAATTAATATTGGAGTGAAGTTTATGAACTGATTACCAATATTTTTTTGTACTCCTGATGGTTTTCTATAAATTTTTGTGAAACAGCCAGTTTCTAAATAGAAATCATAGAAAAATAAAGCAAATGATTTCCACATATTATAAAAATGTACAATGAAGTTCGAAGTACATTAACTTAAAAATACATTTCTGAAATCACTAATCCAACTGCCAAGTGTGACCATTTTGACAAATTCTTTGCATTGGTCATCAATTATACAGGTTGTTAGGTAGAAGGTTGAACATACGAAAATGGCGGATTCGTGGGGCCGTCTGCTACGTGTTTATGCCCAATAAGAAGACCCAGGCTACACGGATTTTTTAAATGATTTTAACTTTTATTCGAAATTCAACGTTGCTCAAACTTCAAACGTCAATAATTTCATTTAAAAATAACATCAACAACATTTTTTTTTTCATCTTGAATAGAATAGAATAATAATATAATAGAAACAAATAGAATATAATCTAAAATGTAAAAGAAAAATTTTGGTTGTAAGTAATTAATTTCACTTTACGCAAATGTAGAGTTCAGTGAAAAAAGGCTCAGGCAGCAAAAATTGGCGAATTATTCTAGATTTTTTAAATAAATTGTGCATATCGCATAGCTTTAGAACGGCCATGAACCAAAGATGTTCAGAATCAGATATTTTTTTTGTAAGAGTGTAGTTTTACATAGTATGGTGTTAATTTTTTTGTTAGTTCTATACATTCTACCACAAAGTATAAGGTGTACAAATATTCAGTTGTCGTTCTTAACTAAGTACAATATTAATTTTAAGATTTGTGATTTACAATAAGTCCAATGAATGTATTTTTATAATTAGGGAATCGTTAGAACTAGAACTGAACTCTTAGTTTTTTTTTAACGCAGCAGTGCAAAGTCGGCCTTTTGGTATTTAATTTTAATTTGTTTGTAGTATAAGGGCTCGTATTAAATTTTCAATTAATCATCTGCGTCAAATACGAATTTTATAAGATTCTACAGTTACACTTAGTGAAAATAAAATGTTGCAGTTTTGTTATTTTTAAATAAAATTATGACTTTGGAAGTTTCAGCAACGACGAATTACAAATAAAATTTAAAAAGCTCATTTAAAAAAATCCGTGTGGCCTGGGTCTTGTTATTGAGCCTAAACACGTAGCAGACGGCCCCACAAATCCACTATTTTCGTATGTTCAACTGTCTACCTAACACCCTGTATAAAGGCAAGTCCCATGTAAAATATTATGTTTACCATCTAAAGAATCGTGCATCCTAACTAATATTATGAATGCGAAAGTGAGTTTGTTTGTTTGTTACGCTTTCACGCTAAAGCGGCTGAAAGGATTTGGCCTAGGTCTTGAAGCTGGATGAAATTTGGCACATGGGTAGACCATGGCCTGGGTTAGGAGGTAGGACATACTTTTTATCCCAGTAGTACGTTCCCGTGAGATAATTTCCGACCTCCACGAGGGCGAAGCCGCGGGCCATAGCTAGTTTATTGTATTTCTAATCACGATACAAATTCAAAGACACCAGTGTTACGAAATAGATATTGTTTCATTACATCCCGTGCATGACTAGTGATAATAAAATTACACTCAAATGCGGAACACGTATGCGAGCATATTTATTTCCTTATTCGTTTAACACAATAGAGTTTTATAGTAATTCTTCAGACATTAAATGTTGAAAGTAAAAGGTAGTAAGTGGCCATAGCAAATGTATAACAAACTGTGTTCTACAAATTGTCTCGATTACTCAATATATGTTACTATATCCTAACTAACCTTTAATCATATCATTTTGTTTTATAACCAGAATACTCAAATTTCGTGGGTTTTTTTTAGGTTCTTAATTCATATTCTTTATGGCACCTCTTTAGGTCATGACATGAGCTATTCGAATATCAAAAAATATTTGGCCTAGGTCTTATAGGGGAGGCGTGAAAATTGGTTCGCTGTTATAATGTATAATAGATCCCTTCTCGATTTGGTCATAAAGGATGAGTAATAAAAGAGGTTTAGGAAAGGAAGATGGATACCAAGTCTTAAAACTTTAGAAAAAAAAATTGCACGTGCAGCACCGTACACGTGATAGAAGTGAAACTTAAAAAAAGATAAAGAATAAGAGAAATTCATGCCCGTTATCACCAACTCTAAGTGACACTTAAATGAATCCCTAAATAAAAGTGCACTGTTGGATTTTCAACTCTCAGCGCTGAGCCTAGCGTTGAAAATTCACCAATGCAGACAGCCCGCCATGCCATTTCAGACTGCCAAGTCATAGATCTCGAGTTCGAACCCAAAGCACGCAGCTCTGACTTTTCGGATTTATATGCGTATTGTATAATTATTACTTGCTTAAAAAACGGTGAAGGAAAACATCGTGAGGAAATACCTGGAGATATTTCTCGGCGGCTTGTGAAGCCAAGTCAGAGGCCCATGGGCGGCTTTAAAACTCTGACACCAGCACGCGTAGCATAACCACCGTAGAAACGGGTTTTGTCGACGGCAGAATAGACAAAATGACAGATTGTGATTGTTTATCTGTCATTTAGTCTATCTTTCGTCGATAGTCACTAACCACACAAAAAGAAGAGAAGAAGAGTGAGAGACAGAGAGTGTATTTCTTCTCTCATGTAACGTAACATATATATCCCAAACGTGACTCGTCCTTGAAATTTCACTCTCAATTCTCATCCGATTATCGAAACGCCGCCTAAGTAATTTCACAACAAAAAAAGTGGAAATATCTGACAGAACAGAAGCGCGTCTATGAAAAGAAAGAAGCACAAACAAGTAAATACAGGCCGATATTAATAAGCAGAATCCTGCAGTTTCTAATTGTCTATGTACTTGTATCGCGAATATGCTCGACGTTATTATGTATGTAGGTAGTTAGTTAGTCCACTTAGTCTTTCAAGACATCGCAAAGCGGTTGGTCGACTCTTCATGTGACCAGAAGGCTGGCCTATTCTTCGGCCAGAGAATCAGCATTGCCATACAACGTGGCAATGCTACCAGCCTTTTGGGCACTTTTCCTGTTGACAACGATGCAGACGAATTTTTTTATGCCCTATGATTGTTCCCCCCCACCCCTTTCTTATATACTTGTCCATATTATTACGTATTATTATTATTATTTTAAGACTGTTAGTTTTTAAATTGTTTCATAGTTAAATAAGAAATGAATAAGATGTATGTAATAATTAACTCATGTTGTTTGCTTATTTTAAAATTTTGTTTACATTGGAAATTGAAGGAAAATCTTAAACCTATTGTACCTATGTAGGTACTATTGGGTAAAAATGTATATTAATAGATTACAAACTGATGGTTATCAAGCCGAGCACGGTATCGTTTATTTACGAGTGTTTACGAGTATCCATCAAATATTATCTAAGTCTTCTTCATACAAAATGCGCAGGATAATAATTATCTTTCTACGGCTTATTTTTACTTTCATATCAACATTTCGTAGAAATTTATTATGTGAATAAGTAACTATCTATTGTTCATTTCGTTATCTACTTAGATACACAAGTAGACTATAATAGGCAAGTGTGTATGTAACAGCAGCAGCATTTACTTGATATTAGGACACTCCGATCTGATAGGATACTCATACAATTTACATTGAATTATCAACTTTTCAAGTAGGAGAGTTCTAGAACCACGCCATGATATCCGGACCTAAAACCTAAGCAGCTTGAAACTCATTACCGAGGGTCTACGCAGATCTTAGTTAAAAGGTAAACCGACCGCTCGAAGCATGCATCAGAGAGCGATGGCTCTGCTTCATGTGCAGCGTACACCGAACGCGGTGCAGTTCTGCTCGGTAAAGGGCGAATTTTACCAATTAAACACATCGCAACCGCTTTCAAGAGCTGTCAGTATCGATATGTCACAACAATGGTGACACTGACCTCTTGAACGCGGTTTAGTTGTGCTGATTGCTTTCAGTTTCATTGGTAAAATTCGCTCCTAATCGTTCTGCTTTTGTTTCGAGTGCTGCGTCTCATTTAGTTACTCTGAGATACGACTAAGCTTGGTCACTAAAGAGAAGATCTCGGATTTTTTAGCGTATATACAAGGTGGAAACGACAATATAACAATATATTAAACGGCGTGTATCTAATGACGTTCCCATGCTGCATACAAAAATTCAATCGAATATATTCAATAGTTTAGTCAATATAGCTAGTAGAAGATCGGCAAAATCCATAGTCGGCTCAAGTTATTCCGTTTATCCACCCCAAAAATCCACCCTAGGCCTAGTTGGATAAACGGAATTGATAGGCTTAGGTTGCACTCTCGGACATAATTTTCCGAGTATCCACCTTAGGATAAACGAAATAACCCGTCAGCTCATCACTACTATTTAATTTGTTAGAAAAACTCATTTTTCTCATTTCTATGCTAGGATTTATTTGATACTCGTAGTTCCAAAATACTCATGCATTAGTAATGCCAGTGTTTTCATTTATTGTTGTATTGTAGTCTCCACATTGTATACATTATTTGACTGTGGCAGACCGTAGCTTAGCCGACAGTTCGCTGTTAATGAAATGTGTACTGACCGGTGACACAGCTCCGTTGTTTGGTTGCTGCATGGTGCTGGAGAGCGGGGAGGCGGGCGTCCTGAGCGGTGACACTGTCATGCCGAGCTGCTTGCTGTTGATCAGACGCCGTAGTAACTGTGTTGCTTCGCCGCTACGACCTGGACAAATGAAATAAAAAATACTTGAGTATATTGTGTCATGAAAATCTGGGCTAGTGCCGTTAAACCCGCTCTCATTAAAAGATATATTGTCAGTTGAGCAATGCCAATTCTGTATGCGACGACTCATTTTGTGAATGTGGCGCAAAACCTATTTAACAGACAACGCACAGCCTAAACCGCTGGGTCTTTTAATTATTTTAAGCATTCAATTTAGAAAAATTTATCCTTATAATTAGCAAAATACTTTAGAAAATTCACCCCCTAAAGGGGTTAAATAGGGGACGAAAGTTTCTATTGTAGTTCGTAATTTCTGCCGATATGATCGGACGCATGACTTTTCATTTTATGAAACCGAATGCAACGTAATTTCGGCAACTCAATATAAGTAGCGGAAATTATACTGACGTTAACGGTTGTGTGTACAAACCATAGATATAAGAAAGAAGGAGATATGCCCGGTAGTTCAAAATGTATTGAAACCCAATGTCTTCAAAAAATCCCCTCTTCTATGCCACAACTACACATGCAGATCAGTAAACCCAATAAATACGAGGTCGCGCTCACACTTGCAATTTATAAATCAGAACGTACTGCACAATCAATTATAAACCTTATCCCATCAATCACAGCGTGCATTTACCATGCACCCAAAGCACAAGCGATCGATGTTTTCGTGTGAGTGAGTTGAACGGTGCATGCATTTACCATGCACCGTTCAACTCACTCACACGAAAACATCGATCGCTATCGTTGTGCTGTGCAAAAGCCATTTATTTTTCATATACGCTAGTGATTGACTAAATCGGAAAGTTATCAATTCTCCCTTTTATTATTTTATTAAAATTTTTGGGAGTTCCTGAAAAAATAATAAATAATAAACGATATACATATACTAAGATGATATAAATAAACAATAAGTGAGTAAAAAATAAAAATATTAAGTAAATAAAAAAAAATCAACTATAAGAGAAAATCTAAATGAGTATAAAACAACATTTCACATCGGTCTTCCAATCAGGCTATAACTGTTGACAAATTGAAGAATAAACTTTAATAGTAATATAAATTCATACAACAATCGACATTATTGTCGATAGCCTACGTTAGTGGATCTGCACAGCCACATCACTAACCCGTCGCAAGACGCTGCGGCCGTACTGCGCCATGCATCCGCAGGTGACTGTATCGTTATGTTATTTTTACATTGCTTGTCCAGTCCCTTAGCAATATATTTAGGTAGTAGTTAACGAGCATGGTAGTTCGTGCAAAAATAGTACAGTCGCTGTGATATTTGAAAATAAAAATAACGTAGTAAAAGCCAGAAATATTTTACGATTTGTTGTTTTTCATGATTTTAAAGACAATTATAGTAAAATACATGTGGTATGTGATTCCATGATTCACAAAGTTTTTGTTTTGGCTTCGGTTTTTACAAGAAACCACTGAACAACACGGCATTCTTATAATTTTTCCCGATCACGGCCGAAAGCACACTAGTTCGCGGAGACGGCCATTTGCCTATGCAATGACCACTATGATCAAGATGCGCGGACACAGACACGCCCCCATACCACTTCTCCTGTTATTTATATTTCTATGGTACAAACAGAGTGGGCCACGAAACGTGGTCCAAAGAAAAATTGAGAATCTTCTCTCCAAGGGCTTCCCGAAACACCCCCCCCCCCCCCCATGTATGGTCTCGGCGTTAAAACATTTTACTTTGTACCTATTTTCACGGGTCAACCTGTATGTAGAGAGCAAAAAGAATATAAAAGACGTTTTTTTGTGAATTATATATTAAATAATATCAGTATCTGTTTTTATTCAAAAATAGCTTTTTTTTGCCCGCGGCTTCGACTGCGTGGATGTCGGAAAATATCCCACGTAAACGTACTACCGGGATTAAAAGGAAGCGAAGGACAAGGAATGATCGCATACCTAATAGAGGAAAAGGCCATTGACTCTTGTAGAATTGCATCCGCGTTGCCATCAACCATAATTATTTTGTTACGTGTAATTTTGAATCTGTTAAAATGGTTATTGTAGATCCTGTTAAACATATTTTTATTTATCTCTCACGGTGTACGCGGTGCACGGTAAAGCTTCCAGTCAGCATGATATTTTTCGACATCTTCAACAATAATCGTCATATGTCAGCCAGTTTACACAAAACCTTAATGAATTATACACAAAAACCTTCCTCATGAATCACTCCGTCCATTGGTAAAAAGCGTTTGATTGTCCGTTCGGTAGTTTTTGAGTTTATCGCGTTCAGACAGACAGACGCGGCGGGGGACTTGGTTTTATAATATGTAAGGATCGTTATAAGTAATCTGCATACGGATAACCTACAATTTAACTGCAAGTCACAGAATATTAGCGGCCTAAAAATCCATACGGTACGAATTATTATTATTAGCCTTATCAGGCTTTATTTACTGAGTAGAACATTCCCAAAACCGGAACTTTTTGGAAAAGTACTTTGTACGAATCTTTGAACGTAGCTTATGTTAAAAGATTCGCACAAAGTAGCTACTTTTATGGGATTATTCGAGAACTTATGTTTGTCGTTAGTTGTTCGATGAAAAGCAATAAAATAATGCACATCATTCAATTTATTGCTAGTGCAATAGTTTGATGAAATCATGTTATTGATAGATTGTTCCCTAGCGACTCTATGTTAGCGAAATTGAACTGTCTGTTTGTTATAATAGAGTTCAAGTTGGCATTTATTGATGTTAGTTCTACGTTTTATTCCCTACACATGCTATTTAAATTATTCTGCATAATCTTTTTATAAATGTGAATAGTAAAGTAAAAGTGCCAAAGTTCAATGTCAGATACAGTGAAAAACATTGTTGACAATTTTACACGTTATACCATACTCTAGGAATCGATACGATTCATATACAGGGTGAGTTATTGGGATGGAAATTCAGTGTGAAAATGACGAAGAGCAAAAAGTAGTCGATAATAAAAAATCTCGATTATGGAGAAAACTATAACTAAATTTTTTGTAATTTGACGTTGATAAGGTGCCTGCTTTAGCCAGGAATCTAACCCGATACTTTTTGCCAAAATAGCTTTTATATAAAAACGTTGCGTAAAGTTAAGTGACGTTCAACCGTCAGAATGTATGGTTTAACAGTCACTAATCGTTACTTACTTAAGGTGAATCCGCAGTTGCAGTCCGCGAAATTCAAGTTTTCTTACGTTTTTTGCAATTTGCAGGTGTCAGTGTCAGGTTGTATCTTGATCAAAATATGATTCGCGACTATATCAGGTATGAAATAATCATTGGAAACAAATTTCTGGTGGAAAAGTTCACATGTAATAAATCTAACTTAGAGAGATCCCATACATTATAGTCAGTTTGATATAAATTGCAAAAAACGTAAAAAAAAAAGAATTTCGCGGGCTCCAACTGCGGATTCACCTTAACTAAGGAATTTTGTGTGGCACTTTAAAAGAAATGACACTTTTTGTTCAATTTTCCTTGATTGTTTTTAATCAATCGACACTTGTAGATAACGCTTTAGACATAAACTCGCTATCGCAAATCCTGCAACCTGTCAATCATCGTTATCTCTATGTACCATTGAAGAAGTTCATATCTAACCACCGTAAGGACTATTCTTGCTTGCAGCGTTCGGCGGCTATAGAACCGGGCCGTTAACAGATGTAGTCATCGTGTTCACGGGATTTTGTTTTGAAACTAGTTAGATATGAACTTTTTTACATATTATCTGTATGTATGTATGTATGTATGTGTGTTTGTACTCACCGTTTTGCCTGTGTAGAGCCTGCCACAGCGACTCTTTGTCTTGTTCATGTTCCATCGGCGGCTGCGGCGAAGATTGGGTCGATCGTGCTGACTGTGTCTCTTCAGGGTCGTCCTGTAATATACAAAATATTTATTATGCTTTACAGAGAGACTATTTGTTTCGAAGGGTTGGATTTGGAAATTGTAGCATAAAGTTAAGTGATATTTGGAAAATTCTACATCAAAAAAGTATGATGAATTAACATTACGCCTGTACTCCCGGAAGGGGTAGCCAGAGGTGTACATACATTTCGTCAATTGTGTTTAAGTAAGTCCCATGTTAAAGGAAGCGAGCCATTTGCCACTAATCGTGAGACTCGGAATCCAGAAACCGGGCTGCTACTGTGAAATTCCTGATGGAAAACCACAATAACACTGCCTGACCTGGTTATCAAACCCAATAACCCCACGGTCAGCATTTGCGCTTGAGTTCAACTAGACAGTCAAAATCTGATGATATCAGGTCGTGGGACCCAGAGGTTGAACCCATAAAAGTACAAACAGGTTGATGATATCAGTTCAATGTTTGAAGGTCACACAGGTTGCAAAAATATCACTCAATGTCGCTGGATGCAATGACGTCATCCCAACCTTGTTCGTTTTCTCTCGTTTTCTATTGTGGACGGCAGAATACCTAGTTGACCTTCCTCTGTTAAACATGCTACTGAAATTAATACTCATTAAATTGTGTAAGGGCCTCACCTGCGACATCTGAGATATATCCATCTGTAGCCTGTCCGGGTCCGACCCACTACTGCTCCTACTACAATCTTCATACACCGATGAATTTTCTTTCGACGTTTTCATTTTAGTTCTTCCGAATACGTGTTGCTTGTACTCATCAACAAAGTTCGTCTTGTGTGTGAGTGCACCGTGGAAGTATGTGTTCGTGTGATCCTGCTGCTCGCTCTGTTCGTTGGGCTCGTTTTTGACGGAACTGTATAGAGAGAGGTCCATCTCCTTGTTGTCATGGTCTTCGTTGCCTGTCGGGCTGTCGGCGTGCTGCGGCGCTGCGTACGCGGCGTATTGCTCGTCGATGTACTCGTGCGGGTAGTCACCCACGCTTGTCGCGTGCGTCCTGTCTATGACACCCGCGTAGTTCGGTGGATACTTTTGAGATTCTTCGTTTTCCCGTTGAGCGACCGCCACAGCCTTGCTTATAATATCGATGACGGTATTGCAGTGCATCACCTCTCTCGCTCTGTCCGAGGGCGGTAAACTCTGCACACTGTTAAACATTATATGAGGCTCGTCTTCCTGTTTGACCGCATATTTACTTGGGTCGTAATTTTTTATCTGTAGTAGTGTGACCGCTGCCTGCCGGCTCTCCAAGTTCTTCATCTCCTCAGTCGAGTCTGGAGAGCCGATCTCGGCATATTTGTGTTTCAACTCGTGCTCGTAGTCGCTAAGTGGTTTTATAATTTCTTCCAATTTTGCCGCCGTTATGTTCAGGATTTCCTAAAAATAAAAGACAATGTTTGATCATCAAGCGGCGCTCCATACTTATTAGTAGGACGATAGCACAAACAAACATCGACCAATGAGACGCTCGCTCATTTCATGTCACTCGTGATATCAGGCGGCTCCTAACTGATAAGATAAAACGTATTGTGATCCGAAGGTGTTCTCCAGTACCATTTCTAATTTTGATGAAAATGTATTTCCCAACGATATGCAAAGTGAGTGACCGTAGTGACCGAGATAGAAAACAGAGACGAACGTTGTTTGTGTACCTAAAAGATTATATAAGTAATGGTGTTTCTTTGTTGTAGGTGTTAATGATATTATGCGTCCTAGTTTCGTCGAGCCGCGCACAAGAGCCCGAAGCGGAAAACGTTCCATGTGATATTACCATACAAGATTCTTCCAATCTAACATTAAACTGTTCGCGCCGTAACATAGATGTGATTCCCGAAAAATGGCCGGAGAGGATAAACAGCGTAGACAAAGGTAACATCACCGACACGAAGGGACAGTTACGTAGAGATCCCATCATTTGTCATCGTACACTATCGCCAGCAAAAGTATGACGCAAACAAAACAAATAGCTGCAATTCTATCAAGTTTTATATTCAACGTTTCCCAAAAATAACTATCGGTTAATGATCAGCATCTGATCAAGTTTTAGTGTGATAATAAATTATTAATAATAAATTCGGAGAGTCGTGCATACGTTACGTACATACGTTTATGGATGCAGTGAAGTTTACCGTGGGTGGAATGGATTAGGTTTTATGATAATACTTAGTTTTATGAATATTGATGAAGTGTTAACAGGACTATAAACCGTTATTAACGTGATATATGCAAAGTATTTCTACTAGATTTTGGAGTAACTTTTGTTTGTAGTAGTGGAGAGTTGAAAGTAGGTGCGGTAATGGTATTTTTGGACATTCCAGATGGGCATGTGTTGATAACGTTTTTCAACAATACAATTTCGGAAGTGTCGACACTGCCCATGGTGCCGGGCAAGAGAGTCGCGATCAGCTTCAAGTCAAACGAGATCGTCGAGATCGACGATGATGCTTTCAGTAACATCGAGGGATTGGTGTACTTGGATGTGAGCAACAATTACATTTCTGGTACGTATGATGTTGATTTGTTAACACTTGAATTTATACAGGTAGTGCAGGCACAGGTCTAGTAGGCAAACACAATATTCAAGCCAGATGTGAGATAAGTGCCCTTTTTGTTCAACAAACAAGTTGAGGGCCATCTTTGTTGACTAAACCGAGGACAACATAATTTGACAATGGATATAATTATATTACTCACCAATCTAGCTACATAAAAAAAAATATTATCTACTTATTCATAATTTTCGCCATGACTATTTACTCATATACATATTTTTGAAAGTATCAGACTACCTGTATTCTGCAAATAAATAATAACTGGCCGTGAAGATTGACCAGTTGACCACTCCAACCGTTAAGCTATCAACGCCAACGTATGTATGGATGCGAGAGACGTAATACGTGATTATTGATCAGAAAAGACTTATCTGGGTCAGATATTTATGTTCACAAGAAAAGCAAACATGTATCACAAAACAGACGTGATGTTCTACATATACTGTTCAAATTAATGCTTAGTAACAATGATTACTGCAATCAGCCAGGTGACATTTGAATATAGATCCTGCAGAACAAGCGGTTAGCGTATTATATCCGCTTGTTTAATTTTTGTTCAAAATCTAATTGTAACACGGCCTTATTTTTTATGACAAATATAACAAACGTATTTAATTTATTTAAGTATTAAACGTTTATCTTTTAAAGTTCAATTTGCATGACGATATATATCTACAATCCATAAAGAATTTCAGAAGCGATTCGTTATCGTTTTTTTCGGAAAATATTAGCTGGCTTAAATATTATAAGACTGAGAACCCCCACATCTTATTATACAGAGATAAGTGGACCAGACAGATAAACACTGAATAAAGATGATCTAAATCCCAAACAAATAATTCTAACAAATCCATAAACAACATTAGTGAAGTGTAGAAGTTTCCATTACGTCTATGATTTCAAACTTTCCATTCTAAAGGTGAATGAATTCTGCTAAATGTACCTTCGTGGCGTGATATACATAATACATCTAGATTGGAAACCCATTCATGAATTGATTTTTTTGCGTTTTTGATCTATGCTCATTTGAAATAGCTTGGCTTACTGGCATATCTACAATGCAATGAATTAATAGCATATGTATGAAATCAGTTAGCGCAATAATTTTGCTAATGTAGTAAACAATTTATTATCTTTCACGTTCTACACAGACTAAGATACGAGTGTTCACTCAACATCTTTCATAATATTAGTCACCGTCAGTGGTACATTTATTTATATGGTTTCGCCGAAGAACGCTACGTTGCAACACTTTGATTCACAAAAATGTCGTAAACACCATCTAACAATAGCCTTGACTAAGACATGCAAGTAAAGAGGAGTTTTGTTCTCTGTATTTCTAAGTGCCTCAGACCAACATTTTTGTTGGTCTGAGCTAAGTGCATATTAAGTTGTCAGTTCCGGATGATACACAACTGGACTACAAGAGCATCAGATTTTGGCAAGCTGTCATTTCGGGAAAAAGCATAGTAGGAAACTAGCGCCCATCCAATTGTCACTAGCTACTACTACAATCCATAACAGGTTCCTTTATGCTTTTACACATGATTTCATTTAAGCATGATTATTTCTAGATAAGTACATATTACAATAATATAATGAGATGACTAACTCAGATTGGATCTTAATGGTATAAATGAGGCAATAACTACTAGATTACTAAGAGAATAAAGCAAATTCTCATCTATTGTTAAGAATCTAGATTATACTACTACACACCTATCGCATTCAGATCCACAAGTAATTAACAACAAAGTCTAAACGGAACATACTCGTACCTACCTAACGTGCAAACATGGACGACAAAAAAATCATTAGCGATACAAGAACAACAGAGCTAATCCTCGAGCAAGCGAAGGTTCAATCAAAGGCCCGGTTCAATGATCCGTAATTATAGTTTTGTGAGACAATTTTCTAATTTAAGATTTCCTTGTACTGAACCGACACATGGAATTTTAAATTAGGACACGCCTTGAGGACATCATAAACAAGTTTCTGATATTGCCACTATCAAACCATAGATGTATAGAAAATATATGTGTGATAAAGTATTTTATCTCTTATCTCAACATTCATGTGTACAATAAGAAGTCGCAAATACTCTTTACGCAAAATACATCTATCTAATCAACATAAATAAATAAACATGAAGAAAGTGTGTACACGGAGGTAATCTCTGAAAATATTCTGTCGATTTGGTAGCTCGTTAGAAAGTAAACTCAAACAATTACGAGCGCATGATAAACTATTAATATCAGAAGTACGATGTATCACAATTAATGCTCATTAGTCAATAATTAATCAAACAAAGGCCACAGATTCTGACTCTCGAGATGAAAGTAATACAACATTCAACAGAACAAATTGTATGGTGTTCATTATTTTCAGCTTAAAATTTATTCGTGACTTTGCAAGGGTGGGTTGCTGGGCAAAGTTTTCTCCATCATTCATTTTCTAATACAGAGATGAAGTATTTATCTAAACTAATAAATAGTGAATAAAATGCAACCACCGTTCTGGCACAGTGAAAACTATGAATCACTAGGAAAGTGGGCGGACGGAATAAGCCGTATGCAACTTCAGAATGAATACAACACAGGAAGTTATATTGACGCAAAAACTACAAGTGCATTGCGTTTAGACAACATTTCTCTAAAACAGAAATAGGTCCTAGTTTTATTATTAAAGTAAACATAATGTATGTTTCCAGGCGATGTGTTGAGAAGCGAGATTTTCCAAGGGCGCTACATTGACGGAATATACTCCAACATTGCCCTGGAGACACTGAACCTGGGCCACAATGACATCCACTCGCTGGACCGGTATCTGTTCCAGTACACGCCAAACTTGACAAGGTTGTACCTCAACAACAACCCTATTGAGATCCTTGATCATGTGACTATCCTTGCATTGGCAAGTGCTACTAATTTGCAGGTAAGAGAAGGATTCATTTTATGGATGTCTATTTTGCGGTTTTCTTATTTTCAGTTCAGGGACTCCTGAAAAGCCCATACGTAATCACATCTTTTAAAACGTTCCTGGTTATAACAAAAAGAGATCTTATCGTAGCTTCTCTAAACTTCACAATTTCAAGGGAAGCCAAGGTTGCGTAAAGTGATGTATGCGCTGCTGTTCATCTAACTGACATTAATTCTTTAATCGCCACTTACGAAACCTAAAAAATGGGGTGACCTAAATTTATTTAGGGATCAGTATCACTAACATCGATCGCTATAATTTATAAAACAAAGTTCACGAATGCATCCGTCTGTTTAGTAGTGGCAGTGGTTTTAACTTAAAAAAACTACTTGATTCGTAACCCACACCTGTAGAATAATCATTAGGATGTAGAAAACCTACACCAACTTTAGATAATTATTACATGTGTCTATTGATAAATTCGCCAGTTACCTGATAAAAAACGAGGTTATCAAACTCTGCCTTTTTTATTGAAGCAATAAAATTCTGATTTACGATGGGACAAGTTCTTCAAGTATTGTGTCAACCTCAGCTAAGACGTCATGAGAATATTAAAGTCTATTACTACTAGAAGGGACTTTGCAAAGTCAAGCACAATGAGTATTAATACACAAGATACTCTCGCCATCATTAATTAAAATATATGAAAGATTAATGACCGAGATTACATACAACGATCATTTCCAATTAAGATTTAATTCCAATATTATGCCAAAGGATCTGAGTTTTATATATCTTTTTATCTTCATGTAGGTAGACCCTTGAGAAGAGCATCTTCTATTGTTAGCCGGGGGACTCCCGCTGCGTTATCCTTCACCTATAAATACACGTCTTTTTTTTTTTTCAATTTCAGGTTTTGGACTTGGCCAAGACCGATATCGACAGCATACCCCTAGATGCGTTCAAAGGGTTGGCGAAGTTACAACAGATTGATTTGTCGGACAACAAGTTCGTGACCGTGCCGGAAAGTCTGAGCCTCGTCGGAGAGTCCCTGAAATATCTCACGTTCAACAACAATCCTATCGTAGAACTCAATGATGACAGCTTCGTAGGTAAATAGTTAAATACACATATTATTATTCTCGTAGGTATTATTAATAGATTAGATAGAACAATGTACAAATTTAATATTGAACAATGCAATTAATCGGTGCGGAACCAATTTGTAGAATACGTTTGGTCGTAGCGTTTCGATACCTAATAACACAATATAAGGTATCTAATTTATGTGTAGAAACTGGACAAATAATGTAAATGTACTGGACATAATCAAGATGACTGTTGAGGCATAGAGAAGTAGGTACTATATAAAATATCAATCTACCAGAACTTGTTATCAACTCACGGGAAATACCAAAATCAAAGAAGATTTTTACGACGCTGTTAATCTTTACTACTGCCAAATCAATCGCCATGATTTCACTTCAATCTCGCACTCGAGTGCTTTTATAACACTAGCCTAATAATTTAGCACGAATTGGACCCGATGTTTGGCAACGATGTTAATCTGGAGCATATTAAGAAGTTTATAACTATCAAAGTATCTATTTCAAGAATAACTATTTACTCCATTATAGAAAAGTAGGTACACTACTCTATTAAAATTCCAAATACTCTGGTGCTTATGTAAACAATCCGGGGCAAAAAAAATGCCTTAGATGTTTATCTACTTATCTATATGTGAGTAGTATATACATACTCGTAAATACGGAAGTACATAATAATAATAGAATCAGTTTTTTTGCAGGCTTAACGAACTTGATCGAATTGGAAGTCGGCGAAAACGATTACTTGGAAGAAGTGAAACGCAGCACATTCTCCCCACTCAAGAACTTGAGGGTACTTCACCTTTGTCACAACCGAAATCTGAGATACATCAGCCATAATGCGTTCCGCGGATTGAAAGACAAATGGACCTTGAAAGAAGTGAGTAACGAGTCTTGACCAACTTTAGATAGTAGCATCAACGCGGAAAAACCCTTCAATCGTTTTGATATGCGTAATACGACTTCGGCGCGTTTAAGTTATTATCAAAGCGGAAATAATTTATTCTGATATTTTTAACGAACAAAATCTAGTTTGGCTTGTCAATCATGTCTTTAAAGTATTTTCTCACAATGATTAACGTTACTCAGGATGACGACACCCGCCTAGTTGTGACTGATATTCTATTATAAGCTCTTGGTAACATGGATTATCAGAAATAAATATACTTATTCTACATATTTTGGTAAGCATATAATTCATCAGATTATAGACTGCATGCAATCCAATTTGGCCCAGTTTTTGAGTGCTTACATGACAGTCGCGGATCGGGGTCAGCTTACTAATCATTTTAGTGTTATGTTTTGATACACAATCAATCAGTACATTGCCTCATTTATCCTAAAACTGGAGCGGAATTGATTGTCACTATTGCAATAACAATTACACTAATTAGATTGACAGTTGAGATGTAGATAGGTATACAACATAAGTACCAACTTGTCAAGAAGGCGGAAAGACAAGCTACTTTGGGAATTCCCTAAACATGAGCACACATGAGTTAGGTATGTTTTGTAACACTGATAAGACTGGCATTAATCAAACTTTGTATTCAAGTATTTTTATTTATTTTTCCTCTCTACATTTAACAGACTTTATCAGTACCTAACATTTAAGTGGTTTTCCTACTTTAGTAGAGATAAAATTTTAAAAGCTTCCATAGAAAAAATTGTTACATTATGTAAATTCAGGGCAAATTGCCAGAGAAATAGATTTGATATTGAACATCGAAAAGTAATTCTCTTATCATTAAAATGTTATTCTCCATGCTACATTATATTCTACAATATTATCTTTTGTTAAACATGTAAATAATGTAATATTATACTAATTCTCGGCAAATTGCCAGAGAGATTTATTTGATATGTATTTATACATTGAACAGTATTCCCTTATCATTAAAGTGTCATTCTCTAATCAATCTACAATCTACCTAGCCTTTTCCCAAAAATATTGGGGTTGGCTTCCAGTCTAACCGTATGCAGCTGAATACCAGTATTTTACATGGAGTGACTGCCTATCTGACCTCCATGCCACATTATGTTATACAATATTTTCTTTTATTAAACAGGTATACCTTGATGATAACTATCTCAGTGAGCTATCCACTGACCTGATGCCATGGAACAAATTAGAAATATTAGGAATGACTGGCAACAACTGGCTGTGCAACTGTGATCTAGCCAACATTGTTACTAAGCAGGAAGCAGGCACCAAGTTCCAGATAGGAGAAATCCCTTAGTAAGTACAAAAAGGCTTAAGACAATTATTTTTGTGCAAAGTTAAATCTTTCCAAGAATGTCTAGATAATTCTACTCAGGTTGGAAGCCAGTATGTGCCATAATTGGATCATCCACACAACCATTTCTTGTAGTGGTCAATGAGATGGCCCATGTTCAATCAGTGGATTTTATTGCTCTGATGGGTGATGGGTGGCTGATTCAATGGTGCAGTGTAAACTCATAAAATGATTACTAATTTATTATTATTAGGTCATGTCATTTTATGACATAATGATTTGCCCCTTTTTACAAGCTTTATATTTTAACTCCATTGAACTACAAAATTTATATAAATTAATTATTAATAGATATTTTAAACCTTCCTACCGATTTGGGATTGACAAGTATGATTCAACACTGCAATCATAGAACCAACAGATTAATAATAACACCTAGGTATTGAGTAATAAGTATTGGCTCATAAATTGATATCTAATAATCTTGACTTAAAATAGTTTGTTTGTTGTCATCATTCATTGTTTTATTACACCTACCTAGCATATTCTGACTTCTAACTACTTCTGACAAATGCATCTGTGGTGTTTTAACATTTTGTTTTCTTATTTACAGCTGTGCAGCACCCATGAGGCTCAGTGGAGCATACATAACAAACATCACGCTATCCTACTGCCCCACTTTGGATAGTGCATCTACCCCCAACAGATCCAGGGGTTTCAGCTTTGCTAATCTAAAGCCAAAACATGTCCTTTATAGCATCCTAGGAGTAGCACTGATAACTTGTCTAGGCCTCCTGCTGGGCCTACTTGTCAATGCTATGAAGTCCTGCTACAATAACAAGATCAGGAGTCAGCCAATTCGCTACATCAACATAAACTCAGATACCAGTTATGCATGAAGACTACTTAGTACTTACTATGCCTACATTTGTATTATATTTCAATAGAATTAAACTGTCAGCATGCCATTAGATAGTAACAAAAATATGTAAATAGAAATTGTATTCAATATTTTTTGGAAGTAATTAATAAAAAAATTAAACCATTTCTTATACTATTTTTCTTTTGTAAATAGACAGATTTTATGTACTAATATCAAACTCACCTCTTTTGGACCAGATAGTGAATTTGCATATTGCACAAACTGTTCCAAAAGTCGTTCAGACTTGTGTGATAGTTCTCTGAAGGTGTGAAATTCATCAAGTTTGTGTGCACAGCCCCCACACACAACTTGTGGCAGCAAGTCTTCAGGGGACACCTAAAAATATTATTCACAACATTAGACATGTACCTGTGTTAGTTTCACAACACCACAGTCATTAAGAGAGTTGATGTGGCCAGTGACCTTTTGCAAGTGTAATCATAGATGATGAGTCATTGGTAGCAATCTGATAACAAACACATTAAAAGATACCCACAAGATGTTTCCTACACCAAGGAGGATGTATACTGTGACAAAAATGGGAAAATGCAGTCCCCCTGCAGATTGATTGCCTTAAAATACAAATCTAAATTTAGATAATATTGAAATCTCAAAATAGCAGGGCATAGCATAATGTGGATAAGCACTGTAAAGAGAGCATTGGTTTGAGTAGTGTATTTGTGGAGGAGTCGAGGCGAGGGCGCGAGGGCCAGCGCAGGAGCGGCGCGGGTGTGAAGCGAGCGCGAGGTGATCTCCGCCGTCCGCGCTCCTTTGTTATCAGCGACGCGGCCACTGATACAGCGCGCCTGCCACACGCTCGCATATCACTTCCACGAATGACATTAGTCATACGGCCGAGCAATCGACGCGTGGGCCGTAATATGATATCACAATGCGAAAATACCCAACACCCGCGAGAAAGTTAATGGCGCTTATCAGCATCCACAATCTCATACGCTTACGCTAAACTTTCACACGAGAAAACTCCTCCTTCTTAGTAATCATTGCAAGAAATAGTTCAAAATTATTACCATTATTGACAAATTTGCCATTATCATCTCCGAAAGACGTGATTTATCCTTATCACGGTCGAAAATTGGAAGTTTAACATCACTGCAATTATCGCCACAGAATGATAAACAAAGGCGACACACTGAATGGAACTTCGGCGGCAAATTACACATATTTAGAAATTAAAACAGAGAAAGGTATTCACAACGAAAGAAAACATTTAGAAATTAATCAAGTAACTTAATTAAAAATTAAAAGGTTTTGTTGAAAATATAACT
This sequence comes from Agrochola macilenta, assembly GCA_916701695.1. Lineage (NCBI taxonomy): Eukaryota > Metazoa > Arthropoda > Insecta > Lepidoptera > Noctuidae > Agrochola > Agrochola macilenta. Next base: position 15,771,994 of record OU753557.1, read on the forward strand.
CAGCATGCGATGATGTAGAATACATCACATCGCGATTGTCAACCAAACGAACGAACAAGCTACACACACATTGAAAATCGCTATTGTTTACGAAGCATCGAACGCGTCGTGTGTGTGAGCCACGAAAGTTTGTTCTAGTTTACGCACTGATAAAATGATAACATTATCAAAATGATATGTATTATCAATATTATTGAAAAAGATACTGGTATTGATTAAAATTTATGAATGAACAGTTATTATGTCATATACGACCGTAGAAATATTTAAATACATAAAATTATTTCAAGAGTAGTCTTCACTGTGATTTTTTGTGGTCATTTTCCACTTTCACAAAAAACTGTTGAAACTATCGGAATCAATATTATGTGTTTTAAGTTTATCAGTCATGTAATGATCGTAAATAAAGGAATATTTGGTGAAAATAAAGGTGCTCAGAATAATGTGGTCCGATTCTAGCAAGTTTCGTGAAAACATTTCGTATGTACGTTTATCGAGAATATCACTCCGCTTGATACTGAATGAATGAAACTCTGTGCAACTAAACGTTAACGTCAATGTCTGTCCCGTGACAGTCACTGAATGACAGTAGGAATTCAGAAATCTCATTCATGAATTTGTCGCCTTTAGTGGTGTTTAATATTATTTATTTTATTTAAAAATTACTAGAACGAGTGAAAGTGGATAAAAATAAATTGTTAATAATTTCGCTGTTGGTGAAACATAAATTTCATGCGGCTATGATGTGAATCTGTCATTGTAGCGTACTATTTATGAGGAACAAAAAGCCTATTTCCTTTATTTGGTTTAGTGTATGATTATGAGAAAATGAGCCACTCGTCAACTTCGAATGCTGATGGAACTGTTAGTTCTATCAGTAATATAGAAACTACATCGGATACAGCTCAATTAATAAGCACTGAAGATGCCAGCACTTCTAATTACACTCAACTGAATAAATCTGTGAATTTCGAGGTATGTGGAACATTTAAAGTTACGTAGATAATATATCTGCACTATGTCTAATAATTATAATGTTTCTATATATCTGCAGGCAGTGTAATAATATTATAAGTATTAGGTGTCACTCATTTGTTGATATTACTCACTGGCTCATGACCTCTTTGTGTAATCAACTATTGGTTTAGAATAATTAACACAGTCACGTGACTCAATACTCCATATATTTATTGCATTCCACAATATGAATTTAGGAGATTGGTATCAGAAATGTGATATGAGCCTGCCTTGGGCACAATAAAGTAGGACAAAAAAAATGGCTAGGCAATCTATTAATTTGGTTTTTAACAGGAGTCAGATGATGATGAGTTCCATGGCAGCCATGGAATTAGAAGGAGGCAGCCACAACAGAAGATAGAACCAGGCTCAATGAATGTTCTCTCAGCTAAATATGAAGTAAGTTTTAGGCCCGTATTACAGAAATTCACTCAAAACTCAAGCATTACTTAGAACTCGTTTAAAGCCTTTTGATTTGTGGAAACTAGTTTTAAGTAATGCTTGAGTCTTGAGTGAGTTTCTGTAATATGGGCCTTAGTATTTTTTGTTTGCAATAAACATTTAGACTTTGACTTCTTTTATACCTTTGGGTATTTTTTAACTTTAGTATAAAAAGCTTCTACTATAATGAATTAATGTCACTTGTATTTTCATCAAAAGTACCCAACTAATAGTCAACTTTTTAAATTTAAATGTTGCTTTTTTAAACAGCCAAATTCTCCTCCTTCTCTATTTCAGAGCTTAGACTATGACACATGTGAGAATCACCTACTCCTTGATGAGGAACGGAAAAGAGGATATGCATTCATTGTCTGGAAAGACATCGCGAGATGGTTCATAATTATGCTGATCGGAATAGTAACAGCTCTCATAGCTTTTTTCATAGACATATGCATTGAAGAATTCTCAAAAATCAAATACATGGAGCTTAAGAAATGTATCCTTTTCAAAGAATTGTAATTATCTGTATGGTCCTACTTCCTGTGTTCCAGGATTCACCCACAAAATGAAGTTACCTAACGATCTTTTCCTAGTATTACGGATCTATCACTGTTAAAAAAATCATTCAAATTAGGTCAGCTGTGAGCAAGCAGACATGTATGTACATATACATACTTGGTTTTGCTCTCATCAATCAGTAATCACACAAATCACACTCACATATAAATTTTTGACATTTATGAAAAATAAAACTTTTCCTTTCATAATTCCAAATCAAAGCATATTTCCTTGTAAGCCATCATGAAATAAATTAAACTGAACCAAAACATTATAATAAATTAACATTTAATTGTATCTCATTCAATTAGGTACAAATCATGATTTCCATGACTAATTCATAAACAGCTGTGGACAAATATGTGGTACAAGACAAATTATACATTCCTTACTTGCTGTGGGTGTTATCAAACATTTGTATTGTGTTCATTGGGTCCATGCTTGTTGCATATGTTGAGGTAAGCAGGTAGTAAAGTATTAATTATTATTATTTAACCAGATTGTGTCTATTCACTTCTATTATAGTACAATATGAGTTCAAAGTTCAATTCACGACATTAGTTTCGCGGAATCGCGGGTGAATGACGAATTTTTGTTATCTCAGTCATTATTATACGCTTTCAGTGGAAATTGAACTTTGTGTAATGTAGTTAAGGTTGGTAATCCCACAATACCAGTCAGGATACTTAGAATAATCATATTTCAACTTATAGCCGGTAGTAGTATTCCCCAAGTGGTCACCCTACATTTGATAATAAGGAAACAGAAATAACATTCCAGAATGACGAAAATTATTAAAGTGCTAAAAACAATTTCAGCACTAATGAAAACTTAACTTTATTTAAAGTAGTTAAGATGTCTAATCGCAAAAAACCTTTCAGCCTGTAGCAGCCGGCAGCGGAATTCCCCAAGTGAAATGTTACCTGAATGGCGTAAAAGTGCCGCGAGTGGTGAGGATCAAAACTCTTGTAGTGAAGGCTATTGGTGTTATCACTGCAGTCGTTGGCGGGCTTGCGGGAGGCAAAGTGAGTTAGTCTGTTGACTTTGTAGACTAGTATTAAAATTGGACTGACGTCTGGTTTTTTTGTTTGTGTTTCAGATTCATTGTTTCATACATTAACTGTAATTAAGTTTATTTATGCTTAACATTATTTCTGGTCCTATTGCACTTCTAAATCATTTTGAACACTTTACATGTAAACTGTAGAAGGTAGATAAGAAGATTACAGTAATATTGTCTGACTTCCCCGTTAGTCTAGTACTCTTCTATTTATGTGTGACATTTAAATGACATAGTTTATGCAAGTACCACATTTTAGTAGTTTTTTGATAAGCGTCACCTTGGATATTTGTGTCATCTGAAAATACTTCAGTTGTGTATAATATCTTATTTTATTTTCCATGCTGTTGTTTGAAGTTACAGAATCTTTATCACAGTAAAAAAAAAAGTGCTTATGATAAACATAATACTTCTTGTTTAGGAAGGACCTATGATCCACAGTGGAGCAGTAGTCGCGGCAGGAATATCGCAGGGCAAGAGCACAACGTTCAACAAAGACTTCAAGATATTCCAATACTTCCGCGAAGATCATGAGAAACGTGACTTTGTGTCGGCGGGCGCAGCCGCTGGTGTGTCCGCTGCTTTTGGTGCTCCTATAGGTAAGAATAAAAATAAAAATAAATGTTACCAACGGCGATACAAAGTGCCAACTATTCTAAACGCCAACACTCGCAGTAGTCGAGGTCATAAAACGTCTGAGTAGGACTGTGAATATTTAGTACAAGGTTTTTAAAACCTCTATACTGAATCTCGTGTCATGTCTGCTCCCCCGGTTTATGCCCGCGATTGCCACTAACGTTGGCGTAAGAAGAAATAAATAATTAAAGAAAATATATTTATTTAGCACAGACTAAAAGACACACAATATAACACACAGCAATACGTTATTGCCACGCAAAGCAAAAAAAAAAAAACAAAAGGTGTACAGTACAATGTCAAAAATTTGCTGTAAAATGTGCCTAACGCTGCGCCAAAAAGGCCCAGTTCGGCAAAGATGCCAGACAACTATATGGCCTAATAACCTGTGTTGCTTAAAAAAAATTAATGAGTTATTATTATTATAGTAATGTTCCGCAACTACCACGACTAGGGCCACTATAATTATACCCAAAGCTTTTTATTATGTATTCTAATAAAACCGACCGAGGATTCCAGGTTCAGCAGCAACATCAGCTGAATCTAAATGACCTCGTTTCGATTGAACGCTAATGTATTTACAAACCACTACTACTACTTCTTAGATTTTTTATGTTTGCTCTTGGCGTTTCCTATATTCTCTTTCTCTTTCAGGTGGAGTACTATTCTCTCTAGAAGAAGGCACCAGTTTCTGGAACCAGGCGCTAACATGGCGAACATTCTTCGGTACTGTAGTGTCAACGTTCACGTTGAACTGCGCGCTGTCTGCCTATCACGGACGAGCGGGAGAACTGAGCTTTCCAGGTATGAAAACGGTAAATAATTATTATAAGTAGCGTCAGACCGAAACGTGATTTTTTGCCGAAACCGAATTGGCTTTTCTAGTTTCTCAGAAACTTCTGTCGCACACTAATATTATAGTATAAGAGATAGCCGTACTTTGGTAACTATCGCTGGGAAGGCTGATTCAGTATTTGGTGGCTGTAGGTCTGTTCTCTGGTGAGAATGGTGATGGTCTGCCCGCATGCGGCCGACCAAGTGACTATCTATCGCCGCTCAAAGACGAATTATTGTTAACAAAAATTAACAATAACTAGGAAGGCTGATACTAGTACGGCATTATGATATGAGTAGTACCTGTGCGAACAGTATAAAAACTGACGATATTTATCGGCCGGTTCACTAGATATGGCCGCTCAAAGACTATGACTGTGTTATGGTTACCAAAAATGAACTATCACTAGGAAGGCTGATACAATAGTATCAAAATATGCACAATATTTATGTGAAAAGGATAAAAACTGACGATATTCGTCGGCCGGTTCAGGAGCAAATTTAATATGTAAAAATGTTAAGTACTAAATGATATATTTTGTGCTTTACTTCCGTCGTAATACTTTTCCATCATTCTTAACATGTCTAGCATCGACATTGGGTATCATTACATTAGGTAGGTATACAGGGTGGCAGGGTGTGAGTCTATCTGGCAGGCCCCAACGAGATTTATCAACAGGTGATAGGTTTACATAAGCCTGCCAGATAGACGCACACGGTGGCAGGAACATCGACGCGAAAACTGTTACCATGGATTCAGTACGTGAAACCCCCCTTTTTTTTTTTTGGGTGGGAAATCATCAAATGTCTCCTCCCGCTCTGGGCGGAGCGAGAGGGAGTGTCAGACTTTTACTGACTAAAACCCACCCGTGTTCCTTCCGTTGCCTGTGTGCCGGGGCCGCGATATCCCTTTCGGACAAACTCGCAACCCTGGCAGGCATTGGCCCTTACGGACCCCGTCAGTTGGTGCTGACATCTCTTTGAGGCGCGCGTGGAACACAACGCGCCGTCGACCCGGGCCTGGTCCTAATCGGACGGCGAGCTACCCATTGCCCACCGTCCGGAAGCCCGCGCCTACGGTGGCCGGAAGTCGGCTCGCGACTCCCGACGCCCGGGGCGTCTCCTGCGGCGACTAGGGGCGCGAGGGCGCGCATCTTGCATTTCCCTCGCGCGCTCCGCCTCCTCCTTCGCGAGCATTACTGCTTCGCAGAAGGAAGTGACGGCTTCCCATGCACTCTCGCTCCGGACCATGGCCTGAACCAGGGCCGGACGCGAGAGATCGCCGCTGCCGATCGCCTCCGTGAGGACACGGCGGTGCCCCGCCCAAGCCGGGCAGACCTCCACCGTATGCTCCACCGTGTCCTCCGGGCGATCCACACAATGGTAACACCCGGGCGTTTCCTCCCGCTTTATCCTGAACAGGAACCTCCCGAAACAACCGTGTCCGGTGAGGACCTGCGTCAGGCGGAAGGTGAGGACGCCGTGGCGCCTCTCTAGACACTCCTCAAAGAGGGGCCTTACCGCCGCAATTGTGGCGTGCCCAGCGCTGGGTTGCGACAATCGCACTCTCCATGCCGCCATGAGATCCCGCCGGAGCTCTGTCCGCTGTGCCGTGATTTCTCGCGGCAGCGGAGTTACACCCCGGCGTTTCGCCTCCTCGCGCAACTCCCACATGTGCGCGAGGACTTTTGCCTCCAGATCCCATGGCGGTAGTCCGGCAAGGAGGCTCGCCGCCTCACGGGAGACCGTGCGGTATCCTCTGACCAGCCTACGTGAAACCCCCCTTTAAATTTATCGCCGGTTTTTTTTTTTTTAAGCTTTTCCATACATTTTGACCGCGTAGGTATTGCACTTTTCTATTATCATTAATTCATTTATTTCAGATAATTATAATCCATACAATACATTAAATTAAAATCAATTAGTACATATACACAAACCTTACATACTATTAAAATAAAAACAGTTTACACAATAAACATTACCTTAAATTAAATAATATACAATAAAATCAAAATTGTGTTAGTATATGACGTAAACAATGTGTTAGTGAGCGCCCAAAACAATGCAGCCTCCATCCATTTGTTTTGGATAGGGCAATCCGCACAAGATACTATCATTTGCAGGATGCCGTTGCTACTGCCTCGCACACGCTGTGACAAGGAAGCTACCCTTTTGCGCACAATCGCATGGAAGCCGTCCGTTCGTGCCAAATATACCAGATGCACTACAATAGCGAGGCAACCGCATCAGCATCCTGAAAATGTTGTTATATTGTACACGCAGAGCATTAGCAGCCCTATGAGTGTAATTTATCCACAAGCTGCTCGAGTAAAAGGACTGGCAATACGCCTTAAAAAGAGTTATCTTTACTTCCCTCGAGCAGCGAGCAAACCTACGCGCAACCATGTTCCCCCTGACTGCTAATACTCTGCGCTCCCTCTCAATGTCAGCTTCATCCTGCAATTCGTCTGTCACTATGCGCCCCAGATACCTGAAACTGCTCACCACTGCTACCGCTGCGCCATTAAGCTTAATAGGCGGAACATGAAGTGGACCACGTTTTCCACTCTTACTTTTTACAGTTATATTTCAGTCGCCACAAGTTTACGAACTGCACCCTACGATGGGTCCCGCAGTACCATTTCGTCTGCATAACTAATGTTATTGACGCTAACTCCATCCACAAAACAATCCACATGAGTATTTCTGAGCTCACAGATGAGGTCATTAACGTACAGGTTGAATAAGAAACGGTTGAAGAAAGTTGGACAAGAAACTCCACGGACACTCCTTTAAATTAAATAAATTGTTACAAAATATTGGTTACATATATGTATATATTCATGTTGAAATTATACACGTGAGAACAATGTAGAAAGACGTGCACGTTAGAAGCGTCCGTAATAAAAAGATAAAACAAAGAACAATTCGGAAATTAAAATCAGCCATGGCAGCTAAGAGATTTTTCTGACAGCATATGGTGCTGAACTTATCCGTCCTGCAAGAGATGTTAAATGAGGACCCCATTGAAGCCTTGAGTCGAGCGTGATCCCTAGGAACACAGTTTGATCGACGTATTCTAGTTTCTCTTGATTCAATACTATCTCACAATCACTACTTTTGACATTTGGTAAAGAAAATTTTATGCACTTAGTTTTTTTCCATTTAATACTAAATTATTAGCAGTGAACCAATTTTGGACCTGCAGTAGGGCGCGTTATTTACGTCGTAAAAATTTGTAGCACGTCTATTTAAAAAATTAAGGAAGTATATATAGTGTACACCCCTCTGTTCAATAAATAGTGAGAATGAGTAAGACGCAATTGTCTTTTATTATATGTTATTTTATTTTTCGACGTAGTCACCTTTCAGGTTTATACACTTTGTGTATCTTTTCTCTAATCCTAAAATTCCCTTTCTAAAAAAATCTTCTTCCTGATCCCTTAAAAATCATTTACGGCGGCGACTACTCCGTCATCATCTTCGAATTTCTGGCCCCTGAGATGTTCCTTTAAGCGCGGAAATAGGTAGAAATCACTAGGAGCAAGGTCCGGTGAATATGGAGGATGTTCCATCAATTCGAAGCCAGCTTCTTGAATAGCAGCCATCGCAACTCTGGACTTGTGCGCAGGGGCGTTATCTTGGTGAAACAAAACAACTTTAGCGAGTTTGCCACGCCGTTTCTTGCGTATTTCCTCACGCAACTTTGTTACTTGTCCTGCGTACATAGTCCCCGTAATAGTGGCTCCATGATTAAGATATTCGATCATTACCACCCCTTGGCTGTCCCAGAAAAGAGAGCCCATGATCTTTCCGGCGGATGGAATCGCCTTAAATTTCTTTGGAGTTGGAGATGACGGTCGCTTCCAAGTCATGGACTGTTGTTTCGTTTCCGGGTCATAATGGTGAAGCCATGTTTCGTCCATAGTTATGAATCGAGCCAAAAATCGGTCAGGATCTTGTTGTAACAAATCCAAACAGCTTTGTGAAATTCTCAGTCGAGTTTGTTTCTGCGCGTCAGAAAGCATTCTGGGCACCCAGCGCGCTGACACTTTTTTCATACCCAAATGGTCGTTTATAATATTATGGACACTTCCTATCGAAATCTTTACTTCTTCAGCTATAAAACGAACAGTAACACGACGATCCGCCAAGACAATATTTTCAACATTTTGAATCATTTGTTCAGTCACTCCCGATATGGGGCGTCCCGTTCGTGTGTCGTCGTTAGTGGAAGTTCTTCCTCGCTTGAACTCAGCACACCAACGCGCAACCGTAGAATATGGAGGAGCACGAACCCCTAATGTTGCTCTCAAGTCTTGATTTACCTGCTCCGTAGTAAAATTTTTCAAGCAGAGATATTTTATTACCGCGCGAACTTAAATTTTATCCATTTTTAAGAACACGTTCCGAAACGACGCAAACAATAGACTTCTACTTTTAAAAAAACAAAAGAGAATTAATTGCTTTTTTTATTATCATCTTAACTAATGTCTGGGCTATGCCTGCCAGTATTTATTTTTTTTCTTTCCAAGGAGAATGTATCGCATTCTCACTATTTATTGAACACCCCTCGTATGTAGTAGTCAACAAATAACACCATTTGTGGTAGATTTTTTAATAAATGGAGTAGATCATTCATTAGGGGTATCGTATTACCCAGTTACTGGGTTGTGGAGGTCAGATAGGCAGTCGCTCCATGTAAAGTACTGGTATTCAGCTGCATCCGGTTAGACCGGAAGCCGACCCCAACATAGTTGGGAAAAGGCTAGGCAAATTGATTGGAGTAGATCATTGATATACACCAAAAAGAGGAATATACCCAATATTGAGCCTTGTGGCACACCCATTTTTACTTTTAAACCTAGTGAATTGATACCGTTTATTTGGACTTGCTGTTGTCGATCATTTAAATAAGATTTTACTTAATTGAGCGCAAGTCCGTAATGCTCAAGTTTCAAGAGTAAGGTTTCGTGATCGACGCAATCAAATGCCTTGGAGACCCTCCTTTTTCGGGTTCCGTAGTAAACAAGGAACCCTTATAGTTTCGCCATGTCCGTCTGTCTGTCTGTGGCTTAGCTCAGAGACGATTAGTACTAGAAAGCTGTAATTTGGCATAAGTATGTATACATCAATTAATCATGCCGACAAAGTGGTAAATTTTTTTTTACTTGGCTGGTTTTTTAAAGTTAATTTTCGATAATTTTTCATGAATTTTCAGAAAAATGGTCACATGCCCATGGGCGACATTGAATGTTAAATTGGCACAGAGACAACTATCAATTTAGTACACAATTCTCAATATAAATAAAAAATTGTGACATGTGAGGGTACAAAACAAATCATAGATACAGAGCACGTCGGCTATGTGCTATTTTAGTCCTACAGGCGCTTAGTGCAAATTATTATTTGATTTTTTTTTTGTTTAAGTAAGTAAGCGTTTCTCTTGGTATATTTCGTTAAAAAAAATAAAGTACGCAAAAAAAACATTTATTTGTTTTATATTTTAGAACATTCTGAGCATCCTACCAGAAAATATACACGTGGCCGGGCTGCACCGTACACGGTACTGCCCGGCCACAAACAAGTGCTTTTTTAACAAGATATATTTGTGGTACATTTAATCTATTCATTGGTACTACAAGAACAATATAAGAACATTTAATTGATACGTCTATAAATTACGAAATCGACTGTGGCCAGGCTGCGTCGCAACACACATACTTTAATACTATACAAGTATCAGCCTTCTTAATGATCCTTCATTTTTGGTAACCATAACACATCTTTGAGCGGCCATATCAAGTGAACCGGCCGATGAATGTCGTAAGTTTAAATTGAAATTACAGCCACCAAAGACTACTCAACTTTGTCATTACGGATTTCTAATATTTTTTGCTGACTTTCCCGGCTTTAGTCCGCCCCTTATTACATGGAACTTATACATACTTTGCGAAATGTGGATGTACCATCGAAGAAGATCATATCTAACTACCGTAAGGACTATTCTTCCTTGCAGCGCTCGGCGGCTATAGCACCGGGCCGGTAACAGATGTGGTCATCGTGTTCACAGGATTTTGTAGATATGAACAGTTATTAGATATGAACTTCTTTGATGGTACCATAGGTACACCTCTGCCTAACCCTTCAGGACTTACAGGCGTGATGTTATTTTATGTTAGTCCGTCGAAATCCTTCTAAATTCCTAGTGGTCAATAGTAATTAGTAGTGGTCTTTAACCAAAAGGAAGTTAATTAAATAAAACTCTTTTATTGTAGGTCTCCTGAACTTGGGCAAGATGGAGCCATTTCCATTTCAATTCTATGAGCTGCCCGTTTTCATGTTCTTCGGCGTTGTCGGCGGATTACTGGGCGCTCTGTGGAACCACATCAACTATAGATTAGCTGTGTTTAGGATAAGGTAACTACATGCTTCTTTTTAATTTAGAGGGGACATGTTTTGTACATGTCGGCGCATCATCACCGTCGTTGCCAGGGTCACACATATTGGTTTGTGCACCAATATATCACACAAATACACAGCAATAGGAAATAGCAGGAAATTATTTAAGAGAATACAAAGAAAATACCTTACTTCAACTCAGGGTGTGTATTCCACGACCAGCTCACAAAGAATGTCTTTCTATTCGTATTACAACAGTATTTAAACACAAAATTACCGCCAGAAACAGTTTATATAAATCAAGCGGATATGTAAGTCAAATTATGTCCTGAATAATATAAACTCTAAAGGAAATTACATTTTAAATAATTCAAGCAGATATCAAGATAAATCCTTAATAATATTAACTCTATACATGATAAATAATTCAGGCGAATGTCAAGATAAATCCTTAATACCAACATAGAAACTCAAAATAAAGTCAACCGGAAACACACAATATTTTAAATAAATCAAAAGGAAGTAGGTAACATAATATAAACTTATAAATTCGACCGGAAACCACAATATTTTAAATGAATCAAAAGGAAGTAAGTAATATAATAATATAAACTTTTATCAATTCGACTGGAAATACAAGTCTTAATTCAGGAAGTCAGATTAAGTACAAATTAATCAAAACAAGCTCAAATAATGGTTTGGCGCATATACACTTTGTAATCAAATATGACTATATTATATTACTTTGCACTTTGTTCGTTAACATACAATCTTTGTAATGCAATCAACTTCGTGAACTGTGTTCATATCTTTGCTTGTACATTTTAATCTTCTTGAATATCCAGCAGTAGATGATTTTTGGCTTTGGTGATGATGATGAATGAATTACTTTGTAACTATATCTTCCATTTACATTTATTGTCATTTCAAGAAATACGAGTATGAACCGAACAAAGGCTTACTTTCCCTTTTTTATTATTAGTGTAACATCTTCGATCAATAATGCACTAGATTCCCGGTGAGCGCTTCAAAAACGGAACGAAAAATAAAAGCACAGAGTCGGTTGTGGTCTTATTTCAAATTAGTATGGTCCAATCATAGCCAACGTTGAGACGTCAAAATGCCGCAGTACGCGTTCAAAAATTTTTTAAATAACCACCGTAACACCAAGATTTTGGAAGCAATATTTTTTTTTTCGGTAAGTTTATTATCAGTAAGTGTTTTTCATAAAATAAAAACAGAATTAAATAGTAAATATAAATGAATTAGCAGATATTATGATTGTTTGACCAATGTTTGTGACAACTACCAACTATTGTAACAAACATCGACTGTTCTGGAACAGGGAATGCATGGTGTAGTATTGTTATTTTATATTTTTATAAAGAAAGAGGAAAAGAAATATATAAGCCTTATAAAAATTCGACAATTTGTTCGATACATTTTAATAGATTGGACATAACTGGAAACACGCAAAGGCGTAGATTACTAAAAACAGTACAACAGTAACAATAAGTATTTTTGAACTTATATAAAAACTAGCTTTTGCCCGCGGCTTCGCCCGCGTGGATGTCGGAAAATATCCCACGGGTACGTACTACCGGGATTAGTTAGATACCTAATATCCGAGGAAAAGTCATTGATTCCTACCGCTGCGCCCTCGTTGCCGGTAACCATAGTTATTTTGTCCCGCGTAATTTTGAACCTGTGATTTCTTTTAAAGTATTCATTTTAATGATATGATGTCAAGGCATATTTTAATCTAAATTAAATGCCCAATTTAAATAACTTATTTTATTGGATAAGGATAAATAAAATACCAGTCAAAATAGCTTCGGAAATAACAATGAAATTTTTATTAAATTCTGAAAGATAAAAATGGTTACTGTAGGTCATTCTTAGAAGATAGACATAATATGCTATCGCGGACTTTATTTTTAAACTTTTTAAGATATATTATTCTGTAAAACATAAATTTGATGTATTTCTTACGGCTTACGCGGCGCACGCCAGTAAAGCTCCCAGTCGGCATGATTTTTTCCGACATCTTCGACAATAAATGTATTATACACAAAAACCTTCCTCTTAAATCACTCTATCTATTTAAAAAAACTGTATCAAAATCCGTTGCGTAGTTTTAAAGATCTAAGCATACATAGGGACAGACAGGGCGAAGCGACTTTGTTTTATACTATGTAAAGATGACTTTATATTCAAGCGACATGTCATTATATTTGTTTCTCCGACGACAGAAAGGTTTAATTTTGCCAATGTAATTAAATATTTGTTTCTCCGACGACAGAAAGATTTAATTTTGCCATTGTAATTAAATTTTATGTTTGAGTGTCAAGGCTTATAATAAACTGAACTTGTTAGTATAATTTTATTTTTCTGTATTTCATAGAAATAAATAAAGACACATTTCGCCTCCACTCATTCCTTGTCCAAGCGGCGAGCCTCTGTCATAATTTTTTATTGCTTTTATTAGCACTTTGTAATTCGAACTTTAAAACAAGCGTGTAAGGTTGAATTTGTTTTGATGTATGTTTGACTTTATTGTTTTTTGTACATAGCTTTGTGAATACAACTTTAAGCATTGCATTTAAGGTTGAATTTACATTAAGGTATATTTATTTAAACTAGAATTACGTAAACACAATTGGCGACAGTTTAAAGAGAACTTTTGTATGGGATATTGTATCTAGTGCTTCGATCAATAATGCACTAGATACACTATCCCATACAAAAGTTCTCTTAAAACTGTCGCCAATTGTGTTTACGTACTTCTAGTTTAAATAAATATACATTCATGTAAATTCAACCTTAAATGCAATGCTTAAAGTTGTATTCACAAAGCTATGTACAAAAAACAATAAAGTCAAACATACATCAAAACAAATTCAACCATACACGCTTGGATTTAAAGTTCGAATTATAAAGTGCTAATAAAAGCAATAAAAATGTATGACAGAGGCTCGCCGCTTGGACAAGGAATGAGTGGAGTCGAAATGTGTTTATATTTCTTTCTATGAAATACAGGAAAAAAAAAATATACTAACAAATTCAGTTTATTATAAGCCTTGACACTCAAAAATAAAGTTTAATTACAATGGCAAAATTAAATCTTTCTGTCGTTGGAGATACAAATATTTAATTACAATGGCAAAATTAAATCTTTCTGTCGTCGGAGAAACAAATATTTAGTTACAATGGCAGAATTAAATCTTTCTGTCGTCGGAGAAACAAATATTTAGTTACAATGGCAGAATTAAATCTTTCTGTCGTCGGCGGAACAAATATAATGTCATGTCGCTTGAAAATAAAAAGTAAATTTTATATAAGCTAGCATCGGATCGAATAAAAAATACTTATTGTTACTGTTGTACTGTTTTTAGTAATCTACGCCAGTTATGTCCAATCTATTAAAATGAATCGAACAAATTGTCGAATTTTTATAAAGCTTATTCAAGGTGGCAGGGACATCGACGCGAAGCCGGCTAGCGAGGATTCAGTACATGATTCTGAACCCCCCTGCGTTGAAATATTTCGTCGGTTATTTAAAAAAAAACAACTGTTTCATAGAAAAGTGAGGGGGGTTCAGAATCATGTACTGAATCCATGGTAACCGGCTTCGCGTCGATGTCCCTGACACCCCGTATATTTCTATTCCTCTTTCTTTCGCGACAGTAGATACCCATTCTACACAGGGAAATGGGTCGCTAGGAAATCTACAAATAGAAATAAAATATAAAATAACAATACTACACCATGCATTCTCTGTTCCAGAACAGTTGATGTTTGTTACAATAGTTGGTAGTTGTCACAAACATTGGTCAAACAATCATAATATTTGCTAATTGATTTATATTTACTATTTAATTCTGTTTTTATTTTATGAAAAACATTTACTGATAATAAAATTACCGAAAAAAAAATTTTTCTTCCAAAATCTTGGTGTTACGGTGGTTATTTACAAAAATTTTGAACGCGTACTGCGGCATTTTGACGTCTTAACGTTGGCTATGATTGGACCATACTAATTTGAAATAAGACCACAACCGAATCTGTGCTCTTATTTTTCGTTCCGTTTTTGAAGCGCTGACCAGGAATCTAGTGCATTATTGATCGAAGATCTAGTGCATTATTGATCGAAGTGTAACATAGATAAATACGATTGTGTAAAGATAAGGTCCTAGATAGACAGCGAGGCAATTTCCTTAGGCTTTGGTCAGTAAAAGTATCGTCGGTACAATATGTGCCTCTAAAGATGAAACTTGACACATCACCACGTGGTTTGACTTACGCATTAGACGATTTATAGGTCTATTTAGCAGTATGAAGTCTGCGCCAGGGGGTCATTGGGGCGGCGGAAAGAGCGCGGGAGGCTCGGTCAAGTCTCATCTTTCGTGGAGCGTATTGTACTTTGGTAGTTTTATAGTCTAGACAAAGGAAATCGAACCTCCTCCTCTTGAAAAGCTAAACAGCAGTCAGTAGCAGTCTAGGCTGAAACCGCATAGGAAAATATTAAAGTCATCACGAGTGAAAAAGAGATGGAGCTATGCAGGACGAATACCCTTTTTCCGATTTTAAACACTGATGGCTTTGACTTTTCCTCAGGTGGTCAAATACGATGCCAAGTTATATGATTGGTCTGTTGATCAACCAGTTACAAACGGCTTACTAGAGTTTTAACAGCAAATTTACTCATCAGAGATTATCAGACTTTTGGTAATGGCCTGTTTCAAAATGTCTGAATATATAATATAATATCAGATTATTCAGAAATGGTAAAATACGTTACGTTAGACGTTACCCTATTCACCGAATAATAAAAAAAAAGATTGTATGTCTACGAAATTATCTTTCAAGTATTTAACGGGAACTTACTCGAAGCTGAAACAGTCCCTAAGTCAGTATTATTTGTCCACCAGGTACATAGGAACTCCTTGGCTGCGCGTAGTGGAAGCTTGTCTCGTGGCAGCCGCAAGCGCAACCTGCGGGTTCCTTATGATGTTCTTACTGAATGACTGTCGGCCACTCGGTGAAGACCCCACTAAAGTACCTTTACAGGTAAGTTACTTTAACTAAAATAAATTGACGAAATGAGGGTGTAAGAGTCTGGCTGTTACTTTATTTTCTCGCTTTGATAATCAAGAATCATGAAATGTCCTGTAAATGCTATTTTAACAAATAAACTTAATTTTGTGAAATAGTGGACAGAAACTAATAAATTACGAAATGTCCCATCTGACGGTTTAATTAAAAACTTTTCTTATGCTCGAACAAAACCTTTCAAAATCTATGAATACTTTGTATGTACTTCTTAATAATCGGTCACTCAGTGCTGAGAATCGTGACCCATCTAGTTTTTTGAATCTTTTAAAGGCTTGTGTAAATATTTTTGTACCTAAACCATGTTTCTTCCGTCCCCCAGCTATTCTGCGCAGACGGCGAATACAACGCTCTCGCAGCGATTTGGTTCCAAACTCCCGAAGCGTCAGTGCGTTCGTTCCTCCACGACCCCATCGGTTCCTACAAGCCGTGGTCCATCTTCACGTTCGTCGTGTGCTACTTCCTTCTGTCCACGTGGACGTTCGGCCTGTCTGTATCCAGTGGACTGTTCATACCGAATCTGTTGACGGGTGCCGCTTGGGGAAGACTGCTGGCTATTGCTATACAGTATATGCTGCCTTCTAATGTAAGTTTTGCTTTTGTAATATGTTTTCGTTTGTGTTAAGCCCTAACCTTACTGTATCCTAAACTTAGGTTAGGATAAATCTAAAAGACCATACTGCCCAGTGTGGGCTTTTTGATCATGCCGTGACAAATATATTTAAACACATTTAGTGTTTGGTCGTCGTTATGGGTCGATTGATCAAGTTAAACTTCGCTTGCCGCGGTTGGTCCGTGGATGGGTGACCATCTTTACATACCAAGACCCCTTCGTGCCTCGGAAAGCACGTTAAGCCGTTGGTCCCGGCTGTTATTTGTAGATTTTTAACAGTCGTAACGTAGTCGTAAAGTAAGACTATCTATAGCTATCAAATGGTAAGACCATTTTCAATCCAGTCTTATTTATTTATAGGCTAGTTAAATCAAGAGATTCAACCGGTTGGTGTAGGAATCTGAGCCATACAGTAGATATTTTTATATCACTTATCCTTTTCTACAGACGATAAACCCAGCGAAGTACGCGCTAGTCGGGGCGGCGGCTCAACTCGGTGGTGTAGTGCGCATGACCATATCACTGACAGTCATCATCATAGAGACTACAGGACAGATCTCCAATGCGTTGCCTATCATTATCACGTTGGTAGTCGCTAAATGGACCGGAGACTTCTTCAATGAGGTAAGGGAATTATTTAAAATTTCAGGAAGTCAGGAAATGTTTTTCCAAATTGAAGTTAACAGTATCATTATGCTGGGGCAAGCGGGTTCTTGATTCGATAGATTAAGTTAAATTTGAAAACTGCTGTGATGTAGTGATTTTTTTGGAATAAAGCATTCACTAGGCGATATAATGTCTCGAAACTGCTGCAACATCGCTGGTTATCAAATGTCTCTGTATAAACAGAGTTCGACGATACGTGTCTCGCGACATCGACCGACAGATTTCCAACGACTTATCACGATTTTACAGGCTACACGAGTCTCTAATTTTGTTAAGGTTATTGGTTAAGGAATTGTTAAGCAAAATGGACAACCTACGTTAATTTGCCGTGTTATAGCGAGTTGGTAGTCGATTTGCTTAACAATTAATTACCCCGATTTAACCTTGTTTTCGTAATTATATTTGCTTTTTCTACCATTTCTTCATCTTCCCAGGGTATTTACGACATCCACATCCAATTAGCAGCAGTACCACTCTTACCATGGGAGCCTCCACCACTAACGCATAACATCTACGCGTCAGAGGTGATGTCGCATCCAGTCTTCACTCTGCGCACCGTTGAGAATGTCGGCCATATTGTGGAGCTGCTCAGACTTGTGTCTTATAATGGATTCCCTGTTGTTGATCCGCCGTTGGCTGATGATGTAAGTATTTTTTTTCTGCTTTGCACAGGTTTTACGACTTGACAAACCACTGATATTTCATGTATGTTTTAATATCAATGTGTTATTCACATAAACCTTCCGGAATAAATTCTCTAAATGATGGTGAACACCGCATCAAAATCAGTATGCAACGATTTTGAGTTGAGTTTAGGAAAACAACGCGGTCACATAGACACCAGAAGCAACTTTAATTTATAATATGTATTGTTTATAATATTAATTGAAAAACATAGTTGCGGGAATGATATTCATTGGGAAACAAAGTATGCCAGGAATAATATTGATGTTACGGAAAATAATGTTCAGCATTTGCAATACGGGGATAACCACAGAACAGATAAAAGAGGTATAACCAACCTGTCATCCAGTGAATTACTGTTGTGACGTCTGAGTCATGTGCTTTTTAGATAAGATAAAGAGCATTTTGTAATTAATTAACATATTCAGCGGATTACATAACTTGACATAACATCGCGCCTGTAATCCTCGAAGGGTTGGGCAGAAGTGTACCTGTAGTACACCCACATTTCGCCAGTTATGTTTGAGACCCATGTTATAGGGGGCGAGCCTATTAACAAAACAAAACAAACCTATTAAAACCATCGATTTATATCGATTAAAACAATAATTACCTTCTTGTAAGGAAAAAAAACACGCATTACATGCAATGCTCTCTTTCTGTTTGATCTTAATCATTACATAAATAGATCAATATCGTTTTCATATTATATGCATAGGCAGACCCCCTTGACTGCAATCATTTCACTTCATGAAAATCGTCTTTTTACAACAGAATTTTAGAGGAGAAAAATTATACAGTAGGTTTAAAGATATTTATTCTGAAAAAAGACACAAAACAATGCATTTAAGCTAAATTATTATTATAAATAGAAAGCCCATCACAATCGTCACTGCATCAATATTATGATACACCCATCCAATGCATTTAGTTATATTGTTTTTTGTTTTAGGTGGAAGTGACAACTTACAAGCGCCTACGCGGCATGATACTACGTTCACAATTAATAGTATTAATACAGAACAAAATATTCAATGAAAACGCGAATACAACGTGGTCTAACTTTAACGTGGACATGAATATGTTCAGAAAGGAGTATCCACGGTATCCCTCTATTGATGAGGTAAGGAATCATTTCGCTAGCTTAGAGCAACTACAAATTATGTTGATTTTCGAGTATGTAACGACCATTCGTGATTGATTACGGCTTTATTTAGACGTTTGTTTCGGGAATGCCCGACTAGTTTCGGATTCAAACGGAGTCGCTATTCATAACGCTTTAGTAAAACCGTAAACAATAAAGTGGTGTTCTTATAAAAACATACATAAATAAAGCAATGTATAACTGCGATGTTTTTGTTTTCGTAGTTAGACATAGCAGAGTGGGAGAAGACTTGCACGATAGACTTACGTCCGTTCATGAATCCCTCGCCTTATACTCTGCCGCATCGAGCGTCGCTGCCGCGCTTGTTCAGACTGTTCCGAGCGCTAGGATTACGACATCTGCCTATAGTCAATGATGTTAATGAGGTAACTATTATGTCTACATAAGTTAATAAACTGTCCCTCGAAGACAACGACATAAAAAAAAAGTTGTTTTCATCTACATTTGATACTGTGCATTGTCTCAAAGCTCCTAAAAGCGAAATTATAGCCTAAATACCCGTTTTTCTTAAGGCAAGCAGTCAATTATCTTTTTTCCAAGCTATATTGAAACCTGTGAACTGGGCTTAACCAACACGCGTTTTCTACTTTAATAGTAAACTGTATTTTTGAAGTGAAACTTCTATATTATCATCGGGCAGGTTTTAAAATCGGACAAGTACATTAACAAGCTGCCCGTAAAACTTCAAGTTAAAATTTTGTTGCGATTCGTTTTGCCACTTTTCCGTTGCAATTCGTTTTTCCACTTGTCCGATGAAGTTTCACTTCTACTATGTGTTCCAGCAAACATTTCGTTTTTTTTTAACATTAACTTTTTTTATAGGTGGTTGGCATGGTAACCCGCAAAGATATTGCAAGATACCGAGTATGGCGACACAGAGGCCACATGGGAATGGAGGAGTTAATACTTTCTAGTGAAATTTAGCAAAATAGTACTGAGTGTCCGACCGAAGAAACACCTTTGCCGATGGCACCTTTCGGCCAGCATAAGCCCGCAAATATAAGGCAGGGAAAAAACTGTATGAACCAAAGACTGTCTGAATGTCGAGCTGATTGAAATGAGTATGAATGAGTTGGCTATAAGCAGGCAAAGTCCTATTGTTACTTTGAAAAATTACACTTTTTTGACATTATGAACATTATCAGATTAGGTTTTAGTTGATTCGATTTATTTTTTCAGGTGTTTTTAGCTCTATACCTAATTTCTTTCAGCATAATATAGGTCTGCTGTGGTCGAAACATGTGCACTTGGTCGGATATTCGTACTTTCAATTAGAAATAATTTTAGAAAAATTCAATCAATATGACAAATGTTATTTTTTTATATTTTTTATTATTTTTGGCGTAGAGCCTAGGTATAATTTTAATGTCTTATGTGTATTGAAAGCCAAATAGATTATACTTCAGGGCAAAGAAGTGATTACAGATGGGTTTTTGTTTCTAATCTTAAGTAATTTAAAGTCACCATGTAGAATTTTTTCTTGAAGTATTTATGTGTAATTGTAAGTCTGATTTGCAGCATAATAATTTATTATCACTTTGTCAGTGTACCTCTTAAATTGTTGTATTCTCGTCAGATAGATAGTAGTGTAAGTAATAGAAAGTGGAATAAAATGAATGTTGATTATGAAGAAACTTATGTTGAATGGAATGCCAATCTTTTATGGGCTGAATAAAGATTATCGAGATTCTATTCCTAGGATTTTGGAATGCGGAAGGGAGACGAAATGAATGTACTATATATTTTCTACTAATCAATGTGATATTTTTGTTAAGATATTGTAGACCTGTACTTGGAATGCATAAAAATATGATGATATAATTATGAAAATTGTTATGATTTATCAATTATGACACTATTGTGATAACTGTAGAGCTAAGATTATATAAATGTGTTATGAATAAAATGTTTTTATGGAAAAACATTTATTTAATTTAACATATATTTTACAAGTCCTTTAGCTTATAGTAATTAACATTAAAGTAATTTTTAGCTAGAAAGTCATTCTTCAAGGCGCCGATGCTGATAACAGACTATTCATAATAATAAACAAATAGCATTTTACTTTCCTGGTAGTGAACGGTGAATGCTAGTTGTTTTCAAACAATTCCCAGCCGATACCAGACCACAAGTTGAAGAAGAGAATCACTGGTAATATAACCAAGATTATCAGTAAATAATTGACGAACTCATCCATAGTAGTTTCTTTGTACAGTGTTTGTATTTAAATTATATTAATTTATTAGGATGCTGTGTAGGATTGACAACATAACCTATAAAGTTTGACAGCACTATGACAGAAGATTAATAATAGAGCTGAATGAGGTGAGTCAAAATGGCGGGTGTACCATAGCGAATTTAATTATACCAATTACCAAACAAATGTACCTAAAATATACTATTTTGTACGTAGCTCTAAAAAATCTGTACCTCCTTCAGAACAAAATTATTTTGAAATTAAGGTACATCCGCCATATTGACATCAAGATGGCGGGTGTTCTATAATATTTTATTATTTATCTTCTTCTTTACATAGTATAAAACAAAGTCACTTCGCGCTGTCTGTCCCTATGTATGCTTAGATCTTTAAAACTACGCAACGGATTTTGATGCGGTTTTTTTTAATAGATAGAGTGATTCAAGAGGAAGGTTTTTGTGTGTTTGTCATTAAGGTTTTGTGTAAATTGGGTCGAAAATGTCGGAAAAAATCATGCCGACTGGGAGCTTTACTGGCTTGCGCCGCGTAAGCCGTAAGAGATACATCAAATTTATGTTTTACAGAATTGTATATCTTAAAAAGTTCAAAAATGAAGCCCGCGATAGCATATGCCTATCTTCTAAGGATGACCTACAGTAACCATTTTTAACTTTCAGAATTTGATAAAAATTTCATTGTTATTTCCGAAGCTATTTTGACCGGTATTTTATTTATCCTTATCCAATAAAATATATTATTTAAATTGGGCATTTAATTTAGATTAAAATATGCCTTGACATCATAATATCATTAAAGTGAATACTTTCAAAGATATCACAGATTCAAAATTACGCGTGACAAAATAATTATGGTTGCCGACAACGCGGGCGCAGCGGTAGTAGTTAACAACTTTTCCTCGGATATTAGGTATGATCTAACTAATCCCGGTAGTACGTACCCGTGGGATATTTTCTTACATCCACGCGGACGAAGCCGCGGGCAAAAGCTAATTACTCATAAAATGTAATTACACAAAAAAATTGTACCTAAAAAGTGCCTCAAGTAAATAGATACACACACTTGATCAGTGGGATAGTTCCTGAGAAATAAAACAACCGTGTCTTGTGTATAAGAAAACACGATAATTATCATGATTACCTATATATTGATATAGTTATACAGGGTGTGATAATACCCTTAACGAAGCCGTCAACCAAGCATTATGTACATCAAACTAAGTAACTACGCAAAAATTATTGCTAGTAAACAACTTTTTTTGTGGGTGGTGAAAAATCACGTTTTGCGGTTGAAGGCTTCGTTAAGGGTCTTGTCACACCCTGTATAACTATATCAATATATCATGATAATTATCTTACTTGAGACTAGAGATGCGATGCATTCCACCAGCTTTTATGACAAATCTTTTACAGTTCAAGCAGTACGGTAAGTAAGTAAGGAATGCCTTGCCCGTGTCGATAAGGCGTGTTCAATCTTTGTCCACTTTTAAAACTCTGGTGAAAAAACACTTCCTCTTTCCTTAAACGTCATCATTACATATAGTTCCTTATTCTTGTTTCATGTTTATTATTTTATATATATATCTATGTATATATTTATGTGGTTAAGTTTATGCGTTACGTATTTATTGTGTATGTAAATGGTACACCACTGACTACCTGCAGTATTATCTCTCCTTCTCCCTTTAATCCATCCAAAGGTTGTCTGTAAAAGATCGCTTTTAGCGATAAGACCGCCCATTGTGTCACCCTATGTAACATTTCTAAATTTATTTCTGTAATTTGTATGGTGTGCATAATAAAGAATATTCTATCTATCTTCTATCTATTATCGTGTTTTCTTATACACAAGACACGGTTGTTTTATTTCTGAGGAACTATCCCACTGATCAAGTGTGTGTATCTATTTACTTGAGGTACTTTTTAGGTACAATTGTTTTTTGTAATTACATTTTATGAGTAATGGTTAATTAATAAAATATTATAGAACACCCGCCATCTTGATGTCGATATGGCGGGTGTACCTTAATTTCGTTCTGACGGAGATACAGATTTTTTAGAGCTAGGTATAAAATAGTATATTTTAGGTACATTTGTTTGGTAATTGGTATAATTGAATTCGCTATGGTACACCCGCCATTTTGACTCTCACCCTTCTCTCACCAGAATGAGTTGTCGAAGAGCTTGTAACCATAAACAGCTCTACTATATTATTATTATTCTCTTTGATAGACAGTTTAGTGTCCGTAAAAACTTCTTGAATCTTCAAAATCAAAACGGCCCCGGGCCATCTTTGGCCTTGATAAAGTAAGATCAAGCAAGATCACTAGGAAGGGCCATGGGATTAGTGCACGCCGAGCATGGAGTAGTTACTTCATGGATAAGTTTTTGTACTTAAATTTTAAATAAAATAAATCCAAGCATTCACATTAAGTCCTTTATTGACTGAATTGTCCATTATTAGAAATAATGCATAACATTACGTTAAATATTAGTAATTAAACAAGGAAGTCGATTACAGATACCTAATATTAACAGTTCATAACCTCACACAAAACACAGCAAAACAATGTCATAATTAGTAAAAATTAACATTAACATACTTTCATATTTTGTAACCATTAAATATGAACTGAAGCATGATTGTTAACTTAATTAAAGATTAAATTAATTCGTCAAATAATCATAAGATGAAATTCTAGTTAAATTCGTAATAAACTTGCTACACAGAGAGAAAAATCTATGCGAAGCAGAATATCAATAACCTCCTCTTTTAAGTAGGTTAAAAACAAAGTTTTAGTAGTAACATAATTTTATAGACCAATGTTATGTGTGCTAGATAAGGCAAATTATCAAAAATTTAAGTTGTGTTTTATGGCAGTAATAACTAAATACAATAATAACATAATAATATCAGTGCTAGAATATATTAAATGATATCAACTAATCTAAAACTCAATACACACAAACAAAACGAGTAATAATCACAACTTGTATGTAAGGAATAGGCAACTGATGGCTTGTTGAGCGTCTTCGAAATACCGCGGTTTATCAACCCTGGCAATACCATAGTCTGGTTCTAAAGCTGGCAACACAATATTGTGTCCTGAACTACACAAGCTCAAGTTCAATGATTGGTTGTTTGTATGGGAGATAAACTTGGATGGCTGTGGTGTATGGAACTTGCTTCTCATAATGTTGGTTGTCATTCGCTTCGTTCTGTCGACGTTTCCTTTCATTGTTACTAGCATCCTGTGATTTTCGGGCTGGTTTAGAAGCTCTGTTAAGTCCTGTGGAAAAAAATAATTATTTTATTTAGGCTATTCTGGTTCCCAATAATATTGTTGTACTAGCTGCGCCCTGTGGTTTCACCCGCATAAGTCTAGATCCCGCAGCAATATCGGGATAAAATTTATCCTATGTCCTTTTTCAGGTCATGGTCTACCCATGTGCAAAATTATATCCAAATCCGTGCAGCCGTTTTAGCGTGAAAGCAAACAAACTCTTTCGCATTTATAATATTAGTTAGGTTAGTTTTTTTTTTTTTTTTTTACGGAAAGCTTACAGACTAATAACGTAATAACACAATTAAAATCATTCATAAGTAGGAAAATTTGCCAATTAATTGATGCGACATGCGCTATATTGCGCTGGTCAGTACAGATAAAAATACTTAAGTTACTAATTAGATAGTATTATTACTAATTAGATAGTTATATTACTAATTAGATAGTTTTATTACTAATTAGATAGTATTACCTTCTTCACTGGTTCGTATTTGGAAAACAGCCACAGATATGTTGCCATAATGCAGAACAATTGAGTTTCGCTGTTGCTGAACCTCCACATGAATTTCAGGATAGGCGAAATACGATCCCTCTATAAAAATAAATTGATTACACATGATAACGATACGACATCGAAAGCAGTAGATTTTATGAGCAAGCTCCAAAACCTACCCATACATCTGCGTAGGCTCTTAGAAGACGTGTCCGTGTTATGAGCTCATTTTTACCCGACTACGGCGAATCAATAAAAAGGATAATGAGTTTTGAATGCGCGAACATTTAAAGATCAGTTTAGACCAACCGAGAGAATGCACATTCTATCCCCACTCTACCAATAACTTTTAGTGTATAAAGGGATAGCGCATGGTGTATACTTTAGTCCCCCGACCCTTGCTCGACGATGCGCCAGCCCGCGTCGAAGCTGAGCCCGTAGTCTTAAATTCCCCGAATAATAATAATCTATGTTTGATCCAGCCTGTCCCATCTTGCTGTCCTCCCCCCAGCGACGCCCTAAGCCGAGGTCCGTACCCCACAGGGGGTGCCCTTAGCGAGCGTTCGCCTAGTTTTAATTAGAATAGTTTATGCCCCTGGCTGGAGGCTTTAAGTGTAGAAGCTTAAGGCAGCCACAGGAAAGTCCGGTTAAGCAGCTACGACCTCCTCAGAGGTTAACTGCGAGATGCCCTATATTAAAAAAAAAAAAAAACAAAAAAGTATTCTTTAGTTGGTTCGTTTGGTCTCTACGAGTAAGTCTACCTTTAAACGTATGCGAGGGAGCTCACACACACCCCGTCTCTTCTCGTTTTTACGAGATTGCCATAAGGTGAAAACGTAAGGGCCCAAGCCTAAGGATATATAAATCTATCTAGTCATCTTTTCGATAAGCTGCGCGTTTTATAATGTCTTACCAAGTAAATCTTCGGTCCTGTGATCCTGTACCTAGTCAGGTTGACGAGCACGGCGGCGGCAGACTTGAGCACTTCTATGCTAGAAATGGATCTGTTCGTCACTGACATGTAAGTGTACACACGGTGGACAATGGCCGAAGCATTGTCGTTGTACAACATCGGGAATACTTCCGTTAGTAATTCTGGAATAAAAGGGTTTCTTTTTTTGTTTTCTTTTTTTTTTTTCTAATCAAGCACACATAAAATACTGACTAAAACTATTACTATACTAAACTCACGTTCACGGCATGGGCGGTCACAAAATGTTGGAGCAAGAACAATACAAGTCTTAAGTAAAGTTTTAGAAATCCCGTACTAAATATCTACCGTCTTACGACTTCCGAGAAATCTTGGAGGTATTTTAATACAATTTACATAAAAAACGTGAACGTGTATATTCATAAACTTACCAAGGGACCTAAAAGCCTTGATAACAGTCTCGATACCGCTGATATTTCGGAGGACCTCCATAGCCTCCTCATTGCGTTCCTTCATCGATTCCTGGCTTGATTTGAGACCACCATCTCGCCATCTGCGCCTGATAGCTTCCACGCGCTTGTCGTAGGCAATGTTCACTCGGGCTATGTGGCCGCGGAATAGTGCCTGAAAAAGTATGAATTGTCAGTCCTTAGATGTCACAAGGATATTGAACCTTAGCGATAAAATAATGTAAGTGAAAGATGGAAGAAGATATTTACCTGAATTTTGGAAGCTGCCCAGTGTACCCTTTGCTCTTGCCTAGTCTTTAGGATC
This sequence comes from Agrochola macilenta, assembly GCA_916701695.1. Classification (NCBI taxonomy): domain Eukaryota; kingdom Metazoa; phylum Arthropoda; class Insecta; order Lepidoptera; family Noctuidae; genus Agrochola; species Agrochola macilenta. The sequence continues at coordinate 15,798,884 of OU753557.1, forward strand.
TGTTCCTTCTTTATCTGTATTTGTTTCCTCACTAAGTATCCTCTAATGATAGCCTGGACCTTCACAATAATCCTTCTTTTTTGTACAAACTCGCAATGAATCAGTCTTGTAAGTAATTTTCCTCTCCATATTTTTTGTATAAATCTCACTCGTTCGGTATATTGGACGTACCACGATCGTAGAAGGTATCGCCTTACATGTTTCTGCAGACATATTGCTGCTTCTATTCTTTGAGCCCTCGAAATATCCCTCTGCTTTTTCAGTCTATAAGCAGCTTGAATGGTTACTACAGCCGATCGTAATCTGAAGAAACGCCTTCTTTCAATAAAACTCCTAACGTAGCTCTGTATTTTAACTATAGAAGTTCTAGTCTGAATATATATTTGCCTTTCCGTTACAGTTAGTTTGTACGAGCGATAGAACCGCTGTATGCACAATATAGCATCTCTAATAACTATAAATCTTTTGCGAACAATCAGCATTCTGACCACAGACTGTGTTAGGGTAACACTCTTTTTCAGTGTTAAAAATTCTTGGCGGCATTCATCGCGTTTTTTTGTAGCGATATACCAATTCTGTATTTTCTGTGCTGCTTCATTTTCTCTTATAATGCGAGCTATTTTATTCGATCGGAACCTACTTTGTACTAGTAGAACTGCTTTTCTTAGCGACTGATATTCGTTTTGCATTCTTCTGGTCTCTTTAATAAGTCTGTAACGTTTCTGAATAAGGATGGCTGCTGATCTAATTCTATTATATTCAATTCTTTGGCGTTTACCGCATGAGTACGCCCTAAATGTCTTTTGTATGTTGATGCAAGACTTAACTATATTTGTGTATGTTCTCCTCTCGTTCAACATCAGGCAATGTGCTCTGTATTTCCTTTGAATGGCAATAGCTGCAGACTTTATTCCTAAATACGATTTTCTATCATTTCTCATTGCAAGCAAAGCCCTGTATCTTCTTTGTAAAACTATAGCAGACTGTTTCAATTCAAGATACTCTGTCTTTTGCTTCTTGCCTTCTACATAAGCTTTATAGAACCTCTGAATTGAAATGCAGTGTCTCAATATTGTAGTATATCTTGTTCTTTCTGATAACATTAACTTTTGTGCTCTAAATCTATTTTGAATGGTCACTGTGGCTGTTTGCAACTGTAAATATGTTTGTTTGTCCCTTCGCATCGCAATTAAGGCTTTGTACTTTTGTTGTAAAAGAATAATCAGTTGTCTAATCCTCAAATATTTTTCTCTTTCACCTCTCATAGCAATAATACTTCTGTATCTTCTCTGTAAACATAATGTAGCTTCCCGAAGTCGGAAATAGTCCTGTCTCACCTTGTGAGTTTCTTTATAACGTTTATAATAATCCCCGATGAGTACAGCTGAGTTTTTCATTTGCAAATACGTCGCCCTTTGTTTCTTAGTTTCTAAATGCGACTTGTAGTATCTCTGGATAGTTATTGTGGAAGTTCTAATTATAATGTATTGTTGTCTTACTATTTTCATTTCGATATACGATCTATAGTACTTTTGAATGCAGACAGTTGCTGTCCTAATTTGAATATACTCCTGTCTTTGTTTCCTACCGATGATATACGCTCTATATATTTTCTGGATAGTCACACATGCTTGTTTCGACTGCTGATATTGCTGTTGCACCTCTTTCCCTTTCTTGCAACATCTCAACCAGTTCTGGATTTTAAGAGCAGCCTGTTTTTGCTGTAGATATTCCTTCCTTTGTTTTCTGCCTAACACGAAAGCTCTGTAGGCATTCTGAATGGTTGTACAAAACGATTTATGTTTGAGATACGTAGCTCTTTGTAAACGCATTTTAATTAGGGCAATGAATCTACGTTGGACAACTAAAGTTGCTTGACGAAGCTTCAAATATTCTTCTCGATGTTTCTTCATCAGAACTTGAGCTCTATACTTTCTTTGGATAACTATGATAGATTTCCTAAATTCTAGATATTCAGATCTCTCTTTACGCTTTTGTACCAAGTTTCTGTAACACTTTTGTAAAACTACTGCGGCATTTCGTAACTGCATATAGGAGTTTCTTTGAGACTTAGCGAGTAAATGGGAACGGAAGTATTCTTGGATTAGCATCGTAGATTGACGTAACTTTAGATAATCTTGTCTCAACTTCTTCATTATTAAATACGACTTGATATACCTTTGGATTATAATTGTCGAAACCTTGACTCGCAAGAAGTTTTCTTTCTCTTTCTTCATTAATTGGTGAGCTCTGATCCTTCTTTGGAGCGACATGATTAGTTCTCTCTGTCTCATGTATTTCTGGTGGCATTTCTTACGTCTACACAATGCCTGTACTTTGATAACGCTTTCCTTGAGAGCTAGATGTTCCTTACGAGCACTCCTCATTTGAATCACCGCTTTGTATCGTTCTTCAATTGTTTTAACCGCGTTCTTGAGTTTCAAGAAGTATCTTCTCTGTTGTATCATACGATAGTAGCTTTGTATAAGAACAGCGCTTCTGCGCTTAGCAGCGAAATCTTGCAAGTTCTTTTTCATCAACAATTTGTTTCTATACCTCTGTTGGATGCATATGGCAGCTTGCTTGTATCGAATGTATTCTTTCCTTACGAGATATCTGCGGACTAAACATTGTACAGTAACAATCCTCTTTATTTGTACAGTGTATTGTCTGATACACAACCATCGTCTGATTTGGCATTGTATATGAATAGCTGCCTTACGTCTCAACTCTTCCCTTTCCGATTTCAATTTCTCGAGTGTTGCTTTAGCTTCTCTCATCATCGTGACAGACCTGTACCAGGTTTCGATCTTTAGAACACTCCTTTTCCATTTTATAAGGCGACTTCTATGTATCCACGTTCTACAATATTTTTGTACTATGATAGTAGCAGTAGTTATTTGTTGCATCTTCCATTCGACTAGGCGGTTGTATTGGATACGACGCCACCAACATTGGATCACGCTCGCAGCGTTTATTCGTTCTTGAAGTTTCTTCTCTTCTTCCCTCCTCTTCTCCACAATAACTTCATACTTCTTCCTCCACCAAGTCTGTATAACATTAGCGGCTTTCTCGAACAATGGAGCGCGGAATACGTGAATGATCTGCCATAGTAAAGATAGTGTCTTTTCTCTGTGACCATCGGCTATGTCGTTGGACGTGATTTCGCCAACGATCATGTAATCAGCCTCCTTTAATGCGTTTAATGCGATTTGCACGTTATGGATCTTTTGCAGGCGAGAAATAGCAGGAGTCCGAAGTTGATTCAATAAGCCATCCTTCATCATAATTATCTCCATGACTTTTGTCAATCTAACGCCATCCCTGATGTCCAAGGCTATGTTGTGCACGGCATACTTATATTCGTCTAAATAAGACTGTTTGTGACTCACGACATACCCCAGCGGCCTAAGATGTTTCGTAATGTCACCAATGCCTGCGATAACTTCTCTCGTGAATCTTATGATAACTTCCCTACTTTCTTTACAGACTGCATTCCTACAGAAAAGACATGGATCGTGCGATATAAGTTTTCTCTGCTTCGCCTGATCCAAAAAGAAAACGAGCATGAAAAACTTCTTGAGGGTGAATTTCTTGATTGCCTCCATGTAAGCTGGTAGTAACATGTTTGGCGCACTTGACTTCGAGTGTTTGTTCTTCAGGAAAGGGTTTTTGAACATCCTTTGAATTATGAACGTAGTAAGTCCCTCGATGTCGCTGTTTGAATGAAGAGGTAAAACAATACCATAGATGGCTTCAAGACCTATTCGAAGCCACAATGGATTGTACGACAACAATATCTCCATGATAATCTTTTGCAGCCCAACGTCCAAATGAAGATTCCGGTCGGCCCTGACAGCAATTAGTTTCTTATCAATCTGAGCGGTCAACTTCTGAAAAACTATGACGATTTCAGGACTCATTAGTAAGGCTCTTGCGGATCTTCGGAGACTTTCCAGTCTATGACTATTGTGGTAAGCACTCGAAACTTGCTCTTTAGTAGGCGCAAGTGGTACTTCTTTATTTCTGTTATCAATCCACACCTTGCCGACATCTATTTTCTGTTCGATGTTACTGTCAAGATCAGCAGGTGGAGTCAGAATACAATTCAGCCATCTTTTGAATTCTATTTCAAACCTTTCCACAGCTTCTTCATCGTAAAAATATGTTGACGAGAGAAATGGATCGACTGTCGCAGATTGAGAATACACATTTCCGATCTGGTTTACCGACATGTTCTGCAGAATACTTTTGTTCGTCTCAAACGTCGTGTTCGATACTTTACTACAAATCGTATCTTTACCCTTCATTGATGCTCTATTCTTCACAGATTTTTTTACATGAGAAACAGGTATTTTCCAAAGATCCGGTTCCGCCCTAACAGCTTTTTTAGACCATGTTTGCAATTGACTAGTCGAAGATACAGTGGAAAACCTATCATTAGCTTTGTCAAAAGTGCGATTTATGGTAAACGTAGACATTTGCTTATCAGTTCTGTCGAAAACTTGAGTATCAGAGAACTGTAAACTCTCTTCAGGAATAGATTGAAGAGGAGGCGTTATAGATCTCGGAGGGGGAGATCGAGAGTCTACTCGCAAGTCATTTTGCCATACGTTATGCTCATAGGTATTTACGAAATTTCTTTGATCATACGCTTCTTTTTGTTGTTGGTACTCTTTGAAGAGAGCCTGCCTACACATCTTTGGTTGGTCCTTCAGAATGAAGTGAGGTGGTTTCATTTCGCACAATTGATTGGTATTAGGTTCCACTGGCGTGTTCGGGGAATCCTTGGTGTAAGTATCAGAGCTAAGTTTAAGATTTTCGTCAAATATTTCATGAGTGTCGTTGTTCAATTTGGGAAAATATTTCCTCTCAGTCGAAAATCTTTGTGGGAAGAACGATAGATCACTAATGCGAGAAAATTCTGTGTTTATAGAGAAGTTAGGACTGTTTAATTCTTTAGGTGATGATGTGTTCGGTTGTTTCTTATTTACAACAGTGGGTGTTTCCACGTAGCTGTCGACTTGCGTGTGATGATTCACTGTCAACCACTTATTAGGTGGTTGGGCAGACGTTACACTGATTATGGAATGCATCTGATTTTCTTTATTGTAGTTTCTATTCTCTAAACTATCATCTAAGTCGTCACTTTCGGAGTTCATACTAAGGATAATTTTAGGTCCCTTGTCAAGTTTATCAGCTTTAGCTGTTTTTAATGGAGTAAACGTGAGATCATCAAACAATTCAGTGCCTGATACGTCATAGGGTTGCTTCTTATTGGAAGGCTTTAGTACATTGTTGGGTACATTGCTTGCGTAAGACGTGTCATATGTTTGTTGTAGTAAAAAGTCTGTCTTGCGCATGTTAGAGAAAACTTCAGAAGTATCGAAGTTGAAATCAACACTACTTGGTGAGTCAAACGGACACCTATCTGGACGGGAATCCATGGAATAGTTATTCATGGACATATTTTCTTTGTTGTACCCTTGAGTCAACTTTTGTTGGGAATGGATGACATTGTATGTCTTTTTCATTTGTGTGGTATTGTAAACGGTCTCAGATTTCTTCTTGTAAAGTGCTACAGGAGATTTCTTAGAAGGTTTTTTCTTTATTTTACCTGGTGATATTTTGAAGGCCTTAGCTTGGCCACCTTTTCCTTTTATATTCTGAAACAAGTTACAATTATATTATCCATAAGGATTCATTGACTTTAAAAATATGTATATTTTGCCTTCTACGAGGGTTGTTCAATAAATAGTGAGAATGAGTAAGACGCAATTATCTTTTATTATAATATGTTATTTTATTTTTCGACGTAGTCACCTTTCAGGTTTTTACACTTTGTATATCTTTTCTCTAATCCTAAAATTCCCTTTCTAAAAAAATCTTCTTCTTGATCCCTTTAAAAAATCATTTACGGCGGCGACTACTCCGTCATCATCTTCGAATTTCTGGCCCCTGAGATGTTCCTTTAAGCGCGGAAATAAGTAGAAATCACTAGGAGCAAGGTCCGGTGAATATGGAGGATGTTCCATCAATTCGAAACCAGCTTCTTGAATGGCAGCCATCGCAATTCTGGACTTGTGCTCAGGGGCGTTATCTTGGTGAAACAAAACAACTTTAGCGAGTTTGCCACGCCGTTTCTTGCGTATTTCCTCACGCAACTTTGTTACTTGTCCTGCGTACATAGTCCCCGTAATAGTGGCTCCATGATTAAGATATTCGATCATTACCACCCCTTGGCTGTCCCAGAAAAGAGAGCCCATGATCTTTCCGGCGGATGGAATCGCCTTAAATTTCTTTGCAGTTGGAGATGACGGTCGCTTCCAAGTCATGGACTGTTGTTTCGTTTCCGGGTCATAATGGTGAAGCCATGTTTCGTCCATAGTTATGAATCGAGCCAAAAATCGGTCAGGATCTTGTTGTAACAAATCCAAACAGCTTTGTGAAATTCTCAGTCGAGTTTGTTTCTGCGCGTCAGAAAGCATTCTGGGCACCCAGCGCGCTGACACTTTTTTCATACCCAAATGGTCGTTTATAATAATATGGACTCTTCCTATCGAAATCTTTACTTCTTCAGCTATAAAACGAACAGTAACACGACGATCCGCCAAGACAATATTTTCAACTTTTTTAATCATTTGTTCAGTCACTGCCGATATGGGGCGTCCCGTTCGTGGGTCGTCGTTAGTGGAAGTTCTTCCTCGCTTGAACTCAGCACACCAACGCGCAACCGTAGAATATGGAGGAGCACGAACCCCTAATGTTGCTCTCAAGTCTTGATTTACCTGCTCCGTAGTAAAAATTTTCAAGCAGAGATATTTTAGTACCGCGCGAACTTCAACTTTATCCATTTTTAAGAACACGTTCCGAAACGACGCAAACAATAGACTTCTACTTTTAAAAAACAAAAGAGAATTAATTGCTTTTTTTATTATCATCTTAACTAATGTCTGGGCTATGCCTGCCAGTATTTATTTTTTTTCTTTCCAAGGAGAATGTATCGCATTATCACTATTTATTGAACACCCCTCGTATATCACACCTGCTTCAACCCGTAAGTCAAGTTATATGCAAGAAAATAATAATATGGTCACAGGCAAATAACCCCTTAATTTCTCCACCTATGATGGTGTTATCAAAAGGTTTTGAAAAAGTTATCTATAATAATTTGTATAACTATATGGAAAAACATAACATCCTTGCGGAAGAACATTTTACACTTTCCTCAAAACGCTACTAAAAAAGGGAATGGATGGTAAAGAACATGTCTCAGCACTCTATATGGATATGAAGAAGGCCTTCGACTCCGTCAATCATGAACTATTGTTAAATAAATTAGAAGCGTATGGAATACGGGGAAACGCAAGAGATCTCATAAAATCGTATTTAAGTAACAGAGAACAACAAACTGAAATGTCTAGCATTTCACAAATCACAAAAGTCGAAAAGAAGAATTTTTCAACACCAATAAAGGTCTACAAAGGTGTACGACAAGGGAGTATTCTAGGCCCTCTGCTTTTTATTATTTATATTAACGACCTTCCAATATCCATCAAATCTTCCATGATTCTATATGCTGATGATAGTACTGCAATAGTTGTATCTGAAGACCCTACGACACATAAACATGAAATGAACGATATGCTATCATCTACGGGGTGTCAGGGACATTGACGCGAAGCCGGTTACCATGGATTCAGTACATGATTCTGAACCCTGAAATTTTTCGTCGGTTATTAAAAAAAAAACAGCTGCTCCATACATTTTGAACGAAGCGTAGTATTTTGAGAGTAGAAGCGTAGGTATTGCACTTTTCTATGAAACAGCTGTTTTTTTTAATAACCGACGAAAAATTTCAACGCAGTGTGGTTCAGAATCATGTACTGAATCCATGGTAGCCGGCTTCGCGTCGATGACCCTGCCACCCTGTATAGTTAACTGGCTAAATTTAAACGACCTTAAAATAAACCTAACTAAAAAATATTATATAATGACTTTCAAAAATAAAAATTCAATATAAATTATGACCAAATAAACATAGAAAAAATAATATAATATAATAATATCAGCCTGTTACTGTCCCACTGCAGGGCAAAGGCTTTCTCATACAGAGAAGGCACGAGCATTGATCACCACGCTTGCTCAAGACGGGTTGGCGATTTCAGACTTATATTAACTATAAGTCCAGGTTTCCTCACGATGTTTTCCTTCACCGATGTCAGAGATAAACTCAGAAAGTACATATGAATCGAAAAAGTCACATTGGTACTTGCCCGGATTTGAACCCACCACCTCGTGCATGAGAGGCGAGGCCTTAACCACTGGGCCATCACAACAGAAAAAATAAAAACTACAAAATTTCTTGGACTACACATAGACTCAGACATGACATGGAAGACACATATTGATCAAGTATGTACAAAACTAAGTTGATATTCATATGCCATCTATATGCTTCGTAAAGTGGTAAATCAAAGTGCACTTCTATCTGCTTACCACGCTTACGTTGGTTCGACACTAAGATAAGGTATAATGTTTTTGGGGAATACCACTGAGAGAGAAACTGTCTTCGAAGCCCAAAAGAAATGTATCCGGGCAATATGTGCTTTAAAACCTACAGTATGTACTTGTACACCACATTTTATAAATTTAAAAATATTGACATTCCCATCGCTGTATATCTATGAACTAGCATTAGAAATAATATAAAAAAATATGAGACACTAAAAAGTACCAGACTTGCCAATACACTTCGCGCAATATGCCATAGAACGGTTATGTTTGACAAGAGTGCATTTTGTATGGGCTCTAAAATATATGATAAATTACCTGATAATATAAAGGAAGTAAATAATTTTATATCATTTAAGAATAGATTAAAGACTTATTTGATTAATAAAGCTTATTATAACATTAATGATTATTTGATTGATAAATGTAATTACATTTTTAAGAGAAATAATAATAAAATTATATAATAAATGAATGTCATAAATACCCCAATAATTATATTTGCTATAGATAAGTGTATGATTAATATTTGCACACCTATTAAGGTAGGATATGGTTAAAGATCTTCTGTTTTATGTATCACGTCATGTACCTACCCATATTCAAGCAAATAAATGATTTGAATTTGTTAAAGATGACAAATCCTACTATATCCCACTTCCCACTAATATTATAAATGTGAAAGTTTGTATGTTTGTTTATTAGACTTGTTCTTGCTCGGTCATTGAACGGATCGCTCCGATCTAGTACAATCTGTGAAACGTACTAGTTCGGCCTTCTAGTACTATTAGTACACTAACTGAAAGAAGAGTATTACGAGTGCTTGGATGGTATCACAGGCTCATAGGTGTTTACATCGAACTTTAACAATTGTAGCGGCATCTACATCGCTACATGCGAACTACGCATCAAAGACCTGACGTCACACAACATCCTGACGTCACAAATTCTGCATCGCGCAATTAGAATTTACCGCGCGATAAACATATATAGAATCTCCCAACTTCAAACCTCTGGGCAGTTGCCCGCCAGACACGACACCCGTCTGGTTGGAGGATCCTCCCTTTTCTATGGGGGATGAGTGAACTTTACACCCTGTTCCTCATACCCCTAAACTGGTGACCCCGAGCATGAACGTCAACGCAGCCTTCGTGCAGATACTTCAGCGTGACGTCATCATCATCATCACTCCCGCAAGCTTTCGTGAGGCGAGTCACACAGCCAACCAGCACCCATGGCTTCAACGGATATCCTGACCACCAGCATGCAGCGAACGCGCATTCCTGGTCATCATCCTCAGCCACAACCCATCGCTGTACCACATCCGACCCACTGGATCAAGACGCAGCGCCACCCCGACTCACTGGCGAAATCACCGCAGACAGTTCCGACCCACTGCGAACTATGCGGCATCCGGTTCCGACTCACTGGAACCACAGCTGGCACTGTGAAGCATCGCAAGATTCAAGACTCAGCCCACTATCGACCTCCGGTCTCCGGAGGGGAGTGATGTAGCGGCATCTACATCGCTACATGCGAACTACGCATCAAAGACCTGACGTCACACAACATCCTGACGTCACAAATCCTGCATCGCGCAATTAGAGTTTACCGCGCGATAAACATATAGAATCTCCCAACTTCAAACCTCTGGGCAGTTGCCCGCCAGACACGACACCCTGACGTCTGGTTGGAGGATCCTCCCTTTTCTATGGGGGATGAGTGAACTTTACACCCTGTTCCTCATACCCCTAAAACAATTAAATCGTATCTACTATCTAAACTAAATTTAAAATGGAAATTATCTAGAACGTAGGTGAGTGATTCTCATATCACGTAAAAAACCTTATTTATCCATTTAAGTGCCCTAAAATGAACTCATATTAAATAAACAAAAATCCCATATTATTTCTCATTTTTTGTTTTAAAAGGGCAGCTACGAAAATTTGTGTGTATATTTCGCTATTAAGTTTTATATATAGAAAATTGGCATTTTTTTTCATTACCCTAGGTTATTTCTTGGTAGTTATACATTTGTCTTCACAAATTTAAGCTTTTGTTCCAAAAATCTTATCAAACTAATATATTTCGATGTTGTCGATTAGGCCTAAATAATATATCGTTAACTCTTTTACTCCATAAAATTTCCAAGGGCCCAAGAATCGAAAGAGAAAAATTGTAATCCCATTTTGCTCATTACCCCAACAAATCGTGAATGCGACTTTAATGCAGCAGCTCCCCGCGCACCGCAACCGTCACCCTCATCAAATGTTCGGGATTTTCAAACAGTCGCCGCAAGCCACCGGAAAGGGAGCACGCGTTCTGTTTTAAAAAAATAGTGCTGGTGATTGTTCCTTGCACGGAGTTTGTCCAAGTGATTTTCATTATTCAAATACCTCATATCTTGGTAAGTATTCTTAATGATAACAATATGACTTTTTTATTATTTAAATGATAATAAGAAACTATCAACAGGTTACTTTTTCTCTCATAATTCTAACGATTTTATTGCTTGTTTCGTGTTTTTACGTGAATTTTTCATTCCCCTACATTTCATTCCCTTTATTTCAACATATGAGGAGAATGATTTTGTTTCTAGGGGAATGATAAATAATTTATTTAAAATAATTTCTTTTTTTGTTTAGTAGGTAGCTAATGTATAATTTCAGCCATCATTATATAAGTACAAAGGTACATATTTATATTTTATACCTACTATGCTCAAAGTAAATAAATGTTTTAGGAAATATGAGTCGTCCAAATTCACCGTCCATAATACCTAATCACAAAAATTGGAACAAAACCAAAACTAATTCTGATGACAAAGGTTTACTTTTTATTCTTTTTTTATGACATTTTCAAATTATTTTCGTAAAAGATACAAATATTATTATTTTATTTTTAGATAAAGATTCATTAAAAACTGACGTGAAGGAGGTTTTGTTGGGTGGCGTGAAGACGGGTATGTGCACGTGTCCGTGTAACAGAAACGTAAAAGCAGTAGCATTTCGTTACTTAATAAATCACGTACCGGACTCGAAACTTGACGATTGTTGGACAGAAATTTTATCTATCTTAAAAAAATATCAAGAACAATAAGCCAATTAAGGAACATCCGTCAGAATCTTAATTTTCACTACCACTATTTTTTTTCATACAAGGACAACAACAGTTGTAAGTTTCTTATTATTATCTTTAATGCCTATACAATTGTTTTTATTTGCTAATTATAAAATAATATAAATATATACTTAATGTTTGTTTTAGATCTTAAATGCCTAAACCAAAGAAATCCTCTGAAGAAAAACGAGCAGCACAACGATTATACCAAAGGGAGAGATATGCAAGAATTAAAAATGATCCTTTACTATACCAAATCGAAAAAGAAAAAAACAGAAAGAAGTATTTAGATCAAAAAAAGAAGAAAATAAAAGTCTCTGTGAAAGAAATGAATAGACGTGATCAAAAAGCTCAACGTGCAAGATGGAGAGAAAACTCAAAGAAATATTTAGAGAAGAAGAGAAACGAAAAAGAAACAGCTCAAGTCTTTATTGACGAAACTGGAAAAAGTATTTTCAATTTACATAATTCAGATGAATATAGTGATCCCTTTCTTCCTAGTGATCTCTCATCTCCTACATCAAGCAACTGTCAATGTAAAATCAAAATCAGAAAATTGCGATATAAAATGAATAAAGAAAAAAAAACGCTAGAGCAAACTATATTTTTTTTAAAGAAACAATATTTGAAATACAGAAAACTGATAAAGTCTTTAGAAGAAAAGGAAAATAATGACTATAAACATAATAAGGAAGATACCAAAAAGCAACAGGATGCAACTTATAAAGAAAAGCTCAAAATAGTTGAGACTTTTTTTGAGTCTGATATAATTAGTTATGTAGCACCTGGCAAGAATCAGTATATTAAGAAATCTGGAGTAAGAAAAGCAAAGAGGTATTTGTCAGGTACATTAATTGATATTTATAAAAAATTTAAAACTGATAACCCTAGAATATGTTTGAGTTACTCTTCGTTTTGCAGGCTGAGACCGTTTTGGGTATGTTTCCCACAAAAAAAACGTGACTCTTGTTTATGTAAAACACATACAAATATGGATCTATTGGTTTCTGGTTTGCATAGAGCTAGTGTCATATCAGAAAGTAATACAAGTCAACTACTTAAGTCTTTGTGCTGTGATGAATATAACGAAAATTGCTTGGGTCGTTTGTGTGCGTCTTGTAAGAGTAAGAGCGTTAAGTATCTAGAGTTTAATGATTCAAAAAGAGTAGTCTACCACCAATGGGTTACTAGGAAGGAAAACTCCAAGTCATTCATATCTAAAGTTAAATTTGTAGATCCTGCTAGAGTGGTTATATCGAAAGTAGATGAGACTTTAGAGAACTTTTTGTCACATGTTCGAAATATTCTTGTTCAATATAAATCCTTGAATGAAATCAAATCAAACCTAAAAATGACTGAGGCTATTATTCATTGTGACTGGAGTGAAAATTATGCACTTAAATACGCTAAAGAAGTTCAGTCACTACACTTTGGAGGCAGTCGACAGCATATTAGCTTACATACATCAGTTGTTTACATTTGCGATCCATTAACAGGGGTGATAACTCCCCGATCATTTTGCACTGTTAGCCAGTCTTTAAACCACACTACTCCTGCCATTTGGGCACACTTAAAACCATTACTGCATTACATTAAAAGTAACAATCCTCACGTTAACACAATTCATTTTATGTCCGACGGTCCATCTAGTCAGTACCGTAACAAGTTTACTTTTTACATGATTTCTAAATTACATGAAGAATTTAGCGCGCTCGAATGTGTTACTTGGAATTATAGCGAAGCCGGCCATGGTAAGGGTGCACCAGATGGAGTAGGCGGTGCTTTAAAGACTGCAATGGACCGCGTTGTTAGTCACGGTCGTGATATAGGTAATTTTGCAGACTTTCTAACAGCCATGAGACAGTGCAATAGCAACATTCAAATTAAAGTTATTGACGAAGTTGACATAATGAATATAGAAGCGTTACTGCCTGCCACAATTCCCTCATTTAAAGGTACATTACGCATTCATCAGGTTTTATGGGAGTCTAAAGCACCTGTCATGGCTGCTAGAAGCTTAAGTTGCTTCTCTTGTATGTGTATCCCAAGTCCATGCTTACATGGAAAGCATTTAGGCTTTATAGACTTAATTAAAGATCCGGAGCTAAAGGAATCTCAACCACCTATTGTAACAAAGATTATACCCCAATCCAAGAGGATTACGGTCCTTTCAGACATTAGTCTTAATGTGGATAAATTGCGGGTTTCTAGGAAACGGCGTTTTGCTGATGATAAACAACTTGAAATTAAAAATTCTAGATCTTATAATATTTCATCATGCGACATTGCAAAAGATTTTGAATCATTAATTGATTCAACTGTCATTTCTCAAAATGATCCGCAACCTTCAACATCACAGCGTTTACCTTAATTATTAATCCCGAAGTATTTTTGTTCAAACAAATATTGAAATTAATGTATCTGAGATTACTTTATTTTTTATTTTTGTGTGCTTAATTTGCTTAAGATATCGTTATTATAGTTCGTAAAATATAGGAAGGGTCCTGCGACAGAGGTCGCGTATTTTGACGTTATTTGTACGACCTATATACATGTTGCAGGAACCTTCCTTCCTATATTTTTTTTTAATTTTTTTTATTGATTCTGATAATCAGCCTTAAATATTCTTAAAAATGTTACCACGTTAATCGTTCAAATAATTGTGATCTATATACCAAATATCTACAGTAGATGCGTAAGAGCAATTTATCACTCAAAGATTATATTATTGTTGATTAGTGTTTCGGTTAGAATTTAATAAACATTTATTTCATTCCCCTTCGTTTAATTTCATTCCCGTCCCGTGCGTAAAATTTTAATGGCTTATTACTCTATAAATAATTAATAGAATGAGGTGCCTCATACTTAATGTTACTTATATTTTAACCAATAACACGACAGATAAATAAATTTATGTAATATAGAAGCTTTTTTAAAATTCGTCATTTTATTGCGTGATATAAGAATCACTCAGGTACTTATTATTCTAAGAAAACAGAAAATATCTTTTTTAAATCGGTAACCTCGCATGCCTATAAGTTTCGAAAGAACTATTTTCGTAATAAAGATCTAAACACCTTGGCAAATCAGAGTTATGAAGTTGTAAGTTTGAGAAGTCAGAGTGAAACAGGAATCAAAAGTGCGTCTAGATCCTCGCTCCCTCGCAAGTGGTATGTTTCCTGCGCGATCCATGAATCGAGAAATGCGTGATCTCTGCGGATCCAAGTCCGAGCGACCAATCGGACGGAACGTGATCGAAACGAAGTACTAAATGACCGAAGTACTATTAAGCTTACGGAATAGTTTATTCTAGTACAGTGACGTGAATGAATTCTTAATAGTACATAGTACATGTACTACACAAGCCTATTGTTTATCCCAATAGTACTTTCCCGTGGGATAATTCTCGACCTCCACGCGGGCGAAGCCGCGGGCAAAAGCTAGTGGATTACATAATTAATATAATGTGGAGTGGCCTCTTCCTATTCTGTCAATAAAATCATACTGCAATCACCAATTAGTCTACCAAACTTTGTGACAATTTGTTATGATTGTTCATTGTGATAATAAATATGGAGCACTATATTTCAAAACCCGTTCAGTTGCAACTGGAAATATGCAAACAGAATTCCGATTGTCTTGATATTTTGAGATTTTTAAATTGATCAGACATCAATTTAAAAATCCAGCCAATAATTTATACTATGTGGTTATTCTTACATCCACTTGGCTGAGTCACACAGTTATGTTAATGAATTAAATTAAATTACCATAACAGATTTGAGGACGACAATGACATCATATCGGCCTCTGTTCTCGTTTGTGAAGCGTATCGTCTCCCTGATGCCAGTTGGCTGTGTCGGTGTCCACATCATAGTCAAGCAGTAGCATGTCTCTGGCTCTACCAGCAGCCATTCTCCTGGCAAATGTATCACTAAGCCAGGGGGCAGAGATTTTCCAAGGGTAATCTGATGAAAAGGAAATATAAAAAGATTAGCAGATATTTTTATTATTTACTTAATTTTGGTTTTTGAAAGATAATGGTTTTTATTGTGAATTAAATAATGGTCTCTTTATAAGAAATTTTGAGAAATTGGAATATGAGGCGCTTGTGGCTAAGTAATAACAGCCGCACGGATTGATCCATCAGCCTCAGCTTCGCTTGCCATCTTTACATACCGAGTCCTCCGTGCCACAGAAAGCATGTTAAGCCGTTGGTCTCGGCTGTCATTTCTGGATCTTTGAAAAACTTTACAGGGCGTCAGAAGCCCGAGAGTCAGAACCAGTCTTACCAAGGGTATTGTATTACCCAGTTACGCTGCTAAGGGTATGGATTGTGTGTGGAGGTCAGATCTGCATCAGGTTCACAAACTCAACATAGTTGGGAAAAGGCTAGGCAGATTGATTATTATATTTATGTTAAATAAATAGTCCAACCAAGTCAGTTGTAACAACATTATAGTGACTTGATTAAAAGTAGATAATGATAATTAAAACGCCAAAGTTTTAGACTGATTTTGTAAGAGGACACTACAGATAGTAGTCAAAAAATAATTATGAGTAAGATTACAAGATATTATTGTTATTCAAGAATAAATAATAATAATAATTTGACCTATTTAAGATTGGGGTTCCTGTTCATATCCTTTCAAGCCTTTAGACATTTTAAATTCTTTTTACCTTTGAGACTTTAAGTCCGTCCCTAAGACGACCCACTGACCAGTGAAACACCAGTACACCTTTTTTTTTTATTACTTGATCACAAATCATATAACATAAGTACCTATTATAATTACTGGCTGTTACCTGTTGTACTTGTTTCGATGGGTTGAACACCTCTAGGTTCCTCTCACATGATGCACCAATAAGGACATTGTCGAACACAACTTGTGGAGGCCTAGAAAACGGAGCCAATACAAGACGAGGACATTCTTCTTTGGGAGACTCTTTCACAACAGATTCCGTACGACGAGCCCTTCGTATGTGCTCAGGAGTATTTTCAATCTAAAATAATTAAATCAGTTAGGATTGCGACATAATCCAGATTACAGAAGCCAATACAAAAATTTCTAATACTAAGCACACTAAAATGATACACACTTGGAAATACATGATTGGAAAGTCTGTATGCACTCTTCACTGCAGTTTTACTTTATTTATCACACATTTTAATTGTATACTGTTAAAACTTGATTAACAAACGAACTTTGATTTTGATTGAATTGAAATTCAAACAATTTAAACTTCAAACCGTTCTTCAGCCGTTCACCGTTCTACAGTAGAGGTGACCCAGACCAAATAATATACCCATGCCCATAGACAGAATTACGGTTTTCCAAATTCTTTTACTGGGCTATCCTTGAGACACCTCATTTCAGCAATCAACGTCGCCTTGTTGACCATAAATCAAAACGTGTCGTGCAATGTGTCTACTTGTCAGAATTATTTATGTATGGCAACTATTTCATCTAGTTGTCATTTCAGCACCACGAAATTTTCGTCCTTCCTTTTCTCAAACTTACGTACGTATAAACAGTATTTATTCTTCAAATTTGACCAATAATCGCTACAAATCTTGTCTCCATATTAGCTCCGTGTATCATTTTTCAGAACCCAGCTTGGAACAATGGCTGACTACAATTTTAACGAGAATACTTGCGTAGTGTGTTTCAAGAACGTTTTATACTATTCGCTTGGCGAATGTGACCATCCCGTATGTTTCGAGTGTTCCACCCGAATGCGGGTGCTCTGCCTGCAGAATGAGTGTCCTATCTGCAGGCAAGACCTTTCAAGGGTAAGTTAAAGTTATGTTTAAAATTTTGAATGTTATGTTTCTTACATCCTCAGTGCACAGAATATCATTGTGCAACATTGTGTATTATAAACACATTCAGCGAATTTTCTGCATTATTTCACAATAGGCGAATATTTCCCCTAGTATGTTTATTCCTATGATGGCATATTTCTATGTTGATAAACTTTTCATACATGACAGGATGAGATGATTGTGTGTAACATTTTTATGGTATGTTTTTTATCACTGATCTAATTCTATTTTCTAGATTGCAATGTTTTGATTTGTTTCAGTGATTTAGTTGAATTTATAAATATTTTATACAGTAATATTAAAACTCAAAACATTTAAACAGTTCTATATATTCAAGTGGATAGTAACTACATGAAGTAATTAAATTACAATTACTTTCATAGACATCAGTCATAATATTGCACAATACTTTTTAATTGTATCTTGTCATCTTAATGTGCTCTTAAAACTTTCCAAGACCTGGAATTGATTACCTATGTACTGCTGAGCTTACATGGTATAACTTTGGCCTATACGTAGTAATGAAATATTGTGGGGCATTGTTTTGAACCCCTTGCGGTTCAAAACAATGCCCCACAATATTACTCTGCCCCATCCTAATGCTGAGATAAAATTCATTACTAAGTATAGGCCAAAGTTATACCATATTACTCTGTTGTGTGTGTGCCTAAGTAAATATTTGACCAGTAATTTAGGAGTAACTCTTCCCCTTTTATAGATTTCCTACAATTTAAGCCGACCCTAACTGAACAAACAATACTTCATTATGAAAGGCTTATTGCAATTAATGTATAAAAGTATAATTTGAGCTTAGCATAATAAATAGAAACACTGAGTTTCATTATAAACATCGAACAAACTATTCCTTTTTTTAACAAAATTTTAATCATTCATAAACGTTTTCTTCTACTTCCTTTGGTTGTGGTGTTGACTTATATTTACAGCATTTGGAGCATGGCTATAATTTAATAAATGTCCTAACATGGTCCACTTAGAGGGTGACTCTTCCTAAGATACAGAACCACTTTTCCCAAATAATCTGTATAATATAAAAGCAGTTTTGAATGAACAATTTGTATGAAAGATTGAAAAAATTAAAGTGTTTAATAATTGAACTCTGTATTTATTTATTTGATGCTGAATTTAAAATTAAACAAAACAGAGTCCATCAAAGTCCTCGTCCATGAAAACAACTGAAATATTTTGTGTGAGATTTGTTAATTCTAGTTGCCCTTCAAAACCTATGCATTTTGTAACATTAATCTATATAACATTTCACAGGTTGTTTTTACGGACACTGTCCAACCTTATAAGGAGCTTCGCAACATGGCTTTCACGGACCGCCTCTTTGAGAGGCAATACAAGATTGGGTTCTGCAGTGAGGAAATCAAGCAGGCCTACGAACTGTTGTTGGAGAACCGCTGCAAGATCTGCGACAAGATTCCACCATTTCGTGCTTTTAGTATGCTGAGTGACCACATGAGGAAAGTCCATGAAAGACACTTCTGTGATCTCTGCGTTAAGCATTTAAGGGTAAGACTTATTTATGGATTTTCAGATATTTATTTGCATTCCACAACTGCAGACTGCAGTTACTGCATACATTTCTTCAACTTTTGTTCAGTTAGTGTTTTTCTGATGTAATTATGTCCTTATAATAATATGCTTATCTACTGAACAGCATAGGAAAACCGTCAAGTAATTGCAATATTCAATATAAGTAATAAAAGGTAAATGACGAAACAGATTAATTTGCATAATAACAAGCTGAGATATTAGTACTATAACACTTTGCGGGACTCTAAACGCCCCAGACGTAATAACAATAAAACTTTTATTGTGTCTTGTTCAGTGACCTTCAACCAATTAATGACTAATATTAGAAGGTAAAACTAGCATAACATAAAATAAAAAAAAATTGGACCACAACCAGTTAGTGTCTTCTTTTGCCCTAATCTAGGCTTTTGCTAATTCAATTTAACTTGATTATAAAATAATAAATTATGAATAACATTATTATATCTACACTAATAATATAATAATAATATAATATATATATATATATATATAATATAATATATATATATATAATATAATATATATATATATATATAATATTATAAAGAGGAAAACTTTGTTTGGTTGTAATGAATAGGCTCAAAAACTACTGGACCGATTTTAAAAATTCTTTCACTATTCGAAAGCTACATTATCCACGAGTAACATAGGCTATATTTTATTTTGGGAAAAAATAGGGTTCCGTAAGATATTTGGGTTTTTCGGACACAAAGTGTAAAAAATCAACCAGAAAAGTTACTTATTTTGCGTACGCTGCCTAAACTATAAAAGACAGAACCATAAAATGTTCTAATTAATTGTAGATCTTATAAATATCTACAAAAAAGTCCGCGACACACTATACCTATCTATGTCGAGTGAGGCACAACAACCGTTTTTTTATTTAAAAATCTAGATTTTTTTTTTGGACTACATTTAAACGCGTTTATTTTACTCATGCTATTTAATCCTTATCAAAATAAATTATTTCATCACTAAGTACAGTTTATGTAGATAATATTTGGTCTTTGAATGATTAAAATTGGACGTTTGGTTTTGAAGTTATGGCGAAATTAAAATATTACGATTTCTACTGCACGGCCCGTTGCGAAGTGGGCGTCACCAAGGCGGGGGTGCGCGTGCGGGAGGGGAGTTTAGATCTATGAGTAAGGTACCCGCGCGGCTCTGTCGCGAGGTCGGCTGCCTACGCAGTGGTCGTGCGCGAAGTCTAATAATTTTCGTGCGATTTTTTTTAGATTTCGTTCTTAAAACTACACCTACGCAAAAGTTCTTCTAAGAGCTAAACAACAGTTCTTTTCAGGGCTAACCAACAGTTCTTTTCAGGGCTAACCAACAGTTCTTTTCAGGGCTAACCAACAGTTCTTTTCAGGGCTAAACAACAGTTCTTTTCAGAGCTAGAATATTACACGCTATTAACATTTTCTTAAACATTTGAAAATGCCTAAGAGAGTCAGGTCTCAACTTTCTAAACATAGTTCTCAAGCACGGGCAGCAAGAATACGTCGTATGGGAGAATCTTCACCTGAACGTTCACCACGCCTTGCTGAACAAAATCAGAGAAACTCTCAGGTACGCGCACGAGAGTCGAGTGTCGAACGTTCGCAACGCCTTGCACAACAAAATCTGAGAACCTCTGAGTTACGTGCACGAGAGTCGAGGCTGGAGCGTTCCCAACGTCTTCATGAACAAAATGTAAGGACCTCTCAGTTGCGCGCAAGAGAGTCGAGTGTCGAGCGTTTGCAGCGACTTAGAGCTCAGGCAGAGAGACAACAGTTGTCCACAAATAGAGTTCGCAATCGAATTTTAGCTAACAGCAACAGACTGGCTTTCAGATATGATCCGCAGGTTGATTATGCACAACAAGCGTCCGTCCAAATCGAGTCATGACTAAGATCTGCTCTAACTGCTCTGCCAAGAAATGGGCAGACGAACCTAATGGTATGTGCTGTGCTTCAGGTAAAGTTTGTCTTCCTAACCTTCAGGAGCCGCCACAACCAATAAAAAATCTTTTAACTAATAACCATCCATTATCTGGTCATTTTTTAACAAACATACGTAGATACAATAGTCTTTTTCAAATGACTTCGTTTGGCGCAAAAGAAATCAGGGAAGGAAATTTTATGCCCACTTTTAAAATTGAAGGACAGGTGTATCATCTCATTGGTAGCCTTTTACCACCATCAGGCCAAAACCCACAGTTCTTGCAAATATATTTTATTTCGGATGCAGACCAGTTATCGTTGCGATCAAGCATCGCACCAGCCTTAAAAATGGATTTAAGACCGAATTACAGACCGCTTTGAATAATCATAACGTGTATATACGAAGTTTTAAACAAAACTTAGAACTTAACTCCTCAGATAATTTAAAGTTAATTATTCATTCAGATCGCACTCCACAGACAGCACACAGAGGCAGATATAATGCTCCTACTGTAAACGAGGTAGCCGTTCTCTTGGTCGATGAAGACAAAGGTCCCAGGGATATAGTCTTACACGGTAGAGACGGACAGCTCAAAAGAGTTTCTGAGCTACATCGGTCTTATGATCCACTACAGTATCCTATAATGTTTGTGACAGGAGAAGACGGTTATTATTTGACTATCCCTCAGCAGGGTTCTGCGCGTAATAAAACTGTTTCGTGTATGCAATTTTATGCATTTAGATTAATGTTTAGAACTAACTCTTTTAATCCGTTACATTATTACAGAGACTTATTTAGTCAATATTGTGTTGACATGATGGCGAAAATGATATCGGAAAGATTAAATTATATTTCTCGGAATCAACAAAGACTGAGGGCTGATGACTACATTCATCTCAGAGATGCCTTAAATCATGACGCAAATATTGACCCATCAAATATCGGTCAACATGTCATATTGCCATCGTCATTTACGGGTTCTCCGCGTTTCATGCACGAGAAAACGCAGGACGCGATGACGTACGTCCGAAATTATGGTAGACCTGACTTATTTGTCACTCTTACATGTAACCCCGAATGGCCTGAAATTAAAGCGGAGCTGCTACCAGGACAACGGTCTTTCGACCGTCATGACATAATTTCACGTGTATTTCATTTAAAGATGAAGAAATTCATCAAATTATTTGTCAAAGAACAGATATTCGGTAAAGTAAAATGTTATATGGCAAGTGTGGAGTGGCAAAAGCGCGGTTTACCTCATTGTCATTTGCTGTTCTGGCTAGAAACTAAAATACAACCAGATGAGATCGACAGTGTCATAGTTGCGGAGCTACCCGATCAACAAATTGATCCGGTACTACACGACATTATAACTAAAAATATGGTACATGGACCCTGCGGAGAACATAATTTAGCTGCACCATGCATGAAGAACGGTGTCTGCACAAAAAAATACCCTCGCCGTTTCATGAACGATACCGTCGATACCCAGACCGGAGAGGATGGGTATCCAGTTTATCGTAGGCGCGATACAAGAAATGGCGGTCGGAGCACTACGCTACAAATCAGGGGCAACATGGTGACGATAGATAATAGGTGGATTGTTCCATACTCCCCGCTACTATGTAAGACTTTTAACGCTCATATAAACGTGGAGTATTGCCACTCTGTCCAAGCCATTAAATATATATGTAAGTATATAAATAAAGGTTCAGATCAGGCAACTTTTAGCCTTAGAAACCCACACGATGAGGTCGAAAACTATTTAAATGGCAGGTACACACGGCTACACATCAAGCTATACATTTCCAGTTTATGCTGATCTCGCATTGTATAGGATTTCCGTACAAATGTGAGGTCAGCTTATACTGGAAATGTATAGCTTGATGTGTAGCCATGCGTACATAAGCACATCTGAAGCTGTCTGGAGTTTATTTGAATTTCCCATTCACGACCGGCATCCTACTGTAGTGCATTTGGCCGTTCATCTAGAGAACGGTCAAAGGGTGTATTTTACACCAGGGACAGCTCATCAAGTGGTCCAAAACCCACGCAATACCACATTACTGGCATTTTTTGCTCTCTGTAATCGCGAAAACTCTTCTGTATCATGAAGTCCCGCAATACTATACATGGGCAAATAATAAATTCACTAGAAGGAGGCGTGGTGAAGATGTAGTTGGACATCCGGGGATAAAAAAAGATGCCGCGGGATACATCCATCCCAATCAGAGTGTTTTTATCTTAGGATTCTACTGCACCACGTACGCGGTCCGACCTCATTTGCATACCTTAAAACTGTAAACGGTAATGTCAAAGAGACGTATCAAGCAGCTTGCCGTGTCCGAGGTTTACTTGAAAACGATGACCATTGGGGTAACACTTTAAGCGAAGCTTCGTTATCACATTGTCCAAAAAAACTAAGGGAGTTATTCGTAGTCATACTTTTATTTTGTCAACCATCGAAACCATTGAAGTTATGGGATACTTTCAAAGATCAGTTCTGTGAAGATATTAGACATCGTATCAGACAACAAAATCAGGATAACACTTTACCCTTCACTGAAGTCATTTATAATGAAGGATTAATCGAAATAGAAAACAAACTTCTAGAATTAAACGACAAAAATTTAAGTGATTTTGGATTACCTTCTCCCGTTCGTACCCAGAATAATACTATTGACACAATGGTACAACAGTATAACAGAAATGATCTAACAGCGTTTGTTAATGAAAATGTGCCAAAATTAGTACCAGATCAAAGACATGCTTATGAGACTATTGTGGACAGCGTGAACAATAACATGGGGAGATTATTTTTTTTGGACGCACCAGGCGGCACCGGAAAGACTTTTCTCGCAAATTTGATACTTGCTAAGATACGGCAATCAGGGAAGATAGCGATTGCAGTTGCTTCGTCAGGAATTGCTGCAACTCTCTTGAACGAAGGAAAAACTGCTCACTCTACGTTTAAACTCCCGCTATCCGTATCTTTAGATCAACGGTCTACGTGCTCTATTCGGAAAAATGGGCCTCTTGGTAAGTTGCTGCAAGACGCGTCGTTGGTAATATGGGATGTAATATGAATGCACCATGAGTCATAGAGCTCATGTGGAGGCCGTGGACCGTACTTTAAAAGACCTCCGAAGCTCTGCTAATGTCATGGGTGGTATCACTTTTGTATTTGCTGGAGATTTCCGACAAACGCTTCCAGTCGTCAACAGAGGTACGCGAGCAGATATTATGAAGGCATGTTTAAAATCGTCTCACCTTTGGACATCTGTTCAACATTTGAATTTGCGCACCAATATGAGAGCTCATCTACATGGAAATACGCATAGCAATTTTCCACAACAGCTGCTGAAACTTGGAGAAAGAATTTTTCCATCTTTAAATTTGGGCACCGATTATGCGGTTACTTTGGATGAGTCTCTAGGCCAAATAGTCCATAATTTAGATAGTCTGATAGATGCTATATATCCTGACATCGAAAACTTACATCAAAATGATTTTCGTTGGCTGTGTTGTAGAGCAATAGTTTCTCCCAGGAATGAAACAGTCAACGAAATAAACAATTTAATTATGCAGAAAGTACCGGGTGAAGTTAAGTGCTATAAATCCATAGACACCGTCACTAACATCGAGGACGCTGTGCACTACCCCCAGGAATTTTTAAATTCTCTGAACCCCGCTGGGCTACCACCTCATGAACTGTCGTTAAAAGTTGGCACGCCGATAATGCTTCTCAGAAATTTAAGCCCCCCCAACATGTGTAATGGCACGAGACTTCTTATAAAGGAGCTAAAAGATAATTTAATAGTAGCGAAGATTATCACCGGCCCTGCAGCTGGTGAATTAGCTCATATACCAAGAATACCCATGATCCCTACTGATTTGCCTATACCCTTCAAAAGGCTCCAATTTCCAGTAAAAATTTCTTTCGCACTAACGATAAACAAATCCCAGGGCCAAACATTCAAATTAGTAGGAATTGATTTACGAAAAGAATGTTTTACGCATGGGCAACTTTACGTTGCCCTATCACGGGTCGGGGCTCCCGAACATCAGTATATTTTGTTACCTGAAAATAATTTAACGTCAAATGTTGTTTATAGAGAAGCTCTACAATAATCGCTTTAGTTATCTATCCTAAAACAACGGGTTGCACTCCGGGACTGCCGGCAGAAATGAAAACTTAGTATTAATTACATTTAAATATTTTCATCATTAACAACTTTATCATACACAGAAAGACAATCTGTGCAGCCTGCGGATAATGACTGCGTCGTCGATGTTACTGTCGGTGTCTGTGAATTGACCTGGGAATCATTTTGCTGACCGTGTCTTTCCTGGGTAGGCTTTTTGCAGCGGTAACCGACATCCACGCGGGCGGAGCCGCGGGCGACCGCTAGTATTATTATAAAAACATATTCATCCGTGTGGTGCCGGACGTAAATAATAGTAGCATACCGTTTCTTCCCGTGGGTGTCGTAAAAGGCGACTAAGGGACTCACTAGAGAATGGGCAGCAGCGTTCTCTATGCATTTTAACACCATACTGCGGTCCAACCCGTCTACCAAGCGTGGCGATTATGGCAAACCCCCCCATTTGGGGGAGGCCTTTGTCCAGCAGTGGACGTCTTTCGGCTGAAATGATGATGAATAACATTGTGGTAACAGTAGGTGTAGCAATGTTTGTTACCTAGAAAACATAACTGCTTGAAATTTATGTAAAAAGTGAATTGTGGTTATGCGAGCATAACTTACGTAATGCATTAAGCTATTTTAATACCTAATTTTTTGAGCGAATCAGTGACGTAATACACAATTACATATACTGTGCACTCTATATAAAAAAAATATCACCCTAATTAACTGGACAATATTGGACTCGACAAATTGTATGTAATAATTACTAAATAGTAAATGTTATCACTTATCAGGTATAATGTAAATAACAGTTAATTAGGTACTTGAATGGGAGTAATAAAGTGCAAATTAATACGCCAGCGTCATTAACACAATATTATGTAATTTGTAGATATTCACAATGGAGAGAAAGTGCTATACTCGTCAAGAGCTGGCTCATCATCGACGGAGAGGAGACGTGGACGATACGTCCCACAGGTAATCACATAACCATCAAAATATATCCATTACACATTATTTCGCGGTTTATTAAACTGATTTATTATCGAAATGCGCGAGATGCCATAAAAACAATATAAAAAGCGAATACAATTTATTATTTAGGTAGCAAATACGATTATAAGTTTTCTTGTTTTACGCTACGTTAGGATTTTTTGTGTGGGTAGTTCTTAGTTGAGAAAACAATCAACGGAGAGATTGCAAACTGGTGGCATCTTAAATTGTTTACAGCATAATACCGCCTTACGAGTATTCTTATGACGTGTAGGTATTTAGCGTATAACGTGACACGCTTTTCTTATCAAAGCAATAAATGATAAAAGCTTTAGTCTATATTACATGCTTAGCTATCAGTTAAATTTGCATGATATATCTAATTGGCATGACTGTTATGTCAAATACTATTGCGTAGGACTAGCTTTCACCAATATGCGGCACGACAGTGGTTTTTGCCATTTTCGTTGATCTAGTGGTCGAGAGTGCAACTGCTGAGCATGTTGGTCCTGGGTTCGATTCCTAGACCTGGCAGTGTTATTGGGTTATTGTATCAAGAATTTCACAATAGCAGTAGCACCTAGTATTTATTTGCGCCCGGTTAGTGGGGTGCCGGTTATGGGCTTCCGACATGTCGAAAATCTGTGTACATAATATTCTAAAAGTTGTAAATAATTTAATAAGTAATGTTAAAAGTAGATAAAAATTGAACTTTTTCAGCCTCTGTTGAAAGAATCAGTCATTGTTTGGTGGTATTGCCATTTTGAACTGTCATTTTTAGAGTTCCGTACCGGGTGCCAAACGGAACCCAATTTTTTTTTTTTGCTTTTGTTTTTGAGTTTGTTTTTCTATTGCTGCTATAACAACAAATAATAAAAATAAAATAAAGTTAAAAATTAAAAGGGGTCTCCATACAAGAAACGTGTTTTTTTAGTTTTTTTTTTTTCAAAATATTGTACGGTGGTACAGAACCCTTCTTGTGGGAATCTGACTCACACTTGGCAGGTTTTTTCTAGCCCTATCTCTAAATCAAAGGAAAACCATGTTAAAACGCCGACGTAATACTTGCCGGCAATAGGCGAGTAACGAAACTCGCACTGATTAAGCGCTTAGCGATAACGGAATTTTACGCGAATGTGATGTTTTGACTTAAGATTTGTTACGACGTAAACCGATATCTACTCATATTTAATTTCCATGTTTTTCTTTAATATATCTACCATATTTTGTATACAAACTACGAAATGTGAAACATAAAACTGCAATGTTAAACTCATGAAACATTTCATAATATCTTTAGTTAAATACAACTTCATACTATAAGAACCTTAAAATTTTACTTTTTTAATAAGCTCGCCTCCTATCACATGGGACTTAAACAGGAGAAAATTTGTTGTACTGTAGGTATGTACCTACACCTCTGTCCTCCTCTTCGGGGAATAAAAGCCTGATGTTATACATTATACAATTTCAAACAGGGGCCATCCTCTCTGCGAATTCTGCGAGGAGCGTTTCATGGACGCCGACGAACTTTACCGGCACTTGCGTAAAGAACATCTCTACTGCCATCTGTGCGACGCCGATGGACGCAACCTGTACTACGCGTCGCATTCGGCGCTTGCGCATCACTTCCGCACCGACCACTATCTTTGTGAGGAGGGGGAGTGCGCGGGTCAACACTTGACGGCCGTGTTTAGGAGCGAAATTGATCTTAAAGGTAGGTTGTTTCACTAAAAAATAATATTTTCTTTGTCTTTCATGGCTCTCGCAATACTCTCTATAAGTGTGCGAACTACAGTCAGCAACGATAATGGATGCTAAAGTTACGTTAGAAAATAACACAAACTCCTAATTACAGTAGGCGCTCGATAATTCGGCGGTCACTAATCCGACACGTCCAATAGTCCGGCGTTTCCTAACTTAGGTCGCGCGCATTGATCGTTGTCGTCTGCAGTCCGGTGCTACGAGTAGGTATTATTACGTAAGCTAATAAAGATTTTTTACTTTGCAAATCTGTGTTAAAATTATTTCTTACTAGCTGGCTGAAATTTCCTATAGAAATCCAATAATCCAGCGTTTCCGATCATCCATTGGCGAAAAAAATGGGTGCCGGATTACCGAGCGCCTACTGTATTACATTATTTATTATTATTACTTATCATTATTTATTATTATTTATTATTATTACTGTATTGGTTAACTTTGAGTCGGAGCTGGACCTGAATTGCCAGTCTAATTTAATCTTCACAAATAAGTTAACTATAAGTAATAATCTAAATCGCCACCGCCAGCGCACAAGGCGACGGTGCACGGGCGCGGCATGCCGCGCGGCGCGACCCGCCAGGCGCGCACGCTCGAGCTGCAGTTCAACATCACGCCGCACCCCAACGTGCAGAGGACGCCCAGGTATTGTGGCCTCACAGAGAGCTGATAGCTTAGCTATGGTAAAACTGTGCCCTGTGCAAAACTCATTGGTTTTATGCCGGATAATGTAAACGATGTTCAAAAAAATTATGTAAGTTTCAAGTTGATTAGGGTTCAGCATTTCGCCTAGTTAGTAGGTATACAAATGTCATTAACTATGCAGGTTAAATATTTTAAATGCTATCGGGCACGGGCACTTTGATTCAACTTAGCGGCTGCACAACAAACAGTAAATTAGGTGTGCATCATCATCATAATTATCATCGACAGCCAGTCGCAGAACACTATGGGAAGTACCTCTCCCAAAATGGAGATCCCCCATTCTCCTATCGCTGGGCAAAAGCGTTGAAGACAGCAGGGCCACTTCACACCACCACACCACTCCCTCGGACCACTGACGTAGCAGCCCTCATCATCTATTGAAGAGGATTGTGAGGAATACTTCTTGATACTTGAAAAAAATAAAACTCGCCATTTTCTAGACATAGAAGCAAAAAGAAAAATATAAATTGAAATAATATCGCGACCAAACTTATTTAACTATGTATACTTTATTATACACCAGATTATACATTACAAAAAGAAAAAGTTATACACTACAATATATACAATGGGCGGCCTAATCGCTCACTGCGATCTCTTCCAGGCGACCTTGGAATGGACAGTGATTTTCTGGACATGAAATGGGGCTGTCTTTGGTGCAATTAAAAAGTATACATATAAGTACAATAAACTTTAATAGATACACAGATATATGCTATATAATAGATACATACATACTAACTATCAACTTATCGACGCTTTCGGCTTGAGCCGATCACGGATCACCACATTTGTCGCAATAAATTCGAAGCGAATGACGTCTCTATTGGTTTTATTGCATGGACTGTCATGGACATAACTCTTTCCGACCGGCTCAATCCGATTCCGCGTCGATAAGTGTGGTCACTCCTTAATTAAGTCAGCTTTGGATCATCACAATATAAAACTTATATAAACAGAATGTTATGCATTATTCCAGGGACAGAAACCATCGGGACCAAGGTCGTGAAGAGCCGGTGGCAGAACCGTTGCCACCTCCCACGATGACGCAGGCTAACATCGACACGGGCAGCGTGGAGCAGTTCCCGCGACTGTCCGCGACGCCCGCCGCGCCCGGGCTCATGATGTCTGCGCCACATCGCGCGTACAAAGGTACTGTCATCACTAAGCAACTAACTTCGTTTGTAGTGTTCTGTGAGTCAGAAAAACCAGTTCCATATAGAACCATGATTAAAAAAAAAAAAAAAACATTTGGTTAGTATACTATAACTAGTAAAGCCAAATCTCAGGCATGTACGATTCAAAAGCTAGACCTCTAGCCTTGGGTGTGCAGAATCAGTGATATCGCATCGAGAAATTGTGACATTCCATAATCTGTTACGACATGAACTCACGACAAACTGTTTAGGAAAGTCGTACCTTGACTATTTGATCACAGAGCTGCTTATTGAGACACGAAGCAAAAAAATTCGATTTAAAAAAAAAGGGGCCACATTCCTCTAGATCATATTTTGTTACTTCGTGTCTCAATATGAAACTTTATAAAAGGTATTAGAAAATTCTAGACCCACTTACCGAGGGTCCTTACTGGCCGTTATTCATAATTCCTTCTCAGTCACGAGACAATATATTTTTAAAGGAGTGACGCTAGTGGACTGTTGGGCGCCCTCTTAAGTATTTACACACATTGTCTCTTTATTTGTCCAGGTGTAGGCGGTCTCCTGCGCAACGACAAGAACTTCCCGGCGCTGGACGGCGCGCCCGGCCCGGCGCGCGGCCCGCGCCCCGCCGCGCCCGCGCCCGCGACCGTCGCCGCTACTATCGTCAGGAACAGTCAGTGCCATTTTTTATAATAAGTTATAATACCAGCCTGTAGTGACATAATCTTTTTACTTCAATTCCTGTTTTGAATTTTTTGCACATAACTATTTTTGAACCTACATAATCTATGAAAATTTACATGTTAAACAATGTTTTATTTCTGTAAATTGATTGTAAAAAACACCAATTTCAAAACTAGAGTAGTTAGACAGCACCAACCTCGGTGTTGCCTAAGACTACTCTGTGAATAAACACTGAAACGAACTCGGAGGTCACATTCTCATTATCTTGATCATGTCTTGCTATTGCCTGTAGTTGCCTGTTAAACAAATGACAGCCATTCGATATTACAACATTAGTAGTCATCAGACACCAATTTGTCTCCTGTTATTATTAGAAACTAGCTGACCCGACAGACATTGTCCTGTCCAAACATCAATAATTCATACAAAACTCCCATAGAAAATGCACTTTCAGTATTCCCGAATTTTCCAATATTCCCTGACAACTTTAAAAAAATTCTTTCCATATGAACTTGATTCAGACTGTTACCAAGATTTTAAAACAAAATTTGCCAAATCGGTCCAGCTTTTCTGAAATGATGCGCATACCAACGAACATTTTTTATTATTATTATATAGATAGATCATTATAGATGGTCACATTGGTAAACATTCTCAGCAGTCATTTGCTGGAAATGAGACCCTACTCCAAGCCCGTTTTCCAACTTCCATACAACTGCGTAAATTATTTTTCTTATTAACCTAACTTTAACCCTCCTATTATTTCTACTTCCAGCCAAGCCCAGCGTATCAATCCAACTGCACAGCCAGCCGGCCAGCGCCAGTAACTTCCGGCTCACCCAGACCAGTGGGCATCGTATCTCAGTGCCGCCACAACACAAGAAGCCGCCGCTCATGACCGACGATGACGACTTCCCTTCTCTCGGCATCTCGAGAGATGACCATCCGAGCATCGGAGCTGGCACCGTGCAGGCGCCTAAGGTAGCTTTTATGAAACTGACACACTGAAAGCGACTTTGGCTGCATGTATTTGATTTTAAATACAAATATCCAGGATGAAGCGTAGCCTTTGTCCCTCTCCAGGACCCTGGCAACCTATCTGTCAAATTTTATTGCGATCGGTTTTGTGATTTAGGCGGGAAAAGGTATCGGACAGACAGACAAACTAGAGTTACTTTCTACTACAAACAGTATCTGTCCGTTAATAGGACATATGTAGCTTTACAAAGCCGAAGCTCTCTGTGCCATATTGAAGGCGTGGTTTAGTAAGATGTTTGGGATGCAGCAATTGAAATAAACAGATGACACAAATTATACAAGTTACGTTTGTCACCGGCACAAATTTATAAGGTAACACAAATAACATTCTTTTTTTTTTCGCATCCAGGTCTCTCTAATCAACAGCCAAGAGATGCAAGCTTTAAAGAGCAACCACGTCCAGACTCATCATAAGAAAGCTCCTCTAAGTTCTGAAGCGTTCCCCGCGCTGTCGTCTACGTCCGCGCCGGTCGGCCCGCCGCAGTGGATCACCATCTCCAAGACCAAAGAGAAGCAGAAACCAACCAAGTCCGAACCTCCCCCGAAACCCAAGGTACTGGCTTTCAACGCTGTCGCCGACTTCCCCACTCTACCCATCAACTTAACTAAATCCAAGTCCAAAAAGCAAGCTCAACCTACCCCCCCACCGCCCCAAAACATCGAAAACACAAAACTAAGCAAAAAAGAAAAGAAAAAACAAAACAGTAAAAAGGAAAACTTATTCGACACGTACAACGTGAACGGGACCAACGATATGAAGCTACTGAAGGAGTCGTACGCCTCCGTCAACGCTCATAATAATAACCAAACTGAGGATGACAAGAAGGTTAAAACCGTAGACGGTACGGTCGACGCTGAGAAGAACACAAACGGTGGTAATGGAGACTTCAGTTTAGCTGCTAAAGACTATCCTCCGCTAAACTCTCGGAGCGACAATAGTTTACTGACTAAGAAGATGGCGAATGGTAGCGTTCCGCCGGGATTCAAGCCTCGTCCGGCATGCGACGGCTTGATGTTCACGAACTCGGCCGGACAGACCTTTCCGGCGCCGTTACACAATTACATGCCGCCGCCGAACTTCGAGAATAGAAACAGAACTTTAGTCAAGCAGTTTGCGGTTGCTTTGGGCGGTGCTGCGGCTGTGGAAGAATTCAAAGTCGCGTCTCGAGCGTTCCGGGACAGTTCT
Source organism: Agrochola macilenta (assembly GCA_916701695.1). NCBI lineage: Eukaryota > Metazoa > Arthropoda > Insecta > Lepidoptera > Noctuidae > Agrochola > Agrochola macilenta. The sequence continues at coordinate 15,831,521 of OU753557.1, forward strand.
ATCAGTGCGGAGCAGTTTCATCAACACTGTCGTTCGGCGCTCGGTGCGGAATTCGATGCTGTGTTCCCGGAGCTGGTGGCGTTATTGCCAGACATCGCTAAGCAGCAGGAGCTGATGGTGGGACGGAGCGAAGAGCTGCACATGTGCGCCACCTGCGGCCAGCTGCTGGCGCCGGCCGACCGCGCCGCGCACAACGCGCAGCACTGGCCGCCCCTGGCGCCGCGCTAGGCGCGTACGCCGCGCTACCTGCCTTGTGTTCATACATCTCAAATAGACGCCACTGACACACTAGACGTGCTGCCTGACAGCCTTCAGTTCAAACAAACTGATAGTGAGTGTGAACACTTTATTGTTAATGCCATACGGACTTGTTTACTATCAGCCAGTGCCTATGATTTGCGACTAGATTTTTGGGTAACGTTTTACATCAGTCTTAGCTACAAATACTGACAGAGTAATTATTTTACTACGGAGTCAACATTGACATTAATTTGGATTTTATTGCTATGTTTTGTAAATACATAGTTATTTCATAGATATTGTTCCACGTATTGTAGTAGTTAGTAAACACATCGATGCTTCGGTGTTCACTGTATGACCACGTATTTCGCTAGCCTGAATATTCCTTTGACTGTGCAATGTTATGTGATCATATTAAATCCACAGTTACGCAATTACTACACTGAAAATGTGATTTTGTAAAATGTAAATGTTATGATGTAAAATATATTGTTTCAAAGTTTTATTACTTATATTTTTGTACTTCTAGAGCAGAGCAGAGCGATTTCATTAGTTTTGTGTAAAATATTTTTGTTGAATATTGTTAGTGGTTTTATTGTGACCCTTTGTGCTAAATAACTAAATTATAATTATTGATAACATAACAGTCCATTTTCTTAACTTTAAATACATTTGTGTATCTAATACATTTATGTACATTGTATAGATACAATGCATAAAAAGTTTATAACGATAAATGTACATACTCTTTATACATAATTATATATTCGAGTGTAACACTTTGTTTGAAACAACCGTAGTTATTTTCCTGCCAAAACTGATATAATGATGCTATTTTTTGAAGATCATTAAAATATCGATTGAATCCTAGCGAAAATGATCTCACCCATAGCAATTCACGGGAGATATTACTATGATAATAGTGAAACAGTCACAAAATGTTCAAAATCACATAACAACCAAATTTGATAATAATAAAAGACACCAAAATACAATAATCTCGACAGTTTCAAGTAGTGTTGTCACAACGGAGGAGATACTACGTGATGTAAGTAAGATAATAAAGATATTATTAAGTGAGGCGTCTATAAATTGAACACTCGCCGCGGGTGATCTCTTATACACAACACAACAATATGAAGTTACTTGTGTTATTTTTGTGGTAAGTTTTTATTATTTTATTTTCCACTTTTCACTGATTACACTGGATTCAAGGGTAAAGTTTTTAGTGTTTCGGTGTATGTAATTATGCGAGTCTATATCCTGTAGCCTCAACATATTTCAGATTAAGCACCATTTGCATTAATGTAGTTGCGGTGTCATTGACTCTGGCAGGGCCACCATCAGGGATTTAAATTTTGATTACACAAAAAAATTGTCGATAATTAGTCGAAATTTGTCGTCAAATATCAGAATTTGTCGGTCACTCGTTCAAAAGATATAAGGGTGTGAATTATAGGTGGCCGATCTGAAGAGAGTCTCCCCAGCAGGGCCACATTTATATCTCAAAAACTAAGGCACCTAGCGAAGATGTGTTTTCTCCCATATTTTGTCGTTAATTAGTCTAAATTTGTCAAAAGATATAAAAAGGTTTATTTTTTCTTGGCAATTTTTCGTGAACTCTTCGATCTAGCTCTTGGACTATACCTTACTAATTGAACTCATTATATCTCCTAAACTAAGACCCGATTAAATCTGTGACTTGGCGACTAATTGGCGACAAAATATGGGAGAAAACAAATCTTCGCTAGGTGTCCTAGTTTTTGAGATATAAATGTTTCCCTGCTGGGGAGACTCGTTCCAGATCGGCCACCTATAAACCATTATATCTTTTGAACCAGTGACCGACAAATTCTGATATTTGGAGACAAATTACGACTAATTAGCGACCATTTTTTGGTGTACTTAATCAAAATTAAAATCCCTGATGGGGGAACACCCAAATACTCCGAAATATTTTATTCCGAATTTCGATGTTCCAATTTTCATAATACCTAAGAATTATAATGTCTATTATTAAAAATCACGAAATTTATTTTACCGAAAGTCGTAAATGCGATTTGTTAGTTTTCCGATTTTCATAAGTTCGAAGAATCAAATGCTCGAAGGGAAGGGGAATGTCGTTTTTCGGACCGAGAAGGTCCGAAAAACGACATTCCGATTTTCAATACTTCGAATAAACTAAAAGTCAAGATGTTGTGCTACAAAATTTAGTGACAGAAACGAATCGCTGCAAAAACCGACTTCACGTAGTCTTGTCAGCCCTACCCTAGAGTGTAATTAAAGCCCGCGTAGTCGCGGAGGGGTGGGGCGGCCCGCGAGCTGAACCGAAGCTGCGGTGGTGAGCGTTAAAACCATCTGCGACGATAAGCTCGCGTGGGGCCGCCCAAACCCCGCAGCGCCGGAGCCGTGACAGAAACAATGCTTGCTGCATGTTGCATGCCTGCTTGCTTGCTGCTTGCCTACTTGCTTGCTGCTTGCCTGCTTGCATGCTGCATGCCTGGAATACTGCCATTTTACCGAAAAGATTTTGCCAAATTATCACTATCCAAACAAATTTTAGCAACCTTTTTTATTCCAATGCAATGTTTGGAATGATTTTAGTACGCACATTTTCATTTGGTCAAATTTTTACTTGGCAGAATATTATCAAGGATAATGTCATTCTGCCATTTGGTCTTTAATCAAATAATTTATTACAGCAAACAATCTTTAGATTCAGTTAGTTATGGAACTATAGAGTAGGTATTTTTTTTTTTTTAATTGTTAGGTTAGGTTAAAACTGTGACCTCCTACGCACGAGCCGAGCGAGCGAAGCGAGCGGTGCCGCGGTAGCGGCCGGCGAGTGCCAGAAACTACTAGATTATATAGAAAAAAAATATGGAAAAAAAACAGGCTACCCGAAACTGAACTAGTTAGACGAGATTAATAATTTAAAAAAATGCTACTAACTAAAAAAAATTATACTACCAGAATAGTAAATATTAATATTTCGTTTATTTGCTTTGATTCTTATTCATTTACATTTTTTAATATTTCTTAAAAAACTATACAAAAAAAAAAACATTTAAAAATTAAAATAAATTGATGTCCGCCGGTGTCGGGAGCAGGGTCTAAGCTACCGGTGGTTAGGGCTGCAGAGACAGGAACCTCCTCATAATGCGAGCCGTATCGAGGAGTACTGCCTTCTGAATCAGGCCCTTGATCCAACCGCCTAACGAGAGCCTCGAGAGATGTTGGTCGAGGCTTTCGGCCATCAGGCCATTGGCCGTTACGACAATCGGCACAATGATAGCCGAGTTCACATTCCACATATCGACAACCTCGTGTGCTAAGTCGAGATATTTTGTTTCTCTTTCTCAGCTTTCACGAGGTTCCCGTCATGCGGAATGGTAACATCGACTATCATCAGGCTTATTGGCTACAATAGTCCTGTCAGTAATGATAGACCGATCCCAGTACAACGTGACATGGTCATTTTCAAGAACTGGGTCGGGCACATACTTGTAATACGGTACCTCAGAGTCAACAAGTTTATATTTCAAAGCAAGTTGCTGGTGAATAATCCTGGCCACTTGGTTATGCCTGTGTAAGTACTCGCCGTTAGCCAGACGCGAACAATCAGAGATAATATGTCTGATGGACTCACCCGGACGATGGCATGCCCGACACACGTCAACCTATAACTATAATAACTATAACTATAAATAACTGATAACTTCGTCCATAATTGCACAGACAAAACCTTCAGTTTCCCCGAAAAGGTCACCGAAACGTAGCCAGGATACGGACGCTAAGAAATCTACACCAGGCTCATGAAGAGCCCGATAGTAGCGCCCGTGAAGCTCCTTGCTCTGCCATACCTCCTTGCGGTCATCTATAGTAAGTATTACAGGTTTGCGCCAGTTCTCTTTAGCCATGGACAGTGGGGTGAGTCCCTTGTCCACTGCGACCACATCCAGGTGCATACCCACTTCGGCTTTAAGAAAATAATCCCTGAGGCTGCACACCTCGCGGTTTTGGAGGGTCTTAGAGTTTAAAAAGCCTCGACCCCCGCACTTCCGCGGGATGTACAGTCTCATCACCGATGAACGTGGGTGATGCATCCGGTTTGCGGTCAGGAGTGTACGGACCCTTCTGTCCAGGGCGTCGAGTTCGGTCTGAGTCCATTTGAGTATGCCGAAAGAGTACATCAAAACCGGCATGACCCAACCGTTGTAGGCGCGCACCTTGTTTCCGCCCGAAAGAAGACTAATTAAAACCTTCTTCAGGCGACCAAAGAAGCGCGCATCCTGGATAGCGAAGGACCGTCCTCCATTGCCCCATACATGACATCAGGAAGGTGCGCAGAGTTGCATCTATCTTGTACAATTCCAGCACCCTCATGAGCCATGTATGTGGCACCGAGTCGTAGGCCTTCTTATAGTCTATCCAGGATGTCGACAAATCCTTGCGGGATCTACGAACCTGTTGGCTTATGGCCATGTCGATGAGGAGTAGCTCCTTAGTACCGCGGGACCCGGTCCTACATCCATTTTGAGAGGCAGACATACGAGGGCTGCACTAAAAGTATCGGGAATGGAATATTTCCACTGTTCCTGTCATATTAAAATCTTTTTAATTGAAGACTCCTTGGTTTTAAAAATTGAATAGGGGAACATGGGGCTCAATGGATCTTTTTTTTTCTAAACCTATTTTGGGTTAAATTTCTGCTTTATTGACCGAGGTTGTTAATCCAATATATAAAAGCATGTCTAATCTTTAACATAATTTGTTCAAATACCTCTTTTACAGTTTGGTTTACTTTATAAGATTGTTTTTTTTCATACAGCGTATTGATCCATTGTGACCCATGAATGGGTCACATTGAATCAGGGTTTGAGTTACAGTGGATCGAATGGGGTACTATGAATCATAAGCGTTTATAAATCAATAACATTTATTTATTATTACTTATATTAATTAAAATCTAATTTTTTTACAAATATAATATAATTATCAGTCATTGCTTTAATCAGTCTTAGTTGCAAAATCACAATATACTTGATAAGATTAATAGTACAGAAAATTATAAGAGAAAACAAAATCGGCAGCTTCTACTACTTTACAAAATAAAATACGCCTTCTTGAACATGAGTAAAACTCCTAACAAATTTTGAGTAACAACATAAACAATAGAGCAAATGAAAATAACAAAAAATGCACTTACTTCTTGCAAAAACTAAAAAGGAAAAAGTAATGTTATAAAATCAAACTGTCTTGAGCTATCAATGTTTTGAGGGGTTTGACGCAGAATGTGCACTTCGCAAAATGTGCACTTGACGCAAAATGTGCACTTCGCAAAATGTGCACTTGTCAAAATGAGCAAATCTCAAAATGAGTATGAATTTTATCACACTCATTTTGTCAAAATAAAAACCGTTTGCTTACATTTTTTTTTAAATTAATTTGCACGATTTTTATTTTGACCCCTTGTGATAAAATTCACACTCATTTTGAGAAGTGCACATTTTGCGGAGTGCACATTATGCGAAGTGCACATTTTGCGTCAAGTGCACATTTTGCGAAGTGCACCGTTTTGAGCATAGTAAATGAGGTATTTATTAAAAACTTAACGTAAATCAATATTTGAAAAATCAACATCGAAATAATATAAACCTTGAGCTCTGTTCGTGCTTCCTGTAAATCCCGGTCTAGGTCCACTATCATGTTTAAAGCGTTGCGCATTTGTTCTTCTGTATGAAGACCAATCTGTGTCTTCCTTTGTCTATCACGTGGCATGTTTACCTGTAAACAAGTAGGTATACTTTGAAACTTGAAACTTTTTGGGGAACAGTGGATCACGATCCAACGAACCCCATTACCACATGATTCACTGTAACCCATTTACTAATAACAGAAATAATATTTTTAACAAATAAAAAATCGTTTATATCACACAATATATTACAGTTTTATACAATTAGACACGCATACTAAAGGAAAATATGCAAAGACTTTAAAATATCTAAATATCTTTGAACTAAAGTAATTTCAAACATTACGTAAATTATTTTTTCGTACTTACCTACTGACCTATGCGCTGTCGCGCGTCCTCCCGTTGTGATGCAGTGACGGCGACTAGTCGGGTGGCGCGGGGTAGCCAAGCATAGTTAGCGAAGCCAACGCGTGTATGTGTGAGTACAATAGGTACAGAGTTTTAACAAATGATTCACTGTTCCCCGTGATCCACTGATGCACATGTTCCCCTACCATTTATTTATTTAAAAAAAGATTCTCGGTGTTGTCACAAGGTTTTGTCAAACTTGTTTAGTCGTTGAGAAAATGGAATTGACTCGAGAAAATTCAAGAGCGATGATTTATTATGACTTTCGAAGTGGTTTAACACAAAAACAGTGTGTTGACCGGATGATTTCTGCATTTGGTGATGAAGCCCCATCCAAAACCACAATTTATCGCTGGTTTGCTGAATTTCAACGTGGACGTGTCAAGCTCAGTGATGATCCCCGTCAAGGTCGTCCAAAAACTGCAGTCACCCAAGAAAACGTTGATGCTGTGCGTAAGCTGATTGAGGAAGATCGACATGTGACATACCGCGAAATCCAGGCAACTTTAGACATTGGCATGAGTCAAATACAAATAATCTTGCATGAACAAATAGGTGTAAAAAAGTTGTTTTCCCGCATACCGCATTCGCTCTGTGAAGAGCAAAAAGCGGCTCGCGTTACTTGGTGCGTCAGAACTCTCGAAAGATTTCACGCAGGATCCTCAAATGCTGTATACAACATCGTATCAGGTAACGAATCCAATCCTAACGCGTACGAACCCGAAACAAAAAACCAGTCACGAGTTTGGGTGTTCGAAAATGAGTTAAAGCCAACAAAAATTGTTCGTTCACGGAGTGTTGCAAAAAAAATGGTGGCCACGTTTGTCTCCAAAACCGGCCGTGTTACGACTATTCCTCTTGAGGGACAAAGAACGGTTAATGCAGAATGGTATGCTAGCATTTGTTTGCCACAGGTCGTTTCTGAACTCCGTAAAGAGAACTGCAACCGCCGCATCATCCTCCATCACGACAATGCGAGTTCTCACACCGCGCACAGAACAAAAGAGTTTTTAGAGCAAGAAAACATAGAATTATTAGACCATCCGCCGTACAGCCCCGACCTAAGCCCTAATGATTTCTATACTTTCCCTAAAATAAAGAATAAATTGCGTGGACAGAGATTTTCATCACCTGAAGAAGCTGTGGACGCCTACAAAACGGCCATTTTGGAGACCCCAACTTCCGAATGGAATGGTTGCTTCAATGATTGGTTCCATCGTATGGAAAAATGTGTCAAATTTCGCGGAGAATACTTCGAAAAGCAATAAATACATTTTTAAATAGTAATGTTGTGTCACTTCCTTGATTCCCGAAATTTTCAGTGCCGCCCTCGTAATTGAATTACTACGAGTATCAATGTGTGTGTTGATTTTCGCTCTCAAAATGGATGTAAGAAGTTTATAGACCGTCGACAAACATGTGGTAGGTCTATGGAGCAGGTGGGTAACGCCTGTTGTTAGAGACTGTGGTAGCGACCCAGACTCCACGGATGACTGGAATTGAATTGCTAGGCGAGTGTGCGAAGTAGTGAGCCATTTTAACCAAAAGTTGTGCAGTCCGTCCGGTCCCGGTGACTTCCAATTCGGTAACGGACGGACTGCTTTGGCTACGTCTAATGGCGTGATTGACACAGGTTCCATTTCTGGAATAGTTTTACACACTCGCTCGACATCCTGCATCCAGTCAGCCTCAGTGTGGCAGACGGGCACCTACTAGATGCTGCGCCAGAATGCACTCGTGGCGGCATCGTCGTTCCCAAGCTCTATATACCCATCTCTCATCGCTCTGGAACATGCGATTCTGCGTGTATCGCTCTGGAACATGCGATTCTGCGTGTATCGATCAACCCGCCGCTTATACCGCCGAATACGGCTCGCCCATGCACAAACTTTCTGCTTCAGGAAGTCGATGCGCTCTGTGACACGGGACATGTATTCCTGAGGGCTGATTCCAGTCCCCGAGAATGCCCGTCTCACAAAGCGCATCACTCGTGGTCGTGTATTGCCCTCCCTGAAGCAGTATAGTTTGCCGATGAGTACCCTGGCCCCATCGATACGTCGCTCGATTCTGCACTGCCAGGCTGGTACGGCTGGTTTTGGTCGAGTAGCTCTATCACAGTTTGGGAATTTGACGTTAGCTAAACGACATGCCGCAACAGCCGCACAGTACAGAATCGAGTGTGTATCAACGAGATCCTCGCTGCTCTCGAAAAATATTCTAAGCTGCGAGTCCAAGGTACACACCAGCGCTCCATTTTTTTTGTGCATAGGTAGGCGTGGTAATTGGGGTCTAAGATCGGTCGGAGTGTACCTATACTCGCGGAACGCATCCTCCAGTGCGCTCCTCAATCGGACGTTGCACTGGCTACTTACTGTGGTAACCCTATCATGCTCCTCTTCAACACCACTATTGGACCGCGGCGGGATTACATCAATAGGTGACACTTGTGCCGCGGTTTGTGCCGGAGTTGAGATGATATGGTTGCTCAGTACCTCTGAGCGCAGCCTATCAAGTGCGGTATCGTCCAACCTATGATTGCGTTGGATGACACGCACCCGATCCGACAGTCGTTGGGCCGAGACGTTGACGGTTGGCTCTAGTTCCTGAAATAGAGACAGCATCCTAACACGGTACGCAGTGAGGTTAGTTCCTCCCTCTGTAGACCCGTAATATGCGCGCATGACGTTCTCGTTCATAGACTGAGTCCATCTCATGCGCTGCACACAACCACCGGCAGCGGGGACCCGGCTCGGGGCCGGTTGGCCCCTAAGTCCCAAGGTTCTCGGTGGCCAGCCTCTCCCATGCCGACGTACAGGTGTTGGCGACGTCGGCGGGGAAAAATACTCGTCACTCGAGCTCGACGCAACTACCGCGGCCGGTGTCGTCACAGCGCTCACGATGGGGCTGGATACCGGCGGCGGCGAGGCGGAGCTGAGCGACGAGCCCGGAGGTGGTGGGCGTGCTCGTGCAGCAGATCTCGTCAACATTTAGTTTTCATAGCTTTTATTGGAGGTGACATCTGTCACTTCACCTCCGATATGATATTTTTTCATTAGGTCTATTTCTGTGGTTCATTTTGTTATTTTTTATGTTTTATTTTGATTTAAAGGTTTTAGGCTTGTTTTCGGCTTCTGTTATAACAAAAAAAATACTGCGTCGTGAATAAAACTATGAAAATTCAGGGAACAATTTTTCTGACGTGTTGACATTTTTGTGTTGCCAGTTATTATATACTACAGTTTTAATATTATTATTACCTGTTTCGAATTTGTACCAAGTGGAAAAAACACCCATGTAATAAAACGTCTGTAATTTGCGTAAAATGATTTATCCCAACTGAAATATTTGAGTACATAAAAATTGGTAAATGTACTAGTTGGTAAACAAGTGATTGTTGCAAAACATTAGGTTTGCGTTACAATTATTATTATTAGTGAAGAGATTTTTTGCCAAGTAATAATTTGGCAAATGAAATTATGCAGAAAATTGTTTGGGAAGTGATAATTTGGCAATTTCTTTTCGATGAAACAAAGGAGATCCTGCATGCCCGCTTGCATCTTGCATGTTGCATGCTTGCTTGCAATTTTTAATTTCGGAATTGTATTAATCGGTATTTTAATGATAATTCGAAACATCAAAAATACGAATTCCGATTATTAAATCGGAGTTTTTGTTAGGTATTCGATCTATTGAAACTCGGTATTTTGAGAATAGTAATTATAAACGTTAGGAATTTTGAAATTTAGGAATTATAAAAAATAGGAGTAATGATATGTCGGAATTGTTATAGTCGGAATTTTGAACCATTCGGAATTATGAAAATCGGTATTTTGAAATTCGTATTTGTGTCTGACGGAATAAAGTTTTTCGTATTTATGTAGTGTACCCCCCTGATGGTGCCCCTGCCAGAGTCAATGACACTAAGTTGCGCTTACGCATCAAGAACTACTAGGCCCTGAATAATAAACAATGATCGTGCATTTGTCCCTGCAATCTGCCGCCAAAATTAAAATCGTTTAAATCCTACTGCACTACTGACGTATTGATAACTAGCTATTGCCTGCGTCTTCACCCGCATGGAGGTCGAAAATTGTTACACGGGATTAAACTTATCCGTGTCCTAAACCAGATCATGAGGTCTATCCGTGTGCCAAATCCGCTCAAATGTTTAGGCGTAAAAGGTTACGGACAGACAGACAGGAGTTACTTTCGCATTCATAATATTAGTATGGAAATATCTATGGATATGGATGATCAGCTTGTACACTATCTTCTTGTAGTTCTGCAGTAACACTGACATGGGGAGTTGCGGTAAAGCAGAACAGAAAATTTCCGGATGATTTTATCTTCGGAACCAGCACAGCATCTTATCAAATTGAGGGAGCATGGGATGAAGATGGTAGGTACTTACTAATACATAGGACCATTAATTGAATTCGAACTTTATTCCCATTAAACAAGATTGATTTTTTGTTGACTTATTTCAGGTAAAAGTGAAAACATCTGGGATTATTTGACTCACACTAATCCAGCAGCAATCGTAGACCAAAGTACTGGTGACGTAGCATGCGACTCCTACCACAAGTATGAGCGAGACGTCGAGATGATGAGAGAGTTAGGCATCGACGCCTACCGTTTCTCCTTAGCCTGGTCCAGGATACTACCCAACGGCCTCGCGGACCACGTCAACGAAGAAGGAATAGCGTACTACAACAAAATAATCGACGAAGTACTGAAATACAACATTGAACCCATGGTTACGTTATACCACTGGGACTTGCCGCAAAAGCTTCAAGATATGGGCGGATTCCTGAACCCTCTTATAATAGATTGGTTTGCAGACTACGCCCGAGTGGTTTATGAACGCTTCGGTGACAGAGTCAAAAATTTCATCACTTTCAATGAAGGAGGACAAATTTGTTATGAAGGTTATGGTTCAGATTCAAAGGCTCCAAGGTTAAACTTCACGGGTATCGCCGAATATATCTGCGCTAAGAATCTTGCGCTTGCGCATGCTAAAGCGTACCATATATATAATGACGAGTTTAAGCCTACACAAGGGGGAATTTGTGGCTTCACTATAGCTATAGATTCGGCTGTACCTCTCACCGATTCTGAAGAAGATGCTTATGCTGTGGAATTATATAGACAATCGCAGGTTTGTTAAAAAAAAAACCTCTAATAACCTTTGATTATAGACATGTCTTTGAGCATAACATGGGCGATAAAATACGGCATGCTCCCTGGCGGAACCAACTTTGCTGTAACAAGTATACTCGGTAAGTTACATGAACAATTCTATGGAATGTCTATAAAATTCTAGTCCTATTAAAAAAATGTCTTTAACTCTAGTTTCGACGTAAACTTTTATTTAAAGTGGTTGCGCTGCAGAGTATCCTTCCCGGCGAAACCACCATAATATTTCTATTACTATACATAGTATGCAAATATATAGTATCAAATAATTCTATAACAATTCTATATTGCACGAGCACCCCCAGATCCTCAATCTTCGAGTATATTAAATTAGTATAAGAACTTACGACACCATAATTTTTTCGAAGAAATGGTCATGAGCGCCTGAAGTAACAAAAAAGCAAAGACAAGTTTTCCGTAATTGAATACATGAGGTTGTTTTAGTTCAGGCGTTACTACTTAAATAGACTATTTCATCGATTTAAATAATAAATATTAAAACAATGAAACACATATAGGTATATGGACCGTAAAAAATTAACCACTGTAATATTTCTCACATATATTTTTAATTTAAGTTACACACCAAACAAAAAAGAAAATCATAACTACTTCATAATACAAATAAAGAACCACACGAAAAAAAATTTTTTTTTTGGAATAAATTTGTATATCTAATTGCATTTTTTCTTTACGTTTGTTTTTGTAACTTTAATTGAAGAATCATCTTAACAATTCCATTTGGCGCCACTTTTGCAGTGTGCTTTATAGTGTCCTAAGCCACATGGTAATCCTGGCACATATTCTATGGCGGCAACGATACTATATTTTCTATTCTCGATCAGAACTATATTCTTTGGTATGTCGGTAATATTTATGTTGTCACCAATTTCAATTTCATAAATGATCACTTAATTTGTATTTTTCAGTAATCACTCCCTTTTTATTATTGTACTGATGATTAGATGAGTTCGTTTTTCCAATCAACATTGAATTAGCTGACTTTTCCAATCCAGTTGCAATGCCATCTTCTGCCAAAATCAAAATATTGAGTGGCAATATAGGACAAGTTCTTTCCGTTTTGAAGTCACAAATGGGGCATATCTTTTCATGTTTCGCACTGTAAAATTCATTCAATAATAGTCCCTCAAAAATTCTGATAACATTACAGCTGCAGTCAACAATTCGTAAATTATTATTTCGATTTATTGTTTCAAAAAAATTTGACAAAATTTCAGCTCTTAGAACATCCACAGAAGTATAATTTTTTGAAACAGCCTTAACGAAAGTTGAAAATTATGAGTTTTGTGATTCAAGCAATGTTTGAACACTGGTGTATTCTTTATAAGCAACTGCGAATGCTTGCACCGCAGCATCAAAAGCACAAGTATTTTGCAATATTCGCCAAATGCATGATGTTATGATGATTCTTCAATTAAAGTTACAAAAAAAAACGTAAAAAAAAAAATATGCAATTAGATATACTAATTTATGCCAAAATCAATTTTTTTTTTCATGTGTTTCTTTATTTGTATGAAGTAGGTATGATTTTCTTTTTCGTTTGGTGTGTAACTTAAATTAAAAATATATGTGAGAAATATTACAGTAGTTAATTTCTTACGGTCCCATTACCTATAATGTGTCTCATTGTTTTAATATTTATTATTTAAATCGATGAAATAGTATATTTAAGTAGTAACGCCTGAACTAAAACAACCTCTTAAGTATTCAATTACGGAAAACTTGTCTTTGCTTTTTTGTTACTTCAGGCGCTCATGACCATTTCTACGAAAAAAATTATGTGTCGTAAGTTCTTATACTAATTTAATATAGATTGAGGATTTGGGGGTGCTGGTGCAATATAGAATTGTTATAGAATTATTTGATACTATATATTTGCTTATACTATGTATAGTAATAGAAATATTACGGTGGTTTCGCCGGGAAGGATACTCTGCAGCGCAACCACTTTAAATAAAAGTTTACGTCGAAACTAGAGATATAGACATTTTTTTAATAGGACTAGAATTTTATAGACATTCCATAGAATTGTTCATGTAACTTATACTTGTTACAGCAAAGGTGGTTCCGCCAGGGAGCATGACGTGATAAAATTTGGAAAAAAAAACTTTTTACAAAAAAAGAACAACCGCCTTCCAAAAAAAACAATACAAAGTGAAAAATTACTTTAATTTCGGAAGTTTGTCTTTGGTTTTGAATTTTCGTTTTTGGCCACCGACTTTCGATTTTTGAATTTTATAAAAAGTATTTATTTTTAACTTTTTAGTTTGTGGTACCTACCGCACACAAATTCGAATACCACTTTTTGGAAGTCGATTAATAATCCCATCTTTTGTATCTTTAATATTATAGAATCCATTTACTGTTGCAGTTAATTGTTTTCTTCTTTTCAGTGGGCACTTTATACAGATCCAATATTTTCAAAGGACGGAGGATTCCCAAAAGAGCTTTTAGAGCTTGTAGCCAAAAAGAGCGCAGCGCAGGGCTACCCTAGATCAAGGCTATCAGACTTTACTGAAGGAGAGAAGGCCTACATTCGAGGCACGAGCGATTTCTTCGGCGTCAATCATTACACGGGTTCCCTTACATCTGCCTCGCTGTTTACGTCACAGTTTGCTGTACCGTCATCCATGGATGATATAGAAGTCGGACAGATGAAGCCAGATGATTGGCCACAATCCGCTTCCAGTTGGCTGCAAGTAAGTTCCTATATTGTGGTGGTGTATAAAAGTGTTTTAAATACATTTCCCAAAGGTCAATTAAAGGTCCTCCATTAACCTGTAGAAATGTAGACAAATATCCCAGGGAGAATCATACAAGGGGAGACGAACATCATGCCGGGGTTGCGGGTTTGTCCGAAAGGGATATCGCGGCCCCGGCACACAGGCAACGGAAGGAACACGGGTGGGTTTTAGTCAGTAAAAGTCTGACACAAAGAGCGGGAGAAGTTATTTGATAAATTACCACCCCCAAAAAAAAAAAAAAACCGGAGACGAACATTTATAACTATTTTTAACCTAGGAAGTCTACTTTTGCAGATGTCTTGAAAAGGATTATTTATTATTCGAAGTTATCCATTTTAGAACGCAACTTACGATTACAAATACAAATTTTTATTTCAGACCAAGAGATAAATAATTATAGTGTTAGTATGAAGTTAGCCTATGTTAGTAAACACAAAAATTCAAAATACAATAAAGATACAGGAACATTAATTAGCCACATGAACATGTACACGCACAGGTCTGCTAGCCCAGAGCCTAATAAATGGTCCATCAACCTTGTCTTGTCCTTGTCTTGTTGTGTTTGTTTGGTGTTGATTACCCTTGTCTGAAACCAAAGACTAAAACATTTTAACATTAAGTCCGCCTCTGTACATTTGAGTGCTTAAAGTATTAAATAAAATAAAACATTAGCCAAGTGGAGTAAGTCATTTAGAGATTTTCATGACAATTTGGAAAATTCAGTTGCCGAATGAACTTATAACAGTGATAATGTTGGATCTATACTCACAGCTTCATGCGCAATAAAGATCCAACAATAATTAGACAAAGGTGAATGAACGAGTAAAACGTATTACGTTGTGTCATTGACTCTGGCAGGGCCACCATCAGGGATTTTAATTTTGATTACACAAAAAATTTGTCGAAATGTTTCGCCAAGTATCAGAATTTGTCGGTCACTGGTTCAAAAGATATAAGGGTTTATAGGTGGCCGATCTGTAGAGAGCCTCCCCAGCAGGGCCACATTTATAGCGACAATTTTTTTGTGTAATCAAAATTAAAATCCTTGATGGTGGGCCTGCCAGAGTCAATGACACTATTACGTTCATCATTATAAACAGCCTATAATGTTCCCATTGCTGGGACACAGGTCACACAGGCCTCCTCTCTTCGAGATGGAATAGGTTGTAATCACAACAGGTTGTAATCTACCACGCGGGCCCAGTGCGGGTTGGTATCAGAGTACCTTTATCATAATGGAAATATTGACTAGTGAAATCGAATAACGAAAAATTATCTAATGCATTTGCTTGGTTTACTACTTAAACGTAACTGGCCAAAATGTGGGGGTACTATAGGTACATCTCTGCCTAATCCTTCGGAGACTACAGACGTTGTGATAAGTTAATTAATCGAATGCTGTTATCAACAATGCATCCATATTTTTATAACGAGACTTTTATTTATTGATTTACAATTAATTATTATTTTTGTCACCAGCAAATGCCAAACAGTATTTACATCGTACTGAAAAGCATACAAGACAGATATGGCGATGTACCGATCTATATCACTGAAAACGGTTGGTCTACCCACGAGGGCATTGAAGATGAAGATCGGATAGCTTACTATAGGGCTGCGCTAGAAAGCGCCCTAGATGCTATGGACGAAGGAATCAACCTCAAGGGATACTTCGCATGGAGTTTAATGGACAATTTTGAGTGGATGGCTGGATACACGTAAGTGGAAAAATATAAAATAACTAGCTTCTACCAACAGTTTCGCCCACGTGGAGGTCGAACAACATGAACACAAGTCATGGTAATCGATCAAATGGTGTTGGAGTTAATCAATCTAATAAAATACGAACATCCGTTTTTACCTTTGTACTGAAAGTCATGTTACAAGAAAAGGCAATGTGGATAATAAAAAAGAGGCAGACCAAAGAAAACATGGATAGATAAATTGAGAGACATGGAGTATAAAAACTTTGCTAAATTCGACTTTATCGTTACAGGGAACGTTTCGGCTTATACGAAGTTAACTTCGACGATCCCGAACGCACTCGCACCCCAAGAAAATCCGCTTTCATCTACAAACAAATCATGAAGACGCGAACGATCGACCATGAATACGAACCAGAGAGCAACGTCATGACTATAGATGAGGGACACTGAGACTTATTACAAAATAAAACACGTGACTAATTTATAGATGTATATAATTTGAACCTTCAAAAACAAATTCTGGTACTAATAAAACCCATGAAAATGTGTATATATAAATGCATGTTTACTTGTCGCTTTTGCCCCATCCCAAGAAACCCTTGACCAGTCCGGTAAGGCCTGCGCCTTGCTTTTTATTGTCAGCTGCGCCGGTCTTATCGTCCAAGTTCGGAAACTCTACGAAGTTACAAGCCAAGTCGAAGAATAACGGCTTGCAAGGAATGGCTTCCATAGACGGAGGCATTTTGTAGATGTTAGGGTTCTTAGTCAGGACTTGAGTATCCTCTCGATACTCGTCCAAGCGGTCCACCAGAGGCTTCTTGTCTTTATAAGATTTCCCAGAAGAATATTTCGTGTCTTCGTCCTGGTCTTCATCGTCTTCAAGAACGGAGTCAGCATGGACTTCGAATTTGCAGCTCTCAATGTCCTTTTTCAATGATTGCAACTTTCCCACCAGATGTTTGTCGTCAAGTTTTTTTCCCAGCGACTCGGCAGAGTAGTTGCTGCATCGTTCTAGCATAGCGAGAGCCTCCCTGAAGCGACGGAGTCCGGTTAACACTTGAGCGATGTAATAGCAACGGAAAGCACGGTATGCCTTCGACAGTATTTCTATTTCCTGCTGGTAAGCGGCGTCAGTTTCGAAACCGGGCAGTTGCTGCAATTCGGTGAAGTTCTGCAAGATGATCTCGTAGAGCCTGGTGAGGTCCTGAGGACGGACCTTCTTGCCGTCGATTTGTATGTTGTTCTTGCGAGCCTCCTCTGCTTGCTGGACTAGCAAGTTGTTCCTATCAACCGTACGCATCAGACGCACATACATCAAGTAAGACAGCAAGTAGTTAATACCAGACAATTGCGTTTCAGAAGCTGTCTTCAACTTCGGATCAGTTTTGATCTCATCTTTGATGGCTGAAATAGCGTCCTTGCAATCCATGAGAATGTTCTCGAGGATATCGATCTTTGCCTGTATGGTCTCTGCTTTGGAGACGGACTTCTCTAGATCTTGTAGAGCGATGAGGAACAGTCGCACTTTCTCGGGTCTCACGGATACTTTACGACCGCGCCATTCCATTTCATGCATCACGCCAGAGCGGGACTCCCTAAACAAACACACAAATGAGTGAGTGTGTGTCAAATGCAGACACAATATAATTACTGCGAATGTCAGTCTCTACGCCGCTCTGTTTGGTACCGTCCACCGCACGTCCATGGATAAAGTGGGACTTTGAAAGCGGCTTAATTTCTTAGCAATAAGCCCGGTTTTCGTAGTTTTAGAATTTCGACTGACGATGACGTACGATTGACGGTACCTACGATTAATATACTCCAACGGCCAGTTATCTGCCAGGCCAGTTATATGAAAGTAGTCCTTTTCAGATAACTGGCCTGGCAGATAACTGTAGTTTGGGTATTTTTCACTAAACTGATTTAGGATTAAAAAAAGTCTAATAAAGAGGGTGTAAGGGACATCAACCCAAAAACTATTACCATGAATGAGTACTGAGTGGTAACAGTTTGCGCGAAGACGTCCTTTACACCGTGAATGTAAACTGACTTAGCTTGCGCCATGAGCGTGTCCAAGTTGTCGATGAGCCCCTGCCCGCGCATGGCCACAAGGTCGCCGGCCGCCGACTCATCGCCGATGTTGTACGCGCAGTAACGGAGACTGGGCTTCAATTCTTCAGCCTGTATACAGTTAAGTTAAAAGCATCTTGTTTATGAAAGAAAGAGATGTGAAGAAAGATCAAGAAATCACATAGGTATGATAGGTCGTACTAATTTCAAATTGTATAGCTATAAAGCACTGGTCAAACTGAGTCGAATCCCGCACAGAACCATTTAGTATTTTCTACTCTATTAGACTGCTCTGTAGGGAATGAAATAAAAAATACCGTACCTTCTGCTTATAAACCATGCGCTCATCTTCAGGCAGCGCTGCACACAGCTTTTCAAGCACAATTTGTGCTCGATGCAGCGCCTCCGCGGCAGGGCGCCACTGTTGCAGCTCGACCAACAACGCGCCGCTCAGCCAAGCCGCGTAAGCGCCTGCCTCCAGCTGCGTGCGCGCATCGCAAACTCCGCTTTGCTATAAAAGAAATAAGGGTCATTTTCAAATGTACTTTACTGGGAATATGAAAAGAACAAGTTGATCTGTTAATATGTGCCACGACACGTGCATTACAATATCCGCTTTGCTGTCATAGAAAGCTCATTTTTATTATTAAAAGCTTCTATTCAACTTGCAATGTTTGTTAGTTAGTTTGTTTGTTTAGGGCGAATCTTGCAAGCTAAATTAAAACCACTTCCTCCTTTCCTACGGAGTTGACATTTTACATATTGGTTTAGTTCCAAAGACAATGCATTTTTATGATAAGCATGACCTGATTGGACATCCAAGATTGGCTCCAGACGAGGAAACTCCTGAACGGTCAACAGTACAAACACGACTTAATATACGCTTTTTTTTTTTTTTTTTTTTTTTTTATTTAACATTAAAAATATAATAATTACAAAGTGTTTCAGCAGAATAGCATTTTTAAACCACTAAGGTTTGTGCTTAATGCTACATGTAAAATCTACATCATAGTAAAAACAAAATCAAGGTAAACAATAAATATAACATAATACCTAATTTCGAAATTTGGTAACTTCATCTCAGGTGATATGCTAGTTATTACGTAAAACCGCATTTCACATTGAGCATTCAATGTGTTGTAGGTAGTGGGACTTAAGTTTTGATTTAATATTTCTTGGCGTTAAGTCACTGCGCAAATCGGAAGGTAGGTTGTTAATTAACCGAGGAACTAGGTAAGAAGATGTCCGCTCACCGTAGGTGTTGTTTGCCCGAACCGTGCATAGCTGGTTACGTGCGACGGCCCGCGTGAATACAGGATGTTGAACTTTTTGCTCTAAGTAGCCATTGAAATATTGTTCTTTTAGCAAAGTATATTTAAATTGTGTATGTACAGGTAATGTTTTACAGTGATGAAATAGTCCATGCTCATTGTTTTGAAATTGGTATTTAATTTTTTTAGATACGATATTCTTTAGTATTCTTAGTTGGAGTTTATAAATTTTACTGAGATAAGATTTGAATGTTCGACCGTAACTACTGAGTCCATACTGAATGTATGATTCTGCTAATGAGTTGTATAACATAAGTTTTACTTTGAAAGGAATGCGGTTCTTCAGGATTATAATATTAGCTAAAAATTGTCTTAACTTATTACAAACATGCTCTATATGTTTTCTCCAGTTGAATTTGTTATCGATGTCTAGTCCCAGATACTTTTGAGAATCTACTTCTTCTATATAAGGACAGCTACACTTGGTATTATTTAAGTTATGCAAGCAGCTGTGGTCGTGTGCAACTAAATTATTGGGAGGAATACATTTTAAGTGTGGTGATTTTACGACTAGCAATTTGGTTTTATTAGAATTGAGCACCAACCCAACATCATGGCACCATTTTAACAAAGAGTTCAGGTCAGATTGCAAAAGATTACAAGCTTTTTGAGAGTCCCTATCAGCTATTACAAGAAATGTATCGTCTGCAAACTGAAAGCATGTACAGTGGTTGATGCAGTTACTCATGTCATTTACATAAGATAGAAAATGAAGGGGCCCCAAAACTGACCCTTGAGCCGTACTCTCTGTAACATGAGTGGCTTCACTTAATGAATTACCAATTTTGACAGCAAATTTTCGGTTTTGGAGGTAATTCCCGCACCAGTTGAGCAGAGGGC
Organism: Agrochola macilenta; assembly: GCA_916701695.1. Classification (NCBI taxonomy): domain Eukaryota; kingdom Metazoa; phylum Arthropoda; class Insecta; order Lepidoptera; family Noctuidae; genus Agrochola; species Agrochola macilenta. The sequence continues at coordinate 15,851,775 of OU753557.1, forward strand.
CACGAATTCCACTATGGTCCAGTTTACTAATTAGTTGCTTGTGATCAAGCGTGTCAAAAGCACGGGAAAAGTCAATGAAAAGTTCGTATGTAATCTTTCTTTGATTAAGGTGCTCGTTGACTTCATCAGCAAACTTGGACAATAGATCTGATGTACCTTTGCCCGTTTGGAATCCAAATTGGTTCGGATAAATTACTTCGTGTTTTCTATAAAATGAGTGTATTTGTTGACACACGTATTTTTCTACAATTTTATCAATAGAAGAAAGCAATGTAATAGGACGATAGTTAGCATACTCATCTCGCTTACCCTTTTTATAAACTGGTCTAACACAGCCTAACTTTAATTCATCAGGGTATAAACCACTTTTTAAACTGCAGTTAATTAAGTCCGCAATAGCTTTTGATACATCTGAACCTATCATTTTTATATCCGCAACTTTAACGTCATCTAGTCCGGGAGCCTTATTAGAATTCAAATTATTTATTATTTTAAGTATTTTGTCTCCTGATGCTTTCTTAAAGTTTAAACTAGAATTCATTGGTTTACAATAGGTTTTGGGGTCCAATATTTTAATACTACAGTTTGGAACTATATTTTTTACGGCTCTGTCAAATCCGATCGCAAAATTATCTGCAATTGCCCTAGTGGTAAGACCCTGTGCATCAAACGCTTTGAGAATAGCAGCATCGATTGATAATGTCACTCGTCCCAACATTTGGTTCACCAATTATGATAGTCCCTTCTAAATTCCACCATAATCTGGCTGCTGCACCCAAGATTAGCTTCAGACTAGGGAACTCTTGAACGGTCAACAGTATAAACACGAAATTTTATATTTATGTATTGATAAGTATACTAGATGGTGACAGAGATAGAGACACAATGGTAATAGCATAGGAACTTCTAAAAAACACGAGACAGTACCATCGAGTTTGGACTCTTTGGCTTTGTCTTGACAAGTACATTAGCCCAAAGTAGTATCCAGGGTCTGATGATAGAGCCGAAAAGTGATCAAAGAAACTCCTCAACCAAACATAATAGTACCATTGTGTTTGCGGTCGTTGGTTTTGTCTTGCCAGGGCCTCATGATGGACCTAGAAGATCACCATAGGAACTCCTGAACTAGGTATAATAGCTCCGTTGTGTTTCGGCCGTTTGGTTTGACAAGTAGCTAGATACGTTAGCCCAAGATGTAGTCTAGGATCTAATGATGGAGCCAAATGGTGGCTATAGGGACTTCTCAACTAAACAACATAACCCTATTGTCTTCTGGCTATTTGGATTGAAAACAGGTTTTTTTGCAACAAAAAATCTTGTTTTCAATCCAAATAGCCAGAAGCTCCGCTTTGCTAACAACGTTATAAGGTTCATTTTAGAAAGCAGTTTAGTGACAATTTGCAGTGGAGCTTAATATTCGTTTCCTGCTCCTACTTTATGTAGTTTGAAATTGTTTGAAAGGTTTTCTGTAACGCCATATCTAAGCACTTTATCAATCCTAAATTGCTCATAACCAAAATAACAACAACTCTGACTAATACTACGGCTGGTAGTGATCTTTGGTAGAAGAACACATGCTGCTCTGCCCCAACCCCAAATAAAGTGGGATAAGGGCATGAGAATGATGATGAGGAGCTAAATATTAAAGCTTTCATAAAATCGACAACTTTCTGTGGCCCTCTTGTATATAGTACATATTAAAACAGTAATACATTCTATCTATATGTACCTCGCACAACTGCAACAGCGTCTGCGCATGAGCATACGCCTTCTTCAGCCTCGCAACCAGATGGAACTTCTTCCTTGGCTCGGTGTTGGCCTCCTGCCGCAGCTGCATGGCGTGCGCCCAAGCCCTCTCGGATTGCAGTAACGGCACGCATAGAAGACGGCTCTCGGCAGACGTCGCCGTTAAGTGCACGGTAGTGACGTCACGGCGACGGTAGTGGCGTCTGTCGCCCTGGGAAAGAGAATTAATAAGTTGAACTGGCCTCATCTGCTAAGTATGGGTTTATTTTCCAAGATTTTTCAACCGGTAATAGGTGTAGCAACCGGGATAAATGTGGCTGTACTATTATTATTATTATACACCTCTGCCTACAGGCCTCACACTATACATTTCAGGTATTCCTCACACAATACATGTCACCTATACAACGTGTTGTTTTTGATATCCCATAACTCTAGGGTTATATTATTTAAGTAAAAAGAACAAAATCTCCTAGAATAGGTGGTCCAAAAATGCATAGTTTCGAAGATATAATCAATCATAATAAATTAGGGCAAAAATTGTCACCAGTATGACGAATCTTTACTTTTGCGACGTTGCCAAACTTCGCAGTAGTGTAGTAAAGTAATTCATTTTTATTCAAACCAATCATTCATATTTATAGCTAAGAAAATGCGACGTTGTCCTATTTCACGTAAGAGTGTTTTACATTAATAATCGTGACTTTGTCGAATTATTTTGTATGAAAAATTAAAACAAATAAAAAATTATGATTGAAGAATAAATTTATATGCCAGTTGGTTCTTTGATATGGTGTCAATCATACCCTAGAGTTATGGGATATCAAAAAAAACACATTGTGTACCTCAAGAAATACAAGTGAAATGTATTACGTTATTGGGAAGTCCCAATAACACAATACATTGCCTAGAGTAATTGGAAAACAGAAGAATCTAATATGACATTTTGTTTCCTTCGCTTATCCTGCAATATGCATAGCATTTGGCTGATACATTTTTTGATTTTGGTCAAAACTAAAAGAGTCTGGCATATCTTCAAGAGTTAACAACACTAATGCTAACACCACAAAAGCTATTTGATATACATTTTAGAACTTCTAATCAATTGAAGGGGAATGTGGAGTAATTATCTACATACCTGCGGTATTTTCAGCACTTTACGCAACCTCCTGAGGCGTCTTGAACAATATCCTCGGTAGCGCTGGAAGTCACCATGGCGAAGACCATGTTGTTGTTGAGCATCCTTTGTGATACGGAAAACTGATTTCTAGTTAAGAAATATTAATTTGGTATATGAAAGAATATTTTAAATTTTTAAGAGAGAATACAGTACTACTAGTACTAGGTAACATTTAGTGGAGGAAGATGATAATGATGTAATTGATTGAGAACCTCCTACGAAACATGTACGGATACAAAGATGTCTTGCTAAAACTTTAATTAAGATTTTTTCTAGAGCTAGAAGTTTATGAAACTGTTGCATAAAAAGGGGTATTAAAATACGAGTGTGAGTTTTTAAAAACCGAGCCGTGTGCAAGGTTTTTAATAGTATCACACAAATGTTTTAATACCTAGTTATGTGCAGTTTCATACACTACTTTATCTACTCTCATACATTGGGATTGAACCTACTAAATAAAAGATCAAAGTAGAAGATCAAGAAAAAAACATTCCACATAATTCAGTTCAACAAAACATGAATGGCGCCTGCACCCAGAACATCACCGCGCATGCGCTACAGCGGTGCTGCTGTTCCCCGCTAACGTTCCATTGCAAAAATATATAGAAACTCTCTGGTGATATTAACTTCATGGTTTTGCCCTGTATTGTAATAGAAAGAAAATTGTTTTATAGCATTATTTGGTTAGAGAAAGTGTTATAATATGTTTAAAAAAAAAAAAACGGTAAGTATTGTGTTTATAATGTACGTCAATATAAACTCGTTTGGAAGTTTAAAATTTTATTCTAATATTACGATATGAGAGTAGATAAAAAAAAAATATGCAGCGTTGCTGCACTGTTTGCACAAACTGGACTTAAAGTAATTGAAACTGCTACACTTGTTATGTAGGTAGTTCAGTAACATATTGTATGAAAAGCCTGTATAACTCATAGGGGTGCCCAAACAAAGTTTAATGACAAAATTATGTAGTCCACTGACACATGTTTTGTTTATGTTAAACATAAATTATTTACAGTAAGTATATTTAAAAGCAATAGTACGTATATAAACTGAAACAGTAAGTTGAAGTAATATATTTTGACATACCTACTAGATAAGAGGAATGTTATTGATAAGATATTGTGCTTCATTATAATAACTTCAGAGCAGACTATGTTTATTCGAAATAATTATAGGAATAACAAATAAATTCTTATTTAAAATTCAAAGGATACTTTCTAATGTTAAAAGTCTCGGAGATTTGACTTCTTCTTTTTCAGTTTCTTCGGAAGTTAAAGGTTTGGCATCTCCGGAATCGTCCTCCAACACCACCATTGTGACTTGCTTGGAATTAAATTAATCAGTATAGGATAAATTACTGTATTGTTTCCTTTCGATTTAATTTTAATTATCAAGACAGATCTCAGACAACACGACACATGTTGAAATGTTCGGGTAATATAATATTAAACTTTATACATGAAGTGCAGAGTTTTCTCTCTCAATAGCGAAAGCAATGTTCTTGTTAGAAAAAGTAGTCAATTGTTATAAATGCTAAGGATACACTGTCTCTGTAACTGGAACGAAATCATGATCGTGATTCGTCACTTGACAGTTGACATTAAGTCGTTTTTTTTTTTTGTAATTATTTGTCGTACAAAATTTTTATGGAACGAAAAATTCTGTTGCATTTGAAATAATACTAAAAACGAAAAAATATATATTTGATGGATTTAATAAATAACAGTTACTGTTGACTAACAGTTGAAATAGCCAAAAAATTGATTTCTCCCCGTCAACATAAGAGAGCCAAATTCTGTAGGGGCTTTCGGCGATCAATCTGGCACATGGTCTTTAGTGAGATTGATAGAGTATAAACAGCTTTTTTTATAAAAAAGAAACAACCGACTTCCAAAAAAAAACAAAAAAATTAAAAAGTGAAGGTTGGTTTTGTATTTTTGTTATTTGCCACCGCCTCCCAAAAAAAATATTTTTCGCTTTGTAGTGTTTTTTTGAAAGTCAGTTGTATTTTTTTATTTGTCGCTTTTAGTAGTGAGTGAGTCAGTTTGTAATGTATCTAAGTTACAATAGCCTAATATCAACTGCTCTTCACCTTTTTACAAAATTTCCGTTACAGGAACCTCCCAAAACAACCGTGTCCGGTGAGGACCTGCGTCAGGCGGAAACGTTGTGTTCCACGCGCGCCTCAAAGAGATGTCAGCCAGGGGTCTGCTAGGACCTATGCCGGGGTCGCGGGAAAGTCCGAAATGGATACCGTGGCAACGTACAGGCAACACTGAAAGAACACCTGTGGGTTTGAGCCAGTAGGTTAGAGTCTGACACGCCCTCCCGCTCCACCTAGAGCGGGAGAAGTTATTTGAAAATTTCTAACCCGAAAAAAAGGGAGCAAACAACTATTTTAAAGGCGAGAGTGGTTTTTTTAACCCAGAGCGGAGCGAAGGACTAGAGTAGAATCCTGAGCGCAGCGAGGGATTATAATTCACTCGAGGTTTTGAGCTTTTTTTATCACCCACTATGAGAAAATAAGAAGTACAACTTATGCGACACATACATTTTTTATAAAACATGAAATCCGAATTTGATTTCGCGCGATTTAAGCGATTTAAAAGAAACTTTTCTTTTTATTTGGCTCGCGCTCCTAAGCTTTATCTTCAGCCTCTTGTTCATACAATTTTCGTGATTGATCTCTTTGGTGATTGGAACTTTTACTTACAATATCCACATTCCAAACTCAAATCAGGTTTAGTCCCTTGGGATTAAAAAGTTATTTTGGTCCCTGTTTACGAAGAATAAACTAGCTCTTTTAGAATAGATGTGATTAAAAAAATATATATACATAATACAGGGTGGCAGGGACATCGACGCGAAAACTGATACCATGGATTACATGATTCTGAAATTCCTGCGTTGAAATTTTTCGTCGATTATTTAAAAAAAAAACAGCTGTTTCATAGAAAAGTGCAATACCTACGCGGACAAAATTTAGCGGTTAAATTTTCAGAATAAATAACCGATGACAACTTTTAATGCAGAGGCAAAATTTGCTGTTTTGATGTTTTCGCGACGATGTCCCTGCCATCCTGTATAAAAACATCCGAATTGATAACCTCCTCCTTTTGGGAGTAAGTTAAAAAATATTGCGAATGAGAATAGAATGCGAACGTTAAATTATAAGAGTGTATATTTTTTTATCAACTACAATTTAGTACGAATTGAATCATAGCTTTCTGATTGTAATGGAACGAATAGAATAAAACGTTTCAGGGATTTCAAGATTTGGAGATTTGAACAGTGTCTACTGTTGTCATTGTCAAAGAAACGAGACAGTCTGACAGCAGGATAGCAAATTGAATTTTTGCCATGTGTGACAGAGACACCAACATTCAAATGCTAAGTGACAGTAGAAAATAACAACGAAACATTCAAGCGGATTGTTTTCCTCCTGTCTTTTTCTCTTGCTGTCAGTTGCTGTTCTAGGTTAGTGTTTTGAGTTGTGGAATTATTTCGTAAAATATCTGAATAATCTTACTGAATTTGATAAGTTTTGATCGTCCAATTGCGAAACTGAGTGTTAACTGTTGTAACATAGTACTTATTTTCTTTTACAGTTCGACTAAACTCGACTTATTTCGACAAAAATATGGCAAAATCCAAGAACCACACAAATCATAATCAAAGTAAGTACTTTCAGATAATATTTTTATGAGAAACCCTGTGACCTAGATGAATTACATACCTTGAGAATTAAACAATTTATGTTCCCCACCGTACCATAACATCTATACATCTCATCTCATCTAATCATCTTTGTTAAAGTATGGATTTTGTGGTTAAGTTTACATATTGTAAATACAACGATACTTTATTTTATTCCAGACCGCAAAGCCCACAGGAATGGGATCAAAAAGCCTAGGAACCAGAGGCACGAATCCACCCTTGGCGTAAGTAAAATTATTTCAGTCAATTCCAAAATAAACGTTGGTATCATTTTAATTCACTGTAAAGGATAATTTATGAACTAGAGACGTGGCTGGGTGTCGTTTTGCACATAAATTGTAATGAAACAACATTAGTTATCAATTATTATGAAATCACATTATCATTTAACTCATTGACCAACTATTAAAAGAAATTGATCCATATAAAACTCACAGTTAGGATAGGAACTCACCTAGCAATTTTTTTTTTTTTTTTTTAAGTCATTCCTGTATCCTATTTACAGAATAGACAATTTCATTTCTATAAGTTGATACTTAATCAACTCTTATTTGCTGGGATGTAATTAATATTCTGTGCTAGCCAATAGCTACCTATCCTAATTGAAAAGGAAAAGAAGAGTAACAATTGCCATTACTAAAAATATGCAACTCCTTGTCCTGCAAACTTTCAAAACAGTTAACCATTATGGCACAACAAAAACATATCCAAGTGAATATAATTTAAAATAATATTTTCTTTTTAGATGGACCCCAAGTTCCTGAGGAACCAAAGGTTCTGCAAAAAAGGTAATTTGAAACCTGCAAAGCAGCTTGCCCGCGCCGCAGAAAGGAAAGCCACACGGGAGGCCAAGGCCAAGAAATGAACATCTAGCTGTAAGGACAATAAAAATTTAAAAACTTATTCAGTAGTTTGAATTTGAATCAAAACCTCTATGCACCATTTAAGAGGGTTTATCCTAAAAGTTGGCAACGTCGCAAATAACTGTCAAATATTTACCTGTTTTGATTTGTATAGCAATATTACTGAATAGAAATAAGAAATGTGGCTAACTAGCGAACTAGAATATTAATAATGAACTGCAATTATAACATTGAATTTGATGTAGTACCCATTTTAGATGTAAAATACGCATTTGGAAAGTTTTCAAATAGTTTTTTTACATCTATAACTGAACATTTGGTGTCACAATATTAATTATTGCATTTCATAATTAATATTCTAGTTCGCTAGGTAGTTAGCCACATTTTTTATTTCCACACAGTAATATTGCTAAATTAATCAAAACAGTGAAATATTTGACATCTATTTGCGACATTGCCCACCTTCAGAATAAACGCTCTTATTAAGCATATGGCTGGTGTTCCACTAAAACTGTACAAGGAAAAGAAGCAGCGAGCCAGAAAAGAACATTCAATTATAATGATATTCGATTTTGACAGGAATCAACTTTGCATACCACTCGGCTTCTTCACACAGTTGACACAGTTCATAAGGAAAGCCAGCCTGATGTCCATGCTTTTGCCATGGTCACCTCTATTGATAGATGAATAGTATTTTCTATTGTAACAGTCATTATTTATTAGTCCTTTACTGATAAACATCACTATCAGCCACACCATACACAAATCACTGCTCTCAGCTTGGAGAAAGTTGATAAGCACTTACTTGAATCAATCACTATCTTATATTACTTTTGTTATTTAAATTGGGTTTTAATGACAATAGACGTTTTTCTTGTGTCATTGACTCTGGCAGGGCCACCAACAGGGATTTTAATTTTGATTACACAAAAAATTAGTCGCTAGTTTGTCGAAATTTGTCGCCAAATATCAGAATTTGTCGGTCACTGGTTCAAAAGATATAAGGGTTTATAGGTGGCCGATCTGGAGAGTCTCCCCAGCAGGGCCACATTTATATCTCAAAAACTAAGGCACCTAGCGAAGATCTGTTTTTTCTCATATTTTGTCGTTAATTTGTCGAAATTTGTCGCCAAATATCAGAATTTGTCGGGTCTTAGTTTAGGAGATATAATGAGTTCAATTAGTAATGTATAGTCCAAGAGCTAGATCGAAGAGTTCACGAAAAATTGGCAAGAAAAAATATTTCTATTAATATGTGTAATATACTTCTAGTTTTATCGGTCTACAGTCCTTAGAAATGTCCGAGAGACATAAATTCTCAAATAAATACATGTTTTAAATAATAGTTTAAAGTGGCTTAAACTTGTTTGAAAACATTAAACCTTGCTCTTGGTCTATTTGGTGTCAAGATGTACTATCGAAGAACTTCATATCTAAGCAGTTTGAAAACAAAATCCCGTGAACACGATGACCACATCTGTTACCGGCCCGGTGCTATAGCGGCTGAGCGCTGCAAGCAGAAATAGTTCTTACGGTGTATAGATATGAACTTCTTCGATGGTACAGTCGCATGCAACTGTTTTATGAGTGTTTTTTTTTTGTTTGATGTTATGCTATGTACCTATGTTAATTTCACTACATAGGTACACAAACTTAAAATTTCAGATATAATCTTAAAATTCAATAGATACCTATTAATAAGGTACCTACCAAGGTAGGTAATAGGTAATACGGGCTGGTATCCGCAACTCCACGTCTAAGCGCGTATTTTGCGTGCGGGTGGGAAAATCGGTTATTCGATCCACCCCAGCTCCTCAAAGAAGGCCAGCAACGCCTTGGTGTCACTGACAATCTCACGTAGGGTACCTGGGTTACCGAAGTACTTTGCCCTGTATGCGTCGACCGCCGGGCAGTATAACAGCACATGAGCTGCTGTCTCGTCGTCCTCCATGCAGGCTCTGCACAGCGGACTGTCTGTGACTCCTATTACAAAGAGGTGTTTATTAAATGACCCATGGCCAGTTACAGCTGCTGTGACTGTACGCAGCTGTTGTTTCGTTAGTCGGAGAACCTTTTTCGTGAGCCGGCCATCAATTGTAGGGAGTGCCTCCTTAGCCTGCCTGCACTCTCCGTGATCCAACCATAGTTTGTGATGTTGGTCCCTGGTTCGTTTCCTTACCAGAGTGCGTAAGTACCCGAAGGGGAGTGGCGCAATGGGTTCGGGGCCCACTGGTGCCATGCTCGACCCCCTTCTGGCAAGTTCGTCGGCTGCGTCATTGCCCCGCGAACCGCTGTGTCCTTTAATCCATTGAATGGTAATGTTATTGAGGCTACCCACCTGGTTAAGGCGCTGGTGGCACTCGTATATCAGCCCAGAGTCAATAGTGTGGCTGTTTAGCGCTTGCAGAACAGCCATGCTGTCTGAGAGTATACGTATCGAGTGGTCCTTAACTTCCCTGGCCATTATGGCTAACGCGGCAAGAGATATACCCATGCATTCGGCCTGGAACACTGTGTTATGGACTCCCATTGGTGTGGCTATGTGTATGTTGAAGTCTTCCGAAAAGATTCCAGCACCTGTGCCACTACCTGTTTTGGATCCATCCGTGAAGATTCGTAGCTCTGCGGGGCGCAAACCCTCGCATCGGCAATCCTCGTGAAGTTGGATCCTGTATTTTTTATCGAAGATAAATTGTTTGGGTACCCGGTCATTTATGGCTTTCGTAATAGGGAACTCAGTATTGAGTCCCTCAAGCAGCGCGGTGTGTTGTGTTTCTCTCTTACCCCAGAGATTAATTGCATTAAGACGCACCGCCGCCATTGTCGCTTCCTGCTGTATAAACAGGTGGAGCGGGGTTAGACCCAGCATGGCTTCGATTGCTGCAGTCGGAGTAGTCCTCATGCAGCCAGTGGTCGCAACGCAGGCCAGTCTCTGCAGGCGTTGTAGTTTGTTGCAAGTTGTAACCAGCCTCGTGCGGGGCCACCAGACCACGGCCCCGTAAGCGACCATGGGGCGGATCACAGCTGTGTACAGCCACAGTATGATTTTGGGGGATAGGCCCCACTTCTTACCTATCATTTTCCTGCATTGCCAGAAGGTGATGCAGGCCCTGTTTAGCTTGTTGTCAACATGACTGCTCCAGTTCAACTTAGCGTCTAGAAGGTACCTACCAAATGGTTCGTCCTAAATGAGCATATCCTCGCGAGGCATATACAAAATGTAACTGGAATAATGCACACCCTGCCCGATACACCCCAATTAGAAAATTTGGTTAGTCATAATTTATGCACTGAAGCACGTAAGTAGTGTTTTTTAGGGTTCCGTACCCAAAGGGTAAAACGGGACCCTACTACTAAGACTCCGCTGTCTGTCTGTCTGTCACCAGGCTATATCTCATGAACCGTGATAGTTAGACAGTTGAAATTTTCACAGATATATTTCTGTTGCCGCTATAACAACAAATACTAAAAAACAGAATAAAATAAATATTTAAGGGGGCTCCCATACAACAAACGTGATGTTTTTGCTCGATATTGATAACGGCAACAGGTAGACGCTTGAAATATTCACAGAATATTTAGTTATATATTCACTTAAAAAATAAATAATTAAAATAAAACAAATTTTTAAGGGGGGCTGCCATACAACAAACGTGATTTTTGCCTTTTTTTTTGCCGTTTTTATAGATAATGTTACGGAACTCGTGCGCGAGTCAGACTCGCACTTGGCCGGTTTAAAAAAAAATTGCTATCCTAATTGTAGCCAAATAATATATGGACATCGACGGACTACATTGGTAGGTAGCGCCTCGGTATTTGTATCTAAAGGCACACACACAAACATGCTATTGACGTGAAAAATCAAGGTAACTTACATATTAATCTGCAATCATACGATGCGGCGGCGTCCTCTTTTCAAAACACTCAAATTGTCTACCACCTTGTTCAATGCACTTAAATGCCCGCATTCGTAATTGTTCTTTAAATTTTTTACACAAACAAACCTCGCTGTACTCCCGGTGGAGGAATAAAGAAAAAATCCTTTAGAGCAAGTTTGTTTATTTACCTATTCTTTTTTAAGTACTTTGACCGGCGCGAACGCCGAAGCGCCGCGCCGGTGACGTGCAGCAGGGGAAACCCTCGTTCTATCTCGCACTTTTCCCCGTTTTTGTAATTGCGGAATTCCTATGATAGAGATAACAACACTCGAGTTCGTAACTATTCATAATAAGTTCCACTTTAATTAACTTACGTGACGGGCAACTCGTTATAAGTAGCTCGTCTGTACACGCGCATCTATATCTTTCTTACTTACCGTAAATGAAACGGAGCGCAGCGATCTATTTGCCAGCGACTAAGTGGTAAATGCACATTGTGTTAGATAAATAATTACATATATTTATTTATAGGTAATGAATACAGCTTTCCTTTGGTGGTTGAAATTATAGAATAAGTTTATATTTATTTAATTCGAAACAAACATTCCTCAATATGACGTCATAGATACTGTCTAGAAACTACATAAAGTATTTTGTACTTGCTTGTACCACTGGGAAATTGAATTCTTTAATATCTTTTTAATTACACACCGACAAAATCTGTAACCTGGCGACAAAATATTGGAGAAAACAGATCTTCGCTAGGTGCCCTAGTTTTTGAGATATAAATGTGGCCCTGCTGGGGAGACTCTCTCCAGATCGGCCACCTATAAACCCTTATATTTTTTGAACCAGTGACCGACAAATTCTGATATTTGGCGACAAATTAACGTCAAAATATGGGAGAAAACAGATCTTCGCTAGGTGCCTTAGTTTTTGAGATATAAATTTGGCCCTGCTGGGGAGACTCTCTCCAGATCGGCCACCTATAAACCCTTATATCTTTTGAACCAGTGACCGACAAATTCTGATATTTGGCGACAAATTAGCGACTAAATTTTTGTGTAATCAAAATTAAAATCCCTGTTGGTGGCCCTGCCAGAGTCAATGACACCAAATTGGCGACAAAATATAGGAGAAAACAGATCTTCGCTAGGTGCCCTAGTTTTTGAGATATATAAGTAAATGTGGCCCTGCTGGGGAGACTCCAGATCGGCCACCTATAAACCCTTATATCTTTTGAACCAGTGACCGACAAATTTCGACAATTTATTGTGTAATCAAAATTAAAATCCCTGTTGGTGGCCCTACCAGAGTCAATGACACGTTTTTCTTCAGCTAAATAGAGGATAGTAAGTAATAATTCCCATAAAAGCTTCGATCAATAATGCACTAGATACACTATCCCATACAAAAGTTCTCTTAAAACTGTCGCCAATTGTGTTTACGTACTTCTAGTTTAAAAAAATATGTAAATTCAACCTTAAATGCAATGCTTAAAATTGTATTCACAACGCTATGTACAAAAAACAAAAAAGTCAAACATACATCAAAACAAATTCAACCTTACACGCTTGTTTTAAAGTTCGAATTACAAAGTGGTAATAAAAGTAATAAAAATTTATGACAGAGGCTCGCCGCTTGGACGAGGAATGAGTGGAGTCGAAATGTGTTTATATTTCTTTCTATGAAATACAGAAAAAAAATATTTATACTAACAAATTCAGTTTATTATAAGCCTTGACACTCAAACATAAAGTTTAATTACAATGGCAAAATTAAATCTTTCTGTCGTCGGAGATACAAATATTTAATTACAATGGCAAAATTAAATTTTTCTGTCGTCGGAGAAACAAATATTTAATTACAATGGCAAAATTAAATCTTTCTGTCGTCGGAGAAACAAATATAATTAATGTCATGTCGCTTGAAAATAAAAGTCAATTTTATATAAGTTCAAAAATACTTAAATTATTGTTACTGTTGTACCGTTTTTAGTAATGTACGCCTTTGTGTGTTTCCAGTTATGTCCAATCTATTAAAATTAATCGAACAAATTGTTGAATTTTTATAAGGCTTATACGTATATTTCTTTTCCTCTTTCTTTCGCGACAGTAGATACACATTCTACACAGCGAAATGGGTCGCTAGGAAATCGACAAACAGATATAAAATAACAATACTACACCATGCATTCCCTGTTCCAGAACAGTCGATGTTTGTTGCAATAGTTGGTAGGTAGTTGTCACAAACATTGGTCAAACAATCATAATATTTATATTTACTATTTAATTCTGTTTTTATTTTATGAAAAACACTTACTGATAATAAACTTACCGAAAAAAAAAATATTCCTTCCAAAATCTTGGTGTTACGGTGGTAATTTACAAATTTTTTGAACGCGTACTGCGGCATTTTGACGTCTCAACGTTGGCTATGATTGGACCATACTAATTTGAAATAAGAGCACAACCGAATCTGTGCTCTTATTTTTCGTTCCGTTTTTGAAGCGCTTACCGGGAATCTAGTGCATTATTGATCGAAGCATAAAAGCTACAAGTAGATAAGACGATTATGTAAAAGAGCTCCCTTTACTAAGATAGGATAGGAATTCCATGAAGGAATTTATCAAGGAAAGAAAATAGGTTATATATGTATAATTTTTATTTATTTACTGAAATAATTCTCAAATATTAATTATGAACCTAAAATAATATTCAAATGAAACAAACTAAATCCTCTGCATAAATTGTGACACTTACATTCATTAAAAATAATCAGATTCTCAATTTTTTGTTTCCACCAATGAAAACTTTCAATCTTCAAAAATAATTTGAAATAGCCCAATAATCACATTTGATTACTAAATAAGGATTCCCGCACACAGACGTAGGTACATACACATAAACGGTCTGAAGCAGAACAAACCTTAGTGTGCGAAGAGTTAAAATTGAATTTTGGCTTCACCACGTATTTGAGTGTCCAGAAGCAGTAACCAATTAGAGCCAAGAGCTTTCCATTTTTTATAGGGCTCCATAAAAGTGAATGAAGTCATCCATCAGTCAGGACAACGCATCACATTCACTATGGGATCCAATAACTTGGGCCTCCTTGTAACAATATGAACTGTCATTACTAGTTACAATCATGATCATAATTATGTCATAACTTCTACTAAATAATAAATGAACACGAAAATGCTACGTATATAAGGTGCCTAGACTAATACAATTAAAATATAAGCATATTTTAAGTAACTACAATGATCGTTAGTGATTAGTCTTGATAAGAGCCCAAAACTAATTTTTGGCGCACCACAGGGGCTTCTTAATAGAGTTATTACATTAGTCAAATACATACGTGTGTATATGAATATCTCATTTGACTGACATACCCAATGATGTCACGTTCACACATAGAATAGAGGTTTTCTGTATTTTATGCCCGACGTGATCACAGGCTGCCCATCGCCGTTCTTTGAATCGATTGGCTGGTTTTTAAAATATTCAAGGTTTCTTAGCGTACCACTTGAGACCTTGCTTGAGACTATGTTGGATACATACACATAGCCTTACTTAGAAAATTACGCGTCAATATTTTTCAGTTGGAAACTTAAATCTCTATGATCTCTCTATGATCATCAACAAGCTCACGCTTGTTGAGATCGGACATTCTACTAACTTTTGAATATTACCTTGGCGATCTGATAGTTTTCTGGTACTGATAACTGCAGAACGTATTGCTTGTCTATTAAATGCTTTATAACACTGAATATTTAATGACTATCCCAGCAAAGTAGGGTGCGCGCGAGGGCCTGTGTGGTTGCACCCACCCCTCGCGCCTACCTACTCCTGTATCACAATCTCTTTTAGAACGGACATTAAAGGCAGCCTTTTAATACACACATTACGTACTTCAAATAATGTAGCATATTATGAAGCCATATGTGGTGCACGTAATCACGAGAATTGAACTCCAATGTTGACGTCCTCAATATAACAAGTCAATCTAGTTACATAAAGTCTAGAATACAAAGTAAAAAATATCCCATTTTTCGATGATATAAGCGAATTAATAGAATAGGTACCTACGCAGTTTGTTGAAATTACGACTGCGCTTTATTTTTTGCCTTAGGGTGGGGCCCAGCTCCATTTTGCTTATGTTTACCTTCCGGATTTTTAGGTCCCTTAGGCCCGGGGCCCTTAGGGCCCGGTCCCTGATTTGGCTTGTTATCATTTTTGCCATCACCCTTGTCATTTTTGTTCTTGGGCGGCGCGGGCGCTGGCGGAATCCTCTTGATGAAGAATCTGAACGACAATTTCTTGTCTTTGATGTAGTGCACCAACACTTCCAAAGGCAGCACGGCACATTTCCCTTGACGGAAGATCTCTTCAGGCTTAATGGCATCATTGAAGCAATGTTCCGTGAATACGACTTTCCTCCTAGGATTCTGTTTGCTCATGACGTGTATCTCATAAATATGGTCATGCGCTGCTTTCTTGCTGCCAATATGCTGAATAGTCCAGTACACCATATTTTGAAGAGTGTCGATCTTCACAGTGATGATGAACAGGAACTTGGTCTGGGCCACCAAGTAAAAGTGGCGATCATCGTTTTTGATGTCAACATTGGTAAGTTCCACTTCTTCATCAGTGGTGACGTTGCTGTGGGACGCATGACGTTCCTTGAAGTGTTCCATCATGTCCTTAAGTTTGCCTGTAAACAGAATAAATAAAATGTAAGTGAAGTCTCAATCATATTACCATTATGATTGGTTATGGATCATTTTATGAGTCTCTTGAAGTCAGGATTTAATTTCCCGAAAGGTTATTATAATTACCTGTCCAGGAACATTTCCCGAACACAACACCGAGAGGGCAGTCCATTTCTCGGAAGATGCATTCCTTGAGATGTTCCTCCAAGTCCACAGACACCATGGTGTAGACACATCCCGAAGATTTATTGGGACACGGCACTTTTGCCTGGAAAATATTGAGACACAAAATAAATAGAGAAGCAGAGATGAGGTTATAGAATATAATGATGACAGATTTCGTATCTGTGATCGACTCGCTATTTGTATCACCAGCCAAAACTTAACTAGGTATGTATGAACTATGGACGTAGTAATCAATATCTCAACTTCTTAAAACAGAAGTAGGTTCTAATATACAACGTGTCCCAAAATTCAACGATAAGCTGGCACCAGACGGTGGACCTGGTCATCACTACCCGAGAAAAAATAATGAAAAAAAAAAAACAATTAATTTTTGGAAATTACAAAACAGATTGAAATCCTTCGGAAATTGACACCCCTTTTTTTTTTTTTTTTTTGGGTGGGAAATCATCAAATGACTCCTCCCGCTCTGGGCAGAGCGAGAGGGAGTGTCAGACTTTTACTGACTAAAACCCACCCGTGTTCCTTCCGTTGCCTATGTGCTGGGGCCGCGATATCCCTTTCGGACAGACCCGCAACCCCAGCAGGCATTGGTCCTTCCGGACCCCGTCAGTTGGTGCTGACATCCCTTTGAGGCGCGCGTGGCACACAACGCGCCGTCGACCCGGGCCTGGTCCTTATCGGACGGCGAGCTGTCCATCGCTCACCGTCAAATTGACACCCCTTAAGATATTTTGACCACAATTTTTCTAATATTTCTGCTTTTTTTTTTATATAAGTAGGCATTTTTTCCTAGAGTATTATACCATTTTAGAATCTTGATTAGTTGCGTAATTTTTTTTTTAACTTGCCGTTGTAGTGTTTTTACTTTTTTTTTACACCATGACGACTGACTGTAGTGGACTGAAAGTAAAAAACCTAGAAAATTATAAGGAAAAAAATAATTTGGATTGATTTTTGTGTAAAAGCTTCAGACATTCTGAGATTTTTAAGGGTTGTGGTGGATAGCAGTGCTACTTAGGTTGCCGATAGGAAAAAAAAAACAGAAATATTAGAAAAATTGTGGTCATAGTAGTTAAAAATATCGTAAGGGGTGTTATTTTCCGAAGGATTTCAATGAATTTGGTGTAACTACAAAAAAAAAAAAAATTTTGTCCTTATTTTTTCTAGGGTAGTGATGAGCAGGTCCACCGTCTGGTGCCCGCTTATCGTTGAATTTTGGGACACGTTGTATATAGTTTCTATGTATATGTTCATATTTTTTGTGTATGTTCATCGATATTTTCGTCAATTGTGGACCGATTTTGAAAAATCTTGAGCGGTGTTCCCATAAAATTTGTATTAACTTTGCTTGAGTAGTTTGTCAGTTAGCTTCAATAATTACGTATTCGTTAAATAAATTCTTGACGATTTCATATTTTTTGGGTGACTGTAGGTTCGTACACCTACATTCCACCGAATGAAGTTTCGATTTATGTGGCGAGCCTCCAGTCGCATGCAATAACTTTGTAGCTGCACGTTTGCACTATCGTTAAAATTACCTTAGCAACAATTTCTTCCAACTGCCAATTCCTCATTTGCGTGAGGTTCTGACGGCAGATGGGACATATCGGCGGCAGCAGGTTCTGCGTGCAGGTGTTGCAGAGGCTGTGTCCTGACTGGCACTGGAATATCGGTGCGCTCATGGTCTCCAGACAGACTGGACATTCTGGCAGGTCAATTGCCACTGCTGCAGCCCTGTTAACAAAGAATATCTCGTTAAAACCAGCAAATAAAATGTATTAATATAATATAAATTGAAAATAAAAATGAACGATGACAGATTGGATTTTTCCGCGATAAAAGTTCACTTGTCGAAAGCTCGATGCAAAAATCTATTTCCGATATTTACAGCTAAGTGAGAACTCACTTTTTATTCGCCTTTGCCGTCGCCATTTTTGGTTACCGGTATACTTATTTCTGTGAACAAAAGAAACATAATTATTATAATGTTAAATTAATTTTATTTTTATAGCTATGAAGTATAGTAGGACACAACTTAGATGTAGCATCGGCAAAATTCGTAAAACCGATCCTCATCTGAACTGAGTACGCCTTCAAAATCCCCAATATTTATTACTGCTTTAGGTGAAAATGATCTTTACGCAAACGCAATAACTTATGAAGTCTTAAAACCATTTAATCATTCGTAAAACTGAAATGAATTAATGTCAATTTTCAAATTTATACTACATCTAAGTTGTGTCGTACTGTACCTACCTATTTATATATATATTTATGTATATAGATAGGTATGTATAATGTAGCCACAGTAGGTACTGTCGTTATAATCATGTTCTGTGGTCGTAATAATAACATTGATTCTAATGTAGGTATTTTTTTCTCTTTGTTCACTGTTGCAAAGTTATAATACCTAACCTAAGTACGGTTCGGTAAATTAACGATTTATTTAGTGTAATGCTGGGGTTGCGGGTCTGTCCGAAAGGGATATCGCGGCCCCAGCACATAGGCAACGGAAGGAACACGGGTGGGTTTTAGTCAGTAAAAGTCTGACACTCCCTCTCGCTCTGCCCAGAGCGGGAGGAGTCATTTGAAGATTTCCCACCCAAAAAAAAAAAAAAAAAATGTCGGGGATATTTTAGAATAGAATTGCGATGCCTCCACATCAAGTAGGCCCTTGCAAATCTCCCGAGGGCTGGGGGGTTAAATACTTAACATAAGTAGCAAATTATGAAATTAGACAGTGTGCTAGTCTATCCAATTTGACTATTCTGGGGTTTATCAAGGTAGCTTGTAAGAGTCGATAAACTCGTAACGGTGGACCATCGTCAATTATCTTTCAAGTAATTAATGTCATTAGAGTTTTGATAATTAACAATAATGCTTTCCTTTGTTCTTCTAAGTGACCATCAACTTAGCCTGATAAATGAATAATGCGAGTCTTTGTTACTACAAAAATATAGTACTTAGATAAGTAATTCATCATATTCCGACTAAAGACACACACATACACGCACGCACACAAATAGTGGTTCTGTTTATCTACTTCAAATAATGGCCTTTGATATTATATTAGCAGAAAAACTTTTACAAAAAAAAAACAAACGACTTCCAAAAAAAAAACACTAGAGACTGAAAAATTACTTACTTGAATTTTGGAAGTCGGTGTCTTTGGTTTTGAATTTTCGTTTTTTGCAACCGACTTTCGAAATTAAAGTAATTTTTCACAATAATAGTGTTTTTTTTGGGAAGTCGGTTGTTTTTTTGTATTGTAAAAAGTTATTATTAAGTATTCACTTTTTAGTTGTGGTACCTACCCCACACAAATTCGAATACCGCTACCTGCTATGTAAATAATAGTGACAGGAAGGTATCGTCATATCATAGGTACCTACACTTAAACTAAGTGGGAAAATCGTGTTATTGAAGCTAACTCAAAAACTATCCAAGCAAAGTTATTAAAATTTATATGGAACCAACTTGAGAGCATACCCTTTCATACAAAAAAAATATTTTTTCAAAATCCGTCCACAATTGAGGGAGAAATCGGTGGACATACGTAAAAAAAAAAACATACGCTACGAACATAGAACCTCCTCCTTTTTAGAAGTCGGTTAAAAATAAGTAGGTATACAAGGTGGAATTTTTTAACTTCATCTAGAGGTAAAGAACCTACTTTAAATACTGGAGATTGAAAATTTTACTCAAGGAAACATTCCTTTATTTTTTTAAACAAATAAATCTGCAAGTTCAATTTTTCCCCAAAATTCCCTAAATCCCTGTCAAAATAAAATATCCCTACACCATGCATAATATTGGTAATTTTTCCCAAAAAAAGGGAGAAATCCCTAAAAGTGGAAACAGTGCGACTAATCATATAATCAAACTAATTACCTACTTAAAAGTAGGTACTTACTTTAAGTTTTAAATAACGCCTTTGTTGGGAGCTATGGAGGTAGCTTACTATAACAAACTGTAAAGTGAGTTGTAAGTGGGTATATTGTTTGTAAACATTGAGTTTGCTTCTCAGAACAATATGATATGGTACCCTACTGTGTAGGTCAAGATGTCAAGCTATTTGGCGGTGGCGGTTTACTTAATACTGTTACCTGTAAAGTCGTTTAAATAGGTACCTACGTGGTTCAATTTCCTACATTACAAAAAACCCAAACCCTTTATGTGGATATCTATAATTTGAATCTCAAGTAGGTATTTGGTATGTTTTAAGGCTTGTGCAGACCAGCGCGACTTGTCGCGCGACGCGACACCGGTTATTGTTATACTGTGAAGTTTTCTTAGAAATTGTATTGTTCGTGTCGCGTCGCGCGACAAGTCGCGCTGGTCTGCACAAGCCTTTAGGTGTACATTTATGTAAAATAAATCCAATAAAAAGGTACATGGAACACCACAAAGAAAAGCTTTATTTACTTTGTGAAGTATAATATATACATTTTTTTTTTTAAATATATTATTGTGAACGTGAGGACTATGTGGATCATATATATTTTTATATTTTTTTTTTCTCAGTAATTATTAATGATAATCTGGCAATTTGAGTACTTTATGTGGCCTACCCAAATGTCCTTTCTTTGGTATTGTTCGTCGAGTCGTTGAACTCCTTAAGTTCTGAGTTGAGCTACACGATTACTGACAAATGCGTGCACTGACTGGACAGGTCCACTCAAATCTGTATAATACTTTCCTCAAAAGACCATTCGAGACACAAATCTACATGGTCCTTCAATGATCTGACCAAGACTATTTCTGGGTTTTATATACACATTGACATTAATGAATTTTATATATACAATGACATGAGTATTTACTTTTTAAAGTATTATTTTGTTTTAATAATTGTGAATGTGAAGACCATAGATATAAGAAAGAAGGACTATGTGGGTCATTCCTTTTATTTTATTATTTAGTTTTTATCACGGTCTGGCAGCTTGAGTAATTTATGCGGCCTACCCAAACGTCCTTTCTTTGGTATTGTTCGTCGAATCGTTGAGCTCCTTAAACCCTGAGTTGAGCTGCACGGTCACTGACAAATGCGTGCACTGACTGGACAGGTCCTCTCAATCTGTGTGGTTCTTTCCTCAAAAGACCATCTCAGACACCAATCTACATGATCTTCACATGATCTGACCAAGATTATGTCTGGACTTTAAAAGAGACTGTGACCTCTGAGTTTGTTTCGGCCTTTCTTCTCGGAGTAGTCAGATAGGAAACGCCGACCTCATCTAGTTTAAAAAATATGATTCACGTGTAAAAGTGTTTTGTCCAAACCCACTTACAGAAATAAAATCATTTATCATTTAGGTATGCATGCATAATTTTTTTATATTTAAGTAGTTAGGTACTTTTTTCAGTTCTAGGTAGTTCATGGTTTCAGAAAAGCGTTTATTTTAAACAAAACATTATACATATAGGTAGTTTTGTTTAAAATATACGATTGCGCTGTGTTAGGTAGGTGCTGTATTACATCTACTAAAGGTTGATACCAGTGATAAATATATACGGCTACACATCAAGCTATAATTTTCCAGTTTATGCTGATCTCGCATTGAATAGGATTTCCTTACAATGCGAGGTTAGCTTATACTGGAAATGTATAGACCGATGCGAGCCGTGTGTACCTATCATGTTACCTACATAAGCTCTTACGCCCATTTTCTAGAACGATTTGAATAGGTATTAAGGTAGTAGATTAAATCAATAAAGTTTTACATTCAAGTAAAGTTACATGCTCTGTGCATTCAAGTGGGACGTACGCTTCCGTGCCTATCGCAATTGATCGCAATTTTAGATTGTTTATTATCTCTTTCAACCAACAATAAGTTTGGTTACAGTCAATAACTGATAACGATTGGAATAAATGGAGAGATTAATACAACTTTGAACAAGACGTAATTCACAAAAAAAAGTTAGAACTACTTCATAGGCTCGATAAAATGGCAGCAAGCAAAAGTAAGTACATAAAAAGTAATTATTTATCCTGACACCCAATGCGTTCGGTTCGTTATTTGGTTGATAAAAACGGATGCATGTTGTGTAGGTGCAAGATATATTTATAGGACAATTTTGAAAGGACATTGTCTTACCTACTTTATAAGATCATACCGGCACGCCATTTTGTCACAATAAAACACAATTTTAATCAACTATGCAAGCGTCTAAAAGATTACTTATTTTGCTTTACAAGTATTTAATTAAGTATATATCTATTAATTGATAGGATTAAGGTCTTACCTTATAAGATTTCGTGTGAGAAAATAGCTGCAATCCGAAGAGAAGCGCAGTTGTGCTCGATGCAATGGCCGATATAGTAAGCGGCTGCCACAGTCGACCGCGGTATATAAATGCACTCGGTGACGTGTTATTGGAGTCATTCACATTTCGTCTGCGAATATCGTAATCAAAGTTTATGCTTATGACTTTAGACCTTACCTTCTAAGAAATAAAGTTGATTTTTACTAACGCAAGCCCGAAATGTCGGGTAATCCTGAAAATTTGTGTGCGATGTTGCCATGCAAAAATATCATCGTAGTATGTAAATTCCATAGACCATAGTGGTCTATAATAAATTTATTAGTGTTGTTTTCGTGCAAGATAGGTCGGTATCTTATCTATGCATTTGCACCAGAAAAGAAAACACTCAACTTGTAGATGTTTTATACTTGTCACGTAAAACTTTCACAACTTGTTTTGTTGAATTGGCGTTTGCACTGCATGAAACATGAGTAAGTAATAAGACAGATCTCAAGATTTGTTATTGGCTGGGTTCGCACTGTATAGAGAAACATAATTATGAGCAGTGATAGCCTAGTCAGGCGCGGTCCGAGGGGGGGGGGGGGGTCCTGGGGGTCATGACCCCCCCCCCAAAATAATTCAAGCTGTCGACAACTTGAATGATTTACGTTTCTTACTAACTAAAAACTGTATACGAGTATACTTGAGCTACAGTGACCGCGAAGGGCATTCTAACAAAAAATATATGAAAAAAAGCCTGTTAAGCAAACTCGGAAATTTGGGCACCACTACACTCGGGTTAGGGCCAGCTTTCAAAACGTAAACTGCTGTAAAAGGAGTTTAAGCTTTTCTTCTCGACAAAGTAAGTTGTCTTCCTGTATATTGGTCAAAAGAAAACACAGAACCTATTGAAGGCGCGGTGCTAAAACTTTGAGGCTCTCTTGTCTTGATTCTTGAGCTTTTCTTCATAAGTCGACAAAGCAAATAATTCTTAGTTCTTTTGGAATGATTAAAAGAAAATAGAACGTATCCGAGTGTGCAAAATTTTTGAGCTTGCTTCACTCGCTCTTATATTCTAAGTTTTCATATTTGCTTGGCCTTTCCTGCATAACTCGACAATGTAACTCTTAGTTCTGTTTGAAAATCTAAATCAAATCCCTAAACCTATGAAACCTATCCGAGACGGGGTATTAAAATTGTCGAGTTAGCTTCGCTCGCTCTTCTCACCCTTCATAATGTACTGTCCTAGTATTTATAATTTATCGAAAAGCCAAGGGGTAGCTCAGTAACTGCGATCAACTGTGAGGAAAGATCAGAAAGTTAAAAAGTTACTTATTTAAAAAGTATGCATCATTAGATAATCAAAAATTTTTTAGAGTAACAATTAAATATTTCCCCAATATTCCTCGGCTCCCATGGTGACCCCCCCCCCCCCCAAAATCTTAGGCTGCGACCGCGCCTGAGCCTAGTGGTGTGATCGTCGAACTGCTAAGTAGGTCTCGAGTTCGAACCCGAGGCATGCACCTCTCTGGGCACGCCACAATTGCGGCGATAAGTCCCCTATTTGAGGAGTGGCTAGAGAGGCGCCACGGCGTCCTCACCTTCCGTCTGACGCAGGTCCTCACCGGGCACGGCTGTTTCAGGAGGTTCCTGTTCCGAATAAGGCGGGAGGAAACGCCCGGGTGTCACCACTGTGTGCCGCATCATTGGCAGCGTGGCAGAGCGACATGGAGGACGAGCTCGCATCACCACACACAGACAAGATCGTTACATACAAATTACTGCTAGAAGAAATCGTACAACGATTCACGGTTGTACGTTTACGTACGATTCAAATTCGTGTCCAAAGTGCGCGCGGCATAAAGTTAAAACGACAAAAAAGTATGGTTAGGTAGGTAGGTACGAGTGGCTAAATTTAAACACAAAAAAAGAATCGCAGCGGACAAATGGCAAAACGAATCGCAACAAAATTTTAACTTGAAGTTTTACGGGCAGATTGTTAGTGTACTTGTCCAATTTGAAAACCTCCCCGTAAAACTTCAAGTAATTTTTTTTTTCGATTCGTTTTGCCACTTGTCCGTTGCGATTCATTTTTCCACTTGTCCGTTGCCATTCGTTTTTCCACTTGTCCGTTGCGATTCGTTTTTCCACTTGTCCGTTGAAGTTTCACTTCTACTACGTGTCCCACCCAGCACACATATTTTTTTCGCAGGTTTACTGCAAATTATCCCTATCTACACTACCTACCCTACCTACACTACCTACGGCACTTCATTTCTTGACATTGACTCCCCTCCCGTAAGGCCCGTACGGTGCTGCCTAGCTAGCCGAGCAGGGTGTGAGCGGTTAAACTGGCATTGGCATTGTTAATTATAATCTGTTATTTTCTAGTGTGACAGTGGGGAAGAAATCGCAAAGCTATGAATGAACAGGTGGAGCTGCTAACGCATTGCCCATAACATCGCACTGTCATTTTTATCTCTCAATGTTTTTCGGGTTTAAAATAATTACAACAGGAATAGCGTGTTTTTTTGATAATTTTAACGAACTATAATTATATTCAACGTGGACTGACCGGACGGACCTCAATTAAAAGCTGAATTGAAGAACCGAGGAGCTTCACTAAGACGCCGAAAAGCGGATTTGGTCAGCAGGTATTTACATCCAATTTTATTGTTAATAATAGAAGTAAATAACCCAATTTTATAAATAGCAACATGTCATTCATTTATTAAAAAATTAAGGTACTTACACAGTAGTTTTATAACATATTCGATGTTTCATGAGCTACGAACATAACCTAGAAATTCAAATCTGAATTTGAAATTTGTTACAGAATCGAATCATTCGATAGAAATTTCAATTATGGCATACCTCAGTAGCATGAAACTGATGATACCAAGATGGATCTTCAACCTCCAGACAGTTATCATGACATAAATAGCAGCACAAAGCTTCCATCCATAACAAAGCAAAATATTCATCTTTATTACAATGAATAAGTATGTACCTAAGATGAGGTTAATAAACGTGTATTATATCCAGGCCCAGGAAGAAGAGAATCGGCGAACGAAAGCGCAAAATTCGCGAAGGCACTCGCCAGCGCGAAGCGCGATCGGACGCCGAAGGGAAGGTGCGCGACCGACCTCGAGTCCGCGAAGGGGAAACCCAGTGCGAAAAGGGGACGGACGCACGCGACCGGCCGCGAAAGCGCGAAGGGGAAACTCAGCGCGCAAAGCCTGCGCACGTGACAGGGTCTGCCGGGACCGACAGCCGACCCCACGACACAGACAGACCCAAGGACCGACTTCATCCCAAGCACAGCAGGGGCAAGCGGGGTGGTACCTCACACCCGGCGTCGCCGACAAAAAATCACCAGCCTGGCACCTCCAAACCGCAGCCTGGACCGAGCCGTACAGGGCCGGCGAAGAGGCTACGCCCCGATGACACGGCTTCACCGAGCATACTTCAGGGGGACGCCAAACGGGTGAGGATCCACCCCGCTCAAGGGGAGCAGAGGACCTACGCGCGAGCCACGAAGGACATCCCTGCGCGGCTGGCAGTAGCAATCTGCCTCGCCCCCCCCTCCAGAGTCCTGACAAAGGATGAGGCCGAGCACATTAAGACGGACCTAGAGAACTTGGTTATGGACACAGACCCGACAGCACCACTCCCTGCCTTCCGCGGATACCCAAGGGTAGCGGAAGGTACCGTGCAGATGTGGTGCGAGGACGACTATGCCCTGACCTGGTTGACCCAGAACGTGCCCAGAATCCGACTCCCAAACACTGACCTGACACTCACGGTACTGAGACAGACTGACGTGCCCACCCGTGTCCGAGTCTCGCTATTCGTCCCTCATTACAGAGGCGACGTAGCCAGACTCCACGGTATTCTGATCCGTCAGAATACCTGGTACGACATCGCTAGGTGGACACTGTATAGGGCGACTACCGTCGGTGGCGATAACTATGGGACCTATTTGACCCTGGGTGTGCCACCGGAGGAAGCCGTAAAGGTCCGGGCCCGGGAGCGACGCATATCTTACCTACTCGGGTCGATATACGTACGCTTCTGGCCCACGACCGAACCCTCCGACGTCCAGACCGACAACGACACCAAGACTGCACAACCGACGCTGACAGCGACAAACGACCCGGACATAGACAAACTGGAGAAGGTCATGGCCCGAGCGGCAATGGCTGATGACGCCGACACTAATCCGCCCGAATCACCTGGCTGGAGCGAGCGTCTACTCGCCTCGTCACCGGGGGAAAGACACGACGATTGAGAGGCTGTCCGATGGATCCATCTCCGACTAACCCCTCTCCATCGCCGTCAACACCCATCAACATCATCCAGACAAACCTCCAGCACAGCCAGACTGCCACGGCTAGCTTACGCAGGGCACTGGAGGTAAAGCCCCGAACCATCGCACTGATCCAAGAGCCGTGGATCAGGAACAATAGAATATGTGGCCTCGGTAACATCGGAGGTATGATCATTCTCAACACACACATCACTGATAGACCAAAAACGTGTGTCTACATACCCGAAGGTATTCCTATCGCACCACTTACTCAATTCTGTTCCAGAGACCTGACAGCTGTCAGGCTCCAGACCTATGGTAGCGTTCCAGATGTTGTACTGGCTTCGGTATACATGCCGGGCGAACACGCGGACTGCCCGCCAAAGGAGATGACCAACCTGGTACAACACTGTGAACGCGCCGAACTGGAACTGATCATCGGCACCGACTCAAACGCCCACCACCCGCTCTGGGGCAGTGACTCACCGAACTCCAGAGGAGAGGTACTATCCACCTATTTATTATTTACTAGCCTTAACATTGTAAACCGCGGCTCAGAACCCACTTGGGTCACAGTCCGAGGACAAACGATTATAGATCTAACATTTGCTACAGAAAACGCGACGAATTTTATTACAAACTGTCACGTATCGGACGAACCTTCCTGCTCAGACCACAGAAGGATTCGCTTTACACTAACTACCAAGATTAGGAAGCCCGAACCAAGACGTAACCCGAGGCACACCGATGTTCCCGGGTTCAAACGCCTCCTGGCTTCCCTATTAACTAGGCACCTAACACAAGTAACCATAAGAGACCAGGCTCAATTAGAATACACTGTAACAAAAATATCAGAATACCTAACTGAAGCATACCACGCATGCTGTACACTAAGACCGCCACAAACCAAGAAGGAGAGGAACCCTTGGTGGAACGCCGAACTTAGTAAACTCAGAGATGCGCTACGTAAGCAATTTAACAGAGCAAAAAACACAAGGCTCCCGGATGACTGGGAGATATACAAAGAGACACAATATATATACAAAAAGCAGATCAGAACCGCCAGGAGGACCGCCTGGCGTAAATTCTGTGAATCCATAGAGACAAATAATGAAGCCACAAGGGTAAGCAAGATCCTATCAGCTGATCAGGACCGAACTCTTAGCGCGCTGAAAAAACCCGATAACTCATACACACTAACTGACTTTGAAACCAGTAAGGTCCTTCTCGAGACTCACTTCCCAGACTGTAAAATCCTGGAGGACAGGACGTGGGAGGCTGAACCGGAATGGACCCCAACGGATCAAGACTGGTCAAGAGCCCGCAATATAGTAACAGAAGACCGAACAAAGTGGGCTATCAACACCTTTCAGCCATACAAGTCGGCAGGGCTGGATGGCATCTTCCCAGCCCTGCTGCAGTGGGGGGTAGATTATCTGACACCATGGCTGGTGGAGATCTACCGAGCCTGCATAGCACTCAGACAGATACCTCTCGCATGGCGCGAGGTAAAAGTCATTTTCATACCCAAACCAGGAAAAACCGATTACACGCAACCCAAGGCTTATAGACCTATAAGCCTCACATCCTTTCTACTGAAAACCCTCGAGAGACTCTGTGATAGGCACATCCGAGATGGACCTCTTCGGATGAAACCACTCCGCAAACACCAGCATGCGTACTCCACAGGCAAATCAACAGAATCCGCGCTACACAGCGTGGTTTCCAAAATTGAATGCGCAGTGGACCACAAATGCTCAGCACTGGCCGCTTTCATTGACATCGAGGGCGCCTTTGACAAAACCATGTTCAACAGAATTAACATGGCACTCAACAGTCACAACATAGACCCGACCATGAGTGGCTGGATCACCAACATGCTCAAACTGAGAGCGGTGCAAGTCACAGTAAACGACACTACGAGGGCCATCGTTGCGAAGGGCTGCCCGCAAGGCGGCGTCCTCTCGCCGCTCCTTTGGAACCTTGTAGTAGACAGCCTCATCAAAACACTCAACGACAAAGGTTACTACATGGTAGGTTACGCCGATGAAATAACCATTATAATAAACGGCACCCACGAAAACACTCTATGCAACCTCATGCGTCAAGCTCTAAAAATAGTAGAGGAATGGTGCAACAGGCACCAACTCTCAGTGAACCCTACAAAGACTGAACTGATTCTCTTCACAAAAAAGAGGAAACTGACAACACTACAGCTACCACGATTCTTTGGAACAACCCTGAGCCTATCAACTGAAACTAAATACCTGGGCATCTTTTTAGACAAACAGCTGAACTGGGCAAAACACACCAA
Organism: Agrochola macilenta; assembly: GCA_916701695.1. Lineage (NCBI taxonomy): Eukaryota > Metazoa > Arthropoda > Insecta > Lepidoptera > Noctuidae > Agrochola > Agrochola macilenta. The sequence continues at coordinate 15,880,931 of OU753557.1, forward strand.
CTATATTATTACAAAAGCCAGCATATCCCTGTGGCAATGCAAGCGACTGCTTGGCAGGAACTGGGGAATTAGCCCCAGGGTCACCTACTGGTTATACACCACAATAATCCGACCAATTATCACATACGGCTCACTGGTCTGGTGGCCAAGGACAGACCTGAGCACAGCCCAAAGGAATCTCGAAAAACTGCAGCGGTTTGCTTGCGTTGCAATCACTGGCAGTATGAGAACTACACCCACCGCCGCCCTGCAGGCAATGCTTGGACTGCCTCCTCTGCACCTCATCGTGCGAGAGGAGGCGGCCCTGGCCGCCTTTAGGCTCCATGTATCAGGAACACTAAGCAAAGACTCCAGAGTTAAGCACACACGTATAAAGGAAGATGCGATCAAACGACGACCAATGATGGCATCACCCTGTGATAAAACCCCGAAAACACACCACTTTCATAGGCACTACAACATAACACTTACAGAAGAACCGTGTGACTACTCAGGCTCGGAAGAGATGAGAGTATACACAGACGGATCGAAGACCGACTCCGGCACTGGAGTTGGAGTTTTCTCACACGACTTCAACATAAAGATATCCAGCCCGCTGGGAATGTTCAACACCGTCTATCAGGCGGAGTGTGTGGGCATCATACAAGCGGTCCACGCCCTGAAAGCCAGGAGAGTTACGGACACACACATACGCATACTCTCCGACAGCGCCTCAGTTCTTCAATCCTTACAGAAAACACATATTACCTCAAAGCTGACACTAGAATGTCACAATGCACTCGAACAAATAATGGTATCTAGCCGCAACACGGTGACACTGCAATGGATAAAAGGACACAGCGGTTCGCTAGGTAACGACGCTGCTGACGAACTTGCTAGACGAGGATCCAGCACGGTGGTCTGTGGACCCGAGCCTATCGTACCCATCCCCTTCAACCAGATACGCAGATGGCTGCAGGAGTTCACCCACACTCAAGCGGAGCACTGGTGGACCTCGACACCGGGTTGCAGGCAATCCAAGGAAGCCATGCCATCCTTGGATACCGGGCTAACCCGGCGTTTACTACGCCTGGATAGGAACGGCCTGCGCCTAGTGACGGGGACCATCACGGGCCACTGCTCGCTGAACAAACACTTTCACACAAGAGGCATAACGGACAGTCCTCTGTGCAGGGCTTGCATGGAGGCTGAGGAAACCGTCACGCACGTGCTTTTTGAATGCACAGGCGTCACCCAAATTAGAACACAGACCCTCGGGACACCCAGATCTTTCACAGATGTTCTGAACAGACCAGGAGATTTAATTAACTTCTGGAGGGAGGTGGACTGGTTGGAATAACCACCAACGGCCGCTATGACCCACGCACAATGGTCCACTGAAGGACTAAGTGCGGAAACCAAACCCCATAACATAGAACATAGAACGTGTATTATATTTATCATTCATCATTATTAAACAGCGCGGCATTTATTTGTTAGATCCCGTATAAACTTTTTGGAATCAAGTTTTGTATGTAGTTTGACAGCTAATGTCAGCCAAGCGTTACCAGCGACACCCTCAGCAAAAGTGGTCAGTTTTCTTCCCCGTTCTCTGCAGCTAACAGTGACGTGACAGTAAAGCTGTGAACACACTATCTGACGCGTACGTAAGCCACGGCTGATAGGCGCGACCACAGAGTACTTTATAACATACTGAAAGTCGCGACCGATGAGTGTGCACGGTAGGCGGACGCTCCGGCTCTTCGGATATTATTTCCCTTTCATTCCAAAATTGTCAACGGGGAACCATATTGAGTTCGTCCGTAAGCCGTGGCAACAGTCTCGGCTTGTTTGTATAGTACATTTAACACTACACTGTGCAAAGTATCGGTCGTAAGCGGACGTGAACTTGGGCCGTCCTTGAGCGTTCGGACGTCTGATAGAAATCTGGCCGGCTGGATGTTTGTTTCAGCCGCGCCGCGGGCGTCCGCGCACAGTGTGAACGGGGTTCGGGTCGCATCCGCGTACAATTCGGGAGTCGAGTGACCAAACTTGGTTCGATTTACATTTGTTTTCTGGACCCAAGTGCTTCTTTTTATTATTTTCTGTGGACAACAAATAGCAGCAGGTGCCACTAATTCAATAACTTCGTCCTCACAATCGCTACTCAATATGGTTCCCCGTTGAATTTTTTTGGAATGAAAGGGAAATAATATCCGAAGAGCCGGAGCGTTCGCTCGTGCACACTGACCAGTGGTCTCGAACCTACCGATTTTTCGGTATTTCTACCGATATGGGCTCTGTCCTACCGAATTGCAACGATTTTTCCCCGATTTCAGAGAATACATGTAATAATCCCGATTTTTCTACCGATTTTACACTTCTACGTTGACAATTCTTTTCATTTATGTTTTACGTTACGGACAGCCTATTGAGGGATTCCTCAATAGAAAGTACCTACCTAGTAAGTACCTAGTTAGTTCCATATTTTTTGAGGAATACCCTTGAGTCCTCTGAAATCTTATGAATCTTATGAAAACAAAACAGCGAAATAGGCTGTCTACTGAGTCAATCACTGTTCTATTACATGCAAAACGACTCTTTAATGACGCTAATTGTTATGACTTGGAAATTAATTCAAAGATGACCGCGGCTATGGCCAAAGAGTAGAGTATGATCCTAAAGATCGAAAAAAATCATTATATTTAAGTGTGTTTGGTTTGATGTAAATTAGACTCTTAATTTATTTTTTGATAAATAAACGAATTTGATTGAACATTGTATTTTTTTTTGTCATATACCGATTTTGGGTACTAATGTACCGAATTTTGTGGGCAGCTCTACCGATTTCGCACTCTGACATTCGAGACCACTGGCACACTCATCGGTCGCTATCGCTAACGCTACTACTGTTAGTCGTGGCGGACGCGTCCGATGTGTTCCCAGCTTTACGTTCATGCTCTGTGTCACAATAATTACTTTAGTCATTGGTAGAGTATATAAATGTTCTGTGGTCATTGGTCACAAATTCACAATCTAGTTCTACAACTGTCAACAGCTCCGCATTATTTTTTGTTTAGTTCAATCAATTCAATTTCTATTTTGTCAAGTCCACAATTTGTTCAGCAGAAGTTTGTTTTTGTTTTGAAAGCAGTATTATTAAAATTTGCTCTCGTATGTCTTTGTAAAAACAACGTTAAAATGAGCGAAGCCGAAAAAAATAAATTTACGTTAGCACACATGAAAAATAGCTTGGCCACCGTATTAGAAAATGTTAATAATCATAATTATGTAAAAGTTGATCTTATTAAGAATTGTTCCTATGTTGGGTTTATGCACTCAGTTGACCCAGTTACTATCAGGTAACTTAACATTATTTATTTAACTTGAAGTTTATCTGCTTTGATAATATGCTTTACGAGTTTACAAATATAACAGTATAAATTCCCAGGGTAAATTTATGTACCTAGGTCGGTAGGTACAAAATGACCAAAGTTCTTTATAAACAGTTCTATAGTTTAAAAATGATTCAGACCTATAAAGGAGAGATGCGCTTTTATAAATCTAACCAGCTTGCTTACAATCTTGACAAAAAAAAAATGCTGCATATCATGCCGCAATTTGTTTTCTTGATTTTCATTTGTATTCGGGTTTCTGAATAACTAAATATTAAATTCTCTTTGTTCCAGTGTTATTCTGTCAGTACCTCGAGGAGATGCTTATAAAACAGTTGTTATTCCTGGTCACACCATAGTTGACATTTCATTTGAAGAAATACCTGTGAATATTAAACCACCACAAAAGAAAGAAACTCAAGCGGAGTCAAGTCAAGACATTTTCAGAAGAAAAACAAAACTTATATCATGGTTCAAAACGAACTTGCTGCCAGTAATAGAATTGGATGATAAAATAGTAATAGGGAATGTTACTCTACTACAGCCATATAAGATTACAGATATAAGTACAGATAATCCTATAGTTGCCATGCAGATAAAAAATGTTATAGAAAAAATGCCAGAAGATTTTGAACCAAAATGAATGTAATTATTGATGTAATTATAGTGTATAAGTTGATGTTTTTGTATTATTGTTTTTTTTATTAATTGGTTAGTAAGCTTGAAATTATACAATGGTGGGACAAATTAACAATGCCAGAAAAGAATACAGTCAATCTGTCATAAATAATTAAAGCAAACATTCTAGAAATTGTACAGTAGGTATATAAAAAACCGACCATAGCATTGCGGACCACACACAATAAAGGGTTCTGTAGTTGAGATGAATTTATTGCAAGAACAAGCTTAACTTTGTAGTTGAAAAACCTGTTCTCCCATAAGGAATGTTTGGGGGAACATGTTTTTGCAACCGCAAATGTAAGTTGGTTGATTATTACTTGTTAATTTGTAAAGCCTACTTAGCTATGATAGTTTTCCTTTTAATTTCGTTATATAGGTATACTACTGCCGTGAATTTTTTCACATAGGTACCTAACCAACCATTTAGCTGGCATGGGGGAAAGTGTATAATTTTTGTGCTAGTACTGGGGGACTTGACTCTGACATAAATTAGCACTTTACAGCTTAATATTTCGCAAACGGATCCCAGAATCAAAAAATGGTTTTCCAAACTCACAACATTTTTGAACAACCTTTCCAACGACACTCCACTATGGAATAGACGAGAGAAAAATACATCCCCACTTTAGGTGTAGGGGAGGTACCTCACGGAGTACTTTATAACGTACCTACTGAAAAGATACGCAAAAAAAAAAAAATCAAGGTTTTACTTTGTCAGCGTGATTAAATGTATACCCATGCCAAATTACAGCTTTCTAGTACAAAGAGTCCATGAGCTAAGCCACGGACAGACAGACAGACGGACATGGCGAAACTGTAAGGGTTCCTTGTTTACTACGGAACCCTAAAAAAAGAAATACCAAATATTGTGTTGTATGCTTGGCGCCACATTCCGCATTGAACAACCCGGAAAACCTTTCTCGGCCATATTGTACATTTATTTAAAAATCTTTAAAAAAAAGTCCAAGTGCGAGTCCGACTAGCACACGAAGGGTTCCGTAGTAAACCAGGAATCCTTATAGTTTCGCCATGTCCGCCTGTCTGTCTGTCCGCGGCTTAGCTCAGAAACGGTTAGTACTATAAAGCTGTAATCTGCTGTTTCCTACATTTATGTTCGCATAGCTCGTCGAAATGTAGGGAACAGCAGATTTTTTTTTCGAGATTTCAGCGTTGCTCCGATAGTGAAAGTTGTTCATAATGATGAGTAAAATGACCCCTTAAGTGGTTTAGGGTAAACTAAAACTAAGCTTGTATAACGCATGGTATAATAAAACAAGGTATGGCACTCCGAAACACAATGGTCACGTGGGAGACACAAGACCTCGTCATCACCGCTATCCATGGTTCTCAAACTTTTTAGTTTGGGGATTTTTTTTTAAAACATTGACATAATTATTAAATTACTTCTAGCTTTTGCCTGTAGCTCTACCCGCGCGTTGTAGGTTTCCCTAGACAAAAAAAAAAACAAATTAGATAAATCTACTTTAGCATTCATAATATAAGTGTATATTCATTCTTAATAATAAGTGGATTCTAGGGATTACTAAAATAATACTCAAACACATTGTTAAACTCGTCTACTTACGAAGTTTTATTCAATATCAAAAAACAAAAAATATTTTAACCATTTTGATATTGTGGTCAAAGAAAAAAATGTATCAAACCAACTTGTTAGACGTCCACAAATAAATAGGCATGGGTTCGATATATCAAAACGTAACTTATATCGGATATGTGTTTATTATCATACCATATCGATATCTAAATATACATAACCGTTTTCACAAAAACTTCATCGAGCTGTGGCTTATCCAAAGCGCAACAACGAAAACGAACTACGAATAATGTCGAATAAATAATAACGAACAAAACGCAAACTTCACATCACGAGCGATATGACATCGACGGTTTTTATTCGCTTTGTCTCTGTCTTACCATTCAATGTTTTACTGGCGTAAAAGTGATGAAGCGAATATTACGTAACTTCGGCTAGTGATTGGTTATTTGGTTAATAATAGTGCGTGCGTAATATCTATATCCTAACGCGCTAGCAATAAGGTCTAGTTTCTATTTATTTAGTTACAACAAATATTCCATAAGTTAGCAACTTTCCGGCGGCTACTCGATATCAGGGAGAAATTCATTCTTTAAACTAGCCCTACGTTCAATAGATTTAAGGTTGAATTTATGTTGTTGGAATAAGAAATTGCATCGAATTAATTTTGATTTGTATTTTTTAGACAGTTTTGTTTTGAAATACACTTGACCTTGGTGACACGTGCCCTACTTAACGATAATTCTTTGCCTTTTTTTAGTTTTATAGTTTGTATTTAGGTACTATCGAAGAACTTCATATCTAAGCAGTTTGAAAACAAAATCCCGTGAACACGATGACCACATCTGTTACCGCCCTGGTTCTATAGCGGCCAACCGTTGCAAGCAGAAATAGTCCTTACGGTGTATAGATATGAACTTCTTCGATGGTACTTATTGTAAATAAAAAGTACGTTTTTCAACATTTCTAAATGCAAATTCTTAATTCATCCAGAATGAATCAATCAATAACGTAGAAAAAAAAAAATAATATTCAATCATTGTAAATAAGACGATTTTTAAATGCGCCAGAAAAGTTAGCTTTTAATAATTGACATAATTATAGTATGTTTTCAAAAAGTTTTCTGCTAGTCCTAAGCCTAAATTAAAGCATGAAGGGAAATCGTCGTACTTACAAGAAGCTAAACTGATAAATTTATTATTTTTAAACTTTAAAAAACGAAAGCACTTATATCAATGTATTAACGGTAAAAGTGTGAGTTTGCGTTTCGTTCGTTTCAGTTACTTGTGCAAATCGTACTACTGATATCGATATCTGAAAACGGTTTTCAATATCGATATGAAAACTGAATATCGGTTACATATCCGTTAGCAACTAAATACGAAAACGCCCATGTCTACAAATAAATGTTTGAGAATCACTGTGTACAATGGGACTGAGCGAGACCAACATACGGGTTCGACAAGAATAGCGATACATGACAAAATGTCAGAATGCCAATTAGACAGCCCGTTTCTGTGTTACCAGTAGTGTGTAATAATAACTCCCCAACCTACTTTATTACTTATGCGAATCTGATACAATAATGAGGTTTTGATTAAAAATTACGTTGGTATATGTTTGTTTCGTTTGATAAAACAAACGAAACGACAATTTCAATGCTTTGTATATATTTTTTAACAAAATGGTGATTGAAAATCTTTCCTTAAATTCGAGTTCTGTTGCAATAAAGTGGCAACTGAATAGTGACGTAGGCATGTGTCGCTCCCGGAATGCCATACCTTGTTTTATTATACCATGGTATAACGAAATTAAAAGGAAAACTATCAGAGCAAAGTAGGCTGTACAGGTTAACCCTTTGAACGCCAAGCGCAGCTCATAGGAAGTGTGCTCTCTACTAGTGATGGATTAATTAGCATTCGCGTTCATTGTTAGCATGCGAATGCTCATTTAGCATTTAGCAAATGAAATGTAGTTGCAAAATTCTGTGAAATGCGAAGTGAATTTATCGCTTCGTACTTTTTTAAACTATCATACGTCAGAGCGTCGACGCACGCAGCGGTAGTGTGCGCTCTCCTTCGCACCCACGGGAAGTCGGGAATACTAAATCTATCGGTTTCACTTGACCGTGACCTCGTTGCGAGTGAAATTTATTAGCAGATGCTGCGAACTTGCGAAGAATGGGTTAAGCAATTGTTATGTTATTATCTTTGATTTGCGCGTACTTAGGGTTTTAAATTGAATGAATGCGTGAATTCGCATATTAACAAATATCACATATTTTATTATCATCAATTATCGTCATATTAGCGAATAGCATAGCAATAGCAATTAGCATGCTAAGACTCATGAATTCACATACTAATGAAATTTATGCGAAATCGCATTAATTGACATTACTACTCTCTACGCCGAGCCATTTATTTACTATTAAATACCTACAAATGCTAGTGATGGGGTATTCACAAATATCGATAAACCTTTATCACTGCTACTACAATCGATTTTCCATTTAAAAGTGTTAAATTTATCAAATAAATGTTACAATAGTAGCATTAATTAACTTACATACATGAAATAATCAAATTAACAAACTATTTTCACAATTAAAACTTCACTGAAAGAAGTTTTTATCGAACAAAGCGCATCCCTAAAATGAGATTGACGTCAATACGTGTCGCTTGAAAGCGTCAATGGCGTATGGCTTCAAAGAAAATACGGATATTTCAGGGATGTGGTAATGGTTAAACACATAATAATAATAATATATAAAATATTATAAACACGTTTATAGCAAACTGTTGTATTACGGATCTGTTATATATAATACGGAAAGTTACGGAAATTCATTTTCGCCACGGCAACTCCTGATCGTATTTATGATCTGCCCATAGACATATGATCTTTCTTCAGGCCTTATTTTTTCTAATTCAAATGCAACCAAACTAGCAAAATATTCGTTTCTAATATCCGAAGGCCTTTCACAGATAAATCTCGGAGGTTGGAGTGCATCGACATTCACTTCTATTTCGAATTCGGATGTTCGTCTGTAATTGTAGTCTGTAGTTCGTAGCAATTCATCTCTTGAATAATATTCACTCATTATTAGATAGTTTTCCGGAAAATAAATTCACCACGTCACTATTGACGCCCAAAAGCGACGATGGCGAGGGCACAAATGATGGACAGTTCCAAATTAGTGACGTGACTACTTGATGACCATAGATAAATCGATGTTTTAAATGTAAGTAGGTTTTAACATTTTTAATTTGATTGTTATATTTGTACGATATATATATTAATTGTATTAATTATAAAGTAACACTAGGTAATTCCATACAAAACGCATTTTTTTGTAGTTTTAATCAATGTTTCAGTTAAATAAGGAAAGTTAAATTACCCCATCACTAGTGTCGCTTCAAAGCGACAATGGCGTCTGGTGAACGTATATTTTGAGGTCTTTTCTTCGCCTAAAACAAGTTCAAATTTGGAATGAATACTAAAAGATCAAGCTTAACTTTAGTACAATTTTATTTAAGTGACTTACGGAGAAGACTACCAAATTTAAAAAACATAATTATTTTACCTATTTTCTATAATATTAGATTAAAAAGTAGCCCATCTATTTGTCGCCTAAACTCGTCGTTGGCGTTCTAGCGGCCGATTACGTTTGTCGCTTGTAAGCGTCGTTGGCGTTCAAAGGGTTAATGAGTAATAATCAACCAACTTAAATTTGCGGTTTGAAAAACAGGATCTCCCATACATTCCGTAGAACATGTTTTTCAACTACAATATTAAGTTTGTTCTTGGGATAAAGTCATCCCAACTACGGAACCCTTCATTGTGCGTGGTTCGACGCGCACTTGGCCAGTTTTTTTATAACTTTATTTTGGGACAGCGGAGGTATAGGGTTCCGTTAGGGAACCCTGAAAAGACAGTATCACCCTAGGGTTGAATGTCACTTGCACTTATAAAATCAGAAGGTTTATTTGTGACAATATGGTCAGTAAGACAGTTAGGTTTCAACCTTAGTGAAATTTCAATTTACTGACAGGGACATAATGTCAAAAACTCTAGTAATAGCAACCGCACGGGTCGATCGATCAGGTTAAGGTACGCTTACTGCGGTTGGTCCGTGGATGGGTAACCATCTTTACTTACCAAGACCCCTCCATGCCTCGGAATTAGTCCCGGTTGTCATTCGTGGATCTTTGACAGTCGTTACGGGTCGTCAGAAGCCCTAAAGTCTGACAACCAGTCTTACCAAGGGGTATCGTATTACCCAGTAACTGGCTTGTGTAAGTCACCAGTCAGATAGGCAGTCGCTCCATGTAAAATACTGGTATTCGGCTGCATCCGGTTAGACTGGAAGCCGACCCAAACATAGTTGGGAATTGGCTAGGTAGATGATGATGATGAATGTCAAAAACACGAAAGTGGTAAAGCAATTACGAGATCGACTAAACTTTTCAGTTTTCATAATTATTTTCTTCATCGGTCAGGCAATGGTGCCGATTCTCTTGTCACAAATGCCTCTAAACTAGACTAAAAATCACTAAAATTAAGTTTAATCCTGTCAAACGACGATTTCCCATTCTGAAATAGACTAAAGTGACACAATTAAATTATATTTTAGTTTGACAGCACTAAGATAGTACTGAGTTTTTAGTTTAGTGAAAATGGCAATTTTGCTATTCTGAATATGACATTTTTCACCTAAAATTTTGATTGTATAATACCAAACCAGACTAATTCTGACAATTTTTAATCGCGATTAAAAAGGTGTGGTGTAAAATAAGTTGTCATGAACTAAAATTCACACCAACATCTCGACTTCACGTGCAAAAACAGTACTGTATTTATTTTTTCTTTTGCTTATATCTCGAAAATGGTGCGTCCTATCGCAAAAATAATGAAAATTACGACCCCCTTTATGGAACCCCTAAACCCCTAAACCTGAACATGTAGGTAATATTTTTTCATGTTTTCCGTACAAAAAGTGAAAAATTCCATATAAAACACGTCGAGGCGGCACACCATGCGCGCCTCTGGCTCTAAAAAAAATCACGGGTGAGGGCAAACCACGGGTACCACGTGGTTTCGCGATTGTCAAATTCTATTTTAGTTGTGTCAAAATATTTTTTTAGTTTAGAGAATTTTATTTACAGAATAGCTCTAAGATTCTCATAGCCTAAAGTAAGGAATTTTAGTGATAGTTTAGTTAGTTTAGTTCGTTGTACAAGAGAATCGGCACCATTATCGCGAAACTGGCGTAAGCGTAAGAGTTAAGAATAAGTGAATTGACCATGCATAGTTAGAATAAAAAAAGAGGTCATAAATCAGTACTTACCTAGGTAGGTATTTTAGAAAAATCGAATGCCAAAATAAACACCTACCTCATTTTGGCGGGTTAATTTACATCCGATTATGTAGTTTTCTGCTTTCCCTCTCGCGTTGTTGATAAAAAGTTATAGCGCGTTTAGATTTATTCTACTTTGTTTGTGATTCAGTATTTCAGTCTCGGTAAACAGCATTCCCGCCTACTCGCACACTCATGTCATATTTACTACCGTAGGTACCGGCCGTCGCTCGTCGTCGGCGCAACCCTGACAGTTGATTGTTGAGATAGGCGGCCGTTGTAGTGCTTCGTATTTAAGAAATTATTTTACTTGTTTCGCAATAGCAGCATTCAGAAATAACTAATTATTAGATAAAGCATTTCCTAGTTTATAAAAAAATACGAAATGACCGAAAAACCAGATAGAAAAGTGCAATATTTGGCGGGTGTAAGCGGTGAGTAAACAACATCTAAAGCGCGAAATTTTGAAATAAAACAAAGTGTTCTAAAATTATTTTTTAAACTTCAGCTGCGTTCGCGTTTACATTCACTGGCGCAACTCTGGCATGGTCGTCGCCGGCAATTCCAAAGTTCAAAAATGGTGAAGCGAATGTTGTTATCACTGATGTAAGTAATTATTAGCAATCGAACGGATATAGCATTTAAGATAAGTACATAGTAAAATAATGTGGCGCTGTTTTTCAATGCCAATTCGTCTCATTGCAGTGCTGTCCCTGTCAGTACGAGTAAATGAACAATGATTAGAGAGTAACACGGCCATGAATGGTTTTCCGTTGTAATTAATAAGACTTCGTAGAAAATAAAACATAAATTAATGATAATCTATCAGCACTCAACAGTAAGTAGTTGACCATCAATCAATCAGTCAGTCAGCGGGTCATCTTAGGGGAAAAATTATCTACACTTCTTTAATATTCTATAGAGAAAAGATTTGTATTTTTGTTTGTTATGAATAAACTCAAAAGTACTGGACCGATTTAAAAAAATCTTTCATCAGTAGAATGCTATAATTTATAAAGGTATCACGCGGGGGAAGCCACTGGCGGAAGCTTGTATTTTATAATATCATTGACATTGAATGGTTAAGGTTAATGTACCCAATACAATTACACGATACTGATAATTTACCTATAATTAAACCGAAATACCTACCTACGCGGTATCGAAGTTGATTTCCTTGCGTTACCGCGCTCTTTGTTTTTCTGTGTCATGTCAACTCATGCGATCCAATCGCACAAGGAATGGAATGGTGAGGTAGGTATCTAGAGAGATGAAAGATAATTTTATTGTTATGGATCTCTTGAGAAATCATAGTAGAGGTACCTATCTATTTTTCGTAGTAACTGCCGATGCCGGTGGTCTTGGGAGACTTTCCTGCACCCAAATTGCATAACACATCATCAATCTTAATTTGAATCAGCTTTGTCTACGCAATTGGGGTGCTGCACCCTAATTGCGTAACACACACTATCAGTACCTACCCTAATTGCGTAAAACACGATCAATCAGAATCTGAAACGTTTTGCAACAGATTGCTAATCCATTAGGGACTTCAAAAGTTCGAAAAAAAAAATATGCTCAACAACGTAAATAACTAAAATAAGAAAAATTTGTCTGCTCGACAACGTAAATAGCGCAATGAATGTTGATGAACTGTCAAAATTAAACACATATGTAACTAAATTCGCAACACATTTTCGTAAACGATTACGAGTACCTAATCTGTTTCATTTTGACAGTTCAACACAACATTCATTTTGTTATTTACGTTTCGAGCCTTCGATCAGACAAATTTTTCGAAGATATTTATGATGAAATGGAATAGCAATATCCTTCAAAAGGATTCAGATTACGATTGGTCGTGTGTTACGCAATTAGGGTGCTAGTTGGGAATCCCTGGTTTAGACTGTTGTTGGGAAACAAAACTAAATTCCGTCTCACCGCACCGAAATACTACAGTCAGCGACGGAATGATGCTAACTATACAATGTCGCCCATGGGCATGTGTGAAAATAAACTTAAAAAGGGGGGGTCTATCTTTAATTATTTTTATTATTTTTTAATTTTATCTTATTTTTTATTATTTTTCAGTATCCCACTATGATTTTATGAATTTACATTTGTGTTTTTTAAAATAAATACTGTTTTTTTTGGAAAAAAAAAATCTTCACCTACGTTTTTTTTTTCATAGTCGACAAATTTTAACTCATAAGCTATTAGAAATAATAAACAGAATCCAAATCGAGCCAATAACATAGAAGATATGGCAAACGCAACTAAAAACATAAAAAATTTAATAACATGAAAAATATTAAAGATAGACCCACCACCCCTTTTAAAGTTAATTTTCGATAATTTTTCATGAATATTCAGAAAAATACGGGCGCGGCGGTCACATGCCCATGGGCGACATTGTATTAAATATTAAGTAGGTAGGAACATCATTAGTTGCACTATGTGCACGGGACTTTCGTGTCACGGAATCTAGCACAACATGAATGCTCCCGTAGACAGGCGCGACGCGATTCTGGTGGAACAATCTCTATGAAAACTTCACGGACATTGTTCTACCGGTGTCGCGTCGCACCTGTCAGCGGAAGCCTTGTGTTCCATGAATGCGTAACTTTTGTACTCGTATACCGTGAAAACGGGAGTAAAGTAGTTGTATATGAACAGGAATCCGCTGGATTCGGGAATCACAGAATCTGTCGAAGTGGCGGTGCTTGGGGAGGCCTATGTTCTGCAGTTAGGCGTCTTTTGGCTGAAATGATGATGATGTGAACAGACGCAGACATCGTGGGTGGTGTCCCTGCACTCAGCAGGGGCGCTCCTCGGGTGCTACTTCGGACAGGTGTTGAACGAGAAGGCTGGACGTCGGCGCACGTTCTTCGGCTCAGCCCTGCCGGCGCTCTTAGGTGCGGTACGTTCTATCGTACATTACTAAGACATGTAAAATGCCATTGATCGGGTGTGGGTGGTAGTCATCAAGTGCCACCTACCGAAATTGGGGCACATTTATACTTAGAAGAAGACCTAGAAAAAATCTATAATCTAATCTATCTATAGGTACCTAATAAATACCTACCTATATTTCGTATAATTCTATTGAAAGAAAAATTCAATTTTTTGCCCTCTTGCCTATAAGTTTTAGTTCCTCTGTGTGAATTAATTCGTTACCTTGAATCTTCATACAGCAACAAACACGCCAGCTAAGTAAAAAAAACAAAACATGTTATCTTATCATGATCATATTTTTCAGGTCATCCTTCTGAATACGAGCTTACCTGAACTGATGTATGTGGCCAGGTTTCTGATGGGGCTAGCGACTGGTATCATAGCTGTGGTGAGATGATTGTATACTATTTGGTCTTAATATCAGATTGGTAAATGGTAGTGGTGGTGTAAAAGTCGAATTAATTTAGCGAAATTCCGCAGAGGTATCGATATAAAATGACGAAAAAAGTCAAATCTCTTAATTTCAAATAAATACGGCTGACTAAGGAGACAACGGCCGCTGGTTATAAGTTACATACCTACATGAAAAGATGAGTTTAGTTCTTTTTACCCGACTACGGCCAAGCAAAAAGGAGGGTTATGATTTCGGTATGTACCATCTATGTTTATCTGTTCCCTCATAACTTCTAAACTACTAATCATAATTTGACAAATGATGTAAGTACCTATCGTTGGAAGCGTCTTGATTGTGATCTCAGAGTAATAACTTATTACTCTGAGATTGTGATAGGATACGTGACGTCACATTAAATTTAATATGGCGCCCACCAGAAGACACAAAGTCACGAACAAAAAAAAAATCCTACCTATATTATATCCCCAAAATAATGTAAATAAAAATAAAAGTTATAAAAAACTTTTTTACAAAAAAAAACAACCGACTTCCAAAAAAATTTTGTTTTTTTTGTAAAAAAGTTTTTATTTTTCGCTTTTTAGTGGGTCAGTTTGTAATTTATCTAAGTTACAATTGCCTAATGTTGACTACTCATCACCTTTTACAAAATATTGCTTTTCCCGAAGCAGGGACGTTAATCGTTGAGGAGTTTTCCTGGTTCTTCACCATCAGCTCCACTTGTCCATATACATTGTGACGAGCATAAATTGCTTGGTATTCATATTAATGTAATCGAATCGCAACACGTGAAATACTTATTATTGAGTAGTTCCGGTGGTCATCTGTGGTCTTCATCATCAGTTCCACTTCACCAAATGGTGCTTTTCAAGAGCAACAGCACGTGTTATTTAAAAAAATACCCAAATCACTATAGGTGTGCCTATAATATTTGAAGAGTTCCCCCGATTTCTCCAGGATCTCATCATCAGATCCTGACCTAATCACAATGGGACCATCTCGAAAGTATACCCTGTCAAACAAAAAAAGAATTTTGCAAATCCGTCTGTAAATGACGGAGTTATGCCCGAACATACATAAAAAAAAATATAAACAATCGAATTGATAACCTCCTCCTTTTGGAAGTCGGTTAAAAACTAAAACCCAACTATATACGACAATAAGTCAACAAAAAAATGTATGTACAAGACATATTTAAAAATCCGGAGTCACACATGTTAGGGCATAAATCGAACAGATTACGGGTGACTCCGGATGTTTTATTTGTCTGTCTGTGATGTCTTGTTTATACCTTTTTGTCGTACTTGGGATTTCGTTTTTTTTTTGTTTTATCGCCTAGATATCGGCCTCGACCCTTCACATCTGCGCAGTTTCGCTAGCTAATTAAATTTTATCCTCTTGTAAAGCCATAACCACTTGCAAACAAAATGCTTTTTAGGTACATATGTACCAAATCTTCAAGTTATATTATCTCTTTCTTACAGGTAACCATGATATACATAACAGAAATTGCCGACAAGGAGATCCGAGGCGCGTTAGGGATGACAGTCCAAGTCATGAATAACTTGGGCAGTCTGACGGTCTACAGCATTGGGCCTTTCGTCTCCTACACAACTCTGAACTGCATCATAATGATCATACCTATATGTTACGTGTTGCTGTGTATGTGGATCCCGGAGTCTCCCTATTATCATCTGAAGGATGGGAGAGTCGAGGCTGCGAAGAAAGAGTTCATGAGACTTAAGGGCAATCAGGACGAAAGGGTGAGTACATATTGAGTAGTGATGTCCATATCCAAACTCCTACGAAAGAAATGGGTTAGTTCAGGAAGACTGGCAG
The DNA here is from genome assembly GCA_916701695.1 of Agrochola macilenta. Classification (NCBI taxonomy): domain Eukaryota; kingdom Metazoa; phylum Arthropoda; class Insecta; order Lepidoptera; family Noctuidae; genus Agrochola; species Agrochola macilenta. The sequence continues at coordinate 15,897,106 of OU753557.1, forward strand.
CACTTACCAGTACCTATCTATACTAACATTTACAGAAGAAAAAAATCTGCGAACTCTGTACAGGCAGCTAGAGTAATCACCAGCTATCTAATTACGTAACACGTTTTCGTAAACAATTACGACTAATCTGTTTCATTTTGACAGTTCAACAATATTCATTGCGTTATTTACGTTGTTGAGCAGATTTTTTTTTCGAACTTATGAAGCATTGGATTAGCAATCTTTTTCAGTTTTTGTTAATAGTCTTGCGCAATCAGTATGAGAGATTAACTGGAATCAACAGCTGTGACACATGACGCTAACTCACATCACAAGGCTGACTGAAAATAACTTTTCACGTTCATTTTTATGTAGGAATCATTCACGTCTGCATTCATATTTCAGGTGATAGATGATCAGATGAAGATAATGCGAGTTCATGTAAGAGAAAGTATGGAAAACAAGACGACTCTCAAAGAACTGCTAACGAACATGAGATACAGGAAAGCTGTATACATAGTGACAGGTAAATATGTAAGTACCCATTAAGTACACAACACCATTGATATGACTGTTTATGTATGACCTCCTCGCGTGTGTTGAGGGTCAAACTTTTTGCCATTTATGCTGTTCTTAGGTAGGCTATCTATTTAATTAAATATGAACAAAAATTTCAAGTCAGTTCCTTGACTTCAACATTCTCCCCCGAGCTATTTTCAAGACAGGAGTGAAGAATTTTAAAACTTTTGGACCAAGAAATTCGAAATTGCTTCATTTAAATTAGGCTGAGATTGAATCCTTTTTTGAATGTCAAAAACAAAATGTTCGAATGATGAGTACCTAACATACTCTTTGTCGAGGTGAATAATAACTAATCGGATTGTGTTATAACTTATCAAAGTAGGTAGGTCTGTACATTCGTTTCGAATTAGCATAGAACTTAGTACAAACCACGGTTCCCAAGCACAGATTAGTACAGACATGGGTCACTCCGCAAAATTTGCATAGAACTTAGTAACTACAAACCACGGTTCCCAAGCACAGATTGGTACAGACATGGGTCACTCCGCAAAATTTGCATAGAACTTAGTAACTACAAACCACGGTTCCCAAGCACAGATTGGTACAGACATGGGTCACTCCGCAAAATTAGCATAGAACTTAGTACAAACCAGGGTTCCCAAGCACAGATTGGTACAGACATGGGTCACTCCGCAAAATCATTTAAATACAAAGCGTCTCTTGCTACGACACAATAAATTGCAAATCAGGTTGCACAGTGCTGGACACGCCACAATTGTAGCGATAAGTCTTTGAGGAGTGGCTAGAGAGGCGCCACGGTGTCCTCACCTTCCGCCTGACGCAGGTCCTCACCGGACACGGTTGTTTCGGGAGGTTCCTGTTCCGCATAAGGCGGGAGGAAACGCCCGGGTGTCACCACTGTGTGGATCGCCCGGAGGACACGGTGGAGGTCTGCCCTGCTTGGGTGGAGCACCGCCGTGTCCTCACGGAGGCGATCTCTCGCGTCCGGCCCTGGTTCAGGCCATGGTTCGGAGCGAGAGTGCATGGGAGGCTGTCACTTCCTTCTGCGAACCAGTAATGCTCGCGAAGGAGGAGGCGGAGCGCGCGAGGGAGAGGCAAGATTCGCGCCCTCGCGCCCCTAGTCGCCGCAGGAGACACCCCGGGCGTCGGGAGTCGCGAGCCGACTTCCGGCCACCGTAGGCGCGGGCTTGCGGACGGTGAGCGATGGGTAGCTCGCCGTCCGATAAGGACCAGGCCTGGGTCAACGGCGCGTTGTGTTCCACGCGCGCCTCAAAGATATGTCAGCACTAACTGACGGGGTCCGTAAGGGCCAATGCCTGCTAGGGTTGCTAGTTTGTCCGAAAGGGATATCGCGGCCCCGGCACACAGGCAACGGAAGGAACACGGGTGGGTTTTTAGTCAGTAAAAGTCTGACACGCCCTCCCGCTCCGCCCAGAGCGGAAGAAGATATTTGATAATTTACAATCATCAACAAAAAAAAAAAAATGGTTGCGCAGTGCTAATTACCTACTATTTCTGACTAAGTTACGCCCACTGAATTCGACAAGTCGACCCCTCCGCGTACCTACTTGTAGCTTCATACCTAAAATGCAGAGTGACCCATCTGTTTTCATCTGTGGTTGTAGGAAAAGGAAATTAATAAGAAATAGTATGTCTAGCGTACGTAGGATCTTATCAACTACATACAAGGTCTCTCGGTACATGTGACAAACATTTGTACGATGCCTGTATAAATTCCTTTCACAAAGTATTTTTTTTAAAACGTTGCGTTGGCCTCTGACAAATCACTTGGAATTTTTTCTGTGTTGTACTCGTGAAAAACACAAATCTCACAGACACAGGAACAAATAGTCAAACAAGGAACACCTTAGGTCATTGAAAAAAATATTTCATATCGAATTCGAATTCATTCGAATCATAACTGCGACGCGTAACGCTGCAGACAATCGCTTAGCCACTGCGCCAGCATTGATAGTTTTTTATTGTAAAACTTACTTTCAGCCAACGCAAGAAGATAATAGGGTTCTTTGAAAAAGGAATGTATAACATTATCAGCCAATTACGCAGGGAGGTCAATAAGTAGTTTTATTAATATGCAGCTGTACGATTAGGTACGTAAACAAATACATTGCAATTTTATTATAGCAATAACCTTAGATAGGTATTATTGCTATAATAAATCAAGTAAAATGAGATTAGGTGGAGCAGGTTGCCAGCCTAGGCATAATATATGATTAACCTTTTTACTGAGCTACACTGTGTCTTGCATCGGGTGATAACTGATAACCTGATCAGTTGTTCGATAGGTAGGTAGGTACAGATGAGATCAGCATCAATAAAGGAGTGGTTAATCCATAATATTGATGAACTTCTCGATAGCGCGATAGGCACTGAGGCGTTTTGTCTTGCCTATTTTACCTTTCAATTTACGATCTATCCTTTGTTCTATTTTATTTTTAATAAGTAGATGGCAATGGTTCCGATGTCGACAATCCAGACAATGTCAGATGTGTTATGAGAAAACGTGCGAATGAGAGAAAAACTTACTTACTTATATACTTTTGTTGTCCACAAATATTTAATTTATAATCAGGTTTAAAAAGCCCGTTCAAAATTCTACAGTAGGAACTTACAGAGCCCAATTATTGCGCTCACATTCCGCTTGCATCACTAGTACCTATACTTACCTACATTTTGCACGTCCAGGACAAGCAAACGTATAATAAATGAACTTGTATGTGCTGTATAATTCATTAACTATTTATGTTTCTGCTAATTAAATACTTACGTTGTCAATGCAAACTCCCAACTTTGTGTTTAGGTATTTATGTATACCTAACTTATCTGTGTTGTGTAGACTCAGGCACAGTTTCGGATACAAACGACAACGACAATAGAATTTTATCAGTATTATCTAAATAATGAAGACAAAGTCTACTCACAAAAACATAGATAAGTACTGTTATCAGGGAGTTTGAAACTGCTACTCAAGTTTTTATCCTTTCACATTCCCATACTGATAGTGGCCTCCAATAAATAACTCAAATTAACTATTTGAGGCCAGTATCAGCACAATGTTCGAATTACAAAAAAATACGCATGTCAAAGCAGTAGACACAACCCACAGACAAAACTGCAACCCACCATCAAATAATGAGAATAAAGACCACTGTGATTTTGACTGTGATGCAAAATCGGAGGTAAAATAATTGTGAAACGACTGTATGTAGCCACTATGTAGTTTAATCGGAGGATAGTGCGGGCAGTGATAGGCTAGGTGTCATTGACTCTGGCAGGGCCACCAACAGGGATTATAATTTTGATAATACAAAAATTTTGTCGCTAATTTGTCGAAATATCAGAATTTGTCGGTCACTGGTTCAAAAGATATAAGGGTTTATAGGTGGCCGATCTGGAGAGAGTCTCCCCAGCAGGGCCACATTTATATCTCAAAAACTAGGGCACCTAGCGAAGATCTGTTTTCTCCCATATTTTGTCGTTAATTTGTCGAAATTTGTCGCCAAATATCAGAATTTGTCGGGTCTTAGTTTAGGAGATATGATGAGTTCAATTAGTAAGGTATAGTCCAAGAGCTAGATCGAAGAGTTCACGAAAAATTGGCAAGAAAAAATATTTCTATTAATATGTGTAATATACTTCTAGTTTTATCGGTCTACAGTCCTTAGAAATATCCGAGAGACATAAATTCTCAATTAGATACATGTTTTTATGTTTTAAATACTAGGTTAGAGTGGCTTAAACTTGTTTGAAAACATTAAACCTTTTTCTTGGTCTATTTGGTGTCAAGATGTACAGTCGCATGCAACTGTTTTATGAGTGTGTTTTTTTTTGTGTGATGTTAAGTTATGTACCTATGTTAATTTCACTACATAGGTACACAATCTTAAAATTTCAGATATAATCTTAAAATTCAATAGATACCTATTAATACAGTACCTACTAAATGGTTCGTCTTTAATGAGCATATCCTCGCGAGGCATATACAACATGTAACTGGAATAATGCACAACCTGTCCGATACAGTTAGAAAATTAGGTTACAGTCATAATTTATGCACTGAAGCACCTAAGTAGTGTTTTTTAGGGTTCCGTACCCAAAGGGTAAAACGGGACCCTATTACTAAGACTCCGCTGTCTATCTGTCTGTCACCAGGCTATATCTCATGAACCGTGATAGTTAGACAGTTAAAATTTTCACAGATGATGTATTTCTGTTGCCGCTATAACAACAAATACTAAAAAACAGAATAAAATAAATATTTAAGGGCGCTCCCATACAACAAACGTCATTTTGTTGCTCGATATTGATAACGGCAACAGGTAGACGCTTGAAATATTCACAGAATATTTAGTTATATATTCACTTTAAAAATAAATAATTAAATTAAAATAAAAATAAATTTTAAGGGGGGCTGCCAAACAACAAACGTGATTTTTTTTGCCGTTTTTATAGATAATGGTACGGAACCCTTCGTGCGCGAGTCAGACTCGCACTAGGCCGGTTTAAAAAAAAATTGCTATCCTAATTGTAGCCAAATAATATATGGACATCGACGGACTACATTGGTAGGTAGCGCCTCGGTATTTGTATCTAAAGACACACACACAAACACGCTATTGACGTGAAAAATCAAGGTAACTCTGCAATCATACGGCGCGGCGGCGTCCTCTTTACAAAACACTCAAATTGTCCACCACCTTGTTCAATGCACTTAAATGCCCGCATTCGTAATAATGTTCTTTTAATTTTTTACACAAACAAACCTCGCTGTACTCCCGGTGGAGGAATAAAGAAAAAATCCTTTAGAGCAAGTTTGTTTATTTACCTATTCTTTTTTAAGTACTTTGAGCGGCGCGAACGCCGAAGCGCCGCGCCGGTGACGTGCAGCAGGGGAAACCCTCGTTCTATCTCGCACTTTTCCCCGTTTTTGTAATTGCGGAATACCTATAATAGAGATAACAACACTCGAGTTCGTAACTATTTATAATAAGTTCCACTTTAATTAAACTGGCTGACTTTAACTTACGTGACGGGCAACTCGTTATAAGTAGCTCGTCTGTACACGCACATCTATCTCTTTCTTACTTACCGTAAATGAAACGGAGCGCAGCGATCTATCTGCCAGCGACTAAGTGGTAAATGCACATTGTGTTAGATAAATAATTACATATATTTATTGTAGATTTGTTTATAGGTAATGAATACAATTTTCCTTTGGTGGTTGAAATTATAGAATAAGTTTATATTTATTTAATTCGAAACAACCATTCCTCAATATGATGTCATAGATACTGTCTAGAAACTACATAAAGTATTTTGTACTTGCTTGTACCACTGGGAAATTGAATTCTTTAATATCTTTTTAATTACACACCGACTAAATCTGTAACTTCGCGACAAATTTCGACAAATTGGCGACAAAATATTGGAGAAAACAGATCTTCGCTAGGTGCCATAGGTCTCGAGATTAAACCCAAGGCACGCACTTCGGACTTTTCGGATTCATGTGCGTATTGTATGATTAGCTTAAAAAACGGTGAAGGAAAACATCGTGAGAAAACCGACATGTCTGAGAGATATTTCTCGACGCCATGTGAAGCCATGTCAGAGGCCCATGGGCGGGTCTAAAACTCTGACACCAGGTTAGTCATACGAAAAGAAGAATGGGAGGACGAAACTGTTTTTTAATTACTTTCATCCAACATTGTATTTTGTTTCCAGGGTTGAAACTGTTGCAGTACATGACTGGTATTCTTGTCGTACAGTCGTACTTGGAGCCGATCTTCAGACAAAGCAACTTTGTATCGGGCCCGATTGCTAGTATCGTGTACGGATTCGTGCAGTTAGGAGCAGGTAACCCTTGAAATATTATGTGTTGAGGTTGAGGCAGACCTGCTGAAGCGCCGTTTTGACTGCTAAACAAATATCGACATTGCGAACGTTGCAAATAAAAAAAAAACAAAACTGCCTATCTGACTGTTACGGTGGGCTTCATCAGGGTTGCGCCGGCCTTCAATGAATATTATTTATGAGCATTACAGTTTAGACTTATAAAAACAATCATATAATTTCCAGGAATTGGTGCAACATTCCTATCGAGATGGTTCGGACGAAGAATTCTCCTGTTCATATCCTGTCTTGGTGTATCGCTGGCTATGACCCTAGTTGGACTGTATTTCTTCCTACAAGATAGTATCCAAGTCAGCGCCGAAGTTTCGCAAGCAATTTCATGGATGCCTCTAGTTGGCATCTTAAGTTTTAATGTGCTATATGCCGTTGGTGTAGGGAACTTACCTTACGTACTTCAAGCAGAATTGTTTCCAGTCAATGTGAAAGGAGTAGCTTCAAGCACAGCCACCATGCTTGCCTGTATCTTAAGTTTCTTAGTAACAAAATGCTACCAACAAGTCAAGGATGCTTGCGGTCATTACATGGTCTTCTGGTCTTTCGCAGTGGTCGGCTACGTGGGACTGTTCTTTATATACTTCTTTGTCCCGGAAACGAAAGGGAAAACTTTAGAAGAGGTACAGAATAATATTCAAGACCAACGGCCTGAGCAGCAGGCACTAAACACAAATAAAGCGGAAAAAGCATAGAACAATTTAAAAAGCTGTTATTTCGAAAAGTTTTACAATCCAAAAGTGGCATTTCGATAATATTTTTTGTAGGTTTACTATAAAGTTAGAATTTTTAAGCATATTATTTTTGATAGATTTTAACATGTTGGTATTAATGTATTATAAGCCGAGAGTACAAATTTATTTTTACGGTATTATGAGATATTTGATGAAGAAACATTAGTGTTCAAAATTCTTATGTAGCTGGATTACTATAACAAGTCTTTCAAATTTAAAGGGATCTCGCGCACTAGAGGGCCACGACTCCGGACAGTCGTGGCATTGTTTGGGCGGCGGCTGGTTGGCCGTTGCGACCAAACGCGCGATTCGTATCCGTTGCTATAGTTTACCTGGTAGGTGCGACTGCTGGTCGTGGCCGTCTAGTGAAAATCCCATAGTCAGGGCAGGGTAAGATTAGTTACTATTTTAAGGCAATACCACTGTCGCCAAAAAAAATATTAGACCAAAACAAAAACCAAAATGTGACTATAAAATTGTATTCGGCTGAATAAAAATATGAAATACATACTGATTACCTGAAACCTTATATATTATTATGGCAACCTTATACAGATTGCCACGCAATCGGAAGATGTAAGAGGCTACTGCAGAATACCAGCTATACAATAATAAGTATGACCTTGGGAGTACAAGAGATGACCTTCGAGTACAAGGGATAACCTTGAAGTACAAGTAATGTCTTTAAAGTACAACGTATGTGTTGTATTTTATCTAAATCCTCTTGGTGTTCCCGTAGGAATAGAGTGGTGCGAATGGAGTGTCGGCTTGTTCGTCGCCGCTTTCCTCTGACGCGTCCGATTCGAACGTGTTGTCGGGGATGTCGTAGAGGCGGATCAGAGGCTTGTTGGGGTCCTTCATGATTAGGTATTTACCTGAAAAATTGAGGAGTTTGATTGAGATATTGTTTTGAACGCGAATCTGCAGGCTCAGACCGCGAGAACCTAACCTAAAGCGATAGTCGCGCTCTTTTATATGAATAAAACTACTGACTAGCTGCGCCCCGCGGTTTCTCCCGCATAAGTCTCGATCCAGTAGGAATATCGGGATAAAAGATAGTATCTTATGTCCCCCAGGTCATGGTCTACCCATGTGCCAAATTTCATCCAAATCCCTTCAGCCGTTTTAGCATAAAAGCGTAACAAACAAACAAAATCACTTTCGCATTTATAATATTAGTTAGGATGACATGCTCGCGCGATCAAGCAAGTCGCGTATGTACGTCATTATTAAGGTACCGATCGCGTAATCGCGTATTCGCGCGACATTCGCTTTCGGTAAGGTCGCAGGGTAAGAGTCTGTCCAGATAATATGTTTATCGTGAATAAATGCTAGCGTCTTGTTGCGTCTTTTTTTACGCACGTATCCGTACGAGCGTAAAACGCCTTATCTGGACAGGCTCTAAGGCCAGCTGCACATTGGCTGCTATCGCTCAAGTAACTAGTTGCATTAATTGATTTTGTGTTGGCTCCGCACAGGCACAGGAACACGACATAGGGGTCGAGTCTAAAACGTTCGGTTTTCGGTCGGCCTTATAGAATATAACACGGAGTACGGAGCTCCGCGCGCATGAAAACGATTTACAAAGTGCGTTAGAATCGATTTGAAAGTAGTTTTTATGAACTTACTAGAACATTTTGTTTTTTACTTTTACAGAGGGGAAAGTGTTCCTAACGCTTCTCCAGTGTTATATTCTAAGGTGTCCACCTTTTGCGTATACAGGGTGTCAGGGACATCGACGCGAAATTGTTACCATGGATTCGGAACATGATTCCCCTGCATTGAAATTTTTCGTCGGTTATTTTTTTTTTATCAGCTGTTCCATACATTTTAACCGCGTAGGTATTGCACTTTTCTATGAAACAGCAGATATTTTTTTAAATAACCGACGGATAATTTCATCACAGGGTTCAGAATCATGTACTGAATCCATGGTAACAGTTTCGCGTCAATGTCGCTGCCATGTATAGGAAGAGACGTGTGGACAATCAATCACGATGCTTTAGCAACTGGGTTCCGAGAAGTTGTTATGGACATGGTTGTTCAAAGGTAATAACAGTTCTACTACTATTAATTAAATCATTATTATGGTACTCACCATCCTTCTGCTTCATGCAGATATCGATGATGCACCGTAGAATACCCCACGCGTTGTCCATAGACAAGTTGATTTGTGCGGCAAACTCGTGCGGCTTGAACTGCTGCGTGCCGAGGATGACGTGGCGCGCGTTGTCGCGGACTTGGGTACGAGATACGTAGCCGAACTTGATCTGGTCGGAGCCGGCAAGCAGAGCCTGTGGATTTCAACGGAGATTATAGTAAAGCAAGATCATGTGTGTCTTTTATAATGTAAAGACACAGACACCAAAATGTATGTAGTTTATTCTTGTTAAACGACGATTTCCCATTCTGAAATAGACTAAAGTGACACAACTTAACTATATTTTAGTTTGACAGCACTAAGATGGCACTGAGTTATTAATTTAGTGAAAATGGCAATTTTACTATTCTGAATTTGACGTTTTTTTACCTAAAATTTTGATTGTCTAACTAAATCTGGCTATTTTTAATCGCGATTGAATGGTGTGGAATACACTTAGTTGTCATGAACTAAAATTCACACCAACACCTCGACTTCAGTTGCAAATACAGTACTGTATCTTTTTTTCTGCTTATTTCTCTAAAATGGTGTGTCATAGATAAAATAATGAAAATTTCGACTAAATACTATAAATTATTGCTCTAAATTGAACGGGTCAAAGTGGGTTAGTCTGACTATAAACATAGTGAACGCGCCAACTCTACGCACACATGTACGCTTGCTTCTATGTGAGTGACTATTATTTAAGAATTTACCTAAACGCTCTTAGCGTTTAGGTAAATTCTTTGCAAAAGTATTAATAAAATTAAAAATACTCGTTTCGTACATAATATTTCGGGGGTCGCAAAAAAAAAAAAAACCACTAAATCCTAGTATTATTTAATTCAAAAAATGTTCGAATTTACATTACGTTTTCGTCACACGATAGTGCTGGGCCTCAGTTGATTTTGACAGCAAATGAGGAGTTTACGCAACACTATGGACATGATTCAGTTATGATTCAAGTCTGTAAAAGTTAGAATAGGCCTAAAATTACATGATTTCATAAAATCATTATTCAATTGATGATTTTAATGATTATAATTAAGTAAATACAATAATTATGTATTTACTTAATTATAATCATATAATCGTTACGGTCCACAGTGTTTTATGAAGCCCGATTTTCGGACATCCCATTTTTATTGCAAAACCTGACAGAAATGATCATTTAAGAGCGAGATTTCTTATCCCCATTTAGCTACCAAATCTAGTTTCAGAGTGATAATTTTTTGAAAATCGTAATTTTTCCATCCGGATATTAAGAAAAAAAATAATTACGCTTAAAATAAGCGTGATACGAAATAATGATGTTAGGTACATTGATGGCGCATCTTATGTAGAGTATTTTAGTCTATAAATGAACCTCGCACCATTGTTAGATCGAGATTTACACGGGTTTTTCGGTTTTTAGTTTTTCTTAATTTTCTAGAAAATTCCGCCGTTTCGGGAAAAGTTATCGATACAGAAATAATTCTATTTACTTTCCCAATACACCACATAATTATGACATCCCAAATCCATGGAACTCAGAAGTTATTCCAATTTAACTATTTTTGTTAGGGTTGTCAATTTTTTTAATCCTAATTTTGTGGATAAAATTTTTCGTAAAAGTAAAAGTTCCGTAGACAGAATGACAAACAGAACGTGAATCAGTTTACTGGCAGCCTACCGAGACCTTTCAAAATAATATTTTTATTTATTATTATTTGTTAAAAACTATAAACACTTTGAATTTATTCGTAAACAAATTAAAAACCTTTACAAGATTACTTGTCAACACTTTTTGTGAGGGCTGATTTTCCACGGTCTGTGCGTTTGGTGCTACTTCTACGAGTAGAGACTGAAAAGTACCGACTTCGGTGCTATCCATAGCTTCGTTTGACATAGAGGCCACTTGCTAACTATCATGTGCATAGGGATTGTCATGCCGCCCTGGCATTAAAAAGTCATCTGGTCGGGGCCCAGAAAGACCATCTCCAGCAGAGCGGGTCAGGTTCTGCTGAGGTAGAGTAGTCCCATGGGTCGTGACCGGCTCCATGATTACTAAAAAAATCTGCTTACTATTGAGTTAAATATTTGGTGGCTGCTCCCCTGCGTTACCGGGTAGGCTACCGTGCCACTAAACAGATGTACGCAATAGACAAACGAAAACAACATAAGCCCGAAGGCATAGCTGGTGGTAAAGTTAAAAATATTTGCCCACCGCGTGGAGGTACTCCCAGCTTATGTTATTGCTATTGCATTATGTGGATTTTGCTTGTCATTTAGCAGTATTTAGTACGTACTACAAAAAAACTTAAATAACACGAAATGCCTGAATATGCCTCTTAACGTACATCGATGAATAATATTTTATTTAGATACCAAGCTGGTATCCTGGCTTCTTCACGTCAGATAACCCATACCACCGATTTTACTACAAGGTAGATATATTTTTTGGCAAAGTTATATAAAATCCGGATATAAATAAAAATCTGAGATTTTGACAGCCCTAACGACGTAAAATCCGGATAAAACTTAAAATCGTTGTGGTTTCCAAGTTCCATGGAATTGGGATGTGAAATTTATGTGGTGTGTTGGAGAAGTTATCGAAATAATTTCAGTATAAACAACTTTTCCCGAAATTACGGAATTTTCGAGAAAATTAAGAAAAACTAAAAACCGAAAAACACGTATATATCTTGATCAAGCAAAGTTACGAGGTTCATTTATGCACTAAAATACTCGGCATAAGATGCGCCATCAATGTACCTAACATCGTTATTTCTATGACGCTTAGTTTAAATGTATTTTATTTTTTTCTGAAAATCGAAATAAAATTTGGTCGGTTTTCAAAAAATTCTCACTCAGAAACTAGACCTAGTAGCTAAATGGGGATACGAAATCTTGCATTTAAATGATCATGTCTGTCTGGTTTTTCAATAAAAATGGGATGTCCGAAAATCGGGGTTCATAAAACACTGTGCGGTCGCGAATCATATTTTATCATACAACCCAAAACTGACCTCCAATTGCAAAAAACGTAAGAAAAAATTAATTTCGCAGGGTGTCTTAGCGCATCCTTGCTAAGCGTGGAAGCTTTCCGAGTGGTCTCAGTTATTTTAGTGATGTATTCCTAACCCGCACTGTAAGTTAAAGACCACAAAGAGGCCGCACAACATACCTGAACGGTCCACTTAGCAAGTTTGCAGGAGTTGTTCCTCAGCTCATTGGCGAGCACGGCACCTCGCTGCGTGTCCAGTTTCTGGCGCCATTCGACGCCGTTGGCCAGCTTCGAGTCCCATTCGTTCAGCGCCTTGATGCTCAGGAACTGGGTCTCGTTCTGAGGGCCTTGCATTACGGCGTCGTGCTCGCATCGGGCGACCAGCGTCTGGAAACACAAGGTTTTAGTTTAGGCTTAAAATTCATAGCCGTTTAGCTAAAGCCGTTAACAGACGCTTCACTTTTTGCCTTACACTCGATGTGAAACGTCTGAACACAAAATAAAACAAAAGTGAATAATTGATTAATTTGTGAACCGGTCCCACAATGTTGGATTTCGGCTCTCAGCGGTTTTCAGTCGCCTACAGAATGATCGGAAAAGAAATGAAAGGATATTCTGATACACGTTCATTCCAATATAATTTAGTCGGTGAACGACGCTTGAACGCAATGAAACTACAATGAACCTTCATTTGAATGATATTTGCTTAAAGAGTTCTAGCGACGTTTTTTTTTTGAAGAATGGAGGGTAATCGGCGACCCCGAAACATTTGTTCAAGGTCACCGATAATCCTCGATTCCTCTGGGGACGATCGTGTATTACGCGACGATTGCTCTTTACTAAGAGGTGTCCTATCAAAGCCAGCTGTCGATTAAATTAATACACATTAATAATATGTATCCAGCTGCACAGTGTTCATAATGTGGGTGTGGTGTTCAATGTTTTTTAAATAAGTTGTATACATCGTTGTTTTTGGGTCCAAGTATAAGCAGATTGTTAAATGATAACGATAAAGAGCAAAGTCTTGACTGACTGATAACCCAACCTACCTTTTTTCTTTTCTTAGCTCAATGCTAGCTGCTGAACTGGTGAAGGGAGAACTTTTTGTAGGCTTTTGTGACTTTATAAAGTACTGATTCTCAGCCTTATATAATTTATTTATCATAAATACGAGCTGTGTGCGCGATGGAATTTTTCATAGGATTAATTGACGAATTTCTATACAAACTTTCATCCCCTATTTAATCCCATTGGGGGATATATTTTCAAGAATCCTTCTTTACTGCTCACGTTCGATAAATAAGAAACTCTTGTGCAAAACTTCATTGTTTTAGAACCAGCGGTTAAGACTGCTGTCGGCTAATGAATGAATATAAGATGTTTATTACGTACGAATGGGTTTTTGCATTTTGATTAGCTATGATTAAAGTGTTTAACTCACCACACCATTGTTGAGGTTCCACTTGCGGTAACGGTACCCCACCGAGGCGACCTCGCCCTCCTCCTCCTCAGACACGAACGGATTTTGTTCGGAGAACTTGTACTTGGTTTCGTTGGCGGCGTTCTTTAACACCTGGGTTATTAGAAAAAATAGTGTTAGATGTTTCACTCAGAGGAGCTCGTGGCTAAGTAACAACAGCCGCACTGGTCGATCCATCAGGTTAAGCTACGCTTGCCGGGGTTGGTCAGTGGATGGGTGACCATCTTTACATACCGAGACTCCTCCGTGCCTCGGAAAGCACGTTAAGCCGTTGGTCCCGGCTGTCATTCGTGGATCTTTGACAGTCGTTACGAGTCGTCAGAAGCCCGAAAGTCTGACACCAGTCTTACCAAGGGGTATCGTATTACCCAGTTACTGGGTTGTGGAGGTCAGATAGGCAGTCGCTCCATGTAAAATACTGGTATTCAGCTGCATCCAGATTGACAGACTGCATACAGCATGCATAAGCAGATTGATTGAGTTGTTTCACTGGTACAGATAGTGCGATCCACGAAGACGCGCCCCACTCCGCGATTACTGTACTGTAAGCTGTATTTTACTACGGAGCGGAGCGGAGTGGGGCGCGTCTTCGTGGATCGCACTATCTATAAAATCGGATAAATTTTTATAATTAAATATTCGGAATTTCATATTTCGAAATACTTTGCTACATACTTATTATTTAGTGAAGTTTATAGTCCTAGGTGAATGTTGGGCTGTGGCTTATTAGATTAACACTCAATGTTATAAAATTTATCCCATTTTATATGGAAAGTTGTAAGCAATCTTTGATGTAAAAGCTTCCTACTAAATAATCACAGCCAAAAAAATTGGTGACATGGAGTCATGGAGCGTGTTTCGAATAATAATAACCTATTCAAATTGAGGTGCTACAATGATACTAGTTACGGAAATCGATCAAACACTAACCCAAATTCGTCGATTGCTTTCCCATTTATTATCATAATTATCTTTTAGCTAGGTAATACGGGCTGGTATCCGCAACTCCACGTCTTAGCGCGTATTTTGCGTACAAATATCTTTTAGCTAACAACGGTTGGAGTGGCCAACCCCTGCTGGCGTATTGCCGATAGCGGCAACTTCTAGCCGTGATACGGGTTCGGATATTGCAGTCTTATGAGTAATTCATCCATTTCCAACTCAATTCTTTATAGGGACTGCATTGAGTTTTAGAGACTATATAAGTGACAGACATAAAGCACAACATAGCAGTACCTTTTCCTGTGTGCCATATTAACGTTCGCGTACTGTTTAGATGAGTGAGCTAACCTGCTGGCTGAAGTTATGATTGATGAAAGTGGCTTCGAGCGCGAGGTTGCGCGGCGAGTTGATGGAGTTGCCGTCATCTGTGGGCGGTTCCACGGAAGTCTCGTTCACAGTCAGCAAGTCGAACTCAGTGTTGTCGCGCTTGTCGAAGAACAGCTTGTCACCTTTACAACATAGTTGAGATATTTTAATATATACAGGTTTTTTTTACAGAAGGTTTTCTGTATAATTTGATTGTAAGGTGACCATTATACTTTTAGGAGCATCAATAGGGCCCACCCCAACGGTAGTGAATGTATAAAAGTAAAGATGTTTTTGGTCTGGAAACCATTTTCAGTAAAGAAAAATAAAAACTGGGTACAGTCTATCATCAAAATAAAATTTAAAAAGTTATAGAACAAGGAGCCAAATTGAAAAGAATAGGTCGGGTGGTCATTTAGAAACGGCATACTAGTACATGCACTTTGCTATACGAATTTCTCTCCATAGTTCTTATCCTTTACAGCCAAAATTAAAATATACATACCAATCTTCTCAATAACAATATCCCAGGAGTAGTTGGAGCGGGTGCAGCACATTATGGTCGCCAAGATGGCGTCGGTGGCGTACACAGTGCCCACCGTCTTACTCAGCCGTCGGATCACCGGGTCGTCAGTGGTAGTCACCTGAGAAATGTCATTGAAATTAGTATTGTCATAGACATTACAGCCTTTAGGCGTGGGACATACACAAATGGCCCCGCACCGCTTGTATATATCTCACGTATTATAGCTCCAATACATTTTGTATGAAATATGAAAGGAGCAGTGCAGCGCCCGCACTATACCATCACGTCGCGCGCGCCCCACGCCTTACAGACATGTTAGGCATGTATAAAGTAAAGTGTCATAAATAAAGTGCATAGGAGCCAGGGCTGCAGGTAGAAATGTATTCATTTGCCTAATACACTAAATGTATGTCACAACATTTTAATTTATTTGATTTTGTGAGTTTTTCATGTTATCCTATCTTTTACTACTTACCTTTAATTTATTCTGTTAATTTATTAAAACGGACACACACTTCCCTGTCTTTATTATTCTAGCGTATGGCACTCGTGGGCATTATAATCATTGTTTTCTGTTTTTTTTTTAGTTATATGGTGTATTTTTCTGCTAATGTAATGCCAATAAACGCATTTTTCTTTCTTTCTTTTTAATAATAATGCCATAAATTACTGCATTTGATTTCAGACGCGTAAAGAATCCCTAGGGTCAGGTTTTACCCATAAATTATAACATACTGTGTCACATAATTGTCTCAGTTCCAAGTAGCATGGTCATAACTGTGCTATACATTTTGTAAGAGCTAGATAATGTTGGTACAAGAGAGATGTGTATTTTAACATCTTTTTGACAGATTGAAGTGGAGTTTATACTTAAGTTTAATTTCTGTATCTTACCCTAAGAAACAACAATTGAGCAGCATAAATGTATTACAGCATATGGATCAAAGTTTAGGTGAATATTATTCCACAGTATAAATAAATAAGCAGTTTCAAAAATTGTAATAGTAGAGTAATACTTTTTCAGACATATTACATCCGTAAAATAAAGAAACTTACCGTATGGAAGATACGGTCAATACGCTGTAGTGATTTCTCATGTTTCACATTGACACGGTCATAGCCTTTGTCATAGTACTCCAGTGTACCGCAGCACACAATGTCTTCACCTGTTGTAACAGAAAACCGGTTTTATAATCTGACACTGACAGCATTGGTTAATGGAAAATGTTTTGTGTACCATAAAAGTATTTAGACTAAGAGCTGATTTCACAAATGAAACTGAACGCTATCAGTATTTCTAAAACGCATTCAAAAGCTGTCAGTGTCAAAACTGTTATGGAATATTGTACATTGACAGCTCTTGAACATGTTTAGATGTGCTGAACACGTTCAATTTCATTGGTGAAATGAGCACTAAGGAAAAAGTAACATGTACATACATACATGAACCATGAAAACATAACACTCCTGTTTTTGCCCAGTTGTGTAAAAATATATTCTAATTTCCGACTCATTCTGGTAATATACCAATAAATAAGTGTCTATCAATATCACAATGGCTTGGGGTTGTCCTCCTGATCGAAAGTTTGTTATATTATACATATGTATAGATGTGTGTAAAGACAATACTTTTTTTTTTGGGTAGTCATGAAAGTACTTGTTTTAACTTGGCATTGTCTCATCTATACTTTGTTAACTCACAACAACAGATGTTCTTACAGCATTATCAGAATTGATTGTTGTACTACTAATATTATTATGTGTTCTGTTAGAATTTGTGAAAGGAGTCAGTAACAACATACATACCTTCTTTAATACCGGGCAGAGACAATTTAGCAAGACGAGGGAAGTCCATGTCCTCGATAGTGACCCATGTGGGTCTCACAGTGACAGATGCATCACGGATTTTCATCGGAGCACCTCTTTGGCCCCATCTCTTGCCAAGCTTACGATCCCGTTGCTGAAAATAAATAACAGGTGGTCAAATTATATGAAAACTATTTTGGATTGCTGTCAAGCATGAACTAAATGAAGTTTTTGTAATATGGAAATCACAAGTAATCTATGATATTGCAAGCATTCAAAAGTATTAGTGAATATTTTATGAGTTAAAAGATTGTATGAAGAGATTGATAAAGAGCACAATAAGCTCTTTTAGGCTCCCGCAGACAGACGCGACACCAGTAGAACAATTTCCGTGAAGTTTACTTAGAATTAATTCTACCAGTATAGCGTTGCATCTGTCTGCGGGAGCCTTTATCAGTAGTTTTAATTAGAATACCATAATATTATTATGGTATTCTTTTGTTTCTTTTCAAAGTCTTGTTTTTCTATAAGTAAATAAGTTACATTTCTCATGTAATTGCCCTTATTAAGGGTAGTCATGCCGCCTGGCGTGCGAGCGCCCCTCTGACCGCGGCCTCTCTGCCCGCGAGCACGACCGCGCTGGTACGGGGGCTTTTGAACCCTCGTAGTGTCCACCAGGTGGAAAGTACTCTCATCTTCTTCATGGAAGTACGCGTACGACGAACCAGCGCCGAACTGAGATGCATACTTGTCTGAAAAAGAGTTTGAGAATCTGGTCAGTGGGTCGTCTTAGGGGCGGATTTAAGAATCTTAGAAGCGTTTGAGCAAAATATTTTGACAAAAACATGAATAACACTAGTGAAAAGTCAATAGAAGCAGTGAATAAAACGTTTGTTTTGGGTCTTTACAATACAATAAATTAAAATATCTGTTAAAGTTAATTCACAGGACCCTTCTATGCACTATGGTACAGTGCAACATTGGGAAATAAGCTGGTGCAAAAAACGTCATCATAACCTCAAAGAAACGTAATGTTGAGAGAAATAATTTGTGACTAATAATAAAAACTGGTTGGTAGAATAAACTTACTTTGATATTTCTTGTCCTGTACGACAGTCCAGTCACTAATTTTCCCCAAGCGATCACCTTTACTGAAAGGTTGGTAAGGCATGTCCCGAAACTGCTCCGGCATTTCGGCTGGGCCCCATCCTGTTGGATTATCTTGAATAATTGGAGCTACAAATCGTATCGGCTCCTCGGCCGGTAGCACATGCTCCGACATTGTAACTATTCAACAGAATTCTTTAATTTAGCGATATTTCAACATGAAGTACACCAATGCCACACGACACTTTCGAAATGACTTTTTTATTTCATCTAGAATAAATGACAATTAATGACGCGAAATAAGTACGAGTCTTTTAGCTCTATTATCTCCTACAAATCATAGTGTTGCCATTTCGGAAAATTTACTTGATTTGTTTTCCAGTTTCAAAGGCGAATGGGCATTGCGATTGGGATAATTATGTCCAAGATGGGTACGGATCCATATTAGAGTTTACCTATGGCCTATGGAATTGGCCTATTGTGTCGACTTGCCGAGTCCAATACACATCAAAGCGTCGCTTCTCGAATTTGTGAAGGAGTATGTCTACCTAGGGCAAGTCGTCCAGCTCGGTAGACACAACTTTGAGAAAGAAGCTGGTTGGGCAGCGTTTGGGAAACTTCGTCAAGTCTTCTCGTCACCTACCTCGTAATATTTGAAGACTGTACCGTATTCAACCAGTGCATCCTGCCCAGTTGCCCACTATGAGATACGGTGCCAAAACGCACTGACAGTCGGGCTGGTTCACAAATTCAAGGTCGCTCAGTGCGCTATGGAGCGGGCTATATTGAAGAATAAAATCATAAATGAAATAATCTGGAAAAGAACCGGAGTTACCGTCATAGCTTGCAGGGTAAACAAACTGAAGTGCGGGGGTGGCTATGTTTGTCGAAGGACCCTTGGCCGGTGGAGCAGACGAGTCCTAGAATGGAGACCACCTACCGGCAAGCGTAGCGTGCGTGAGACGCCCCCAGATAGATGAACCGACGACCTTAAGAGAGTGGCTGGGACAGACTGGGAGCGGAAGGCGGAGCACAGGTTGTTGTAGCGCAGCCTGCACGCGTAGCATGACAACCATAGAAACTGGTTTTCTACGGGTTTTGTCGACGGAAGAATAGACAAAATCACAGATAAACAATCGCAATCTGTCATTTTGTCTATTCTTTTATCAATCAACCTAGCCTATCACAGTCCACTGCTGGACATAAGTTCACATAAGCCTCTCCCAGTACGCTTAGCATGACCGCAATAGAAACTGGTTTTGTCGACGGAAGAATAGACAAAATGACAGATTGTGATTGTTTAACTGTCATTTTCTCTTCTATTCTTCCGTACAAAAATCCCATAGAAAAAAAGTCGTTCTGTTTTCCTCTTTAAAAACTTTCCGGGAATCTTTTCTAATTTTTCTTTTCGTAAAAACCTTACGAACATTTTAAAACAAAAATACAAACATACTTCATAATTATTAACCAACTCTTCCCTTTTGGCTTTGCCGTCGTCGAGTAAAATATGGCCAAATCGGTTCAGCCGTTTTCAAGTAATGCGCTTACCAACGAATAGCATTTAATTAGGGTTCCGTAGTAAACAAGGAACCCTTATAGTTTCGCCATGTCCATTTGTCTGTCTGTACGCGGCTTAGCTCGGAGACGGTTAGTACTAGAAAGCTGTAATTTAGCATGGGTATACATATTAATCACGCCGACAAAGTGGTAAATTAAAGAAAAAAATATTTTTTAGGGAAAAAACTAAAAACGAAATGAAGTTTTTGATGCGAAACTTTTATAGACGGGGGGGTACTAGGATTTTTTCTGTCACGAAAAAGCGTTACGGCCGCGTGGTCGGGGTAGACGGTATATCGCGTGGTGAGAGACGGCAGCGGCGGAGGGAGAGAATAGATTGGAAACTCACGTTTTTATATTATATTTTAGTTACTATAAGCCGATTGTATCTTTCATTGATTATAACGCAGAAGAACCGAATGAAGATTGATACCTACCTAACCTAACCAAACCATAATTTGCTCCACCAAAGTTTTTACTGATTAGTGAAACGTGCACACCACAAGCAAGTTTTAGCCACAAGCCGGGCATCGAAATCGAAGTGTTTTACTGTGGTTGTGACTATAAGTCGCCAAAAATACATTCAAACAGTACAATAGTGCGTGGAATAATCGTTCCTGATCTCAGGCGAGCGGTTCAGTGCATAAGTACGAGGGTATACTTGCCGCAGCGAATCTGGTGAGATCTTTCCATCTTTAAGGAATTACTGAAGAGGTCCACCTAAAGTCATCAGTGGATCTCATTTAAATCCATACATCTTATTTGCTGTATTTACTCGTACAATTTGTTCGACTAACTGTAAACTATAATAATTGTGTAATTATTTGTGTAGTGCAGTGTATCAAAATGTTTTGAATGTTTAGACATTTGGAGTGAGTCAAGGGTCGCACGTAGTTAGTTGTTGACCAATAAAGCATTCCTTTTAGATAATATTGCTCTTGACTCTGACATTGGATTTTGAACCCTATAACTTGGAAGTCAAGTGTAGTTTTGTGTTTATTTGGGTGGTAGGTACAGTTAATTGTGTGAAGAAATGTTTAAGTTTATTAAATTTATTAAAAACCAAATATTTGCATATTTGCAAAAATAAATAAATTACGTTTAGTGCTACCAAAAATGGCACAATATTTTTAAACACAATCAAGACTTTGCAAATCTAGAAAAGTCATTTTATTTTATGACTGCAATACCAGGTATTTTCCCAGGCTAACTTAATTTGGACTGACAGGCGAATTCGTTTGGCACTCGAGCAAATGTGAAAGCAGAAATTCAAATTAAAACCAACTTTAGCATGACTTGCAGTGGATTTTATAACTACGTTATAGAAAACAAGGCAATCCTAAAGGCAGCGAAATCTAACGAAAAATATAATCTGAATCTGTTTGTCGAGACCAGATCTTAGAATTGACCATATCATGAAATGGCCAGCTAAAATTGGCCATATCGTTTAAACGTCAACTTTTAATGATACGTCAGTCAACTTTTGGCCGTATCATTAATGTAGGGTATCCATGGCGTAGAAAAAATAGTCAAGTAACTGCGACCAGCTTGGAAGTAGCGCTCGCTCGGCTCGCTTCTCTCGCTCGGCTCGCGCATGGTTGGTCACAGTTCTAACTTAACCTAACCCATTTGGTCGGGGTGCCACATAAGCGGTGTAAATGTTTTTTTTTTTTACTATGTCGCATTTCACGCCGCGGCAGCGGCCGGCGAGTGCGACTTCCAAGTTGAACGCTTTCCAAAACCCAATAAAAGTCCATCGACTTTTTTTGCGAGGTCACCCCACTTTGTTTGAATTTTTGTAAGCCGCTGCCATCATGCACAACAAAAACAAAGCGATATCAACGCCTCTACCGGTAGATAACTATTTTACGGTACGATCACAAATTTTTGGCCACATCATGAAGTTAATGATCTAGCTAGACCACATCTTGATGTGACCAGCGGTTCATGAAATTATAAATTCTAAGATCTGGCCACAACATATACCTACATATTATATAAAACAAAGTCGCTTTCGCGTTTTCCTGTATATCCACGTTGTTCTTCTAAGCCACACAACAGATTTTGATGAGGTTTTCAGGTCATCGCTTAGAGAATTTATTCCGGAAGTTTTAAGTGTGTGTACGAGTATTAAAGTTACGTTTACCTAAGAAATCTCGATATTTTTTCAAGTTGTAAAAACCTGCTGCTGCTTAGCACAAGCAGGAGCGGGTCTTTACGGGGATTACTAAAACTAAATAAAAAGCGTCAATAATTAATACCTTCTTAAACTACGATTTTATTGTAATATTTTGTAATTCTTACTAGTCTAGCAAGTCTGATGGTTATTATCAGAATAAATTCAGATTTACTAATAATATTAGTTGCGAAAAGCAAAAATTTTACCTTTTTTTTTTAAACCTAGTCTCTTTTGTTGTCCCGATCTACAACCCTAAATCCCGATTTGTTTTACCTTCTGCCCCGATTTAAAGCGAATCGGACCTGGCAACACTAGCCGGGCAGCTGCCCTCCCCTGTCCCCCCCCCTGGGTACGCCCATGGACATTTATATCTTTGGTTAAACTCATGGTATAATTATGTTTTATTATACCATGGTTAAACTTAAAAACAATATTTAGAACATTATAGTACAGTGCCGTTGTTCATTCATAATTCATAGTTACTATGGGGAATTTGGACACAGCACAGCGTTCTTTATTATACTACATAAATCACATTGACCTAGAGGTACCTCTACCTACTTACTACCTACAAAGTACGCGGCCAGATACGGTTCTAGGAACGACAACACTTCATTCTTCAATGTATTATTCATTGATAGAAATATTGTTATAGTTACTATGCATTTTATAAGGGCGCGCTGAGCTTTTTAGCGTTCGGGGAAGCGGGGAGGCATGGCGGCTCTGAATAAGAATGGACGGTTCGCGCGCTAATTTGGTACTCGTATTTCCTTCGTACTATTGAATAAAAATATAAACATTTTGAAAATGTATACGATAGAAAACGTAGGTACCTAGTTTTGTTATTATTAAAAAAACTGATGACCTTCCGTGAAGTATATTACGCCGTACTAAGGATTTATTTTATTTTCTAGAGATTACTTTGGATTTTTTTTTCTATCGAGGAAACAACAAGTACTTACCTAATCGTGTTTCTAAAGTGGTTAAAGTGAATCCTTAAATATCTTACATACCTTTTCATTGCAAAACGATAGGTAAAGTACCTAATAACAATGTAGCAAGGGGTAAAACGATCATGGGCCATAGCTTTTGGGTGGCCCATCCGCAGTTGCAGCCCGCGAAAATCAAATTTTCTTATTCTTATTTCTTATGTTTTTGCAATTTGCAGGTAGTGTCAGGTTGTATCTTGATCAAATTATGATTCGCAGCTAGATACCAGATATGAATTTACAGAATTATAATCATTGGAATTATTAATAACATCTCTCTAAGTTACGATTTGTTCCTTAGGAACTTTCCCACAAGAGTTCTTATGGAACAAATCTAACTTAGAGAGATGCAACTACGAATTCACCATCCGCACATGTTTTACCTACATTTTGTACCAAGTTACCAACACGATGAACACGACTAAACGACTAAACGAAACATACACGCGTATACGCATACGCAGCGTATGCGTATACGTATGTTTCGTTACATACGTATACGCATACGCATACGTATGCGATGTAGTGTGTACGGGAAACACCCGCAAAAGATCCTGCTTTATAGGTAGTAGAATAAAATAATAAACTTGATGCTTCTTTGGCGTATTTTGCATAAATATACCATGACCAGCCGATTTTTTCTAAAATGAATGCATAGGTATTATATTGTATTGTAAAGTAAATCTTAACGTGACTCTAACATAACTTTTATTGATAACAGTAGGTAGGTACTTAGGGATACAAAATCCAGGGGCAGCTAAACCCACTGTGAACACTTATGCAAACGAACGCAATAATTTCACAAAATCCTCGGTTCACTTTTATGATAGGTATAGTCACTAGTCAGCTAAGTCAGCAACAAGAGCTGAATGACACTTTCACGTTCCACCTTTCGTGGTATTTTTTTTTTTTTAATACCTATACTCATTTATTTTGAATTTTACTAATTGTATTTTATGTTTAGTTTTTTCTAGTTTATTACGATGTTGTTTTGTGGTGAATGCTGTGTATACCTACAATAGGCATACATACCAGTACTTGTATTATGGTTTTATTCTGTTTTAAATTTTGTGTATGTACTGCTGATGGTGTACCAAATAAATAAATAAATAAACACTTACTTTCACACTTAATCTAAATTAATATTAAACGATTCGATACATTGCTTTTCAGCATATTTTCATTTCGGTATTAGCTAAGGGTTACTCTTTTAAAGCAGCTCAGATTTTTTATGAATATTTTGCTCAATAATTAAGATTTAAATGTGAAGTGTTAATCGACTTTTATTGCTGACCGTAGGTATCTAAAAGCAAAAAGCACAACAGAATATTTATTCAATAAAAAAATCTAGATATTTTGAGTGTGTCATTATGTCAATGACTATGGATTCCCCATGCGTTTCCATGGTTTTCTTACTTGCTACTGTATACGTATAAAAGGAAAACCTGCGGTTGTGGTTAATATTTTCATTTCTAGGCAAGAGCGTACCTATAATTTTTTTAGGGGTGGGGCAGGAGTAAGAAATAGGTACGGTAGTGGGGCGCGTCATTTCAGACTGGAGTCTGGACAAGCTATATTCAGCTGCATCCGGTTTGACTGGAAACCAACCCCAAGATAGTTGGGAAAAGACTAGACAGATGATGCTGATTACTGTATTTGGTAGGTACCTAAATAAATTATTAGTTCTGCTGGGGAGTTTGTTGCGCCACTTCTTCTTCCCAGCTAACGCACTAGGAAGTGGTGAAGGGTGGGCGTTTTGGGGGACTGTCTTATGTAATTTTGACGTTCGAAAAGTGCTGATTCTCAGCCTAGTTTGAATAAATGACTTTTGAATTTTTTATTGTTTTGAATTTTGAATTATTATGTCTTTCCCGAGGGGATAGGCATATGTGTAGTATTATATTATCTGTGGTGTAGGTAACTATAGTCCACCCACATTTCGCGTGTACCTAATAAAGGGCGATATAATATTGCCATATTTTACTTAAGTCAATGATTATTATTTTATCCACACCATAATCATCCGTAAGACCGTGATCCACACAGTAGGTAACTTAAGATTGTTCATTATTGCACAAGACAGCGGTGATCCCCGCAAAGTCTGCCGTAACTTTGTATCAGAAGTAACTAGGGACTTTCCGAGGGTCTTTCTCTACCATAAAATAAAAACTCCCGCCATGAATGCCGATGTTGTTTTAGGACACGTATAAATTGAACCCAATTTGAATTTCGAATTTAGTCTAGTGTAGCTCTTTGAACTGGTAACATCTAAGGACGCATTCAAGGTAGGTACCTAGGTACTTTTTTTTTTTTGTTATTGTGATTTGAGCGCGGAAGTTTAAGTGATAAAAATGCAATGTTATCTATCGCCTGTCAAGAGGCACAGTGGCGGTTGTGAATGATTACGGTGTAAAGGGTACCTCTAACAGCAGGTTCAGTGCAGTGTTGGTGCATCCGATTTTTATGTAAAGGGTTTGATTTTTAAATTATAACTAGAGTAGACATTGAGAATAGTATCTCTTTCTGTATGTTTGTTATTTTTTCACCTACTAAACTATCTAACGTTAATGACAATTCTCGTACCTACAAGAAAAGGGCAGTGTTACTTTATTTAGTACTTAATCAGCGAGGTTACAGCTTTGTTCTAGTGTGGAGGTATTAAAAGGTTTGAGCAGGTTGAACATAAATATTGTTTGGGTACTTAGGAGATTTACTTACTACTTTAGTGTGGGAAAGAGATGAAGCTCTACAGGACTTATAGCTCCATCTCTTTCCCCCACTGAAGTAAGATTGTAATAATACTGCTTTAGAGGTGGTGGTAATCCCCCTGGTAGGTTCATGGCTTACCAAACTACGCCAAAAAGTATCATAGATATAAATAATTGCAGAATGTGACAAAGAACAAGTTGAGAAAATAACATTGTCCATCATACACATAATATAATAACACCTTTTTTTTTTTTTTTTTGATTTTGTGAAATTATCATATAACTTCTCCCGCTCTGGGCGGAGCGAGAGGGTGTGTCAGACTTTTACTGACTAAAACCCACCCGTGTTCCTTTCGTTGCCTGTGTGCCGGGGCCGCGATATCCCTTTCGGACAGACTCGCAACCCTGGAAGGCATTGGCCCTAATGGACCCCGTCTGTTGGTGCTGACATCTCTTTGAGGCGCGCGTGGAATACAACGCGCCGTCGACCCGGGTCTGGTCCTTATCGGACGGCGAGCTACCCATTGCTCACCGTCCGCAAGCCCGCGCCTACGGTGGCCGGAAGTTGGCTCGTGACTCCCGACGCATATAATAACACCTAGGATCACATAATGCAGATACAGAAGATTAATGGAATGTAACGTTTATAAAGTTGTGTTCAGACACTGTGTTCTTCAAGCGTCTTCGACGCGTTTGCCGCTGCCGCTGGGCTGATTTTTAAATTATGAGGCAATTATTTTTAGACCTCACTTTCGAAGTTACATACCTACTGTTTTTTGTATAGACGAGCGAACAACAATTGAAGGAAACACATGGCGACCAAGTGCTTCGTCTGCGTCCATTGGCACGATAACAAAGACTTCAACAAACCCGGCCAAAAGTGCTTGTCAGGCAGGTCACACACAATGAAAGGTTCCGTAGGTATTGATTTTACTGGCCGCAAAAATAAGGTTTCCATTTCATAGTGCCTAGTAGGCAGTAGGCACAGACCTAAGCACAGGAAGTGTCACACATTCCCAATTGGAACGGCATAGTGTCCCTAAACTAACCGCGAGATTCGATCACATCCAAGAATTTCTTCTGCTAATAACACACAGAACGTGACACCTTAACTAAATGGCTTATTGTGGTTAAGCCCAGGTATAACGCACGGGCGATTTTTTCCCGCGTTGATTTTTTCGTGCTTTAGTTTTTGAACGCTCCTGGTTAGCGCCGAGAGTTGAAAATTCAACAGTACGACGCACGTACGCGCTGGGACGAGAGTGCTTTCCAGAGCATTGGGTTCTCAACGGTCGGCGCAACACCGATAGTTGAAAATCCAGTGCGCGATAAAATCCCGCCGCGAATATTTTTACGTCCGTGCGAACGTGGGCTAACTAAAACAGATCGCCAAGTTAAAGATACAATTTAAAAAAATCATAGAACCTATAATAATAATAATAATATATAATAATACCGTATTTCTCAAAAGAACCTAGTAGGTATCAAAAACAAAGTTACCTATTTTTGCGGCTGTGACCGAAAATGTTCCTTATAAAACTATTGACTTAGCAAAATTAATTAGAAACATCATAATCTTTTTAACTAAGAGAGTTATGGGATCCAAGAATACCCCACACGCGTAGGTATATGCATTGTTATTTTTTTTCATTCCTCGTTTACTTTTAAGCATCTTTTAAGGAGGAGAGTGCCACACCTGATATTTTTTTCGTAATTTTATTACACCATTGTTTAGCGGTGCACAGAAAGGCGATCCACTGACCCAGAATATGAACTTATAAAAGAAGGCAGGTACTTTCTTTTATTAAATTTATTTTCATCGATATAGTGCTTAGAGTATATAACACTGGAGAAGCCATAAGCACAATATTCCGAACATAACAGTCTGTCACTTTTTGCGGGGGACGCGGTAGCGGAAAGAGAAGTCCGTACCATTATCGATATCGATATTCATTCGGAATTTTGCTTGAATCCATGAAATAAAACATCTGTTGCATAAAATAGTTACATTTTAATAAGAAGATAAAATAACTTCAATTAAATAAAAGTAACTAAATTACAAATTTAGTTACTTTTATTTAATTGAAGTTATTTTATCTTCTTATTAAAATGTAACTATTTTAATAAGTAAGTAATCTCAATAAAAAATTAGGTCAAGTTCAATTTTTATTTTATTTTATATACAACCACTTCAATGGACATAAACAAGTTATAAAACATTGAACAATAAAAACAAATAAACAAAAATAATTACTAAGTAATTTTAACTAGGAAATTATCGACATGTCAATTTTGGTTTCAAATATGACCTCAACACTACGGTAGTCTCGTTAACATTTTTACTAGAGGACATAATCGCATGTCAAGTGCGTGTCAGTTTTGCTGATTTGACGTATATTTTCGTAATGCAAAAGAAAAGTGTTTTGATCTTTACGAACATAAAAACGAGATGTAGCGAGACTCTGTGACGTCACAGTAGCAACGTGAGGAAAATACTCGATTCATGCTACGTTTTATATTGAATCATGGTTGAATCGAATGAAAAATCGAATTGTATTATGAGGTTAGGATTATAAATTTCAATAAAAACATGACAAAATCTTAGAAAAAAAAAATTGCATATGGAAAGTTATTCAGCTCTTTATGTAAATTTGACGTATTTGAACGCTTGTTACACCATTTAACAGCACAAATAGGCATATTCACGGAGCTCCGCGCGCCTTTAAAATGATTTACGAAGTGCGTTAGAATCGATTTGAAAGTAGTTTTTATGAACGTACTAGAACATTTGTTCTTGTACTTTTACAGAGGGGAAGTGTTCGTAAGGCTTCTCCAGTGTTATATACTCTAAGATATAGTGCTAACCGGTTAATAGTCTACGAGTTAAAATGTTTCCATTTTTGCCATTTGGCTACGGAACCCTAAATAATAGACGATCGAACCACGAACATCACACCAATGGGGAATGAGAAACTGCAGACCATACTTTTTTATTAGTCAGAACTTTTATTAAATTTATTAAATCACAAATAAAAATATAAAATTTTATTAAATAAAAAATTCCAGAACAACGAAAATCTCAAGTGTAGAATGGAAGAATGGTCGATAGAACGCTCTCTTCTCTGAGCTAGTGTTTTATATACATTTATGTATAGGTCATAATAAATAAGTGAATATTTCATTGACGTCTAGCCCGCCCAGTCTGAACGAGCTCTTTTTTGTCCACAGTGTGGACTCCAAACTGTTAGTCTGGTAGCCGTCTACATTCTGTCACCGAAACTAACTCGAATTCAGTAGGAAACGCACGATTGGCGTGTACGGTCTTGCAAAATTAAATACTAACATGATTTTAAGAATAACTAAGTATACCTTTATTTACTTAACTTTAATGTGAATGAATAACATTAATCAAACGAAAGAAACACTTAAATTATTTAAAAAATCCAGTGATTAACTAAGTGCTTGTGAGAGTTTACTTCATTGATAAAAAAAACTATATTGTAAACAGTGTGTTAATGAGTTTATTTTGACGAATTTGTTGATAAGGCGAACGTAAGTTGCGACATAATATTAGTAACAATAATGACAGGCAGATAAAAGCTCTAGTTAACAGGAAAACCTAAATTTATATGTAACAATAAAATAAACAAAAATAAAATAATTGCTACAATTTATGCCAAACTAAAAATTTATTTATCGCGAAGGGGTTACGGTGTGACCTTTCATTTTCACAAATATTTACAGAAATCAATTCCAGACATAAATAACCTCTACGTTCTTGCACTACATTCCGTGTTAGCAGAATGAAATAATTTATAAACAAAACACTATTTAAAGAAAAATAAATATGTTCATAGAAAAATACACATAGAAACATACATATTTGAATGAATTCAGAATCGTCCTTGATTGAGCACAGTGAGTCAACCCTCAAACGTATAACCATATCTAAAGGCCAGCATCAAAAAACTTCTTACTTTCGCGTTCCATCCCTTTTATTGATCTCACTTTTTCATGAAACCATAAATAACAAAAGATGATCTAATAAATGAGCTGTAACTTGATTATTATTAAGTTCTTTTATTTCCGTGATGTGTGTGTAATGTAATGTAGTGTAGTGCATAAAATTTTGTGAGCTGGATGTTTTCGGTGCCAAAATACAGGCAAAAGTATGAACGGCGCGTTCCAGTATTTAGTTAGTCTACTTTTAGCCAAATGTGGTTTGAGCGCGAATATTCAAAATGGTCATGTCGGAGATCTTACTATATATTATTTTTAGAATTATTTCGCCATAAGCCATATTTATTCTTTATGTGAATCAGCTATTTTTGTCACAGCAATATTTCGTTGATTACCAAAAGTACACAACTATGGACTGGCGTGGCTATAATGGCTAAGTTGTACATTATAAAGTCTATTCAAATCCTGTTTCGAATTGATATTAACTTTAATAATATAATATAAACTTAATCTAAGTGTTAATTCAGTTGATTTCAGGATGACTAGTACTATTGAAAAAGGATGAAAGATGGATGGAGGATTAAATGTTTGAATTTGTAGTGCAAACTGAACTTTACTTGTGGGAATTAAAGTTACTTTTCCAAAAACACGTGCTTATTTGTTTATATGTTTTGGTAACTAAATCGCGAACGCAGTGTAGGTAAATACAAACTCGCATCTGTTTCAATATTAGCATAAGTTTTATAAAAATTGTATTTTTAGTTATCATCGGTAGGTATGTTCTTTAAGTTACCGATTTGATTAAACTACGAAAACTTATACATAATGTATT
Organism: Agrochola macilenta; assembly: GCA_916701695.1. Taxonomy (NCBI): domain Eukaryota; kingdom Metazoa; phylum Arthropoda; class Insecta; order Lepidoptera; family Noctuidae; genus Agrochola; species Agrochola macilenta. The sequence continues at coordinate 15,927,862 of OU753557.1, forward strand.
TATAATTATTTTTGGTTTTTCTCAGACAATGGAGAACGGAAGTAGAAGAAATCTCTATTTGGTGACACTATCCGGTAAGTGCTGGTTTGATAATCATAGCATGCCTTCGACTGATAAAACATTTTACCGTCGCTTCAAAAGTGGGCTGCCAAGCCAATTGGCTTAAAACCAGGGGCGTAGCTACCACCATATCAGCCGTATCAATGATATGGGGCCCCCTAGCTACAGGGGCCTACCCTGTAGCGCCGACGCGCCGTGTGGAAGCAAAATATCGCAAATATTTTCCTAAACCTCAAATTAGCCTCAAAAAAGACCCGTTATGAGTTAAAACCTAAGTAATGAAAAATAACAGAAATAAAATCACACAGAAATCCTAAACCTATCCAAGTCAGGATGCTTGAATTTTCTGGCTCGCTTCGCTCACTCTTTCGTAAAATCGGATCCGACTCAGAATGGTCCAAATTCCTAGTTAGTTTCGCTAGCTATTGCATTCTCTTAGTAAGATCACAATGACAACATTGACAGCTTGACCTTCCAAATCAGCTAGTTTATTTATTTTGTAAAAAAGCAAGACCCGGGTCGGATAAAAAGGGCCCCCAAGTCATTTTTGAGGCAGGGCCCCTTTAGGACTACCTTCGCCACTGCTTAAAACGTAACATATATGAAGATAAGATGGTCTATTTAATTTTTGTTTACTCTACAGGGTGGCAGGAACATCGACGAAAAATTTCAACGCAGGGGGTTCAGAATCATGTAATGAATCCATGGTAACAGTTTTCGCGTCGATATTCCTGCCACCCTGGATTTTGTTTGCCAGGAACTGATTTTGTTTTCGCGATTTCAAAGTTGGTCCCATGGTAACAATTATTCATAATGAGGAGTAAGATGATCCTATTGTAGATTCAGGGTAAACAAAAACTAAGGTTGTATTTATCCCAAAGCTCAGCTCAGGCTCAGTTAAGATTACTTGCCTGTGTTATCTTTACATCATCATCAGAACGGGCCTTTGCACCTGTGACGGCATCTACAATGCCACATGCGAACTACGCATAAAAAACTTGACGTCACACAGATCCTGCATCGCGTAAACAAAATTATTCGAGCGACTAGCAACGCCTATAAAATCTCGACATCAACCGTCGGGCAGTAACACATCAAACACAACACCCGTCTCACGTCCGGTCGGAGGATCTTCCCTTTTCTATAAAGGATGACGAACTTTCCACCCTGTTCCTCATATTATATGCAGCTACTGAGGGGAAAGCTCGTCACAAAGTGATCATGGCCAATCTACCCCGCAAAACTCTTGCAGTTAAGTTTTTGATGTCACGGTAATCTTGCTTACAGTGTCGATGTCAATGGTGACGCTGGGTGTGTTATCTGGCTGGGTCACAGTCGTGCTGCCCAAGTTTAAGAACAAGGAGACCAACGTCGTTATTGATGAGGTATGTGAAAGTCAATATTCCTTACTTTGCTACTAGGTAACTAATCATCAGCCTACAGCAGTCCACTGCTGGACATAGGCCTCTCCAATTGCACGCCATTCAGCTCGATTCTCGGCAACTCTCATCCAGCAGCTACCTGCCACTCTGCGAAGATCGTCACTCCACCTAGCCTGATGGCGTCCCACCTTACGTTTGCCGATTCGCGGTCTCCACTCAAGAACGCGTCTACAGGTGTCCCAGCGGTCATCGGTTGTACGGTTAATATGGCCGGCCCACTGCCACTTCAGCTTGCTTATTCTGTGAGCTATGTCGACAACTTGTGTTCTCTTCTCTGCCGGATTATTTAACTAATAAATATTAAATGTTTTTTGTGTTAAGTACTCAATGTTACTAGTAAGTACTGCTACTTATAGGTTACGGGCGACTTCATTAGGATGATATTTGGCACATTTTACTTTTCATCCGGGTAAATATTATCTAGTAGGTACATTCTCCGATGAAATCGCGGGCCACAGGTACAGTCAGCATCAAAAGTTCATGAACACATTTAGATTTTCAAAATCGCTGTACACCGTATTCACTATTAGCACTTCATAGTGAATACGGTGTACAGCGATTTTGAAAATCTAAATGTGTTCATGAACTTTTGATGCTGACTGTACATAGTTTCTTTACATTTCGCACTACTTCCCTAGATTCTATCAAACTGTTTGACCTACACAAGTTCGGATTTATTTACAACACGAATGTCAACGCCAACACCGAGATCGAAAGTACTGATCTTCGGGTTACTGACATTCAAATGTTCGAAATTCGAATACATTAGGTTATAGACAGGTACCAAGATTATGACTATCACATAACATAGCATTACGCTTGTTTTTCGCGAAAGGTTAGTTAGACAGAAGTGTGTGTACTATGTGTACACCCACATTTCGCCATGTAATAGGGGGGCGAGCCTATCGCAAGATCATAGCAGTTGAGAGTAGGTGTGTTATGCTCACATAGATGTCTCGCTGATGGTGGCGCGTGTGTTGGATTATTCGGTTCCCTATAAAATGGTTGAGCTGGATGGTGTTGACTGCTGATCCACGCGTCATGTTCGTGAACGGGCGCCGTCAGTTGAGACTGGTCATCTCTTATCTGCCCGGGTTTATTTTTAATCTTACTTATATTTTGAATTGTTTTTTTATATTTTTTTATATTGTTGTCACATAAAGAAGCAACAAGAATAATGTAGGTACCCAGGATTTTATAATATCTTGATTTAAAGGAGTGTCTTTGGAGTTTCTTGCTCGTTTTTCTCCAAAGAGCTCTACGTTTTGGAATGGACAACTAGCTTCAACTTTCTGACTAACTGACCGACTCTTTGACAATTCAAAAGTGCATGTAAATATTTTAATTGAAATTAATATTTAGATTTTTCAACTGGGCACAAATCCAGGCTCCGGGCTGCTACTGAGAAATTCCGAACACTAGGTATAACGTAGGTATATAAATTGTACGAGTAATAAGCATACAAACAATATGGTGTGAACTTATCTTTTGAAAACATTCGGGATAGAAACTAACGTTTAGTTTTATTATTGTTAATAGTACCTACTCGTGTTGACCGCACTAAGCAATAATAATTTATAAGCGTACCGGATGTGAATCATACGGCTTACTTATTATTGTACTAAGTATTAATACTTATACGTGGTAGGTAAGTATTTTGTTATCTAGCTAATATAATACCAATATTGTGATCCCGGCACAAAATGCTTATTAATTATTCCAATAATGAATTACTTAATTATTATTAATTCCATTGCCCTGCCCGATGAACATCGCATTCAGCGGATTCCTGTGGTTTTCACCAAGTCATAGGCTTAAACCTCCACCTTGTGAGGCCTCCCAACGCTTCCTTCGGCCTTCCTCTTCCAGTACGCGGTTTCTCGTAGTCCACAAACGCTAAGCAGAAAGGCAAATCATACTCTTCTATCTTCTGCCGCAGCGTATGTATGTGGTCTAACTAAGGTGGTAAAACATTTACGGAATCCGGCTTATTCGGGAGGCTGGAAATTAAACCTGCGCTCGAGACGGTTCGTGATGAGTCTTGAAAATAGCTCATGGCTCAGACGTGAGATGGGCCTATAACTCTTGAGCTTAAGAATTATAGGCCCGGCCATCTCATTTCTGAGTGTCGCCCTTTTTAAAGGAGAGTATCACATCTCTCCGCCTGTTTGCTCTCACCTGTGGCGTTTTACCCTCGAGTATGACGTAATCAAATAGCTACCGGGGGACTTAAGAAAGGATTTTCTACAGGCCTAGCTACCTTCTATTATACTTATAATAAAAACATTTCCCTTAATCTTTTTCTCGTTATTTTTTGAATACTTATCATGCCTTATTATACCTAACGCGGCACTAAATGTTTGCGTCTTTAAACGAATGTCCAACGTATTGCTGGCAAAAATATGATTTTTGGTATCTACTTTCAAACTCAAATAGTAGCAAGGTAAGTAGGGGGTTAATGTCAAATAACACTTAAATAGAGGTTTTTTTTTTTAATCGGCTTGTAGACGGACTTCCCTTGCTGTTTGAGGTAAGTCCGTCTAGTAGTCATTTTACAAAAGATTTGATAGATTACATGATGGAAATAATTTATTTCGATAAAGTAATAAATGGCATTGAAATATGTGCCTTACATACATACATATAAAGCTGCAATTAATTTAAATAGCTAAGTTTCTCATACTTGAGATAAGACCGGCATATATTTGCGTGATGGGGCTGTAAACATTTTCATATACATTCTGGACCATGATTTATTTTCTTACAAAAGGATACAAACAAGAATCTAATTTGTCTTCAGGGTATTGATCGTAAATTACCATATGCAGACTGCTTTGACACCAGAAAAAATCAATATCTAATAACGATTTTAAGTTCCATTTATGTACTTATCATGAAGTGGGATGGTAACTTTAAGTCTGTGTAATAACCACAATGATAACATATTCTAGATAGCATAAAATTTGTAACAAGCCATGGCTTATATATGCTGATTTAAAAGTTTACAATCATTTCTAGATAAAAAATTACCAACATCCAAAGCCATATATATTTTTTAAAAATATTTTTGCAACAATAAACACTCGTTGGTTTTCCTCACATAGTCACTATGCCCTATCAAATGTCAGCAACGTGTAACCTAAACCGCTGCATTTGGGGTGTATATAAATCGACCCTTCGGGTGTAAAAGGTATTAGAGCGTTATGTAAGGCATTTTTACACTATCAATAATTATCTAGAAGTAGAACAAAATGCCTTGACGCTTTTTTTCCTTTACGCACAAGCTACAAAAAAGGTTGACAATCTGTGCTTCGAGGCAAGACCGACATGCGACGGACTTGCCTCGTGCGTCTTAGACGGTCTTCCCAACTATAGCATTTTAAGGATAGATATTTACTCCACTTAATATTTCATAATTCTTAGCGTCATTCATCAATTCAATAAAAGAAATATATAGAAGGGCTATTTAACTTCTTACATAATATACACTCTACGTTTCAATTTGTTGGATTCGGTACTTTTTTTATTTTTCTCCGTAACATGTGACACTCGATGTTCGAGTTCACGTGACACTCGATGTTCGAGTTCACAACACGACAAAAAAAGGAAGTCAATTTTCTTCCGCAAAACGACTTATAGTGACATCTATGGTTTTGAATCCGAACTAGAACCACTATACAGTTTTACCGATCGAGATGTAGGTGGCATAGATAATCATAAACCAGCGCTATGATGTGTAGACGGAGTTGCCTTGTGTACGGACTTCCCAGCATTGACCTTACCTATTTCCCATAAGATTTTTAATTTTTTTTTCTTAATTTTTGGATACGAAAAAAAAGATGTCCTTTAGGTATATGTTTGTCTGTTTTGTATTCATGGAATATCTTATAGAAACCCCCGCCGTACCACGTGAGAACTCCGATTTTAGGCGCCGCCGCACCGGTAAAGTCTAGTATGGCCCTATACTGTTTATGACGCGTGGGACGTGTTAATAAATATTCATTACCAAAAAATAAAGTCCTATGCTGGATTGGACATTGGCCTTTCCCAAACATCGCTGCACGCCACAAACGACCCGTCCTGAGCTGAATAAAGAAAATAATTGGTCGTGAAGAAATAATTTTGTCGATTTTATGCTACAGCCATTTTAATTCGTTGGTCGTAAAGACGAGAAGCAGCATTTCCTTGTAACCGGATGACGATAATACGTGACATGACAGCGGTGCAAAGATAAATGTATTGAGTAGGACACATCGTTGTTGCTATTATCACTACTCACTAGTATTTATCTGTGGGTAAGCGATGAATCATCCCAGATCCTGGAAAACACTCCTTTTATCCCCATAATCTACATAAGGTACAGGGTCGAAGTAAATAAGCTAGCGAAACTACGCAACCTAACCTCAACCTAATCTTGATAAATAAAAACTTGAGAGGTGTCAAGGGACACCCGGATGGAACGAAGTTCAGAGAGAGAGAGAGACAGACAGAGAAACACGCGCACGCCGCACGGCTTACAACTATAGCAAAAAGTGTCGTTACAACTTTTGGTCTTAATTTTTTCCGTCTAGCCCCCTTTCGTAACGCGCGATAAGCAACTTCGTTCCAAAAAATATTATATGATGATATTTTTAGGATAAGTATAAATAATAATAGTTTCGCTATCGAATTTGATTTTAATTTTAAAAGATTACTAAATTTTGACGAGTGAATGCAGCCAAGTGGGTCCAGCGGGGTAGTTGCATCACACTAACAGCAGCAATGGCTTTCATTTTGACAGTTCAACAACATTGATTGCGTTATTTACGTTGTTGAGCAGTACATTTTTCGAACATTTATGAAGCAATGGTTTAGCAATATCCTTCAAAATCACGTGTTACGCCCTTAATTTGCGCTGGACTTGCGCGTGTCCCTGTAAACAAGCATTTTATCCACATGAAGTTGATTTATCTATAAGCTCTCTTCATTTGTTTTACAGTACCAGACACCGACAATGCTGGCTCTAATCCCAGTCGGGTTTGCAGCGGGCTCCCTCGCTACCGGCTACATGGCAGACAAGTTCGGGAGGCGAACCACTATACTAGCGAGCGCACTGCCTATCACACTTGGATCGGTAAGTGGAGCTGTGTCATTGGAGGATATGGGTTCGCAGAAGTGTACACTAACATTTTAGTTAAGTTATCAGTCCCAAAACTGGCCGATCGAATGACTTGCCGCTCATCAGACGCTCGACCATTAAATTAAACCAAAAATTAAAATTACATTAGACCAACAAAGCAATCTAATCTACTACATTTTTAGGGATCCGTACCTCAAAAAGAAAAAACGGAACCCTAATAGGATCACTAACTTCGTTGTCCGTCCGTAAGTCTGTCAAGGCCCATTTTCGCAGAAACGCGTGGAGATATCAAGTTGAAATTAATATCAAATATGTAAATATATGGTGCTTTGGAGCTTTAAAAAAATCTTCGAATTAATAAAATACGGCCATTTAAGTGACATATTTTAATACTTGCAAATAAATCAAAGCCTACAGCAGGGTACTTCCCGTTCCCTGGTTCAGGCCATGGTCCGGAGCGAGAGTGCATGGGAAGCCGTCACTTCCTTCTGCGAAGCAGTAATGCTCGCGAAGGAGGAGGCGGAGCGCGCGAGGGAAATGCAAGATGCGCGCCCTCGCGCCCCTAGTCGCCGCAGGAGACGCCCCGGGCGTCGGGAGTCGCGAGCCGACTTCCGGCCACCGTAGGCGCGGGCTTACGGATGGTGGGCAATGGGTAACTCGCCGTCCGATTAAGACCAGGCCCGGGTCGACGGCGCGTTGTGTTCCACGCGCGCCTCAAAGAGATGTCAGCACCAACTGACGGGGTCCGTAAGGGCCAATGCCTGCCAGGGTTGCGAGTTTGTCCGAAAGGGATATCGCGGCCCCGGCACACAGGCAACGGAAGGAACACGGGTGGGTTTTAGTCAGTAAAAGTCTGACACTCCCTCTCGCTCCGCCCAGAGCGGGAGGAGTCTTTTGATGATTTCCCAACCAAAAAAAAGGGTACTTCCCGTTGACCTAGAATCATAAAATTTGGCAAGAAGCAAGGTCTCATAGCACAAGTAAAGAAAGTAGTTTTTAGCCGACTTCCAAAAAGGAGGTTATATGTTCGTCGCGTATGTATGTTCCTTTTTTTTTCCCTTTGTTGTTGACCGATTTAAAAAATTCTTTTTTTGTTTGTAAGGGTATGCTCTCGAGGTGGTCCCATAAAAATTTTGCTTGGATAGTTTTCCAGTTAGCTTCAATTATACTTATTATTCCCATTTAGTCTATATGGATGATGTTATAATAAGTTCCTGTCACTGTTATTTACATAGCAGATTGTGGTATTCGAATTTGTGTGGGGTAACTGTACCAAAACTAAAAAGTGAAAAATAAACTTTTTACAAAAAAAAAACAACTGACTTCAAAAAAATACACTACACAGTGAAAAATAACTACAATTTCGGAAGTCGATGTTTTTGGTTTTGAATTTTCGTTCCGACTTCCGAAGTCGTTAGTTTTTTTTTTGTAATTAGTTTATCACATAAAAAATGCGATTAAAAACTTACATTTGCAGTTGTAGAATTGACCGTGACGTATATGATCGATGTATGGGAGAACATGTTTTTCAACTACAAAGTTAAGTTTGTTTTTGGGATAAATTCTTCACAACTACGGAACCTTTCTTTGAGCGTGGTCCGACACGCACTTGGCCTGTTTTCTATTTCTTCTCGTTTCCGAATATAAAGTGTAAGCCCGCGTACGCACGGACGTAATAATCGCGGCGGGTTTTTATCGCGCACAGGATTTTCAACTCTCGGTGTTGAGCCGAGCGTTAAGAATACAGGGCGCTGGAACGCACTCTAGACCCAGCGCGATGAAAAAACACATAGTAGGATTTTCAACTCTCGGCGCTTAGCAGAACGTTGAAAGTCCAGTGCACGAAAATCGACCCAACCAGTTTTTGTTTAATATTAGTAGATTATTTCACCGATAGGTGTTTCACATGTTTGTTTTTTATTTTGAGGGTCGATATGATGATTGACGTCTTGTTTGTCATAAATCTTATTGCACTTGAAGGTACTTAACAATTTTTTAATACAGAAATACTGTTTTGTGCTGATTTTACGGTTTTACATCGGAACGAAGGGACTCGTTCTTCCAGTCAGAAACAGACTTTTCTAGAGATTTCATGTGCAAATCGTTAAGTTTAATTGCTGAGGCTGTAGTTTTGATTAAACACTACTGAAGCTGAGGCGGCCCAAGTTGTGGCTTTGCTACAACAAGGTTTAAGTCAACGTGTCGTGGTCAGGAGGTTAAATCTCAGCCGTTCTGCAGTTCGGCGAGTTTACCAAAGGTTTCTGGAGACTGGACAGTATCGAAGAAGATCTGGATCTGGAAAACATAGGGTGACAACTCAAAGGGATGACCGTTTCATTGTGGTGTCAGCTTTACGAAAGCGACACAGTACACACACTGACAGTAATAGTCAGCAGTCTACCAATAAGCCCTTCGTTGCCCACGTAATTCCAGTCAAACTCCCTTGATTTACCCATATAGGTAAGATGATTAGTTTATTTCGCGAACAACAATTTAATACACGAACAGTAAAAAAAAATGTTTTCGCAATAGTTACTGTTATGATTGGAATGAACTTCTTATAAAGGTAGAAGTAGAAGATTCACATCCTCTGTGGATATTTCATCTATTTATGATAATGTCGTAGAACGCCAACTAGCGCTACGTGAAGTAGAGGAGTAGTAAGTACCAATCATGCAGTACTTCCACTTTTAGGGTTTTCTCCCTTTTTTATGGAAAAATTACCAATATTATGCATGGTTTAGGGATATTTTATTTTGACAGGAATTTAGGGAATTTTGGGGAAAAATTTAACTTGAGTTGATAACCCTGTTGTTTATAGGCAGCACCCAATGTTTTAATTTACAATAGATGGCATCTCCGATTTAATAAAGGTGATTCCCTCAATCTATATGTATAAAAATCAATGCCACTTTTCGTTGTAATTTTATAACTCAAGAACGGCTGGGCCGATTTAGCTGATTTTGGTTTTGAAATGTTTGTCATAGTCCAGGAAAGGTTTAAACGGTGAGAAAATTAGGGTAGGGTAGGTAGGGTAGGGTAGGTAGAGGTAGGGTAGGTAGGGTAGGGTAGGTAAGGTAAGGTAGGGTAGGTAGGGGTAGGTAGGGTTTAAAGCTACCCGTGCGAAGTCGGGGCAAAGCTAGTACTCTATAATTGTAATGTATCTCGTTGGTAATCCTAAATCCTAATAAATAAATGTAAAGTATCATCACTACGGTAATGTTTTCTCATTGATTGTCTTAGTTGTTTTAGTATATTTATGTGTATTTATTTGTACTTATATTTATATATAATTAGGTGTATATATTATATTTATAGTTTTTGATAGATATATGAATATATTTATATTTAAATAAATATTTAGTTTTGAATTCTCGCTATTGCACCTGCCACTGTTTGTCTCTGCATCACCCAAAGGTTGACTGGTAGAAAATGCCTATGGCATTAAGTCCGCCTCTGTACATTTGTGTGCTTGAAGTATTAAATAAATAAATAAATAATTTAGTAATGAATATTATCTGTAATTTTAGTTTACCATGTTAATTGTACTATTACCGTGGCTAACTACCACATCCGAACTAAGTCGCATTATATCTAGAGTTAGTTTATTTCGTCTCACTCGATTAATAATGAATGTTTAGTAATCTCGTAAATTTATGAAAACTTTTGTAGGTATTTAATGCTATTAAATACTTATGTGGAATGATTTGTTATAATTTTTAAGGGATTATTCATTAGAAACTGGGGAAAAACCAAAAACGTAAGTGGAAACACTGACCTGATGTTTAAATTCCTAGTACTCGTACGCTAATGATTACTATTTTGGATGGATTCAAATAAACTATCGGCTTGTGAGTCATTGACACAGTCAATTGTCTGCTATATTTGCCAATTCACAAACACAATGATCGATAAAATAAGGAACGTCGCGTCGTGGTTAGCCGCCATGACCGAAATTCGAACAGAGAAAAATATACAAATTTAAAAATATTTTATTTCACATAAACCTACAAGGGCACTTATAAACGTCAGAAGCTAGGAGCACGGTTGCAATTGTTCGTTTCCTATGGAGAAGAGCCGGCAAGAAACTCTACGGTTAGGTACTCTTTAAAAAATAATTGGCTTTTACAATATTTTAATAACAGTATGAGGACAGTGTAGGTTTTTCAACAAGTGCTAATTGGCTTTTACAATATTTTAATAACAGTATTAGGTATGGGAGGACAGTGTAGGTTTTTCAACAAGTAGAAGATGGTCAATAAATCAGTCCACTAAGCCTACAGCATTCTCACATTCACAAAATAGAACAGAATCTATATTAAATATGAATAAATCAATAAAAACCAATTTTAAATGAAATGACATGATTGCTATTACAACTGTAACAAATCTGAATAATTATCATGTACACAAAAGCCTCTAATAAAGTGTTGAAATTAAATTGTAGGTATATAATGTCAAATATTAGGATGATTATGTCAAGGAAGAACGTAAAAAAAAAAGACATGGTAATTTGGGAGCAGTTAATATGACTCTTACATAACATGCCGTTAATGATGTACCAGGGAAGCCATATGTCCAGAAGGAATTATTGCCAAACTGTTTAATTTTATAATATGATTTTTGATAAGGACACGTTTGATGTGGGTTTTGAACTTCCCATCGCTAAGTTCTGTAACGGTGTAGGAGAGCGTATAAACAACGCAACAAAAGAGCAAAGGACTATGGAACATCCGATCATAACATTACCTATTCTCAGGCCTAATAATGTCGTCCGCGAGCAAAATGATGTATCTATGAACATCACAGATTATTCAATTATGGGTACTATAGCACTGACGGTAATCAAAAAATAAATATCACACGGACGTGACTGCGAGTCACGTTGTTATATTATAAACTCTTTGGTCATTTTGTAAATGATCGTTGACTGCAATATCTATTCCTTTAAAAAGTCTGTATAAATTAATTTGTATCTTTTTCAGATAATTATAGCGTTTGCTCTAAAAGCATGGCAGGTGTGCATAACGTCGTTTTCCTGGAGTTGCGGTACAGGCATGGTCAGCACGGTAGGTGTTCATCACTTTATTTCTTCTGGTTCTAAATAATTCATCTACTTATTAGAAGTAGAGCGACCTATTCCATTCACACATATTCGGGGAGGAGGACCAAACGCTGGATGGATGATATAGCTACTAGCTAGGAAGGGAGTAATTACAGTAGCAATAGCTTTCATTTTGACAGTTCAACAACATTCATTGCGTTATTTACGTTGTTGAGCAGTCAATTTTTCGAACATTATGAAGCAATGGATTAGCAATAATATCGTTCTAAATAATTCCGATTATGATTGAAAGTCTGTTAAGCAATTAAGGTATAGATCTAGTTATGTTGGAAGAAGCATGTCGACCCCAAATAAACTAGTTTAAAGGCAGGATGCTGACGATGCATTAGGAGTTTTGGGAATTTTGTCGAACGAACAGTATGAACATAGTTTCCCATTAATCAGTTGTGTTTGTGTTTTATGATATTTATATTTATTTTCAGGTCATCAACTACTATTTGTCAGAAATAGCAGACAAAGACGTGAGGGGTACACTGTCACTCATCACTGGATTTATGTTCAAATTGGGCTCACTCCTGGTCATGTCCGCGGGCCCCTTCCTGTCTTACGAGACCCTGAACTTCATCATGCTCGCCCTACCCTTGCTGTTCTTCTTGGCCTGCTGTTGGATACCGGAGACTCCATATTTTTGCCTGAAAAATGGCAATGTGGAAGGAGCTAGAAGATCACTTCGGATATTGAGGGGATACAAGGATGAGAAGGTAATTTATCTTTGTGGTGGAACATGGTCTATCTAAATGTTACTAAAGATTTAAGTTGCATATAAATGCAATAAACATCTCAAACGCTACATTTGTTAAGGTAAACCATCCATTGAAATTACTAACCAGAAAGCGACACAAAAGCTCCTCTACTGGAGTTACCTCAAATAAACAATTCTACTAGGTACCTACCTCAAAACCGTGTTGTATGTTTATCTAAACGTTATATGCCAGCATTCCCGAGGATACCCGAAGTCTGACTATAATATTATGTCTGTGTCTGCTACAGGTTTTGGAGGATGAACTGCTGGCTTTGCAGGCGAATGTCCAAAATGAAATGACACACTCCAGCTCAGTGAAGGAATTGTTTGTCGAAGTGCAGTACAGGAAAGCTATCGTTATAGCTACTGGTAAGTCTATGTTCACTTAAAAAGACATTACAAATAGGAGGCTATCAAAAACAGATGTATTAAATAGCCATAGTCGATATGTGCTGTCCTGCAGGGCTGTAACTGCATGTCTGATTTAAAAAATCAAAGCTTCTCGATTGATATTTTTTTTCTTACCCAAAATTGTGTTATTAATTATAAATTATTATTGCAAGTAACTGTATATTAATTGTTGTGATACAGTCAACGCTTGAGATTTGCATACCTCAATGCGTAATATGGTTGAACTATGCCGTTTTTTTTTTAACAACTTTATGTAATTACCCATATTAGCAAATAAATGATTTTGAATTTGAATTTATTAAATAAAATAAATTTAGTAGTTGAACCACCACACGTTTAATCTTGTTTATCCTACATATCTTGTGGTGGCATTACTGCAAATACTGCAGAGTCGATAACAAAGAAATTGCCTTCCAAATTATCCGGATTAAATGACGACTCGTGTAATACTGCGGGCGCATCTGCGTCTATCGTGACAAAGCAATACGTGCCGATCAATACGTGGCTTCGTATGTTTCGCTCGCTAAAAAGTTATCGCGCTAATGCGGTGGTCACATTAGCGGCTTCGCCACGATTAATAAGTACCGCCACCCGGGCGATAAGTGCTACGCAGCCCGAACTATCGATAATGGTTGGTCCATAGATATGGGTTGGTCACATCTGCGTGTATTGTATCACTGTACGAAGCTTCGTCACGATAGACGCAGATGCGGCCGCAGCATAACAGAATAATAAGAAGTAATCCTTCGTGATTCCAGGACTGAAACTAACGCAGATGATGACGGGTGCAGTGGTGATAAAGCAGTATCTGGGATGGATCATTGATGAGACTAAGTTACAAATGGACAAATCCCTAGTGCCCATCATATATGGCGCAGTTATCTTCGCTGTTAGTAAGTAATCAAGGAATTAAAATAATTTATTTTATCTTGTGCTTAAGCGGTCATTATGTGTTCTGGGATTCTGTTCATCTCCATATTTGTGTTTTCATCCATTAAATTGCACGATGTCTCCAAAAAACTTTATTTTTCTTTAAATATTTTAAGATCGACATTTGATTTACAGGTATGGTGTCTTCGGTGCTAGTAGACCGAGTGGGTCGCCGGCCCCTCCTCGTGTTCTCGTACATCGCCACGGGCGCCTCGCTCGGCGCCGTCGGCTTCTACTTCTTCCTCCAAGAGGTCATCAACGTCAGCACTGACACCTTAACCAACCTCAGCTTCATACCATTGGTCGGCATTATTCTCGCCAACGTCATCTCCACTTTGGGTTTCAGTTCTCTCATTTTCATCATACCCGCTGAAATATTTCCTATGAACGTGAAAGCGATTGCTATGACGTGCCTAAGCCTCTTTGGCTCAGCTTTAGCTGTCATTGTATCTCTTGCGTACCAAAAAGTCAAAGATTTATGTGGTTTGACGACTATATTTTGGATTTTTGCTGGTTTCGCATTTGGTGGCAGTGCATTTTGTTACTTCTATGTCATAGAAACGAAAGGGAGAGATCTGAGAGACATTCAGTTAGAATTACAAGGTGATGGTTATGACGCTGTTGTTGTTGATGATAAGTCAGAAAAAGGTGTAACAAGTAATGATGAAAGTAAAGACGGCACTGAAATGGAGGAACTTAAAAAGGAAGATAATTTATAGTCTTCGTTTATTTGTAATCTCGTTTACAGAGACGTTTTTAATCTGTATGAGAAGATTAACTGAAATCTCCTTATGTAGTAATAGTTGTATACCTAAATATTAGTTGCATCTTATGTCATGTCAGTAAGATACTATCCTGAAGTTCGTCACTTTTTATCTCGACTTTCTCAAGTTTGCTTTTTGCAAATTATACATTTATAAGTATATTAATAACTAAGACTGTCATAGATTACGGTAAGAACCGTACTAATCTCAAACCAAGAAATCTCGATATGCATTTAATAATATTGTATGAACATTTTGTATTAAATTGTCTGTTTGGATTTCCTAAAGCCAAAAAATTTAAGATTTTTTACCTTATACCTTGGTACTAAGGTGTAGGTAAATAATCGATCGTATGTGTTCTATTCCTTTTCTGTATGTATCTTCTATTGTCTGCTATTGTAGCGAATCAATATAAGGTTCATAGTCGTATAACTTTGAACATTTTGAAGTTTGTTACCTACCTACACACGGTTTTACATATATGTACCTTTACTGTAATAGTACTTACCAAATGTTGTTATATACTTAAAGCCTATTCAGATATAAGAGATATAGTTAAAGTATGGTAGTTTTGTTTTCATTCGTTTTAAGCGTGGTTTTAAGTGTAAGCTAAGTTTGATCTTTAATACCTAATTGTTTACAATATTTTGCTGCAAATAAAACGACGAATCCAAATCAACTGTTTTTTGGTCTGACATAAGTACTAGTATGAACAGATAGCATTTTATAAATGTACTTAGCGCGATTTTAGTCTTAGAAATGTATGAAAAATTTAGTATAGCTGACATATAACAAAATGGTAAGGGTACGCTAGTCGGTCATTCTTCCATACAAACGTAGTACGGTGATTACTCGTCTGTTTGACGGTGCAAAAATTATAATTAATATAAAAAATTATATTAATATAAATAATTAGAATTATATCAATTATTTGTCTTTTCATTATCTAGCCCTGTATCGAAGCACAATTGGAATAAAAATATTGTTTTGGAAGTTATGAGCGACGAAACTTCCATATTTCAACACTAATTTTAACTCGTCTTTGGGCGTAAATAAATATCTTATGGAGTAAAAAAAATGGAAAATAAAAACCGTACAGGGATAAATAATTTATTCAAAAGTTCGAGTCGTCGAGTAGTGCACCCTTAAACCGTTATTAAACTGATATTATTCTTGTCACAACTTAATTAGATACACGTTGATTAGTAACTAAGAGACTTTTGATAAATCAAGTACAATCAATCTCGTTAGTTCTCGATGCTGATTGCCCCATTTTTCGTGGTATTCAATTATCTTAAGAATTTGATATGAATTGAATAATTTGACTTTACCTAAGCAGAGCTGACGGTATAGTAATTAGATTGAAAGTTTAAGACTGTGTATGCCTTAAGAATCGGTCTTATAATTAAAGACCGGTTATCTGTGTAAATGAAGTGGTGCAAAGAACCTGGAAAAACCAAGTGTTGTTCTTTTTACCCGACTGCGGCGAAGCCAAAAAAGGAGGGTTTATTTGTGTTTATTATTGCGTCATGTTTTTCCGCAAATAAACGTATAATTTTCATTCTTTATTTTCCTTTCAAATAGTAAGTAATCCCAGGTATAAAAACTGTGTTGGGTGGCATCAAAATATTATTGGTTGATTATTTCTAGCTTCTTTTGGCCTTCTGCTTTATTATCATTAAGAAGTCAATACTGCTCCAATCTGCCTCTGTAGTTTTTTTTACTGTTTTGTAACTATAAAATGATGAATATAGAATATTGATCCGTATTGTGTTTTTATTTTTCTCCGCTAAATTGTATTGATAGACCATCACCCGGAAGGTCCGTAAATACATTTCTACGGGTAAACAATATAGGTATATTTTAGCCTGTTTCAGCGTGTCATTGACTCTGGCAGGGCCACCAACAGGGATTTTAATTTTGATTACACAAAAATTTAGTCGCTAATTTGTCGAAATTTGTCACCAAATATCAGAATTTGTCGGTCACTGGTTCAAAAGATGTAAGGGTTTATAGGGGTTATAGGCCGATCTGGAGAGAGTCTCCCCAGCAGGGCCAAATTTATATCTCAAAAACTAAGGCACCTAGCGAAAATCTGTTTTCTCCCATATTTTGTCGTTAATTTGTCGAAATTTGTCGCCAAATATCAGAATTTGTCGGGTCTTAGTTTAGGAGATATAATGAGTTCAATTAGTAAGGTATAGTCCAAGAGCTAGATCGAAGAGTTCACGAAAAATTGTCAAGAAAAAATATTTCTATTAATATGTGTAATATACTTCTAGTTTTATCGGTCTACAGTCCTTAGAAATGTCCGAGACATAAATTCTCAATTAAATACTTGTTTTTATGTTTTAAATAATAGTTTAAAGTGGCTTAAACTTGTTTGAAAACATTAAACCTCTCTCTTGGTCTATTTGGTGTCAAGATGTACAGTCGCATGCAACTGTTTTATGAGTGTGTTTTTTTTTTGTGTGATGTTAAGTTATGTACCTATGTTAATTTCACTACATAGGTACACAAACTTAAAATTTCAGATATAATCTTAAAATTCAATAGATACCTATTAATACGGTACCTACTAAATGGTTCGTCCTAAATGAGCATATCCTCGCGAGGCATATACAACATGTAACTGGAATAATGCACACCCTGCCCGATACACCCCAATTAGAAAATTAGGTTACAGTCATAATTTATGCACTGAAGCACAAGTACAAGTAGTGTTTTTTAGGGTTCCGTACCCAAAGGGTAAAACGGGACCCTATTACTAAGACTCCGCTGTCTGTCACCAGGCTATATCTCATGAACCGTGATAGTTAGACAGTTGAAATTTTCACAGATGATGTATTTCTGTTGCCGCTGTAACAACAAATACTAAAAAAACAGAATAAAATTAATATTTAAGGGGGCTCCCATACAACAAACGTGATGTTTTTGCTCGATATTGATAACGGCAACAGGTAGACGCTTGAAATATTCACAGAATATTTAGTTATATATTCACTTTAAAAATAAATAATTAAAATAAAACAAATTTTTAAGGGGGGCTGCCATACAACAAACGTGATTTTTGACTTTTTTTTGCCGTTTTTATAGATAATGGTACGGAACCCTTCGTGCGCCAGTCAGACTCGCACATGGCCGGTTTAGAAAAAATTAGCTATCCTAATTGTAGCCAAATAATATATGGACATCGACGGACTACATTAGTAGGTAGCGCCTCGGTATTTGTATCTAAAGGCACACACACAAACACGCTATTGACGTGAAAAATCAAGGTAACTTACATATTAATCTGCAATCATACGGTGCGGCGCACAGTGGGAAAATCGCGTATGTTTCGTCTCAAAACTCCGTATCTCAGTTGTTTCAAAACTAAATGAGCTGTAATTTTGCACACATATACTTGGATGTATAAAGTATAATGGAAATAATTTTGATTTTGAAAATTCTATCAGTTAATTAATTATAAAATTAAACTTAAAAAAATACATGCATTTTATAAGAAAAACATACAAAATATGTTTGTTTAATTTACATAAAACGGAATATACATAGTACCAAACGAGAAAACAAAATACGAGTATGTACACAATTCAGCAAGCTCCTACAGATTTTCATTGATAGCAAGAAGGGCCTTAGCTTCATCAAAAAATTTTTTCGATATTGTTTCTGAGGTATTTCTCAAACTTGATATATATGGATCAGAAGTGTACAATAAGGTATGGAACACGTCTTCATTGGTAGCCGCTCTTGAACTTTCTAGAATTACTATTTCCAGTGCCTTGTCGAGGTTAATCGACATGCAGTCCCATTTCTTCCCTAAACCGCTTTTGCACCAGTTTTTTCTTTTCGTCTTTGTTTTTTTTTTTTTTCGGGCGTTGTAGCTGAACACTTTTCAAAAGACAAGTTATAGGAAATGTGTAAGATCATCTCCATACTCCTAATCCAAGCATGTAGTATTGACAATCCGTATTGAAATGAATTTTCGTTTACATCTCGTGTCCTAACTGCCTCTAAGTTATTCATTTGCAGAGGAGTAGCACCACAAACTGTACAAGAAGCGCTTGAACGAGTTTCAGTTAAAACTTGTGCCACTTTACCATCAATCATGGTTAAAAATAGGTCATGAGTAATTTCGATTACCTCACCATTCTTATTTATCAGGGAAGGAGACAGATTTTGTTTCTGATTGTTGATATCAGCCACAACAGACGTGGTTTTTTCAGGAGTTTCTTTGGCAAATTCTAATAATATAGGTCTGCAATATCTTACAGATGAGCAAGTTCAAGCAAGTCTAGTGGAACACGAAATTGACAGTCTAACCAGTTGACGTTCTTACTTTCAAAGCATTATTTTCTTCGAGATGCATTTCTCTAGCGTTCGTTACGTTTAGATACCAAGTTTCTTTGAATGTAGGAGACCGCATTAGCCATATCCTCTGGTGACAAATTGAAATTTTCTTGTAAGTAGTCTTCTACATTATGCCCATATCAACAAATTGCACTAGTCTCGGGTGCTACAAACAAATTCACCCATTTTTCAAATCAGTCAACTTCTGCGAATATTCGAAAATAAGTAATAACTGCTTTTTAGGGCAACCGAATATCCGACTAACAACTGTGAATGTTTCAGGGTTCACCTTCCTTTTATTGGCCAATGAAATAGTGCTATGTGCAAAAAGATAAGAAACTAATCATTTGCACTCTTCCCAAAACCAACCTGTTTTTAATTCGACCCTAATAGATAATTGCCCATATTTTATCAAGTAAGGTGGTCAAAACTGTATCAAAACCACAAAAAACTATTAATAATACTCATCACTGTAATTAACTTTTTATCAATTTGACCTTAATATGTAGAAAAAAAATATTTATGAGAAATAAAACGAAATTGAAAAAAAACAAAAAAAATTCTCGCGATATGTTTTGATCCCGTGTCAGAAAAAGCGCAAGTATGCGCAAATTTTTATTTTCTCCTTGCGTATACTAATGTATAAAGATCTTAATTCAACAAATATCTCGACAGCGGCAAGCAGCGGTAAAGGGTAAAGGTCTCGTTAAAAAAAAAAATACACTAAAAATATACCATCTTAAACTATATTGGTTAACTTTATTTTATTAAACCAATGAATATAATATTAATTACTAAACGTTATGAAGACATTATAAGCATTCCAAAACTGTATAATACTTGTACATTTATATCAAAAACTTTTGAGTAATGTGGCGTTGAATTGTAGTAACGTATTGCGTTTAAATTACGTTATTGAACATGAGTTAGCTTTGATGCCTATTTATATACATTATGATTAACTAAAAAAGACCAAAAAAATTGCGAAAAGAAAGCTTATTTATTAGACTATATTAATTTATTAATTTTATTCCATTACAACGACTTTCACGTGAAACGGTTTTGAGACGGCTTTGTATGGGGCTTTCCCACAGTGCGGCGGCGTCCTCTTTTCAAAACACTCAAATTGTCCACCACCTTGTTCAATGCACTAAAATGCCCGCATTCGTAATTGTTCTTTCAATTTTTTACACAAACAAACCTCGCTGTACTCCCGGTGGAGGAATAAAGAAAAAATCCTTTAGAGCAAGTTTGTTTATTTACCTATTCTTTTTTAAGTACTTTGAGCGGCGCGAATGCCGAAGCGCCGCGCCGGTGACGTACAGCAAGGGAAACCCTCGTTCTATCTCGCACTTTTCCCCGTTTTTGTAATTGCGGAATACCTATAATTTAGATAACAACACTCGAGTTCGTAACTATTCATAATAAGTTCCACTTTAATTAAACTGGCTGACTTTAACTTACGTGACAGGCAACTCGTTATAAGTAGCGCGTCTGTACACGCGCATCTATCTCTTTCTTACTTACCGTAAATGAAACGGAGCGCAGCGATCTATTTGCCAGCGACTAAGTGGTAAATGCACATTGTGTTAGATAAATAATTACATATATTTATTGTAGAT
Source organism: Agrochola macilenta (assembly GCA_916701695.1). Taxonomy (NCBI): domain Eukaryota; kingdom Metazoa; phylum Arthropoda; class Insecta; order Lepidoptera; family Noctuidae; genus Agrochola; species Agrochola macilenta. The sequence goes on from OU753557.1 coordinate 15,948,430, forward strand.
TTATTTATAGGTAATGAATACAGCTTTCCTTTGGTGGTTGAAATTATAGAATAAGTTTATATTTATTTAATTCGAAACAAACATTCCTCAATATGACGTCATAGATACTGTCTAGAAACTACATAAAGTATTTTGTACTTGCTTGTACCACTGGGAAATTGAATTCTTTAATATCTTTTTAATTACACACCGACAAAATCTGTAACTTGGCGACAAATTTTGACAAATTGGCGACAAAATATTGGAGAAAACAGATCTTCGCTAGGTGCCCTAGTTTTTGAGATATAAATGTGGCCCTGCTGGGGAGACTCTCTCCAGATCGGCCACCTATAAACCCTTATATCTTTTGAACCAGTGACCGACAAATTCTGATATTTGGCGACAAATTTCGATAAATTAGCGACTAAATTTTTGTGTAATCAAAATCCCTGTTGGTGGCCCTGCCAGAGTCAATGACACTGTTTCAGCAAGTGGATACTGGCATGGCCAAAATCAGAGATTTTAATTTTGGTATCACAAAAAAATCGTCGCTAATTACTCGAAATTTGTCGCCAAATATCATAATTTGTCGGTTACTGGTTCAAAAGTTATAAGGATTTATAGGCGGCCAAGCTGGGGAGATCCTCCCCAGAATTTTCTATCAAAATTAAAATCCTTGATGGTGGCCATGCCAGTGTCAGACACACTTTCGGCAATGACAGCTAATGGCTTAAATCCTTAGGCTGTGTCCTAACCGAAACCCATATATATACCCCACGCGTAAGACGTGTAACATCTGACATCTTGACAGTGTTGTTATCGTTATACTCTGAGCTGCCGTATGTTGCTGTCTGGTTTGCCGTATTTTAACGGAAAAAATACAAAATTGCCGTATTTATTTCAAAACTGTCTATTCCTCGTTTGTTTCTTCTCCATAAAGGTTTCTTGTCGTTTCTATTAGGTACCTACTTTTTTTTATAGGAATATATACTTTATAATTATGTTTATCTAATGTGTATGTTCTTGCTTCTCGCACATGACACGCGACACCTCCGACTTGGTACAGTCCTTGATTTATTGCCTTGATTTTGATTTAGTTGTCATCGATTTAAAAAAAAGTCATTTTCAATTTTGACAATTAGTGTTAGTTTCTGGGTTAGTGGTAGTGGCAACATTAACGAAAAATTGTTTCATAGAATGTAGCGCACAGCCTCTTCGGTGGCAGATATTTGAGTAACAATTTCATTATGCTAGTAAAAAAATGTTACGTTACACTTATAGTCAATTGCCGTATTTTGTAATACGGCAATAAGAGGCCTGCCGTATGCCGTATTTTTCGGAAAAAAAACGTGGAATGCCGTATAAGAACGCTGCATACTCAGAGTAATATATTACTCTGAGGCTGCATATTGGCTGACAGTACCAACCTCTCGGAAAATAGGTTGGTAACATCTGACATCAAACTAGCATCGCGCGCGCTCATTGGTCAAATCAAATAGCGCGCGCTTCCCCGACTTTCTGTTATGACACTTCCGTCTTCCGTCCCTTTTCACGAAATCACCCTCACAGATTGCAGGAAAGCGGGAGGAAAGATATTACACATCAAAAAGGATAACACGAGGGCGGAGTGATAAGTCTGGTAAAAATGAAACAAGGAGACAATTTTATTAAAAAATTATGATGTATTTTTCAACGTAATTTCTATCTAACTCAATGCACTTCATCCAGCGTTTCTCAAACTTTTCGATCCCTTCCGTAAAGTACGACTTAGGCAACCCTTCGAAATAGACATTGGTTTCGAGCATGATCTCCTCGTTGGAGCTAAATCTTTTTCCACCGAGCCATTTTTTTAAATTCGGAAACAGAAAATAGTCGCAAGGGGCCAAACCTGGCGAATATGGTGGGTGAGATAGCAACTCATATCGCAACTCATGTAATTTGGCCATGGCAATCGCGCAGGTGTGCACTCGTGCGTTGTCTTGGTGGAAGAGGATTTTCTTCTTAGCCAAATGCGGACGTTTTTCAGGTAAAATTTGGTTAAATTGGTCCAATAAATTGGTCCAATAAATTGGCATAATATTCGCCATTGATCGTTTTACCCTTCTCTAGGTAGTCAATATGGATTACCCCACGTGCGTCCCAGAAAACTGTAGCCATCACCTTATTGGCCGATAAAACTGCTTTGGCCTTCTTCGGAGCTGGTTCGCCCCTAGCAATCCATTGTTTCGATTGTTCCTTGGTTTCTGGTGTATGGTCGTGGATCCACGTTTCGTCTACCATTATATAAAGACGAAAAAATTTTTTTTTTTTTTTTAGTTTAGTTCCGTAATAGTTTCGCCGCATCTTCATTCCCTGACAAACTCTTCAACTGCTCATTACCTTCGTTATACAAAGCACCACAGTACCCAACTGCTGTAGACTACGATTAACGACTTTGATTTAATTTACCTGCTTCCTTCGTAGTATCGACCCTTGTAGTGTACATTATCCGGTTTTAGCTTATTTAGCTCTGTAGCTTCAGCATCTTCGTTGACGATCACATTCTTCAACTTCTCAGCACCTTCGTCATACATAGCACCTTGCAACTCAACCTGGATCTCCCTTAAACTTTTGCCCTTTGTTTCTGGCACCATGAAGTATGAGAAAATAGCACCGATTACTGCTAAACTACCGTAGAACCAGAACACTCCAGCCAGACCTGCTGCGTCCTTCATTTCTTGATACCCTTTGACAGATAGGAAGTTTAGGAACCCTCCCAAAATATTTTGGAAGGTCATAGCCACTGATTTGACGTTAAGGGGGAATATTTCTGCAATGATAACAAAGACTAGAGACTCGTAGCCTAGAATGGATAACATGCTAGAGAGGATGATGCCAATGAAAGGGATATAGCTATAGTATGGGGAAGAGGTGGGTTGTATCAGGAAATAGATTCCAACAATGATGAGGCTTACGCCAGTGCCGGGTTGGAGAAGATGAGCAGGGGACGGCTTCCAACCTTGTCCACTATTGCTGATGAAAATATACCTGTAAAGTTTGGAGTTTTAATATTCATAGATGCAATAACGTCCTATCATATTATGTTCAAAGAGGATATTTCGTCATCTGTAATGTAATATATTGTCAACTTCTTAAATACATCTTCGTAACAAACTTTCTTACCCACAATGAATTTGACTGCTCCAAATGATATCAACATGGTGGATATATTGACGTTCACCTTGCTCTCTTGAACAATTGTGCCAAAATATTGTTGTATGGCAATACCTCCAGATAGTATGAGAGTCACTTTCAAACCTGTTAAAGAATGATTAAATGCTGAATTGTTTTTCCCTCTTTACCACACATTTAGCCAGATGTACTTCTGGCATCAGTAGGTACTTACCTATAGCAATGATCAGTGCCTTGCGGTATTGCTTTCCAGTAAACAGCTCTTTGAGAGAGCCGGAACGAAACGTCTCCTTTCCTACGTCCACCGTCATCGCCGATAACCGATTCTCTATTGCCTGCAACAACGTTACATACATATTTGTGAAACTACGGTATACAACGCAAAAATTGTTACAGATATTCATTCACCTGGTACAAAGCTGGTTGGGAAACTATAGTGGAGACTTAAAGTTTAATGAAATAATTTATGGATTATTGTTGAGAGAAAGAGTGAAAATATGCAAGTGTTTTTCTCACTTAGTACTATACGTTTAGCACCAAGGTGAATAATCCTACTATCCTACTATATATATAGTAGAATTATATATATATATATATACATATTATATATAATAATAATATAATATTATAAATGTGAAAGTTTGTTTGTATGGATGTTAGTTACTCAATCATGAAAAAACGGCTGAACGGATTTGGATAAACTTTGGCACACATATAGTTTATAACCTGGATACGATACATACGATACTTTTTATCACGGTAGTACGTTCCCGTGGGATAATAAGCGACCTCCACGCGGGCGAAGCCGCGGGCAAAAGCTAGAATTATATAATAAAAGGTCCCACCTCCTTATCTTTATTCCCGCTCAACTTGATGAGGGATGCTCTCGCTGCGTTCACCTTTCCTTCTTTCAAGAGGTAATACGGCGATTCTGGTATAAAGCAGCAGGCGATGAAGTAACAAATCGGCAGGACCAGTAACATGCAGCTGATGGCGTGGTACGAAACGAAAGGGCCAACAGACATCATGAGGAAACTGCCAAAATTTCGCATGTAGCGAATGGGTGATGTGAGTTTACCTCTGACTTCCTTGTCTGATACCTCTGCTATGTAAAATACCTGAAACGAAACTTAATTTATATTTAAGAAGAATGAAATATCAAAGCCTAATGGATAGAATACTCTTCACTGTACACCATCTTTAACTATATAACAAAGTCTGGTTAGTTACACCATTAACTCAAGAATGGCTGGACCGATTTTTATGATCTTTGATTTTTTGGATTATACATATAAATAATAAATATAAGAATAAGAAGAAATTAATATAATATAAATGGTGGTGTTTTATGTGCCATTGAAGCTCTTGAGTTGGCTCAGAATTTTAGTAGCATATTTGATATAGGCGTCTAAGACTTCCTCTTTTTGCGTTAGCATTCCGATGTCATATGTCGTGATACCAAATCTCTAGATTGCCTCATATTGCATGCGATCTATGGCGAATCTGGGGCAATGCCTGAGGAGGTGTCGAGAGTCTTTGTACGGTGTTGTCGTGGCAGGGACAATAATAATTGTCGTCTGCAGTTATTTTAAAACGGTGGAGGTACTGTTTGTGAAGGTAGATAAGTATGCCGTAGATAAGTACTTAGTGGTACCCGTGCGAAGCCGGGTCGGCTAAAGCTAGTAATAGAAAGAAAGAAAGAAAATACATTTATTTAGCACAGACTAAGAGGCACATAACACAACATAATTATTTTACTACAAATAAAAACCTAATTAAAAAAGAAAGAAAACAAATAAAAAGTGTAAAAGTGCGTTCTAACATATTAGCAGGAAAGTGTGTGCCTCGCGGCTGCGCCAAATAGGCCTAGTTCAGCAAAAATGCCAGACAACTGGTGCCTGACGCTGGTTTTCAACTAGACCTGAAGTGTGAGGTTACAGATGTAAATCAGTTTTACACTGCAATGTGTATATGTATACTTAAATATAATAAATTTGTGTAAGATTATAATAATAATGAATAAATAAGTCAATAGTTAATAAATTAAATTGCAAGACAACAAAAACAGAAACAGAAACCAAACTGTCAAATAAATGAGACGGACGCATGATATATCCAGAACTCACTCGAAACGAACAAAACCTGCTTTGAACGTTGCCATACTTCCACGTTCAAAACACATAATTTATTAATCCGTGCACTTCATCGCACAATACGCTGCAACTAGCCGATCGCGACGGACTATTTACGGACAGTTTTGCAACTTATTATGCCTTAAACTTGCCTTACATATAAATAATTTAATCGAATGGGTTGCATTGACATTGATACAATACGATGGTATTTACGTAGTTAAATAAGTCAGCCAAACATTTTTGGCGAAAGTGGAGGCGGAAGTAAAAATATGCGTAGACAAACGAAGAAGATAAGGATGAAAAAATAATAAATATAAAATAGCGTCAAATTCTAAACTCAAGTGAATCACTATTTACAAGTTTAGCAGTAGGCTCATTAGGCCCTCGCACATATACTCGTATAAGCACTGCAACGGATCAGCATCATCTCACCTCATCGGCTCGTTGTCAATGAGGCGTCAACCCAACGTAAGCATGTAACCAGTACCCTAATTGCATAATACACGATCAATCGTTTTGAAACAGATTGCTAATCCATTGCTTCATAAGTTCGACAAAAAATCTACTCAACAACGTAAATAACGCAATGAATGTTGTTGAACTGTCAAAATGACACTGATTAGTCGTTATCGCTTACGAGAATGTGTTACGTAATTATATAGCTGATCGGCTCAGCACCTCCGACCCACCTCCGTAGTATGGAGTTTATGAGAAAGGATACTGAATGGCTTGAGTTGAGGTGATGCTAATCCGGGGCTAGCACTACCCCGGATTAGCATCACCTCAACTCAAGCCACATATGAATGGCTTGAGGGTTACAGTTTAAAACTTTAATGTTTTTGTTTTTGTTACATATCTTTGAAAAAATATCACCTGGAATTTATGTAACTACTTACAGTTGCTAGCATGCCAGCGCCAATGCCCCATAAGAACCGCGTCATGTAAAGCCCCCACGCTGTCGCAGTGCTTATAACGATTACCTGGAAGATTTCATTAATTAAATTCAACACAAAAACAGTATTTTTTTAAGTAAACTTCTTTATACGAGTAAAGAATACAATATTCTTTATTTATTTATTTTATTTATTTAACAGTTTATGTACACACATATAAATAGACAAGAAGAAAGGAACAGAAAAACCATCTCATCTTCTTTATTTTTTATTAAATTAGATTTGTTACAGCTGTAGTGGTAATCATTTGTCATTTGGTTTAAATAGGTCTTTATTTTTATTATTTTATTTATCTTTTTTAAAGACTATTTTCTTTTCGATTATGTTAATGTGAGAACGTTGTAGGCTTATCTGTGGGCCATTTTCTATTTTGCTAAGTTCCTGGTACTTCTTGATAGGCCTACACTGTCCTCTCATAAGTCATACCTATTATGAGCGTTTATTCTGAAAGTGGGCAACGTCGGAAATAGATGTTAAATATTTTTGATTAATTTTTTGTTGTTACCGTTTTAGGTGTAAAAAAGGCATTTGGAAAGTTTCCAATTACTTTTTTTAACCGACTTCCAAAAGGAGGAGGTTATCAATTCGGATGTTTATATATATATTTTTTAATGTATATAACTCCGTTATACATATACAGGGTTACAGGGTAAGTCGTACTGAATATTAAAGGATGTTATTATTCAGGTCATTTCTGATGAATTTGATTCTGAAATAAAATGTCCGAAACTTAAGCGTTATGGAGATATTAAATTTTAAAGATTATTTTTTTAAATCCCTTATTTTTGGCTTTCAGTCATTTTCTTTGGGATTAGAGCTCCTAGACTTGTTTTTTTTTATGTATGAGTTAGAAGACATGTCCATTAATAAAAATGATCAACAGAAACTGAACCTACTACTAACAGCTTAAAAAACTGCTCGACAACGGTTAGCGTTAATGAATTTTCTAATAGTGTTATAACTTTGATGGCCTTTAAAAAAAAAAAATTGTATGTAATTTATTCTGCAAATCATTTTACAACAACTTACACAAAGTCTGCCGCACCGCTTATCAGTTTGTCGGCAGTTGTTCTCGTTTAACAATGGATTACATTGGATTGATTATTTTATGGTTTTCCTTTCTTTTAATTTATTTATGTTTGTTAGAGAGATTTGATCCTTGTGATTGAGTCTATCGATTGATCCCATCAAAATACAGGTTGTTATTATTTCTGATTTTCGCCGGTTCGATTCCCCAGTATTGAAGGATGGAAGCGTTTGTTCGAAAATCTTTGAAAGCAGATTTGTTTCTTTTTTTAAATAAAGGTGTATTTCCTTTGAGTAATATTTGCTATCTTCAGTATTAAGAGTACTTTCCCTCCAGATGAGGTTCAAAAATTCCATCCTGTATATACAGGTTGGATTTTTGAAATGGGGCAGCAAAGACAGCTCCCCTAACCGTTGCCGCTAGAAGAAAACGGTCTTAGGAGACTGTCCTTAACTTTTTGAGACATTTTGATCTGCATTCACAGATTTTGAAAAAAATGTACAGTCAGCAAGAAAATGGGCAGTTTTCACAAAAACTTTTTTTGATGCCAATCAATGCTGTTTCTTATGTGGATCAAAAACTCTACTAGACCAACTGAGGTTTGAGTACTAGAAAAGTCAGAAATCGCAAAAAACTTTTCCCATACATTTTGGTAAGAAAGAAACACAAACAAACTTTATTATGATAGACAGACTAGCCAAACAGAAACAAAAAATTTGAAGTTCGAACTAATACGCGTTATAATTTTATTTACGATAAGAACAAGATAGTTTGTTGCTTGTGATGTCCAACATTCTGAGAAGAAAAACCGCCCAAGTGCGTGTCGGACCACGCACAATGAAGGGTTCCGTAGTTGGGATAAATTTATCGCTAAGACAAACTTGTAACATTGTAGTTGAAAACATGTTCGCATATATTGATATACGTCACTGTCAATTCTCTGCAAATGTAAGTTTGGAAACGATTTTTTTTTATGTGGTAAAACTACAAATTACCGATTTTCGGACTTTTCGGAAGTTTCCCTTTACTTGTGTTATGAGACCTTGCTTCTTGCCAAATTTCATAATTTTAGGTTAACGGGAACTACCCTGTAAGTTTTGATTTATTTGCGAGTATCAAAATAATTATGTCGTATTTTTTATCAATATCTTTTATCGTATTTGTCGTATTTTTTATCAATATTTTTTATCAATCGTCGTGACAGACTGACGGACGGACAACGAAGTGATCCTAAAAGGGATCCGTTTTTTCCATTTAAGGTACGGAACTCTAAAAATGACCTCAAATTATTAAGAACTTTCAGACTTGTTTGGAAAACGTTATAAAAGACTATCCTCTACTAAAGACAGAAATTGCTAGAAAAAGAACTACTTACCTATGTAAAAAGTTTTTCCAAAAGCAACATAGGTTCTAAATTTTGTTCTCTATTCGTTCGAAATTAGAAGTTCAAATGGTTTTAGTTTAGTTTCGGCCACTCTATCATCGTAAAATAGTAAGTTGGAGTCACATTTCGTACGAAAATATGGGAAAAGTTTTTTACGATTTCTGACTTTTCTAGTACTCAAACCTCAGTTGGTCTAGTAGAGTTTTTTGATCCTTATAAGAAACAGGATCGTTTGGCATCAAAAAAAGTTTTTGTGAAAACTGCCCATTTTCTTGCTGACGGTACATTTTTTTCAAAATCTGTGAATGCAGATCGAAATCTTTCAAAAACTTAAGGACAGTCTCTTAAGACCGTTTTCCTGTAGCTACAACGGTTAAGGTAGCTGTCCTTACTGCCCCATCTCAAAAATCCACCCTGTATACGTATATACCTAACTTATCTGTGTTGTGTAGACTCAGGCACAGTTTCGGATACAAACGACAGCACTTTTATCAGTTTTATCTAAGTAATGAAGACTCAGTTTACTCACAAAAACTAATAGATACTGTTATCAGAGAGTGTGGACATGCTATTCAAGTTTTTATCCTTTCGCGTTCCCAGACAGCCAAATCAAATAACTTCTTATTAACTATTTGAGGCCAGTATCAGCATAATGCACGAATTCCACGCACGCACGAATTGCAAAATACGCATGTAAAAGCAGCAGACAAAACTGCAACTGACCATTCCTTCAGGTGGATCATTTTGTGTGGGTACTTTTTGCCTTTTTATGCCTACTGTGTAAATAAATTAACATAATATTTCATCAAATTATATATTTTTCACTACATATTAATCTTAATTTGCGTATTTATTATTACAAAACATTTTGTGTTTATTATATTTTTTTAATAGGCTGTTCAACAGTTTTGCCAGTGCCTTTATTTACACCTGCGCGCGCATCGCTAGCGGAAAAAACAAACCAGCGCGCCATTTTTCTATTAATATTTGATAGCGTTTTCGTTGTGCGGTTACTTTATTATCAAAAATACGAAATTTAAAGTATTGTTACCAACCGACGCGCGATGTAGAAAAGATTTTACAAGAAGCTCCGTATAGTCAGTACCTGGCAACAAAGGTCAGTTGAACTTTATAAATCTAAATGTATCATCTCTATAGTTACGTTATTGTAGCATAAGTTCTTACAATAAGTCTTGAAAAACGTCGTATGAAACGTGTGTGCATTAATCATTACCCTCTGGGCTACATTATAATAACAGAATAAATAATACCGCCTTGTGTGTAATGACCAACACAGCACACTTGTATCAAAATGTACTATTTTAAAACAAGCTTTTGTTGAACTAAATAAAACTTACGTAAACAGAAAACTTTAATGTTTTCTTAAAAGTTGATGCATATAAGTGTGAGAAGGACGGTCACGCCTCAAACTTTTAAGAAAACATGTAGGGGCCTTACTCTCTTAAAAAAGCTATCTTCTCATTAACGGCTTGGTTAAAAGATTGGAAAAAAATATATATTTACTATAGATTCATGTACAACATTTCGGGAACAGGACTTTTTTAGTATGGCTAATACTTTTGCTTTAAAAAAATATTTACCAAAACGCTATTTTTGGCTAATATTCCTTACTACTTCTGAACGGCTATGATGTTTGGAAATATTTTTACACTGAAAAATTGACGACTAAAGTTACTACAGATTTGAAACTGCACATGTAAATCAATCAATATTTGCAAAGAAAATGTCCCCATTTAGTGATAAAGGTTCAGAGGTGCTCTGCGCGGGACGCGGGCGGCAGTCGTGCGTTAGCATTGAGACGGGACGGACGTTTTCTTTTTACGTAAGTTTAATTTAGTACTTTTTAGTTCAATAAAATCAAATCATTTATTTTTTGCCAACATGGGTAGGGGTAGGTAAAGATATTATACATGTTTTGATAATGTTCTCCATGCTTTGCCGTCATTTGGGCATGCAAAATTTTACACATAAATTACAATCTACTATCAAAATACCATGCTGAATTACAATAAATATTACAAAATTTATTAAATTGGAAAATCATTTTAACCATTTTATTTTTCAATGTCAAGAAGTATCTATAGTAGTCAATAATTAACCGGTAATGTCATAGAAAAAGTCAATGAATAAATAAAAGTCCTAGATTACACATGTCATTTCTGTTATTGAATATCTGATTCATATTATTGACCATAAGGATTCCCTTTTAGATATTCCTTCACACTATAATACACTTTATCAGTTAGAAATTCTTTTAGCTTCCGCTGAAATATGTGCAAGTTGTCAATGTCTGTAATACCACATGGCAATTTATTATAAATCTTGAATGTCATGCAATATACACTGGAATCTATTAAATAAGTTCTGCAGGGTACATTCTGCACTTTATTTCTATATCTAGCACTTCGGAATTTTTCATACATATGCATATTGCTTTTGACAAAGACTGACATCTCATAAATGAAGAGGCTAGGTAAGGTAAGAATTTTAAGTTTTTTGAAATATGTTTCACAGCTATCCGTGGTCTTAAGTCTACACATTGCCCGTACGCACTTTTTTTGGGCTTTAAAAACAGACTCCCATTCCGTCGAGTTCCCCCAGAAAATGACACCATATCTCAGCGTGGATACCACATACGCATGGTAGCTTGTTAAAAGCTAAAAAGCTAAAAAAAAGATTTTTACTTATGTTTTATTAAATGAGCGAGGCATTCAGATTCAGAACAAAACGCGACATAATTAATAATACAATTCGGTGACTTGAATTGAGTCGCCACTTACTGTTCCAGTGATAAGAGGCAAAGCACTACCTAAGATAACGGCTCGTCTCCCGAAACTGTCTGAAATGAACCTCGTCACCAGGCTGCCAGTCATAAAGCCAGGGGATGATACAGCAGTCATCCATGATATTTCTGTCTGAAAAGAAATGTGACATTATCCCGATGTGTTTTCCCTTTGGGTTTTGGTCTGGAGTTTTACTAGAAAGTCGCATACTTATATCATGATTTTGCGCAGCAACTGCCGTCTGACCTCGTGTATTCATCTTCTTAGCCTTTTTAACAAATTAGTCTAGAATCAGACACATGTCATACAGGGTGAGTTTTCTGTATTTATTATTTTAATACTGAAGAAGAAAGTCATGCATGCTTTTTAAGGTGGATCAGCAGTTGTAGCCGGCGATTTTTTTTTTTCTTAAATATGATTCGCGACTATAACAGGTATGTATTTACAGAATCATATTTGGATCAAGATACAACTTGACACTGACCTGCAAATTGCAAAAAACGTACACTTTAAGGAGTACTTATAAATAATCTTACATCTGTTATATTAATGCCAGTCTCATTGTGGTGGAACTTGGGTATCACTGGGGTGCTCCACCCATAGATGACACCCGCAACCATAGAGGACAGTGACACTGAAACAGTAGAAACATAATCATAAAATATCAGTTGAAAGACGTCCACTACCGGATATAGGCTTCCCCAAGCATTCGGCACAGATCGTTCCAGCGCCGCGTCGGTATTTTGCTGATTTCAGTGACCTCTACTAGACGTGACGATGTCCTGATAACTGAATGCGACAGTGTAATTGGGTTACACCTGTGGCCCTCTTACACTGTCGCGTTCGGTACAGACACTAACACTGAATATATACACCAATTACTTCTTAGTAGCAGCCCGGAGTCTGGATTGTTTCCCAGTTGATGGCAATAGGCTCGCCCCCTGTTACATGCGACATGTCAGAGTACTATGTGCACCTCTGCCTAACCCTTCGGGGAATGCATGCGTCATGTTATGTTATTACTTGTTGATAAAAATACTTAGTGAAAAGTTATTGAACTCACCAGCAGCTGCCACTAAATATTGAGCTTGCCTCACTTTCGCCATTACACTATTTAGCGTGCACTCGAATTCTCAAAACTACAATTAAAAACAGCTAACTCTGGAAACCTAGTTAAACCAGGCATAATAATAATATGTTACAATTGTGACATTATCAGAACTCCTTTTTAATTTTATTTCATCTACATCAACACAGTTATGTTTTAATCTTAAATAAATAGACAAATATCAGCACTTGTCTAGTTTTCCGTGTTTTGGGCACTAATGAATAATGTTATCAAGTTATTAAAGAGATAAGAAAAGATAAAAGTGTGCTATCGCAATACTAATAGTAATTCTTCGCCAATATTTAAATGTCTTTTATTGTCGTGATCAGTCCGCGATTTATTCAAAAATAATGGTAACATTTACTTAACACCAATCCACCACTCAAAATTGAAGTACAGTCATGTTTCCAAAACCTTCGTCTATTAAAATTTTATCCTTTATTAAGTCATGATACATAAGACCTTACGAAACTACGCCATTGAGCAGACTACTGCATACATAGCTACTTAATATGATTAATTACTTGATAACAAAGGTCAAAATAGCCAACTCTGATATAGGCTTCTTTGACCAATGTTTTGTTGAAATTAAATGAAATGAAATGGTTTATTACGTAAATAGGACAAGTAATGGCCATCAATCATCACTTTTCCAAAAAAAATAAAGCTATATATGGAGTTGTCATTTCACATCTAACTACCCCTGAGAAGAAATGGCGTAACAAGCTCAGAGGTCAGTCTCTTTTAAAGTCCAGACTTAATATTGGTCAGATCATGTGAGTGAGGACTATGACCCTAATCTAGTGACTGAAATGGTCTTTTGAGGAAAGTACCACATAGATTTGAGTGTTCAGTCAGTGTTCGTTGTTGTATAAAAATTATTAGCGAAATGAATAAATCCCGCAAACGATTCAAGTCATTTATTTTTATTTATAAATATACCTATATAATCTATCCGAATAAAAGATTATTATGTCACCCTCTGTGCGCGAATCCGACTCGCACTTGACCGATTTTGTACTGACGTGAAGGATTGAATGTGCATTGGAAAAAAGCAACATTTTGCGAAGTGTTCATTTTGCGACTGAGCCATAAAAATATTTAATATGGAGTCGGTAACGCAGATTCTATCGTGCACTGAGCAAACAACAATAGACGAATAAGGTGACGAATGTGTTTTTACTGCGACTGTACGTTGTGAAATTTTTTAAATTAGTTAGTATCGTCCTGTTCTTATTCTTTCTACCAAGATGTCAGATTAGAAGAATGAGATCTTCTGCTGATAAAATTTTATCTTAAATTTCGATGTTCATGTTTGTTGTTCATTGTAACATTAGTATTTTTTGCAATTTATTATACGTAAAATAATAACTGGTCGGTCGGCGTGAGCATACATGAATTTGTATGATTACGGTATTAGAGCACTTGTGCATAAACATTTAATCAACGGATTACTATCTATGTCCAATTTCCTTTGAAAAGTTTTAATCTGGAACTGCCTGAATATTTAACAGTTGATTCATCTTTTTGAGTACGGACGTGAAATTCAAAAATTCAAATTCAAAATATTTTATTTCACATAAACCTACTTGGGCACTTATGAAACGTCAGAAGCTAGGTGCACGGTTCCAATTGGTCGTTTCCTATGGAGAAGAGCCGGCAAGAAACTCCACGGTTACTCTTTTAAAAATAATTGTTTTTTACAATATTTTCAAATAACAGTATTAATAGGTATGGGAGGACAGTGTGGGTATTTCAACAAGTACCAGAAACATATTACAACACACACAGAGTGATCACATCGTACAAGAAGATGCAATTCCACTTAGAAAATGATAGACGATCACACAGATAAAAATAAATAAAAAACCGCAAACACAAAACATCATTTAATTATTATTTTATGATAGCTAACATCTCTTTACCAACTTTTAAAATGTATTATTTTGTATTAACTACACTGAATACAAAACACTTACATTATATTTTAATCTGTACCCTAATTGCGTTACACACGATCAATCACAATTTGTTTCATTTTGACAGTTCAACAACATTCATTGTGGTATTTACGTTGTTGAGTAGACAAAAAAGGGCCTCGGAAAGAACGTTAAGCTATTGGTCCCGGCTGTCTTTCGTGGACCTTTGACAGTCGTTACGGATCCTCAGAAGCCCGAAAGTCTGACAACCAGTCCTACCAAGGAGTATCGTATTACCCAGTTACTGGGTTTTGGAGGTCAGATAGGCAGTCACTCCATGTAAAATACTGGTATTCAGCTGCATCCGGTTAGACTGGAACCCGACCCCAACATAGTTGGGAAAAGGCTAGGCAAATTGATTGAGTAGAAAAATAAGTCGAACATAGAAGTAATGGATTAGCAATATCCTTCAAAATTAGTCAGATTATGATTGATCGTGTGTTACGCAATTATAGGGTGCTGTATGGCATTGCTTCTCTTTGTAGGTACATTGTATGTAGTTGGTAACTACTAATATCGATGTTTTTTATATAATTATAGTACGTTCATTTTAACTTGACCCGTGACGCGATTGGTAGAACTGAATTTTGCAGTCATGTGATTGGTAGTACTGTTCTGTCAGTCGACATTTTGAACTTTATTAGTATTGAAACTAAGACTGCAAAATTCAGTGGTACCAATCGCGTCACAGGTCGAATTATAATGAACGCACTATAGGTATAGAGTAAATAAATCACAGCTATACTCAAAATATTTACATTTCGATCTTTGAGATCTTTTAATTTTAAGCTAACTGTATAAATCTAATGAGGTAGCTTATGTTTTCGTACAGTTTAACTATGATAAAAAACTTCCGAGTCTCACATTAGTACTTTTAGTTCTGTATTTTCCTTAACATTATCAGCAGTTGCATCTTCTTTCAAATTATCGTCAGCATCATCGTAGATATTACCTTGCAATTCAATTTGTATTTCCCGCAAGCTTTTGCCTTTAGTTTCAGGCACAACAAAATATGTAAATACTGCTCCACTAAAAGCCATACTGGCATAAAACAGGAAAACTCCGTACAGCCCCGTCCAATCCTCCATTACCTGATATCCCTTCACTATTGCAAAAGTGATAAACGATGTGAAAATATTAAACACAGTCATGGCAACAGTTCTGACATTCAAAGGGAAAATTTCTGAAGGAATTAAAAAAATTAAAGTATCAAAACCTATGCTAGAAATGACTATAGAGCAAACAATTCCAATAAATACGACGAAACGGAAAGGATTTGACGATTCATCGTTGATTCCAACAACTCTTTGGAGGAGGAAGTAGGCTGCGATAGTGGCCAGCATCACACATGAGCCTAAGTAGGAGGATATGAGCAGTGGACGGCGGCCCACCCTGTCGACTATAACCGGTGATACGAAACCTGGAAATAAATGTTAAAATAGATGTATAGCTTGTCCTGTCTGAAATGACGCGCCCCACAACTGCATTATCCAAAGAAATCCGCATTAACACTTTCGACTCCATCCATTTTCATAGAACTCATACGCCATGCCGCCATACATATTGCGCTAAAGTTAACCATCACTAGGTTTAAAACACTGTAAAACGAAGTAAAATAGTGTTTTCAGGGGGTCTTGTCACTATACGTAGTTTCCAACCTTTTAAATCTTTTATGAATATTTGTAAAATAAAATGAGAAGTATTTTAAAAACAACGCATATACCAATAAATTTTGTTAAAATATACATCTGATTTTATTTTCACGGTTTATAATGCTGTATTCGCTTAAAAAAAACTACATTTAAAATGAACCCTCCAGGAGGGCTCCCGGCACTGAAAATGGTAAGGCCTATTCAGATATAAGCGATATCGCTGTCGCGCTCGGTAGCGATATCACCTTCCGGCAAGTAACTTTGGATCGGTAGGTATCGCTATTTGAATAAGCATATGCCGTGTGCGTAAATGCGGTACTGGGGCATTTAATTTCGGGGTGGACAAGGTACTTTTGGTGTAAGCTCTTATCCGAATCCTATTGTATATCTGCATTCGTGAATTAACTTACATTCAACATTCAGATGATTGCTAAAGCTCAAAGAGTTAGCTAACGCGCCGTAGTTCCAGTAAGTTTAAGTCCAGTGGATAGTTGATCAGTAGAAAGTTCGCACTTACCAACTGCAAATCGTACTGCTCCAAAAATAATGAGAGCTGTGGAAAGTTTCAAGCCGCAGTTGCTCTGTTGGATGATATGTCCTAAGTATTGCTGGATAGGTATACTGCCGGCAAATATCTGAGTTACTCGTAGTCCTAAAAGTGGAAATAAAAATGGATGTTGGTATATGTATACATATTAGTAATTAAAGAATATGTTTATTATTTCTAAAACCTTATGAGTTATTTTATCGAATTAATTAAAAAAAAAACAAAAAAAATTGTCGACTATGAAAAAAAAAACCGAAGTGAAGACATTTTTTTCCAAAATAAAACAGTATTTATTTATAAAACACAAGTGTTAGTCCGTAAAATCATATTAAAACAAAAAAAAAAATTGAAAAAAAAAATCTTAAGATCTTTTTGACCTTTTTCAGACTTTTTTGTTCTAACTTTAGTGAGGTTTAAACCTACCTATAGTTATAATAACTGCTTTCCTATATTCTTTACCAGTTAACAGCTCTTTGGCTGAACTAGATCGGAGCATTTCCTTCCTCACATCTGACCTCATCAATGATAACTTCTCTTCGACCATCTGCAAGTAATTAAGTAGAAAGTTAAATGGAGATGTGAAATATTATTAGATTCGACTTAAAAAAGCGAAACACACCTTTTCATTCTTTCTTCCGAAAAGACTCAACAGCACTTTCCTTGCGGCGTCCACCTTCCCTTCTTTGAGCAAATAGTAAGGAGTTTCGGGGATTCTCCAGCAGGCTATGAAGTAGCACATTGGTAGCACTATCAACAAACCGGTTAACACTTGATATGTAACGAAGGAGCCTATGGCCAGCACTAGTAAAGCCCCGAAGCTGAACATGAATCTGGTGCCAGCTGTCAAGGTACCTCTTATATCTTTATCAGCTATCTCTGATAAATAAATACCTGATACCTGAAAAAAACAAAGAACAACTTAAAAAAAGGAAAAACGTAACGATCATCTTCCTAAAAAAAACACTACAAAGTGAAAAATTACTTTAATTTCGGAAGTCGGTGTCTTTGGTTTTGAATTTTCATTTTTTGCCACCGATTTCCGAAATTAAAGTTAGTTTTCACATTGTACTGTTTTATTTGGAAGATGGTTGTTTTTTTATTTTTCACTTTTTAGTTGTGATACCACTAATGCAGCATCTGCTAGATGTAAATAATAGTGACAGGAACTTATAACATCGTCTTTAAGACTAAGTAGGAAAAATACGTATTATTGAAGCTAACTCAAAAACTACCCAAGCAAAGTTAATACAATTTATATTACAAAATGAATTATGAGTATATATTTTTTTAAATAATATATAAAAAAAAAAAAATTTGGTCCACAATTGAAGAAAATATCGAGTGATAAATAAAAAAAAATACATACGCTACCAACATAGAACCTCCTCCTTTTTCGAAATAATTTTTACGCTAAATGCTAGGCATCTGTCATTAATTTATAGATGATCGAAACAATTTGCAATGATAGCATAATCTTAATCAGCCTGTAACTTTCCCACTGCTGGGACCCAGGCCTCCTCTCTGTGAGATGAGTGGGCCATAATCCACCACGCGGGCCCAGTGCGGGTTGGTAGATGTCACATCTCTTCGAAGTTTTGGTTCTACGACATACCGGTTTCCTCACGATGTTTTCATTCACCGTTTTGAGAGCAGTGGTGATGCAACTATTTACACAAACCACAAACTAAAGCGCCTGTCAGGGTTCGAACCTACGATCTACATCTCGTAAATCGCGGCCTTTACCACTGGGCCACCACTGCTCAGTTGCAATGATAGAGCTGCCTAATTAGGGGGCTTCTGTATTAGTGTGGGGGGAATAGTAAAATACTAACCGTTGTGATCATGCCAGAGGCAACACCCCACAAGAACCTGCCTATGTATAGCACCCACGCCTTTGTTGCGAATAGCACGAACACCTGAAAGTATATATATCTGGATTTGTAGCTTCATGAGAAGAGGATTATCTTTTATCGATCGGTCAACGCTGGCTCACACCAATCATATGTATTTCTCTTTCTCTTCTATTTTTAAATGCGCTTTAGTCATAAGACTTCAGCAGAATATTGAATGTCTAAAGAAACTACTACTTTAAACTATGTAGTTTAGAGGTATGAGGAACAGGGTGTAAAGTTCACTCATCCTCTATAGAAAAGGGAGGATCCTCCGACCAGGCGGGTGTCGTGTCTGGAGGGCAACTGCCCAGAGGTTGAAGTCGGGAGCTTGTATATATATCGATCGCGCGGTAAACTCCAATTGCGCGATGCAGTATTTGTGTGACGTCAGCTCTTTGATGCGTAGTTCGCATGTGGCGATGTAGATGAAAAAATATAAACAAAAAGAAAGATTCGTTCTTTCGTTTTTTTAGAACACTCTAGAACAGCATGGAGTTTTATACAAAATTTTATACAAATTTATAAAAATTATACTTCAACAAGACTTAAAATAAATTTTATACAAACTTCCATAACTTTACAGTAAAACGTGGCCCGGTTTTTACAGTACTACTATTATTTATATCAACATGCACATTTTTCATAATGCCCTGGGGACCAGTGTTTATTACTTACCGTACCAACAATGAAAGGAACAGCACTGGTTAGGAAAGTGACTCGCCTGCCGAATTTGTCGGTGACAAAGCTAGTGGCCAGGGTGCCAGTCACCATGCCTGGCGATATTATCGCCACCACCCACGAGATTTCACTCTGCAAACAGACAAAGACATAAGCCTAAGCCGCAATTACAGGAACTCGTCAAATATACGTGGGAAGACCACGTATATTCTCGTTCTTGATGTGTTGATAGTATGTTGTTAAATTAGTTAGACCAGTGGCCATTAAAAATATATCCCCAAGTCGCAATATGTGCCGCGCGCGACATGCGACATGTCACTTCGCACAATTTCTCTGGAAACAAGGAGTCGCCGGACATATATCCCTTATTGACTACATGGCCTAAATATCCGTCCAGCTGACCCTAGTCTGCCGCAAATGTATTCTTATATTGGTCATGCTGAATTGCTGATATGTGAAGAAGAAGGCCACTGATAACGCATTAGGTCCTCTTTGGTGCAACACCACATTTACGCTTAAGCATAAGCATTTAGAGGCATGAGGAACAGGGTGTAAAGTTCACTCATCCTCTATAGAAAAGGGAGGATCCTCCGACCAGACGGGTGTCGTGTCTGGCGGGCAACTGCCCGAAAGTTGTTGTCGGATAGTCTTATATATGTGGTTCGCGCGGTAAACTCTAATTGCGCGATGCAGGATTTGTGTGACGTCATTTCTGATGCGTAGTTCGTAGTAACCGCTACAAGCATATTAATAGGCATAATAATCATATTAACGTTTCCATTGCTGGAACACAGGCCTCCTCTCTGTGAAAAGTGCGGGCCATAATCCACCACGCGGGCCAGTGCAGGTTGATTCAAGACCTCACATGTCCCGTATTAGGTACAGAACCTCACTCAAAACTCAAGCAGTACTTATAACTCGTTTAAAGCCTTTTGATTGGTTTGAACTCGTTTTAAGTAATGCTTGAGTCTTGAGTAAGGGTCTGTAATACGGGCCTAAGCGTTTTTGCTTCTAGGATGTGCCGGTTTCCTCATGATATTTTTCTTCACCGCCACCGTTTTGAGAGCAGTGATGATGAAATAAATTCCATAAAGTAAAGTGCCTGTCTGGGATCGACATATATTCCTGGCTTTAGACCTGATAACCTACTTATTCTTTTATCTCGTTTGAGAATTTATTGACCGCTAGCACATACTGTCAATATCAGTTTTATAGTAATAAAAACTCTAGATATGCACGATAATGCGATTACTTCTGGTTATAAAGTACACGTTATAAAGTAGGTATGCCTAATGGTCACACAATTTTCGATGCCTCGATCGGATAAAATGGTAACCCGAAATGTCAACCTTTACATGAAAAATTTAAAAAGTAATGTTACAAAAACTAAAACCCAACTACGACAGAAACACAAAAAAACTACGCTACGTTACGATTAAAAGATATAACCAAGACATCACAGACAAACAAATTTAAAAAATTGTACATTATGATACAAGTGTACTGTGTTGGTCATGATCTCATGATCAATGCACACGCGTTTCATACGACGTTTTTCAACAAACTTGCGAGGAAAAAAACAGACTTATTGGTGGGAGTTATTAGGTCCCAGGAAGAGTTCTTTCACAAAGAGCCATTAAAGCGAAAGCGCCAGGGTAGTCCGCGTAATTCAAATTTTCTTAGGTTTTTTGTAATTAGCATGTTGTATGTTGTTAGGTTGGATACTCATATTTGGTTGGTTGCTAATCATATTTTAATCAATATACAACCTGACACTGACCTGCAAATTGCAAAAAAACGGAAGAAAATTATAATTTCGCGGGCTACGTTGTGCGACGTCTAGCCTACTGGGATGCGCTAGCATCCCCCTTAAGTGCAGTAGGCTGCATGTCAGTGGTAACACTTTGTCCTTGAGCTGGTCTTCCGTAGTAAGTTTCAATAGAATACGAGGCCAGCTTAGATAAGCTGGTTTAGTTACCACTGACGTTCGGCATACTGTACGTCGACTCACACTCAGTGTCTAAAAGAATATAACAGTTAATTAAATAGAGATGATTTCTTCCTCATATCTTATGATACTTACACTTGTAACACTGATGCTGGTCTCGTTATTATGAAACTTTGGCAAGATGGGAGCCGTCCAAAAAAAGCCTGTGCCATTCGTCATGGCCGCTAAGGACACTGCAACAGAGTAAATACTTGTAAAGTTCACTGACTTTTGGCGATCCTTTTATGGCATGTTATGATTAGAACAGGAAAATTTTATATTTCCTTTGTTACATTTGTATACATATTAATTTGATTTTTGCTTATAAAAAAAAAAAAAAAGGAAATAGTGGCCCATCGGCATCAGGAACAAGGTGCAAGCTGCCGGTGGTCAGGGCTCTAGAGAGGAAACTATGCGTGCCGTGTCTAGGGAGTACTGCTTTCTGAATCAAGCGAACAGGAAAATTTTATATTATTATTTTGGTCGTTAATTATAAATACAATGTAACCTTAACAATACTTATGAAATTGATTAACTGTAACCAATTACTACTGCTGTCCATGAGGTCCTGGGTTGCCAGGTCGGGTAAAGTGTTATTAGTGTTTCCATCAGGAATTCTGGAGTCTGGATTTGTGCCCAATTGATGGGCTATAGGGTCGCCCCCTTTTACATAGGACTTGGGTAAACATAACTAGCGAAATGTGGGGGTGTGCTATAGGTACACTTCTGCCTAACTTGGGTATTACAGGCGTGATATTTAAACATGTATAACCCGTTTTTTATAACTGTACGCCTGTCAACGTCAAAATATTACAGTGTACTCGTATGTGGTTTATTTAGACAGAACTGTGGAACAACACGAGTTGTGTAGACCGTACTAAAGCTCGTGCAGGCCAGCGCGACGCGACTCGAACTATACATTTTCAAAAAAAACTTCACGGTACCTATAACAATAACCGGTGTCGCGTCGCACTAGTCTGCACGAAGCTTTAAGAAGCTCCGGGCACTGAAGAGGTAACCGGGTGGGTGAATTCAATACTAATAACCTACGACTTTGACAGCTCCAAGCGCACAGTTATAAAAACAGGCCAAGTGGGTTTCGAACCACGCACAATGGGGGTTCCGCAGTTGGGATTAATTTATCCCAAGAACAAACTTAACATTGTAGTTGAAAAACATGTTCTCCCATGCGGAATGTATGGTAGAACATGTTTTTGAAACTGCAAATTTAAGTTGTTCGATTAGGTAAATCCAGTACAACCATTTAGCTGGCAGGAGTGAGGAGGCGTCCCCCCCCGGACACAAGACTAACAAAAGTTAGCAATTTAAAGCTTAATATTTCGCAAACAGATAACTGAATTGATAATTTGGTTTTCACACACCCACTATATTTTTGAACGACCTTTCCAACGACCCCCCCACACCATTGGATATACGAGAAAAAACAAAAACATTCCCAATTTACCAGTAGGGTACTCAAAAAAAAAACCTTTCTTGATTTTATTTTACCACCTTGTCGGCGTGATTAATATGTATACGTATATCCATGCCAAATTACAGCTTTCTAGTACTGATAGTCCGTCTGTCTGTCTGTCTGTCCGCGGCTTAGCTCAGAAGCTAAGCCGCGGACAGACAGACTGACGTGGCGAAACTATAAGGGTTCCTTGTTTACTACGGAACCCTAAAAATCGAGTTTTAAGGTAAGCAATTTTCCGTTGCAAGTGAAGTGACTGTCCTTTCTTACATTGTACAATTACCAGAAAGTACATCTCACATTTCCATGATACATTTTGTCTCTTTTCACAGTCACATGGTGTGCTCTATGAGGTCAAGTTCTTAGTATCAGTGCTTTATCTCAAGTGTTATCTCAATATTATCAGAGTCACGTGTAGTGTATTTCCCCTTTTGATAGTCATTGGGTAGTTTCTCAGTTCAGTTTTTGATCTTTCTGCTTACCCCAATACACGCATCGGGCGTGCAGTTAAAATGTGGGTGAAACTATAGAATACAATTTAAATAACTTACCGGCAAATGCCGCAAAATACTGCATCCTATTATTCTGGCCCATTTTTTTACACTGACGTGTAATAATTTCTAAGACTTACACTGATGGTAAAATAAACGACCCACAATTATTTAAGAAATACTTCACTTATCAACAGTTGATTCGTAAAGAAACATTCTTGATCACACTCGAACGAATCTTTTTTGCTCTCACATTCTTTTTGTTTAGGTAATCTAAACTAACTAAGCACACACAACACGTCTGTTTGTAAGATTTTTTGACGTTTAATACATTCAAATATTTGCTAGATACCGTTATCATCTAAGTCGGTACCAATTTTTTTCTATCTACATTTGTCCTTTTTATCAATTACATAAATTGTCTAACGGATAAAGCATATAGGTAACGGTTTTTTTTTGCTATCGTATGCATACAAAAGTAGTATTGTAACCTAAGAATAATAAATATTCGCAAGTTGTAACATACATTTTGGTGACATAATGGACATACATACATAACCTCACGCTTTTTTGACATGGCGGCATGGCGGTAAGCAGAAGCTACGGAACTCCACCTTTGTTTATTTTTTTGTTTTCGGGGGGACACCTTCAAAAGGCGCCCGGGGCTTTGGGGATAAGACTGGGGAGTGTGGGATTCCCACCTCACTAAAACCAGCCCGGTGGTCACCATCTCTGCACATGGAAGAGGCACCGTTACCACTCAAAACTTGTTTTGTTGTGGGGAAATGCAGCCGACTTTCAGGCTATGTTTGTGCTGCAAAAACGTGCCATTCGAGCAATTTATAACCTAAGTTGTAGGCATTCACTGAGGGATAAATTTAAGGAAATAAACATAATGACAGTCGCGTCTCAATATGTTATGAGAACCTGATTTATTTAAAAAAGAATATAAATCTATATTCTAAACATAGCTTAAATACAAACAAAGATTACAACAAAAAGATAACAAAGATTTATGTATTGTGCCGAAGACTAGGCTCCAAAAAATTAGTAATTCATTTAAGTGCCAAAGTATACGTTTTTACAACTCCCAAGCCATGTCAAAGAACTGAGCCTCAATCAATTTAAATCATTTATTAAACAGAAACTATGTCAAAAAGGTTTCTATAAAGTTAAAGATTACTTAGACGACAAAAAGGCTTGGGACTAATTAAGCTACTCCAATGTACCCCAAGCAACAAACAATTATTTTAGACTACATGATACTATATGAGCATATAATTGTTTGGATTATTTTATTTGACTGTAAGTCAATTTATTTTAATTTTGTTTTCATTTATTGTTGACATAATCTACTCTTTAAAATGTTTTTATTTTATGAGTTGTATTGCAATTTGTGGTAATGTAAATAATTTTAGCATAAGCACTATTATATAGAATCAAGGTTTTTCAACTGAACAGACAGCTGTGCTGCTGGGGAGTTTGTTGCGCCACTTCTTCTTCCCAGCTTAAGCACTAGGAAGTGGTGAAGGGTGGGCGTTTTTGGGGGACTGTCTTATGTAATTTTGACGTTCGAAAAGTGCTGATTCTCAGCCTAGTTTGAATAAATGACTTTTGAATTGAATTTAAAAGACCAATCCGGAACCATTGTGCAGTGCCTGTAAGGGCATCTCTGGGGAGACTGTAAAATGGTCTCCCGGAAACCTAACTGTGGCAGAACGCCACCTGCTGTACGATCCCTACATCCTTAATAATCGTTATGAAAATATCTATAAGTACCTATGAAAGTGGCTACTAGGACAAAAGAAGGTCTGAAAAGGGGTTGTGGGAGGAAATTTTATGACCAGGAAGTGATCGAGCTTAGAAATCATGTTGCACATTTAACACGCTTTTTCATTTAGCATGCTGATGCCAAAAAACAGTAAAATAAATATTTAAAAAAACAACCATAGTAGTTCCATGGTAAAATACATAATAAATAATAATACCAGCCTATTACTGTCCCACTGCAAGGCAAGGGCCTCTTCTCATACAGAGAAGGCACGAGCATTGATCACCACGCTTGCACAAGACGGGTTGGCGATTTCAGACTTATATTGACTATAAGTTCAAGTTTCCTCACGAAGTCAGCAATGTCCAAGATAAACTCAGAAAGTACATATGAATTGAATAAGTCACATTGATACATGCCCGGATTTGAACCCACAACCTCGTACATGAGAGGCGAGGCCTTAACCACTGGGCCATCACGACATAAAATATATAATATCATAATATCCCTATATGAATATAACGGACGACGCAAAAATTTGAGCCAACTAATGTTCACACTTCATATTTATATTTATTGTCTTATCTCACCTCTTCAAATATAAGTATCTCAAGGCAAATCGTTACTTCTGGTTTCATAGTTTATGACCTTCCAATGAATGCAAGAGCTCCAAGGATTTAAGAAAATTTTGCTTAGGCTGAAGAAATATAAATGTAAACATAAAACCTTTAAACATGCTGCAACAAAATGCAGGAATAAAGGCTTCGCCAAATAGAACGCGTACTTTGCGCGTTAGTACAGCGCAGCACGCAACGCTATTGGCGCGCGATATTTTTCTTCTTTTTTCTTTTCAATTGAACCGGTTTCGGCTATTCTGCCAGTGTCACGTTGAGACGGCAGCGCGTTGCTAGCGCCGG
Organism: Agrochola macilenta; assembly: GCA_916701695.1. Classification (NCBI taxonomy): domain Eukaryota; kingdom Metazoa; phylum Arthropoda; class Insecta; order Lepidoptera; family Noctuidae; genus Agrochola; species Agrochola macilenta. The sequence continues at coordinate 15,974,379 of OU753557.1, forward strand.
CGCTTTGTTTGATAGTAAACGTAATAGTGCAACACAATACGCGTTCCATTTGGCGAAGCCTTTAAAGTGCACTACTAAAACTGTTGAGGAAGGATGAAACGCATGTCTTGGAAAGGGAGTGGCTTATAGCGTGACGTAGACTGCAGACGTGAATGGAAGAGAAAAAGATCGTCCCCAAGGAACGACAAGGGGGGAGGGGCACGGGCAAGAAGCAGATGAACTCACTTGCGCATTTATAGTATTAAAGTTAGGCTTAGGATGAGGAACAGTAGCTTCGTGATCAATCTGTTTGCTAAAGTAACGAGAAGACCTATTAAGCATTTACATGACAGTAATCTATGCTGTTGAAGCAATGGCCGATCCCTTTTATTGTAATACCGACAGACGAATGACGACGGATACAGGACTATTATAAAAAAATATATGTAAAAATCTTTTTAAAAACAAGCTTTTAATGAACTAAAAAGTACTACATAAAACTTACGTAAACATAGAACTTTAATATTTCATAAAACCGGGCTTTTCTTCAAGTTTAGTGTAAGAAGTACTCGTATATTTACGCCTCAAGCTTTTAAGAAAATATTAAAGTTCTATGTTTACGTAAGTTTTATTTAGTACTTATTAGCATTAGGATTTAAATATCTGTTCCATCACCAGTTAACCAACAAAATCGAATAAACTTAAAAATACAATGAAAGAGTGTTGGGCTAGTGAGTATTTTTTGTTCCAAAGTTTATAAACCAAAACCAGCCATAATCCATGTACGCCATCTCTTGAAAAGTCAATACGTAGGTACTCATGGAATGACCGTCGCATACATCTGAACGGCTCCACCATCAGTCCCTGAACACCAGCAAGTGTAATAGCACTTGTCAATACATATCCAATGAGACCAAATACGATGGTGCTATCTTGTTTGGTTGAGTTGTGCTCGTGACTACCTTCTGGCTCCATCATCCGACCCTGGCCACTCCCAAGTATAATAGCATTTGTCCAGACAAATCTAATGAAACCAAACAGGACGGGGCTATCTGAATTACTTGAGGAGTACCCGTGGCCACCTTCCGGCTCCATCATCAGACTCTGGACTCCACCTAGTGTAATAGCACTTGTTAATGCATAACCAATGAGTCCAAACACGATGGTGCTGTCTTGTTTGATTGAGGCGTTCCTATGGCCACCTTGCGGCTCCATCATCAGACCCTGAACGCCACCTAGTGTATAGCACTTGTCAATACATATCCAATGAGACCAAACACGATGGTGGTATCTTGTTTGGTTGAGGAGTGCTCGTGACTACTTTCCGGATCCATCATCAGACCCTGTACACCACCTAGTGTCAAAGCACTTGTAAATACATAACTAGTGAGTCCAAACACGATGGTGCTATCTTTTTAGATTAAGGTTTTCCCATAGCCACATTCCGGATCCATCATCAGACCCTGAACACCACCTAGTATCAAAACACTTGTTAAGACATAACCAATGAGTCCAAACACGATGGTGCTATCTTGTTTGATGGAGGAGTTCCTATGGCCATCTTCCGGCTCCATCATCAGACTAGCTCCATGTCATCATTTTTTCAAAATGTGTCGGTAGTTGTTTAAGTACCTATGCCAAGTTTCAGCTCTATCGGATGTTAGGAAGTGCTTGAAAAATGGATGACAATTGGAGTAACTAGAAACACATATGGCCACCTTCCGGCTCCATCATCAGGCCCTGACCACCACCTAGTGTCAAAGCACTTGTTAATACGAGTACATAGCCAACAGTCTAAACACGATGGTGCTATGTTGTTTGATTTAAGAGTTCCTATGGCCAACTTCTGGCTCATCATCAGACCAGCTCCATGGTATCAGTTTTTCAAAATGTCTCGGTAGTTGTATAAGTATGCCAAGTTGCAGCTCTATCGGATGATAGGAAGTGCTTGAAAAATGGATGACAATTGGAGTAACCGGAAACACATACGAACAGAGCAAGCTTGTAAAAACAGACTGCCTATCCACTGGAGCGGATAGGAGAGGAGCGGAGTAGCGGTGTGCCAATATTAACCAATGGAATTGCATAAAACCTCCGCTCCGCTTCAATGGACAGGGATTTGCGAACTAGTTTAAAAATTCATACATAACCGGAAAGCGGAGCGGGGAAACGGAGCAGAGAAGCGGAGAGGAGAATGGCAACGGAGTGGGCGAAGTTGCGGACAGTGTCTGTCCATTGATACGGACTGTGCGGAGCGAGGTAGCGGAGCGGTGTTGCGGACTGTACGGAGCTAGACCGAGTTCACGCGACGAATAATAATTCCCCGCTCCGAATCCCCGCTCCGGTTCCCCGCTCCACTTCTCCGCTCCGTTTCCCCGCTCCACTTCCCCTCTGCTTCAATGGACAAGCAGCCTACCCATGTTAGCAAACTAATAAATTATTTGATTCGTTGGTTTGTTATTACCACCGAGAATTAACTTTTTATTTTCGTGTTTGTACCGGCATTTTTTTCTTTATGTTAAGGCCTGTTCAGATTAAGGGATATCGCTGTCGCGCTCGGTGACGATGCTTCTGGTTAGTCACTTTGGACCAGTATCGCTACCGCGACAACGATATCGCGGCAATATCGCTTATATCTGAATGGGCCTTTATCCTGCATGCACGTTTTATTCTTGTACATATGTGTAGTCGTGATGGCTCAGTGGTTAAGGCCTCGCCTCTCATGCTCGTGCATGAGAGGCGAGGCCTCAACCACTGAGTGGGTTCAAAACCGGGCAAGTACCAATATGACTTTTTCAATTCTTACGTACTTTATTTATTTATCTTGGACATTACTGACATCGGTGAAGGAAAAACATCGTGAGGAAACCTGGACTTATAGTTAAATATAATTATGTCTGAAATCGCCAACCCGTCTTGAGCAAGCGTGGTGATCAATGCTCGTGTCTTCTCTGTATGAGAAGAGGCCTTTGCCCTGCAATGGGACAGTAACAGGCTCGTATTATTATCATTATATGTGTAGGTACACATGTTTGAGCAAATAAATACTGGGTGGCAGGGGCATCGACTCGCAACCTGTATGGTAACAGGTTCTGGATCCCCCTACGTTGTAAAGTGTAATCACGCGGTCAAAATGTGTGGAAAAGCAATTTTGTTTTTGTTTTTTACGCGTCCATGTTGCCGCCCTGTATATTATATCTTATCTTATCATAAGTTATGTTATGAGTATAAATTCGACAACCTAATTTTACATTTTTTATCATATAAACGTTTGATAACATGATTCACTAACATCCGAAACGTGTAAGAGGATACAAGAGTGCAACTTTATAACAACTTTTCCTAAATATTATAACGTAACTGTCATGAATTTGATGAGATAATAAGTGAGGAATTTCTGGAAATATTACGACCACACAAATATAAATATGATTATCTTGTCGGGTTCACTTTGATGCCAGGCTTAGCCAGGTTTTATAGAGTAGCTGTTTTTAATAGTAGTTTTTAGAAATTGAGTGCACGTTAAATTGTGCGATGGCGGAAGGGAGACAAGCTCAATATTTAGTGACAGCTGCTGGTGAGTTCAATTGTTTCGTATTTGTTCAGACTGTGTCCGCATTCCAAATTAAGCCTTAATGGCACACAGCGCCCAATAATATGCGTTCCGATTTAGATAACACGATTATGACAGCGGAGAGCTGTCAACAATTCGGAACGCTTGTGAACGCTCTCACAGTGCTTGCTCAACGTCAAAACTCAAACATAACATATGTCTTTGTGTATAAAGAACAAATTTCTTCTTCTTTGGTTAGGTGGCGAGAAGTACAATTTCGAAAATGCTAGTTTAAAGTTAGGATGCGACTCAAAACAAAACAGCACATCTGTCATTCTGACAGCGCTCTCGTTGATATTTATTTAAGGCATGGATACTTTATTATCTAGAAATCATTTCAGTGGTTATTACATCGCGGAATGGTCGATACATATTCTAGTTTTTGAGTTTATTCATTACAAACAAAAATACAAATATTTTCTCTTTATATTAGTTGTAGTTGTGTGTAGACTGAGTTAGTGAAGGTCATGGGAACCCACTGGATGCGGCCAGCGCTAGAACGGTCGTAGTAGCGATCTCGGGTTGAGGCTTATGCTTTCTATGAAATGATAGTGTTGATACTATATCTTCCTTTCCAGTGTCGCTGGCCTCTATGCTTGCAGGATTCTCACTTGCGTGGAGCACCCCTATGTTACCGAAGTTCCACAACAATGAGACCGGCTTCAAAATTACAGATGTAAGTTTATATAAGAGAAGTATTTACATACTTACGGCTTTCATTTACTTTGTTCGTGACGATCTTCTTCAGTTTTAACCCGACTACGACAAAGCCAAAGGAGGTTTATAATTTTAACAGGCTATGTATGTATGTTCATCTGTTCCCTCATAACTTCTAAACTTTTCGTCGTATTTCGACAAACGAGGTATCATTGGAAGTGCCATGTTGTTCCGCGGGTTATAGATGCTATGACGTCACAAAAAATCCAACATGGCGGCATATAGCGGATGTAAAGTACAACCGAAAAAAAAATTGATTAATGTATCGTGTTTGGTTTCTAATGAAATGTTTTGAGGTTTTAGGTTATCTATAATTAATTATAAAAAACATACAATGTGCTCCCAATACTTTCCAAAATAATAGAAAAACTAATGAATAGCAGACTAATAAATTACCTATCTCCTCCTAATCTCCAAACCAATATACGGTTTCGTATCAGGGAAATCTACAGAGGACGCGGTAATAAATCTAACAGGTCATATTGCAGGTAAACTAGACAGCAAAAATAAATGCATAGGAGTCTTTCTAGACCTAGCAAAAGCTTTTGTCACCGTCTCTGTCCCCAGGCTGGTAGAGAAGATAGAGAATATAGGGATTTGAGGAACCCCTCTTAAATTATTTACGGGCTTTGTTACTAATAGAACTCAGATAGTTAAATTTGACAAGTACATAAGTAATAGTGCAAATATAGATTTTGATGTACCACAGAGGAGTGTACTCGGTCCTAGCTTATTTCTAATCTATATAAATGAGATATGTAATTTAAATCTACAAAATGATCAAATGATATTTTATGTAGAAGACACAGCAATCCTTTTCCATGGAAATACATGGTCAGAGGTTGCCACTCTTACAAACGTCGGGCTGAGAAAAGTTCTTGGATACCTTAACCTAAACTTACTTATCCTTAACGTAGAAAAAATAAAATTCCTCATGTTCTCGATAAGGAAGTCTCCACCATTAGCTACAGGATTGGTTGAAGTCCGGGCACACACCTGTAATCAAAACAATATCGGTGCACGCAGGTGTCTCCCTATTGAAAAAACAAACTGTATAAAATATGTATATTGGAATACAAGTGTACGACCAGTTAAACTTCCACCACCACGTAAGAACACTAGGCTCTAGGGTTAGAAAGTTAATTGCCCAAAAAATAAATGTTTCTTCCACTGCCCTGTATGTATATTAGAGATATCGGCATTTTTACAAAGAAACACATGCATTATTTTAAGCAACATACCGAGGTTATACCAAGACAGAAAAGGGCTAAGTTTCGGAACCTCTTACATCATCCAGCTGGACATAAAGATATTTACGTGTACAAGAAAAATGTGTTCAATATGTGTATATTAATTTATAATACCCTACCAAACGAATTTAAATTGTTGCAGGGTAATGTTTTCAAAACAAAATTGTCAGAGTGGTTACAAAAAAAGTGTTTCTACAGCATAAAATAATTTTTAGAACATAAAAATATTTGTAGAGTACTCGTAAGTACCTTTATTTGGTGAATTTATTGTAAATTAATTAAGGACATTTATATGTGATAATAATGTAATAATAATAATAAATTTAATGTAATAACAATGTAATAATAATAATAATGTAATAATAATAATGTAGGTACTAATAATTAGAATCTACATAGTGATTATATGACTTTTTAAACATGATTCATTTGCACGCTTGCTTGCAGGCAGAATACAATAACTTTAAGGCTGTAAGATCTTCCCTTGTACACCATGTATTTTCTTGCAAATAAACAATTTGAATAAGAATTTGAATTTAATAACAGTTTTTAAGAAGTTACGCAGGGTGTGCGACTCGAACCTGTCGAAAACAATCTATCTATCCCTGTGCCAGTTAGTACTGGAATACTGTATCTAGAGCAGCCATACTCAACCTTTTTTTCATAGGGGCCACAAATACGTTTCAGTCATGGTGTCGAGGGCCGCAAGCGAAAATGATTTAGGTCTTAATTAAAACGTAATTCCAAGTTAACCATGTAGTTACTTTATTAATGAAAAAATAAGTTTTTGATACTGTGAACACTCTTTCAATACTTTGTCAAGATCTGGCTTGTCGCTACATGCTATCCTTATAACATAATCCAGATAAGAATCTGTAAGTTTGTTTCTATAAACGTTCTTTGTGTATTTCATTTTTGAAAAAGACGATTCGCACACATACGTAGACCCAAAGAATGTTAGTAGGATTTGGGCACATCAGCTTTGGGGGCTTTTATATTTTTGGGGAACAATACTCCAAAATTCCACATATTCTCTGTTCTAGATTGGTATCGTTTTTAAAATCGATGAACTCATCAAACAACTTTGAGTAATTACAATTTAAAACGGAAGCCAACTCTGAGATAGTCGTTGTTTTTAAATGCCAATATATTTTCAACTTCACATGGGCCAATAACAAAGCCAAGGCCGCAGGTTGAGTATAGCTGATCTACAGCCACTCAAGCTCATAACATACGCAAACACATACACTCACACATGCACACACACGCACACACCACACACTCACACATAAACACAGACTCACACATATGTTGATACACACACGCACGATAGTAATTAATAAATTAATAATACTTACTTTTGCACCGCATCATACTTGTAATGGCAGCTCAATCACGGTGGTGACGGAAGTAACTGGTGCTTATAGCACTGGAATCTTCCTAGTTTAAGCCCAGTTGCACATGTGTCACACTTGTGTCTTGCCACAAAGTTATAAAGTTTAAGGTACAATAATTGTAAATAGGGTTACGTCTTGAACAAATAAATATTGTTTATTGTTTTATTCATAACTTAGTTATGTTCTGTGTCAATAAGCTAGTCGTGTATGAGATAGGACTGTACCAAAATAAACTAAAAACAAAGAACCGGCCAAACGCGTCGGGCCCGTGGAACGGATCCTTAGTTTTCGTTCCACGAAAAATGTTTACCTTCTATTTATTACTTTGAAAATTCATTGAGCTCATGACAGACAGACGCGAGACGGACAGATGGCCGCGGCGCAGTCTTATCAATTGAAAGAATGCAAGATGCTATGGCAGAAGTTGTGTAAAATTAATAATATGCTGAAAAAATTGGAATCTATATCTATTCATATTATAAATTGAAGTCGCTTTTTGTGTCTGTATACGACCGCGTGGTTCTTCTAAGCTACGAAACGGATTTTGATGTTGTTTTCGCCATCATTTAGAGAATCAATTCTGGAAGGTTTATGTTATACATGCGTAATGTAGGTATATATCACATCCTGCTGGGGTTGCGGGTTTGTCTGAAAGGGATATCGCGGCCCCAGCACATAGGCAACGGAAGGAACACGGGTGGGTTTTAGTCAGTAAAAGTCTGACGCTCCCTCTCGCTCCGCCCAGAGCGGGAGGAGTCATTGATGATTTACCACCCCAAAAAAAAAAAGGTATATATCACATAAACTTTCCAGAATTAATAATAATAAACAAAGAAATCTCGATGTTTGATCGAGTTGTTTAAACCTTGCTAAGTAGGGGGCGAGGCACTAGTATAATATTAAGAATGATTCCAGCAAGAAATATCATGGGTGGCTTCTTTATCATCCCCTGGCTACATGACTGGCAGCCTGGTGACGAGATTCATTTCCGATGGATTCGGGAGACGAGCCGTTATCTTGGGCAGTGCTTTACCCGTCGTTATTGGAACGGTAAGTTTTGAAATAGACGTGATTCAGACTAGGTTTTCTGAGAATACAACCATCATTACGAGTGGTGTAATTTTATAAATTGCGACATTCTGATGGAATAAAATGGTGTCGGGATGTGAAACCGCGGATTTCTTTAAACGAAAATTACTGGTCCTGTCACTCACTTAAAGATAGGTTCGAAGTAATTTTGATGTGAAATTTTAAATGATTGGACTATTATGGAGAACTGTTTATTGTTTCTAATTTGATTAAGAGCGCTTATCCTAAAAGTTGGCAACGTCGCAAATAGCTCTCAAATATTTCGTTTCTGATTAATTTGGCAATACTATAAGGAAATAAGAAATGTGGCTAACTAGTGAACTAAAATATTAATTATGAAATGCAATCATATCGTATCGTAGCACCGAATATTTCGTTTTAAATGTAAAAAAAAGTATTTGGAAACTTTCCAAATGCCTTTTTTACACCTAATACGGTTACAACATTAAATTCAGTATTATATTGCAATTCATTATTAATATTCTACTTCGCTAGTTAGCCAGATTTCGTATTTCCATACAGTAATATTGCCAAATTAATCAAAACAGCGAAATATATGACATCTATTTGCGACGTTGCCCGCTTTCAGAATAAACGCTCTTAAATTATTGTTTTCAGATAATTGTTTTAAGCACTGCGACAGCATGGTGGCTTTACTTAACGCGGTTCTTATGGGGCGCTGGAACCGGCATGATATCAACTGTAAGTAATTGCATATACAGGGTGGCAGGGACACCGACCTGAAAACTGTTACCACGGATTCAGTACATGATTCTGAACACCCATGCGTCGAAATTTTTCGTCGGTCATGTCTCGCGTTTTAATTGAAAATATATATTTGTAAACAATTTACGGATGTCGCCAATGGCGCTTTCGTTTTTTTCCTAAATGGAGATAAATATAATACACCACAACATCTTTATCACTCGAAGACGACATTTTCTCGCGAAGATTTTACCCACTGCACAAACTATGTCGAAAATATAACGTCAGGTTCATAAATGAAAGCAGTGCTGTATCGTTTCGGTATACAGAGCATACTATACCGCAGTGCTGCTTGCAGACCAATGAGGAAAGGGAATTTTTGTTAAATGCCACTTGAAATGTTTTCAAAAACCAAGATGGCGGAATTAGTTCCGATTTTGCCCACGCGTCAAAATAACCTTGTAGCGCTATAAATACCATTGACTTTCGTTTAAATTCTTTTTTCAGGTATCAGCCATGTACTTAGCTGAGGTATCAGATAAAGAGATACGAGGTAAACTAACATCATCGATTCGCTATATGCAAAATTTCGGCGGTTTTCTCATCATGTCCGTCGGCCCCTTCGTGTCGTACCACGCCGTCAGCTACATGTTACTGGTCCTGCCGATTTGTTACTTCATCGCCTGCTGCTTTATACCAGAATCTCCGTATTACCTCTTGAAAGAAGGAAAGGTCAATGCAGCGAGAGCTTCCCTAATCAAGTTAAGCGGGAATACGGATAAGAAGGTGAGAGAATACCTGATTATTAGTGTTATGAAATACTTTCTGCTTGATGCTTAAAGGGTTAGTTTCAATCGAAGGATAAAAAAGAAACTGAACATATTTTTTGCTGATCAGTTGGATATTTATATATATATAACAACGGTATAAAAATTATTGCCAGAAATTGCCGACCTGGTTACAGTTTCCCAACCAGCTTTTGGAGCAGGAAAAAGAATATCTGCTTGTAGCATTGTGCTTATACTGAATTCTCAAAACCGTATTTTTTTTTGCAGGTAATAGAAAATCGGTTGTCAGCAATGCGGTTGGACGTGAAAAAGGAGACGGTACGCTCCAGTTCTGTCAAAGAGCTGCTTACTGGGAAGCGATACCGCAATGCACTGATCATTTGTATAGGTTAGTACCAATGGTCTGTGCCAAAATTATCTGACGACAGTAAACAAACGCTGTTCACGTTTCAACTTCATATCACACCACTTACCACATCTAGCAAGTATTATTTGTGTTACATCATTAAATGATAATTGAAAAATCATCGACGAAGGTTATAAAATTAACCATTTTTTTTTTTTTTGAGGGTGGGAAATTATCAAATAACTTCTCCCGCTCTGGGTGGAGCGGGAGGGTGTGTCAGACTTTTACTGACTAAAACCCACCCGTGTTCCTTCCATTGCCTGAGTGCCGGGGCCGCGATATCCCTTTCGGACAAACTCGCAACCCTGGCAGGCATTGGCCCTTACGGACCCCGTCAGTTGGTGCTGACGTTATAAAATTTGAATTTGAATTTTAAATTTTGTAAATTTGAGGTTAATTTATAAAATTAACAGCTTTAAGGTGATTTAAAATCAGAATTTCAGGAAGTATTCAAATATGTAATAAATCTACAGATAAGTTTCGTGATCCTGAATTGGTTACATTTTCATTAGTTACTTTTGGAACAGACTATACAGATGAGTAATAAATTAAATTTTTCATGTAGCTATATGTAGGTACCTACAATCTTCAACAGGTTTGAAAATTACTCAAATGATGGCGGGAGCACTTGCCATTCAACAGTACATCGGCCGAATTGTTCAAGAGATCGAGACGAGCGTCAATATTTCCACTATGCTGATAATATTTGGAGCAGTCAAATTCTCTGTTGGTATGAAATTAAGAAGTTTATGGTCAATTTTGTACAGAATACGAAATTCATTAATCAGAGGAACTAACCACAAATCAAAAGATTCTAATATAATCTTTGAACGTCATTAAAATAGTTATTTATGCTACAAGTGCGGAAGGTAGGTGATTTCCGACTAGTGTATAAGTCGACACGAGTCGGAAATCATTTTACGCACGTGTATCATACAACGTTTTACTATGCATTGTGCGAGGAAAAACAAAAAAAACGAGCGAGCCTTACGGCAGTCGCCTATGATGTGTAACATCTAACATAATATGACGACGTATATAAATGATAAAAACAACATTCATGACTTTGACTTCGACTTCGACTTCGACTTCGATTTCGACTTTGACTTCGACTTCGACTTCGACTTTGACTTTGACTTGGACTTCGAATTTTTGATTTTGACCATCGTCATAATCATCGCCATCGGCATCGTTATCATTATCATCTGATTTGTAAAACTTTTCTCAAATAATAAAATCCCTGAGACGAGACGGGCTGACGACGGCCTCAAAAATAAAATAAAACAGAAAAGTAAAAAGCACTAGTGAAAAAAAGTGACACTTTCCGCACAAATCGACTGCTTGGAAAACGCTCTTTTCGAGCAATTGTAAATAATATTCTAGCACCTGTCAATATTTTAACTCCCAATTTTTTTGCAGGTATATTTTCATCAGCTATAGTGGACAAGGTTGGACGTCGTCCCCTGCTCGTCTTCTCCTACTTCAGCTCTGGCGTAACCCTATTCGTTGTTGGAGCCTATTTTTTTATACAACCCACTTCTTCCCCGTACTACAGTTACATCCCTTTCATTGGCATCATCTTCACTAGCATGTTATCCATTCTAGGCTACGATTCTCTAGTCTTTGTTATCATTGCAGAAATATTCCCCCTTAACGTCAAATCAGTGGCTATGACATTCCTAAATATTTTGGGAGGATTCCTAAATTTCCTATCAGTCAAAGGGTATCAAGAAATGAAGGACGCAGCAGGTCTGGCTGGAGTGTTCTGGTTCTTCGCCAGTTCATCAATAATTGGTGCTCTTTTTTCATACTTTTTGGTGCCAGAAACAAAGGGCAAAAGTTTAAGGGAGATCCAGGTTGAGTTGCAAGGTGCTATGTATGATGACGGTGATGAGAAGTTGAAGAATGTGATCGTCAACGAAGATGCTGAAGTTACAGAGCTAGATGAGCTAAAACGTGATTACACTACAACGGTAGATACTGCGAAGGAAGTAGCTAAATAAAACCAAAGTGGTTAATCGTCGTCTACAGCAGTTGGGTATATATTACAGTACTCTTAGTCAGTGCCGTAATTAGCCTTTTATGCGCCCGGTGCGAGCTGCTGTAACCGCGCCCTTGAAATATTTACTAATTATAACCGGTTCTGACAATAAAATGGATTGTCTATCATAAAAACCTAAGTTTATGTAAACTTAATTTTAAGTACTTGGTAAAGTTTTGAATAAGGAAGTTCAAATAAATTGCGTTTATAAATTACTTAGGTGTAAAAACGTTTAATCGAAAATAATTGTCAAAATTCACAATTAGACAATACACCAATGACTCCAAATACTGATCAGTACAGATAGTAAAGATTCAAGGCAAACCATAAATCTTACTTAAAGATTTACTTTACGCGTTTTCTTCATTGCGAAGTCCTTGATTACATTGTCATACGACAGGAGCCGTGCTATGTCGCGTTCAATCGCTAAAATCGCTAGGCCCGATAATCTTTCTTAGCCCATCGTCGAGCGTAGGTATGTACGTCTTTATCAATTCGAGCTTACTGAACGATCTTTCGCAGGAAGCTACAGTCACTGGCATTGTTAAAAAAAAAAAAAAAATTGGCCCTGGTCTGGTCATTTCTGCGCCCCTCCAGGGTCTGCGCCCGTGCCTGGGCACCGCTGGCACCGCCCTAGTTTCGGCACTGCTCTTAGTAAATAATTGACAACGTAGACCTAAAAGTACTACTGCTTAAATAGTGTATGCAGAAGGTTGTGAAAATAGGATCTCAAAACACAATATGTTATAAAAATAAAGATTAAATTAAGCGTTATTTATTTTAATTATTTAAAACTAAAACAGTACCTAGTACTTTGTATTATTTACTCGACATGGCTGGTTAACTTCCAAGTGACAGGGATCGCTGAACATTTTCGTGTCACAAACCAACGACCCTTGTTTAGAAAACGCCGTTAATTCAGAAGAGCCGTACAAAATCTACCAACACTGCAGCATACCCGATTCGCAAAACGTTCCAAACCTCATACTCATACAACGTCCTGTTTGTAAGCGGTACAATTCGCAGAATTTTCTGTAAGTCCTATGCAGATTGGACAGTTCACACGCTTCGTGTACACACACCTGAATAAAATTGTGTAGTCAGGGCACAGCATTGGAAAAATAATTGGTCCCACCGACACTTACCATACCGCGATCTAATCCGTTTGATTGATCCGAATATAATTATTATCCCACAAGTGCGCAACCCTCCGTACGACCAGAATTGATAACCTAATTACCTTACTGAATAATTCGATCACGGTCCCGTTTATAAAATGTACGGCGGCGAGTAATTTTTACGAACCCATTTATCGGATTAGGATTTGTTGGGAGACAGATTCGATTAATGCGTATGAGATCGAGTTTGATGTAAAGGATATTGATGATGAGGCAAGGAAGGGTTGACAGTCTTCCACACTTGATCGACAGCCTGTTAATTGCTATTTTGAATGTGTAAACACCGATCTGTAGCGGCTTATGTCCATTTATTTGGCAAGTGGAGAGATTAAATAGACGTTCGTATTAGTTCTTGGAGTTTATAAATCGTAATTTAGGATTTGCGTTGAATCATTTAAGTAGGTATTTTTTAGATGAATCAATATGATATGCTACTGTATTTTATTTAGGATGAAATATGTGTGTTCTTTAGTGATAACCTGGAAGCCAGTTTAAAAGTGAATTGGTATAATTTATTTATTTATTTATAATTACATCATAAATAACTTAAAAACTTCAAACATTTTAGCATTTAAGTTGTTGTTGTTGGTGATTAGGGTTTTAGAAATAAAGTAATTGCTACGAGGTGGATCGACTCCGATGCCGAAAATATAGTTTTTACAATTATTGTCCGTTTGTCTGGAATTCTGGATGTATGTTCCGGGTTGGTGAAAAAACGGCTGAACCTGGATTAACACATAGAATAGAGTACTTTTAATTTCGGTAGTACATTCCCGTCGGATATTTTACGACATCAACACAGCAGGCAAAAGCTAGCCAGTTATAAATTAGAAAAATAAATCTCTATGCATCCAATTTTATATTAACTCATAATTACTAAACCCACACGAGTTTCCATGAATTTTATCTAAATCGATAGTTTATATTATTTTTATCTTTGATGATGTCTTGTTGGTCCACTCTTGCATGTGGTAGTATATGACCTCTCTCTATCTATAAAAGCTCCAGCAGACAGGTGTGACGCGACGATGCGATGCGATTCTGGTAGAACAATATCTATTAGAACGAACTCCTATTGGAACGTCCGGCGTGTATAGATTAATTTATTTATTATTTAGTTTCAATTTTTATTTGTACAATTTTTTTTTTTTTTTTTTTGCTTTTTGTTTTATTATTATTTGGGATGGGATTTATGTGAGTCCGTAGATGTGTCCGTGACATCACAGTGGGCCCTATCAGAATACCAGCGCTGCGGTATTTATTTTTAAATATCGCCGCATTATGCTGAGATAGTGGCCTTTTTGGCTTCGCACAGGTCGTTACTCTGTTTGTATTTCTTTTTTATTATTATTTACTGTTTGTATTTCCTGTGCGTGTCCCAAATAAAATATTTTTCTTTCTTTATTAACTTTCATAGAAATTGCTCTACTGGAGTCGCGTCGCCCTGTGGCGTCGCGCCTGTCAACGGGCACCATCGTCAACCGCATAAAGGCTGCAGACGATGGTGCACGTTTTAGCAATAGAACGCTGACAGTCGGTTGTGTACCTACCCAGGTAGGCCGCTGAAAACACAACTTGACAAAATGGGAGATTATAGACCCGTTCGACACCCAATGTGAGCGCGGTGATCCGACCAGAACATGCCCCACTTGTTGGAGTGTCCCAAGTGACCAGCGCTTTTGAGGATCTCATGAACGCCACGGATGCTGTTATTAACATGGCCCTATTGAACCAACGTAATTTAAAAAAGTGAGTACAATTGACTCGAAAACTGGAAGAAGAGTTGTAGCTGTCGGGAAACACAGAATCTTACAGTTCATTTCAATTTACCCCACCCCTTTAAACACCCTACACACAAATAATGCCAGCTTACTGTCCTGGAAGCACTAGTGGTGTGCCGTGTCCTACAAATATTTATCGATAGTTTAACCACGGACGTGCACCGCTTAGCATTACTGTCACGTCCCGTCGCATCGGGAATGCTATATTGTGCGAAACAATGCCACTGTACCTAGAATTGTGTAATGGGGAGGATGAAATAGAACTACACTTCTCATCAGAAACATCGAAACACCTTGCAAGTTTATGTTTTGTAAGGATTATCAGAAAAATGAGTATATTTAGGAATATATGTCAAATGTCGTTTAATAGTGAATAAATAATATGAGGTTTTCAATTTCTAATGTTAATGTTCTAAATTCAAATTAAGTTTTCATAGGTTTCGTATTTTGTTTAACAAGTCATTTTTACCCTTTATGGAGTATGAAGGAAATTGATAAAACAACACACGTAAATGAAAAAAAAAGCTAAGAAACTTTTATTTAATAACTTGTATTCCCTCCCCGAGCTCTTATTACTGCTTCCGTACGGTTCTTCATCAATCGGATGAAAGTCACGATCAAATGTTGTGGCATTCCATTCCATTCCTCTTGCATTGCATTTCGCAGTTTGTAGACTCTGTGACACACACAGACAGACGACAGTCTTAGATGCAATCTTTCAGCCACAACACGCTGACTAAGTCCAGAATCCAGCAATGCCACCATTTCGGCGGCTTCTGCGGGCGAAGTATCCATATGTTTTAGAAAAAAAAACTTTTTCAGACGTCCCAAAGTCACAGTACACACACAGTATACAGAACACAGAACAAAAAGTTTTAAGATAAGCGCAAATTTTTAGTTTTCAAAGGTGAAATGTACTCCAACTCTAAACGCACATTTGTCTCAAAACAGTGAATCATTTCATTTATAGGATTAACAAATGAAATTCTAATTTTGAATTTTCGCATATCACTGTAATGGCCAAACTGCCAGCTATACAATCATGTGATTTTTTTTATGGAATGAAAACTCTTTTGTATTAAATTATGATGAGAAGTGTATTATGTTCTTGGGACGGTTTTTGGGTGAAAGCACGTGAAGATATTTTGAATTAGTTTTAGTATTAAATGCAGGTTCTTTATTTTATAAATAACTTGCCTGCTTCCCAATCAATTACGTATGCGATAAGCTAGACAAATTCGTATACGCAATAAAACGCCTACGATCAACAGTGTCCGTAGACGCAGCAGTCACTGCATATCACGGATACGTATCGTCTGTACTATCATATGGTCTGATACTATGGGGCAACTCAGTTGAAGTTTTAATGGCATTTCGGGTACAAAAAAAGTGTGTTAGGGCAATATCTGGCGTCTGGTTTTTGGACAGCTGTAAACCGTTATTTAAAAGACTTCACATATTACCTTTACCCTGCATGTACATCAAAGCACTATGTATGCTAGTAAAACAATATCCGCACTATTTTCGCATGCAATCAGAAGTCAGTCACAAAAAGGCTGCTGCTAGAAATAGGTATAAACACGAATTAAATGTACCTCAATGTAGATTACAAATTTTTAGGAGGAATGTGTATGTAAATGCCATTCAGGTGTATAACAAGTTACCTAATTCACTTAAAGAACTTCCTATCCCCATGTTCAAGAAAAAGCTAATAAGCTGGCTATTGGATAATTGCTTTTATGACATTGACGAATATATGGAATATTTTAAAAATCCAAGATGACATGGACTTCATTTTGACATTTTATTGTAACGATTACCTAATTATAAAAATACTAATTCATTGGACTTATTGTAAATCACAAATCTTAAAATTAATATTGTACTTAGTTTAAGAACGACAACTGAATATTTGTACACCATATACTTTGTGGTAGAATGTATAGAACTAACAAAAATACTAACACCATACTATGTAAAACTACAGTCTCACAAATAAATGAAATTCTAATTCTAATTCTAATTCCCCGAAAGATAGGGCTAGGGATAGTTTTTTTTACCTTGACACTCAACGAAAGCAGTATTGACACTATGTACTCGTACCTATTGAATTTGTCAGTCTGTTGTCAATGGCAGTGTGGGCTTAAGTTATCGATATGTACAGTTAAGAATGAGATGATTAGAGCCAGTCAGATAACAAATCCAGCTGAATCCAGATCTTCACTTCAGGCTTTTACTAATCATTACGAACATCTTTATTATGGCGACTCAGCCTTTACCAACAAAATACTCAAAATACTTTACAAAAAAATATCTGGGTGCACGGCAGTGCCCCCGCCAAGAAGAGCCAAAAACAAAAAGCAGGGCCACTACGTTTCGTCGTATTTTTAAAACCTCATAGCTTTGGTGTGGATAATGTTAGAAAACTCAAATTCTCAGAATAAACTCAAGGAAAACCCACAAAGTTTCACTCTGCAAACCTTACATCTTGGTCAAATGTATGGTTTGGTCGTTCCATTGAACTATTGCATGACACAACATGACAATGCATGGCATTCAGTGACTTATAGTGACTCAAGGTTGCCTGGAAGAGATCGCAGTAAGCGATAAGGCCGCCCATTGTATATTTTGCAGTGTATTACTTTTTCTTTATGTAATGTATAATCTGGTGTTCAATAAAGTATATATAAATAAATAAATAAATAAATATTATCGTTTCTTACCATAAGCCCATATGAGTGTCTGTGCGACAGCCGCGAAACGGCCAAGCCATACATTTCGACCAAGATGTAAGATTTGTAAAGTTAGGTCTTTTAGAGTTAGAGGGTTGGTTCTACATTAGATCTCATAACTTTTGAACAGTGCAAGCGTTATATGAGTATTAGCAACTTTTTTACATGAAATGTTTTTGGTTCGATCAAATATACGAGAAGTCATGAACCTTGTCAAAAACATCTAGTAATTCAAGATAAAACGAAATAAGATGGACACCTCCCCCTACTTTATTTCCCTCGTGCGCACTGATCTGTTTTTTCGCAACGATGGAGAATATTTTTTTTCCTTTTGTTGTTTTGAGAACAAATGCTCGATAGGTAGCCAGATAAGAGGCTTTGACAAATCACACTGAGCCGCCGGCGACCGAAAACGTGTGTAATCATCGAAACCGTTTACTATACAATGTGTATTATGGAGACCCTGTTTCTGAGAATATAGTTGTTGAATGAACATTGTATATAGTTCTAGTCGTTGGAAATTGAAGAAAAAAGCATGTGTGATTGAGATTCAAGATTCTTATAGCTGGGCAAGTGTAGTGTAGGAGGCCCCCCAGCTAGATAAACAGACGACCTTAAAAAGCTGGCTGGGACAAAATGGATGCAGAAGGCAGAGGACAGGGTGTCGTGCTGCAGCCTGGGACTAGCTGTGGAATGCGATAGGCTGAGTTGATAGCTGGCAATCGATGATACGCTTTAGTAAAGCCCTATCATCCTCATTAGCCGTCCATTGATGGACATAGGCCTCTGCAATCTCACTCCATCTTACTTGATCTTTCGCCACACTCATCCAGCTGATACTATCTTATCATAATGCTGGATATTTTCAACCTTTCTTCATCTCTACCTTTCCTGGGATGCCTGTCTGCATATTCTAACTATCCACACTTTAAAAGCTTCCTAATTTGATCTCCGCAGCTTCTAAACTCCCATATATCTACTCGTTAAATTGTTTCTAATTTTGCGGCCGCATTTGCGGCTATCGTGACGAAGCTTCGCACAATGATAATGTGACCAACTATTATCGGTTACCGTCGCGATAGTTCGGGCTGCGAAGCACTTATCTGCCGTGGCGGTGAGTACATAATAAACGTGGCGAAGTTGCAAATATGACCACCATTAGCGCGATAACTTTTTAGCGAGAAAAACATACGAAGCTTCGGCACGCATTGCTTTGTCACGATAAAGTCAAAGTCAAATAATTTATTTAAATTACGCCCTTTTATGTGCCTAATTGAAATAAATTATTTCAATTTTGAACTTTTGATAGACGCAGATGCGGCCGCAGCATTATTAGTAGTGGCGCGATAATTATAATATTAATTTGTAAGTTAATTGCCAGATCTATATAAATCACATTCAATTATGGCCTCATGTAATTGAACGTGATCTTAGTTGTTAAATCCGGATTCACTTCTTTACAAAAAAGGTAATGGCTTAATAACCTTAATGATTATGAACGTACATTCCCATTTCCTCTCAACAATATCTTTCAATAAGTTGGCCAACAACACGGAAAGCGGACAGTAATATTTTTCTTCCATATTATTTGTCGCAAATCCAATTATCGTGAGCAGATACCGTTTTGGTGCTTAGACGTCTTAGTAGGAGTGTGCAAGCAAACTCGAGGAAATCAATAGTGCTTAATGCTGTCGGAAGATTGGCAACCAAGTTGGGACAAGCTGTTTGTATTTAGAGAAGGTAATACGATTGGTTTGTTTATATTTAGGGCAATTGTAATAATTTATCACCGTGTCTTTTTGTTAAACGGGTGGGGATCGAACTCATCTTACTGTTCGCCAGTCGGAACCTGCAAGATCGTTGTATCTACGTTTGGTACGAAAATAAAGATGACACGTCTAACATGTATGCTATCTGGTAGTAATGGCATAAATATGAGATCAAGAATTAGTTCAAACTCAAAGAATTTATTTCAATTAAACCATTCACAGGCACTTTTGAATTGTCAAGGGGTCCGTCAGTCAGAAAGATGAAGCTAGATGCCCATTCCAAAGCGTAGTAGGTACCTATGGAGAAGAACGGGCAAGAAACTCCACGGACACTCTTTTAAATCATAATATGGTTACAAAAAATTGGTTACATCATTCATCGCCTTTTAAGAGTTATTTATAAATATAATAAAGAATGAATAATGAAGACTAGTCGTTTCATCGGTTGTTTATATATTTAGCAACTGAGTATGTAATTTACTGTAATCATATTAGTGAGCGATGATGGGTGTGCGTGCGACCTTTCACCATAGATTTTTTCTAAAGCATTTCTTGGTACCGTTCATAATCTGTTATTTTCGAGTCGATAAGGAAAAGATCACGATTAATCTATTACACATTCCTATAAATCTGTTTCGACGATTGTAGAAACGGATTCTATTGCTTTTGTCGGATTAAGCAACTAGATTTATTGTCAAGAGAAGACTGAATCTCAACTCAGCGAAATTCATTTGTTAAGCGTTATTAACTTCCGTTGAAGTTATACATGTGAGAACGATGCAAAACGTTAAAAGAGTCCGTAAAAAAAATAAAAATTCAAAAATTAAATTAATATAAGCCGTGGTAGCTAAGAGATGACCAGTCCCTACTGACGGCGCCCGTTCACGAACATGACGCATGGATTAGCACCATTCAGCTCAACCATTTTGAAGGGAGCTAAATGATCCAACACACGCGCCACCGTCAGCGAGATATTAGAGTGAGCATGACATACTCTCAGCCGCCAAGGCACATTCAAGTTAATACGAGTAAAAGGGGTACACTACATAAATATGAAAAACTTTATTCCGTCAGACACAAATACGAATTTCAAAATACCGATTTTTATAATTCCTAAATTTCAATATTCCTAACGTTTATAATTAATTACTTTTCAATAGATCGAATAACAAAAAGTCCGATTTCATGATAATTCGAAACATCAAAAATACAAATTCCGATTATTAAAATACAATTCCGAAATTAAAAATTGCAAGCAAGCATGCAACACGCAAGCGGGCATGCAGGATCTCCCTTGTTTCATCGAAAAGAAATTGCCAAATTATCACTTCCCAAACAATTTTCCGCATTATTTCATTTGCCAAATTATTACTTAGCAAAAAATCTCTTCACTAATAATTGTAACGCAAACCTAATGTTTTGCAAGTGAACGTTTAAACAATAACTTGTTTACCAACTAGTACTTTTACCAATTTTTATGTAGTCAAATATTTCATTTGGGATAACTCATTTTACGCAAAATAAAGACGTTTTATTACATGGGTGTTTTTTCCACTTTTCTAAACAGGTAATAATAATATTAATATCAATATAATATATTATAATATACTCGTAGTCCAGCGTAATCATATGTTGGATGACGCTGTACTTGATCGCCTGCGAAATGAAATGCAGAGTAGCCATGTCATCGCTCCCCCGCCGCAGAGTGTTATTGTAGTGCCACCACAGGACACTACAATTCAAGCTGACGAGAGGATTGATGACAGGGCTACAAACGTAAGTACCCAGTGCAATGAGGAACTGAGGAGTGCTTTGGAGGGTGCGATTTGGGAATATCGATTCATGTCGCCCGGACTTAGACGTTTACCTCGTTTGCCCATGCATAACAAAAATAGGGCGCTGGTGGCGGTTCTGGATTCGCAGTTGTCAAACTATTTTGATGACTGCGAAGACCTCACTGATACTCATTCAATTCTGTACTGCGCGGCTGTAGCAGCATGTCGTGTAGCTCACGTAAAATTTGCAAATGACTCTAGAGCTACACGACCGAAACCAGCCGTACCAGCTTGGCAGTGCAGAATTGAGCGCCGTATTGATGGAGCCAGAGCGCTCATCGGCAAACTTATCTGCTTCAGGGAGGGCAATATTCGCCCTAGAGTAATGCGCTTTGTGAGGCGGGCGTTCTCAGGGACTGATATTAGCCCTGAGGACTATGTGTCCCATGTCACAGAGCGCATCGACTTCCTGAAGCAGAAAGTGTATGCATGGGCGAACCGTATTCGTAGGTATAAGTGGCGAGTGGAGCGATATACTCAGAATCGCACCTTCCAGAGTGATGAAAGGTGGGTTTATAGGGCTTGGGAGCGACCGGACCAAGGTGTGGCTAACGCGCGCCTTCCGGATGATGATGCCATGTGTTCTTTCTGGCGGAGTATCTGGTCGGCGCCTGTCAACCACACCGAAGGTAATTGGACTAGAGAAGTCGAGCGAGCCTGCGATCCAATACCAGAAATGGGGGCTATTACCATCTGCCCCCAAGATGTAGCTCGTGCAGTTCGTCCGTTGCCCAACTGGAAGTCTCCAGGACCGGACGGGCTGCACAATTTCTGGATCAAATGGTTCAAAAGGTCGCACGCTCGCTTGGCGGCTCAGTACCAGACTGGGATGTAAAGCGAGAGGAGATTGTGGAATCCGTGGGAACACAGCTCGCGGATTCCATAAACCTTAGAGCCCTCTCCGCATCCGAAACCTATAAGTATTTGGGTATGTCGGAAGCGTTGGGTATCAATGTTACTGACATGAAGCAATCATTGAAAGAGCGCTTCTTTGGCCGCCTGAAGAAAGTATTCAATAGTCTTTTATCAGGCGGAAATAAGGCCTTCAATGGTTGGGTCATGCCGGTTTTGATGTACTCTTTTGGCATACTCAAATGGACTCAGACTGAACTCAACGCCCTGGATAGGAGGGTGCGTACGCTGCTGACTGCATATCGAATGCACCACCCACAGTCATCGGTATTGAGACTGTATATCCCGCGAAAGTGTGGAGGTCGAGGCTTTTTAAACGCTAAGACCCTCCACAATCGCGAGATATGCAGTCTCAGGGAATATTTCCTAGAAACCGACGTGGGGATGCATCGAGATGTGATCGCGGTGGACAAGGGCCTCACCCCGCTCGCCATGGCTAAAGAGAACTGGCGCAAGCCTGTAGTGCTTGACACTAACGATCGCAAGGAGGTATGGCAGAGTAAGGAGCTCCACGGAAGCTTTTTCCGGGCCCTACATGGACCCGATGTAGATTTTTTAGCGTCCGTAGCCTGGCTGCGTTTTGGTGACCTCTTTGGGGAAACCGAAGGTTTTGTCTGTGCAATTATGGACGAAGTTATCATGACGAACAATTACCGTAGGTTTATTGTGAAAGACGGCACGGTTGACATCTGTCGGGCATGCCACCGTCCGGGAGAATCAATCCGACATATTATCTCCGGCTGTTCTCGTCTTGCTAACGAAGAGTACTTGCATAGACACAACCTTGTAGCCAGGATTATCCATCAGCAACTTGCTCTGAAATACAATCTTGTGGAATCGGAAGTGCCGTATTACAGGTATGTGCCCGACCCAGTTCTCGAAAATGGAAATATCACATTGTACTGGGATCGATCCATTATCACTGACAGGACTATTGTTGCGAATAAACCTGATATAGTGGTGGTGGATCGAGTAGAGCGGCGCACAATGATTATTGACATAACGGTCCCGCATGACGGGAACCTCGTGAAAGCTGAGAAAGATAAACAAATCAAGTATCTTGACTTGGCTCACGAGGTTGTCGACATGTGGGATGTGGACTCAGCGATCATTGTGCCGATAGTCGTATCAGCCAATGGCTTAGTTGCCAAGAGCCTCGACCAACACCTAAGGAGGCTCTCGTTGGGCAGCTGGATCAAGGGCTTGATTCAGAAAGCGGTACTTCTGGACACGGCTCTCATTGTCAGGAGGTTCCTCTCTCTGGAGCCCTGACCGCCGGTAGCTTGGACCCTGTTCCCGATACCGGTGGGCTACTATTTTTTTATATTTTTAAATGTTTTAATTTTTATGTTCTAATATTTAAAAATATAATTTATAAGTGTTTAAAATGGAATAAAGGAAATATTCATATTTGCTATTCTGGTAGTATTATTTTTTTAGTTAGTAGCATTTTTTTTAAATTATTAATCACGTCTAACTAGTTCAGTTTCGGGTAGCCTGTTTCTTTTCCATATATTTTTTTCTATATAATCTAGTCGTTTCTGGCACTCGCCGGCCGCTACCACGGCACCGCTCGCTTCGCTCGCTCGGCTCGTGCATAGGAGGTCACAGTATTAACTTAACCTAACCTAAACATTTAAAAAAAAAAAAACCTAATCTAACTGGTTCCATAACTAACTGACCAAACGTTTAATGTCTAAAGATTGTTTGCTGTAATAAATTATTTGATTAAAGACCAAATGGCTAAATGATCATTATCCTTGATAATATTCTGCCAAGTAAAAATTTGACCAAATGAAAATGTGCGTACTAAAATCATTCCAAACATTGCATTGGTATAAAAAAGGTTGCTAAAATTTGTTTGGGTAGTGAAATTTTGGAAAAATCTTTTCGGTAAAACGGCAGGATCCCAGGCATGCAACATGCAAGCAGGCATGCAGCATGCAAGCAGGCATGCAGCATGCAAGCAGGCAAGCAGCAAGCAAGCAGGCCTGCAACATGCAGCAAGCATTGTTTCTGTCACGGCTCCGGCGCTGCGGGGTTTGGGCGGCCCCACGCGAGCTTATCGTCGCAGATGGTTTTAACGCTCACCACCGCAGCTTCGGCTTGCTGGCCGGCTTAGCCTCAGCCGCGGCGGCGGGCCTTCAAACCACCTGCTCCTCAGCTCGCGGGCCGCCCCACCCCTCCGCGACTACGCGGGCTTAAATTACACTCTAGGGTAGGGCAGACAAGACTACGTGAAGTCGGTTTTGCAGCGATTCGTTTCTGTCACTAAATTTTGTAGCACAACATCTTGACTTTTAGTTTATTCGAAGTATTGAAAATCGGAATGTCGTTTTTCGGACCGAGAACCCTTCGAGCATTTGATTCTTCGAACTTATGAAAATCGGAAAACTAACAAATCGCATTTACGACTTTCGGTAAAATAAATTTCGTGATTTTTAATAATAGACATTATAATTCTTAGGTATTATGAAATTCGGACTTTAGAAAATCGGAACATCGAAATTCGGAATAAAATATTTCGGAGTATTTGGGTGTTCCCCAATAAAAGACATACCCAGTACCTAAATGGTAGCTTTATAGTCGGTACATAGTACTCAACATGTGCTATGCAATTATACAATGTTATGAGATTGAATTTATACAATGCAAAGATAGTTTTTAAAATCTTCAGCAGCTCCAACAGTATTTTCAAATGCCGATCTATTAGTTTATGCACCCTTGTGGAGCAAGACCAGCGTTGAGCCAAGCATTTTTATCAGCGATATAATCTCCCAACTTATAATATGCTTGGCTGCATAGTGTGCGTTTAATATAAGATTTAAATTTCGTTTCATTCAGTTGAAGTATGTTGGGAGGTATTTTATTGTAACATTTTAAACAGTACCCCATGAAAGATGAGTCCACTTTAGCCAGCCTGAAACCCGGTTGAACTAATTGGTCCCTATTCCTAGTGATCAAGAATTAGTTCAAACTCAAAGCATTTATTTCAATTAAACCATGTACAGGCACTTTTGAATTGTCAAATAGTCAGCCAGTTATTCAGAAAGTTGAAGCTGCCCATTCCTAAACGTAGATCTTTATGGAGAAGAACGGGCAAGAAACTCCAAGGACACTCTTTTAAATAT
Organism: Agrochola macilenta; assembly: GCA_916701695.1. Lineage (NCBI taxonomy): Eukaryota > Metazoa > Arthropoda > Insecta > Lepidoptera > Noctuidae > Agrochola > Agrochola macilenta. Next base: position 15,999,702 of record OU753557.1, read on the forward strand.
AGAAAATTACAAAATCCTGGGTCATTATTCTTGTTTCTTCTATATGTGAGAACAATGTACAAAAAATTATCAAAACAATTCTAAATATAATATTAAAAATAAGCCCTAGCAGATAAAAGATGACCAATCACAATTGACGGCGCCCATTCACGAACATGACGCGAGGATCAGTACCATCCAGCTCAACCATTTTGTAGGGAACCGAATGATCCAACACACTCGCCACCATCAGCGAGACATTTAAGTGAGTATGACATACCCTCCACTGCCATGCTCTTTCAAGTCAACATACATCTTAATAACATAAGAAACGGCTCCAGGGCACTCACATTTACAAAAACTGTAAAAATGCTTCTAAATTATACAGAACTAGGTTGCAATGTATTTGAGAGATTAATAGAATATTACTACCAAAAAGAAAGAAAATCAATAGCCATTAGAGTATTCAACAATTAAAACTTGTTTAATTAAAAAATAAACACTAAGTTTGTAATGTCAGAAAAAATAAAAAGGGGAAGCATCTCTTCCAAATTTTAGCCCAAATGGCTGCGGAAAATAAAATTAAAGTTAAAATGTTATATGAAAAAATTATTTACGTCTGTATTTCAATAAAATGTAGGTATTTCTACTCCGTGGTCATTTCATCTTCGAACGATCATTGTTTCATTTTCGATCTAACTTTATTGAGACAAATAGTAGATTTTCACTAAGGGGATCAAGCAGTGTCTTAAGTTACGGGTGCTAGTTTGAATCCCGACCGGAACGAAGGATTGTAGTGGTCCCGAGCGAAGCGTGTTCAGAGTTAACTCCTGAGCGAAGCTACGGATTATCAAATCAAGCTAGCCTAAGATGAAGACACCTCTATCCCCGAGGAGAATACTCTACTTTTCACACCTTCTGCGAGGTAATAAAAAGAAATTCGATTTTCGTTTTGTTTTTTGTAAACGTTTTCATACGTATTTTAGGTTAAGGTCCAAATTCAAATCACATTGTTGACCAGTGGGTTATTATGAAATCAGGGCACGGCTATAATGTCTGACTTTAGGTTAGGTTTGCATGATATATTATTTGACATGATCGAGCAGGTGGTGTGAAAATCTAATTAGCCCAAAATTTGGCCATATTGGTTGTAGTATGTAGATTCAACGTTGGCTGAGACTAAGTAAACGCAATATCTTGCTTAATTGAATTCAATCCGCATCTCGTAGGGACTGTCAAAATAATTCGATTACCTTCTAATTTACGTAGAAATTGGCTGTTATAACGATCGAACTTTGGTGCTTTCACTTCGAATTACTTTTCCATGATTATATTTAATACAATACGTAGACATTGCGTTTTTTAGATCAATGTTTGGACAATATATTTTTTAACAAGGTTTTTACTACCCGAAGGTATTATCCAAAAGTCGAATGAACGACGTCTACGACTGAATAACTTCTCCAAAATGCCAAAATCAAGCAATTCCCAAAAAAAGAACATCGAACACGAATTAAAACAAAAGATAACGCATTCCATTTGCACTTTTGCAAAGAACCGCTGAACCAAAGATTGTTTTTTTTTTCGTAATTTAAGTTATTCCGTTTGTTCCACAATGTTGCAAATAAACTCGCTCAATAATGAACTTGCGTAAATCGGATCCTTTGTGAAAGGTTTTCCATTCCTCATCGCACCTTTCGAAGCGAAAAAGATTATTTTGTTATCAAAGGATTCTTCACATTATTTCTTGAGGCGTTAATGAAGTTACGGAATATTTACGCAATTTTGCTAAAAAATTATTTGTTTGTGTGCGAAAATAAAGTAAGACCCTGTTTGCCTTAGAGTTAATGATTTTATGGTAAGTAACCGAAGTATGCTCAAAGATGTGCCAGTAAATATAATAATTAATTAATGAATGAGTTTTATCTAATTACTTAACTACTTAGAGGGCGTAATAGAAAAGCTAATAAATTAGAGTCTTTTAATACTTATTTTATATGTGTATTCCATTAATAATTAAGTGATTGCTGCCTCCATACTCTCTTGTATGGGATATCTCAGAAATAACCACAGTTAACCTTCAAAACTTATTTATTACTATCAAAACATAACATTATCTAAACTTATTTCTTTAAAATTAATCACCACGGTTTATCAATACTTCGACCGCTCGCTGCCAACCTCCATCAAAAAGTGCCCGATGAGGCCAAGTCACCGCAACAGTCACCACCAGTGTGGCCAGTGCAAATAATTAAATTACCCGATTTTATTTCAATCCTCATTTTCGCCGTCAGTATGGCCAGTACCAAAAATTTTAACCGTAGATCAATTTGAATAGTCGATTTTAACCGTGTAGTTTTAGATATACTAATAAAACCTTACACTCGACCATCCTGACGACGTGTATGTCCTCATACACGTATATGGTGAAACCTTACACTCGGAAAAAAAAAAAAAATCGAGCACATTTCGAAAGAATTACAATAATGGCTAAAAACAAAACAATTTTTTTTTTTTATCAAAATAATAGATATCCTTGATTGAATCATCTGATTATGAATACAAATCTATCCCGAAAGTTTCTTACTAACAACCAATTATCCTTAGAACAAATTATTATCCTTAGAACGAATTATCCTTACAACCAATTTATCTTTATAATTTAATACCCTTATCGAATTACCCTTATAATTTATTATCCCTGTAACCAAGTATCCTTGTAACCAATTATCCTAGTAACCAATTATCCTAGTAACCAATTATCCTTGTAACCAATTTTCTATCCATTTATCCAACCAATTTTAACCATAAATCTGAAAACCAATCCGTATCTTAGGATGTTACGGTTTAACAGATCAGCCAAGAGTTTTGCTTCTTTCAGGTCAAGACGCAAAACCTTTCCGCGATTTCTCGTGCATGACCTGAAAAAAGGAAAACAACAGCATGTAAATAAACAATAAAATATAATAATTTTATCAATACACAATTCATAGTTTGAGCTAGCGTTACCACCTACTTAAATATCTTGTCATTCAATACATGACCAAATTATCATTCTGACATATTATCCTCATCAATTACATCATTCTCGATATCATTATCAGTGTCATTATCGACTTCCAATGAGTCAACATGTATCCATGGTCGCATCCGGTCAGCGGCAATGGTAGTTTTTCGCTTTTTTTTCATTCCCTCAAACCCCGCAATTGGTGCCACTTTATACCGATCGTTACCTATTATTTTCACGATTCTAAAAGGACCTTCATACGAGGGCATGAGTTTTGTACTTTTCCCATCATTTTGAAATGTAACTTTTGTAATCTTAACTAAGTCACCGTTTTTATAAATACGCGCAGGTCGTCTTCCTTGGTCGTAATATCGTTTTTGTGCTACCTGTGTTTTGTCAATTCTGCTTTTAACTTCATCGCGAATCGATTGCAAGGAGGTGACCTCGCGCGTTGTTTCGGTTATCTGGTTTAATGCTGCGTTAAACTCACTATTCATTGCCACCCCAAACATAACTTCAGCGGGTGCCCTACCTGTCGTCTTTTGTACCGTATTATTTAAGCCCCATTGAACTCTACCTAATTTGTTATCCCAGTCTTTTTCATCTGCGTTAAGGTTCTGTGCCGTCAACGAGTCGAGGACGGTCCTGTTGTAACGTTCAACCTGACCGTTGGCCCTTGGGCATGCAACTGCATTTAGTACATGCTTTATTCCGCGGTCAAGACAAAACTTTCTAAATGCGTGGGACGTGAAACAGGAACCTCGATCACTAACAATTCGATCAGGGGCTCTGAATGTGTCAAAAATATCCTGCAAGACTTTTATCACATTTTGTGTATTTGTATTCCTGACCGGTTTAATGAATAAAAACTTGGTGAACGAGTCTGCGATAGTCAATATGTGAGTATGGCTTCTTTTGGACTTTACAAAGGGTCCAAGGTGGTCAATGTGCAATGTGTGAAAAGGTCTTTCAACCTTTTCAATGGGATGCAATAACCCTTCACGTGTGCTCGTAGCTTTTTTGGCGTATGCACAGTCGATACAGGACCCTACATACTTTTTTACAAAACGTTTCATTTTTGCAAACCAATAATGCCGTTTTATTCGGTTTAAGGTTTTCTCGAAACCAACGTGACCTATATCGTCGTGGTTTCTCTTGCATAACTGCCACCTTGCACCCTTTGGGACCACCCACCTCACACATTCCTTGTCACCCCCGACGTACCTAAAGAGCTTGTTATCTCTCAAAACGTAGTTACCCTTGATGTACTCTAGCCCTTGAGGGTCTAGATCACTAGCAACAATGTCACGAATTTTACACAATTCAGGATCCCCTAATTGTAACGTAAGTAGCCAGTCCTCGTCATTTATAGCCATGACCGAGGGAAATTGTTCGGGACTCTGAGATTCTGTATCAATAATTGGATTCCTGGATAACGCATCCACATGGCCCATCTTTGTACCCGCCCTATATTCCACAGAGCAATCGAACTCCTGTAGAGCCAGCCACCATCGAGCAATTCTCGGAATTAGATCGCGCTTTACAAAAGTGGAACGTAGTGCACTACAATCGGTCACAATTTTGAATGACTTTCCTAAAAGATATACCCTAAGTTTTTTTAGAGTGCAGATAACGGCTAATGTCTCCAACTCATAGGAGTGAAAATTCTTCTCCTCGGGCGTCGTCTGACGACTATAATACGCCACTGGATGAAAAGAACCCCCACTCTCCTGAGTACGCTGCAAGAGAATTCCGCCAACACCTATTCTACTAGCGTCCGTATGAAGTTCGGTCTCGGCTAAGGGGTCGTAAATAGCAAGTACGGGTCTATCTACAAGTTTGGCCTTTAGAACTTGGAACGCTTCTTGTTGATCGTTCGACCATTCCCACACTGCATTCTTTTTCAGCAATTTAGTGATAGGGTGAGCTAGCTGTGCAAACCCTTGTATAAACTTTCTAAAATAACTAACAAGCCCTAGAAATTGTCGCACCCCGTGCACATTTTCTGGACGGGGAAAATCGACTACACTCTGAATTTTCGCATTTCCTGGCCGCATACCTACTGCACTGATTTCAAAACCTAAGTAATTTATCGTGTTTTGTAGAAAACTACACTTAGATAAATTTAACTTAAGATTTGCCTTACGTAATAAAACAAGCACTTCCTCTAACCGATCTAAGCATTCAGTCGGATTCCTAGCAAATATTAACACATCATCGATGTATACGGTGGCTTTGTCAAACCGAGCTGAACCAAGGACATGGTTCATCATACGCTGAAATACAGCAGGCGCATTTGCCAGGCCGAACGGCATGCGATTGTACTCGTATTGGCCGTCCGGTGTGACAAATGCCGTCAAATGTTTGCTGTCCTCAGATATAGGCACCTGATAATAACCAGACATCAGATCAAGTGTAACGAACCATGCCTGTCCAGATAACCTTGCTATCTCATCCTCTATGACAGGTATGGGATATCTCTCTTTCACAGTAATCGAATTCAGTAATCGGTAATCTACGCACATACGAACACCGCCCTCTTTTTTGCGCACGAGAATGATTGGACTGGCATAGTTGGACACTGATTCCCGAATGATCCCTGCCTGTAACATGTCATCTACCATGCCTCTAACCCTTTCACGTTCATAGTAAGATAAACGGTAGGGTCTATAAACTACCGGACGTTGACTACTCAACTCGATCCTCATTTCGGAAACATTAGTACAGCCTAAATCAACTAAATCGTAAGCAAAACACTCCTCGTGACGTCGAAGGAGTTTTATGAGCTTAGCCCTATCACTATCTGATACAGCAACGCCCACGCGTATTTGACTCTCATCAAACCGTTTGGTCGAAGACACTCCAGCTTGCTGTTCCGAATCTGGAGATGTGTTCTCAAGACTGTTTACTACTTGCACTTTTTCGGCTCGAGCAAACACAAAATTGTCCTGAACCCAACACGGTACTGAAAAAGGCGTCACTGTAACAAAGAGTGAACCATGCTTCACCTCGTAAACACCACCACAAACTAAGAATTGTTTGTTTGGCTTCCCTACAATTCTAGTATCTAACACTACGCTACCAGTAAACAACGTCTCTATTTGAGCCCTTATACTCGCAGTACCATAAATACGACTATGGCCTATTACCCTTACCCTTTCTAAGTGTTCTCCATACTCATATAGATCTGGTAACTCGATTCCGATGTGCAAAAACTGTAGTTTGTTCGCGTCTTTATAAACAACAATGTGTGGCTGCTCTGAGTAACTCTGACCAACAAGCATCGGCTTCTCCAGCAAGTTATCATCTACAATCCTACACGAAACAGTAGCGGCTACGCCATCGATGATAACTTTAAGCTTTGCAGAACCCATGGATTGCACGAGGCTGTTACCAAAACCCTTCATTATCAACGGAGTGTGGTCATGACCAAGTCCAAGATTTGAAAAATCTGATTGTCGTATAAGCGTGACTTCACTACCAAGGTCAACGAATGCTTCTAGAAGAAAACCATTAATATTCACCGTTTTCATAAATTTTTCACTTGGGCAAGAACTGGAGATGCGCATGGCCTTTGCCACTGGGTCAGCCTTTGTTGGCCCTGTATCTTGTTTGTATCTACAGATCTCAGGTTTATGGCCCACCTTGTTGCAATGACTACACTTAATCAAGGGTTTCGGGCACCTAGAATACGGATGCCCTTTCTCCTTACAGTTGTAACAATACAAGTTCGGATTTATCTTCGAACTCGTCTTATTATTTTGTTTGTCATCTACTGCATTAATATTCCTATCTCTAAACGGTGGTTGTTGTATGGAAAGCTCTTTATTATTACTTAACAAGAATTTCAAAAGTTGGTCTGGTTGCTCACAACGTAGTGCCAAGGCACTCGACCAAATAGTCCTATCACCGATACCGTGAATGATGCAATCAACAGCCCGCTTATCCATTATTTCACATTGATTTAGTAACGCCAGCTTTTCATAGTAATAGATCTCTATTGATTCGTTTGGCCTACTCTTTCGCTTCAACATGTCTTCCAAAATTTGGCCGTAATTTTGTTCAGAGGGGAAAGCATCCATTAATTTTACCTGCCACTCTGCCCAAGTAAACAATATCGTGTTGAGACTTTCATACCAAGTTTTACCTAAACCAGTCAGCTTTTGCATAGCAAAATGAACCACAGTCTTCTCGTCCCAGCCATAAACCTTTGCACATTCGTTGACTTTTTTGAGCCATATATCTATACGTTGATTTTTTTCGGAAGGGTTAAACTCAGGAATCATATTTTTATGATCCAAGCTTCTATTAGATACAGTGCTCTGGTTTTGAGGCTGCGATGGCAAGACATCTTTAATGGATTGAATTATTTGTATTAAATCTTTAGAAGAAAAGGTGGGACTACATGACCTTTTGGTGTGATGATCCGTGCTTGTAGTACCTCGATCTTTTCTGTTGCGACTACCCGGCAGCCTTCTGCGATTGCGCTCCCTGCTCGTTTCAATTTCAGGTGAGTCCCGTCGCTCACTCCGTCGCCGTTGCTGATTGTCGCGTTCCTTTTGTAGATCGATCTCCATCCGGCGAATCCGCTCCTGCTCCCGCAACAAAGCTTGTTCTCGTTCCAGCAGGCGCCGACTACGACTGCGGCTAGTGCTGCGGCTCCTCTGACGTGCGCTCAACTGGCTATGCCTGGAGCGCGAGCGATCACGCCGAGGAGTATCCAAGCTACGATGAGTTCCATTTCCTCCGTCCATTTCCTGAAACTCGTCACCAAATAAGGAAGCGTCAGTACCTAATTTATAAAAGGAAGAAAAATTGAATAACTAATTATCTCGAGAACGGTGCGTCCTAGAGCAAATCTAATGACATTTTTCACCCCCTTTTAGATACCCCACACTCATGTGTGGCATACCAGATAAACCAAAAAACCATGAAATTTAATTGAGTTTTCTATTCCTGGTACCCCCTATTATCAATCATCTATATAATAAGTACAAAGTTATTTAACATAAGTTCAATTACCTGTCGTTTTGCAACCTCGTTGTACAAACCGTTGGAATTTAAATCAGGTAGAAAATTTCAAGTCATTACATTCAAAAATTTTTATCCGAAATAAAATGCTGAGATTTAAAATCGTATGATGCTTAATAGTTTTCCGATGTGGTAAAAATATACTAATATAATAGAAAAATATAACCAGGAAATGAAATTTCAAATAACGAATTTGATATGATTTGACAACGGCCCTGCCGTAGGAATTTAAAAAAAAAGTATAATTATGGCGGAAGACTAGAAGTTTAACGTAGCTAGAGAATAAAATTCTGCTTTCAATATTTAATACAAAATATATTACATAATTTCAAGCAAAATATATTATAAACAAAACTACTTGAATTGGTTAAAATATGAAAAGCACGAATAACGGATGTTACCAGAATTATTATAATAATAATTTAAATTGGTAAGTATAAAGGAAAATAGAAAGTAGGCGTGTACTTACGGATCTTGATCCCACTTCTGAGATATGGGATATCTCAGAAATAACCACAGTTAACCTTCAAAACTTATTTATTACTATCAAAACATAACATTATCTAAACTTATTTCTTTAAAATTAATCACCACGGTTTATCAATACTTCGACCGCTCGCTGCCAACCTCCATCAAAAAGTGCCCGATGAGGCCAAGTCACCGCAACAGTCACCACCAGTGTGGCCAGTGCAAATAATTAAATTACCCGATTTTATTTCAATCCTCATTTTCGCCGTCAGTATGGCCAGTACCAAAAATTTTAACCGTAGATCAATTTGAATAGTCGATTTTAACCGTGTAGTTTTAGTTATACTAATAAAACCTTACACTTGACATATTTAATCTTGTGAATTTTACGACATCCCAGAAATAAAGAGGTTATCTAGTTTTTTGTCGAGATTGCTGGACTCCAAAGACAATGCTTCATCTCAAACTCAAACACAACTCAATTCAAACTCATAGCATTTATTTCAAATAAACCAATTACAGGCACTTTTGAATTGTCAAGGGGTCCGTCAGTCAGAAAGATGAAGCTAGATGCCCATTCCAAAGCGTAGTAGGTACCTATGGAAAAGAACGGGCAAGAAACTCCACGGAAACTCTTTTAAATCATAATATGGTTACAAAAAATTGTTTACATCATTCATGTTGAAGTTATACATGTGAGAACGATGCAAAACGTTAAAAGCGTCCGTAACAAAATAAAAATTAAATTAAATTAAAATAAGCCGTGGTAGCTAAAAGATGACCAGTCCCTACTGACGGCGCCCGATCACGAACATGACGCATGGATTAGCACCATTCAGCTCAACCATTTTGAAGGGAGCTAAATGATCCAACACACGCGCCACCGTCAGCGAGACATTAGAGTGAGCATGACATACTCTCAGCCGCCAAGGCACATTCAAGTCAATGAAAGACATATCCAGTACCTAAATGGTAGCTTTATAGTCGGTACATAGTACTCAACATGTGCTATGCAATTATACAATGTTATGAGATTGAATTTATACAATGCAAAGATAGTTTTTTAAATCTTCAGAGCTCCAACAGTATTTTCAAATGCTAATCTATTCGTTTATGCGCCCTTGTGGAGTAACACCAGCGTTGAGCCAAGCATTTTTATCAGCGATATAATCTCCCAACTTATAATATGCTTGGCTGCATAGTGTGCGTTTAATATAAGATTTTAATTTCTTTTCATTTAGTTGAAGTATATTGGGAGGTATTTTATTGTAACATTTTAAACAGTACCCCATGAAAGATGAGTCCACTTTAGCCAGCCTGAAACCCGGTTGAACTAATTGGTCCCTATTCCTAGTGATGTAATTGTGTCTTGCACCTCTTTTACTAAAAAGATGCAGATTTTTCCCGTCCCCATAGTAGAATACCGTACGACATAATAGAAAGTAACTAAAATAGACTAGCCTCGCGGTACCCACGTCAGTAAATTGACGGATTTTTCTCACAGCATATGCTGCTGAACTTAACCGTCCTGAAAGAGATGTTAAATGACCCCATTGAAGCCTTGAATGTGTCTCTTCTACTGATCCTTGTGAATAGAACATGCACTCTGAAACACCTGCACCCCAATTACTTAACACTCTTCTATCACAATCCGAAGGATTTTAAAAGAAATTCCTAATGCATTGCTTCCTAAATATTTGAAAATTGAATAATTAAAATATCTGCTCGACAACGTAAATAACACAATGAATGTTGTCGAATTGGCAACATGAAAGGCATTGCAATGAGGATTTTTATGAATATTCATGACACCACTTGGCGCCACTTTGACAAGAGGTCTTCCATTTTGACAATGAATATAAAATAAATGATGACGTTCATCATTCGTTTCATTCATTCGTTCATCATTCAGTCACGACCTCAGGTCACGACTAAAGAAAATAAAGGCACTTTGACACTTTTGACAGATGCCCGGACCTGAAGCCTCAATGCTACCACCTAGTAAACCTTATTTCAGAAAACCTTGATCAACCCAATCCAACCATCGCCCATTGATTCATCTCCTTCAACGCAATTTCCCCGAGCACCTCCTAGGCGAGACCACTCCTCCGTGCTGTGCTGTCTAGGCCCAACTTCTGATGACAACAATAAAAAATCAATCATAGACTCTTCCAAGACGACTGTAAACAGAAAACCAGGTAAAGAATAAAACATGAACACAACAAAAATACATCGGATTTATAATACAAATAAAAAGTAGAGCGGGAAGCGAAGCACAGCCAGGCAAAGCTTGGATGCTAGGACTGTGCAATTGCCTATTCAAGCATTCAGAAACTTGTCCTCTGTGCGAACTTATTTTGTTTTTATTGTGTTCGTATGGAGTTCTGGATAGCTGGGACACAGACGGCGGGATTTAGACTTCAAAAGTTATAAGGACGAAAACTGCAACGTTTGGTGTAATTTTTATTTGAGTTGATGTTCGTGACACTTTTTTTCGTGGAACGTTATTCCTTATCGCTGATTATACCGTGCCATTCAAGAATCGTGCATTTATTTATGTGTAACATCTTTCCCCTCGCTTTTCTGCTATCAAAATCTTAAAAAATCTAAATAATCAAACCTGTGGTTTTATTATTGAGTGATTTCGTGAAAAGGGACGGAAGTGTGTCACAGGAAGCCCGGGAAGCGCGCGCTATTTAATTAGACCAATGTGCACGCGCGGTGCTAGAGTTGGCCGTCAGAAACGACCTGGACGAGGCCCGCCCCTTTAATGTTGCTTATTACCAAGATGAGATGTCAGATGTAAATGTTACACATCAGAAGCGACTATTGCAAGGCTCGCTCGTTTTCTTTGTTTTTTTTTACACGATTCCTTCATTGTTTTCGTCGTACCATGATAAACACTTGTTGGTTGTTAGGTGGGTTTTAGAAGAATGAACTTATTAGGAAACTATGTAGGTTTACTGGTGAGAGAGAGAATCCAGTCTTGCTACGATTGTTTCTTATCAAAGAATTATTTTTCACTTAGATAGATTCCACAATATCAGAAAATAGTATACTTATGGGTACAGTCAGGGACTGCCTCTTTGGTATAGTAGTCGCGAGCGGTACTACTGAGCATGAGGTCCTGGGTTTGATTCCCAGGTCGAGCAAAATGTTATTGGGTTTTTTCATCTGGAATTTCTCAGTAGCAGCACGGATTCTTGATTTGTGTCCGGTTGATGGCAATAGGCTCGCCCCCTATTACATGGGACTTAAACGCAGAGGTGTACCTCTGCTTAACCCTTCGAGGATTACGGGCGTGATGTTATGTTGTTATGTTACAGTCAGGGAAATTAATTGTTAAGCGAGGTGACAGCCTACAATTTGCCGTGTTATAGCCATTTCACAACTGTCAAAGAATGACAGTTGTGATTTGTATACGGACAATAAGAGTTGGTTTTCAATTTTCTTATCAATTAATTTCCCTGAATTTACATACTGAAAATATTCTTGACTCAGTAACCAAGTGCACGAGTGGCACGCATATTTGAGCATGTAGTCAACCACACTAGCGGCACGTTGTCGACGGCTGCAGTTGCCTCTGCCATTGCCGCGTGCCGCTCGACGCGCTCGTGTGTATACAAGATAATTTACTTCCGAAATATTTTGAGCTATCAAGTAGTTTCACGTACAACATCTACATTTATGTCAGAGTAGAGAAAATGAATTAATTGCCTCGCAAATGCACTTCCCGCGTTGTGGAGGTTGGGGAACTAAGTTTTCATCTATTTATTAATGTCATAATAACAATCCCCCACTCGGGCGGTGATGGTCTCGCTTTAATGCCATTCATTTCTCTCACAAAAGATGGGAACCATCTCGTAAATGCGTTGCACAGATTAATTGCTTGAAACAGAGACTGCGGGAATAAAAATATTGAAGCTGTGACGTTGAAGAGTTTGAAAATGTTTTTGTAACCTGACTACAGGTTTTTTTTTTTTGGTTGTTCTATTAATTATCTTATATTGACTAACCCATCGTTTGTTGATAAATTTGAGTCTCTAATTCAAAAATATTCCCATCGTACTATGTAAAGCCAAATAACTTGATTGATAAGCAATTTGTATCAATTGTCAGTTATGAAATGGCTATAATAGTGGATCCACAAAGCCGTGTGGTTTGTCTAACAGTGTATGCCAAAGGCGGCACTGCCGGCGGCTTGACCACAAGCAACTGGAGACAAGAACGGACGATAACTGTTCCCCCGCTGCCGCGCGGTGCTGCGGCTTCGCCGAGGAAATGGCCGCCGGCTTTGTTGCGATTGTCACACGCAAAGCTGGCGGCTAGGCCGCCGGACGACTTGCTGCGGTATGGCCGCCGGGCTGTGTGGATCCACCATAACACGGCAAATTCACCATAAATAATACAATTTGACCATAAAGTTCCCCGCCGGTCCATGTTTTTCATTTTGTCTATTGGTCTTTGTTGTACACATGGCTACACATCAAGCTAAACATTTGTAGTATAAACTGACCTCGCATTGTACGGAAATCTTATACAATGCGAGATTAGCATAAACTGGAAATGTGTAGCTTGATTTGTAGCCAAAGAGTAGCGGACATTTTAAATAAAAAATTATTTACACACACATAATTATTTATTTAAAATGTCCGCTACTTTTTGTGCAGAATATTCAAAGCAGGTTGTAATTTACTGAACAAACAACATTGTGACAGTACCTTTTAACAGTTATCTAAAAGCGCCGTAAGAAGCTATCCGCACAAACTTTGAAAGCGCTCAAAGTAGCTGAAAAACCAGCGTAACGTTTTAAACTAGATCTTATGATTTGTTGGCAAAAAAAACGCACTGTACACGGACGGATTAATGTAATAACGATGCCTTTCACAGAGTGATTGGGAAAATAGCATTACTTGAGTCGCGTAGAGCTCAAAGAGAATTCGGTCATACGAGTATGTGATACTTCTGCGAGTACGCTGAGTAAATAACAGCTTCGAGCTCGTCTATTTTGAATTTTTGAGATTTTATTTGCAGTTCTATTTTCGAATGGGGACCGATATTTTTGTTATGATTGAACGATTTTGTATTTGGAACAGTAAGTAAGTATACATACAATAAGGATATAACAGTAAGGATATTTATGTAAGTGTTCATCAAAATTATTATATTTACAGCCGTTCTGTTGGTCTCTAGTTCAGTACATTATTTTTTTTTACCGTTTGCTATCGACAATTTCTCAGGAGCCTTATGGGATGAGTTTAGAACAATTGGTGATACATCTAACTTTTATTTATGAACAGAAGTCTTCCAAATATTACGAACTTACATACTTACAAAATTGCATCTCCTGTTTAACTTCACTAAGAGATAAATTTTCAAAAATCCTTCCTTAGTGCTCTTCTTCGGTATATTGGGAACTCTTCTGCAAAATTCCATGCTTCTAGACACAGCTGTTAGGCTGTGCGTTGTCTATCAGTGAATTGTATGAATTTAAGATTTTTACAAAATTTATTTTTCTGTGACTAAAATACAAGAGAAGATGCATATTCAGTAACTTAATCTGCTTAACTGCTCTTGAAGAGTCATAAAGAACCCTGTAAGAAATCGACACGTGTTTCCCCTCTCAACGAGGCATCTTCAGGATGACGATTGACTTGTTGCGAACCCGGACCCGACGTGAGGACACGTCAAGCGTAGCAGAGTCTCTGCTCTTGATATATACGTCGGCTATTGTATTTTTTTGCGGATTTACGCAAACTTACGGCTGAATCAATTAACTACGAGTATCTTATCTGTGACTATACATTTATTTGACCCATATGTTTTGTATGTAGGTAAAAATTATTAAAATAATACACGTGACCCTGTAGGTACCTAACCGATTCCCTTTACTTTTTATTCATGTTTTGTTTTATACATATATGAGCGTAGATACGATTATCTGGAGCTAAGCGTTATAGCATCCTTTGACAACAAATATAATCTTTAGATCCTTACTGATTTAAAATAAGTAAGTATTTTAAATAAAAAATATATTTGTACTCTACTCCATGAGTTCTAGACAATGACATCACACACGCCAGGGTAATATAATAATAAAAAATTTCAATATTATATTATATGTGTATATTTTATATGTGTATTCCATTAATAATTAAGTGATTGCTGCCTCCATACTCTCTTGTATGGGATATCTCAGAAATAACCACAGTTAACCTTCAAAACTTATTTATTACTATCAAAACATAACATTATCTAAACTTATTTCTTTAAAATTAATCACCACGGTTTATCAATACTTCGACCGCTCGCTGCCAACCTCCATCAAAAAGTGCCCGATGAGGCCAAGTCACCGCAACAGTCACCACCAGTGTGGCCAGTGCAAATAATTAAATTACCCGATTTTATTTCAATCCTCATTTTCGCCGTCAGTATGGCCAGTACCAAAAATTTTAACCGTAGATCAATTTGAATAGTCGATTTTAACCGTGTAGTTTTAGATATACTAATAAAACCTTACACTCGACCATCCTGACGACGTGTATGTCCTCATACACGTATCTGGTGAAACCTTACACTCGGAAAAAAAAAAAAAATCGAGCACATTTCGAAAGAATTACAATAATGGCTAAAAACAAAACAATTTTTTTTTTTTATCAAAATAATAGATATCCTTGATTGAATCATCTGATTATGAATACAAATCTATCCCGAAAGTTTCTTACTAACAACCAATTATCCTTAGAACAAATTATTATCCTTAGAACGAATTATCCTTACAACCAATTTATCTTTATAATTTAATACCCTTATCGAATTACCCTTATAATTTATTATCCCTGTAACCAAGTATCCTTGTAACCAATTATCCTAGTAACCAATTATCCTAGTAACCAATTATCCTTGTAACCAATTTTCTATCCATTTATCCAACCAATTTTAACCATAAATCTGAAAACCAATCCGTATCTTAGGATGTTACGGTTTAACAGATCAGCCAAGAGTTTTGCTTCTTTCAGGTCAAGACGCAAAACCTTTCCGCGATTTCTCGTGCATGACCTGAAAAAAGGAAAACAACAGCATGTAAATAAACAATAAAATATAATAATTTTATCAATACACAATTCATAGTTTGAGCTAGCGTTACCACCTACTTAAATATCTTGTCATTCAATACATGACCAAATTATCATTCTGACATATTATCCTCATCAATTACATCATTCTCGATATCATTATCAGTGTCATTATCGACTTCCAATGAGTCAACATGTATCCATGGTCGCATCCGGTCAGCGGCAATGGTAGTTTTTCGCTTTTTTTTCATTCCCTCAAACCCCGCAATTGGTGCCACTTTATACCGATCGTTACCTATTATTTTCACGATTCTAAAAGGACCTTCATACGAGGGCATGAGTTTTGTACTTTTCCCATCATTTTGAAATGTAACTTTTGTAATCTTAACTAAGTCACCGTTTTTATAAATACGCGCAGGTCGTCTTCCTTGGTCGTAATATCGTTTTTGTGCTACCTGTGTTTTGTCAATTCTGCTTTTAACTTCATCGCGAATCGATTGCAAGGAGGTGACCTCGCGCGTTGTTTCGGTTATCTGGTTTAATGCTGCGTTAAACTCACTATTCATTGCCACCCCAAACATAACTTCAGCGGGTGCCCTACCTGTCGTCTTTTGTACCGTATTATTTAAGCCCCATTGAACTCTACCTAATTTGTTATCCCAGTCTTTTTCATCTGCGTTAAGGTTCTGTGCCGTCAACGAGTCGAGGACGGTCCTGTTGTAACGTTCAACCTGACCGTTGGCCCTTGGGCATGCAACTGCATTTAGTACATGCTTTATTCCGCGGTCAAGACAAAACTTTCTAAATGCGTGGGACGTGAAACAGGAACCTCGATCACTAACAATTCGATCAGGGGCTCTGAATGTGTCAAAAATATCCTGCAAGACTTTTATCACATTTTGTGTATTTGTATTCCTGACCGGTTTAATGAATAAAAACTTGGTGAACGAGTCTACGATAGTCAATATGTGAGTATGGCTTCTTTTGGACTTTACAAAGGGTCCAAGGTGGTCAATGTGCAATGTGTGAAAAGGTCTTTCAACCTTTTCAATGGGATGCAATAACCCTTCACGTGTGCTCGTAGCTTTTTTGGCGTATGCACAGTCGATACAGGACCCTACATACTTTTTTACAAAACGTTTCATTTTTGCAAACCAATAATGCCGTTTTATTCGGTTTAAGGTTTTCTCGAAACCAACGTGACCTATATCGTCGTGGTTTCTCTTGCATAACTGCCACCTTGCACCCTTTGGGACCACCCACCTCACACATTCCTTGTCACCCCCGACGTACCTAAAGAGCTTGTTATCTCTCAAAACGTAGTTACCCTTGATGTACTCTAGCCCTTGAGGGTCTAGATCACTAGCAACAATGTCACGAATTTTACACAATTCAGGATCCCCTAATTGTAACGTAAGTAGCCAGTCCTCGTCATTTATAGCCATGACCGAGGGAAATTGTTCGGGACTCTGAGATTCTGTATCAATAATTGGATTCCTGGATAACGCATCCACATGGCCCATCTTTGTACCCGCCCTATATTCCACAGAGCAATCGAACTCCTGTAGAGCCAGCCACCATCGAGCAATTCTCGGAATTAGATCGCGCTTTACAAAAGTGGAACGTAGTGCACTACAATCGGTCACAATTTTGAATGACTTTCCTAAAAGATATACCCTAAGTTTTTTTAGAGTGCAGATAACGGCTAATGTCTCCAACTCATAGGAGTGAAAATTCTTCTCCTCGGGCGTCGTCTGACGACTATAATACGCCACTGGATGAAAAGAACCCCCACTCTCCTGAGTACGCTGCAAGAGAATTCTGCCAACACCTATTCTACTAGCGTCCGTATGAAGTTCGGTCTCGGCTAAGGGGTCGTAAATAGCAAGTACGGGTCTATCTACAAGTTTGGCCTTTAGAACTTGGAACGCTTCTTGTTGATCGTTCGACCATTCCCACACTGCATTCTTTTTCAGCAATTTAGTGATAGGGTGAGCTAGCTGTGCAAACCCTTGTATAAACTTTCTAAAATAACTAACAAGCCCTAGAAATTGTCGCACCCCGTGCACATTTTCTGGACGGGGAAAATCGACTACACTCTGAATTTTCGCATTTCCTGGCCGCATACCTACTGCACTGATTTCAAAACCTAAGTAATTTATCGTGTTTTGTAGAAAACTACACTTAGATAAATTTAACTTAAGATTTGCCTTACGTAATAAAACAAGCACTTCCTCTAACCGATCTAAGCATTCAGTCGGATTCCTAGCAAATATTAACACATCATCGATGTATACGGTGGCTTTGTCAAACCGAGCTGAACCAAGGACATGGTTCATCATACGCTGAAATACAGCAGGCGCATTTGCCAGGCCGAACGGCATGCGATTGTACTCGTATTGGCCGTCCGGTGTGACAAATGCCGTCAAATGTTTGCTGTCCTCAGATATAGGCACCTGATAATAACCAGACATCAGATCAAGTGTAACGAACCATGCCTGTCCAGATAACCTTGCTATCTCATCCTCTATGACAGGTATGGGATATCTCTCTTTCACAGTAATCGAATTCAGTAATCGGTAATCTACGCACATACGAACACCGCCCTCTTTTTTGCGCACGAGAATGATTGGACTGGCATAGTTGGACACTGATTCCCGAATGATCCCTGCCTGTAACATGTCATCTACCATGCCTCTAACCCTTTCACGTTCATAGTAAGATAAACGGTAGGGTCTATAAACTACCGGACGTTGACTACTCAACTCGATCCTCATTTCGGAAACATTAGTACAGCCTAAATCAACTAAATCGTAAGCAAAACACTCCTCGTGACGTCGAAGGAGTTTTATGAGCTTAGCCCTATCACTATCTGATACAGCAACGCCCACGCGTATTTGACTCTCATCAAACCGTTTGGTCGAAGACACTCCAGCTTGCTGTTCCGAATCTGGAGATGTGTTCTCAAGACTGTTTACTACTTGCACTTTTTCGGCTCGAGCAAACACAAAATTGTCCTGAACCCAACACGGTACTGAAAAAGGCGTCACTGTAACAAAGAGTGAACCATGCTTCACCTCGTAAACACCACCACAAACTAAGAATTGTTTGTTTGGCTTCCCTACAATTCTAGTATCTAACACTACGCTACCAGTAAACAACGTCTCTATTTGAGCCCTTATACTCGCAGTACCATAAATACGACTATGGCCTATTACCCTTACCCTTTCTAAGTGTTCTCCATACTCATATAGATCTGGTAACTCGATTCCGATGTGCAAAAACTGTAGTTTGTTCGCGTCTTTATAAACAACAATGTGTGGCTGCTCTGAGTAACTCTGACCAACAAGCATCGGCTTCTCCAGCAAGTTATCATCTACAATCCTACACGAAACAGTAGCGGCTACGCCATCGATGATAACTTTAAGCTTTGCAGAACCCATGGATTGCACGAGGCTGTTACCAAAACCCTTCATTATCAACGGAGTGTGGTCATGACCAAGTCCAAGATTTGAAAAATCTGATTGTCGTATAAGCGTGACTTCACTACCAAGGTCAACGAATGCTTCTAGAAGAAAACCATTAATATTCACCGTTTTCATAAATTTTTCACTTGGGCAAGAACTGGAGATGCGCATGGCCTTTGCCACTGGGTCAGCCTTTGTTGGCCCTGTATCTTGTTTGTATCTACAGATCTCAGGTTTATGGCCCACCTTGTTGCAATGACTACACTTAATCAAGGGTTTCGGGCACCTAGAATACGGATGCCCTTTCTCCTTACAGTTGTAACAATACAAGTTCGGATTTATCTTCGAACTCGTCTTATTATTTTGTTTGTCATCTACTGCATTAATATTCCTATCTCTAAACGGTGGTTGTTGTATGGAAAGCTCTTTATTATTACTTAACAAGAATTTCAAAAGTTGGTCTGGTTGCTCACAACGTAGTGCCAAGGCACTCGACCAAATAGTCCTATCACCGATACCGTGAATGATGCAATCAACAGCCCGCTTATCCATTATTTCACATTGATTTAGTAACGCCAGCTTTTCATAGTAATAGATCTCTATTGATTCGTTTGGCCTACTCTTTCGCTTCAACATGTCTTCCAAAATTTGGCCGTAATTTTGTTCAGAGGGGAAAGCATCCATTAATTTTACCTGCCACTCTGCCCAAGTAAACAATATCGTGTTGAGACTTTCATACCAAGTTTTACCTAAACCAGTCAGCTTTTGCATAGCAAAATGAACCACAGTCTTCTCGTCCCAGCCATAAACCTTTGCACATTCGTTGACTTTTTTGAGCCATATATCTATACGTTGATTTTTTTCGGAAGGGTTAAACTCAGGAATCATATTTTTATGATCCAAGCTTCTATTAGATACAGTGCTCTGGTTTTGAGGCTGCGATGGCAAGACATCTTTAATGGATTGAATTATTTGTATTAAATCTTTAGAAGAAAAGGTGGGACTACATGACCTTTTGGTGTGATGATCCGTGCTTGTAGTACCTCGATCTTTTCTGTTGCGACTACCCGGCAGCCTTCTGCGATTGCGCTCCCTGCTCGTTTCAATTTCAGGTGAGTCCCGTCGCTCACTCCGTCGCCGTTGCTGATTGTCGCGTTCCTTTTGTAGATCGATCTCCATCCGGCGAATCCGCTCCTGCTCCCGCAACAAAGCTTGTTCTCGTTCCAGCAGGCGCCGACTACGACTGCGGCTAGTGCTGCGGCTCCTCTGACGTGCGCTCAACTGGCTATGCCTGGAGCGCGAGCGATCACGCCGAGGAGTATCCAAGCTACGATGAGTTCCATTTCCTCCGTCCATTTCCTGAAACTCGTCACCAAATAAGGAAGCGTCAGTACCTAATTTATAAAAGGAAGAAAAATTGAATAACTAATTATCTCGAGAACGGTGCGTCCTAGAGCAAATCTAATGACATTTTTCACCCCCTTTTAGATACCCCACACTCATGTGTGGCATACCAGATAAACCAAAAAACCATGAAATTTAATTGAGTTTTCTATTCCTGGTACCCCCTATTATCAATCATCTATATAATAAGTACAAAGTTATTTAACATAAGTTCAATTACCTGTCGTTTTGCAACCTCGTTGTACAAACCGTTGGAATTTAAATCAGGTAGAAAATTTCAAGTCATTACATTCAAAAATTTTTATCCGAAATAAAATGCTGAGATTTAAAATCGTATGATGCTTAATAGTTTTCCGATGTGGTAAAAATATACTAATATAATAGAAAAATATAACCAGGAAATGAAATTTCAAATAACGAATTTGATATGATTTGACAACGGCCCTGCCGTAGGAATTTAAAAAAAAAGTATAATTATGGCGGAAGACTAGAAGTTTAACGTAGCTAGAGAATAAAATTCTGCTTTCAATATTTAATACAAAATATATTACATAATTTCAAGCAAAATATATTATAAACAAAACTACTTGAATTGGTTAAAATATGAAAAGCACGAATAACGGATGTTACCAGAATTATTATAATAATAATTTAAATTGGTAAGTATAAAGGAAAATAGAAAGTAGGCGTGTACTTACGGATCTTGATCCCACTTCTGAGATATGGGATATCTCAGAAATAACCACAGTTAACCTTCAAAACTTATTTATTACTATCAAAACATAACATTATCTAAACTTATTTCTTTAAAATTAATCACCACGGTTTATCAATACTTCGACCGCTCGCTGCCAACCTCCATCAAAAAGTGCCCGATGAGGCCAAGTCACCGCAACAGTCACCACCAGTGTGGCCAGTGCAAATAATTAAATTACCCGATTTTATTTCAATCCTCATTTTCGCCGTCAGTATGGCCAGTACCAAAAATTTTAACCGTAGATCAATTTGAATAGTCGATTTTAACCGTGTAGTTTTAGTTATACTAATAAAACCTTACACTTGACATATTTAATCTTGTGAATTTTACGACATCCCAGAAATAAAGAGGTTATCTAGTTTTTTGTCGAGATTGCTGGACTCCAAAGACAATGCTTCATCTCAAACTCAAACACAACTCAATTCAAACTCATAGCATTTATTTCAAATAAACCAATTACAGGCACTTTTGAATTGTCAAGGGGTCCGTCAGTCAGAAAGATGAAGCTAGATGCCCATTCCAAAGCGTAGTAGGTACCTATGGAAAAGAACGGGCAAGAAACTCCACGGAAACTCTTTTAAATCATAATATGGTTACAAAAAATTGTTTACATCATTCATGTTGAAGTTATACATGTGAGAACGATGCAAAACGTTAAAAGCGTCCGTAACAAAATAAAAATTAAATTAAATTAAAATAAGCCGTGGTAGCTAAAAGATGACCAGTCCCTACTGACGGCGCCCGATCACGAACATGACGCATGGATTAGCACCATTCAGCTCAACCATTTTGAAGGGAGCTAAATGATCCAACACACGCGCCACCGTCAGCGAGACATTAGAGTGAGCATGACATACTCTCAGCCGCCAAGGCACATTCAAGTCAATGAAAGACATATCCAGTACCTAAATGGTAGCTTTATAGTCGGTACATAGTACTCAACATGTGCTATGCAATTATACAATGTTATGAGATTGAATTTATACAATGCAAAGATAGTTTTTTAAATCTTCAGAGCTCCAACAGTATTTTCAAATGCTAATCTATTCGTTTATGCGCCCTTGTGGAGTAACACCAGCGTTGAGCCAAGCATTTTTATCAGCGATATAATCTCCCAACTTATAATATGCTTGGCTGCATAGTGTGCGTTTAATATAAGATTTTAATTTCTTTTCATTTAGTTGAAGTATATTGGGAGGTATTTTATTGTAACATTTTAAACAGTACCCCATGAAAGATGAGTCCACTTTAGCCAGCCTGAAACCCGGTTGAACTAATTGGTCCCTATTCCTAGTGATGTAATTGTGTCTTGCACCTCTTTTACTAAAAAGATGCAGATTTTTCCCGTCCCCATAGTAGAATACCGTACGACATAATAGAAAGTAACTAAAATAGACTAGCCTCGCGGTACCCACGTCAGTAAATTGACGGATTTTTCTCACAGCATATGCTGCTGAACTTAACCGTCCTGAAAGAGATGTTAAATGACCCCATTGAAGCCTTGAATGTGTCTCTTCTACTGATCCTTGTGAATAGAACATGCACTCTGAAACACCTGCACCCCAATTACTTAACACTCTTCTATCACAATCCGAAGGATTTTAAAAGAAATTCCTAATGCATTGCTTCCTAAATATTTGAAAATTGAATAATTAAAATATCTGCTCGACAACGTAAATAACACAATGAATGTTGTCGAATTGGCAACATGAAAGGCATTGCAATGAGGATTTTTATGAATATTCATGACACCACTTGGCGCCACTTTGACAAGAGGTCTTCCATTTTGACAATGAATATAAAATAAATGATGACGTTCATCATTCGTTTCATTCATTCGTTCATCATTCAGTCACGACCTCAGGTCACGACTAAAGAAAATAAAGGCACTTTGACACTTTTGACAGATGCCCGGACCTGAAGCCTCAATGCTACCACCTAGTAAACCTTATTTCAGAAAACCTTGATCAACCCAATCCAACCATCGCCCATTGATTCATCTCCTTCAACGCAATTTCCCCGAGCACCTCCTAGGCGAGACCACTCCTCCGTGCTGTGCTGTCTAGGCCCAACTTCTGATGACAACAATAAAAAATCAATCATAGACTCTTCCAAGACGACTGTAAACAGAAAACCAGGTAAAGAATAAAACATGAACACAACAAAAATACATCGGATTTATAATACAAATAAAAAGTAGAGCGGGAAGCGAAGCACAGCCAGGCAAAGCTTGGATGCTAGGACTGTGCAATTGCCTATTCAAGCATTCAGAAACTTGTCCTCTGTGCGAACTTATTTTGTTTTTATTGTGTTCGTATGGAGTTCTGGATAGCTGGGACACAGACGGCGGGATTTAGACTTCAAAAGTTATAAGGACGAAAACTGCAACGTTTGGTGTAATTTTTATTTGAGTTGATGTTCGTGACACTTTTTTTC
Organism: Agrochola macilenta; assembly: GCA_916701695.1. Classification (NCBI taxonomy): domain Eukaryota; kingdom Metazoa; phylum Arthropoda; class Insecta; order Lepidoptera; family Noctuidae; genus Agrochola; species Agrochola macilenta. The sequence goes on from OU753557.1 coordinate 16,023,327, forward strand.
GTGGAACGTTATTCCTTATCGCTGATTATACCGTGCCATTCAAGAATCGTGCATTTATTTATGTGTAACATCTTTCCCCTCGCTTTTCTGCTATCAAAATCTTAAAAAATCTAAATAATCAAACCTCATTAGTGATTTCGTGAAAAGGGACGGAAGTGTGTCACAGGAAGCCCGGGAAGCGCGCGCTATTTAATTAGACCAATGTGCACGCGCGGTGCTAGAGTTGGCCGTCAGAAACGACCTGGACGAGGCCCGCCCCTTTAATGTTGCTTATTACCAAGATGAGATGTCAGATGTAAATGTTACACATCAGAAGCGACTATTGCAAGGCTCGCTCGTTTTCTTTGTTTTTTTTTACACGATTCCTTCATTGTTTTCGTCGTACCATGATAAACACTTGTTGGTTGTTAGGTGGGTTTTAGAAGAATGAACTTATTAGGAAACTATGTAGGTTTACTGGTGAGAGAGAGAATCCAGTCTTGCTACGATTGTTTCTTATCAAAGAATTATTTTTCACTTAGATAGATTCCACAATATCAGAAAATAGTATACTTATGGGTACAGTCAGGGACTGCCTCTTTGGTATAGTAGTCGCGAGCGGTACTACTGAGCATGAGGTCCTGGGTTTGATTCCCAGGTCGAGCAAAATGTTATTGGGTTTTTTCATCTGGAATTTCTCAGTAGCAGCACGGATTCTTGATTTGTGTCCGGTTGATGGCAATAGGCTCGCCCCCTATTACATGGGACTTAAACGCAGAGGTGTACCTCTGCTTAACCCTTCGAGGATTACGGGCGTGATGTTATGTTGTTATGTTACAGTCAGGGAAATTAATTGTTAAGCGAGGTGACAGCCTACAATTTGCCGTGTTATAGCCATTTCACAACTGTCAAAGAATGACAGTTGTGATTTGTATACGGACAATAAGAGTTGGTTTTCAATTTTCTTATCAATTAATTTCCCTGAATTTACATACTGAAAATATTCTTGACTCAGTAACCAAGTGCACGAGTGGCACGCATATTTGAGCATGTAGTCAACCACACTAGCGGCACGTTGTCGACGGCTGCAGTTGCCTCTGCCATTGCCGCGTGCCGCTCGACGCGCTCGTGTGTATACAAGATAATTTACTTCCGAAATATTTTGAGCTATCAAGTAGTTTCACGTACAACATCTACATTTATGTCAGAGTAGAGAAAATGAATTAATTGCCTCGCAAATGCACTTCCCGCGTTGTGGAGGTTGGGGAACTAAGTTTTCATCTATTTATTAATGTCATAATAACAATCCCCCACTCGGGCGGTGATGGTCTCGCTTTAATGCCATTCATTTCTCTCACAAAAGATGGGAACCATCTCGTAAATGCGTTGCACAGATTAATTGCTTGAAACAGAGACTGCGGGAATAAAAATATTGAAGCTGTGACGTTGAAGAGTTTGAAAATGTTTTTGTAACCTGACTACAGGTTTTTTTTTTTTGGTTGTTCTATTAATTATCTTATATTGACTAACCCATCGTTTGTTGATAAATTTGAGTCTCTAATTCAAAAATATTCCCATCGTACTATGTAAAGCCAAATAACTTGATTGATAAGCAATTTGTATCAATTGTCAGTTATGAAATGGCTATAATAGTGGATCCACAAAGCCGTGTGGTTTGTCTAACAGTGTATGCCAAAGGCGGCACTGCCGGCGGCTTGACCACAAGCAACTGGAGACAAGAACGGACGATAACTGTTCCCCCGCTGCCGCGCGGTGCTGCGGCTTCGCCGAGGAAATGGCCGCCGGCTTTGTTGCGATTGTCACACGCAAAGCTGGCGGCTAGGCCGCCGGACGACTTGCTGCGGTATGGCCGCCGGGCTGTGTGGATCCACCATAACACGGCAAATTCACCATAAATAATACAATTTGACCATAAAGTTCCCCGCCGGTCCATGTTTTTCATTTTGTCTATTGGTCTTTGTTGTACACATGGCTACACATCAAGCTAAACATTTGTAGTATAAACTGACCTCGCATTGTACGGAAATCTTATACAATGCGAGATTAGCATAAACTGGAAATGTGTAGCTTGATTTGTAGCCAAAGAGTAGCGGACATTTTAAATAAAAAATTATTTACACACACATAATTATTTATTTAAAATGTCCGCTACTTTTTGTGCAGAATATTCAAAGCAGGTTGTAATTTACTGAACAAACAACATTGTGACAGTACCTTTTAACAGTTATCTAAAAGCGCCGTAAGAAGCTATCCGCACAAACTTTGAAAGCGCTCAAAGTAGCTGAAAAACCAGCGTAACGTTTTAAACTAGATCTTATGATTTGTTGGCAAAAAAAACGCACTGTACACGGACGGATTAATGTAATAACGATGCCTTTCACAGAGTGATTGGGAAAATAGCATTACTTGAGTCGCGTAGAGCTCAAAGAGAATTCGGTCATACGAGTATGTGATACTTCTGCGAGTACGCTGAGTAAATAACAGCTTCGAGCTCGTCTATTTTGAATTTTTGAGATTTTATTTGCAGTTCTATTTTCGAATGGGGACCGATATTTTTGTTATGATTGAACGATTTTGTATTTGGAACAGTAAGTAAGTATACATACAATAAGGATATAACAGTAAGGATATTTATGTAAGTGTTCATCAAAATTATTATATTTACAGCCGTTCTGTTGGTCTCTAGTTCAGTACATTATTTTTTTTTACCGTTTGCTATCGACAATTTCTCAGGAGCCTTATGGGATGAGTTTAGAACAATTGGTGATACATCTAACTTTTATTTATGAACAGAAGTCTTCCAAATATTACGAACTTACATACTTACAAAATTGCATCTCCTGTTTAACTTCACTAAGAGATAAATTTTCAAAAATCCTTCCTTAGTGCTCTTCTTCGGTATATTGGGAACTCTTCTGCAAAATTCCATGCTTCTAGACACAGCTGTTAGGCTGTGCGTTGTCTATCAGTGAATTGTATGAATTTAAGATTTTTACAAAATTTATTTTTCTGTGACTAAAATACAAGAGAAGATGCATATTCAGTAACTTAATCTGCTTAACTGCTCTTGAAGAGTCATAAAGAACCCTGTAAGAAATCGACACGTGTTTCCCCTCTCAACGAGGCATCTTCAGGATGACGATTGACTTGTTGCGAACCCGGACCCGACGTGAGGACACGTCAAGCGTAGCAGAGTCTCTGCTCTTGATATATACGTCGGCTATTGTATTTTTTTGCGGATTTACGCAAACTTACGGCTGAATCAATTAACTACGAGTATCTTATCTGTGACTATACATTTATTTGACCCATATGTTTTGTATGTAGGTAAAAATTATTAAAATAATACACGTGACCCTGTAGGTACCTAACCGATTCCCTTTACTTTTTATTCATGTTTTGTTTTATACATATATGAGCGTAGATACGATTATCTGGAGCTAAGCGTTATAGCATCCTTTGACAACAAATATAATCTTTAGATCCTTACTGATTTAAAATAAGTAAGTATTTTAAATAAAAAATATATTTGTACTCTACTCCATGAGTTCTAGACAATGACATCACACACGCCAGGGTAATATAATAATAAAAAATTTCAAGGTAAAAAAGGTAAAAAACAAAAGGTCAAGGTCAAGGTCAAAAATCAAGATGCCTTGCTTGGACCTTGATTGTTTTCTTTATTTAATTATTATTATTTGTCGTTATAGCGGTAATAGAAATACACAATTTCACCATTTCTTTTGATGTAGGTTAAAAGAAACAGAACCAGACATCACTAGGCAGCAAAACACTATACTACGTCACAAATGGTCAGAGGAACGTAACGCTGATTCTCGGCAAAGGCTCTGTCCGTAGTCGCAATACCATTTAGATAACAACATAACAAAAACTACGCAATATCTCACACACATCTACATCAAACAACGAAAGTGCCTCCCAACATAGAATACGTAATACGCCATTGTCTTCGAGTTCCAATCTGTCACGTCAGTCAGAATAAGTCTGCGGTGAAAAGTGAGTGATGTTCGCTGCACTTCGTCTCGCAAAGAAAAGACAGTTGTGAGGCAAAAGCAATAACATACTATGCATATGTAAAGCCAAAGAGGATTGTTCTGGCAGAATATAAGACCTCATTTGTATATTGTGAAGTTGGGCCATAGATTTTTAGGGTTCCGTACCCGTTCCAAACCTATTACTTAGCCTCCGGCATGCATGAGAGATATTTCTCGACGGCATGTGAAGCCAAGTCAGAAGCCCATGGGTGGTTTTAAAACTCTGACACCAGGGGGACTACCACCACCTCTAAAGCAGTATTATTTTAATATTACGTTAGTGTGGGAAATAAATGAAGCTCCACAGAACGTATAGCTCCATCCCTTTTCTCTACTGAAGTAAGATTAAAATAATACTGTTTTAGAGGTGGTGGTAGGCCCCCAGGTTAGACACTAACCACATGAAAAGAAGAAGAAGCCTCCGCTATCCGCCCGTCCGTTTGTCTGTCAGCGGGGTGTATCTCATGATCCGTGAAAATTTCAAGTGTCTACCTATTGTAGACAGTTGAAAATTTCACAGATTGTGTATTTCTATTGCTGCTATAACAACAAATAATATAATACAAATTAAATAAAGTTAATAATTAAAGGGGGTTCATTCAAGAAACGTGTTTGTTTCGGGGTTTTTGCACGATCACGGTACGGAACCCTTCGTGTCAGTGGCCGGTTTTTTTATATAGTCTTGTAAATTCTGCTTTGAAAGATGGACATTACTGTCGTGAGGCTGAACCTTTTTATTTGGAATTAATCGACATACGTCTATACAAATAATACTATGTTTGCCGCAGAGGCTGATTAGGCAACTTGGCGATTAAGTTAGGAATTAGTGGTCGAGGTAATGTCGATACTGTAGTAATTATTTGGATCCACTTCCATTTACTTCTTTTTTAGTATTTTTTTGTTAAATGCTTCCCATCGTTTGTAATTGTGAACATAGCTCATTTTCGCTTTATTTTGTAATTTGTAACCAACTAACGGTATTATATACGTCCTTTAATCACTAAGCTCTTTGCTAGTTTTTTTTTTTTTTTTTTGGGAAATTTGCTCTACGGTGTCCTCCGGGCAATCCACACAGTGGTGACACCCGGGCGTTTCCTCCCGCCTAATGCGGAACAGAAACCTTCCGAAACAAGCGTGTCTGGTGAGGACCTGCGTCAGGCGGAAGGTGAGGACGTGAAAGAGGGGACTTATCGCCGCAATTGTGGCGTGCCCAGCACTGGGTTGCGACAATCGCACTCTCCATGACGCCATGAGATCCCGCCGCAGCTCTGTCCGCTGTGCCGTAATTTCTCGCGGCAGCGGAGTTACGCCCTGGCGCGGCGTTTCGACTCCTCGCGCCACTCCCAAATGTGCGCGAGGACTCTTGCCTATAGCAAGGAGGCTCGCCGCCTCCCCGGAGACTGTGGGTATCCCCGGATCATCCGGATGGCCATGACCCTTTGGGACGCGTTCAACCGGCGGGCTGCCCACAGCCTCAAAGAACGCGCCCACTCCGGTGCCCCGTATAGGGCCATGGACCGCACGAGCCCCACGTAGAGCCTCCGGCAGGAAGCGTTTAGACCCTCTAGATTGGGCAGAAGCCAATTCAAGGCAGCTCCGGCCCGCTCCAGTCTGGGAGCCAAACGTCGGAAATGCTCCACGAAGCTCCACCGGCTGTCGAGGACGAGTCCCAGATACTTCATTGTCGACTCGACGCTGATGTGAACCCCTCCTACCGTCATTTGGGAACCAGCCGATGGCGCGTTCCAAGGACCATGAAAACACATGGTCTCGGACTTGTGCAGGGCCACCTCGAGTCCCAATTGCCGAATCCTGTCCACGATTGTCGCAACTCCGTGTGTCGCTAGTTCGGCCGCCGCCTCGTTCGATCTCCCATGCGTCAGGACCAACGTGTCGCCAGCATAGCAAACCACGCTGACGCCGCTATAGGTCGGCGCGCAATACCCAGTCGTATCCGATGTCCCACAGATGCGGCCCCAGGACCGATCCCTGTGGGACACCGCACGGCATCTCTCACCGGTTCCATTCTCCCTGGTGTCCGGGTTAGATGACGGCCCTGTCCGTCAAATAGGCTTCGACCACACGACAGTGGTAGGCACCGGTGATACCAGAATGCCTCCCTGATGCAACTCCAGGGCAGTGTGTTGAAGGCATTGGCGATGTCTAGAGACACCGCCAAGATGACCCCACCCCGGGCCACAGCAATCCCCCGTCGTGAGGGCCCGCACGCGCATGATGGCGTCCACTGTAGAGCGCCCTCTGCGGAAGCCAAACTGGCTCTCCGTCAAATTCGGCCCTACCCGCACCAGTCACCCGAGCTCTATGCTAGTGCTGTGCACTTCTGTAAGTGACAAATTCACAATACCTAAAACTTTTCGTCATTTTTGTATATGTTTGTTTTAGTGAGTAAGTCGTTAAAGTGCCTTATCAATAAATAAATAAATTATACATATGTATTACATACATTGATGAACAACAGTAGGTATATTTGAGTTATCTCGGTTTTCCCGCTAGAAGTTGCCTTTTGAGCCGAAATACATTTTTACGTATGGTCACCCAGGGAGTAATGTACTGAATATCTAAAGTTTCATATGCAAATTAAACCTTACTTGTCATAAGTATAGAGTCTAGTTTTCTTCGTTTTGCCTCTGCCATCTGCGTTATTGCGAAATTGATTCGATTAACTTGGCTAGGCCGTATACGTATGATAGATAACAAAGCAGTAATGTATTAACTTAAGTCTAGAAAATATTCTTCAATACTGGAAATATTAGCTGAAATAACTCATGATCAATAAAAAAAAGCTATGAATTGAGGGTTTTTAAGAAAATTTACGCCACCAGTTGGCGCCATTTTGACAAGAGGTCATCCATTTCAACAATAAATATAAAATACGAGTATATGATGACGTTCATCATTCGTTTCATTCATTCAGTCACGCCAAAATAAATATTGGCGCTTTGACCATTTTCACAGGTCCTGACGTCTCAGTGCCGTGCCGCCACCTAGAGAACGTCATTTCAGAAAACTCTCATCGAACGGTTGAAGTACTAAGAGAAATAATAAGAATCATTTATTCGTAATTATAATTATGAGTGAGTATAGTGTACATAATATAACATACACAACATAAGGAGTGTAGTCTATTTAGTTCAAAAGGGTCACAATGGTTTTTGACTTACCTGAAGGTAGGTAAGGTACGATAATGCGGTCGACAAGTTGAGGGCCAGTTAATGTACGATCGCGGACACAAAGTGGTCAACCACCAGTGTCCGCGATCGTACCTAAAAGTGAGGTGTGAGGCTTCTTTTAGAATATAGCGAATTGGATGATAAACGAAAATAAACTTTTGAATCTTAAAGAAAATGAAGCTTACTCATCATAAAAATCTGTAAAAGGACAGGTCCGATAATGTCAACGCGTAGCATAACAACCATAGAAACGGGTATTCTACGGGTTTTGTCGAATCAAGAATAGACAAAATGACATATTGTGATTTCATCGTGTTTATCTGTCATTTTGTCTATTCTTCTGTCGACAAAACCCCTTACTATTGCGGTCATGCTACGCGTGCTGGGAGCCTATGAGCTCGTATTTCAAACAATATTCACAAGAACTCCATAGACAACACTGCATCAAATGAATTCCCTCAAACCGCAAACAGAAAGATCTCATCAAAAAATATTTACGCTATTTCCATGAAAACTTTTATATTTGACGTAAATCGGTCGGCAACATTAAAAATTAGATTGGTTGGTTCAGTTAATGTATCTAACTGACGTCTCTCGCCTTAATCTTGGGCTTGAGAAGCTCGGTAAACAGTAATCTTTCCGCCTCGCTTTGGTTCATAGACTATGTAAGTTGGAGAATGATAGGGGACATGGTTTGTGCCTATTTTTGGTGTATATAATTCAGATTTATTTGTCTAATGGGAAAGTTTTAAGTATTGCGTTAGTATAACAAGGTGAGCAGTTGTTGGTTGGGTTGTTGGTTTGAATGAATGCAGGCGGAAACAGTGGCGGATCCAGGATTGTCATTTGGGAGGGGCTTGATCCCGCTGAGGGTAGGTTTTTAGCAAAGTAAACACTTAAAAAGCATACAACAATTAGTTTTGCTTAACGCATAACAAGCCTACTCGGATTACTTTTCGCAAATTCCTCAATGACTTCGTTAGGTGGTAGACCAGAGATATCTTGATGAATATACATGGCGGCCAAACTGGGCCGCGTGAGTGGCAGAATGAGTGGCGCGTGGATTCAAAGTTCGTCACGGAAACAAAGCATCTTATAGTTAAAACTTTAAATCATACTTATTAAGTTAAGGATAATTAATTGATGTCAATTGTACCTAGTGTAATGCTTGCTAAAAAGTTTAATTAGAATAATATCAAGTTCACATTAAGATTTGTCACGAAAGAGTACAGATCGTTCATTATAACTTGCACCTTGCCGTCATGATGGCATCATTGATTGTCAAGCTTAAGTTTCAATACTAATAGAGTTCAAAATGGCGACTGACTTAACAGTGCTACCAGTCGCGTCACGGGACAAGTTATAATGAATGCACTGTAATATTTTTTCCAACTTCACACAGACCCTACAAGATTGAGTCACAAAACGAATTTTGATAACCAAAGTCGCTCAGCGCAAATCGTAGTTAACCAACACAATAAAGCTAAGCGTATACTGAGACGCAGATGACGCAGGTCCACGCAGCGCAGAGCAGAGCAGATTTTGTAATGCATGAACGTACTGACAGCTGCGTACGCTGCGGCGCAGTCACGTGTGACGCGGACACGTGCCTGTCCTGCTCCGCATCTCGTTGCAGTGCCGGCACAGATTTCTGCGCGACGCGTGCAGGTCGTCACTTGTTTTTTACCACTGATAATTTTGGTTCAATGACAGATTTTTTGTACTAGCTAGGACGCGATTATGTCTGTGTAGCTGCGTCGCAGCATACGCTCGCGGCCTATGTCTGCCTCGCCTGCCCTACCCTGCATAATCTGTACTGTGCTGTGCTGCGTCACCTGCGTCTCAGCATACGCTTAGCCTTACAGTCAAACCAAAACTAGATTCCAGTACGTATCCCCTGGTTTTAGGCATAAAACGTATCCGCAGAGCAATATCTCATCCTCCTCGTCATTTTCATCAAAGCGAATGGAGCTCTATCCAGACTTATTTCCGGAGGCGCTCGTTTGGAATAAACAAACAGACGACCTACCAATAGCAGCCTTGATTTTATCCTTACTGAGCCTCCGCACTAATCGATGTCGTGATCAAATGTACGTGCCTAGTTTATAAATAAATATTTGTGATCAGTGGATCATCTTTAGATTTGTGTTTTGTTGGATTGGATTTCTTCTATCAGTGGAAGATACAACCTTATGACTAATCCAGAAAGTAGCTCTGTCTGTCTGTTACCTTTTTACCTGTGTGCCAAATATCATTGAAATCCGTTCAACCGTGAAGGCGGTAACTACCGCGGCACTACCGTGCGTTCCCGTGGGATCATTTCCGATGTACTCGCGGGCAAAGCCGTGAGTCAAAGTCAGTATCACAATTTATGGCCTCATATAAACAATGCTGTTTTAAAAAGCGCGTTAAAATAAAGTTTCATTTGTTTAACTTCTGCTATAGCATATCTGCCTTCCCATGTTTTCAAAATTCAAAATTATAAAGTCATTAAATCAAACTAGGCTGAGAATCAGCACTTTTCGAACGTCAAATGTTGATGTTTTTAGCCATGATAGTTGAGCTTTGTATTAATCGTGTCGAATTTTATATTTTACTTTTGTGAAGATTTTTTTTATTATATTTTAACTTACACGCGGTTTTTAACCAAACAAGTAACAAAATAAAATAGTAAATAACAGAAGACTTTTGACAGATTTAACATCGAATTATCAACGTGAATTTATCCCCGCCATGTTAACCCAAATAAATTATAATATTTGTTCGCTCGCTGTGTGGCGTAAGACGAAGGTAATCAATTTAATTTGGCTTTTTGAAAACTCACATAATTTTGATGGACCATTCGAGGGAAAACAGGGTTTAAATGCGATAACGTCAGCAATAAAATGGTTTTGAAGTTAATAGTTATAAAGTTGGGATGGCAAAGGCTGGATTAGACCTGGATAACTATCCCATACTGAATGAGCAGTTCTTGCTTCTGCAGATCTATTTGCCATCCCAACTTTATAACTATTAAATTCAAAACCATTTTATTGCTGACGTTATCACATTTAAATCCAGTTTTCCCTCGAATGGTCCATGTGTACGCTCGAATTCCTGATGTTTACTAACATGTTCGAATAAGCGAAACATTTCATTGGAAATATGTAATCGAAGAAGACATAGAAGTGTTTAAGATATATTTTTTGTAGATGCTTTAGTATAAGGGGTATGTCACTGAAATTGAAGGGCGACGTAGGTTGCGACATAGTATTAAATACGTACTGAGAGTGTGATCTATCTGCCTGCCCAGTGTGACGGTTAGATATTGTGGTATTCCATTATTTGGAACCACATCTTTTAGTTTTTTTACGTAGAAACACGTTACTCTTACTTTATGTTATTATATTAAACAAACCACCTTTTGATTTATTTACCTATTGATATTCTATGACACATATATTTAACTCACTTTTATATTCTGTAGCACTGTTTACCCCTGTAAAGCATACTCTTAATTATCTCTTGATTGTTTTAACATCCAAATCGATTGTATAGTATTTAATTTTCCCTTTTGTAAAAACTTTAGAATACTTAGTCTGAAGTTTTCATCTTAAACTGTCATCTGTCGTAATTTACTTTTCTAAAACATAGACAGAACACATCATAGATAAGTACACTCTATTTTCTCTCATAAAGTGGGTGTACACACTGAACCTTCGCAATAAGCGTAGATCTAAGATTTCTCCTCTGTAAGCCGTTTTTATTAGTGCTGGTCATATCTAAATTAAGAATTAACTTGAATATGTTTTTAAAACGTTTAAAATATGACACAGAACGATAAAAACGGTCTTCATATTTTCCAGTCGAGTCTTGTCTTAGCCCTCGGAGAGTCGTATTTTTAACTTGAGACAGTCGCTGTTTTTCTGCCCTTAAGTCTGATTTGTCGAACTGTTAGCTACTCGAATATTAGTCTCATGTAACTAGCATAACTAGCGTGCGCGGGTGTTCTAATCATACTGTGTAACTTGAACTATCGACCCTGAGTGTATTATAACAATAAACATTATAATACTGTGTAATACCTGTGTTTAATTCGCTCGGCCATCCTGCCTAGCCCTGTAGGAGGTGCTCACTTCTAACGAACTCTTAACCACGCGGCGTCAAACGCCGCGAGCACACGCACACGAAGGCCTCCGACGCTAGACGACGTTACTCTCCGAGAGAGACCTCCGCCGTCACCTGTGACGCTAGCGCGGTCCTCCCGCTAGGTGAAGCGCCTCAAAGCGCCTCCGAGATCTACAAACTCTCACAACCTCCTCTCTATTCCACAGGCTGGAGTGTATCTCAAGGGTGAATAATCCTCAGCCCAGCCTCCTCCACGCTGCCTGCGGCCTGCCTGCTTGCCTGCCCACCTGTTCCACTACCTGCCTGTTCCTGCCTAACCCGAGCCTGTCCTGTGTCCTAAACTTATCTTTACTTTTGCTAATTTTAACTTCTAATTTTAATACCTTTTTATTTTAATTTAATTTGTGAACAATATATTTTGTGGTGTCAAATTTTTCCATATTTTAGTTCTCGAAAAAAGGCTTGGTAGCTTGAGTTTCTCAACACGAGAAAGTGGTAAGAATTACCATTTCATTCGTAGGATTGAAATGCCGTGGTGGCCCGGTGGTTAAGGCCTCGTCTCTCATGCCTCCAGGCAAATACCAATGTGACTTTTTAAATTCTTGGACATTATACTGACAATGGAAAACATGGTGAGGAAGCCTGGTTGAAAAAAGTAATCGCTACGGGGTGTGGGATGCCGAAAATATAGTTTTTAGATTTGTTTGTCCGTCTGACGGTTTCTCTGGATGTATGTTCTGGATTAGCGCAAAAAGAGCTGAACGGATTTGGATGAACTTTGGCACATATATAGCTTATAACCTGGATTAACGCATCGGATACTTTTAATCCCGGTAGTACATTCTGGTGGGATAATTTCCGATATCCATGCAGATGAAGCCGCAGGCAAAATCTAGTAAGTATTAAATATAAGTTTGAAATCGCCAACCCATCTTGAGCAAGCCTGGTGATCGAAGCCTTATCTGTATTAGAAGAGGCCTTAACCCAGCAGTGGGAAAATTAATAGGCTGGTTTTGTCATTCCTAGGAAAAGCCTCTTTTTCTTTACAAATCTCGATTCTCACTTGTAACAGAGCATTCACCGTTTTTAAATTTGTCGTACTGAACAACGAACTGAGCCAAGTATAGAGCCAAACATCGATACGAACATTTTCACAATCATTCTAGCGAACGCTCTAGTCAATGCTCTAGGCATAGAGGGACGGTGGCGGCGGCGGAACAATGATGGAATGGCTCGCCAAAAAGCTCGAAGCAAATTCACTGTCCGTTCGCTAGAATGCTCGCTCGAACACTCGCTAGAATGCTCGCTAAAACTCTCCCGATTATTTTTCTGTAATCTAACATTCGCTAGAATGCTCATTACAAGTGCATGCTCAACTCTATCAGCACCTTTATGTTCCAAGTCCTAACCTGAAAATAATACACCCTGGTTTTCTTAATACGTTGCCATTTTATTACAATATGGTCGATTTCCGCATGTCATTAAGCACACAGCGCTAATCCAGGCATTCAATAACCACTATAGCTAAGCTAGAACATTGTCCGAGGAACGTGGCTAATCTTCAATTAGTTCGGATGTCAATTAAAGGACAAACTATGTAATTATATACACACTGGTTTGTGCCCGGGGTTTCGCTCGCGTGGAGGTCGGAAATTGTCCCACGGGAACGTACTACCGAGAAAAAAAGTATCCTATGTGTTAATCCAGGTTATAAACTATCTGTATGCCAAAGTTCATCCAATTCCGATCAGCCGTTTTTGCTTGATTGAGTAACAAACATACTTTCACATTTATGATATTAGTAGGATTGTTGTATATACTAGCTGCCCGCCCCGGCTTCGCACGGGTAGCACTATGTACTTATCTACGGTGCACCTACCTACCTACCTACCCTACCTACCTACCTACCCTACCTACCTACATACGTACGTATCTACATACCTACATATCTACTTACATACCATACCTACACCTACCTACCTACCTACCTTAGGGGTATGAAAAATAGATAGTAGCCGATTCTCAGTCCTACTGAATATGCATTTAAAATTTCAATAAAAATCGGTCAAGCCGTTTCGGAGGAGTATGGTAACTAACATTGTGACACGAGAATTTTATAATATAAGATTTATATGAGATTTGGATCAGAACAAAGCGGGTTTGAATGGACTGGACGGAGGTTTTCTTGGGTGTCAGAAGCGAAGCAGATATAATATAAATACTTAAAGGTATAATATATTAAGTTAGAACTTCCTGATATAATTATGTAAGTTTGCGATTATAATATAAAGAATAATGATGATTGTGGAAAGATTCTTGACGTTTTGTGATAAGTTAGAGAAATTCAGAGAATAATTATTGATCCTCCAATGATTTTTTTTTCCGGAATAACATAATTATTTTTCTATTTTAAACCTTGACCTCTCAACCGGATGGAGATAGAGAAAGATATAAAAACCAATCCTTACTAAAACCGCAAACACAAAATAATTTTCGCAAGAGGTATGACATCATACATTTTACTAACTAAATATGCCTCCGGCTAACCCTTAACAAAATATCAATAGATATTTATTATAAACGGGTACAGCTTTCCTGCGCCTAATGTAAGGAGAATTTTCCTAGAAATGTGTGTATTAGTTCCAGGATATCGAAATATATTCAATCGAGATGATGTGCCAGATGTACCATGACGAATGTGTTAATAATAGATGGAAATAATAATAATATTCGTGACGTAAGCAGAGAGATGTTGATATACAGGGTGTGTTTGTTTACTTGCAAGTCACATTGAGCATGGCGCCTTTGATTTTATATCTGGCGGGTTGGGCTTTCGATTTTGAATCCAATACTTTTCGAAGGCTTGTTAAATAATGTGGCATAAAAAACTCCAAATCATTGTAAAATTTAAAATAAAACTGGCTTACAGCTTTTAACTTCATAAAAACATAGTTATGAGCGTTTATTCAGAAAGTGGGCAACGTCGCAAATAGTGTCAAATATTTCGCTGTTTTGATTAATTTGGCGATATTACTGAATGTGAGTCTCGGCAAACTTCGTGTTTCGTCAGTCGTCGGATTTCTATCAGTTGCCTTTTGCACTTGGTAATTATGGTTGACGGCAACGTGGGCGCAGTGGTAGGAGTCAAAACTGATGATAGAAATCCGACGACTGACGAAACACGAACTTTGCCGAGGGACATTAAGAAAATAGTTGTACTGTACCAATAGGACACCCACATTTCGCCAGTTGTTTGATATGTACATATATATATCGATAGACGTAGTAAAATTGCATCGCATCGCATTGTCTTGCTGCCTCCTTGGTCTAGTGGTCGCACGCACTGTTGCTGAGCTTGAAATCCTGGGTTCGATGTCCAGGCCAGGCAAAGTATTGGGCACGCCACAATTGTGGCGATAAGTCCCCTCTTTGAGGAGTGGATAGAGAGGCGTCACGGCGTCCTCACCTTCCGCCTGACGCAGGTCCTCACCGGACACGGTTGTTTCGGGAGGTTCCTGTTCAGGATAAAGCGTGAGGAAAACGCCCGGGTGTGTGGATCGCCCGGAGGACACGGTGGAGCATACGGTGGAGTTCTGCCCGGCCCACCGTGTCCTCACGGAGGCGATCGGCGGCGGCGATCTCTCGCGTCCAGCCCTGGTTCAGGCCATGGTCTGCAGCGAGAGTGCATGGGAGGCCGTCACCTCCTTCTGCGAAGCAATTATGCTCACGAAGGAGGAGGCGGAGCGCGCGAGGGAGATGCAAGCTGCACGCCCTCGCGCCCCTAGTCGCTGCAGGAGACGCCCCGGGCGTCGGGAGTCACGAGCCGACTTCCGGCCACCGTAGGCGCGGGCTTGCGGACGGTGAGCAATGGGCAGCTCGCCGTCCGATAAGGACCAGGCCCGGGTCGACGGCGCGTTCTGTTCCACGCGCGCCTCAAAGAGATGTCAGCACCAACTGACGGGGTTAATCGTATTAGTTCCGTAAGGACTAATGCCTGCTGGGGTTGCGGGTTTGTCCGAAAGGGATATCGCGGCCCCGGCACACAGGCAACGGAAGGAACACGGGTGGGTTTTAGTCAGTAAAAGTCTGACACGCCCTCTCGCTCTGCCCAAAGCGGGAGAAGTCATTTGATGATTTCCCACCCTAAAAAAAAAAAAAAAAGGCCAGGCAAAGTATTAGCCCAGGTCCGCACGGGCAAATTTTTCCCGCGGCGTTTTTTTTCGTGTACTGGATTAAAAACGCTCTGCTTAGCGAAAAAAAGCTGAAAATCCAACAGTGTTTTTTCAACGCGCTGGGATGATAGTGCGTCCTAGCGGGGTGGATTCTCAACGCTCGGCTCAACACAGATAGTTAAAAATCCCGTGCGCGATCAAATCCCGCCGTGATATTTTTACGTCCGTGCGAACGTGGGCTTATTGAGCTTTCCTATTTCAAACTTTTCAGTAGCAGCCCTCGCCCCCTAGCCATGGGACTTAAACATAACTGGCAAAATGTGGGTGTACTATAGGTACTCTCGAGGACACAGGCGCCTGACCATTTTTTACCTTATTGCTTAGGCAATAAGGTCGAAAAGTGGTCAGGCGCCAGTGTACCTACACCTCTGCCCAACCCTACGGGGAACCAAGACGTGATGTTATGTTATGTAATGTGTAATAAAATCACACCCTGTTTAATATTTGTACCAGTTTATTTTTCCGCTTGGTTACACGATATACCTAACGTATGTAAGATTTCTAAATAGAGGGATCTAGATTTATGAGGCATAAACTTGTTTATCACGTCACATATTATATTCCTAGGACATTGACATTTTTGGCTAGGACGTTGCTAGGGGATTTAGGCCATAAACTTATTCAGGATACTTAGAGATTTAAGGAATTTAGGTTAATCTGTTGACGGACACCGAATGAGACACAATTGGGAATTTTATTGTTACTACGCCTGGGGGCGTTTAGTGTCCCTCAATGCGTTAAGGAGTTATAATAATAACAATACTAGCCTATTATTGTCCCACTGCAGGGCAAAGGCCTCTTCTCATACAGAGAAGGCACGAGCATTGATCACCACGCTTGCTTAAGACGGGTTAGTGATTTCAGACTTATATTAACTATAAGTCCAGGTTTCCTCACGATGTTTTCCTTCACCGATGTCTGTAATGTCCAAGATAAACTCAGATAGTTAAGGAGTTAATTTTGATAATGTAGAAGGAAACAATTGCAGTAGCAAATGTCGAACGAGAGTTTATGCATTCTACAATAGAGATGTCGGCAAAAATTTTTTTTTTACTTTCTGGTAGTTTATTAAAAAATATTGGACACGTATTTTTTCTTCTTTTACGTAATCGAAAGATTACGGCAATATGTTAAACTGTGAAAGATTACGGCAATATGTTAAACTGTGAAAGATTACGGCAATATGTTAAACTGTGAAAGATTACGGCAATATGTTAAACTGTGGCATGACGTCTCTCCCCGGTAGATTTTATACGGACTTGTGACGTAGCGAGCCCCCACACCCCCCTTGAATGCCTTTTTACAAAACCATTTTTTATTCATATGATAAAGCAAAAAATACGTGTCTAATATTTTTTTATTATCTAACTGATGGAATAAATAGTTTTTTTTTCCACAGTTAACATCTCCATTGGTTGTATTGACGTAAATACTTACAAGGCTCAATAAAGACGGTCTTCTCCTTTTGGTGTGGTTAGTGACTAACTTGGTGTCAGAGTTTTAAAGCCGCCCATGGGCCTCTGAGTTGGCTTTACATTTCGTCGAGAAATAGCTTTCAGGCATACCGGTTTCCCCACTCAACATTCCAAAATAACTTATTCCTTCGCTTAAAAGAAGCCAAAAGACATGTCTCTTTAAGGCCGAAGTTACAAAACACTGCCCTGAAAACCCATCTTTCACTGCTTCCTAGTGTTTAGCTCCGGAGAAAAAATTACGCATAAAGGCTCCTCAACAACACGTCTCTCTGTTATTATTTATTTTCGCTGTCAGTTGTAAGTCTTAGGTTCGAACCCAGACAGGCGCTTTACTTAGTGTAAATGATTTCATCACCACTGCTCTCAAAACGGTGAACGAAAACATCGTGAGGAAACTGGCATGTCCTAGAACCAAAAAATCTAAGATATGTGACATCTACCAACCCGCACAAGGCCCGCGTGGTGGTTTACGGCCCACTCCCTCTCACCAAGAGGAGACTGTGTTCCAGCTGTGAACATTATCGGCTGGTTATGCAAGTTGTCACTTACAAATGACAATCAAAAACTGGTACTTACAAAAAGCACACCGTCGCGAAACGAGCACTAACATAAGTAAGATTTAAACATCTTCCTGCTTAAACATAAGTTAGGAACAAAAGACGCTCGCGTAACAGAAGTTTCTCTAAAAACCGCTGCGACATTTAAGAAGCAGTTACGTAGCAACTTTCGGAAGTCACCTGGCTACCTAGAACATTAGGTAGGTACTTCACATTTATTCTGCTTCCATTGAATGTGGTTTGGGTGTCACAGAATTACTGTTTTAAAGTAGATTCATACGGGTTAGCGTATGCATAATCAGCAGAGATCGGATATTCGGAAGCATATTTACCTAAAGTTATTTTTTTGCCAAGAAATTAAGGAACTGGCTTCTTAATTTAAAAATTAAGAATTCTGTAGCGGCATCTACATCGCTACATGCGAACTACGCATCAAAGACCTGACGTCACATAACATCCTGACGTCACACAAATCCTGCATCGCGCAATTAGAGTTTACCGCGCGATAAACATATATAGAATCTCCCAACTTCAAACCTCTGGGCAGTTGCCCGCCAGACATCACACCCGTCTGGTCGGAGGATCCTCCCTTTTCTATGGGGGATGAGTGAACTTTACACCCTGTTCCTCATACCCCTAAACTGGTGACCCCGAGCATGAACGTCAACGCAGCCTTCGTGCAGATACTTCAGCGTGACGTCATCATCATCATCACTCCCGCAAGCTTTCGTGAGGCGAGTCACACAGCCAACCAGCACCCACGGCTTCAACGGATATCCTGACCACCAGCATGCAGCGAACGCGCATTCCTGGTCATCATCCTCAGCCACAACCCATCGCTGTACCACATCCGACCCACTGGATCAAGACGCAGCGCCACCCCGACTCACTGGGGAATCACCGCAGACAGTTCCGACTCACCGCGAACTATGCGGCACCCGGTTCCGACTCACTGGAACCACAGCTGGCACTGTGAAGCATCGCAAGATTCAAGACTCAGCCCACTATCGACCTCCGGTCTCCGGAGGGGAGTGATGTAGCGGCATCTACATCGCTACATGCGAACTACGCATCAAAGACCTGACGTCACATAACATCCTGACGTCACACAAATCCTGCATCGCGCAATTAGAGTTTACCGCGCGATAAACATATATAGAATCTCCCAACTTCAAACCTCTGGGCAGTTGCCCGCCAGACATCACACCCGTCTGGTCGGAGGATCCTCCCTTTTCTATGGGGGATGAGTGAACTTTACACCCTGTTCCTCATACCCCTAAAATTCCATAAAATCCAGGAATGCAAAACTAATCGGATACATAGATTTATCAGCCCTCGTATGAAGGTTACTTTTGCGGTGTTAACACAAAACTTTATATACCTACTGTAAACATTTTTAACAAAACTAGGCACCGAGTTGTATGTCGCAATGTGGGCTTGCCAATTTGCCAACCTACTTTACAACATTAGCCAACATTTCAACTCAACGTTCATTTTCAACTCAAAAAGTATTAAATTTATCAATTCCGGAATCGCAAGATTTTTGCGACCGATACAAAATTGCATTCCATATTAGCCAACACCTGAAAGCAAGTAAATATACATTCGATTCTATAATCAAAACTCAAAATTTGTCGATCCCGGAATCTCGGGATTTTTGCGATACAAAAGTGCATTCCATAATATCTAACACCTCAACTTTAGGTTAATATATATCCGAATATCCGACAATGTTCCAACTGCTGGGATACAGTTCTCCTCTCGGTGAGAGCGAGTGGGCCGTAATCTACCACGCGGGGCCTAGTGCGGGTTGGTAGATGTCACATCTTTGAATGTTGGTTCTAAGACATGCTGGTTTCTACACGATGTTTTCCTTCATCGTTTTGAGAGCCGTGGTGATGAAATAATTTATAAAAAGTAAAACGCCTGTCTGGGTGAACCTATGACCTCGTAAGTCGCGGCTGTTATACCAAAGGGCCACCGTTGTTCATTCATACGGGTTAATGAAGTAGAAATGTTAAAAGAAAGTAATAATATAACTTATTTCTTTCAGCAGGACAACGAAATTAAGGGCTTACTAGGCGGTGTCAACTTTTAACATTCTAATATGTTTGTCAGTCGGAGTGAAAATCAATCTGTTTAGCCTTTTCCCAACTATGGTGGGGTCGGCTTCCAGTCTAACCGGATGCAGCTGAATACCAGTATTTTACATGAACCGACTGCCTATCTTATCTCCACAACCAAGTTACTGGGTAACAGATACTCCTTGGTAAGACATGGTTGTCACAGTTTTGGACTTCTGGTTACCTGTAACAACTGTCAAAGGTCTGAAAATGATAGCCGGGACAACGGCTTAACGCGCTTTCCGAGGCAAGGACGGGGGGCAAGATATGTATTGGATGGTCACCCATCCACGAACTGACCGTGACAATCGTAGCTTAACCTTCAATCGACCCGTACGGCTGTTATCATTTAGACATGAGCCCCTCTGATGTCAGTCAGAGTAATATTCATATTTCTTTGTTTATACATTATAAGAAATTGCTCAAACAATCTCCAATTTCTTGAATTGTTTGATTTATACGAGCTCTTAAAAAACTTCAATACACAGCTACAATAATTTCCCAACTCAACTATAATTAATTACGTTACTCCTTTGAAAAGAAATCTCTTTAATTGCGTAACATGATACAAAAATAATAAAGTAAACGGAATTTTATATCAAGTTCTATCTTGTTAAAGTCTAGGGGGCGCCACTAATGAGAATTTAAATATTTCAGAGGAAACCGGGAACGAAACGAAGAAAAATCCGCTAATCCTAAAAGAGAACTGTAGCTATGTAATGTAAGTTGTAGAAATAATTACATTTCCTTATTTAATCTGAGCTTTCTACGATCATCTTTCCTCTGTAATCCCCTCAACAGTTCTTTTGCGGTTGTAAGTAGTGTCAAAGTAAGGTTTTATAGACCTCATGTAAATAGGAACCCCTATTTACATGAGGTCTATAAAACCTTACTTTTCACCTTCATGAAATATTAACGCAAACAAAATATGGGGACCCCACGGTTTCACCCGCATAAGTCTCGATCCCGTGGGAATATCGGGATAAAAAGCATCCTATGTCCTAACCCATGTCATGGTGTACGCGTGTGTTAAATTTCATCCAAATATGTTCTGCCGTTTTAGCGTGAAAGCATAACAAACAAACAAACTCACTTTCGCTTTTGTAATATTATTATTACTAGCTTTTGCCAGAGGCTTCGCCCGCGTGAATATCGGAAATTATCCCACGGGGACGTGCTATCGGGATAAAAAGTATTCTATGTCCTATTCCAGGCTATGGTATACCCGTGAGCCAAATTTCATCTAAATCCGTTCAGCCGTTTTAGCGTGAAAGCGTAACAAACAAACAAACTCACTTTCGCATTTTTATTATTAGTTAGGATTATAATTTCCTGAATCGCCTTCGCGGTAAAGATAGGCAAGGCAATTTACCGGCGTATGAAATAATGGCATTACTTAATTACTGGAGTTATTATTGGAGTTCCGTTGGCGCCGTGATTACGAGCGGACGTGTTAATCTTTTGCGAGCGAGAGGTCATTAACCTCTTTGTTTTCTGTTGTGATGGCTTCGGACGTTATTAAGTGCAATACTTGCAATATAGTGATAAACGAAGTGCTTTGTTATATCCAGAATAAATTAGAGATCATGGACAATGTGGGCCTAGTGCAGTTGTGTGTTGGTGGATAATAGGTAATAGGTAATACGGGCTGGTATCCGCAACTCCACGTCTAAGCGCGTATTTTGCGTATGGGTGGGAAAATCGGTTATTCGATCCACCCCAGCTCCTCAAAGAAGGCCAGCAACGCCTTGGTGTCACTGACAATCTCACGTAGGGTACCTGGGTTACCGAAGTACTTTGCCCTGTATGCGTCGACCGCCGGGCAGTATAACAGCACATGAGCTGCTTTCTCGTCGTCCTCCATGCAGGCTCTGCACAGCGGACTGTCTGTGACTCCTATTACAAAGAGGTGTTTATTAAATGACCCATGTTGGTGGATTTAAAGAGGATGAAATAACACGGGCAAAGTCACTGTTATTTCAAGCAATACCAAATGCCAAGCGCATGATTCAGCGCAAAAACAAAGGTAAGACCACAAGGGATGTTGAAGATATAATTGATTTCTTTAAGGCCACTGATCCGGAAATAATGCCAATATTTGTTGCTCGAGAGATTCAGAAGCTACCCCCAATTACCTTTGATCACATAGATGTGACGAGATTGTTAAAAGATCTACTGATTATTCGCGGTGACTTAGAGAAAGTTAAAAATAATTATGTGTCCAAGGAAGATCTTGACAAATTAAAAGTTGAATGGAGTCTACAGCCTGAAGTACCTATAACATCTAAACTGGATCAAAGTGACAACATAACTAGAAACCCGTGTCTAATTAACCGTAATGAGTATAACAGTGACTATGTAGGATTTTTATATCAATCGCCAAACAGTTGCGGTCAGCTGGCAGCAGAAATCATAACACAAGACCCGGAAATAACGGTAAAAGGTGCGCAAGGTCAGGCACTGTCACCTGTCTCACCTCAATCAAGCGACATTGCGTGCAGTCTCGCTCGCACTTTAACAGCGCCCGCGCTGGTGACCGTTGATGACAATACTGTGTCAATAGAACCGATTACGATAAGTAATCGACCAGTGGATGGATCGCTGCTACTCAACCAAACTTGTAGAAGCGATCTCGTACTAACTAGGTATGATGAGGCGGCCGCTTTGGTTACGAATAATAAAGCTACCTTAGTTAGTGCAACGATAACGAAACAGCCGTTTGAGCAAAAGATAAGTACACACGGCTACACATCAAGCTATACATTTCCAGTTTATGCTGATCTCGCATTGTATAGGATTTCCGTACAAATGTGAGGTCAGCTTATACTGGAAATGTATAGCTTGATGTGTAGCCGTGCGTACGTACGTAGACGTAATATCTCACGCAGAGCTTAAACAAACAAACAAGGATGATGACAAATGGATAACGGTAACACGTAAGAAGGAAAACGGAAATCGTTTTATCGGGAAGAGAGGGAAAGGGTTGACTAGTTCTACTGGTAGTTTTAAAGCGGCAGAGATAAAGATACCCTTCTACATCTACAATATTGATAAGGATGCGACAACAAATGATATTGTGGATTATATTTTTCAAAAAACAGGTGTGACTGTCGAACCGTCTAAGATTAGAATGAGGCAGCCGAAACAATATGAAGCGTATAAATTAAATATTCCCTATAGAAAGTTATCCCAGTTCATGGACGAAAACATATGGCCTGAGGGTGTGTCATTTAGGCGATACATATTTTTTTTAAATAAGACGAGGAATTTTAGTCGTACTATGACAATGGAGGATAACATACACATCAATGGATAGTAAAGGATCGTTGCCATTCAGTTTCAACTGTAAGGGTGTAAAAAGGTCGCGCGATTGCGTAAGGTCTTTGTGTCAAACAGCGGACATTTTGGCGATACAGGAAACCTGGCTTTTGGAGCCAGATATTCCATTGCTTGCAGGGATACATGAGGATTTTATGTATTTCGGAAAATCAGCGGTTGATCTAACAGCTGGTATATTGCGTGGGAGGCCGTATGGGGGTGTTGCCTTGCTATGGCGTAAAGATGTAATAAGTGCGGTATCAATAGTGCAATGTAAAAGTAACCGTATAGCAGCATTAAAAGGTGCAATATCGAACCGTGAGTTATTAGTATTTAGTTTATACATGCCTACGGACTCTGCAGAGAACATTATAGAATTTAATGAGTGCCTGAGTGAAATTGTAGCTATAATCGAGACGTATAGTATTGAAAATGTTTATATATTGGGAGATTTTAATGCCCATCCTGGCGAATGTTTTGGTAGGGAGTTATTAAATTTTTGTGACGAGCAGGGTTTATTGTGTGCTGACATAGCCATGCTTGGTAGTGACAGTAATAGCTATACGTTTGTAAGTGATGCGCATGGGTGTAAGCGATGGCTCGACCACTGCGTGGTTACTGAGGCTGCGCGTTTAACAATAAATGACGTTTTTGTGCGTCATGATGTTTACTGGTCAGACCACTTGCCACTTCAAATTAATTGTAATCTGCATGTAACGACAGTGAAGTCGGCATGTCATAGTGTACATGAACAAAATAATACCATTAAGTGGGGCGAGAGAAGTCTATTACAAATACGTACGTACGCTGCGACATGCTCAGCTTTATTGAGAGTGATAGACTTTCCTTCAGAACTGAATGAGTGTTGTGATAGGATGTGTTCTTGTGTGGCGCATAGGCCGGTTATTGACGACCTGTACCGGAAAACAATCAAGGCACTACAAGATGCGGCAATGCGTGGTCGGGAGTCGCGTTTGGTCGGGAAGGGTAGACATGTGTATGGCTGGAATAAGTATGTTAAGCATGCACACAGGGAGGCCCGGGATAAATTTCAGCAATGGAAATTAAATGGTATGCCAAGGTCAGGAAATAGTTATGTAAATATGAAATTTAGTAAGAACAGGTTTAAAAGTAGGTTAAAATATTGTCAAAATCACAAAGATCAGATTAAGATGGATAATATAGCTCAAAATTATTCTCAGAAAAATTTTGGAACCTTTTGGAAACAGACTAATAAGCTGAATCCAAAACCGGGCCTTCCTGTGAGTGTGGATGGGGCGATGGACGCAAAGTGTATAGCGAATATTTTTAAAGATCACTTCAGGGTGCAGTCCGCGTTGCCTCAGGAGCAAGGTTCGACTGAGCTTGGTCTGTCTGACTCGGAGGCTCCCCGAGGTTTCACTGCTAAAGAAATTAAGCAAGTAGTGACTAATTTCTCAAAGGGGAAGTCTCCGGGGCATGATGGATTAGGCGTTGAGCACTTGCTGTACGCTGGACCTCATATATATCGCATACTTGCGATGCTTTATACATTTTGCGTTCGTCACACCTATCTTCCAGCGGATTTAGTAGAAAGTGTGGTAGTACCTGTGATTAAAAATAAAACCGGTGATGTCTCCGACAAAAATAATTACAGGCCTATCTCCTTAGCTACGGTGGTAGGGAAGGTACTTGATGGTCTGCTTGAGCGTCAGCTTAATAGCCACTTAACATTGAATGATGCGCAGTTTGGCTTCAGAAGCAAACTATCGACGGAGAGTGCTATCCTGGCACTCAAGCAGACTGTAAGGTATTATACTGACAGAAAGACGCCAGTTTATGCTGCCTTTCTTGACCTTTCCAAGGCTTTTGACCTCGTATCCTATGAGAAGTTATGGTCTAAGCTCCATAGTTTAAATTTGCCTTCAGAGCTAGTTAACTTATTGAAGTTCTGGTACAGGTCGCAAACAAATCGCGTTAGGTGGAATAATGTGTCTTCCAAGCCGTATTTGTTGGAGTGTGGTGTTAGACAGGGTGGGTTGACATCGCCTGCTCTGTTTAACCTGTATATGAATGACCTGATTGATGGGCTCAGCAGAATCAATTTTGGCTGTTCAATAGATGGTGTCATGTTTAATAATATAAGTTATGCAGACGATATGGTGCTGCTGAGCCCATCAATCAGTGCACTCCGGAAATTGATAGTTGTATGTGAATCTTATGCGGCGACGCATGGGCTTACATACAACGTCAATAAATCACAGATGGTGATTTTTAAATGTAAAAATGTATCGTTAGGTAACGTTCCTCCAGTAATTATGAGCGGAACACCATTGCAGCGTGTTGATCAGGTTAAGTACCTAGGGCATCTGATTACGGAGGACTTATCTGATGATGCAGATTTGGACAGAGAGCGTAGGGCGTTGGCGGTTCGGTGCAATATGTTAGCCCGCAAGTTTGCACGTTGTAGTGGGGATGTGAAGGTGTATTTATTTAAGGCCTACTGCCAAACCTTCTACACGTGCAGCTTGTGGGTGAAGTATACGCAGAGGGCTTACAACGTCCTACGCGTTCAGTATAATAATGGATTTAGGATGTTGATGGGGCTTCCGCGCTTCTGCAGCGCTTCACAGATGTTTGCGGAAGCCCGTGTTGACGATTTTCACGCCATAATGAGAAAGCGGGCGGCGTCAATTATGGGTAGGCTGCGCGGAAGCCCCAACAGAATCCTAAAAACATTGGCCGACAAGGTGGACAGCCCCTTTATTAGGCACTGGATGCGGAGGCACGTGCCAACATGTGTTGAGCCACGTAGGTATTAGTTGTGTTAGGTAAGTTTGTAAGTTTTACTAACATAGTTTCTAAGTCTTTGTTACTAATACTATATGGATTATATGTAATTTTTGTGTATGATCCGCAATAAATGAAATTATTAATTATTATTAATTAATCATTTTAAATTAAAGTAAGTTGGTGTGCTTTCCTAGAGAGCGTTTTTTAACAAGTCAAACCCCGCAGCCATAATTTTCGTAGCGGCCGTCATGTGGCGGCCATCGCTTTTCTAGGAAACAGAAGCATAAGAAACTCTTGTGCCAAATGTCATGCTTCTAAATCCAGCGGTAAACTACGCTTCTAGATCCAGCGGACAACAAACGAACCATTTTCATTCATACACAGCTCCCCTACTTACTTTTATTTTCTCATTTACATAACATTTTTAATATCAGCAACCTTCGGGGCCAACGTTAGTACGAACGATATGTATAAGCAGTATACACTTTCATTGCAGCACTTGGCGGAGGTAACGGTATGTAACAATACCAGGCAAACATACATACCAGAAACGTAACGCGTTTTGTTACTGTTAGAGCCGGCCCACACGATTCGTTGCGGCGCCGCAACTTTCTTAGGTTGCTCTAGCGGCGTCGGCGGCGCATCTGATTAAAATCTGGTGTTAGTATGCTTTTAAGACCAATTGTCGGTCATGGTGGCCAATCTCGAGAATTGGTGCCCGCAAAAACACGGGCTACTAAGATTTTCACGACAAAAAACTCTTATACCTTTTTTGGCCTGACCAAGGATTCGAATCCTCATGATTCGCTGCCTTATAAGCTAGCCACGAGAGCTAGACTAACAAGTCTATTCATATCTATTGTTAGACAGTCTGTTAACGGTTTGGTTAACGACAATGGACTAGATCAATTATTATTGCTTTACTCTTTGTTAATTTAATGGATTAAAATATCATTTAATGCGAAGAGTTGAGGTGTGGCGCCGCAACGCATCGTGTGGCGTAGCTTTTACGTTTTTGAGAATTAAGCCAAGCCACAAGGGAAAATGATGGCTATTTAAAGTCGCTCAGAAAATTCGCATAGAAGATAAGCCAGTAATTGCGGACGATCTTGTGGGAATGTCGGAAAAATTCCGCCGAGGCCGAATTTTTATCAATACCTATCTGTCTTTGAAAGTAAAATAGTGGCATTTGAATTCTTTTGGTATCGTTGAGGTGGGTCATTATGGTTTACCGTGCGGGGTCTCGGTGGAGTCGTACCTAATGGTTATTTTATTTGTAGGTTTTAGGTATCTCTGCGCTTCAAATTGTTTTGATTGCTCCCATTATAACGTTGACAGGACGGTCTTTTTTCGCTTTTAAAGTATTATCGAAATGTTGTGTGGTTGATTTTATAATAAAAAACGGGCCATGTGTGTGTTGGACGACGCACAATGAAGGGTTCCGTAGTTGGGATGAATTTATCCCAAAAACAATTTTAACATTGCTGTTGCAAAATATGTTCTGCCATACATCAAACGCCACGGTCAATTCTCTTCAAACTGCAAATGTATGTGTAAAAATAATAATTGTGTGATAAACCTACGATTAACGATTTTCGGACCTTTTCCTTTACATATGCCGTACGACCTTGCTTCCTGCCAAATTGCATGATTCTAGTTCAACGGAAAGTACCTATTTTTTTAAAGCGTTGAATTAGAAGCTTGGTATTTTTAGAGCTCCAAGGGTATTAATTTCAACTAGATATCTCCACGCGTTCCTGAGAATAAGGGTCTTGACCGACTGACGGACGGACAATGAAGTGATCCTATAAGGGTTCCGTTTTTCCTTTTGAGGTACGGAACCCAAAAAATTTTTGGTACCTATGTTAGATGATGCTCATACATCGTATTTATTAAAGTAGATATCTGACCTTTTGCACACGTGTGCCTATCCCTGCGGGCTTACAAGCATGATGTTATTTTATCCGGATTTTTCTACGTACAACACTGGGTTCTTTCTTAATATGACCTCGGTAAACTCTTACCATTACTCACCTTTGACATCCAATTAGTGCGTTGTCATTCCCACACATTAATTACTTAATACCGATTGTGCTACTGTCCACATGTCTGGGATACGTCGGACAGCTCAATAAGACTTGATATTCGCAGAGGCACAGTTAATACAGATGGTTCACTTCGCAAAATCATTTAAATAAGAAAACCTTTTACAAAAAAAAAACAACCGTCTTCCAAAAAAAACACTACAAAGTGAAAAATAACTTTAATTTCGAAAGTCGGTGTCTTTGGTTTTGAATTTTCGTTTTTTGCCACCGACTTCCGAAATTAAAGTTATTTTTCAAAGGTGTTTTTTTTTGGAAGTCGGTTTTTTTTTTTTGTAAAAGGTTTTTATTTTTCACTTTTTAGTTGTGGTCCCTACCCCACACAAATTCGAATACCAGTACCTGCTATGTAAATAACAGTGACAGGAAGTTATCATCATATCATCCACATATACTAAGCGGGAAAAATACGTATTATTGAAGCTTACTCAAAAACTATCCAAGCAAAGTTAATAAAATTTATATGGGACCAATTCGGGAGCATACCCTTTCATAAAAAAAAAAAAAATTCAAAATCGGTCAACTATTCACGGAGAAATCGGCGGACATACGTAAAAAAAAAAACCTCCTTTTTGGAAGTCGGTTAAAAAGCGAGTTTTGCTACGACACAATTAAGTGCAATTCAGGTTACAAAATCGCTAATTACCTACAGTTATATTCACCTAGAAGTTGCCTCTCTTTCTATCGCGTAACTCTTATATCTTCTGATTGCGTTACGCTCACTGAATCGGCTCTTGTAGAGTGCTTCTTCTGGATTATTCTGTGGCAGAGGTCAAGGCTAAGGTGGTTTTGAGCTGTGCTATCTAAAATGAGGAAAATAAATTGTTAAGCAAATTAACTACCAACTTATTGTCAGTAAGTTTATTCAAATAAAATTACAACTGTCATTCTTTGACGGTTTTTTGGAATGGCTATAACACGGCAAATAGTCGTGGGGTGTCAATTAGCTTAAAAAATATTTTCCACAACAGTACCTACCCACGCAGGCACGAGCTTATTTTACGTCTTAAGTAATTATCATGTAAAATGATTTCAATAAAAGCTAAACATTCGACAAACCATTTTTGTAGAGCAGATAAAAGTTAAGTAGGTACCTAAGGGATGTTTCAGAGAAGCTACGTCCCTAGCTCATTTGAATATTTTAGAAATAAATGTTATTGTTATCTCCATGTTTAATTCTCAATGCTGATGCTGAATGCCGTCTCCTGCAAGTCTCCTGAAACCTTCGCTTTTATGTTATTATTCTGTTAAGGGGTTTAGGCATGAAAGTAGAATAAATGCTGGGGAAATGCGTTCCTTGCGAAGCATGTGTAGTGTAAATATTAATGATAGGCTGAGGAATGATGTGATAAGGGCAAACGGTGCGGTTTAAAAGAACATGTAGTAACAAAAATTGAAAAGAGTAAGCTTAGATGACATGACGAGACGGTCATGTTGATGTTGGTCGGTGTTGTTGTTGTTGAGTGAAAGGAGACTAACGAAAGGTACTACAAGGCAAAAGTGAGTAGAAACACCGGGACTTATAGTGATCTTATTAGTGATGTTCTTCAGAAAGGTCAGGTGCGGAGTACTCGGAACCGATATGACCAATGTTTGAACTTAAATTAAGCAAATGGTGTATTTAAGGATTGGGCATGCCACAATTGCGGCGATAAGTCTCCCCCCCCTCTTTGAGGAGTGGCTAGAGAGGCGCCACGGTATTCTCACCATCCGCCTGACGTAGGTCCTCACCGGACACGTTTGTTTCGGGAGGTTTCTGTTCCGGATAAGGCGGGAGGAAACGCCCGGGTGTCACCATTGTGTGGATCGCCCGGAGGACACGGTGGAGGTCTGCCCGGCTTGGGCGGAGAACCACCGTGTCCTCGTGGAGGCGATCGGCAGCTGTGACCTCTCGCTCCGGCCCTGGTACGGAGCGAGAGGGCATGGGAGGCCGCCACCACCTTCTGCGAAGCAGTAATGCTAGCGAAGGAGGACGCGGAACGCGTGAGGGAGAGGCAAATTGCGCGCCCTCACGCGCCTAGCCGACACAGGAGACGCCCTGGGCGTCGGGAATCGCAGGCCGATTCCCGGCCACCCTAGGCGCGGGCTTGCGAACTATGAGCAATGGGTAGCTCGCCATACGATAAGGACCAGGCCCGGGTCGACGGAGCGTTGTGTTCCACGCGCGCCTCAAAGAGATGTGGCAGCACAACAGAAGTGGTCCGCTAGGACCGATGCCTGCGGGGTCGCGGGAAAGTCCGAAAGGGATACCGTGGCCCCGGGCAACGTACAGGCAACTGAAGGAACACGGGTGGGTTTTAGTCAGTAAGAGTCTGACACGCCGTCCCGCTCCGCGCAGAGCGGGACGGTTACAGAAGTTACTTGATACTTTAATACCCAAAAAAAAAAGTGTATTTAAGGATCGGAAGAAGGCGTGAGCTTATGAATGTATGTAAGCTATTTATTTAATAAGAATGTTGCTCTTCCCTAGAGAGTGTTGTTTATTTGTAAACAAATTCTGAATTGAATAACGAAATATGAAACAGAGGCGTTCATACGTAGTCGCCAGGATACGTCACACCTTAATTATAATCAGTTTTGGGAAATTCCATTCCAGGAAAATAACTTGTGTTTACATAATAATATAATTAATGTACTGTGTTCAGTGATTTTGTTAATACTAAAATATGTATTGGAATAACGTTTCTCATTAAGTTTAAATCAGAAAATACCAGCACAAATGGTTGTGATAACATTACATCACGCCTTATTTCCTCGAAGGGGTAGGCAGAGGTGTACCTATAGTACACTAACATTTCATCCACATTTCACCAGTTATGTTTAAGTCCCATGTAATAGGGGTGAGCCTATTGCCATTAACCGGGCACAAATTCAGGCTGGTACCGAGAAATTCCATATAGAAAAGCCCAATAACACTTTCCCAATTTAATTTGATCAAAGACACTTGGCGTCGTGGGTGTCGCACGCGCTCAATACTTGTCGCAGCGACTGTGCACGGTGTACGCGCATACCTTATAGTCAACCACAGTCGCATGGACAGGTCAGCGTCAGTCTTCGCACGATAAGCACCAAGGCAATTGCAACTGTAGGCTCCATATTCACTCACAAGATGAACAACACGAACGCCTCTCTCGAATACTCAAAGAAAATTATAGCTTTCTATCTGTCGTAACGACTAGTCGCAGACCCAAACGACAACTCTGCGTCTTAGTACAGCGACAAGACGCAGATGCCAACGACAACTCTGTGTCTTGTTGCAGCGACTAGACGCAGTGACAAGACGCACAGTTTGTGCTGGCACTAAGTAATAAACACAATAAATCAGTAAAGAACAATTAGTATGATTAATTAAATCTTGAGAATGCATGTTTCGTTTCACTACTGAAGGGTGTTTGTATTATGTGAAGAATAAAGAAAATATGGTATAAATACTTACCTGTAACAACACAGCCATAGTATGTAAACATAACACAAGCATAAAATAAAAATTTAAAAACCCTTAAATTATTTTCTAATTTCTCTTTTCTACGCCATCACCAGACCCTGTTCTTGCTATAACCTATTCATCGAGACCATTCCAATGAGCCCAAACACAATACCTGAGCTGTAAATTGGTAAGGGAGTTGGTATCCTGCAAATTCCAGGTGATGCGGCAGCATCAGTTCAAGATTACTATGTTCTTCTAATGCCATTGAAGTAACAGAACACCAAATTTCAAATCGATCAAACCTGTGCAAGGTGCTCACATTCATTCATAAACTAGAAAAGAGCTGATAATCTTCAAACGGCTGAATCGATTTTCTTGATCATAGCTAAGAACACTCTCGATCAAGTTACCTTTCAAATAAAAAGATCTAAAACACAAACGGTTTAGCCGTTTGGGAGCTACGATGGCGCAGACAGACACACAGATACACACGTTACACTTACGAGTATAAGCATCGGGTCACACCGGAATGGCAGCGACCGGCCGCGACGCGGCGATCACTTTCAGTGTGAAATAATTTAAAACTTTATCTATATACTTAAAAGCCTAGTATCGCTTGAAAAGCTTGAAAGGTCTCGAGGCCGCCCGTGGTGACGCGAGCGGCCGCGCGCCACGCGCATCTTGTCGGTGGTTCTTCCTGCGGCTGTCAACGGCGACGCGAGGCCGCTCGCGGCACCGCGGGCGGCTGCGCGTATGTAATGTAGAAACTAAACTAGTCAATAGGAGACTAGGCGCGTGGGATCTGGAGGTCGCGCGAGGCCGCCAGCGGCGACGCCGGGGGCTGCTGGCGGCCGCTGCCATTCCGGTGTGTCTCGGCCCTTACGCCCCTTTTTTGCCGTCGGGGGTTAAAAACAGCAGGCTAATTGGTTAAGAGCATTTATTCTGAAACTTGGCAACGTCGCAAATAGCTGTCAAAAAATTTCCTGTTTTGAATAATTTCGCAATATTACTTTATGGAAATAAGAATTGTGGCTAACTAGTGAACTAGAATATAAATAATGAATTGCAATTATAACATTGAATTTGACATTGTACCCGTTTTAGGTGTAAAAAAGGCATTTGGAAAGTTTCCAATTCCTTTTTTTACATCTAGAACTAAATATTCGGTGTTACGATATTAATTATTGCATTTCATAATCAATATTCTAGTTCGCTAGTTAGCCACATTTCTTATTTCCATATAGTAATATTGCCAAATTAATCAAACTTCAACGTTGTTTGCGACGTGCGTTGCCCAGTTTCAGAATAAACGCTCTTAATATACTGTAATCACAATCGGAGAGTTTGAATGATATTGCTAATCCATTGTCTTAATTTGAAAAATTGGTCTGCTCAAGAACGTAAATAACGCAATGGAAGTGGGTGAACTGTCAAAAGGAAACCTATTGCGATCAATTGTCATTTTACGTGCAGCTTTGTAAACAAAATGTTTGCAATCGAGGCAGAAAGCTCTGGCTCCACGGGTGATTTTTTTTATCGTGCACTGGATTTTCAACGCACTGCTCAGCGTCCAGAGTTAAAATCTAACAGTGTATTTTTTTATCGTGCTGGGATGCACTCTGTTCTCAATGGCTCAACACGAAGAGTTGAAAATCCAGTGTGCGATAAAAAATCGTTGCGTTAAAAAGTCGCCCGTGCTACCTGGGCTGACTCACGAGGTTCCCCTCAGATACAACGAAGTTGGGTTGCCAGCTCTGAAATTAAATCACCACGTCATTATTTATCAGTTCCACAGAACAGAATTTTCGATAATATTTCTTTTGTTTTTTCCCTCTCGTCGTATTTTTTCGTCTGATTTTTCCTGTTTTATTGTAAAACCGATGCTTAATGAACCGGATTTTGTTTTTTCTTTGAAATATTGACAAAGGAAATTTTTAAAACAAATTGTTGAGGAAGTACCTAAATGGAGTTTTTCTTCGTTAATGATTTGTAAACTTGTAAGAAATAAAAATGCTGGTTAGATCTGCTTCACAAACAGGGTTCTTTTAAACAATCCAGAAGATTGTAGAATAAGATAAACTAACCAGGATAATGTTTGTCAGTAGTAATTGAGTCTGAGGTCATAAATCTATTTGCTAAGTCAAGTATCTAGCCCACGGACAATGGTCTCAATTGTTGAAAGAGGATTTCAAATATACGATGGTTTAAGTACTAGACTATTTTATTAACTTATCCTTACAAAATTAATTTAACTTTACAAACTTTTTGATAGAACTAATTTAACACACAAAGAGAGTTTCCTAAAGCGTTGATAAGTTGAAAGCTACGCCTCGTAGTAACACGCCGCTACGCCGTAGCGCTACGCGTAGTATTTACCAGCACTGTTTATTTGTAACTTCGCAAATAATTATTAATATTTATTTCTTCCTATTCAACTGATTTAATTGTTACACAAAATAAAGTTCGGGAATTAACACATTTAAGTAGGCACAAATAGGGGATAACGCGTGAGTTTATGTATATGTTATGGACCAAGTGATTATTAGGACATTATAAAAAATGCCCGGGCAGTTTGAAATATGCCAAATATGAGAGGGCAGTGTGATAACAACTATTTAAATAATCAAATCGACCGGGCATTTTTTATAATGCTAGTCACCTATGGGGCAGCACAATTAAAACCAGGTTTTATTACTATTATTTTTATTTGGGTAGTAAAAAAAGATCCAATTTTTTTTTTTATTATTTGTACCATAAACAATATTAATCAGACTCATAATAGATAAAAAATCTATCTGCCTAGCCTTTTCCCAACTATGTTGGGGTCAGCTTCCAGTCTAACCGGATGCAGCTGAATACCAGTATTTTACATGGAGCGACTACCTATCTGACCTCCACAACCCAGTAACTGGGTAATACGATATCCCTTGGTAAGACTGGTGTCAGACTTTCGGGCTTCTGACGACTCGTAACGACTGTCAAAGATCCATGAATGACAGCCGGGACCAGCGGCTTAACGTGCTTTCCGAGGCACGAAGGATTCTCGGTATGTAAAGATGGTCACCCATCCACTGACCAACCCCGGCAATCGTAGCTTAACCTGATGGATCGACCAGTGCGGCTGTTGTTACTTAGCCACGAGCTCCTCACTCATAATAGATAAGAAAACTTAAAATACCTCTGTATTATCAGATTGCCCAAAGACTACACGGCAATATTTATAATGACGAGGCAATGTGATAAATAAGGAAGTTCTAATTGTAATTAGTTATTTCGCCATAAGTAGCTTGTCATTATTCATAATGCGCGGGCATTATGAATAATGCCCGGTAAACTTATACATACTTTAGTTTTTATTATAAACTGCCAACCACTTATTAATGAAAAAATCCCTATCAATACAGTACCTAGTAGCTACCATTAGGTGCAATACCTTTTTTTCTCATTCATCATCTCACGGACGTCAAACGGCGCGTAAAAGCCAATGCCTGAAATTGGCGTTTTTTCTTTTTCTCGCGGTCTTCAACCAAATCTTGTTTTTCTACTACAGAATAGTGTAACAAACGAAACTTATTTGACATGCTTATCTATAAACTTTTTGATATAAGAGTTAGAAGTTTGTATGTATTTATTAGCTTTGTACGTAAATTTTGACTCCTACGTGCAAGGTTAGTGTTAAGTTACCACAAAATAGATAGCCGCTACATGTTTTTGGAAATCGGCATTGTTCTTTTGCACCCCTTTTTTATGTGAGCTCGTTAGAGGTTGTTTTTGAGAATGCTCGTGAAGAGCCATTTTATGTAGGTTTTGAACTGAACACTTTGATGTAAATTGACCATAATAGCTAGCTGCTTTTTATTGAAAACTAGCCGTACTCAAGTCGACTATCACATAAATTTACCTACATAGGGTTTACTTAGCCTGATTAATGATTTTTAATTAACACAAAAATCAAAGAAAATCGGAAAATAGCTTCTCGTTTTATAAGCGCACTTAACGACGGACAGACCTTTGCGTTAAATAAGACGAAAGGAAAATATAGACACATAACAATCACATGATTTTTAACACACGACATACATCAAAGTGAGCACAATCCGAAATGGGGCTGTAACTTTAAAACATGATGGCTTGCTCTCTAAGCCGAGGAAGATGTACGGAGGTATTATTTGTTCAGCGCACCTGCGACACAATCGGACTGTCAAGTTAGTTGCATCTATTTCATGGTCTGCAGATCAGGTCATGTGAACACTAGGGCTGGCCTGGCCTACATCGTATTTCATGAAATAAATTGTAATCTTTTGAACATACGAGTATATTGAGTATGCAACTCTAAATTGGGTGCTAGTCTTTTTTGAGTACCAGCACCATAATTGCGTAACACACGATCAATCATAATCTGAATCATTTTGAAGGATATTGCTAATCCATGTTCGAAAACGTCTGCTCAAAAACGTAAATAGTGCAATGAATGTTATTGAACTATCATAATGAATATATTATATATATTGGCAATGAGGGGATGACGGATGAGGGGATGACGTTTCCCCCTTCTGTCGGGGTTTGGGGCACTACGACTCGGACTGTCCCTAAGTAAGGATCGAAGGGGGGATCCGGAACTTGGGGCAGTCCGAGTGGGAGTACCCCAAGTCCCGTGCTGCCTTCACCCGTTCTTGCATCATAAGTTTTTATACCCTAAAATAGCAACACCCTCTGTCAAAATTACGTCAAAAGCAATAAAATAATACAAAAGTTGAGGTTATTTTATCAAAGGTTGCTATTATTTATTTCAGAAGCTGTTTACATATTTCCTAGACCTGAAACTTCGTGAGATTGTTTAAAATAATAATTAATATGCAAAAAAAAAAAAAAAGTATACTACAAGTTCCGTATATAAAAGACAAGCCAAATTGCGACTCTAAAATAAAAACAACCCTTAGCCATCCCTACCGTATCAGCCAGAACAGGGGTGCAGAGCTTTAAGTGTCACCCCCCGTTAATGCTTACACAGAAAACCTTCCCTGCAGGGCGCATGATATGAGCTGCGCCTCAAAGCCGAGATGTACTTGTCAACTGTACTGTTCACTTACCTAGTAAACATCCCACGGGAAAATAGAATTTCTATTTTATCTGGGAAACATATTTTACGGTAGGTTTTGCCTTCGGCTTAATCCGCGTGGAGGTCGGATATTACTCCACTGGACCGCCCTACCGGGATAAAATGTATACTATGTCTTGGTCACGGTCTTCTTGGGTGCAAAATTTCATCGAAATCCGTTCAGTCGTGAAGGCGTAAAAAGGTAACATACAAGAGCAACCTTCGGATTTATAATATTAATTAGAATTTGGGCTTTCACGTTTTGTGTTGTCTTTTACATACAAGTTGTGTTCATTTTTTCACTTCAAGGTTTACACCATCCATTTGGGCAATTGCAAATGACAGCACGGAACTGGTATACCTTACATCCTAACTAATATTATAAATGCGAAAGTGAGTTTGTTTGTTTCTTTGATACGCTTTCACACTAAAACGGCTGAACGGATTTGGATGAAATTTGGCACATGGGTAGCCAATGTCCTAGGTTAGGACATAGGATATTTTTTATACCAATATTCTTACGGGATCGAGACATATGCGGGTGAACCCGCGGGGCGCAGCTTGTTTAACAATATTCACAATTGCATTTTAGATGCATGGTCTGTCCCAAAAGTATCTGCTGAAAGTGTAAACAAACCCTGTTTTGGTTAAGTTCTTACGCAATAACTCACTAAAGGGAACTAGCAACAAATGCATCTGTATTTATATTTCAATTTTAGGTATAGGTATCTCTTTACAACTTTTTCCAACAATTATTGTTTGAATAAGATTATTAAATTGTTATTGAAAAATCATCGAAGAAAATTGAGATATAAAATTAACCTCAATAATTGTCAAATAAAAACATTTTTAAGGTGATTTAAAATTACAATTTCGGGATATAAGTATTCAATTTGTAAGTGGCACTACAAATTGGCATCCACATTTAAGTTTTCTGATCCATGTGTTTACGATGTCAACAGCTAATTTTGGTTCAAACTATACGTACCTACTGTTTGAAGTAGATTTAGCCCCAGTTCCTGGGAGGGGTTTTTCCCAGTGGTCAGATTGACAGTCAGACTAGTCTTTCTAATGGGATTTTTTTTTCCCGTTGGTCAGATTTAGTCGGCAGCTGGGAAAACAACAGAAAAAAAGTACAATGAAAGTAAAAACTGTTTTGCATTTTAATAGGTAGTTATCTTACAGTTTTATCTCTAACATGAAGACTGATGACAATCGAGTGGTCAGGGTTTTAGAAACAAAGAGATGCAACATATTGTACGCAAGGTAACAAACCGAACAAAAATAAATAAAATAATGAACATCATTAGTTAAACTACTCAAATACAGGTAGGTACTCTATTTACCTTACAAGTATGAACAAAAAAAAAACTCGACGTTTAATTATAGACATCGAGTGTTTCTTGTCTTCTAGTTTCTAGATGTGAGAAAGGCCCAAGAATCAAGATACTTACGTAGGTACACTTCTATCTATTTGTATACAATATTTATTTGTATATGTATATACAAATAAATAAAATTCTCTAACGATTTCGATGAAAGTTGTATTATGGGGGTTTACGGGAGCGAAAAATTAATCTAGCTAGGTCACATATCTGCGAAAATTCGTTTTCTCCGTATCCCCCGAACAGAGCTCGGTCGGTCAAAGTTCAGAATAATAATAATGACACCTTAGAATAATGACATGGCAGCATGTAATTAGTAGGTACTGTAGCGATAAAAAAAGGATATTTCGCCACATTATATTTATCAGTCACTGGGGATCGAACCCAGGATGATGAAGAACGAATAATGAAACACACCAAGGTTGAAAACACAAAGTACGAGTATATTTTAATAAATTGATTAGAAATAAAATTAAAATTCAGACATGTAAAAACAAATGAAAATTTAGGTGGCGCGTTTTAAAAAAAAAAATGTTAATCGAACGATTATTAAGATAGGCAGGTACCCTTGACGTACGGTTCATCGGGAAACGTAAATTATTCCTGTAAATATTTCGCGGTGCGAGGGGAAGTGGCGCTGGCCAGGGCTGGCTGAGCTCACGTGCGTTAAAAAAAAAATCACGTATGGGATTTGCCACTAGGAACCTTTGTGCTTACTAGGTAAGATACCTATTCCTATCTCCGATTATAGTAACAAAATAAATTAAAATTACGGAAGCTAGAGGTAAAAAAAACAACGCGATATTGAACAAATAAAAAATAGAAAATAGTGATGGCAATATTGAGGCTGCAGATGTTTGTTGCCTGTAGTGGGTGAGGACGGCGCTCGACCTGCCGTCGACGCTGCTAGCTTAGGATGTCTGGAGGAGCCACGCGGAGGCGTGGAATTGGAATCTCGCACGGGTAGGTGGCGGCAGACTGCGCACCACTACCGCTATTGCCTCGGCTGAAGTCAGGTAGACCAGGAACCTCAACGAGGCCTTTTGAGAAAATATTGAACTTCTTCCTGGATACACCAAAAAAAACACCAACAGACTATTATAAATATACCATAAGATTTAAAAAGTTAAAGGCGTCGAAACGTCTGGAGATTACGTGTGATATTCAGAAAAAAAATGTTTGAACAAGGACGTATGCTTGCCACGACACCAATGACTCTCGAATGACGACTTCTTCAAAAACAAAACCTGACTTTTTTCTTTCGATTAAAAATACTTCAAAAATGTGTCAAGCGTAACATCATTTTAAGAAAAAATACATGTTAAGCCTTCTTCGCAAATAAAGAGGTCCACTTGGCAGCGGAATGCTGCAGTACCTACTATCACAGCAGCACGGAAATAGTAAGTACCTACTATCATGACAGCATGTAATTAGTATGTACGATTATCTTCTTCTTTTCGTGTGGTTAGTAACTAACCTGGTGTCAGAGTTTTCAAGCCGCCCATGGGCCTCTGACTTGGCTTCACATGCCGTCAAGAAATATCTCTCACGCATGGTTTCCTCACGATGTTTTCCTTCACCGTTTTTGAAGCAAGTGATAATTATACAATACGCACATGAATCCGAAAAGTCAGAGGTGCGTGCCTTGGGTTCGAACTCGAGACCTATGACTTGGCAGTCCGACGGTCACACCACTAGGCTATCACTGCTATACGATTATGGCAGCATGGAATTAGTATGAACTTTCCTATATTAAATGAGCATTCTCTATTTTCACAAGAGCAGAGCTAGGTCGCCTAGGCACACAAAGTACTTAAACGGTACTTTAAAAAAAAAAACATTATTTTTAAAGTCTGTCCGTTTGTTTGTTCCAGCTTATCTGCGAAACGGCTGGACTGATTTTGGCGGGACTGTCACTGGCAGCAAAATAAAGTTTATTTATTTGCATAGATTGTAGGTACATGACATAAGGTATTAAAAACAATTGTGATCCTTGTACAATCTACCTGCAAACATGAATGAATGTCAGATAGCTGCTGTTATAAGGAGTAACTTAGGCTACTTTTATTTTAGAAAAAGAATTAGGGCCCACGCGTGCGACACCAGCATAATAAAGTAAGTATAAGGACATTCTACAGAATATTAATTTTCCAATAAAGTTCATAGAAGGAAAAAGAAAAGACTATATCTTTTCTTATCTAATACTTACCGAGAAACTTGATACTTAGTAATATATTACTGTCATCATATATTAGAGGCTGATATTAAATATTGTCTCAAGTTAAAACTTACAAGTCTAAGTTATGTGTTCCGGGCGCAGATAGTACGGAATAAAGTAGGAATAGTGGTCCTACTATATCGCCTAGATGTTTATTACAGTATTAGCAGAGAGTACACGGCTTACACTTTTAGTTTTAAACTTGTTATTTCACGCAATATTTTTGACTGCTTTTTACTGCTATACGTTTATTTGTCAACAAAAACTGCGGTGATGTATATGTTTTCAAACATTTTTTCATACCCTTGAAGCAAACATTAGATTTTCTTGTATTTCTTCTGTTCCTATAATTTTTTACCTCTAACTTTTCGAGTCACGGATTTTAGGTATTTGTTTATCAAATTTACACACTACATCATTTTGCCATGTTATAGCCATTTTGTACAATTGTCAAATAATTTACGGACAACTTAAGTTGGTAGTCAATTTCTTAAACAATTACAAACAACTTTACAATACATGTAAATGATTTAATTCACCATTTTCGCTGCTTATTCTTGACTTTGAACTCAAACTAAAATTACCCCGCAATATACTACCTTATAATACCTTTCAGAAAGACTTTAAAGCAGGTCAAAGTAGAAAAAGGCTGCACTTCGTCTAAATTTTATTGGCAACTTTCCAAGTGTAATGTGTAATAAGTGTAAATTCTTCAGAGAGATACACAGGCGCCTGACCACTTTTTGATCTTATTGCCTAAGTAATAAAGTCGAAAAGTGGTCAGCTGCCTGTGTCCTCGATAGTGCAAACTTGTTCCTGTTGGTGCAATACTTAACTGTGTGTTTGCTTGCATTATTTTCCTAAGTTACTATGCTCATTCTTTTCTAAAGATTATATTTTATAAAGACCAGATTTTTTGTGTTTTTCTGTTTGTAACTGCTATGTTGCATTTTTATCTACAAGCTTGAAAAAACTAGTCTCTTTTGCAGACATATAATTACGGAAAATTCCAAAATGTTTTTTAGTTTTGTGTTTATGTAAAACCATTCCTCCACATTCTCGATCGTTCTCGCTGTCAGTTGGCCGATAGTCAACTCATCATCATCTATTACGGTGTATGCCAGTCATTCATCACCTGCGCTTATTCCAACGACTTTTCTGTAAATATTTTTTTAACGAATACATAAATAATTGTAATAAGCTGCTACAGCGGTAGATATTTTCAAGACGTCCATCTTGGTACGAAAGTCCAATACTACTATGTCAGGCAAGAATGTAGAGCAACGCTCTCGTCTCGCCCTGTCTCGGCAAATGTTCTCGTCGAGACCTCCCGCCGAGAATGTGGAGCAGGCTTTATGCACGAATATGGTCGCAAATATGAGTAAGTATCCCTATCCAATAAGTTGATAGTTAAAATAGATCTTAATTCACCATGTATTTACTTTTCTACACATCGGAAAAACGATTGAAAATGTAGGTAAGTAGGTCCCAGTTGACGTCCGTCACGAGCGCTACTCAATCGCGTCCAAACAAATTGAGAGTGCTCGACGTCGCGTCGAAGCGCACTCTTTATCTGACAGCCCGACGCTTACGTCAGTCCAAAGGGTAATGAGTGGGCATTTTTTATATCTCTGCTAGCTATTGGAGCTCTCACCCTATTTAAGTGGATCATATAGATGATTGGGTTTAAGATTGAAGAGGGTTTTTATATAAAGGAAACAGGATTAATATCGTTATAATTTCATAAACAGCCATTACTCTATCTCTCATATCTATGATTTTCTCAGTGAGTTGCGAAATCAAGTCGCTGAGAAAATCATAGAAAATACGGTAATGCTTTAGGATTTATGTAAAATATATCTTCAGATAGAAAAAGACCTTGCTGTTGCTGAACTCTGAAAACATTGTGTTTTGTTTTGGCCGACTGGGATTTCGCGCACTAGACGGCCTCAAATCCGAATAGTCGTGGTTCATGGCCCGGTCTGCGGTGGCTAGTTGACCGGTTAGCCGTTGCGATTGCGTCCAAGTGCACGATTCGTATCGGTTTTTAAGAACGTTTGTATTCGCATATCATTCGCAATCAGTCAAAAATACAATCTATTTACCAACATTTTTGACAAGTTAGACAGATTGCGACTTGAATGTGAACGTTTTTTTGGCACGGGAATTGGCCGTCTGGTCGTGGTCGTGGCCGTCTAGTGCGCGAGATCCCTAAGTCAGTTAGTCAGCAAGTTTATTCGAAATATAAAAAAAACATAATGTTACAATATTTTATAAAATTACTGCATTACACGGTGACCGATGACCGCGACATTGCCAGTCAAAGGAAAACATACTTAGGTAACAGCACTCGGCGGCAGATGAGCAGCTTGGTGTAATTAGCACAAATCAGGCAGATGCTGTTGTCAATATACTAGACGTCAGCTTTCGTATAATCGGTCTTTATTGTTCCCACTGCTGGTATTTAAGGTTTGGTTTCCAAAGAAAGTGGTGAACGGCACACAATAACGACTGTCCAAATACAGAGCGTTTTTGACACAATAATGTCAAATACTGATGAAAATGACATTTCGTAATGACAGCCGATATCATATGACGTAACCGTTGTCATATGAAACCGAAGCTTTTTGGTTGATTTGCATTCTAAGTAGTTAGTTGCACTTCGCAATGAAAAACTGTCACTTTTGAACAGACGTTGACACGTCACTTGTTAATTGCACTAAACTCGCTTTTGTACTTAACTGATGCAAATGTAAATCAGCCAGTAGTGTGGGTTGGAGGATATTAAATGTATTTGAACAGTGATTATTTTAATTTGAAAGCTTCAGCTCATGTTTATAAAGGCGTTTAATGAATTATTTATAACATAAAATCACATATTTGTTCCCTGAAAGCGTAGGCAAAGGTGTTTCTGTACACAAGTGCGCATGTCACTAGCATAAGCAGAATCAGTCTATAACGTTCCCACTGCCTGGGACACAGGCCTCCTCTCTGGGAGAGGGAGTGGGCTATAACCCACCACGCGGGCCCAGTGCGGGTTGGTAGATGTCCCGTCTTCGAATATTTGGTTTTAGGACATACCGGTTTCCTCATTATGTTTGTTGTGGTGATGCTCTACCTTTTATAACAAGTGGGTTTTAGTCAAACAAACTATACAAGGCTTAGCGTTTATTCTAAAAGTTGGCAACGTCGCCAAAAGCTGTCAAATATTTACCTGTTTTGATTCATTTGGCAATATAACTGTATGGAAATATGAAATATCGCTAACTAG
Organism: Agrochola macilenta; assembly: GCA_916701695.1. NCBI lineage: Eukaryota > Metazoa > Arthropoda > Insecta > Lepidoptera > Noctuidae > Agrochola > Agrochola macilenta. The sequence goes on from OU753557.1 coordinate 16,066,658, forward strand.
TGAACTAGATTATTAATAATGAATTGCAATTATAACACTGAATTTGATGTTGTATCCGGTTTAGGCGTAAAAAGGCATTTGGAAAGATTCTAAATACTTTTTTTTACATCTAAAACGTAACATTCGGTGTTACGATAATAATTATTGCATTTCATAATCAATATTTAAGTTCACTAGTTAGCCATATTTCATATTCCCGTACAGTGATATTGCCAAACTAATCAAAACAGCGAAATATTTGACATCAATTTACGACGCTGCCAATAATTAATAATATTTTTTTTAATTTTTTTTTAATTTTTTTTTTATTGTTTTGTATTTTTTATTTATGTTTAGTGTGTTTTTAGTTTAATTTGTGATTTCCTGTGCGAGTCTCAATAAATACTTTTTGTTTCTTTCTTTCTTTCTGCCCACTTTCAGAATGCACGATCTGCATGTTAAATCCCTCAAAAGTACCTATCGATTCCACGAAACCGAAGGATTACTATCTACAAAGTTGTGATTAACACAACAATATACTAATAATGCTTGTTTACCAAATAATCGCTTTGTTGCGCATATTCCGTGGTTTGGGGGTAATTTTCAATTCAAATGAAGATGTTCCAGTAATCCCGTATGGATTATTATTAATAGTAAGAAGGTTTAGTTTCTGTGGTGTTGTTGTGAATAATAATGGTTAGGGGTTATAATAATGGCTATTGAACTGTGATTTTCTTAGAAAATACGCCTACCTACTTGTGAAAGGTTGTGATAACATAATCGCATGATATAATAGTGGTTGAATTTGGCGTGCTTTCGTTTTGAAGAGTTTATTTACAGTCCGTACAGAAAGAAGAGGCAGGTTTTTGTGCATGTGGAATTTGTGACTTTATAATTGAAGAGGCTTGAAATAGGATGAATGCTTTTCTAAGGGCCAATTTTCATCAATGAAACTGAAAGCGATCAGCACATCTAAACCGCGTTCAAACGCTGTCACTGACATAATTCTTATGAACTTATGGTTTATGGTCAGATCTTATGGTTTAGAATTGCTGATCGCGTTCAGTCATTAGTGAAATTGGCCATATGCAGGCTTTGTGTTGTCGACCTCGTAATTACGTTACCCAGTAAATTGAAACTTCACTAAAGGCTTGTGCAGATCAGCGCGACGCGATGGCTCGACGCGGCTCGAAAAATACTACTACAATAATTTCTAAGAAAACTTTACGGTATAACAATAACCGGTGTTGCTTCGAGTTGGCGCGTCGCGCTAGTCTGCACAAAGCTTAAGGCGGGCCCTAAACGATCAATTATATTGCACAATATCACGAATTGCGCAATGATTTTGACTATTTAGGGTTAACATTGAAGATTGCCCAATGATTGAACAAAAGCTTGAGCGAGTTGAATTTTCATTGCACCATATTTTAATTGGACCGTGTAGGATAAGTATTGCGCAGGTCTTGCTCACGCAACAACATTGAGGGCCGTCAATGTTATTGCGTGAATTGGCGTTATTTAAGGCTGATTCAATCAAATTGCGCCTATTGTAGTTGGAGGGGCCACCTAAGAATGAAACTATCTAACTGTCTCATAAACAAATAGACAAACAGTTTTATGACGTGCATTTGTCATTCAACCTTACGGTGACAAAGAAATTACGAGGTTGACTATACAATTGAACCCATAATGTCTCAAACAAATATGCCCAATGAGCTCTTCCCCTTTTTTTCCCTTCATGTAATTGAACATAATATAAATATTTTAGTGTTAGATTGTATATTGCATTTAAATATAATTATGTTAACAATTTACTGCATTCGGTTTAAATAAATTTATTTCTCATAAATTCGTTTGGGATACAGCTTAGTAAACTGGGTTACCGATTCAAATTATAAAATCAGAAACAGAACAATCGTTAAAACTTTATAGGTATGAGGAACAGGGTGTAAAGGTCCATCCTCCATAGAAAAGGGAGGACAGGTGTTTTATCTGATGGGCAACTGCCCGACGATTGATGTCGGGACGTTGTATATATATCGGTCGCGTGGTAAACTCTGCTTGCTGAAAAAACTTAAGAACGGCTACCCTGCCGCTTTCACCTTCAGCGATTTCTAGTTCTGCCACCTAATGATAAGCAGAGCATTGTGATTCCAAAACCTGTGTACATAGGGCGGTACAATATCTACGTGGAGTCTTGTACATGTTACCGTTTGTTTAGCAACGTTTCGTTCATCGTGTGGGTGTAATATACGTCCTAAACTAACAATCAAGTGTGCATAACGGAGGAAATGCCGCCAACAACACAACAACCCGTGTTTTGTTATTGTGGCCGCAATGAAGGAAATATATGTGTTTGGGTAGGCTGAGCTTAGGTACTGTATAAATTGTGTAGATGATACGGTTGTGGCGTTTTAAGGGATGACTTTCGGGATCCAGATGCTGTGTCAGGGTTTTGTTATCGAAGTATTTATATAACTCAAATGCTTCATAATGAAAAAGAAAATACTGGGGTTGTGAATCAACTGTCTATTTGTTGTGAATTAAAGTTGACTTCAAACCCCAAAAAAATATCTAGGGATCAAATAGATTTACTATTTGAGACATTAAAAGAGCGGTAGGTACCGCTCTTTTAATGGCAATACGGTCGCCCCCTATTACACACTATACACGCGTAATGTTATATTCAAAGTCAAAGTCAAAGATTTATTAGAAAAAAAAGAAAGAAGAGAACATAAATAAATTTATTTGACTCAGGTTAAAAGCTTGTGCAGACCAGCGCGACTTGTCGCGCGACGCGACTTGAACAATACAATTTCTAAGAAAACTTCACGGTATAACAATAACCGGTATCGCGTCGCGCGACAAGTCGCGCTGGTCTGCACAAGCCTTTAGGCACACAATATTCACACAAAAACAAAACAAAAAAAACAGAAACACTAAAGATAAATATATGGTTAAAAAAGTTTATACAATGAAAGTATAATAGTAGCTTAACATATGTATTTAATTATACTCGTAAAATAATGACAAGCAAATTTTTGGTATACAAATTTTAGATAATTTTAATTTAAACTGAAGGAATTATTTTATAGTATAGAAGGAATTCTCAATTAACAAACTGCGTGAGGCCCTTCTGAAGCGGACCATTGGAAGTTCTTTGATTTGGTTAGGAATCTTGTTATAACTCTGAATACACATAGGATAGCCACTTCGCCCATATACCCAGTACCGTTTTGATCTGTGTTCAATATCTACATAAGTTAATTCAGAGTGAATTGCAAAGAATTTGTGCCCGGCTAGTGACGTAAAAGTCAGTCGCTCCATGTAAAATACTGGTATTCAGCTGCATCCGGTTAGACTGGAAGCCGACCCCAACATAGATGGGAAAAGGCTAGGCAGATTTTTTTTGTGACAGCAGTGTTGGCCTTTTTGTTACGGCCCCGACTTACGGTCGAACCCAGACAGGCACTTGACTTAGTGTCATTTATATCATCGCCACTACTCTCAAAACGGTGAAGGAAAACATTGTGAGGAAACCGGCATGTCCTAGAACCAAACATTCGAAGACGGGACATCTACCAACCCGCACTGGGCCCGCGTGGTGGGTTATGGCTCACTCCCTCTCACAGAGATGACTGTGTCCCCACTCCCAGCTGTGGGAACGTTGTAGGCTGCTTATGCTAGTGACATGCGCACTTGTTTTTGTACAGATTCACCTTTGCCTACGCTTTCAGGGAACAAATATGTGACGTTATGTTATAAATAATTCATTAAACGCCTTTATAAACATGAGCTGAAGTTTTCAAATTAAAATAATCACTTACGAAACCTAGAATTCTTTTACCATGAAAAATATAAATGATGTGTACACACTCCGTGACTTCGGAACCGACGCACGCCGGCGGCGGCGCCATGACAGCAGGAAATTAATTCTAATGCTCCAGTTACTTGCTCACGCGTCGCGTCGCTGTCGCGGTTTTGACAATTTGACACTGCACTTTGACATCTACAGTCGGCGACGTAGTGGTATTAGAGGAAATTGGTGGTTCACAGTTTTACATTTTATATATAAATGAATCTGCGAGATGTGCGTAAGAAGTGTTTCAATGAGTGAGTTAGATTTATCATATTTTTTTTTACCGTACATATAGCATACTTTTGTGTCAAAAATAGCCTGAAACTGGAAACTCTTCTAGATACATACATATAAGACTTTTAATGCACACCAAATAAAGTAAAACCAATGTATTTTACAGAAAGGGTGAAAGCAAAGTGTCAGCCTATCGGAACCAACGAGTTATCAACTAACAACTCAGCATATCAGATAAATATCTGGTTTAAAATAAAGCTAATTCAAGTTTTAAAGATATGACAATTTAATAGGTATTTGCCAAAGTTATTCATTGTAATAATTAGCTGTGCCTCGCGGTTTCAAACGCATAAGTCTCGATCCCGTCGAAATAACGGGATAAAAAGTATCCTATGTCCTAATCCAGGTCATTGGCTACCCATGTGCCAATTTTCTTCCAAATCTGTTCAGCTGTTTTAGCGTGAAAGCGTAACAAACAAAAAAACTCTCTTTCGCATTTATAATATTAGTTAGGAAGTTAGGATCGCATTATTATAGGCCTTAAATTATAACTTTCGGCGAAATTCGCCGCTTTTCGGTCGCGAATAAGTCACCTGATTAATTTAGATGGTCGTTCGGCCCGAGTTTGTGACTACATCCCAATTTAATCCAGCAGCTTGGGACTTGAGCTCATTGGATTAGCGAAAATTCACTGAGAAGCGCCTTCCTAATTACGCTTCGTTTTGGGAAAATTGAAAATATATCATCTGATTCTAATTGTCCATATTTGTGGAGTAAGAAGTTGTCCCTAAGATATGTTTATTATTACATAACGTCGCAATTTCAAACTATAAACACTATGTTGTTGGGATTTTCCATCTAGAATTTCTCAGTAGCAGCCCGGAGGTCTGAATTTGTGCCCGTTTGATGGCAATAGGCTCGCCCCCTATTACATGGGAATTAAACATAACTGGTGAGATTTGGGTGTTCCTCTGCCTAACCCTTCCGGGAACTACAGCCGTGATGTTATGTTATGTTGTGTTAAAACTATATCTATGTAGGATTTTTTATGTAAAATAAAACATGGATTGTCCAATACAGATAGTGACATCCACGAAGACGCGACCCACTCTTCTTCCTAATCGCATACAGTACAAGTGTGCAACATACCGCTTGTGTATTAGTTTTGTCGTGTTTACTAATTGGCTCTCATGAAAAATTGTGTGTATCGACAATCCTACTTCCTACATACACGCTGAAATTTTAATGGTTGTTTTCCCGCGGTAGAACGATTTGCCCTAACTAGTGCTATTGAATCACAGCGCTAAACTTAAAAAAAAAAAGTTTTTATTTTCAAATAATTAAAAAAATTGTAGGTAAAAAAGTATTTATGACGGTCCTAAGCCCGTAAAAGTATGAAGGGAAAATTGGAATATATTTTAGGTAGGTAAGTAGTCGCAGTCGGGCGTTTGAGTCGTGTCGGCACTCTTGATCGAGATCGCTTTCGAGTTTTTCAATAAAAAAAAATAAAAAAACTATAAATCTATTGTACGACCAAGACAAAACCATTTCGCTGCGGGAAAACTACCACTAAAATTTCAGCTTGTATAATATACAGGGTGGCAGGGACATCGACTCGAAAACTGATACCATGGGTTCAGTACATGATTCTGAACGCCCCAGGCAGCATTGAATATTTTCGTCGGTTATAAAAAAAAAATTAGGTGCTTCATAGAAAAGTGCAATCAATACCTATACGGTCACAATGTATGGAACAGTTGATTTTTTTAAAAATAACCGACGAAAAATTTCAAATTAATGTACTGAATACATGGTAACAGTTGTCGCGTCGATGTCATGCCACCCTGTTTATATCCTACTAATATTATAAACGCGAAAGTTTGTGAGTATGGATGGATGTATGTATGGATGTTTGTTACTCTTTCACGCAAAAACTACAGAACGGATTTGGATCAAATTTGGCACACAGATAGTTTATAAGCTGGATTAAAAAATAGGATACATTTTATCCCGATATTCCCACAGGATCGAGACTATTGCGGCTAAACTTCGGGGCGCTGCGAGTAATATTATAAATGTGAAAGTTTTTATGTTTGGGTGTTGGTTACTCAATCACGAAAAAACGGCTGAACGGATTTAGATGTTTGGGACACAGATAGTTTATAACCTGGATTAAGATATAGGATCCTTTTTATCCCGGTAGTACGTTTCCGTGGGATAATTTCCGACCTCCACGCGGGCGAACCCGCGGGCGAAAGCTAGTACTAAATAAAACATTAGCGGAATGTTGCACACTTGTACTGTAATCGTTTACGAAGAAGATTGGGGCGCGTCTTCGTGGATATCACTATCTGTACTATTTCCCTTGACATTACGTGCTCTGGCAGATGGCAGATGAATGAAGAGTTTGTGGCGGCATCTACAATCGCCACATGCGAACTACGCATCAAAAGACCTGACGTCACACAAATCCTGCATCGCGCAATTAGAGTTTACCGCGCGATGGACATATATACAATCTCCCAACTTCAACCTTTGCGCAGTTGCCCGCCAGATACGACACCCGTCTGGTCGGAGGATCCTCCCTTTTCTATAGAGGATGAGTGAACTTTACACCCCGTTCCTCATACCCCTAAAAGTTAACTAAGGACATGAACCCCAGTATCACACAATTTATATTCGTAGAATTAATCCATAATTACTTCCCTCGTTGTTCGTCTAAAGTAACGAATCAAAACGAAAATCATTAAGTTCGTTTGCAATTCAAATGATTCTTTGTGAACTTAGTTCGAACAATCGTTAATTACATTAGCTGAAATTCAAAGAACTTCAGCCATGTTTTGGCGAGTGACGATAATTTGTGAGAATGGCAATGTTTCGTTTTATTTATCGTTATTGCGCTGTTCGCGCTATTTTTCGGCTTTGCGTTCGGTATTTTTATGTTGGTATTCTTGTTTTTTTTTCGTCGTAGTGGTGTTAATTCTGCTTCTATTATTCAGCGTTTGCCGTAAAGTTTATTTACGGGAAAACACGTACAAAAACTGGGAAGGTATTAAGTATATCCTTAGAGTATACCATACACCGGCAAAGAGCGAATTGGGCTGACAAAAATAAGGTTCTGCACCAAACTGTACTTACTTAGCAGTCTTTGGAACGGCCAGCCGTCTAAAAATGAAATAGTCTCAAGGAAAAAATTTATCTCCACTATATAATTCAACTTACTAAGTAACAATTTGTATTTGATAAACATTAATACGAGAAAGAATGAAAGAAAATTGGTTTATTTATCTCCTAATAGGCACTAGGTGCATAGATCAAAAGGCCTTCGTAAGTAAGCAACTATTATATGTATTTTTTTTACATTTATTACAGTGTCGTAAACATTCATAATTTTCCTATAAAATATGGATCAATATTCAATAACTCTATTAAAATCATAATTTTCGTTTAAAAAAAAAAGTTATTTATCTATTAACCCCTCGTTTATATACAGGATGGCAGGAACAGTACGCGAAAACTGTTGCCATGGATTCAGTACGTGATTCTTAATTCCCATGCGTTGAAAGTCTCGGTCGGTTATTTAAAAAAAATCAGCTGTTCCATACATTTTGACCGCGAATTTGACTTTTCTATGAAACAGCAGATTTATTTTTAAAAAACCGACGAAAAATTTCAACGCGAGGGGTTCAGAATCATGTACTGAATCCATGGTAAAAGTTTTCACGTAGATGTTCCTGCCACCCTGTATAAATTACCGTTCCCCCCAAACGGTATGTTTTTTAAAGTTTGGGCCCTAACATTTTAAATTTCTATGTTGCATAGATCTCGAGAAAAACCTCTGTGACAGACGGACAAGTGACACGTGAGATTATACAGGTTTCGACTTTCCTTTGTTACCTTAAAAATTCATGGTGGAGTTACCTGTTTATGATTTTAACCACGGCCATATGCAAATGACCTCTATACCTCAAACTCTAATCGACATAGCTCGTTTACTCTCTAAACAAAGTTTAACGTTTCACATACGAACTGTCAGTAGAAATGTTAACCTAAAGCGACATAACTTCACAAAGGAACTTACATACTCGGTCAACTATGAATATCATGACGCCTGTTCTGTTTAACTGTAGTTTAGGAGACAAAGAGACGGTTACCTTGTCGTCGTTAGCGTATGTGTTTAAGTGTTAACTAGGTGGCGGAGTTTAGAACATTGATTGGTGCAACCCGACTATGCTAATTTACTGCTTCGTGGATACGAACTTTGATATACGTCGGTTAATTTGAAGGAACTGTGCAGATGGTAGTTGTTATAAAGATGTTTTGTTTAGTACCTACCATTTTTAACACTTAGGTATTTTATTGGAAACTAGCTGCCCGCCCCGGCTTCGCACAGGTAGCACTAAGTACTTTATCTACGGTAGACCTACCTTACCTATCTACCCTACCTACCTACATTGCTACTTACATACCTGCCTACCTACATACCTACCTACATTGCTACTTACATACCTACCTAGGTAGGTAGGTACCTACCTACACCTACATACCTACCTACTTACCCTTCCTACCTACCTACCCTACCTACCTACCTAGCTACATACCTACCTACCTACCTACCTACCTACCTACCTACCTAGCTACATACCTACCTACCTACCTACCTAGCTACATACCTACCTACCTACCTACCTAGCTACATACCTACCTACCTACCTACCTAGCTACATACCTACCTACCTACCTACCTAGCTACATACCTACCTACATACCTTAGAAAGAAAAGAAAGAAAGAAAGAAAGAAAATACGTTTATTTGCGGTACACATGACGCAAGGTAAGAACAAAACACGAAAATAAACAATTTGGGGGAAAATATGCGTCACATCCACGCAAAACGGCCATCGCTCAGCATAATGCTGCGACCCTATGCGAGACAGAGCCCCAGCGCTGGTTTTCAGCGACAGCCGGCGTTGACGTGATGACGTCAACCGGTGCAGCATATAATGAAATAACAAAAAATAAAACCTTCACCAACTAAACCTTCATCTACGTATCCTAAGAACCTCCTTCTGAGAATAACGAACACAACAATTTTTTTTTTTGTGAAATTGGTCCAGCCGTTCACGCGTGACGCCGAAGGGCTTATGGATTTATTTTTATATATATAGATATATCCTAAGGAATAAATTGCAGATATGATGTTTTTTTAACATTATCGTCTTGCATTTTGTATGGCACTCTCTTCATCTGTGGTTACCTAAAAAGGCGAGTAAGAAATCACGCCATGACAAAGAGCAGTTTACTAAAAGGGAATGCAAACATTAATCCGTTTGTCTATCGTTCCCCCTGAACTCGACGTGTGACTTTTTGATTTTAAATTTATTTCTATAGTTAGGTCGGAAGATCCTCCCTTTTCTAATGAGGATGAGTGAACCTTACACCCTGTTTCTCATACCTCTAAAGTTAGTTAGTTAGTTATTTAATTTAGTACCTAGCATAAATAGTTAGTAGTGTTAAATATTTTAAAAATTAGGTTTTTGATCCTTAATAAAATACTCGTACAGTCACGAGCACCAATATGTATCCACTTAGCAAAATTCAAAAGCGATTTTCGCCTGGAATAACGACTGCAACTTTGAGATAAGACCTATTTCATATTAGTGTGGGTTCTAAAATACTATGTTCGTAACAACATAAAATTACAATCACCACAGTAGGAGAAAATCACTTTTTAAAGTTGCTAAGTGTATACATATTGATGCTCGTGACTGTACATGTGTTATTTATAAAGTACAATAGAGTCGAAAGGTCGTAATTTTATGAAGTTAGACTTTAATTCATAAAAATTTCAAGTTCTTAGGTCATGTAGGATTACCTGATATGTGGCATGTCTATTACTTAACGTGACCATTAAAAAAAAACTAAAAGCGGGACATCGTTTTATTTATCTAGGTCCGATTCATAAAGGAAACTCAATTTTTCGAATACCGGCCTAGAACAAAATACCACATTTATTTGATGTCTATCGTTGTTGTTACAACATTCTGGTTCCTCATCTTCCATTTCAACAGTTAATGTTTACTGCCGTATTTGAAGACATAACTTGCAAAGTCTAGTACGATAAGAAGTGAGGAACTTAGCACAGGAATGCTGCGCAACCAAGTGGAATTCTTGCTGTTATCTGTTTGTCGAAGTTGGGGTAAGTTGAACTGTCTATCCTAGGTAAAATAGATTTGGAAGAAACTTTGCATTTGACCTAGACGATGCACGAATACATAAAATTGAAGCAATAAATGACTTGCATCGTTTAAACATTGTTTAGACGTTATTGCTTCAACTTCTGGAATGCCACAGTTTGAGTAAAATATAGACACCAAAGGAAAGGTCGTTCTAAGAATTTCAATAATATATTTATTATTCTTTTCTTTATATATTGGACTAGCTTTTGCCCGCGGCTTCGCCCGCGTGGATGTCGAAAAATATCCGACTGGAACGTACTACTGGGATTAAAAAATAACCTATAGGTTAATCCAGGTTATAAACTATCTGTGTGCTAAATATCATCCAAATCCGTTCATCCGTTTTTGTGCAAGCCGTAACATACTTACAAACAAACAGACTAAAATTCTAAAAAATATGTTTTCGGCATCAAACTCGAATATTCAATGTAAGGTTTGACTTCGTTACTATTTTATTTTACTTCGTCTGCGTAGAGTATAAATTCTTTTTTTCTAGATAATTATGAATTATTATAACAATTACAATATAGAGCTTTGTTCATGGCTAATTGTCCTCCACTATGTGAGATATTTGAGGAATACTGTCAAGAAATACCTACTGTAAAGGACCGGTATCTACCTAAATCCTTCACAGTATTTCTCTATAAACAATGTTTTTCACTAATTCGGAAGCGGGTACAACCAGCTAGTTGGAGAGCTAACACGTGAGTAAGCCACATAAAACTGACAGACGGAGAAACAGTCTTGCCGCAAATCAACTCCAGCAAATTTCAGAGTTTGTCCCTGTGACTTACTAAAAGTCATCGCGAAGCAAACCTTGATTAGGAACTGCAATCTTTTAAATTCAAACGTAAGGTAATTTGGTATCAATGGTATACGCGGCACGAAGACTGTTTCTCCTCTGGCAGATCCAGTTAGTATTTTGGCCTCAATAACATAGCATAGATGTTCCCTATAATATTACATTGGTACAAACTATCACGCTATTTGCTATGAGGGATGAGCAGTATCGCATTCTGTTCGTATCCTTACTATCCTAATCTATATCTATATCGATTCTCCCGGAGAAGGGGACGGGCCCCTCCCCCGGAGAACCCAGGGGGGGTACTCCGGGGGAGGGACCCGTGGCTAAATAATAACAGCCACACAGGTCGATCGATCAGGTTAAGCTACACTTGCCACAGTTGGTCTATGGATGGGTGACCATCTTCACATACAAAGACCCGTCCGTGCCACGGAAAGCACGTTAAGCCGTTGGTTCCGGCTGTCATTCGTGGATCTTTGACAGTTGTTACGGGAAGTCAGAAGCCCGAAAGTCTGACAACCATTCTTACCAAGGGCTATTTATATTTGGGCATTGTATTACCCAGTAACTGCGTTGTGGAGGTCAGATAGGCAGTCGCTCTATGTAAAATACTGTAAAGTTAGAAACAGTAAATTCAGCGAATGAACAAATTCAATACAAAACTTCATCGCCCTTTTCAGACCGTTTTTTTTTTTAGGGTGGGAATTTATTAAATGACTTCTCCCGCTCTGGACGGAGCGGGGGGGCGTGTCAGACTCTTACTGACTAATACCCACGTTGCCAGGGGCCACGGTATCCCTTTCGGACCTACGGTGGTCGGGAATCGGCCTGCTATTCCCAACGCCCAGGGCGTCTCCTGCGGTAGCTAGGGAGCGTGTGGGCGCGACACTTGCCTCTCCGCCACGCGCTCCGTCTCCTCCTTCGCAAGCATTACTGCTTCGCAGAAGGAAGTGACGGTTTGCCACGGCCTCTCGCTCCGTACCATGGCCTGGACCAGAGCCGGGCGCGAGAGATCACTGTCACCGATCACCTCCACAAGGACACCTGGTGGCAAGCCAGGCAGACCTCCACCGTATGCTCCACTGTGTCCTCCGGGCGATCCACACAGTGGTGACACCCGGGCGTTTCCTCCCGCCTTATGAGGAACAGGAACCTCCCGAAACAACCGTGTCCAGTGAGGACCTGTGTCAGGCGGAAGGTGAGGACCCCTTATCGCCTCTCTAGCCTCAAACAGAGGGCGTATCGCCTCAATTGTGGCGTGCCCAGCAGTGAGTTACGACAATCACACTCTCCATGATGATCTCCAGACCCTTGTGGGTTGAAATTAAAAAATGACAACGTTTTTTTTTAACGTTAACGTTGTATAGTTTCCAACCATAAGCCGAAATATTAGTGATTTTAACTTAAAAAATAAAGAACTTTAATTAAAAACAAAATTTCATCCCCCTTTTCACCCCCTTAAGGGTTTAAATTCTAACAACACCGTTGCGTTATCTTCCAACCATAAGCCTAGATAAAAAAAAGTGATTTTTCTTAGAAAATTATGGACTTTTCAACTTCATCCCCCTTTTTAACTCTTCGGGGTGTAATTATCAAAAACGCTGAGACACGTATAAATTAATTTTCAATTGTCACCCTAAACACAAAATTTGAAGATCCTAACTTCAAAACAGACGGACTTTCATACAAACTTCCATCCCCTATTTTACCCCTTTAGGGGTGGAATTCCCAAAAATCCTTTCTTAGTGGATACTTACTCTTCACAAAGAATACACCCTCCAAGTTTCATGTCTCTAGGACCAGCGGTTTGGGCTGTGCGTTGATATATCACCCAGTCAGTCAGTCAGTTTATCATTTTATATATATAGAAGGGAGACGTGTGATCCCACACAAGGCTTAAAGAATAGTAATCACTATGAGAAAGTAAGGATTTCAGTCAAGTGGTAAGGGATAGTGAAATAGTTATTTATGCTATAAGTGCGGAAGGTAGGTGATTTCTGAAATCATCTTACGCACGTGTATCATACAACGTTTTACTATGCATTGTGCGAGGAAATTAAAAAAAACTTGAGAGGTGTCAAGGGACACCCGGATGGAACGTTCCTCTTTCTATGAGAGAGAGAGAGAGAGAGAGAGAGAGAGAGAGAGACAGACAGAGAAACACGCGCACGCCGCACGGCTTACAACTATAGCAAAAAGTGTCGTTACTACTTTTGGTCTTAATTTTTTCCGTCTAGCCCCTCTAGACTTTGACTCCGACTCCGACTCCGACTCCGACTGACTCCGACCGACTTCGACTGACTGCGACTGACTCCAACTGACTCCGACCGACTCCGACCGACTCCGACTGACTCCGACTGACACCAACCGACTCAGACTCTGACTCCGACTGACTCCGACTCCGACTCCGATTCACTCCAACTCCGACTGATTCCGACTCCGACTCCGACTGACTCCGACTGACTCCGACTGACTCCGACCGACTCCGACCGACTTCGACTGACTCCGACTGACTCCGACCAACTCCGACTCCGACTCCGACTGACTCCGACTCACTCCGACTCCGACTGACTCCGACTCCGACTCCGACTGACTCCGACTCCGACCGACTCACTCCGACTCCGACCGACTCCGACTGACTCCGACTGACTCCGACCGACTCCTACTGACTCCGACTGACTCCGACTGACTCCGACCGACTCCGACTCCGACTGACTCCGGCCGACTCCGACCGACTCCGACCGACTCCGACTCCGACCGACTTTGACCGACTCCGACCGACTCCGACCGACTCCGACCCCGACTCCGACCCCGACTCCGACTCCGACTCCGACTCCGACTCCGACTTCTACTTCGACTCAGACTTCGACTTCGACTTTGACTTCGACTTCGACTTTGACTTTGACTTTGACTCTGCCATTGCCATCGCCATCGTCATCGATATCGTCATCGCCATCGACATCGCCATCGCCATCGTTATCATCATCATCTGATTTGTAAAACTTTTCTCTTACTTTTTCTTGTTTTCAAATAATAAAAACTCTTTGCAACGGGCTGACGACGGCCACAAAAATTAAAAAAAAACAGAAAAGTAAAAAGCACTAGTGAAAAAAAGTGACACTTTCCGCACTAATTTACTGCTTGGAAAAGGCTCTTTTCGAGCAAATGCATTGTAAAATAATATTTATGAGTTAGAATGAGAAAGCATTTTACACCAATTACCCGTAATCCGATTCTGTGGACACACCAGTGTTATGATGATAATTCAATATTAGACCTAATATCTAATGGATGCAATTTTCACGGTATCACGATAACATATGGAAGTAAAATATATGGAAATACATGAAGACGCTTTACTTCCCTGTCGTGGACGTAAGAATTAATATCGTTAGAAATTATAATAGCGCTTATTAGGTATTAGGTGGACGAGTACTTCGACACCTAAGTTTCCTTTCCTTTTTTTATATTTATTTCTATAGTTAGTTTGTAAGTCATTTAATTTAGTACCTAGTGTAAATAATTAGTAATGTTAAATATTGTAAAAATTATGTTTTTGATCCTTAATAAAATATAATTTTCTTGTGGTATTTATAAAGTAAAATAGAATTGAAAGGTCGTACTTTTATAAACAGTTAGAATTTAATTCATAAAAATGACAAGGATCACGTATGAGGCATTACTTACTTCAGGCATTGATTACGTAATCCTTGTATTAAAATACTCGGAATCCTTTTTATTTGACATATAAACTAGTTTAGGTCGGATTATGCAAAAACAATTAACCTAATTGTTAAAAGATTGAAGCTAGTCTCTTTATGGGTATTTCTCATAAAATTTTATAGCATTTAATTATTTTTTTAAATATCATTTTTTTTGCATAAACTTTGACCTTAATGAGTTTTTTTTAAATGATGGTCCTCTATATTTTTGTGTATAACATGTATTAACATGACTAGAAAAACTATGGAATGAGGGAATGACGAGTAAGAGAGAGAAAGAGAGAGATTAAGAGAGAGAAAGAGAGAGAAGGAGATTTCCAACCAAAAAAAAAGGGCCAAGCGTAGTAGGTACTTCATCCATTTTAGTTTGTTTTGACTGTACAGCGGAAGTGCGAGTGTAATTTACGTAGTTTAAATTAGTTTCGGCATAAAAAATTACCTATAAAAAATTACAGAAATCGATTCTGTAAACGATTCTGAACAAACTATGTACTTTTATAATGTGCATTAATTCAGTAACACATTGTATGTATAACAGTCTCTTTTTATTGTAATATTTATGGCATTGCCCGGGCACTGTTCCTAATTAACAAACAAAAGCCAACTGTTAAATAATCTATTTGCACAAAATTCACTGATTAACACTCTTTAAATAAACACTTATTATGACAAAATTAAACATTGTTGGCTAAACTAATTAACACTATGCTTCGCAAAAATATAACGTGAAGCCCACGTATAAGGTTTAAAACGGCTAAATTAATAAAACTCTCTCGCGTACATCATGGAGTATAATGCTAAAAGGGAATGCTATGTTTACTTGAGTGCTCATAGCCTTTCATTATGTAGGAAAAGGAGGTTACTGGTTTTATATTAAAATTCTCAAATTGTTTATGAGGCTATATTGAGTTTTAATGGCTTTTAAAGCTAGTTAGGGTAGGAATGTAGGTAATCCAAGGTTATCACCATTACATTACATCGAGATCTTCGGGATATCTTTGGATGTAACTAATTATAACCCTGATTTTACGCTTACTAAGTAAGCTTTAAGTAACATGTAGGAAAACAAAGAACGCAAAAGTATTTACCTATTCGAACACTATTGTGTTCGAATAGGTAAATACTAGTACTCCAGCAAAAATGTGTTCATGTTACTATGTACCGATAGTAGATATATGTAGGTAAGGTGCACTAACGACTTATATACTAGTCTTTTATGCTTAGATTATGTTGGAAAGGGAGAAAGGACAGCCAGTTGATGTTCGTAATTAGGTGCTAGATGCGATAACTTGTCGACTTTCTGACCGTGTTTTTTCCATTATCAGGATATTCTTCTCTAGAGCCCTGATTGACATTCATCGACTTCTTGCTTCTGTTTAGCTTTTTTATAATTATGTTAAGTCGTATACACCTGAAACCTGGTTTTTTTATCATATAAAAAATTTCAAACAATGTAAATTGTTTGTGAATAAATAAATTGAATTGAATTGAAATTGAATTGAAATTGAATTGAATTGAAATTGAATTGAAATTGAATTGAAATTGAATTGAAATTGAATTGAATTGAAATTGAATTGAATTGAAATTGAAACAAAACTACGCAATATATTTTCAGCAACATGCAGGATCGAACCGAAACGCAACGCAACGCATTACAAAAATCCTCCCTCTTCACTTTCGTTGATTTTCTATGAACCAACGTCCACTACAGGCGGGCGCACTGCACTTTTTTGTATGAAAATGTGTTGCGCTGCGACCCGTTGTGGCTTTAATGAATTCATGCAATGCAGTGTTGCTGGCAATGTGCTAATGTTTCGTATTCACAGTAAGCAAAAGAACATCTTGCAACATCAAATGCTGCGGGAAACAATGTTGAATGATTGTTGCCCAATACTGTTGGGCTTTAATATTTTGTTCAGGCTCTCATTTTTATCAACAAAGAACGGTAATCTAGTTCATGGAATTCATAAAAGTTACGTCTATTGTACTTTTTACTGCAATCGAAATAAGACGCCGACGATGTAACGAGACATGTCGCACCTTCGGTGCAACAAAGTAACAAATTGAATTTTACAGGAGGACATTGTTTTTTTTTTTTAAGTGAAAAAAAAAACTTAAAAAAACAAAACAAAACAATGTCCTCCTGTAAAATTTAATTTGTGACTTTGTTGCACCGAAGGTGCGATGTATGAACATGAAAAGATTGTTTCAAATCTCACAATTTTTTTAATGATAGTACCTACTCGTATTCTTGCATTTGCCAAAGAGTGTGGAAGCAATGAACCCGGCCAAGTGCGTGTCGGTCCACGCACAAACAAAAACGTTTGTTGTTAAAACATTATTTTCACTTTTTATTTTGTTATTTGTATTTTGTGTTTCACAAACTGTGTCCAAATAAACTTTATTATTTCTTTTCTTTCACAATGAAGGGTTCCGTAGCTGGAATGAATTTATC
This sequence comes from Agrochola macilenta, assembly GCA_916701695.1. Taxonomy (NCBI): domain Eukaryota; kingdom Metazoa; phylum Arthropoda; class Insecta; order Lepidoptera; family Noctuidae; genus Agrochola; species Agrochola macilenta. The sequence goes on from OU753557.1 coordinate 16,083,950, forward strand.
CTAAGAAAAAACTTAACTTTGTAGTAATTTGTAGGATTTTTTTCTCCCATACATCGATATACGTCACGGTCAATTCTCCAACTGTAAATGTAAGTTGCAAATTAAAAAAAAAATTGTTTTATGTAACAAAACTACAAATTATCCATTTTCGAACTTTTTTCCTATACTTGTGCTGCGTGAGACCTTGCTTCTTTCCAAATTTCACGATTCTAGGTCAACGGAACGTATAGATTTATTTACGATTATCAAAATATGTCGCCTAAATCGTCATATTTTTTATTGCGATGACTTAGAAGCTTGATTTTTTTTGTGTTCCAACGGATCGTAGACCGTATTGGATATTAATTTCAACTTGATACCTTCATACGTTCCTGAGAAAAAGGATCTTGACAGACAGACAGATGGACGGACAACGAAGTGATCCTTGATTCCGTTTTTCCGTTTTACGGAACCTTGAAAATAAATACGCAAAAAATTACGGCCTGTAGTCTGCGAGGGTAGACATAGGGGTATATGTATATGTAGATGTACCATGGAAGAAATTCATATCTATACACCGTAAGGACTATTTCTGCTTGCAGCGCTCGGCCGCCCAAAACCAGGGAGGTAACAGATGTGGTCATCGCGTTCACAGGATTTTGTTTTCAAACTGCTTAGATATGAAGTTCTTCGATAGTACATACCTACACCTATATTTCTAAAGTTACCTATGTCTAAGTCCAATGGTCCATGACAGAGGGCGCCCCCTATTACCATTAATCGTACATAACCCTAGACACTGACCTGCTACTGAGGCAAAACCGAAAATCACTATGCCTAACCTTTGAATTGAACCCAAGACTCCACAATCAGCAGTCACACTGGGTAACAGTAGACCAACGAGGTATGCCAACGACGCAGAATTGATGCCCCTATTCACATTATGTATTTATGTAAGTTATCTTATGCTCAGGGGCTTGTGACTAAGCAATAACAGCCGCACGGGTCTTTATATACCAAGACCCTTCCGTGCCTCGGAAAGTGCGTTAAGCCGTTGGTCCCGGCTGTCATTCGTGGGTCTTTGACAGTTGGTACGGGTCATCAGAAGCCCGAAAGTCTGTCAACCAGTCTTACCTAGAGTTATCGTATTACCCAGTAACTGGGTTGTGGATGTCAGATAGGCAGTCGCTTCATGTAAAATACTGGTATTCAGCTGCATCCGGTTAGACTGGAAGCTGACCCCAACATAGTTGGTAAAAGGCTGGGTAGATAATGATGTAAGTAATCTTTGCTCTTTTAGATACCTTACCAACTTTTTAAATACCTACGCTGTTCTTGCAAAAGGGATGATGACAAAAAAACAATTGTCCGTTTTTGACATTATAAAAAAATATTGGACACGTATTTTTTCTTTTTCTACGTAATCTAAAGATTTCGGCGATACATTGAGGTAAAATGTGCCATGACGTCACGAGTATGTAGATTTTATACATACTAGTGACGTAGTGACCCCCACTCCCCAACTTAAAATGCAGTTTATCTAAGTAATGTTTTATTAATATGATAAAGCAAAAAATACGTGTATAATATTTTTTTATTATCCGACTGACGGACTAATTAGAATTTGATTTTTTTTACCCAGGCATCATCCCTATTGCACTGGTTTTAAAGTTTATCAAAACTTGGTATCTGTAGGTTCATTCTGCAGAAACCTGAGTCCCATAGGAACTATGCATCTAGTCGGAATAAAACCGCACCGTGTGTGAGTGCTGACTATGGTGAGTGAGGTGTGGCTTTCGTTGAGTGAGGTGTGGCTTTCGTTGGTAGGATATTTTCATACTTTATATGTATATATGAACTTCATAATATATATCAATTATAATCAATTGACAGTTGCATAGAATTTTTCAAAAAGTTTAAGTTGTTAACCCTACCATGTATGTATATTTATGAAAAAGCGGTGTCCGTGAAGTCAAACTTACATTTATATAACACACTATAATGAGTTTTGCGTCAATACACACAACGGCATTCTATACAAAAAGTTTCCTAGGCACGGCACCAAGAATCCTAACTATTATTATTATTATAAAGGCTTGTGCAGACCAGCGCGACTTGTCGCGCGACACGACACGAACAATACAATTTCTAAGAAAACTTCACAGTATAACAATAACCGGTGTCGCGTCGCGCGACAAGTCGCGCTGGTCTGCACAAGCCTTAAATGCGAAAGTGAGTTTTTTTGTTACGCTTTCACGCTAAAACGGCTGAACGGATTTGGATAAAATTTGGCACATGGGTAGACCATGATCTAGAGAAGGACATAGGATACCTTCTATCCCGATATTCCCACGGGATCGAGACTTATGCGGGTGAAACCGCGGGGCGCAGCTGGTTTATAATAAAATACCGAAGCCTAAAAGAGAAAAACACGGGCTAAATGATTTAAAATAAAAACCTGGCCTAGTGCGAGTCGGACTCGCACACGAAGGGTTCCGTACCACCGTACAATATTTAACACTCATATTTACGTACCGTATTATAAAGAACGAGCAAAGAAACGCAGAAAATACACGTTTCTGATATGGCCCTTTAATTTTTTACTTTATTTTATTTTTATTATTTTGTTGATAAAGCGGCAATAGAAGTAAGTACATCTGCGAAAATTTCACCTGTCTACGTATTACAGCCCGCTGACAGAGAGACGGACGAACGGACGGACAGCGGAGGCTTAGGCAATAGGGTTCCGTTTGGCACCCTTCGGGTACGGAACCCTAAAAAACAAAAACAAAAGTTGCAACGTCACATTCTAACTAATTTTATCATAAAAGAGCACCATATATTTCCAGTAGGTATACGCATAAACCAAACAAAGTTAAACCAGTTACGAAACGAGTATCAGCGTTCAATATTAATAAATTGTAACCAATGGACCAGGGTTTCATGAATACCAAGCTGTGCCATTACATCGGGGACGATCCTAAGCAAACATGTACCGTCGCCAATAACGTACAAAGTATTGATTTAATGACAATTCACTTGTTAATTCAATAGAAAACCGACCCTTTTTTATGTTGTTGGGTAAAGCTTTAATTGATTCTCAGCGTTATGCGGGGTAATGCCCCTTTTGGGGACGGCACTTGTGAACAATGAGCGAGGCAATGTTTTACGTTAAATTATGCTGGGTCCTTACATTTTGTTTTGTGTTTTGCATACTGATCAAGTTAATCGCGGTGTTTACGTATCAGAATTAGCAGAAGGTTGGCAGTATACTGCGAATTTTTATTGTCATGTATGTCGCATCAAAATCGGAAAGCTATCTACTGTGTTTGATGGTCTGTGTTGGCGAAATTACGATGGTTCTGAGATCGCCTAATAGAATAACTTCATACCTTTATTCTGGGATGGTTGATAATAAATACCTTAGCCTTTCTTCGTCATCTACAGTACGTTATAACTCAGATGTAGCATAAATTTGAAAATTTGTATTTTTTCGTTTCAATTTTACGAATGTATTTAGTTATATGACTTCATAAGTTATTGCGTTTGCGTAAAGATCATTTTCACCTAAAGCTACTATAAATATTGGTAATTTTGAAGGCGTACTCTGTTCAGATAGTGATCGGTTTTACGAATTTTGCCGATGCTACAAGTAAGTTGTGTCGTAGCACAAGCCTATCTGTGTGCCAAATTTCGTCTAAATCCGTCCCCCCGCTTTTGCGCCAATCCGGTACACACATCCAGACAAGCGCAAAAAAAAATCTAAAAACTATCAGACTTGTTCCCACACCTTTTTACAAAAATATTGAACATACAGTTTTGACTTCGTTACTATTTTATCTTCTTTTTTCGTGTGGTTAGTGACTAACCTGATGTCAGAGTTTTAAAGCCGCCCTCTGACTCGGCTTCACATGCCGTCGAGAAATATCTCTTAGGCATGTCGGTTTCCTCAAGATGTTTAACTTCACCGTTCACTGTTTTATTATATGTAAGGATAGTACCCGTGAGAAAGATATCGATCCATCCAATTTACAATTCCGTAGCCACCCCTTACAACGCCCACGTCAGGTGATAAAGTGCTTTATTCCTAGCTGAGACCCTACGACAAATAACAATTAAACTATAATTAACTTAACCCCAATTTAGCAGAGAGTTCCTGTAATTGAGGAGGGTATCCTGCTGTATTGGCAACTTTTATAATTGTTTAAGTCCTAGCGATGCGATGGTTGACGAATATTATTGTCATTTATTTATTTTATTTTCTAATAGGAATGTTGACTGGGAGAAAGACAGATAATAAAAAAATATTAGACACGTATTTTTTGCTTTATCATATTTAAAAAAAAAATGGTTTAGATTAAACGCATTAAAGTTGGGGAGCTCGCTACGTCACAAGTCAGTATAAAATCTACCGGGGAGTAACGTCATGCCACAGTTTAACTCAATGTATTGCCGTAATCTTTTTATTAGATAAAAAAATAAAAATACTCGTCGAATATTTTTTTATAATTTATCTGACAGACAAAAAAAATACACATTACACTATTTAAAAACATTAGCAACAATATCAATAAAAAAGAGTTAAGAATATTACTAATAACATCACGGCTGTATTCCCCGAATGGTAAGACAGAGGTGAGCCTATTATACACCCACATTTCGCCAGTTATGTTTAAGTCCCATGTACTCGTAATAGGGGGTGAGCCAATTGCCATCAACCGGGCAATCCAGACTCCAGGCTGCTGCTGAGAAATTCCAGATGTAAAAACCCAATAACACTTTGCCCGACCCAGGAATCGAACCCCATACTCAGCAATAGTGCTTGCGACCACTAGACCAACGAGGCGGGAACACATCTATGTATGAATCCAGTTGAGCATTAAGCGCAGCTAGAGTTCGAGGTTTAGGAGTGTAAAAGCGATTATTAACACCAAAACAAAAGTGATTTCACAGCAACTGTTTTGAATGCTTTATTTTGACGTACAGCATAAATTACGGTTTGGTGATGGGTCTTTTTTACACCCAGCATATCGCCCCCAATACAATAGTGATTTTGGACTAGTCACGTTTTGTGGTACATAGAGATGGTGAAAAGCGTGAGGAAAGTTTCAGTTCAAAAAATTAAATTACTATACTCCATAGGTTTAAAAGTAGTTAAATAAAGGTAACAAAATAGGAGTTGCAGTCACCCCGTGTGAGAATGGCCTAAGAGTAGACGAAGTAACAAATTTGAGAGTTATTGACGCTGGTAATGCCCAATCCTACCAGTGGTAACAATAATGCACCGTCTATTATGATTGGAGAGATACTTTCGGAACTTATCAAAGAAGATTATGGGCAGATGTAATTCTTGTAGTTACTTTAAAAGTAGATAAATAAAAGAAAACGCTGTTGTTTTATTTTTATATCATACTTTTCGTAGCTACGAGTGTAAAATTTTTTAAATTCTTCCTTTCTGAATGAATGCTAAGAGTATAAATTATCGAACAATCTGTTTAACTGTTCAAAGGAACATTGCCAAATTAACTCAAAACCGACAATTTATTTAGTTGGTTAAGGCGTGCCTTCCGCTGTTTCCTTGATTTAGATGTTTTTAACTGAAAACATCATCCAAATAAATATAGGCTCCATGGACAGTAAGAATTATGGACCTGTTCAGAAATCTAAAAGCAGTTCAAAGTGCAGTTAAAGTTAGTTTAATATTGGAAAAAGTAATCCAATTCAGTCTGTTAGTAAAATGAACGACCGGGCAATAAAATTTTCCTTGGCATTTGGTTTCATCGATTTCATAAAAGTTTTTGTTCTTTCCTGCACTTTTTTTACTTTTATTATATAGGTTAGTTCGTCAAATTCTATCTTCGACCTCTTTAATAATAATAAATAATTCATTTCAGATTCATCTTTTGATTACATCCATATTTGTTAGTACAATTGCGAGCTTACAAACTAGTGTTAGTAATATCTTTATCTATCTCATCATCATCATCATTTCAGCCGAAAGACGTCCACTGCTGGACATAGGCCTCCCCCAAGCACCACCACTTCGACCGGTTCTGTGCTTTTCGCATCTAGTGGATTCCTGCGGCCTCCACCAGGTCATCGGTCCAGCTTGTGGCCTTCCAACGCTACGTCTTCCGGTACGCGGTCGGCACTCCAGAACTTTTCGGCTCCATCGGCCATCTGTTCTGCGAGCAATGTGCCCTGCCCAGTACCACTTAAGTTTCGCACTACTTCGAGCTATTTCGGTTTGGTTCTCCTACGGATCTCTTCGATGTGCCGATTTACATTTCTTGTAAAGTCATTTGTAAAAATACTTAAGGCATTTCTCTGATCAGATATTATGATTGCTAATCAACTCATTAATGATCACTGTTGCATGTCCAAACACTAACTTATCACAAACAAAATCTTTTTATTTTCCAGCTAAATGACCTGAAGCTACAAAACAAACCAATTTATCTCCAAATTACCGACACGAAACAAAATATCCAGAGAATTACATATAAATAATGCAAAAACAGTATACGGTTTGGTTGTAAATCCCCTCTAATCGGTCCCGCAAGAGCTCTGACCCAAATTCCGCGGTACCTTTGGCTATTTTCACATGATTACAGCGCCGAAGATTAGGTATGGCGATGTTTCGGGGTCCATAGCTGAGTCAGGAACTACTGGTCCTAAGTAAACGGGTTGGTTAACAGTAAATATTTTAACAATAGGGAATCGCGCCCACGTTGCCTAATCCCTGCAAACATTGAATGACAAACGTTTGTGTGGCGAAAAGTTAATTTTTGGTTCGTTTGTTCTGCGATATGGTCCGCAGATTTGGTACTGCGGCTATTATCTATTGTGGGGCTAGTTGTTGACGTAGCTTTGTTTTGGTTACAGGTAAGCATAATAAATTAGGATTTAATAGAGCAGTGTGTATTTTGTGGTGTTGTTTTAGTAAATTAACTACTAGCTTTATCACCAAATTATAGCTGTGTTCGCAACTAACTCACGTGAAAATAATATTCAGTCGCAGGTTATGAGGATTTTTTGTTAGAGTTATGGGGGGACGGATACACTACTTCTAAAACGGTTGCTTACCTACCAAAAAGCTACAATATCCCTGAATGGCATTTAGTTCTATCAACAATTTAAACAAGCAGATGGACAGACAACGAAGTGAGTACAATTAATGGTTTAAACATCAACAATTCTTGTAAATGCAGTACTCTGTCTACTCGCATTGTTCTTCAGGAACACTGAGTGATAAACAGGTGTTTTCCCCACGGCAGATATTCTCGCCACACAGTATGAAAGAAGAACCGAAAATACAAAGCAACTTCATTAGTATGTTGTTCCAAATAAAATGCCTTTAATTAGGAAAGTATTGGAAGGTTCGCAATAAAAAAACACCTGCAATGTTAATCTGGATACTTACGCAGTGGGGAAACTTCGTTCCTCGTTCGGAAGGTTTTCTGCTGCCAAGCTAGTAGTCCTTAAAAGTCGAAAGTTTGACTTCTAACCTTACTTTATAACTAAATCTAGGATATTTTTTTTAGTTATTCAATGTCCACTTTTCTTTGAAACCTAACGAACCGAAGTGGTAATTTAAAAGTGACCACGTGTTGCAAATTAACATTTTGTGGTTTTAAAATATTTGCTAATTGTTCGGAAAAATAAACAAGCACGCGTTTTAACCCCAGTTGATACCAAGTCAGGTAGAGCACACACCACCCTACTCGTGAAACTTCTGGCCGATGTAATTTACAACAAAACATGACCGCCAGGATATGCTGAATAAAGTTTAGACCACGGACGCGGTCAGTCGCGACCACACGTAACGTAAGCAATACGTGGTCGGCTAAACCCTTTGGGGGTTGCCGCAAATCTCTGAAGCTTACATCCACTTGCGCGAATATCATATTAAATTGTTTTTATTTACATTTTGGAGACTCTTTTATTTTGAATATACATATTTTGACTACCTAGGTTGTAAATTTGCTGATTCTAATTTTGAATATACATATTTTGACTACCTATGTTGTAAATTTGATTATTCTAATTTTGAATATACATATTTTGACTACCTATGTTGTAAATTTGATGATTCTAATTTTGTTTTGGATTTTAATAAGTATGATAAAGATCATGAACTAGGCGTAGGTGAAGCATTATATCATACAGGTATTCCAAAAATATTTTCAGTACATATGTGAACCGAGGTTGTGGGTTCAAATCCGGTCAAGTACCAATGTGACTTTTTTAATTCATATGTACTTTCTTATGAGTTTATCTTGGACATTACTGACATCGGTGAAGGAAGACATCGTGAGGAAACATGTACTTTATAGTTAATTTAAGTCTGAAATCACCAACCCGTCTCGAGCAAGCGAGGTGATCAATGCTCGTGCCTTGTCTGTATGAGGCCTTTGCCCTGCAGTGGGACGGTAACAGGCTGGTATTATTATTATTTATAATTATGTGAACCGTAACGTTCGCAACAGTAAGTGAATAAAATCTACTTTTAGAACTACGGGGCATTCACACATGTTCATAGTACCTTAAAATAAAACAATACATTGACCGACGTGATGAGAACAATCAAAACAAAAGTAAGGTATTGAGTTACATCCAAACTGATAACCAACTATCAAAACGTAACCTTCATGATCACACAAAGGTCAAAGTTATGAGCGGTGTCATTCGGGAACACAGTAAACGATACACGATGACTATCGCACGACTTCGGGTCACCCGCCGCCAATCTCAGAAGCTTTGGTATAAGCGATATGATGTCAGTGACCTCTGGCGCCAGTTTTGGTATTCGGTTGCTTTTTGATTATAAGTAATAAACATACTAGTCAATGGTATTACCGGAATCGGAAACTAGGTAAATATATTTCGAACTAGTTGGCATCGTAACAGTGAAAGATTAATATTTGTATGTATGTTGGTGTCGAATAGTTTACAAGGATTGTTAAAGGTAGATCAGGGATTAAACATATTTTGCTGTGCTGTCACTACAGCAAAACAATAACGATGGTGATTGAAGCACAATGCTCCGCTTGACAGTCCTTAAGATGAGTTTTATGACACCGATTGCAATAGGGAGCATTTTTCTTCGACTGAGGCGAAATTCAAAAAGGAGGGTTATGTTTTTTCAAGATAACCAAAACAATTTATGAACAACCACACGTAACGAAAAAGGCTCAGCACACAACTTCCGATACTGTTAAAGTTTATTCCGGGACAAAGTTCGCGTGTCCGTGTGCATTTATCTAATCCTGATTCATCTTCGGCATTCCGCGATCTCTTAAGAATGGCGTCCACAAACTTGTTGGTAGTATCGCGGTGAGAATACACATTGCTTATTGCCTTAGAGGCAGAATGCGTCAGTTATTTAAAGCTGGGATACGTGTTGGTTTTAGCTACTTGTTACGATGCGGCTGCACTAAGCAAATAGTTCCCGGCTTGTAAGCGCGCCAAACATTTTTAACTCGGTAGTGTTTGCATTGTGAGAAAACTCTATTCAAAATAATATGGAGCGCTAAATTAAGGCAACAGCTCGTGGCTAAGTAATAACTGCCACACGGGTCGATCCATCAGGTTAAGCTACGCTTGCCGGGGTTGGTCTGTGGATGGGTGCCCATCTTTACATAACGAGACTCCTTCGTGCCTCAGAAAGCACGTTAAGCCGTCGCGTCGGTCGCGGCTGTCATTCGTGGATCTTTGGCAGTCGTTACGGGTCGTCAGAAGCCCGAAAGTCTGACAACCAGTCTAACCAAAGGGTATCGCATTACCCAGTTACTGGGTTGTGGAGGTCAGATAGGCAGTCGGTCCATGTAAAATACTGGTATTCAGCTGCATCCGGTTAGACTGGAAGCCGACCCCAATATAGTTGGGAAAAGGCTACACAGATTTATTGTAGTTTGGGTTTTGCCGAAGAAGAGAATAACAAAATGCTACGGTTTTAAGAATGGTATTAAGCTCAATTTTTTTTAACAATTTGGATCAAAGCACCAATGTGAAAAACGCAGCATTATCAAACGGGCACTGATAAAAATCCATTTTTGTTTCAACGTTTTCGTTTACTTGGAGATCCGGAATACTATGATGGTACAAAATAAATAATTTAAAAAACATAAGCCATCTTTAACAAATAATAACATTAGCATGAAAGACGATGAAATGTCAACAACCAATTTATAGATGTACTTTATCAAGACATCTTGGATCCTCTGCTGTTTTGTATTCCTACCACGTTTGTCACGATATTGACTCAGGTCTGTCTCGGTGAACTCAGTCGAGCATGAATTATGTTTAGCATAATGAAACAGTTGTTACAGATAATAGATCTTTTGTTAAGATATAAGAGAATACAAGTAAAAAGGGGTAAACTGTATTGTCCTTCGTCCAGGTGTCATTCTGTAGTTACTGCCTTGCCTACCCCCTTAGGAAGAAGGCATGAGTTTATAACCTTGTTTCCAATTGATGTTATTTCCACTTGAACAAACTCCAACATTATGCAAGTGTAAATAAAGTTGACTTTAGACATAAAAAATATTAAGTTGTACCGCAAACTGAACCTTATGAGTAGGAATTAGGGTTGTTTTTCTTTAAACTCGTGTTTGTTTAAATTTTTGGCAAATAAATAGAAAACGCAGATTATGTGTGTATCGTCCTTGGGTGTGTCTGCTAGTTACAGTAATTTGCGGTCGCCAATTTTTCAACCGAGTGTAGCCAACTTTGAATATTGCTAGGTATTTTTTTTCTAGAATCTGCACGTACGGTTAGCAACAAAAGTTCTTAATCTGTTCACTTTTACATATAATTTAAATAGACACAAAATAATTCGATAAACTGCTTTTTAGCCTTTCATATAATAGCTAGGAGTCACTATTCTATAAAATGTATTTCTGTTCCGGTTTAAATAATACGTATGCTCATTAAGATTAAAAAAATTAAGTCTAAGTAGGTAGACTTTTGTAGCTGCAGTAGCATCATGTGAGAACAGAGGCGCAATTCCCGTTTTTTTTTAAGAACGTTCGCCATTTAATCTCATTCGCAATCTGTCAAAAATACAATCGATTTACCAAAATTTTTGACAAGTTTGACAGATTGCGACTTGGATGTGAACGTTTTTTAAGTACGAGAATTGGCCTTCAGTTCAGAGCGTAGTAAAAAATTTTGACCAGTCAGCAAGCTAGTATATTTGTTTAAATAACCGATTTAACCCAATAAACAAATCTATAACCTTTTTTTACGTAAAAACGGTCAGTCAACAATAAAGTCATTCATAAAAATAATAGAATAACATTACTCATCATTACCATAATAAACCATAGGGGAAGCAAATAAAAGTAGGGAGAAAAAGGAGAAAAAATAAAGGAAAGAAAAGCCACAGAGCAAACTTGAAAAATTTTCAGCTCATTTATCTTTTACCCCTAGCGCCATGATCGATGTCAAAGCGGAAAAAACATGGACAATTTTCCGTAGAGCTTTGGTCGGCAGGTAAATAATCCTGCTAGTCAGGTCAAATGGAAATGTTCACGCTTGACTGTTATTGCTATGTCTTATTGAAATAGCTCAATGTTATATAGGGTAAAAAGTAAATGTTTTTTTTTACGTTTTACAGATTTTGTTTCATAAGCGCCGCGGGGGACCATGGTAGCTGGAACTAAAAATGAGTTGTTCGCCAATGGGTACTATGGTACCCCGCACGACAAAGTTTAAAAATTCACAAAAAATCTACAAAACGTGTTTTTGTCTATGAAGAAGTTAAACTCTCTATTCAACGAAATAATCAAGCTTGGCAGCACTACTCAAGCAGAATGTCAAACAAAACAATTTTCAAACTTTGCATCACAATCGGTCATCGTGACGTGTATGAGAATATTGTTTATTTCGTCTTAATACTACTGTTTAATTTAACACTATTATATATGAAAATGATCGTAAAGAATAGTGCTACAATATTTTGTTAAAATTAAGTAGTTGTAGAATCTCAAAGTTGCAATATTTCTTTTTTTTTTGCGATGAGAGCATTACCTGCCGGTTATTATGCTAAATATTTTTGAGTTTGAATTTTAGATAGGTAGATTTGTTAATTATTCAGCTTTATAGCTGTATTTTTTATTTTGATTGAACACGTGTAGTTTGCGAACGACAGGTGTTTTTATCGCCAAGGTCGGAAGCGGTCGGGGTGGTCGGAGCGGTCGGAGCGGTCGAAGCGAACGATGAAAAAATTGACCGCCCGGCCGGGCGCTTGAGTGGTGCATACGAACTTACTTATTAACTCCTTCCCCTAGAGCTAAGAAAATAATGTGCTAACTCATTCTTTTCCTAGCCCTTCTTAATGTCAAAAGGATAAACAGTAGCCTTTGTTACAGTTTCTATGAAGCGATCATCAATTTTTTTTATTAAATCGTCATCTTCTTTTTGTGTGGTTAGTGACTAACCTGGTGTCAGAGTCTTAAAGCCGCCCATTGCCCTCTGACTTGGCTTCACATGCCGTCGAGAAATATCTCTCAGGCATGCAGGTTACCTCACGATGTTCCTTGGTTCCTTCACAGTTTTTGAAGCAAGTGATAATTTCACCTGATGATCGAAATATGAAAACATTGACGCTCTCAAAATGACTTTATAATTTGAAAGCAGTTGTCCATATTTGTATCGAGAAACATAAACTACCCGACCGTTATCGTATAGTGTGTTAAGTCTATGAATAAAGAGAGACCCCTTTTTTAATATGTTAATTTGAATTGCATTGGCCCCTACCAAGCGATGGATACTCCTGACCCAGACCACGGTTTGTCACCGGCGCAGGCGCTTGAGGACCAATAATTTTAAGAACCTTTTTTCTCTTTGGATTTTATTGTTTTTAACCCCACCAAGATGTATTTTCTATGTTTTCAAATTAATTAACCTGTACGACACGCACTTGTGTACAATACACGCATACACACATATCCATAAACACTACAAGCAAAACACCAGTACAAACCGAAGTTCACGCCTGTTTTATCACGTGAATTACACACCAAGAAGATCCACTTTTCCATTCCAGATACACAAACAAAACACACACACCTCACCACCAGCCATACTACTTACACTTGCTTATCAAGTATATCACTTGTATACAAAAGCAACAAACCTGCAAAAGAGTACGCTTAGCTGCACGCTATTAAAGCCAATAGACCCTGGCTTTATTAATGCATTAAATGTATACCGGTCGCTTACTCGCGTATTGTCGTTACTTATCTTCAACTTACATAACAGAGTTCTTGACGCCAAATATCCTTGCTGCTTATACCAACCGTTCTGTAACTTTAAATTCAAATGGCAAATTTTTTAGTGAATGAATTAGATAACAGTACTAATCTGGAGTGCCAAGAACTCGATAGACTTGAAGTTTGCCAGAATTCCTTGACTTCTAATTATAACTTTAAGATATTGACATTCAACATACGCAGTTTACAGCACAATTTCAATACTTTTTGCATTGCATTAAAACGACTTAACATAGTTTACGATGTTATTATTCTCACTGAATGCTGGCTGAGAGGTTGTCCGGTGGTTAGTCAGATTCAGGGTTACACGTCCTACTCTACTAAAAATAATCTCAACCAATGCGGAGGGGTTGTAACATACGTCAGAAAATGCTGGAACGCTTCGGTTTCGGAGCCTGATCTTCAAGACGCGGAATCTCTCTTACTCCAGCTCTCTAAAGATATTTGTTTAATTGCCATATACCGATCTCCCTCGCATAGACAGGTTGACCAGTTTATTTCCTCTCTTGACAAAATCCTCAATTCAGTCAATATATACGAAACAATTATAGTGACCGGTGATCTCAACATAAACCTTCTGTCCATGTCTGACAAATCTTCGTCAGAATTTGCTTGCCTTATGTCTGAACATGGTTTGAAGCAAGTAATATCCAAGCCAACTAGACTGGATGCGTGCCTAGACCACATATTTTTAAAATCGAGACATCAGAGAGCTTTAGGTGTCATCTGTGAAGCTGACATCACCGATCACAGGTTGGTAATGATGGGATACGATACGGTCACTCCAACTGGCACTAAATGCCAACAACGAACTATCACCAAAATCAACTTTCCCGCGCTAATAGTGGACCTCCGTGTCATCGACTGGAATGAAGTGCTAACAGATTTAGACGCTAATGCAGCAACCAACAAATTTCACAAACTTCTAGCAGATGCAATAAACAAACACACAACTGAAAAGACAATTAGCCGCTCTAAGTACATTTGGAAGCCTTGGATCACACCTGGCCTTATAAAATGTATGAATCACAGGGATAAACTCCACAAAGAAGCTAACAAACACCCAAAAGACGAAACAAGGAAACTCGTTTACACCCGCTACAGAAACTTTTTCACCAATCTAGTTCACAAGCTTAAACACGAACACGAAAGTAAAAAGTTAGAAGAAAACAAATCAGATACTAAAGGATTATGGAAAACTATAAAAGCAATCACCGAGCAACACAGTAACAGAAGCAGTTCTAGCGACCTACTTAAATGTAAATCTACCGCTCAAGATTCAGTTGACTACTGCAACGAATACTTCTCCTCTGTTGGCACAAATTTGGCAAGCCAAATTCTAAACGACATAAATGAAACCCAGGAGTCAGTGGTTTCAAAACAAAAATTAGGAGAACCGCTAGGGCTTACTTTTTTTTATGCAACCTACTGATGTCTATGAGATTGACAAACTGATTGTTAACCTTAAGGGTGACAGTGCTGCCGGAGTTGATGGTCTTACACCCAAAATTATCAAAGAAATTAGAAGTGAAATTTTAACTCCACTAACCTACATCATCAACCTTAGTCTAAGTTCAGGTATATTCCCCGATAAATGGAAAGAAGCTAGAGTCGTCCCTATATTTAAGAATGGATTAAAAGATAACCCTGCGAACTATAGGCCTATATCACTATTAGCAATCTTCTCCAAAATTCTAGAAAAGGTAGCAAATAAACGCTTAGTTTCCTTCTTAGAGTCGAACAAGCTGATCTCCAATAAACAATTTGGTTTTAGGAGTGGAAAATCTACTGAAGATGCAGTGAGCCGCCTGACCAAACTAGTAACGTCTTATCTAGACAATAATAAAAAGTGCTTGGGAGTGTTTTTAGATCTTGCCAAGGCGTTTGACACCGTTGCAATACCTATACTCCTAAAGAAACTTGAGGTCATTGGTATCAGAGGACTGTCATTAGACTGGTTTAAAACCTATCTAACTAATAGACGCCAGTGTGTGAAAGTGGGTGGGAACACCAGCTGTCAGAAAAATATGGTCTTTGGAGTCCCACAGGGTAGTGTTCTCGGCCCGACCTTGTTCATCATCTACATAAATGATATACATCGCACATTAATACAAAATGCAGATATCATATGCTATGCTGATGACACGGTTATTCTCCTTCATGGCAAATCGTGGGAATCAGTGCATAAAGAGGCTCAAAATTGTTTGGCTAGTATCAAATGTTGGCTCGATTACAATCTTCTTTCGTTAAATATCGACAAAACGAACTATTTGTGTTTTCATAAAACACAGGCCTCAGCGCCTAAACTACCACTTGGCATCATTATCCACTCTGCAACCTGTAACTCTCTCCAGTGCAACTGCCAGAAAATTAAAAGGGTAGAATGGATCAAATATTTGGGGGTTATAATAGACCAGCGGCTCTCTTTCAAGCCCCATATTGACCTGGTGGCCAAACGCACTAGAAAATTGATTCACTTAATGAAACTCTTGCGTAACTCTGCCAATAAAAACACTCTTAACATGGTATATGTGGCACTATGTGAGTCAATTCTGTGTTACTGTATAACCGTATGGGGTGGAGTTGGAATCACCACCATGATCCAAAGCGAACGAGCACAACGATCGGTTTTGAAAGTCATGCTCAGGAAGCCTTTTAGATACCCCACAGCCCTTTTGTACAAAGAAGCCGAATTACTCAATGTCCGACAATTATATATATTAAAAATGGTACTGAAACAGCATAAAAGCATAACACAGACCCCGGAATACTCGCAGCTTCTCAATCGTCGAGTTTTCAAGTGTCCTTCAATAAGTACGCGTACTAATTTTGCACAACACATGCAAGAATTCTTGCTCAGCCACATATACAACAAAGCGGTAAGAATGTGTGGTATCAGTAACTCTAGAACAAGCCAAGTAAAAAAGATTGTTCGCAAATGGCTGCTAGCCCAATCATATGGTGAATCTGAATCTCTTTTAAAGGTAATTTCATAAAACACTAACACACACTCACACTCTCTCTCACTCACAAACACTCACTCACATTCTTACACATAGTGCACATTGCCATAATATTCTGTAAACCTACTTTTTGTTTTAATCTTTCTTTCTTTTTTTTTTACTGTTTTAATTGCATTTTTTAAACCTAAACAATGTTTTAATTCCCTAAAAATTAACGTTTTTCATAATTATGTATCAATGTAATGCGCATTTTCACTATATGGTAATGCCACCCATTGACTCCACGAGACAGGCTCGACCTAGTGTGGAGTTCATAAGCAAAATGCTTCCTTTGCGTCTTATTTTGTTTTTGTAAACCTAGCTATTAATGTAGACTATAAGGAAATGTAATCACTGTTTTTGGCAAATAAACATTATTATTATTATTATTATTATTGATATTTTTAGTTTTTCAAGTACCAGAGAGAGAGAGAGGGTACCAGAGTACCCGTTTTCGGCCGTATTTTCACCCCCTGGGAAAATTATAAATATTGGTCCTACAGTTCGGAGAGTATGGACTTTCAGGAAAGTTCCTTCTATTTTTGAATCTTTTATATATTCAAAAAAATATTAATTCGTTTTTGAGATATTTGCAAAAAACCAAACCCACTTTTTTTTTCTAGTAAGTTGTTTATAATCTTTGCAATTTTTACGAGCGGAACTTTATTTTTATTTTTTCAATTGTCATCCACATGCTATTCCGAATCGAATGATATCCTGTTCATATTTTTCCGAGACTGCTGAAAAAAGTTGAACAAAAAAGCACTTGTTGACTAGACTACTACATCCAAGTTGGTCGCAGTTACTTGACCGGACGGACCCCAAAATAGGAATTATTTGAGGTTCATAAAAAGAGGCGTAATCATTATATTAAAGTTTTCCATAATATTTTTAGGAGTGCAAAATGAGAATTATTAGAGGTTCGATTTATACATGCCATTCGATTTGATACATTCAATCAATATCAGATTGCATCTTGTTCATTTTGTGTTATGAGTACAAAAAAGAAAGAAAAAAACGAAAGAAGTTACATGGTTATAAATAAATTGGGCCAGAACAAGATGTTGTATAAGCATTTCCAGATTTGTTACGAAAAAGTTGTGAAAAGTATAAAATTACCTTTCTTCATAAATTCCCGAATTAAAACCAGTATTTTAAGGGTTCCTCAAACAAACAGTTGTAGTACGTACTTCATGCTTTTGTTAGCAAAAATAAAACCCCAAACAATAATAGAACAGAATAAAAGTTGTTTCTAGCCTTTCGCTCCGAAGGCGAAGGTGGAAGTTCAAAATTATTAATTTTACGCCCTTCATTATCGTAACAATATACCAGGAATTTTAAGAAAAAACTTTAACAATCTTTACAAAATTTATTTTCGTATCAAAATGTTTTCCTTTTCCCTAAGTGCCTACCTAATTGTATTTTTGTAATTAGCCCCGTGTTACTACATCTTGCAAAGTATAACGTTTTGTCAGTTATTTTGTTAAGATGAATATCGCAATATTTAACATAAATTAACAATAGAAAAATCTCAAAATTATTCTGTTTATTGGCACTGCACTTATTTTATTTAAACATCTGGTGCAATGTAGCATCTTAAAAATAAAAACTATATCTTCAAAATAGCATTTACAATATCTTTTTATCCAAAAAAGGTTACCGCCAATTTTTTTTTTCAAACATTGTTATATTCTTCTTTTATAAACTCTGCCGCTCTCTCAGATATCATAATACTAGGTGCATTTATATTACCACTAGTTATTTCTGGCATCACACTTGCATCGACCACTCTTAGGTGCGTTACACCATGGACCTTCAATCTACTATTCACGACTGATGTCTTCGGATAAGGTCCCATTTTACAGGTACCTACCAGATGACTCCTCGAAGTAACCATATTAGTACTAACACATTCCCAGTATTTGTCACCATCTAATTTAAAACTGTCACAAGCTGGCCAGCTCATTCGTCCTAAAAATCCTCCTATATCCTTGAAAAATGTGGTATTAGCAACTTTTGACGCCAACTTGATTCCTGGAATTGCTGCTTTTAGATCTCTTGGGTCGTTAAAGTAATTCGTGAATATAAGCGGAGCATCTTCAGGGTTATTTGTATTTAAGGAGACATTGCCTGTTGAATATGGGTGCAAAAGGCTGAAGGCGAAGAAATATAGTGAATGGTTTTTGTTTAATGTTACTATGGAGTCTACAATTGAGTCTTTGTATCTATACTGTGATTTCAAGAATTGCTTCAAGTCAAAAGTGTTCTTCGGTATTATTGAGAGATACAGTTGAAAATCTGGACGGGATATAACATTCTGGGTGGAATAAAACGCTGTTATATCTGTGAACATACTACTTTCGGCTAAGCTTCCCGTACGGTCTAAAATGTAATTTACCACATCACGATGACTTTCCTTCGTTGTCATTTTCTCTGGTTCATTACCATATACAGTTATTGGAACTGAGAGATGATCCTGTAAGTTTTGTCCTACCATTGGGGAATTCACTAAACATGTAATATTCTTAGAACGAAGATGCTCTTCAGGACCAATACCTGACAACATTAGAAGTTGTGGAGTGTTCACCGCTCCAGCACTGAGAATAACTTCATGTGTTGAATAAAAATTCAGAATTCTACCATCTTTTTCTACTTCAACACCGAAAGCTACTTTTGAATCCTCTGTAATCAATATCTTTCTTACAAAAGCATTTTTAAGTATTTTCATGTTCCATTTGTTCTTGATTGGCTCTAAATATCCTGTATTAGTGCTTTGTCGAACTCCATCAGCTGCTGTTGCTGTTACAATACCAGAACCCATAAGGTCAGCGGAGTTCAAGTCAGGAACATACTTGATCCCAATTTCATGCCATGCTTTCAAGATTCCGTTAGTAATATCTCTTTTAGTGCTGTTGAATCTATTTATAACTATTGGTCCGTCCTTGCCGTAAAACTTACTAATAACAGGATCTTTAAGTAACTTTTTGTTTTGCAGACTTTCAGCTTTCTTAAAGCATCGATGAGCTTCATCAAGACTCCAGTCCACATTGCCAGCATCGAACCATTTTTGGAAATCCTTGTCGTGTCCCCGAATATAGTGCATTTCATTGAGACTGCTGCTCCCTCCGAACATTTTGCCCCTCGACAGGTTTATGGAGCCGTTAACAATCGCCTGATCTATCGCTCCATTGTTCGTTGATACACATTTCCAGTTGAATTGTCTGTCAGCCATAGTGTAGTCTAGGCCTGGTATCTGAAAATTTTGGAGTTAACAAAAATACGTGTTACAACACGGTTCATAAGCAAAATAATAGAAAAATTAATTATTGCTTCGATTTTTTGTTAAATAATATATATGAGCATTTAAGATAATGACGTTGTATATTTAATAAGAAGGTTGAATACGTCTGATTGGATCAGTAGATTGGATTTGCTGCCTATAAATTTCTAACCCATTACGGTAATTTCTTGACAAATATTCTTTCTTTACTGTATTAAGACATTTGTACTCGTAAAGTATGTATCACCAACAATTTTATAAAGTCCTGTTTGGTACTTACATAAGATTCAACAGGCGGGTCGCCTCCGGCCTCTACGAGCAATATTTTCCACCCTTTAACTTCACTGAGTCGTTTCGCGACCACACTCCCTGCGGTTCCGCCGCCGATTATTATGAAGTCGAAACTTTGGAAATCTGAAAAATAAATGTACGTATGTGTAAAATATTTTACTGTATTAAAAATGATGCTGATTTTCAATGTGATAAAATGGAACTGCAGATGAAGTACCTTAGTTGTTTTGTATTAAGATCATGATATATTGTTTACTAGCTGCACCCCGCAGTTTCATCCGCATAAGTCTCGATCCCGTAGGAATATCGGCATAAAAAGTATTCTATATCCTAATCTAGATCATGGTCTATCCATTTGTCAAATTTCATCCAACTCTGTTCAGCCATTTTAGAGTGAAAGCGTAACAAACAAATTCAGTATTGCATTTATAATATATGTGATTAGTTAGGATTTAGTTTTGGTCAATCAGGACTTTTCGATTGAAAGTGGTTGTTTCATTTGAACACCACCAATACCAAGACTACCGATCGCGATGGTTTGCCAACCTTAGAGATGAAAGTTGAAAAGTTATTGTACATAATCCTATCGTCTTAGAAATAATATATTGAAACCAGAACCGCCTCTGTGGTCTGTTGGTTATCACCTCAGACTCAGAAGTCCTGGGTTCGGTTCCCAGTGGGGGAAAAAAAAACTGCCCGGTTTAGTTGGTGATAGGGCTTGTTCTAAGTCCGCCTGGCTAGCTACCACCATCTTATGTAAGTATATCGCCATAACAACAATGTTAACAGCATTTTTGTGTTACGCAGTTAGAGGTAGGATAGCTAGTTCCTCTGTGGTTGAGGATTCCGGGTGAAGCTCGCTTCCACCTTCGGCCTGATCATCACTTACCATCAGGTGAGATGCAGGGCAAGAGATTCACCGTTGGAGATAAAAAGAAACGGCAATATTAAGGTGATAATAACTCCTCGATCGAATTGTTTAACCTTATAATATTTATTTTGGTAGCCTATGAAATTATGTGAAACATACTTGCAACATTAGATTCAGGGACGGTCCCATGGTTGAGAAGACACTGTGCTGCTGCAAAGTACTGCAGTGTGGCAGCGAACATCTGAGGCCCCGCTCCCGTCGTGGGCATCAAACATGATGCATTGTTGAGGCTGAAGAACAAAAACAAGCAAATTAAATAAAAAAATTACGCTAGTTAGCTTGCAGGCAATCGTGTTCCTTCGTTGACCATAATATTATCGCTTACTATCAGGTGAGATAGTGAAAAAACACAAGTCTATTTATACCTACTAGGTTCTTACGATTTTTATCTTGCCGTGAAAAATTACGGTTTATTCACCGTGTCAGTGTTGTATGGAGGCTAACTAAGGAAGCTTGTTGACGGACACATTTCTTCTTTCTATACATCTTGCGCGCGGCTTAGTCCAGTCAATAACAACATCAAACATCGCAAACGCGCATGTATCTACGATTCTTTTATATGTTGTTAGGTTCCCTGAGAGTTGTTTACTACTACTAGTAAACTTGGGTAAAGTTTCCAACCCTGAAAAGCTCGTGCTAACTCCCATGGTGCTCGAAAAACTGCAAAATTCTGGCACATGATTCAGTTTTTTTGTAATATTTCTTAAGGACGCGTTTTTAGGTATCTTTGTTCTTTATTTTTGTGAAGTAAGCTCACTTGAGTACAAGCTACTCTCAGGAGACCTAACAACATAAAAGAATCATAGTTACATGCGCGTTTGTGACGTTTGCATTTTTGTGTGTCGATACTGACTCGGTTAGTTTATACGCCGTGCCGTGTACAAAGGGCCTAATATTTTAAATATGCGGGCAAAAACGCGGTCAAAAGCTAGTAAATCATAAGAAAGCCTCTTTCATGGTTATGGGTTACCTTTATACAAAATCTGTGATCAACCTAATCTTTTATTGATATCGAGATACAGCCTTGAGACAGATGTTATGACATTACGATGCATCATGGTAATGGCATACGAGTAACATCTGCAAACTTCGGATTAGTGATCAATAAAAAAACTTGAAAGGCACACAAACCGGTTCTAATAATAAATTAATACTTTATTTACTACTAATTTAAATACAAAAAAATATAGCTAATGCTCCCTCGAAATACCGTAAATAATAGGATGGAATAAAGTTACTTACCTAAACATTTTTCACAATTAATGTTTTCCACAGCAACTAACTGACTTGAAGGATGCACGAACAACGAATGAAACGCAATGAATTGATTGCGATCTTAAAAGAAATGGCTTACTTTTAAAGTAAACATTATTAATTGTTCAAGTATTATTATAAAAGAAGGCACACAAGCACGATTATTAAAAACGTTAAATTAATTAAATTACTCTACACAACACTAGTAGGTGTTTTTAAAATATTTGGAGGGGTTAACATGAATACTTACTAGTGATGTGCAACAAAACCAGTACCATTTTTTTAAATAAATTTAAAACAGAATAAATGTGCTGCTGCTCTAACTTGGTAAACACAAAACTGGTGTTTTGTCAATGCAAAAGGACTATTGTTGTTGTTTTACTCAAAGTGACTGTCCGACCTTCGGTTACTAAACGAGTTTTAATGTTATTGTGTATAATAATTGCGATTCGAAGCTTGGCGCTCATGAAACCCTAAAGATCCGGACAGACCGAGAGGTTCACAGAGCAGAAGATTGTTTGATGACTTTTGACTGTGAATATTAAACTTTACGGTCACTGTTATATCGTGACGGATTCAAGATTGTCGTTTAGGAGGGGCTTGACCCCGTTGAGGGTAGGTTTTCGCAAAGTAAACGCTAAAAAAGCTAGGTTGTAGGCTACCAGAGAGATCTCGGTGAATATACATGGCAGCCAAACCGGGCAGCGCGAGCGGCTGAATAAGTAGCGCGTGGATTCAAAATTGGTCGCGTAAACAAAACATCTTATAGAAAAAACTAGAAAACATAATACTTATTAAGTAAAGGAGAATTGATGACAATTGTACAATACTTGCTAAAAAGTTTAATTAGAATAATATCTAGTTCTTTCTAAGATACGTCACGGAAGAACTCAGATGCTATTGGGGGGGGGGGGGGGGGGCTTGAGCCCCTTAGCCCCCCCTGGATCCGCTATTGTTATTATAAACAAACTACAAATACAGCGACTACGGAAAAATATATGAAAGAAGTTGCTTACAGCATGCCACGAGTGACCGCGACGCGACTACCGGAGCGATGCGACAGACGGAAACGCGCTCTTGTCGCTTAGCGCAAGTCGCGTCGCAAGTCGCATCGCTCGAGGTCGTGAACGGGGCCTTACTGGAGTAGTCACTAGAGTGAATTTGAATACGTGGTGATAACGATAAGGTACCAACAGAAGAGATAAGAAAGATAAAAGGGTCATAGAAGTCATAAGATTAGAGAAAAAAATATAATTTTCATTACTTGTTCCGTTTTTATATGGCAGCAAACCACTGGGTTGCTTTGGATGGAAAGCGAATGCCATGAAGGTGAAGCGTGAACCTTTCTAAGAACTGTCTTTTGTTTTATGAATCGATCTAGGATTCGGGGAATGATTCATTTTTTCTAAACCTCTGAAGTGTAGGTATTAATAAACAACATCATTTTGATTGGTAAGTTGCTTGCAAACCTGCTAAAATTACTGAGAGAGAGAGTAGATAGGTATGTTTTATAAGTTAAAGAAAATATATTATGAACTAGCTGCGCCCCGCGGTTTCATCCGTGTAAGTCTCGATCCCGCAAGAATATCGGAATAAAAAGTATCCTATGTCCTAATCCAGGTCATGTTCTACCCATGTGCCAAATTTCATCCAAATCTGTTCATCCGGTTTAGCATGAAAGCGTAACAAACAAACAAACAAACTCGCTTTCGGATTTATAATGTTAGTAAGGATTATAAATATTGTGATAGACAACAAAACTACTAGTCTAGAAAATAAAGTCTAAGTGAGTAACAAAACTTAAATAAATAATAATAAAAGTCTCTACAATGATAATCATTTCAATATGTAAGTATGCTAAGTATGTGCAAAACATTATATTATTATAACAAAAACATTTATTATAAAAACAGGTGGATCTGCATACAAAGTTGATCGATATCAGCCACTTATACAGTACCTACATTTTAATAAAATAAGAAGTCTCGTGACTTCACTTCTAGATGTTTTTAGAATTTTTGAGGCCACCATAAAGGTCAATTTGGCTCAAAGGAATACCAAAAATAGCACTCAGTAAAACGTAACGAATAAAAGTCACTGAAAGAACTCGACTTACAATAAAAAAATAAAAAAATAGCAACATGATAATTGGTTGTTCCTTTTTACATGGAAAATATTTTTGAAAGAAAATATAACTGCATACCAAAATAATTATATTTCAAGGAAATTATCTTATTCACATTTCCTGGACGTCAATCAATTCTTCCCTCTAAAATCCAGGAAGAAAAATTGTTTTGCCCGTATAGCGAAGATAATAAAGGGGTTAAAAGTTATTACGAGAAAGACAAAAGGCTGAATAATGAACGAAACAAAGGCGACGTAGGCTAGCTGTAAATATGATTATGCGAGCCCAGCCTACCTTTAACACCACGGAGGATGACGGAATGGAGTGCTCATTGCACGTCTCTGTTGCGCATGGTGCACGGCAGCCGCAACAACGTGTTGATGATGATAGCGGACAGGCTCGAATCTCCATACCAATGTATGGACGCTGCAGTGACTTACCCGTCACCTAAGTCGTCGGTCACTAATGTGTAAGTGTTGATAGTGGGGTAGTTTTTGTTTTGTTTTGTATTGTATTGTATTGTATTGTGTGTATAATTCATTAAATATTGTGTATGAGTCCTGTAACTGCAGCGAATAAATGAAAATGAATATTGCTCATTCAGATATTTGTAACTGGGCTCCTTATAAAAAATGTCTTACCTCACAATTGCGTTATTGTTACGCTATTTGAGTTAATACCAGTCATTAAGATAAAAATTACATCTAGATTTGAGACTAATATTTACATAAACCGTTTCTGCTTCTATATCACTGTTCATCATCTTTTTAGGTAGTTGATCGAAATTGCAACATTATCAAAGATTCATCCAGAGAAAAAAAAAAATACAGGGTGGATTTTTGAGATGGGGCAGTAAGGACAGGTACCTTAACCGTTGTATCTACAGGAAAACGGTCTTAAGAGACAGTCCTTAACTTTTTTAAAGATTTTGATCAGCATTCACAATTAAAAAAAAAAAATACAGTCAGCAAGAAAATGGGCAGTTTTGACAAAAAAAAAAAAAAAAATATGCCAGTCGATCCTGTTTCTTATAAGGATAAAAAAACTCTACTGGACCAACTGAGGTATGAGTACTAGAAAAGTCAGAAATCGCAAAAAACTTTCCCCATATTTTCGTACAAAATGTGACTCCAACTTACTATTTTATAATGATAGAGTGGCCGAAACTAAACTAAAACCGATTGAACTTCAAATTTCTAACGACTATTCGTTTGAAATTTGAAGTTCAATCGGTTTTAGTCAAACAGAACAACAGCAGAAGAAAAGCAGAACAAAATTTAGAACCTTTGTTGCTTTTGAAAATACTTTTTACATAGGTAGTTTTTTTTCTTGCAATTTCTATCTTTTGTAGAGGACAGTCTTTTTTAACGTTTTCCAAGCAAGTCTGAAAGTTCTTAATAATTTGAGGTAATTTTTAGAGTTCCGTACCTCAAATGGAAACAACGGAACCCTTTTAGGATCACTTCGTTGTCCGTCCGTCAGTCTGTCACGACCCTTTTTCACAGGAACGTGGAGGTATCAAGTTGAAATAACATCAAATACAGTCTGTGGTCCCTTGAAGCTCTAAAAAATCCAGCTATCTATATATCTATATATCTAATACAGCAATAATTATGTCGTATAAATATACGACATAATTATTTTGATACTCGCAAATAAATCAAAACCTACAGGGTACTTCTCGTTAACCTAGAATGCTGAAATTAAGCAAGAAGCAAGTTCTCATAACACAAGAAAAGGGAAAGGTCCGAAAAGTCCGAAAATCGGTAATTTGTAGTTTTACCACACAAAAAAAAAATCGTTTACAAACTTACACCTGCAGAGAATTGACCGTGACGTATATCGATGTATGGGAGAACATATTTTTCAACTAAAATGTTACGTTAGTACGTAAGTTTGTTTTTGCGATATATTTATCCCAACTACGGAACCATTCATTGTGCGTGGTCCAACACGCACTTGGGCGGTTTTTTTCTTAGAACGTTGGACATCAGAAGCAAACAAACTATCTTGTTCTTATAGTAAATAAAATTATAACGAGTATCCGTTCGAAGTTTAAATTTTTTGTTTCTGTTTGGCTAGTCTGTCTATCATAATAAAGTTTCTTGGAGTTTCTTTCTTACCAAAATGTATGGGAAAAGTTTTTTGCGATTTGTGACTTTTCTAGTACTCAAACCTCAGTTGGTCTCGTAGAGTTTTTTGATCCATATAAGAAACAGCATTGATTGGCATCAAAAAAAGTTTTTGTAAAAACTGCCCATTTCCTTGCTGACTGTAATTTTTTTTCAAAATCTGTGAATGCAGATCAAAATGTATCAAAAAGTTAAGGACATTCTCCTAACACCGTTTTCTTCTAGCGACAACGGTTAAGGTAGCTGTCCTTGCTGCCCCATCTAAAAAATCCACCCTGTATATCAGATAGCATTCCATCTATTCCTGCTCCATGTTCCCTGCGGATAAATTATGACCTCCTACTAACAAAGGTATAAAGGTGTTGATAATTATTAAATTCATTTTAAATTGTACAGCACTATCACTTTATGGTACCTATGGTTAAATAAGTTACATATTAAGTGCTAACATACATGTATATGCTATGAATGGTTTGCATATATATTTTGTGGTAAATTGGTGGTAACGATTACTAAAGGTTTCGTAAAGGTGAGAATATTTATATCCCAGGATATTCTTTGATTGGGATATACTTCTAAGGAGGGAATATTTATACTCCAGTATATTCTTCGATTGGGATATACTTCTAAGGTGAGAATATTTATACTCCAGGATATTCTTCAATGGGGATATACTTCTTCTGATTATCTTTGGTAGGTAGATACTTAGTTAAGCCGTTGTCTATAACCAAAACAAAAATATATACATTTAGGTACCTATGGCAAACAAAGTACAGACCGTCCACTATAACTTGTCCCGTACCGTCACGTTTTCACCATTGCATGTCAAGCTTAGTTTCAATACCAATAGAGTTTAAAATGGTGACCGAACCGTTCTAATAATCGTGTCACTGGAAGCTATAATTAACGCACTGTGCTAATAACTGAGTGCAACACTTGACATTTTAATTTCGTTACGAGTTCTAACGTTTCTGGGCCAATTTGCCCACGTATTGCAGGCGTAAGGTAAAGAAAATGAATTTAGTCGTAAAATACAAAATGAACGCTGAATGTGTAACGTAAAAATGCAACCAGCTCTCTCATACAACTTTATGACTGTTTCCACCAAATTAGTAAGCGAAGCGAAAAGGATTTTTTTTTTTCAACTTCAAAAAGAAAGTCATTCCATATACCGGTAAACGTAAAACATGTTCACACTCAAAGGTGTTGCCTTTTCAAAAACACCCCTTGCTCGTAGTTTTTGAACTAGCTTGCTCGTTCGCCATTTAGCGGGAGTCAACAAAGTAGTATATTCATAGGCGGGGCTCATTCCGTGTCTAAACGTTGTTAAAATCTATGTTTTAGCTCAGACTTTACTCAGGTAACGTAAACAGTCTAGTTCATGAAAACAAGTTGAGGCACGGCAGTATTATAGGCGGAGAGACGGACAGGAAATTAGGTGAAAACACTGTTTGTATAAAATCTTAGATTTAAAAACGGAACGAAAAAAGATTAACGTAACGTAAAAGAGATTAACAGATTTAAAAAAAAGTATTTTTTCGTTAATAGACTATAATTGTTCAATTTGAATCGAAGATGTCTGGCGATGGGTATCACAGCTTGTAAGATAATAATGTATTCGTATTAAAAAATGACAGTTTATGCAACATATTGATTTATTTTCACTCAATACTTAAAATAACAAAATAATGATGTACAATAAAAAACCAAAAATAAATGGATCATACGAGTATTTCGGCACAGGCACAGTGCGCAGTTTTATGTATAATCCCTATTTTTAAGTAACCTCACAGCTGAACACTGTCTCATAAGATACAGGTTATCCTAGTTTAAGAGGCAGGGCTCACAATATCTGTATACAGACTTCTGCCGCGTAGTGAGCATCTTGATAATCAGTGTATACTAATGTATGTTTCTTTGTAACAATAAACTATTATTATTATTATTTAGTTACCAGTTGATTAAATACATCATACTCTTTAGATATTCCTTCATTCAATTATTTTATTTAAGTAAGTCATTTACTGTAATAATATTGAAACATAATTTATTGACGATTTATGCAGTGAATTTGTTTGATGTTCTTTTTTGTAAAAATATGCATTGTTACAGAAGATAAAACAATACACAAGTGTGTCATTGCACTGTGCAAGTGTGCATGTTACCTACCATTTAAAATTTTAGGCACATCGAAATTTTATAGGTACCTAGGACTAAAACTCATCTTTCTGACTAGTAAAGCTTTCCTTAAGTGAGCCCGATTAGCTATACCATTTTATATAGTTATTCCGTAGCTACCTATGTCCCTAACAACATTTTTAAACAGTAGTTATTATTACCAAACTAAGTGCACCTATTGGTATTCGCGCAACAAACACCTTAACCATTTCCAATATGGTTAGAATAATTGATTATTAATATTGTAGCCAATAAAAATTTACTATCTCCTTTCCTATACACCTTCACGATTCAGACCATTCGCGTCGCATCGCAGCAAGAGGTGTGTTCCGCACGGCAACCATTAGTTAATTGAATTGACTCTCCTTATCTGATATTCACATGTCTGTTTTGCTCTTTATCCTATCCTATACTATTAAACGAGCAATATTGGTATATTCGAGTATATATATATATTTGTTATCACGTTCTCGAAAACGGCTCTAAAGATTTCGATGAAAGTTGCAATATAGGGGTTCACGGCGAAAAATCCATCTAGCTAGGACCCATATCTGGGAAAATTCGTTAAGGGATACTGTGGCCCCTGGCAACGTACAGGCAACTGAAAGAACACGGGTGGGTATTAGTCAGTAAGAGTCTGACACGCGCCCTCCCGCTCCGCCCAGAGCTGTAGAAATTATTTGATAATATCCCACAAAAAAAAGGCGTTTTCTATAATTTGTGTTCAAAAACTTTAAGCGTTTAATATTAAAAGTGAAATGGAGATGACACGATGTCTTTGAGAAATTCGTGCTTAGGTCAGTCTTCAACTTTTTTTTTTTGTTGTTTTTTTTAACCATAACGGGCAAGGTCTTGGCCATCAGGCCGAAGGTGGAAGCGAGCTTCAGGCGGACTAAGAACAAGCTCGGCTCTACCACCAACCAAACCGAGCAGATTGTTTTTCCCCCGCTGGGAATCGAACCTGGAGGACCTCTGGGTTTGTGACAGGTGGTCTTACCGCTAGACCACAGAGGCGGTTATTATTTCAAGTTAGTGCTCTGCTCATATAGGCTCACTTTAGACTTAAGTGCCTTTTAGACCTTACGGTGAGGTACAGACAAATTACTTGTCATTTTGGTTTGTTTATGTTTACCAAGTGAAAATATGTTTAAGTTAAAAATGTTTATTTTCAAACATTGAAACATGTAAATTTGTGCCTAGACTTAGTTGGATTAGTCTTTAGTTTAGGGACTAGGTAAAGCTGACGCGTAAATATTAATTAATCCAACGTTATATTAGTGCCTAATTAAGCTAAAGAAACTTTATGCTCACGTACATACTTTATGTTCTTCTACCCTAATATTATAAAGAGAAAAGATTTGTGTTTTTGTTTGTAATGAATAAACTCAAAAACTACTGGATTGATTTAAAAAATTCTTTCACCAGCAGAATGATATACAATGCATATGACCGCCTGTAATTTTTCTGAATATTCATAAAAAAATATCGAAAATTAAATTTAAAAGGTCATATCTTTAATATTATAAATCTTTTAAGTTAAGCTTTTAGACTATGCTTTTGAGTTAAGCTTTTGAGTTAAGCTTTTGAGTTAAGCTTTTGAATTAAGCTTTTGAGTTAAGCTTTTGAGTTAAGCTTTTGAGTTAAGCTTTTGAGTTAAGCTTTTAGAAATAATAAATAGAATCGCTTTACATTTTTTGCCATAACTCCGAGTTATGGCAAAAAATGTAAAGCAAGGTCACAAACGCTACTCAAAAAATTAAAATTGAATTACATGAAAAATATCAAAGATAGACTCCCCTTTTAAAGTTAATTTTCGATAAGTTTTCATGAATATTCAGAAAAATACGGGTGGTTACATGTCTATGGGTGACATTGTATTATCACTCAGTAACATATACATATCATTTATAAAGATATGACTCGGGTGAAGCCGCTGGCGGAAACTAGTACTTTAGATTCAGATTCAGATTCAGATTCATTTATTTGCAAAAACATGTGTAGATAATATACATGGTATGATGCTTATTATAGGTGTTACAGTTTTGTTTGGCTCAACATGTTTGACCATGGCTGGTGTACAAATTAGGTCGAAAGACAAAAAGATTTAAAAACAATATGAACAAATCAAAGAATAATAACATAAACAAATCAAAGAATAATAACATAAACAAATCAAAGAATAATAATATAAACAAATCAAAGAATAATAATATAAACAAATCAAAGAATAATAATATAAACAAATCAACAATTAACATTATGTACTATTAAATTAAAAAACTTGGTCAAAAGTCATGCGATTCAAAATAAATAGAATTGATTCAGTCAGTATCTTCAGAGCGATTTATCATTTAAAAAATCATTAATATTATAATAAGCTTTTTCTGTCAGTATTTTTTTAAATGTTTTCTTAAATTGGTCTGTACTTAATTTTTTAACACAGTTAGGAATATTATTATAAATTATTGGCGCTCTGCATACAACGCTTTTATACAGTAGCGCTGTCTTAGCTGGCTGAACACGAATTTTACTATTATCCCGTCGATTACGTATTATAGTGTCCGATATTCGAGGAAACAAATGGGGATTATTTCTGACAAATAGGGCTATTTCCAAAATATAAAGTGACGGAAGTGTGAGTATTTTATGCTTTGTAAAAAGTGGCTTACAACTCTCCGTACTTTGGATACCGAACATGGCACGTAGGCATCGCTTTTGCATTATAAATGCCATATCTTTGTTTGATGAGTTGCCCCAAAAGATAATGCCATATCTGAGGACAGATTCAACAAGTCCATAATAAGCCGAGAGTAACACATCAGTGTTGATCGATGGAGCAAGTTGGTACAAGGCATATGATTGACTACTGATTCTCTTACATAGTTTGTCAATGTGTTCTTTCCAATTTAGTTTATTGTCTATAATTAAACCGAGAAAACGGGCATTAGTTACTTCATTTATAGTGTAATTATTATGAATCAAATTTACATTTAATGGATTATGCAATCTTTGTCCAAAGTGCATTATATTTGTTTTTGATAAATTCATTTTTAAATTATTATTATCAAGCCAAGAAATTATAGATGTCAGTGAATTATTTATGTCAAATTTATAATGATTAATGTCCTTACATGCAATTGAAACTGTACTGTCATCAGCAAATAATGTCATAGGTTGAATCGTTGCCTTTGGCAAGTCGTTGATATAAATGGTAAACAACAGCGGCCCTAGCACACTACCTTGAGGAACACCGTATGTGACATATTTCCTCACGGAGCTGAATGTTTCCTCTTTTTTTGTTTTATGATTCACTCTAGTTATTACTGTTATCTGTTGTCGATTCATTAAATAGGATCGAATTAAATCTAAAACATTGCCTCTTATGCCGTATGCGTCAAGTTTACTGATTAGTATATTATGATCCACATAATCAAATGCCTGTGACATATCGCAATAAACTTTATAACTTGCGTCTTTGTTTCCCCCATTTATTTTAAACAAACGGTGCTTAAACGGTTATTATGACTTAAAAAAAACATCGAGATTTCTTTATTATTTATATGTTTAATATAAATGTTTTCACACAAACCTTTCGGAATAAATTCTCTAAATTATGGTGAAAATCGCAAGAGAATTCGTTGTGTAGTTTAGAAGAACAACGCAGTCAGACACGAAAAGCGACTTTATAGAATATATAGATAGTTAATTGACTCAGGCGTGACTTTGCGGAAATCCATTATAAAATACAATAGACGACGAAAGTGCTCTCAACGCTTGACGTGTCAACACGTCGGGTCCGGGTTCGCAACAAGTCAATCGTCATCCTTTTTTTTTTTTGGGTGGGAAATCATCAAATGGCTCCTCCCGCTCTGGGCGGAGCGAGAGGGAGTGTCAGACTTTTACTGACTAAAACCCACCCGTGTTCCTTCCGTTGCCTATGTGCCGGGGCCGCGATATCCCTTTCAGACAAACCCGCAACCCCAGCAGGCATTGGTCCTTCCAGACCCCGTCAGTTGGTGCTGACATCCCTTTGAGGCGCGCGTGGAACACAACGCGCCGTCGACCCGGGCCTGGTCCTTACCGGACGGCGAGCTGCCCATCGCTCACCGTCCGCAGGCCCGCGCCTACGGTGGCCGGAAGTCAGCTCGTGACTCCCGACGCCCGGGGCGTCCCATGCGACTAGGGGCGCGAGGGCGTGCAGCTTGAATCTCCCTCGCGCGCTCCGCCTCCTCCTTCGCGAGCATAACTGCTTCGTAGAAGGAGGTGACGGCCTCCCATGCACTCTCGCTCCGGACCATGGCCTGAACCAGGGCCGGACTCGAGAGATCGCCGCCGCCGATCGCCTCCGTGAGGACACGGCGGTGCTCCAAGCCGGGCAGACCTCTACCGTATGCTCCACCGTGTCCTCCGGGCGATCCACATAATGGTGACACCCGGGCGTTTCCTCCCGTTTGTTCCTGAACAGGAACCTCCCGAAACAACCGTGTCCGGTGAGGACCTGCGTCAGGCGGAAGGTGAGGACGCCGTGGCGCCTCTCTAGCCACTCCTCAAAGAGGGGACTTATCGCCGCAATTGTGGCGTGCCCAAAGTCAATCGTCGATATAGATTATTATTATTTATTTATTTCAATCCACTTTGGATCATACAATTAACTAAATTTAAAATTATTAAAATTACTATAAATTATTAATTAAAAATTATAAATTAAATTAAACAGTTACATTAAAATTGTGAATTATAGATTAGATTAGGCAGGTAGGTTTTTTTTAAATATCGAAGAATGTAAATTTTAGCCTAGGTTTGGTGATACTAGATTTTTGTTAAGGGACTAAAGTAAACGTGTAAATATTAATTAATCAAGTGTTATATTAATGTATAATTAAACCAAAGAAAATTGGATGTTCACGTACTTTATAACTTGCCTCTTTTTTGTATTTTTTCTCTTTCAAAATGTCTTAATTATTAATAATAATACCATTTATTTCAGGCGACACAGGCCCATAGAAAAATACCTTAAACATACATATTTTAATATAATCAAAAAACAAAAGCTTATGTTAGTAAATAAGGCTTAGACTATGTTAGTAGCACTTCACTTTGCACTAGCTTGACTTTCAAACCGTCACTGTAGTGAACCGATCTTGGAAAGAACTTATAAAACCTATTAATGTTTAGCCTTAAGCTGTAAATGAGCCAAGCGCTGTTCGTTGTTACCTTTACCTACAAAACTTCGCCTAATTCTTAAAACTTTTGAAAGCAAGGTCATTTTTTTAAAGGATATCTTTCCACTTTGCATGTAATTTTGTAACATCATACATTTTACAAAATAATCCCGAAGTTAAAACAAAACACTACTGTAACTTAGTTGTTCGAAAAACAGAAATTCGAACATAAACTTCTCTGGCGAAACTTGGACATGACTACGAATCTACTATGAATCTTGCTTCGACATTCTTGGGACCAACAGACTTCTGTTCACCGCAGTGCAGTTGATACTGAGTTCACCTGAAACTTAGTTTGTTTACCTCTAAAGATGGTTTCAATTTAGGCGACAGTTCGCATCCCTACAGTTGTAGGCTACAGAGTTGAGAGCTGTCATGTGTGCAACTGGTTGATGCAGAATAATGTCTGTCTCTTGCACTACGCGAAACCTAAATTAATGCCGAAATAAAAGCGCGCTGTTGGATTTTGAACTATCAGCGCAGAGCCGTGCGTTCAAAATTCAACAGCGCAGATCGCTTTTGTTTAGGTATTCATTTAGGTGTCGCGTAGTGATAGTGAAAACGGGCAGTATGATCCTAGTTGGCACGGGATCAGCTTTTTGTGTGACTTAGGTTTGATTTCCGCTCGTACAAATATTAGTTCTATAATTCATCCTACAGATTGTTGTGCCTGGTCAGGATGTTTATGCATGTGGACGCAGCACCAACAAAACAGAATAAATTTCCTAAGTATTAGGTAGAAGAGGTAATGGTTTAAAATCTATGGTCGACAACGGCTTTCTTGCAGCAACTACTTGTGGGTTCAAAAACTCTGAAAACCAAAATATCTGCACATTGAGTGTGTGATATAAGAAGATTTTCATCTGCCTAGACTTTTCCTAACTATGTTGGGGTCAACTTCCACTCTAACCGGATGCATTTGCCTATCTTACCTCTGCAACCCAGTTACTAGGTAATACGATATCCCTTGGTAATACTGGTTGTCAGACTTTCGGGTTTCTGACAAACCGTAACGACTGTCGAAGATCAAGTACTCTAATTACGTAATACACGATCAATCACAATCTGAATAATTATGAAAGAGATTGCTAATCCATTGCTTAATAAGTTCGAAAAAAAAATCTGCTCAACAACGTAAATAACGCAATGAATGTTGTTGAACTGTCAAAATGAAACAGTCACAGTCTTAATCGTTTACAGAAAATGTTTACTCAATTAGATAGCAGGGATCAACCGGCCTCAGAAACTCCGTGTCTCGGAAACCAGCCGAGTTTCCGAAGAAAGGCGGGTTCTCGGTATCTAAATATGGCCATCTACGGACTGACCGCAGCAAGCGTAGCTTTACCTGATCGATCAACCCGTATCGGCTGTTATTACTTAGCCACGAGCCCCTCTGTATGATATAAGAAGATATTCTAGTCGTAGAGAAATTTACCGCAATGCAGTTAATCGGGTCCTCAGAATAAAAAAGATAGCTAAGTCTGATGTGTCACTAACAGATATTCTAGCGCCGAGAAAAATATTAACTAACAGACTGGGACTTATATTTTTACACTGTCAGTTTTTACACTGTCAGTTTTCCCGGGACAAATTATTTTAAGTGAGATTTTTCTGAAAAGGATTTTGTTTTAACAATTTTTACAACAGACACCTTCGTAACGTTTGTTGTTTAGATTTGGATTAATTATTAACATTAGGATCTAAATTGACCGTGACTGTGATAGGATACGGTGATTGATTGAAAATATCACTCGATTTATATATGCATATAAGTTCCTGACACCTGTCAGATATATTTCACGAAATTGTCGAGTAATTACGAACTGGGCGAAATGGGTTAGGTTAGGGTAAAACTGTGACCAACTGCGCGCAAGCCGAGCGAGCGCTACTTCCAAGTTGCTCGTAGCTAGGCAGGCTATTTAGTAGTACTCCAAGGTGCGTTACGTCACAAGCAAGTTTGATACCAGTTCACAATTCATCGGTTTCCTATGGATAGATGATAAACTATCGAAAAATAATAAATGGTTTGTTGCAGGTCACAATTTTTCGACAGTTTATAATCTAATGCGGAAATAGTACCGACAGATTATAAGCTAACGAAGTTTATAATATTATACGATGACATGTCCAGTCCTTTCCCAGTTATACAGGGTGTTCGGCAGAAGGTTGAACATACGAAAATGGCGGATCCGTGGGGTCGTCTACTACGTTTTTAGGCCCAATAACAAAACCCAGGCCACAAGGATTTTTTTTAATGATTTTTTTATTTTATTTTTCGGAATTTGTCGTTGCCAAAACTTCAAAAGTCAATAATTTCATTAAAAAACAACAAAACTGGCAATGTTTTATTTTTATTTTCATCTAAAGTAACTGTAGAATCTTATAAAATTCGTATTTGACGCAGATGATTGCATGAAAAGTAAATACGAGCCCTTAAACTACAAACAAATAAAAATAGAATACCTTGAGCCCGACTTTGAACTGCGTTCAAAAATCAACTAACAGTGATAGAGCAGTTCTAATTTTAGAAAAACATCTTTGGTTCATGCCCAATCTAACGGTATGCAATATGCACAATTTCTTTTAAAACAACTAGAACAATTCGCCAATTTTAACTGCCTGGGACTTTTCTCACCGAAAGGATTGCGAAGGAAATTTGCGAAAAGTGAAATTAATTATATACAAACCAAATTTATTTTACTGTTAGATGACAACACTGGACACTCCCCTCCAGCGCGGCCACGCGTTTAAAAGGAAGAACCCTGCGTAGACTCGTCCATTTTGCCATCGGTCATAGACCTATCTTCATTGTTCCTCTGCCCATTTTGTGTTCTATTTTAATTTCTTATATTTACTTCCATGTAATTTTTGCAGTTTAATATTAAAATTATTTTTTTAATGTTTTAATGTTTTATTTATAAGATTACATATTAGATTCTACAATTATTCTAGAAAAAAATAATAAAAAAAATTGCCAGTTTTGTTATTTTAAATGAAATTATGGACGTTTGAAATTTGAGCAACCACGAATTTCCTTTAAATTAAAAAAAAACATTTAAAAAAATCCTTATGTCCTGTGTCTTGATTTTGGACCTAAACACGTAGTAGACGGCCCCACGGATCCGCCATTTTCGTATGTTCAACCTTCTTCCGAACACCCTGTATATCATCTGACAGCAACCTTTAAGCGACGAAATTTAGGCCCAACGAAAACTCACCGCGCGATTTTTATTCGCACGGTTTATATTCAGTGTACGGAGTAGGTACGATTCAGCGTGAATTTTAAATCGCCAGTGCATGTAGATACATAAGATGTTACAGCATGAGAGAGTTACAGAATTGTGTTAAAAAATTCGCGCGATTTTGAGTCGCAGTGCTGGCTAGGCCTAAAGAACATTGTGATGCATAATCAGAGTACACTGTAAAAGGTTTATACATATTCAGTGTGCGGAGTACGATTCAGCGTGAATTTTAAATCGCCAGTGCATGTTATCTACATAAGATGGTACAGAATGAGAGTGTTACAGAATTGCGATAGAACATTCTCGCGATTTTGAGTCGCAGTGCGGGCTGGGCCTAAAGCACACTGATACATAATCAGAGAACACTATAAAATAAAATAACTGTTAAAGGACTGCAAATGCTGAGTACGAAAGGAATATGAATGTGTTTTACGATTCTCCATACGAAAACTACCTTTTGGAAGGGGCGACTAGTTTTTTTTATTTTTGACTTTCAATCAAAAGTGCCTTGCAAGGGCCTATTTGAAATAAATGATTTGACTTTGACTTTGATTTAAACTTTATTAGTTCCTAATCGTGTCCAACGGACATGTGTCAGGCACGCATTCTTTTAGTGGCCGGAATTTCTCTCTCCAAGTTTTTATTATCTATATTATTTAAAAAATTATAAGTATCGAAATAGTTCCACAGCGCTCCAAAACAAAATAAGTAGAGTCAGCATAAAAGGCAAACCATAAGTTGATTGTTAAACACAAATAAAAATATCGGTAGTATTTTTTTACCGTGGATTCATTCCGTGTGTCCAAAATGCTCAAATAGGCCTTTCGCACTTTATGCGCTAATGTCGCATGATGTTGCATGATAACTAACTTTAATTTATTTTATTATAAAGTATTACTTACGTTGGTATTTGTGTTGTAGTTTTAAGAAAACTTTCAAATCTAAAGCTGTGATTTTTTTGCTTGTTTTTAAGAAAAAAATATTTTTAGAATATTGTGATTATGACTGAATAAACACATTATTATAATGTTTCATGCTAAATTTATTTTTTTGCTAACTCTACTGAAAATTTCTTGGAGCGCGGTGGAACTAAAATATTGAAATATTTTATTGCTAAAAATTCTTGGAGCGCAGTGAAATCAATGTATGAACATTAAAATTATGCGAATAATGGGTTTTGGAGTGCAGTGGAACTACCCGAATAGACTAACTTGTTCATCGACATAAATAATTGACTATTCTTGAAACCTAAGTACCAATACACCCGAAACTAGTAAATACATATTCATGTTTTAACTAAGTGTTGCAGAAGTTGGGCTAAGTTGTAACAAACTTTGCGTAACTTCACCGCTATTTGAAACACCTCTCTCTGCAAACTGCTTGACTTTTAGTTCAAATGGCAGCTTTTAAACCGAAATGAAAATAATTCAAAAGATACCGGTAGTCGGTTAAACTTGTCTGTAAATAAAACCCGTATGTCTTTGGCGTTTGTAAGCGCACTCATTAGCGCTCCAGAAGTTTGAAACAGCTAATAATGTCATTATTTAAAGCAAATGTAAGGTCTGTTCAAATCCTTATTTCCAATTGATGTTATTTCCACTTAAACAAACATCAACTTTTTTTTAGTGTAAATAAAGTCGAGTTTAGACTCACTAGTACTGTTGAAAAAGTCATAAAATATATAATATTGTAGCGCAAACTGAACCTTATGTGTAGGCATTACAGTTGTTTTTCTTAAAACTCGTGTTTATTTACATGTTTGGCAAATAATTGCGAACGCAGATAAAGATGTTTTCGTTGTGAGTGATATGTTTGATGACTGTATTCCTAAGTACAGAAAGCGTCTATACTTCGACATTTGATCGAAGGTTCTGCCTGTACACCTTGATTGGTATTGTTACTTTTTTAATTACATAAAAATCTTCTTTTACAGGTTCGCTGGAAGAAATTTCTCAAAAAATAAGCAGCAACTTTGTAGGTACTCAAAAGTTATGTTCTTTCTCTATGTATTTCACTATCTGGCTTGCCTTTTCCCAACTGTGTTGGGGTCGGTTTCCAGTCCAACCGGATGCAGCTGAATACCAGTATTTTACATGGAGCGACTGCCTATCTGACCTTCACAATCCAGTAATTTGGCAGTACGATACCCTTTGGTAAGACTGGTTGTCAGACTTTCGGGCTTCTGACTACTTGTAACGGCTGTCAAAGATCCACGAATGACAGCCAAGACCAACCGCTTAACGTGCTTGTAGTCGTTTAGTCTCAGTATGTAAAAATGGTCACCCATCCACGGACCAACCCCGGCAAGCGTAGCTTAACCAGTTATTACTTAGCCACAAGCTCGTCAATGTATTTCACTTTGAACACAAATAATAAAATAAAATGATATTAAATCTTCAACTACGTTCATTTCCCTCCTACCATTGTCATTTCCATTTCGCCAACACATAAAACAAAATAACATAAATTCAGTGGTTCATTTCAATTCATAGTTTATTAAATTCGTCATATAAATGGTAGTTTACGAGATGGACGAATAAAACACGGCACAATTTATAATCACCTTGCACCCGAGGGATGCAAGCGCGTGTTAATTTTATCCCACTTCTCCTCTGGGAGGTGGAACCTGAATTTATCATAATTATATTGAATATTTTCTACGGGAATTAACATTTAAATAAATTAATATTTTGTTATATTAACACGTGATGATTTAATTAAATGAGGCTGGAATTATCTAATGCATAAGGACAATTTTTTGTGGTACTGGAACTCAGACGCGTTCAGTAGGTACTACAAAATATTAGACGACACCTTGCAAACTGTGATGTAACTATTTATTTATGTGTTTTTGACATACTTCGATTTTTTCAGATTATTTAAAAATAAATCGTAATGAAGTATGTCAAAGATCATATATAAATGGTTACGTCACCGTGTGCAAGGATACGAGACGGCAATTCTCTCCGTTCCGGAGATATAAGCATTATGACAATACATAAAAAAAAAAAGAATTGCCTACCAGATTGTAATATTTATGCATAATATTGGCTATGAGAAGCCATTTCAAGCAAAAGATCGACACTTAAAAATATAAACTCCAATGTCTTCGAGACCCTTTTTTTGATCCACAGTGCTGAGGTGTAGTTTTGGCATGCTTCACTGTATTGTTCGCAGCGCTTTGTCTTGGTTTTTTATTTGGTCTGACTTTTCACGTTTGTCAGTCAAATTGGTGATCGTACATAATTTGTTTTTGAACAGACCAAAACAAGAGGACTGCTAATTGGTCTTGACCAACTGTGGACATGGAATGGCACAGTCTGCCCGTACAGAATAGTAGTAAAGTGTTAATTAGTGGAACTAATAGAAATGGGACCACCATTTCTATTAGTTCCACTAATTAACACTTTGAGGGACACTAAACCCCCATAGGCGTTATAACAATAAACATTCTATTGTGTGTCGTAATTTGGCAATATTGCTGTATGGAAATATAATATATGAACTAAAATATTGATTATGAAATGCAATAAATAATTAATATCGTAACACCGAATATTTAGTTTTAGATGTAAAAAAAGTATTTGGAATCTTTGCAAATGCCTTTTTTATACCTAAAACGGTTACAACATCAATTTCAGTGTCATAATTGCATTTTATTATTAATATTTTAGTTCGCTAATAACCCACATTTCATATTTCCATACAGTAATATTGCCAAATTAATCAAAACAGCGAAATGTTTGACATCTATTTGCGACGTTGCCAACTTAAAGAATAACCGCTCTTAAGATAGCCTGTGGGTGTGAGGTTAAAACTCATAAACTTTATAGCCTTTACTTTGTCAGACCGAGACAGAAACCAGCAGGGTATTAACAGCTTCAAGAGTATGATAGCATCAATATAATTAAGACAAAAGGTTTTAATAAAGCATTCAAATATTATTCATAACATTTGCTGCAGAACGTCATAAAGTTGACAAAATGACAATTTAGCTGAGCTACAATACGGGCAACGAACTGGCCACTATGTAGTATATACTATACTTACTTAACTATTTATTTTAATTATATTTAGTAACGCCACATGCGACTTAGGTGTCACATTCGAGTTCGTCGCCCTTGGCGTACGACAAGGCGTGTCTGGGACCTATTTAATTAGAGTTTCTAGTAACTTAGGCGATGCTATATGGGTAAACGTAACGTACACCTTTGATGTTAAGTCTCTGTTGGATTTCTAGTCTAGTGGACATACCTAAGGTCAGATCCAGGGTATGTTTGCTCGAGGTCGAATATTGGTCGAAGTAACATAACACACACATAAAATTACGCCTTGTTTCCCCTAAGGGATGGACAGAGTTGTACCTATAGTACACCCATATTTAGCCAGTTATGTTTAAGTTTCATGTAATAGGGGGCGAGCGTGTTGCCATTAATCGGGCACAAATCCAGACCCCGGGCTCCTACTGAGGTATTCCAGATATAAACATGGTACACTTTTCCCGACTTGCACGCGTAGCATGCCAACCATAGAAACGGGTTTTCTACGGAAGAATAGACAAAATGACAGATTACAATCTGTCATTTTGTCTATTCTTCCGTCGTTGTTTCTGTTGTGGTCATACTAAGCGAGCAGGCAATGGAACCCAGGACCTCATGCTCAGCAGTAGCGCTTGCGAGTAGACCAACGAAGCTTCTAAAATATTTGTACCAAAATAACTTCAATGGCAATACTGAAATTATTATTATTATTCAACATTTATTTCAGACCAGGGTCGATCGATCAGGTTAAGCTACGCTTGCAGCGGTTGGTCCGTGGGTGAGTGACCATCTTTACATGCCAAGACCCCTCCGTGCCCCGAAAAGCACGTTAGCCGTTGGTCCCAGTGGTAATTTACAGATCTTTGACAGTTGTTACGGGTGGTCAGAAGCCCGAAAGTCTGACAACAAGTCTTACCAAGCGGTATCGTGTTAGCCAGTAATTGGGTTGTGGAGGTCAGATAGGCAGTTGCATCTGTAAAGTACTGGTATTCAGTTGCACCCGGTTGGACTGAAAGGGGACCCCAACAAAGTTGGGAAAAGGCTAGGCAGATTGATTTTTACTCTGACTGGCAAATTTACAGACTAGTAGCAGCTTCGCACGCCTGGAGGTCGGAAATTATCCTCGGAACTTACTACAGGGATAACCAGTCGCCTATATGTTAATCCAGGTTATATACTATCTGTGTGCCAAATTTCATCCAAATTTGTTGAGACATTTTTGCGTGATTGAGTAACAAACATCCAAACGCACAAACATACAAACTTTCACATTAATAATATTAGTAGGATAATAGGATAATGCTGTTGTTAGAATGTTAAAAGTCGAATATACGCGTATAGTAAAATATTTTCTCACTTTATTTTGATAATTGCGTAACACACTTACAATGGCAATGCCTTTCATTTTGACAATTCAACAAAATTCATTGCGTCATTTACGGTGTTGAAATTTTCAAACATTTATGAAGCAATGTATTAGCAATTTCCTTCAAAGTCCTTCGGATTGTGATTGCAATTGGGGTGCAAGTTTTCCCATAATGTTGAATGTTACAGTTTGTTTGAACATTCGGTGATTTCGTAAACTAAATTATAAAGTTCAACCTCCAGGCTCCACACAATAAACATAAACTTGTTAGTAAGAACAGTGTTTTACAATCTTGAAAGAAGATTGAGTACGTAACATTTATTTTAAAAGTAGCCAGTATACAAGTACAGGGTGTTAACTTTTAACTAGTTGTAGCGCCGTTTACGAGCAGGTTCCAGAGGCTCCGTTTTATATCGAGATATTCCTAGCACTAAAAAAGATTCAGCTAAATGTAAAAAGAGTGTTCCGTATAAGAAATTTCTCCCGATATTCTTGTTAAGTCTTTGAGTTTACAAAAATATCGGGGTAGAGCGTGTTTTATTTCTAGCAAAATTGGTGCCTAATTACAATTAAGTGGCATAGTTTAATCGTTGGAACAAGCTTGTCACATATGAGTTTTAATGGCCAGTATTGTCTATTTTATATTCATTTAAAAATGCTTTTATAGAGGTATGAGCAACAGGATTTAAAGTTAATTTATCCTCCATAAAAAACGTTAACTGGTGGGCAACTGCCCGACGATTGATGTCGGGACGTTGTATATATCCCCTTCGCGCGGTACCCTGCTTGCGCGCTGCAGGATTAAGGTGACGTCAAGTTTTTGATGCATGGTTCGCATGTGCCGTTGTATACAGCCACACTTTTAATAAAACTCCCACTTTTTGATTTTCGCCAAAAAACTGTGAAGTGCAGTATGATTGCATACATTACCAATCAAAAGTATTCTTATAATATAATATTAGCGTCCGCCAGCAGCATCGCCTGCGTGATATCTTTATAAATTATATAATTTTTTAAACCGGTCCAGTAGTTTTGGAGTATTATCGTTACAAACGAAAATACAAATCGTTTCTCTATACAGGGTGGATTTTTGAGATGGGGCAGTAAGGACAGCTACCTTAACCGTTGTCGCTAGAAGAAAATGGTCTTACGAGACTGTCCTTAACTTTTTGAGAAATTATGATCTGCATTCACAGATTTTGAAAAAAAATTACAGTCAGCAAGAAAATGAACAGTTTTCACAAAAACTTTTTTTAATGCCAATCGATCTTGTTTCTTATAAGGATCAAAAAACTCTACTAGACCAACTGAGGTTTGAGTACTAGAAAAGGTAGAAATCACAAAAAACTTTTCCCATACATTTCGTAAGAAAAAATCTCCAACATATTTTATTATGATACTCGTAGACAGCCTAGCCAAACAGAAACAAAAAATTTAAACTTCCAACGAATACGCGTTAAAATTTTATTTACTATAACAACAAGATAGTTTGTTGCTTGTGATGTCCGACGTTCTGAGAAAAAAGCCAGCCAAGTGCGTGTCGGACCACGGGTTCCGTAGTAGGGATGAATTTATCTCAAAAACAAACTTATAACATTGTAGTTGAAAAACATGTACAAACTCCTATACATCGATATAGTTTACGGTCAATTCTCATTTTTTTTGTGTAACTACAAATTATCGATTTACAGACTTTCCCCTTTACTTGTGTTATGAAGCCTTGCTTCTTGCCTAATTTCATCATTCTAGGTTAACGGGAAGTACCCTGTAGATTTTGATTTATTTGCGAGTATCAAAATAATTATGCTGTATTTTTTATTGCGTTGACTTAGAAGCTTGATTTTTTTAAACTTTAAGGGACCACAGACCTACGTATTTGATGTTATTTCAACTTGATACCTCCAAGCGTTCCTGAGGGTCATGAGAGACTGACGGACGGACAACGATGTGATCCTAAAAGG
Source organism: Agrochola macilenta (assembly GCA_916701695.1). Classification (NCBI taxonomy): domain Eukaryota; kingdom Metazoa; phylum Arthropoda; class Insecta; order Lepidoptera; family Noctuidae; genus Agrochola; species Agrochola macilenta. Next base: position 16,128,230 of record OU753557.1, read on the forward strand.
GTTGGTGCAAAGGTGCTAACTTTTTTTTTTCGTTCGAAATTTGAAGTTCAATTTGTTCTTAATTTAGTTTCGGCCAGTCTATCATCTTAAAATAGTAAGTTGGAGTCACAGTACCTACGAAATGTATGGGAAAAGTTTTTTGCGATTTCTGACTTTTCTAGTACTCAAACCTCAATTGGTCCAGAAGAGTTTTTTGATCCTTATAAGAAACAGGATCGATTGACATCAAAAAAACAAAATCTGTGAATGCAGATCAAAATCTTTCAAAAAGTTATGGACAGTCTCTTAAGACCGTTTTCCTGTAGCTACAACGTTTAAGGTAGCTGTCCTTGCTGCCCCATCTCAAAAATCCATCCTGTATAATATTAGTACAGATAACGCACTGAACCCTAATACTCTGGAACTATTAATAAACATTAACGAAAGTGCAGGAAGCTAGGACGCTATTAATTTATAGCTCCACTATGGATATAAAAATGAATTACCCGGATTTTATTATTTTTTAGAGCTGGGTGGAGGAAATTTTTAAAATAATAGTGTAATGCAGTCATTATGCCTCGGAAAGGACGAAACCGAAGTCGACCGAAGTCAACCGAAGTTGTTGGTCCCGGCTGTCATTCGTAGATCTTTGATAGTCAGTAGGTGACGGATAGTCAGAAGCCTGAATCCAGTCATTTCAAAGGTTCACTTCATACACTCCACTACCACTATTTCTTTTTTATGTTCGTGATTATACGAGTATATTTAGATGTATTTTGTTTCTGTGACAAATAAACCAATTTTTCTTTTTTTCAATCATCCAGTTAGACTGCAAGTAAACCCCTGCATAGTTGAAAAAAAGGCAAGGCAGGTGATGATGTAAGCCCGTCTCTATTACTATTACTACGAGTATGTTCACTATTATGTTGTTATTATATTTGTCCACTTTTAAAATTCTGGTGAAAAAACACTTCCTCTTTCCTTAAACATCATCATTACATATAGTTCCTTATTCTTGTCTCATGTTTATTATTTTATATATATCTATGTATATATATATGTGTATGTATATATTTATGTGGTTAAGTTTATGCGTTATGTATTTATTGTGTATGTAAATGGTACACCACTGACTACCTGCAGTATTGTCGCTCCTTCTCCCTTTAATCCATCCAAAGGTTGTCTGTAAAATATAGCTTTTGACGATAAGACCGCTCATTGTGTCACCCTATGTAACATTTCTAAATTTATTTCTGTAATTTGTATGGTGTGCTCAAACTCAAAACTCAAACTCAAAGCATTTATTTCAAATAAACCAATTACAGGCACTTTTGAATTGTCAAGGGGTCGGTCAGTCAGAAAGATGAAGCTAGATGCCCATTCCAAAGCGTAGTAGGTACCTATGGAGAAGAACGGGCAAGAAACTCCACGGACACTCTTTTAAATCATAATTATGGTTACAAAATATTGGTTACATCATTCATGTTGAAGTTATACATGTGAGAACGATGCAAAACGTTAAAAGCGTCCGTAATAAAAATAAAAATTTAAAATGAAATGAAATTAAATTAAAATAAGCCGTGGTAGCAAAGAGATGACCAGTCCCTACTGACGGCGCCCGTTCACGAACATGACGCATGGATTAGCACCATTCAGCTCAACCATTTTGAAGGGAGCTAAATGATCCAACACACGCGCCACCGTCAGCGAGACATTAGAGTGAGCATGACATACTCTCAGCCGCCAAGGCACATTCAAGTCAATGAAAGACATACCCAGTACCTAAATGGTAGGTATAGTCGGTACATAGTACTCAACATGTGCTATGCAATTATATAATGTTAAGAGATTGAATTTATACAATGCAAAGATAGTTTTTAAAATCTTCAGCAGCTCCAACAGTATTTTCAAATGCTAATCAATTAGTTTAAGCGCCCTTGTGGAGCAAGACCAGTGTTGAGCCAAGCATTTTTATCAGCGATATAATCTCCCAACTTATAATATGCTTGGCTGCATAGTGTGCGTTTAATATAAGATTTAAATTTCGTTTCATTCAGTTGAAGTATGTTGGGAGGTATTTTATTGTAGCATTTTAAACAGTACCCCATGAAAGACGAGTCCACTTTAGCCAGCCTGAAACCCGGTTGCACTAATTGGTCCCTATTCCTAGTGATGTAATTGTGTTTTGCACCTCTTTTACTAAAAAGATGTAGATTTTTCCTTACGTACATAATGTTTTCATAGATATATTGACAAGGTACCGTCATGATGTTAATATCTTTAAACAGTTCCCTTAGAGAGTCGCGCCTGCGGAGGCCATATATGGCTCTTATGGCTCTTTTCTGCAGAATAAAAATAGACTCGATATCTGCAGCCCGTCCCCATAGTAGAATACCGTACGACATAATACTATGAAAGTAACTAAAATAGACTAGTCTCGCGGTACCTACGTCAGTAAATTGACGGATTTTTCTCACAGCATATGCTGCTGAACTTAACCGTCCTGAAAGGGATGTTAAATGAGGACCCCATTGAAGCCTTGAGTCGAGCGTGATCCCTAGGAAAACTGTTTTATCGACGAATTCTAGTTTCTCTTGATTCAATATTATCTCACAACTACTACTTTTTACATTTTGTAAAGAAAATCTTATGCACTTCGTTTTTTCCCCATTTAATACCAAATTATTAGCAGTGAACCAATTTTGAACCTGCTGTAGGGCGTTATTTACGTCGTCAAGATTTGATACACGTCTATTAATTTTAAAAATTAAGGAAGTATCGTCAGCAAATAACACCATTTGTGGTTGAGTTTTTAACAAATGGGGTAGATCATTAATATAAACTAAAAAAAGGAAAGGACCTAATATTGATCCTTGTGGTACACCCATTTTTACTTTTAAACCGATTGAATTGACACCATTTATTTGAACTTGCTGTTCTCTATCATTTAAATATGATTTTACTAAACTGAGCGCAAGTTTTCCAAGCCCGTAATGCTCAAGTTTCAAGATTAAGGTTTCGTGGTCGACGCAGTCAAATGCCTTCGAGAGGTCACAAAAAATTCCTATGGCGTCTTGGGCCTCTTCCCACGCCGTAAATATGTGCTTTAATAAGGTGACACCGGCGTCGGTCGTACAACGTCCCTTGGTGAAACCATACTGTTGATCGTGTAAGATTTTATTCGTGTTAAAATGATTGAGCATTTGATTAAGCATTACCTTTTCAAACACCTTGCTTAAAACTGGCAACACGGATACGGGTCTATAATTATTAGTGTCTTTACTGTCCCCGGATTTGAAAAGTGGTATTACCTTACTATATTTCATTAGATCAGGGAAGACTCCTTGATCCACACACAAATTAAATATTAAGGCTAAGTACGGCGCTATAGTCTCAATAATGGAGGTACACACTTTGATTGACATTCCCCATAGATCTTCGGTTAATTTGATCTTGATTTGCCTAAAGGCTTTTATTACTGTTAAGGGGTTTATATGCTTGAATTTAAATTCAATCGGGCAGGATGAAACGTTTGCTCTTAATAAATCAATTGAACGCGAGGGAGAGGAATGTAAAGTTTCAGTAGTTTTAAGTGGGATACTGGTAAAGAAATTTACAAATTCTTGAGCAACTTCTTTGTTAGTGCTTATGAGACCCCGTGAAGTTTCTAGAGTGAAATCATTATTATGTCTTTTATTTCTGTTTGTTTCGTCATTGATAATTTTCCAAACCGTCTTTATTTTATTTTCGGCTGATTTGATCTTGTTGCTAATGTACAAGGCTTTAGCTACCTTGCAGGTATTTTTGAAAGTTTTAGAGTAAGTAGCAACGTATTTATTAAAAGTTTCAGAGTTAATATAAGGCTTAAGGCCATACAGCTCAAACAATTTTTCCCTACTTTTCCTAATACCTTTAGTTGCCCAGTCACTGAACAAAAAATTTGGGCAAATCGTTTTAGTTTTCTTTTTTAAAGTATTATTGAACTCGGTGCGCACTACCGAAAAGAATTCCTCATATAATTCATTTACATTTTTTATAATATGACCCGGTATACTTAATTTACTAATTAAGTTATTATTAAATCTACTTAGATTGCTGGTAGTTATTTGTCTAGATTGTATCTGAATTCTTTGTAATGGTGTGTTGGACTTGAAAGCAACGGTTTGACCGCTGTGATCAGAAGGGAGATAATTTACAATGGCTTTGTCTAAGTAGTTGCAGCAACAAAAAACATTATCAATACATGTAGAAGTATTTATAGTTATACGGGTTGGTTCTGAAAACACATTTGACAAATTGAATGATTTAAAGAGACTTAATAATCGACTGCTATTTGAGCTATTTTCTAAGATATTAATATTAAAGTCACCACAGATAATCACTGATTTTTTACCCGTTGCAAGTTTTGCTAGAACATCTTCCATTACTGACTCAAATGTGGAGTAGTTTTGATAATTAGGGGGTCTGTAAACGCACACTATAACATACTTATCCAGCTCAACACAGGACAATTCAATGTTATGTTCAACCGACAGATCAACTATGTCTTTACGAGTCTTAGATTTAATAGAATTTTTAACTAAGATTAGTGAACCCCCACGTTGCATAGACTTTCGGTTGAAACAACTGCCCACACTATAATTTTTATAATTAATTAGCATCTCATAATCTTTCAACCAATGTTCAGTTAAACAAATAATTTCAAACATGGTTTTTTCTAAAAATAATTCAATTTCTAATTGTTTTGAAGAAAAACCTTGAATATTTTGATGAAATAATTTCAAGGTATTCTGCTTAGACTTTTTTTTACAATTAACAATTTGAGAGCAAGAAGACACCTTGTTCTTGGTAGGTATAACTATAGTGTTACTGGTATCTTCTGTGGTCGTACTATCTAGTTTAAATTAACATCCAGAGTGAGTCCCGAGACTCCCATGCCATCACCAGGCAATGAGATCCTACTACTTGTATGTGCATAATAAAGAATATTCTATCTATCTATCTATCTATGTTTTTATTTTGGGGTTTTTGGTACCTATGTAGATATGGCGACTCCATGTTCCGTTACAAGCAAAAACTGCTTTTGGTGCGAGCAACACGGCAACATCCAAATATGAATAAACGGGACCACATTTATAACCTTACTCTGAACCAATACGTTATTTTATTCAAGAGAAGTAAAGCACCTAAGTATAAAGCGTAACGGCGTAAAAAGCGATTTGTCACCGTCGGTCTAAAGCGCAACTTTTTGCCCGGGGATTTCGGAGAGCCGCCGTGTTAACACGGCTCGCGTCGGCTTATGACGATATAACTTGCTGGATAGTTAAAACATTATTATTTTTAGTATTTTTTTGGGTAATATTGTTTAGGGACTAATATTTTGGTCCTAAAAAAACAACGCCCCATATTTTGGTCCTTAGATACCTACTAAAGTACTGAAATGAGGCTCGAAATACCAAGCTGTGTGATTTTTTGCCAATGGTACCAATGATCTTAAAATTAAGTTTATAACATTAAAAATATTAGACCTATAAAAGTTAGAGAGATAAAATATATAATTTTTTTGGCTGACATAACAAAAATAGAAAATGCCTTATTCATAAAATACATTTGAAAGTTGTCCCTTGGGATAATTGGGAAAAAATAAAGGCAGATATAGTTTTTTATATATATGTTTTTATGAAAACGGGGTAGAAATGATAAAGCTACGTTTCTACGCTACGCTAAGTAGGTACTACGCTACACGGTACGCTTATACGTTAGGAAAATTCACCGTAAAGCAGAACTTTGTCGTTTTCTCGAAACTATTAAATCTCCCTAAATCAATTTCGTGACGTATCATCAGTAAGAAGACTGTCACAGTCTAATGCACTAAAGATATAAACTTGGAAAGATTCTTTGCATGGTGTAGAGATGCACAAAAGAATTTTTTTTCGGAAAAAACAACGAATAAAAGGGTGAAACAGAATTTTCAAGTTTTTATGAGAAAATCTGGTTAAGAACCTACATGAACGAAGTCGCGAGCAAAAGCAAGTTAAGTTTGGTTTCCAGACCGGCAGCTGAACTCAATCACGCTGATATCTCCCGAACCACTGAACACGAAACATCTAGTTTAGCGTTAGTTCGTGAAAAAATATGCTACCCTGAAAGCCTGAAATATGACGTAGTCTAAATTACGTATGTATGTAATATTTTTTTAAGCCTAGAACGGTCGCGGCAATATGGGACTTGTAATTATCACGGGGACATCGGTCTTCCACGTTATAATTGGATTTTTAAACTAATATTCGTCCGAGGTTTGACGTGGGTCTTATTATTTTTACGGGAGATGTAGGTGAATTTGTTAAAAGGAAATGTGGTGATAGGGTAGTGGTTTATCCATGTTTATTATGTATCAAAGCTATCTTTGTATATATATATATATATATATCCTTATCCTCACATAATTATTATAAAACAAAGTCCCGCGCCGCGTCTGTCTGTCTGTCTGAACGCGATAAGCTCAAAAACTACCGTATGGATTTTCAGACGGTTTTCACTAATAGACGGAGTGATTTATGAGAAACGTTTTAGTGTATAATTTATTAAGATTACATGTAAATTTGCTGAAATATGACGATTATTGTTGAAGATGTCAGAAAGAATCATATCAATCCGACTGGGAGCTTTACTGGTGTGTGCCGCGTAAACCGTGAGAGATAAATAAAATTGATGTTCTAAATGATTGTATATCTTAAAAAAATCAACAAAAAGACAGCGATATCTGTCAGTCTATCTTCTAGGATGACCCACAATAACCATTTAAAAAAGTTCATTGTTATTTCCGAAACTATTTTGACCGGTATTAAATTAATCTTTATCCAATAAATTGGGCATTTAATTTAGATTAAAACATACCTTGACATCATATCATTTAAATGAATAGTTTAAAAGGTATCAAAGATTCAAAATTACTCGTAACACAGTTATCATGGTTGACGGTAACGCGGGCGCAGCGGTAGGAGTCAATGACCTTTTGCTCGGCTATTAGGTATGTAATCCCGGTAGTACGTTCCCGTGGGATATTTTCCGACATCCACGCGAGCGAAGTCGCGGGCAAAAACTAGTCCTATATAACTAACCAATATTAAAGGCGCTCCCTAGCCGGGAGCGTTCGCCTGTAATGTTATAGATTCCACTGTAACGGCTAGGGCTTTGCAAGTAGACTGTGCAGGCCTTCAACTGCTAGGTAGTGTAGAGAGGTAATTGCAACCAGCAGGACAGGTTAATACACTTAAATTAAATAGCCAGAAGTGACACGGCTAGGCCGCAGGTAAACGTTACATTACAGGCAAATGCTTTAATAAGCTATCAGCACAGCTCGTCATGACGTGCCAGCAGCTGCCGACTACTTCTGTTTTGTGCTCGTGATTATATTTAAATCTATTGTATTTTATTATTTTACTCGAGTTAATTATCTTTTTGTATGTACGTGTTTCTGTGACAAATAAACTTATTTTTTCTTTCTTTATTTTGTTTATAAACGAGTAACCTATTGCTTAAAATTACTATATGAAAAAAAAAACACACTCACCCTAATTGCGTAACACACGATCAATCATAACTAACATACTACATAATTTTGAACGATATTGCTAATCCATTGCTTAATCCATGCACAATCCATGTTCGAAAAATTTGTCTGCGCAACAACGTAAATAACGCAATGTATGTTGTTGAGCTGTCAAAATGAAACAGATTGTGATTGATCGGGTGTTACGAAATTAGGGTGCAGTTTGTTAAACTATCACATATCGCAAGTAACAAGCGCCTTACTCGGCAACTTCTGCATACTATGCAATTGATGTTAACCACTGTATCCAACATTGGGTTAGAAAAAAAAGTTTACGTAAACCTACGGCAAAAGCCCACCGGCTCTTACAAGAAGTTTACTCGCAACGTTCTATCCTACAAAAATATTATTCTTTTCTAAACTAATAGTATACAATCGATTCACCAAATCCCCAACAGATGGGACTTTACCGTATTTATATGAGCAAAAAACCCCTATTATAAGTTTATACAATGTTTTGGAACACTCTTAAAGTTACGAAAGGGTTCGAAAGTTTCTGTTCAGGCTCACGTCATTATTTATGAATAGTTGGACAAAAAGTGTGAGTGAAATGCCTGACTGACAGGTTGCTATTGTTTTGTTTTTGTACCGGATAGGCGAATATAGTATTTGCTTACTGGCGCAGTAATGTCTAAAAGCTGTTCCAATGTTCAGTATAGGCAAGCTAGACGGCTTGCCTATTTATACTGAACCTTGGAATCGTTTGTGCCATGCGAATGAAATTGGTTTTCCGGTCTTTTAACGTTTTTAACGGGGTATAGTACAGCCTGTCAGTCTTCTTCTTCTTTTCGTGTGGTTAGTGACTAACCTGGTGTCAGAGTTTTAAAGCCGTCCATGGGCCTCTGCCTTAGTTTCACATGCCGTTGAGAAATATCTCTCAGGCAGTTTCCTCACGATGTTTCCCAGCCTGTCAGTAGTAGCACTAGTAACACTTCAAGTTTCAACTGTGGAACTTACTGTTTCTTAAAATGGTCAACATCACAGACCAGTTAAAAAAGTTACAATATCACCTATCCCTTTTATATTAAAGCAGATTCAAACAATTACATTCGAGTGCGCCCAAACCGTCCATCACATAATCCGTCCCAACCCAACGTATCTAATAAAATCCACATCGTTCACTCGAACACATCGCTTAATAAGGTCAATTTCATCGGCGTCCCAATTACTGAATCATTTCGCGTTGTACAAATAAAAAGGCATAAAAAGGCACCCTTTTCATGCGGCATGGCTGAATAATTTGTTGTGACAAATTGTCGGCCTATTCAAAACAAGCGGCCGTCAGTGCCTGATTTACGTGGCTTTTGTGAGCCTCCCGCAATTCAGAAGACATTTTTCTGCGTTTAGAAGCAGATACTGGGTTTTTTTATTTGTTTGTAGATAGAACTGTGGGGGAATTCCTTAGCAATTTCGTGTCAACAGCTTATCGAGCCGTGCAAGTTAATAGTCGCGTTAAAGAAGCTGTTAAGCGAAGTAATACTAAGCTAAAGAATAATATCTATTCGATTGTTTTCAGTGAGTTAGGATCTAAATGAAAACGCACATTTTCTATCATGTATGAATAAGATTAGTAAATGTTCAAGTATATTAAAACGTTTTTGGCATCTTAAAGCTAGGAGTCGAAAGAATTTCAAGACAAGTACTATTAATAAAAACTAAAAAATCTAAGACACGACGGATTCGAACTCTTAACCTCCAGATCTCCAGTAAGACGCCACAACCTCCACAAGGTTATGTAGTTAAATCAGATTTTTATCCTGAAAAAAAAAAGCAGTGTCTTCAGTTTCTAAATTAAAATCAAATAAACAAGATTTATTGTAAAGGTTAAGAAACACCACAGCAGAAAGACCAAATGCTTACAGAGTAACTTCGTATGTAAAGCCATAATTTGAAATAGCATACGAAACTGGAAAGTTTGGATATGCAAGCCTCTGCCAGATTGCTAATAAATTATTTTGGATGCCCTCCAAAACGGCAACACGACGTATATTTCAAATTTGTTGAATGTGCGGTGGTTTTGTGGAATCGATAAATTTGAATCAAGAGGACGGGTAGCTGCGTTCTTTTGTCCGCCAGTGCTACTGGTAATATACGATCGCCAATCTGTCCGTCAAATGGCAAAATCTGTGACAATTAGTAGCAGATATTCAGACATTTTTATTTGCGTTAATTTCAGATTTTTATAGTCACGTTTTTAAACACTCGGCCGTACTACAGCACTCGTGATACTGGCCCATTTCAGATAGTAATTTGAAAAACGAATTCAGAATTGTGTGCCAATACAAACGCGCCTCTGGCATTTCAGTTTTTTAACCTTTTCAGAAACGATCGGTCAATCAGTCTATGGCAGCCTACTTATTACCGAATTTTCAGCAATAAATAGAGTTTCCAGTAAATAGTAGGTATTGCCATAAAATCAGTCTTTTCAAAAACTGAAAATCTTCTACATGGATAAAGCGCTATCCAACAATTATAATGCTTCACTGCCTTTGGCAAAGACAAGACGCATTTACTAGAACCTTTGTTACTAATGCATTCGTCTTGGATTTGTCGCATGTTTGTGTCGACTACAAGCCGTTCTAATTGAGATGTATGTATGTGTACTCGTGTACTGTGTCGTAATTGCTGTGTATTACTGTGTACTGGGTAGTACACATGTGTATATTCATGTGTACTTACTTGTGTTGCAGCGTCTCCTTTAGAACAACAATTATTGCTGATGAGGAATGCTCGTTTGTTTGTTTATTTGCTTGTTTGGATGTATGAGTGTATGTTAAATGTGGAGTTTGGTTATGGAAGCTATAATTTCGAATGCAGTTGCTTGAGGGTACGTACTCAAAATGTAACATGGGCGAATACTTCGTAGAAGACATTAAGATGGATCTCCATCCATTTAGAATGAGAATGAATGCTGCAGTTGGCTTCAACTGGAATTATGAAGATCACGCTAATTACTACGCTTCTCAAATGAGCTGATGATCAAAGTAATTGTGATATGTTTTTTTACTTTTTTTAAAGCGTATTGTGTTTTACTGCAAGACGACAGCCTATTTTTGTTTCCGATGTCAATGATTTAATTGTCGACTATTCCCCTGTTTCATTTACCCTAAAAAGACGTTGTTACATAAACTGGGCGTCTTTTTTATATTAATTAAATTGAATCTACGTTTAAATTCTCTTTTTACATTAGGCTTATTTCGTTATAAAACGTCCGAAATCCTGAGCGATGTACGTCGTTGGACATAAAATCGTTTTGTTTACGAGTTTGCCTTCGTATTAAAATTTCATCTTGTCTAGAAGATGTTCAGGCTTTGCGAAGTCGTATTGTTAGAGAAATGTAATTTTTCTCTCGTTTCTTCATCGATTTTATTTTGTCTATATATTTTATGGTCGATCTTTTATTGGGAAAAACTTTGTTGCTACTTCAACCTACTCCCAAGGTTTTGTACATACGATACAGTCACCATACACTCCTCTCCAATAGATGGCGTTGTTGTCACACATTTGGGGTGTTATACCGTAACGTAATATCACGCCTGTATTCCCCAAGGGGTCAGACAGAGGTACACCCTCTTGCGACCACTAGACAGACAGGCAGGCAGGGGTGGCGGGGAATTCTTATATATGCATTAATTACGTGTCAAATAAATATCCTTTACCCACGTATTTAATTTTTTTAATAAAAATCTTGAGAAAACGCAACATACTGTTCACAATAAAAAGCCCGCCGAAAGCCATACAAATCCACCACGGCCACGGTAATGAGTTTCGCCAGCGAAATTGCCAAAATAAATCAACCCAGGACCATATTTAGCATGAGATAAGAGCAACATTAGATGCCACCATAAGATTGCATTATTGCAATAAATAATGAGACTGCTATCTTAGAGGGAGACTTTGAACGCAGCCGGCAAGCTTGGGTCCAACAATAAATTTCACTTGTGGAAACTACTGCGAAATATGTACCAAGTTTGTAGTTTGTTAAAGCGCTAGGTAATATTTTGGAGATTTCTTGATGATATTGTTTGTAAAGTAGGATACTGTAGGTTTGTTAATTAGGAGCAGATTACTTATACTCCATTAGCATTAGATAAATAACGGCAAACTAACGGCAGTTATTGTGTAATACTTTTGAAATAACTGCAATTTAGAGTAATTTCTTTAAATGTAAATGGTGAATAGCATTGCTTTGTATTTATCGTGAAATAACGAAATTTATTATACGTTTATATCGAAATAATTACAGGGTGATAACCGTTATTTTTCTAATTATATAATAAATGCATAGAAACGGGTTTTCTCCTATTTTCGATAGAAGAATAGACAAAATGACAGATTGTGATTATTTATCTATCATTCTATTTTGTCTATTCTTCCGTCGACAAAACCTGTTTCTATTGAGGTCATGCAAAGCGTGCTGGTCTTTATTCTGTAGGTAAATAGGTATTGCAAAAGATACCCTTTAGTTAACTTTGGTCGATAGAGAATCCTGATGTCCATGCAGTTTTTATGGAGAAATGCCTACGTCATGAACTCGTGATATTAAGTTAGTCCACTCGGAGGAAGTCAGAGGGTTATATCGGATTTCTAGCGACTACAACCTACAGGACTCCTTTAGTTTATTTTTATTTTATTATTATAATTTCTTTATTGATGACCCCAACATAGTTGGGAAAAGGCTAGGCAGATTGATTGATTGATGAGGTCTAAAATAACCACTATGTGGAGCACTGACACAGCCAGAAGGCGTTGCGGCAGACCCCGTAGAAGATGGCGGGATGACCTAGAGAAAACAAACAAAACATTTGCCCTGGACCGAAAGAGCTGGAAGCTATGGGGAGAGGCCTTTGCCCAGCAGTGGGATGATGTAAGAATTGTAAATTAATTGCTTTTACACCCGAGTGGGAATCTATTGGCCTCTTCTATTCCCAGACTTAACGATCAGCAGAAAAGATGCGTTATTTATTTTTACTTTTAGTACAATAACACGTCCTTTTTAGAAGAAATCGTCAATGTCTACATGATAACAAATTACTAAATCTTTTCTAAAAGCACAGATTTACAGTGATGTTTTAGCACAAACACCTTTTTAGTTTTCAGGAAACGGATCGTAAAGCATGTCTAACGACCTGCTAACGAGAGTATGAGAGAGAAAACGGGAGAAAAACGGATAAACCCAGGATACAGATGAGTACAAAAGATTAAGGAAATAAATGTGATTTAACGCCTCTGACCCGAATTTAACGGCAGCAAGTTTTTTACAATAGATAATTAGCAATTTATCTCGAAATATTTTTGGTTAAATTTTCTTTGCTGAAAAGTTTTGGTGGAAGACTTTTATTGTAAATATCGTATTATTTTTGTACGCAAAAAAACGTATTTTGATTTTTTTAATCAAAATAGCAACAGTATTGTTGTGTTGATGTAAATTCTCAAAATATTTTTAACCTCTGAGAAATAAAGATAACTGTGTCATTTGTGAACACCGAAATCTTAAACTATTTCGAAGGCATGCAATGCCTTCGAAATAGTTTAGGATTTCTGTAACTGACGGATCAAATATTCTTAATGGACTCCTTATTTTACATTTAATTCGAATTAAATTCGTTTATCTATTTATGGCTCACCTTCCCAGGTCTCTTTTCAATAAACACCTACAAGTTTCCAGAATAAGTGATTGACTGAAGAAATTAGATATTGCCACTTTTGATGTCGGAATTCTCATAAAATAATTATTTACATTTTATAAGTTTAAAAGTACTCGGAGATCAAAAGTGTTTATAGATCATTATTATTTATTCTCAAATAACCTATCAAAGAAACCTTTTCGGGACAACTCTGAAAACTTTCTATACCCAAAACCTCATCTATTCAGGACCATTGTCAGCTTTCGTCAGATCTCGCAGTTGTCAGAAAGTCCAGTTATATTGAAAAAGTTCGCATCCACGCCGTTCTAACGGTGATATATCAACGATCCTCAAACTTTTTTGACAGCTCAGCAATAGCCGAATTTCTATTCATTTTATTGGATCCCCCTTTTTGGTATAAGTTTTGGTATGCCTACCAAAACTTGGCAAAACTGGCATGGCTAACCTTTTAACATTTGGTCGACATTTTAATTAAAATAATATAACCTAAAATGTAATTGTGGCTGTGACGTGTCACCTATGTCTGATAAAAGCTAGAAGTAGGGACCTAGCTACATTCAAATATTTAATTTAATTATAGATAGTTCATAAATATACGTAGAATTTGTATTAGGTCCGTACTTAGGGGCTAGTGTTTGCGCAAGTGCTTCTGCTGAGCATGAGGTCCTGGGTTCAATTCCGAGGTCGGGAAAAGTGTTATTGGGTTTTTCCATCAGAGATTTCCCAGTAGCAGCCCGGAGTCTTGATTTGCCCGGTTGATGGCAATAGGCTCGCTATTTTAAATAATAACTTTATTACAGATGATCCATCACAGAATCATCCATATTTGTGTTAATAAGTACTTAGGAACTATGTTAGTAAACTACAAAAAATTTAACATGGGACAAAACATGCAAAACATGGTCTATTACATGGACTTAAACATAACTGGCAAAATATGAGTGTACTATAGGTATTCCTCTGCCTAACCCTTTGGGTATCAGGTGTGATTGTTGTGACTATAGATCTCTCTTATCGGAAAGGTTATGAAAATAATTATGTGACTTTTGTTTTAGACGTGCCCAGCTTTAGCGTGTTACTGATGGCATGCATGCCACAGGTTAACACACAGGTTATGGTTGCCACAGGTTATGTCCCTGAGTTAGGGTTTTGTCAAAAATATTCTACGTAGCGGAAATGTAATAAATCTAGGGTGCGTTCATTTAGTTTATTGAGCCATTCGTGGTTTATGTGCGTGGAGGAACTCGTTTGTGTGAACCTTGAATACGCTAGTATTGTGGTGGGAGCTGAGGTTAAGGCTGCCTGTCCATTGAAGCGGAACGAGGCAGCGGAGAGGAGAATGACAGCGGAGTGAAGCGGAGTTGCGGACAGTGTCTGTTGCTGCGGAGCGAGGTAGCAGAGCGGAGTTACGGACTGTGCGGAGCGAGGTAGCGGAGCGGTGTTGCGGACGGTGCGGAGCTAGACCGCGTTCACGCGACGAGTAATAATTCCCCGCTCCGATTCCGCTTCCCCTCACCGTTTACCCGCTCCACTTCCCGGTTTTGTATGAATTTTTAAACTAGTTCGCAAATCCCTGTCCACTGAAGGGGAGCGGAGGTTTTATGCAATTCTGTTGGTAAATATTGGCACGCCGCTTCTCCGCTCCTCTCCTCTCCGTTCCAATGGACAGGCAGCCTAATACTTGAATAGTAACCGTTACTTGTGTAATAAATCAGAATTTATAATGGCAGAATGAAACTGTATACTTATTTAACAGGTTCACTGTCCAGGCTCCAGAGTGGGAATGGTCCATAAGTCCAGTTATGTTTTTATTAGAAGTCGGTTTAACTGCCAAGTCCGCAATAAATAAGAGACTTTCTTCTTACGTCGACAGTGTCAGATGGCTTAGAAATTGTACTGGCGAACAGACCACATACGGTCTGTGGACTGGTATGGAAGTCTTTCTACAGACCGTATGTGGTCTGTGGACAGTGAACCTGTATTCGTATTGGTGTAAACTTGTTGGCAATAACAAGCAATTTTGGAGTTGCAAAGACAAAACACAAACACAAATATTGGAGCAATCGCGTTTGTTTTTTGTCATCTGTTGAAGAGTTTCATTCAATTTATTAAATTTTATTTATTTTTAACCGACTTCCAAAAAGGAGGAGGTTATATGTTCGACGCGTATGTATGTTTTTTTTTTATGTAAGTATGTCCGCCATTTCTCCGTCAATTGTAGACCGATTTTGAAAATATTTTTTTCATGTAAGGGTATGCTCCCGGATTGGTCCCATATAAATTTTATTAACTTTGCTTGTTGGATAGTTTTTGAGTAAGCTTCAATAATACGTATTTTTCCCACTTATATGTGGATGATATGATGATAACTTCCTGTGACTGTTATTTACATAGCAGGTACTGGTATTCGAATTTGTGTGGGGTAGGTACCACAACTAAAAAGTAAAAAACAAAAAGTAAAAAAAAAAATTACCGACTTCCGAAAAAAAAACACTACAAAGTGAAAATAACTTTTTTTTTCGGAAGTCCGTAATTTTTTTCTGTAAAAAGTTTTTATTATTTATTCATTCAGTAGTATACTAACATCTTTATATATAATATACGTAAGTTGGTGCAGCCATAAACTCATTTGAGTTTTCCTGTGCACCAACATTATCGACCACATAATTTAGACAATTAATATAAAATATTTTTAATATTATTAATATAAATTATTAATTATAAAATGAAATAATAACAAAAACAAAAAAGAGGTTAATAAACGAATTTTTTATCTATTCTAACGAGCGAACATCGATGACCAATCTGACACTGATTATTTGCCCCTTTTAACTGATCATTACGATCTTTAAAATAGTATATTTACATAACATACATAGCCTTGTTACCCGTAAGGGTTCGACAGAGGTGTACCAATAGTACACCCACATTTCGCCAGTTATGTTTATGTCACAGTTAGTTTATTTAGTGTATTATTACAGCTTGTTGCATCGTGAGAGCCCGCTCCGTTTAATTAAGGCGCATTGATGTGCGCTCTCCATATTGCAAGCTGAAATTGACACACATTGTGTGGATAACCGATTTAATATGCACCGTAGGACATCTCCCTTTAAAATAAGTACTTTCAATATTGAAAATGGTTGGAATATGCTTTAGAACGACATACTGAAGTTAGTTGCCCAGTTATTGGGTTTTTCCATCTGGAATTTGTCATTAGCAGACCAGAATTTGAATTGGTGCCCGGCTGATAGCAATAGGAGCGGGACATACACAAATGGCGAGGGGTGCGGGCGTGGCTACCCACTGTGGATCGAAAAAAGGCTCTCGAAGACATTGGGTCTTAAATTTAAAAGGGTCGATTTTTTGCTTGAAATGGCTCTAACAGCCAATATTATGCATAATTATTTTATAGGATACAATCGGGTAGGCAAATTGCCAACTTATATTTTTTTTGCAAAAAAAATGTATGAAGCTAATGCTTATATCTCCGGAACGGAGAGAATAGCCGTTATATCCTTGCACACGGTGATTTAACTATTTATTTATGATTTAACTCTTAAAAAAAAAAATTACCGACTTCGAAAAAAAAAAACACTACAAAGTGAAAAATAACTTTAATTTCGGTCTTAAAGTCGGTGTCTTTGGTTTAGAATTTTTGTTTTTTGCCACCGACTTCCGAAATTAAAGTTATTTTTCACTGTGTAGTGTTTTTTTTTTCAAAGTCGGTTGTTTTTTTTTTGTAATAAACACATACACACTAAAAGTTTTTTAGTGTGTATGTGTTCTATATTTAAATAAAAGTAGATAGATACTCGTATGTGTAGCAAATAATATTAAACTCGATTAGGTACTTGTTTAAAAATATTTATATAGTGCTTTTTATGGAAAGAAATAAAATAGTATGATTGCACAAGAAACGATCAATCAGTCAATAAATAATAGATAACCACATCATGGATTCATAACAATTAAAAATACAAATTAATCATGTTGAGCATCCGTTGCACATCCATGAGAAACTACCGTAGGGGTCTTCTAAATGTCTCGATCGTGTTAATAGATCCAATAGGTTGTGGCAGGTTATTCCACACTTTGGAAGCCGCATAACGGAAGCTACCTCCAGAAGCAGCTGTACTATGCGACTGGGTCGAGAGTTGCTGCGAGCATTGCCTTCTTCCACATTCTCGTTTACTCGTTATCCAACTCAATTGCCGTACAGGTACAAGGTTTTTGGTATTTAACTACACCGAATAGAAGGCAAGCCAAGTGTAGTTTGCGTCTGGAATTCATTTATGGAGGAAAATGCTTGTTTAGGAAAGGTGTAACATGGCTTCTGCGAGGAATATTGTAACAAAACCGAGCACAAGCGTTATGTATCCTTTGGACGAGGCGGTCTGTACGAGTTAATAGGCGCGTCAATATAGGATTTCGAAATCCTATATTGACAAACATTTTGATTTGTTTCGTTTTTTTCCTCCTTTACGTTTAATGGTAGCGTAGTGTCGCTCGGCCGCAAAACGTCCAGCGGTGGCGAAGCGGCCAATCCGCGGAATGCCCAATTCGCACGATATCCAATTCGCAGAACGTCCGTATCGGCGTTCTGCGGTCGAGCATGTGGCAAAGTAGATTTGATTTCGTTCGCAGTTGTAAGCTAGTCCAATACAGCGTTGCCCATCAGCTGTGTCACATCTTTTGACTTAAAAACAAATACATAAGTGAAAAGAGGATAAAACATAAATTTTTTCGACTACTTTTATGAAAAGTATCTAATTACACATTTCACGATTCACATTTTTTTTTACCAGGAAAGTAATTTATTTTTAGGTAACAGGTTACAACATGATGATCTTAGTACTGACACATATAAAAGCGGTACGAAAGTCTTCGGGTGTCCCAAAGATTTTTGCGACGCGACGTCACAACGCCTTTAATTGTGTCGTCCATAAATACAAATATAATAAGATGTGTGCAATTGGACCATTACAAAAAAGAAGAATTATATGTTCCACTTCACATTCCCTTTACACACCCCAGTTAATCCGAAGAATCGTAACATTTCTCTATGCTGAATCGTAACATTTCTCTATGCTGAATCGTAACATTTCTCTATGCTGAATCGTAACATTTCTCTATGCTGAATCGTAACATTTCTCTATGCTGAATCGTAACATTTCTCTATGCTGAATCGTAACATTTCTCTATGCTGAATCGTAACATTTCTCTATGCTGAATCGTAACATTTCTCTATGCTGAATCGTAACATTTCTCTATGCTGAATCGTAACATTTCTCTATGCTGAATCGTAACATTTCTCTATGCTGAATCGTAACATTTCTCTATGCTGAATCGTAACATTTCTCTATGCTGAATCGTAACATTTCTCTATGCTGAATCGTAACATTTCTCTATGCTGAATCGTAACATTTCTCTATGCTGAATCGTAACATTTCTCTATGCTGAATCGTAACATTTCTCTATGCTGAATCTGGTTTTATTTTTCTTTGTGTTTGACACAGTTTCCAAGTTTTTTAATTATTAACAGAAAGTCATAACAACAAACAGAGTGCGTAACCACTGAAATAAATGTCCCCAGACTATACACGGCGGAAATTAAACTTTGTAACAGCGTGACAGTTTAATTAAACTGTTTTCACGTAATATGCACATACGAAATATTACATTATTTATGTAGGTTTACTTTGGGTTCAAGTGCTTCCACTGGTTTTTTCGTGAAATTGCTTCTATACCACAACTTGTTCTTTTTTTATTTAGTGTTCTTTTTTGCGTCATGGTTCCTGCAAATACACATATTTTCTTTCTTTTCTTTTTCTATTATTGAAAAAACTTGACAGTACATAACCTATAAATTCTACAAATTCTTGTCACTTGTCACATAACCAATTAAATGAGGGGGAAAGGGGAAATACACCGCTTGACTTATTACTTAGATGCCTTCGTTTGGGTTGTGTGAATATTTCGTAACAAATCATAAGGGCAATATTTCCGTATATTGTTTTAGTAGGTATAAAAATATAAAATAATGTTTATTTATCTCCTCAAATTTCATTCTTATATATACATGTTAAGTTTACAGGTATTTTGACAAAACTTTGTAATTTGTGGGAGAACTGAAGTCTAAACTAAGCATAGGCCAGTATTTTAGAGCTCCAGGCCCCCCATTGTAACACATAGTAAAGGTTGTCAACGTGGTACAGTTGCGAGTGATTGATAGTGTGTGTGTTTGTGTGAGTGTGTGTGTGTGTGTGTGTATGCCTACATTTTTTGTAAGTACATACAATATGTAATATAATTAATTATCTACATGTGCATATAATATTGTATATAAATATTTATGAAACTAACTAGGTATTTTAACTGTTAACTTATTTTTTCCAGACCATTTCTAGTCAAGGAGCCCTCCCTTCTCCAAGTTCTCCATTTGTTTCCTTGTCGCTATGTCATCAACTTAATAATATTCGTGGAAACAAGGCTTTACGTCGAGCCACCGGAGATTCCATCTGCCGCATAGTTTTCAAGATTAAACCAACCGTACAAACACATGCGGTCAGGAACTTTGACGTCATAACTTATACAAGGAGTTACCCTACACTATAATACAGGGAGTTACATTTTCACAAACAATAGCGAATTTGGTTTCGAGTAAAAGTGTGGAAACCATAGTTGTGATAGTATTTTTTTTCAAATTTCGAATAGTCAATATGACCTATATGTAATATACCAACTTAGTAACCTAAGTAAAAAAGGCAAATCTTGTGTAAACCAAGCCTAACAAAAGGCCTTACGTCAGCTCTTTAAAAATTGGTATACGCTAGGCAGAATGGTTTCGAGACTTTTGTCTGTTTGAATTTGAATATTAGAACATTTGGAGACGCTGAGGGAGAATACTCTGTGGCGGGAAAGAGGCATCACCTATTTTTAATGTACTCGTATTTTGATAATGTGCATTGTAATTAATTTATAAATGTGATAAATTTACTAAATTGGGTACCTATTCGTGTTACTAATTACTTTATGTTACTCTTTACTTTTGATCAGTATTATTCAAATATTCCAGTACTTATAATATTATCAATAATGACAATTAACTATTCCTGCTTTGTCAACATTTTTACATCATTAAACTATTTACGTATTTTCTGTTTATAATTGACCTTGAATAAATTAAGTAGGTACTGTTCGTAACTCCTAACCACAGGCTGAGACAGCGCTGAAAAATTAATTTCCACTTATTGCATTTTATCCCTAATCCTTTGGTGGTTAGTGTGGTACAACTCTCTTTCAATTTAATTAAACGTTGAAAACTACGTGGTTTACTGCTGAAATAGTTTTACATGGATATATTGAAAATGGAAAAGCTGAAGGCTGGTAAATGGTTGTACTTGGATTCGTGAAAAAAATCACAAATCCAAGTACAACCATTTAGCTGGCAGGGGAGGCCCTGCCAGCTAAACGGTTGTTGGGAAGCTAAGTGCTAATTTTTGTTGGAGTCAAGTTTCCCCATACTTCACTCCAACAAAAATTAGCACTTTATAGCTTAATATTTCGCAAACGGATCCCTGAATTGAAAAATGATATTCACACACAAACAATATTTTTAAACGAAAAAAAAAAGACTTTATTTTACCACTTCGTCGGCGTGATTAATATGTATACCCATGCCAAATTGCAGCTTTCTAGTACTAACCGTCTTTGAGATAAGCCGCGGACAGACAGACAGACGGACATGGCGAAACTATAAGGGTTCCTTGTTTACTACGGAACCCTAAAAATGAAATACTGATCGTTGGTAAGCGCATCCTTTGAGAATGGCTCGACCGATTTGGCAATTTTTTTCTTTTAAATGTTGATTATAATTCGAATTAGGTTCTTACGGAAAGAAAAATTGGAAAAAATCCCAGAATATTTTCATTATCGGGAAAAAATGAGTTTTTTTCTATGGGAATTGAAATTTGAACAGGGCAGCGTCCGTCGGGTCATCTAGAAATAAAACATTATCCGTGATTTACGATTACTTGAGGATTTTAGAGCGGGCTTCGGTAATAACCGTAGAAGATTATTAGAAGATAGCCTATTTGGGTTATTTAGGAGGCTTTCAAGGAAGACCTGAAAAATATTTTAATTAAAAACAAGATTGAAAGAAAAAGTATGATTTGTAAAAATTTATAATCAAAACTTACTTGTAGGAATGATATTATGACCAGCTTAGATATTCACAACCATACGATATGCTTCCGTGCCGAAACGAATATCAATCAGTGTTATCGAAGGAGTCCGCTATACCTGTTCACAAATCCGAAACCCGAAAAAATATCAGTTTAAATTAAATAGACAACCGCTATTCTTCCAACAGCTATTTGCTGTCGGGGGATGGCAAATCAGGTTATCGAAAGTGCGTCATTTTCGACACGACAGTTCGTTGAATGGTTGTGAATATTATAGCTATGCAGGTATGGTTTGTTGGATTTTCGTTCCGAGTTCGCCTTTAGTTTGACTAAACTTATTTTCTAATTCGCCAGAATTTCATTATCTTCCTAAATGAAAAAAAACTGAAGTAAGCTCATCCAGTACAACTTGAACCTACGAACTATTTGGACAATTTGTTTTCGTCAATAAAAACCGCAGGAGCAGGGAGATTGAAACTTTTATTTACCAACATTTTGCATGAAAATATGTAGTAAGTATATCAATTACATAACATAACATCACGCCTTGTTTCCTGGAGGGAATTGCAGAGGTGTACCTATGGCACACTCACATTTCGCCAGTTATGTTTAAGTCCAATGTAATAGGGGGCAGAAAATTACTTCTTGCCAAAAAGGCATGGAACGCAGCCTGTAGAATTTCAACATAAAAGACAAAAAGCGCCGTTCTTGAACCGGACTTTTGAACCGGACTCTTGAACCGGACTCTTGAACCGGGCTCTTGAACCGGGCCCTTGAACCCGGCTCTTGAACCGGAGTCCTGAATTGGACTCCTGAACTGGCCTCCAAAACTAGCTTTTTCTGCTCGTCATTGAATAAATTACGTCTACAAATTTCCAAACATGCAACACATATTTTTTATTTTTTTATTTATTATTATCTTTATTTCCCAAAAAACATATACAATAATATAAATATCAAAAGCTAAATTAACCCTAGGTAACGAGCCTTCTAACGATCTTTTGATCTTGTCACATCATTCAGAAGACTTAAATTCTCAACGCGACGGTTAGGACGCGACCCCAGTCCGTCGGTCACCCGGAAACGACTGCCAGGGATGCGCCGAAAATGTATCGTCGGCGCGGCGGCGGCGCCATAGGCCGCCCACGCGTCTGCGTCGCTCCCGTTACAGCCCCTGTCGATGTCATCCGTGGACTGTCATCGGTGTCACTTAGACGTTTTTTTTATTGATTTAGATTGTTATTACTTTTAGCAAGTTTAATATATATGTAACATCCATACAAATAAATGCTTAGTGGCAGCAGCAATGTGGTGGATGATAGTAGCAGTGCATGTCAACCTTCAACATCGTTGAGCATCCTGGAGAGATGTCCCCTGTGTACCCAGGCATGGTTTTTAAAATAATAATCTGTTCATATAATACAATCGTAGCGAAGTCAAAACTGTACTTTGAATATTTTTGAAAAAAAGTAATTGGTGCGAGGTCTGGGATCGATTCTAACGCCGAAATTATAGTTTCTAGATTTTTTTTCTGTTTGTCTGTACATATGTATGTTCCAGTATCACGCAAATTCTACAGGACAGATTCTGGTAAAATTTTGCATAGATATGCCCTATAGATCTGGTCAAACTGTAGGGTAAAAACTATCACGCTATTTGCTATAGGGGATGAGCAATATTACATTATGTTTGTATTTTTCCGCAAATTGTAAAAAGACGCGCCAAAAGGTTAAGATAGTTACCGATTTAACTTTTTAAATGATTATCATCACGCTATACCTTTATGGAACTAAGCAGTCAATTAAGAAATATACAGGAACGGCTATTTTAGCCAAGTTTCAACAAAGCAAATAACTAAGTGGTTAGACATCGACTCTATGGTCGAGAGTTCATAGACTGCGCTTGACCATCAATATGCGAGCTTGGCTTCATTCACATGCTCAAGAATTCTCCGATGCTCTTCTAAAAGTTGGTGAAGGCACTGTACCAAAGGAGAGCGGCCCGGTGGCCCTACTAGATACTTTTGGTAGAGTATTAGTTCCCAATTTAGAAGATCTGGTTCGTCTGGTCCACGGGACATCAGTCGAATAGCGTGCCAAGAGAATTCTTGGGCGTGTTTCCCTTTTAACGCCGAAAATGATCAAGCTGCAACAATCAACCACAGTATTCTCTCGCGAATTGAAAGGAGCGAAGTGATATACACCTCCATTAATACTGTGAAGGAAGATGATAGATATATAATAATTCTATCAGTAACTGTTGGTGACATTCATCATGGTGGTCGGTGGTCCCCAAACTAGGCAGTGCCTGTATCTTGGGGACCTGAGTTGTGATACATATTTTTTTATTTTTTTTGTTTGTGTGGCATTTGGTAATTAATAGCAAACAATTAAAAAACAAAAAACTAAATTAAAATTTGAATGAGATCAAAAATAAAGCATAAACTAGTTTTGAACAAAATAAAAACCACACTTAAATTGTTATAAACAAAATAAGAATTTGGACTCAAGGCTAAAAACTAAAACTAATAAACAAAATAATAAAAAATAAAAGATGTGGGTATGTGCGTGTGGAGTGTAGTGAGTACCCCAAATCTATAGTTTCCTTTGGCAATGTTACAGATACCCATCTAAATTACTGTATCGGGACAACCTTTTGGATTCTGCTGTTGGCTGTCATCAAGGTGACCCCGTCGGGTCAGTGATTTTTGGTTTAGCGATTCACCCAATTATTCGACAGCTAAATTCAAAATTTAAAATTTGGTATCTTGATGATGGAACCTTGGGAGATGATGTAGAAACTGTTTTAAATTACCGTTTTTTTTTTAAACGAACTTCATTCCATTGGCCTTCCATTCTTTTCAATTCAATTCCATTCCAATTTCAATTCCAACCTTTCGAAATGTGAACTATACTTAGAGGACATTACTGACAGACAACTGACACTTCCCAAAACAGCTCCTGAAATCAAAATTATTGAAAAAAGCTTTGTTCGTCTCCTTGGGTCTCCAATCTTCGAGAATTCATTTACCGTTTTTATTGAGGAAAAAATACTAAAATTTAAACGACGTTTCGGAAAGATGGTTACAAATTAATATGCATTCGGCCAACACCCTAATTTGTTACTGCTATTTTGGCCCTAAATTAACATATTTTCTTCGCGCTTCCTATTAATGGAAGCACACTTACCTTTTAGAAAAAATGTCCCAAATTATCCGACACACATTAACTTTAATTTTAAATGTGGCCATGGACGACGGAGAGACGGGACGAGACGGGAGGCCTCGGCGTCCGCAAAATTCCTAGTATTAGTTTACCGCCTTTCATATCCTCAGTCCACGGCACTGAGAAATTAATCTGGAAAATTCTAGCCTCCACACGGATTAATTTTGACACATAATGTATATATTAGTTAGTTGTAAACAAGATTTCTTCGTAAATAATTGTGCATTGTATAATTAACTAAAATCCAACCGAAAAACTTTATTTTATATATATAGACGATATCGATAGAAGTCTTAAAACTATCCTCTATCTTACCTATAACTGTCATGTATAGATAGATAGATAGATAAATCATTTATTTGATGCACACAAAAGACAGCACAAAATACAAAAACACGTTTAAATAATAACTAAATATATGAATATAGAATATAAGGTGCCAATATACAAAAAATAAAATATAAAAGAAAATAAAGACATTGTGATGACACTTTAAAATAGTGAAACATACAAAGTGCGGTGCGTGTCTCAAGGTTGCACCAAATGGGAGTCCAACTCAGCATGTGTCAGGCAAATATACCTGACGCTGATATTCTGCTGGATCCCTGCAGTGACAAACGGACGTCAAATCAAATCGATGAAATAATAAATATGCGAATTATTGGTGTTGTGAAAAGTGCAGAATGAAGTTACGTAAGTATACCCGCAATTTAAATAATGACATTCCTACTTTTTGAATGATAACAGGAAAGTTTAGCATTTGGAAACGTTCTTGTTCAATGGTGATTGTGTATTGGATAGGTACTTGATTATTTACATAGATAAATGTATAATGTATAAATCAGTAATGATAAAAAATATAGTGCCGTGTGAATAAAATGATCGATTTGCCTGGATTAAAAAGTGGTTTCAATAAATACTCGTAAATATAGGTAAATAAACTTATGCAAACTATCATCTAACAATGGGCCCACAAATGAGTGAATTAATAATATTCCCTTTGTTCACAGGTTTGTGACCTTGAATGCAGAATGAATCGAGAAGAACACGACAGCCAGTTAGTTATATTATGGACGTATTCGAAACAGTCATACCCAGTTTTTTCTGCGAGGCGATAAGGAACTGCCGCAGTCGGATTCTGAAGGTCCCAAGACATTTAAAATTCCTTATTGGAGGGGGAATATTGTTCCAACATTTGGATGCGGCGTATCTAAAACTTCCCCTGAAGGCAGCTGTCTTGTGCGATTGAGTGGAGAGTTGTTGCGAGCACTGTCTACTTTCACATTCTCTTTTACTAGCGATCCAGCTCAGTTTATTGTACAGGTAGGACGGCTGCTTTATAACTCCAAATAGTAGGCATGCCAAGTGCAACTTACGGCGTGACTTCATCTTGAGGATTGAGTGCTTATAAAATGGCGTTACGTGACTTCTAGGTGGGATTGAGAAGCAGAATCGAGCGCAGGCGTTTTGCACCCTCTGGATCAGTCGATCAGTTGTTGCCAGTAGTCGAGGGCCAATAACTCTGTCCGCATAGTTAAGGTTAGATAGCACGAGTGACTCAACCAGCTGGATCCGCAGCTCCTCTGATAGATAAGGCCTTATTTTATAAAGGACCTTAAGCCGGTAAAAACAAGTGCGCACTGACTCTGCCACGTGAGTTTCATATCTCAACCCAGCGTCCATGTTCAGACCCAGATTACGTGCCTCACTCACTCGACTGACCGACTCGCCCAGCAGGGTAACGTTGATTTTTGCCGGCACTGCACTCATTTGATAGTAAGTTCCAAACAGCATAAATTTCATTTTAGTCGGGTTAAGTACCAAACCGTTGTTTTCAGCCCAACGTGCCATCCTGTCAAGATCATCGTTAAGGTCTTTTAACGCGCTCTCATAGTCACTTGACTTAAAAGAAATATACACTTGTACGTCATCTGCATAAATGTGGTACCTACAATGCTTTAGGGTATTTATTATATCCGCACAATACAAAATGAAGATGATGGGGCCTAATATTGAGCCTTGCGGGACTCCCCTAGAAACGGAAGAAATTGACGAAACAAGGGAAGAGCTATTGCTCTAGTGTTTTTACACACGCTGCTGACGGTTGGTGAGATAACTTTGGAACCAGTGTATCGTGTTTTGATCAAATCCATAATAATTTAGCTTTGATAGAAATAAATCTATATTAATGCAGTCAAAAGCTCGCGAAAAATCAAGTAGAACGAGAAGTGTGCACAGGCCTTTATCCTGTGCGGACAGGATGTTATCTGTCACGTCCAAAAGAGCCGTACCACGTCGCTTACGAAAGCCTGACTGTAGCTCAGGTAGAATGTGTTTGTCTTCTAGATATTTTGACAGCTGCTGGCATACAGCCTTTTCAGCAATTTTGGATAGGCAAGGCAGTATACTAATGGGCCTAAGGTCTTTGAATTCTGTCGGATTTGCTTTTTTTGGCAATGGCCTAATAATTGCGATATAGGACATGACAGTTATAGGTATGATATAGGACAGTCTAGATAGGATCACTCGTGTGCCTGTCTATCGGTCTGTCACAGCCAATTTGCTCATGGACCGATTAAGTTTAAATTTGGTACACATATGAATTTCTGTGACCCAAAGACATGAGTGTAACGTAAATAAAAAAAAATGAAAATAGGTATCACTTTCCGGACGCAAATAAGAAAAAAAAACGTTTTGCATGCTGTACCGTGTGACATATCAAAATGAAAGGGCTTATTGTGAGGATCTCAATTTTTTTTTATAATTTTAAAATAAAATTGTTTTAAATTTATTTAAGAAAATAGTAAAAACATTACCGATTTTAGACGAAAATTACTGAGCCTAAAATAAAAAAAAATAAACAGAAAATATTTCTATACATAAAGATTACAGGAAAACCTATAAGAAGTCTACGGTCTTAAAACAACATGGCGAATCTCTCAATATTGTGAGTACAAACTTAAATTTGCAGTTGGAATGTATGGGAGAACATGTATTTTAACTACAATGTTAAATTTATTCATGGGATAATTCTTTTTCTTTTTCTTTATCCCAACTACGGAACCCTTCATTGTGCGTGGTCCGACACGCACTTGGCCGGTTTTTTACTATAACACTAAACTTGGTACCGTTTGAACATATAGTAGGTATATTTTTTATTTCAACTTCAATGTAAACCAAAAACATCTCCACAATAAAGGCAGTTTAATTTAATTTAAACACTCGGTATATAATAATACACGCCTCGTACATTCATGATAAAAGAGTCAACGTGAGCACTAATGAGTGCTCACGTTGACTCTTTTATCATTGAACTAACTAATTCGTAAAAAACACTTCCTCTCTCCTTAAACATCATCATTACATATAGTTCCTTGAACTTGTTTCATGTTTATTATTGTATATATATATATATATATATATATAGATAAGTGTACGAGCAAACCCGTACAATATCAATTGTATCAATTTTATGCTGACATCGACGCGCAGCGAATGAATATAATATACATGTTTGAGTTAGCAATGAGTAGTCGCATAGCATCGGTTGGGTAGCAAAACCAAAAGGACTCATTCGCCGCGGGTCGATCATTTATCAGTTTTGGGCGTTTGTGCTTTCCTTGTAACTATCAATACACAAGTTGAACTCAAATCAGTTTATCATTTAAATGTACCTTACCCGTACAATAAGTGTATGCTTTATGAATGTATGTATTTATTGTGTATGTAAATGGTACACCACTGACTACCTGCAGTAGTTGTCTCTCCTTCTCCCTTTAATCCATCCAAAGGTTGTCTGTAAAAGATCGCTTTTAGCGATAAGACCGCCCATTGTGTCACCCTATGTAAAATGACTACATTTTTATCTGTATTTTTTATGGTGTACATAATAAAGAATATTCTATTCTATTCTATTCGTAAACATTTCAGCCTACACTAAAATAAACAAACCTAACTAATACAAACAAGTAACAACATAATATTTCAGTTGTGTTTAGAAATAGAGAATGGATGATGCAAATTCAGTAAGTTTATGTTTAAGGGCCTGCGCACCGAGAGCCCAAGGATTCTTGTCAGCATTCATTTTAACATTTTTAATACAAAATTAATCAATTTATCAAATGCTCAAAATGAGTCCCTTCCTGTTGAATACAAAGTCGCACTCTTTTGATTATTTCGCTCCCTGTCGATTTTAAAAATTCATGGTCTTCCTTTTATTTGTGACACTATGTTATTTAGCAAAAAATAATCCTTATGATGAAGCCTTTCGATCGGTATGATAAAGCTACAGGCTGATTATTTTTCTCATGTAACGGGTTCGATTCCCGGTTCAACCATGTAATTATTTATATCTATGAATGCAGTTTAAATTGTTTTTTTAAATTCAAATAATGTCTTCTTTCAGTAAAATGTTCCATGATCAAGGTGCTTTCCCTCCATGTGGGATATCCGTGGGACGCCCTGTATATCCTTCCAAGGCGGACCTTCCCGGCTTTTCCACTCACATCTGCCTTGTAAATTCCTTTTGTTAGTCGCATGTCATTTGTTCTCTCAACATGACCAAATCAATCTGCCTAGCCTTTTCCCAACTATGTTGGGGTCAGCTTCCAGTCTAACCGGATGCAGCTGAATACAAGTATTTTACACGGAGCGACTGCCTATCTGATCTCCACAACCCAGTAACTGGGTAATACGATACCCCTTGGTAAGACTGGTGTCAGACTTTCGGGCTTCTGACGACCCGTAACGACTGTCAAAG
Organism: Agrochola macilenta; assembly: GCA_916701695.1. NCBI lineage: Eukaryota > Metazoa > Arthropoda > Insecta > Lepidoptera > Noctuidae > Agrochola > Agrochola macilenta. The sequence goes on from OU753557.1 coordinate 16,157,635, forward strand.
ATCCATGAATGACAGCCGGGACCAACGGCTTAACGTGCTCTCCGAGGCATGGAGGATTCTCGGTATGTTAAGATGGTCACCCATCCACTGACCAACCCCGGCAAGCGTAGCTTAACTTGATGGATCGACCAGTGCGGCTGTTGTTACTTAGCCACGAGCTCCTCATGACCAAACCATCTAATAAACCAAACCCAATCAATCAATCCAATCTGAATCAATTCTATATTAAGGGAAAGAAACGTTGCTTATACTCGTAAGTGACGTTCAAACGTCAGTCGTTAATCATTATTTAACCTTATGCAACGTTTATTAATAAACCTCCTAATATAAAAAATCTCTTATTTTATTTGCGTATAGTTCTTCAAATGTAGCCACGCACCGACGAAGTACCGTAATCGTTTTCCGCTGGTGTTTTTATACATCTATTCGTTGTAGTATTAAAATCACCAAAAACCTGACTAGGCACATCAAGCTGAAACGATCCAATATTTCCATGAATACATTAACAAGTATCCCAAAAAGATAACAAGTGTTAAGTGTCAGCTGATTTGCATTTCATCAACATAAAACGCTTGAGCGAGATTTTATAATTTATCGAAGGTATAGGCGATCCTTTTGAAAGCCTTTTGAATAATATATAGAGGGATGAAGGATGAAGCCAAATTAATATTTTATATTTTGTTTAAATATTATGTGGGTAGGCGTTGGGTTGGGGACAGTATAAAGATTAAGTATGGTACGTGCCTCAGACTAAATAAAAAACCTAGACTGAGCGCTGCGAGCAATACAGTGAAGCACGCCAAAACTACACCTGCGCTCTATGCATACACGCTCACACGCACACATTTACAACCTTTTACAATGACACTACAATCAAATTACACCACACAAAGTGCACACATGTTTACGAAACCACAGGCTTCACTTCACTGTTGACAGCGCTCTATCTTGGTTTTTCATTTGGTCTGAGAGTACGTGCGTGTTAATTGACAAGCTTTTTCAATCATTTGGGTTAGTGGGTCGATGATTAAAAGTTTATTACAAGAGGTGTGACGACTTACCGATCATCAGTAAATTAATTATCTTCCAGATCTTATAGGGCTATTTCTTAGTAAGTCTGGATTTGTACCCGGTTGATGGCATAGGCTCGCCTCCTATTAGATGGGTCTTAAGAGCGTTTATTCTGAAGGTGGGCAACGTCGCAAATAGATGTCAAATATGTCACTGTTTTGATAAATTTAGCAATATTACTGTGTGGAAATAAAAAATGTGGCTAACTAGAATATTGATTATGGAATGCAATAATTAATATCGTAACACCGAATGTTTAGTTTTAGATGTAAAAAAACTATTTGGAAACTTTCCAAATGCGTTTTTACACCTAAAATAGGTACAACATCAAGTTCAATTGCAATTCATTATTAATATTCTAGTTCGCTAGTTAGCAACATTTTTATTTCCATACAGTAATATTACTAAATTAATCAAAACAGTAAAATATTTGACATCTATTTGCGATGTTGCCCACCTTCAGAATAAACGCTCTTAATTCATTTTACTACCAATTGGTGTTAATAGTTTCACACCCCATAGATCAGGTATGCGTAGGCGATTCTCGTAACTAATGAAATGTTAAATCAATCACGTATAAGCTTGGATACCAAGTTATTTATTAGACCACAACCGCACAGCTGTGATGGATACTGCTACATAAACCAAATCAAACGGTGTGCAATGAAATTAAGCATATTGTTAATTGAATTAACTCATTCAGTTGTTTTGATGTGTTTGACACTTTGTTTAAATTTGTTTGTGTTTAATTAACAGTGGGTTTTATGCTCATTTTATGTTTGAGTATTCCTTTGATCCTTTGAATAAATCTTGGTTACATAAATGCTTATAATACGGTCAAAAGAATGAGGAAAATAAAGGCAGCATCATGCTCATCATGCACGCTCTAAATATTTACTACATTAAAATGAGGTATCTACATAAGAGCGTTTTTTCTAAAAGTTGGCAACGTCGCAGATAGCTGTCAAATATTTACCTGTTTTGATTAATTTGGCAATATTAAGTATTTAGTATTTTGAACTAGAATATTAATAATTAAATGCAATTATAACACGGAATTTGATTTTGTAACCGCTATAATATGTGTAAAAAAGGCATTTGGAAAATTTTCAAATACTTTTTTTACATCTAAAACTAAATATTCAATGTCACGAAATGAACTATTGCATTTCTTAATCAATATTTTAATTCACTAGTCTGCCATATTTCATATTTCCACACAGTAATATTGCCAAATTAATCAAAACAGCGAGTTATAAGACATCTATTTGCGACGTTGCCCACTTTCAGCATGCACGCTATTAACTAAAAATCTAAATTGCCCCCACCCACCTAATCCACATGTCAGAAATTCATATTATTCGAACAGTGACAGAGTGTTTTGCTGATTTCCGCACGCTTGTGGATCCATAATGATAAATTAATTGATGATTGAGATAATGTTATAATAAGAGGAGCTCGTGGCTAAGTAACAACAGCCGCACTGGTCGATCCATCAGGTTAAGCTACGCTTGCCGGGGTTGGTCAGTGGATGGGTGACCATCTTTACATACCGAGAATCCTCCGTGGCTCGGAAAGCACGTTAAGCCGTTGGTCCCGGCTGTCATTCGTGGATCTTTGACAGTCGTTACGTGTCGTCAGAAGCCCGAAAGTCTGACACCAGTCTTACCAAGGGTATCGTATTACCCAGTTACTGGGTTGTGGAGGTCAGATAGGCAGTCGCTCCATGTAAAATACTGGTATTCAGCTGCATCCGGATAGACTGGGAAAAGGCTAGGCAGATTGATTGAGATAATGTTATATTAAATGACGAAGATACTTTGTCTTTGCCGTTATATTTGCGTCATATTTGGCCAAGTTAGTAGTATTGACAGTCATAATACACAAAATGTACTTAAGTATATAGTACTGCATACTTTTTTGTAATCTTTAACAAGTACCAGTGGACCAATTAATCTACTAAAAAACTAAAACTCCATAATCTTTTGTCCATAAAAATTACTAGCAAAACAAACGAGGGTATCTTATTTCGGTAAGACGCCAGCGTCGGGACGGGGAGCGTTTCCTCGGCAAAAAATTGTAAAGTATTCACGAAAAGACACTGATAAATTACTCCGTGTTTTACAGACACATCTGACGATTTATTACGGCACCCATATACAAATATACCCACCATATATGCGCGATAAATACGTAAATATACGCTTACGCACTGGCAACTAAAACTTGACAGCTCATGGTGGCGCTGCTTGCCAAGAAAGCTGTCAATGACATGTCAAATTCCATACATTTTGAATTTAGTTCCATATTTTCCCGCGTGTCAAGCTACATTGGTCTCTGTACGTAAACATACGCTTACATCGACATGCGTGGAGGAAGGAAAGATCGATTGCGCTGTACAAGACATGGGAAATGTTTTATTCTGCGTTATTTTATTTTCATTAGACGTGATTTTTTTCGGTGACAATTTATTGGGGTATGTTTATGGTGATTGGGGATGTAAAATGTCTAAACAATTTCGTATTTTAGCGTCATTGAATGGTTCAATCGAAAAAAATTCAAAGTTCAAATTTCAAATGGCTTGTGCCCATAATATTACCTATGTGGGTTATAGAACTAGGAAAGGTTTTGGGTAGTTTAAATAAGTAAATTTACTGTGACAATTTTGTTCCTGTACAAAATATCAGAGGGCTAATTCTCGTACTTAAAAAACGTTCAAATTCAAGTCGCAGAGCCGCACAAGTTCCAAACTGTCACAAAAGGTATTCTGCTAAACCAAAAAACTAAGTCAAACGTGACGTTTTGTGCCATGAGATTGCGAATGGAATGAAAATAACAAATGTACTAAAACGGTATTCTGCTAAAATTTGACTTGACAAAGAAAATAAAATTGGTATTCACGTAAATATAAGAACGTCAAAATTGACGTAAGCATGAGATTATTTGTTGACTGAACTGTGAAAGAAAATTTTTGCTTCTGCAGTTTCACATTTCTCATTTTATTTCGATTTTATCCTTGAAATCATCTTGAAATCCAAGATTCATGAAGAAAAAACTTATCCAGTAACAGGGTTGTAAATAATTTTGTGTTTGTGTGGTGAAATAATACAAAACCAGTGGGTTCGGCCTGTGGGAGCAACTTTCATTCCTCGCACAACGTGCAGACGACGAATCGGCCGCAGAACAACGTAGAGAACACAGCAGCAGCTGCTGTTCTCAGCATCGCCGGCCGCGGGGTCTCACATCAGACGCATTTTCCATTAAAGCGACCGTGCGTTTGTAAAAACATACAGACTAACCAAGTCTTACGAACTGAAGCCGCATATCCCGCAGAATAAGCGAAGAAATGGACTGGGTATTGCAACCAAGGTAGGTCTACTAAGTACACATTATAATACTTATATAAAAATATTATTGATTGATATGCAAGAAGGCAGCTATATTCTAAGCATTTTCGTCATCACCGTATCTATTTTTTCTCGGTTTTGATAATCCCTGCGTTTTGCGCGAGTAGCTAGTAGCTCCTGCCACACTTTCGTAGTGGGTCAAAACTATATTCCTTCAGATTCACAGCCTTGTAGAAAGTCACACTGGCTCTGAACCACTCACGTGTGTTCAAGAAACATGTGCACCTCCCTATGACAAGAAAAGCCCGAGAATAGGCTGGAACTGTGCCCGTTATTTTAAAAATTATGCGAAATGAATGTGTTTGTTGATTCACTATTATGATACCTAATATCATATATCCTTTTTAGATTCCATACATTTAGATGAGATACGGTCGAAGTCCCGACCTATTTGCGGTCACGGCGGCCAATTTCAACCAAGACAGCCAAGTAAACAGGAGGTACTATAGACAACAACGCAAGTGTGTGCGCATACACAGCACTCCCTCTTCCCTCACTCTCATAGTCCGATGGGACGGCAATGCGACGTAACCGGGAAGAAATCAGTTGGTGCCAACGGCTGTACGTGCTTTCCTAGGCACTATTTGGAGGAATCACGCGGACGACACATGGGGCGGGAAGAATGAGCAAGACAGACGTTCTGATTGCCGGATACCTAGTATAAGAGCGAAAAGCACGATCCATGACCGATAAAAAAATGTTTACAAGCTTGCCCCATGACTTATGTTGTTTAGTATAATATTTAATATGTTTGTATCGACAAGTTAATAAATAATATTCGTTTTAGTACCTAGTAACTTTATTTTTCTGCAGTCCCTACAGTTCTGTGAAGCACAGGGCCCGTCGATGTGGCGACGCTTGGAGGCCTATGTTCAACAGTGGATGTCTTTCGGCTAAAATGATGATGATGACTCCACTTATATAGGGCTGACGTAATAGTCGGTATGCATTTGGCCTGCAACTATCACTGCACGCTTGCTTCCAAACTTACTACATAATACCTACATATTTAGGATACACATTTATGAAATCCACACGTGAGACCAGACAATTGAGACATGTATGACATATGGATTTTTATAAATGTGTTACATTCATTCATTTACTTCTTTATCTGAAAGTATACCCAAGCTTCTGAGTAAAATAATACTACTTTATATTATGTACGAATTTAGCAAAAAAAAATCTTTAAAAGTCAAGTCCACACAGAGGTTAATATATCATCATCATCATAATTACTGGCAGCCTTGTTCCGCCCACTGCTGAGTATAAGCTATACCTACATTATCTCGCTTTTTGCTAGGGGGGACAGAGCAATATTGCATTTTGTTCCTGTTCTACGATAGTTTACTGCGGGATTGTAATAACACGAGACAAAATTGTAAATTAGGTACGGATGTAAGCTCTGAAATGAAAATCATTACGCTGTACCTACAAGGAGCTATGTTAGAAAATAGTAAAACTGCCTTGTGGATTCTTCTTAGCAAGTGTTTGCCTCTTACATATTGCAGGCGTCAATAGTTGTTTGACATATTATTAGTACGAGAGCCCACGACCAAAGCCATGTAACAGCGTTTTACGGCTAAAACCGTTTAAAAGCGTTATTTTAAATGATTCTGAACCCGACTCGGTGGACAGTATTGGTCAGACGGTTTTATCACAATATGTCTGATATATAAAAAAAAATGTACATAGGTTTCAAATAGGTTACAAATGTATTTTTTTTTCTATATCTGGGCAACACCACCTGAAAATTTAATCGTTCAACTACATTCTGAAAATCAGACAAATTTCTATGAAACGGTTCGGATTTGTTTTTGACATATTTGAAAATGTGGTCAGGTGAGGCGCGACGCACCATCATTCCAAAAACGAAAAGAACTTTTCGGAGTCGCCCGGTAAAAGAACGGTGCTTGTAATGCTCCTATCCCTCACGATAATGATGATGAGTCCGACAGTGATTAAAATCGATGCATTTTGTTCTAAAACATTATTTTTCTAAATAATGTTATCCTAGTTTACTTTTGTACATTTTTGAAAAAAAGTCCCTAATTTCAGTTCAATCGTTTCGGGTGTTTATTAATCGTACGTAAATACGCCGCAATAATATAATTGATGTCTATAGAAAACTTGTCTGATTAATCGTTCAACTACATTTTGAAAATCAGACAGATTACTATGAAACAGTTCGGTATTTTTTTTGACATATTTGAAAATGCGGTCGAGTCAGACGCGACGCGGAAAATTCCTGAAATAAGAATTTTTGGATTCAGATTATCCAAATCTCAGTAACTCAATAAGGCAAAAATGTTGGTCACAAGCTCTCGTACTTATAGAAAGTGTCATGTGTCTTTTCAAAATTAGCTTTTGTATTATGACGTGTAGGTATAAGAAAGGCTATTTTATTCAAGCTTAAAATGTACCGTACAGCCGGGGTGGTTCGACGTCTGCCTTGCATAACGTTGATTGTAAGTTCGATCCCAACTATTGTTGTATTTTTTTATGATTTTAATTTATTTTTGTATTATTTTAATACAATAAGATTTTTAAATTAGGTACTTATAATAAAATAACTGTATGCTCTTTAGGGTTCCGTACCCAAAGGGTGCCAACGGGACAATATTCATGCAAAATTAACAATGAATAGAAGTCGACTATTGGTCTACACATCCGAGCTACGCTAAGGGTCTTTGTCAAGTGAAACAATATAAAAATAACATAATAAAGAAATAAAAAAGGCGAATGAAAAATATACTTTTATTGAATTCGTTACAGTCATAAGCAGTACCTAACTGTACTAGTACCCAGTAGAAATTATTTTTACAATACAGTCTTCAGTTTGTGCCGAATGATTGGTATACCTTCATCTGCAAAGGATTATAAAATCCGCTGTAAAGCTTCATCTACCTTCAGGGTATCGAAGAAACATTGATGTTAACAACAATCGTTTGTGTTTGTTGTAGGCGCGGTGCGGAAGCTTTACATCATAGCAGCACTTTGAATCAGTATAATTTTCCCTGTAACTCTTCACTCAACGCACCAGAATCAAACCAGAATGACTACAACAGTGGATATTAATGATCCTGGATGCTTTGTTCGGATTCTGTTCCAAAGCGATGATATTCCTCATGGATAATGTAGATAGGTACTGAACAAAATTCTAATGGCTGGTGGTAGGTACCATATTCGAGAAAATCTCTTTCTTCCTGTGATAGTTCAATAAATCGTTACAATAATTTCAGCTATAAATCAATAATAATAAAATTGATATAAAATTATATGTAGTTTGACATTCAATTTAATGACGTCTCTTCTTGACATCTTAAGTCATCCGGGTCGCGCTTGCGCGCCGCGGTTACCAATACGTTCCAAGTTAGCTTTATATCCAATTATTTATTTTAATGGTTTTGTATTTTATAAACATTAAAATAAAAAACGGAAAATGAAAATACTATAAGTATGTATTTAACCAAGAGAACTAATCAAGACATTAAAAAGATCATAAAATAAGGTCGCTAAAAATTAAAGTATCACTAATTATCACAATATCGTCTGCATACATTGAACCACCTTGAAAATATGTTTATTTTTGTAAACGAAAACAAAGTTGATTGCCATGAGACTAGGCTGCGATGATATTGCGACTTGAATGTGAACAAACCCAAATTTAAGGTTAGCAGAATACCATTTTTTGGTCTATTCACAATGTCATCGCATTCCGGTCGCATGTTTTTCAATTTGCACGTTAATTAGTAGAATTGACCTTCAGTCAGTGACTAGACAGACAATATTCAATTGAACACTTCGCTTACCTAAAAATTCAAAAGCCACAAAAAAGTAACAATATCCCCAACCATTCACAACTCCACACCTGCCATTTAGAAAAAGAAACATTCGTATTCTCAACGAGACTAGAAAACGGGAAAAAACTGCCTCCATTTTTCTCACTCATTTTCACATTTTCGCGCGCCAACTTAGTTCGCAAACAAAATACTCTGCGGGGGGAGGGACAGAATCATCTGTCAAGGTCCAATCCACACTTAGGTCCGTACTAAACCCTTTATGTTCCGATGTACCACAGTAAATACACAAAAAAGAGAGATACAGAAGGTTGGATCTTTACAATAAGCGAAATCACACGCACACATAGACACGCTTCACGTACAGTTAAGTGCTAACGCACTCGCGAGCGCGACTGGCATTTGTTTGAGATAGTTTGACACCTCTGTACGTACGCGTCAATGTTTGCGTGCGCCTGTGTTCGCTCGTCGTATGGACCCGACCTTCTTACCTACCTATTTCGTGTTGAATAGTTACCGGTCCCTCTTTATGCTTGAAAAGAAAAATATCCGAACACAAAAAAGGCCTTTTCTACACCCGGATGCGTCTGAATAATTTATTAAGAAGAATTCTCTAAACAAAGGAGGTTGAAGTGTTTTATGAGCTGTTTGCATAATAGCCTTATTATGTGTGTGATAATAAAGTGTTTGCTTGGGTACCGTCACAACAATGAGGACAGTGGACTGTAGTAGTGCACGAATTTTCTCAAGGGGGCTAAATTGTTGGTTTGAAATAATGTTTTCGGAGCATAAATGGTAGGTTGTTTTCAGAAAAAAAAGGGCTTTTAGGGCTGATAGATAAAACCAAAAACTACCATTTAAAATAATGTTTTTCATTTTTTTTATAGCGATCTCCTAATGAATAAATATAGGTATTTAATATATTATCTTTGGTTCAGCGTCTCAATCTATTAATTTAATACCATAATGTGTTGATAACGCATCAATTCAGGATTTAATTATCAAAATAATTATGTAACATTACGCAGTCAGCCTGAAGCAACAATTAGATGCTGCATGGTCTATAATTAATGAATGGATTTATAAGACGATCTGATTAATTGTATCTCTGAGCTGAAACAACAAACAGACGTAGACCTTAAGGGTACCCGTACACCAGCTGACTGTGGCTAGCCTCTGTGGTTTCGATTCGAAAGTGATTGTATTGTGATTGTAAAAAAAGAAAGAAATAAATAAAAATGCGTTTTTTTTCTTTTTGCATTACAGCAGAAAAATACACCTTAAAACTGTAAACACAGAAAACCATTATTATAATGCCAAAAGGGCCTCAGCTCAGCATAATGTCATATGACAACACAAAGTGTACCAACTTTTTTTTTTGGGTGGAGTGAGAGGGACTGTCATACTTTTACTGACTAAAACCCACCCGTGTTCCTTCCGTTGCCTGTGTGCTAGGGCCGCGATATCCCTTTCGGACAAACCCGCAACCCTAGCAGGAAAGTGTACCACCTGACGCTGATTTCGTACTCGTCTTTGTACTCGAAAGGCTTTCATGTATTTTGTTTGTGATTACCATAGAGCCAAAGGCATCGCATCTAGTCACAGGTTGCACGCACACATTCGACAACAGTCGTTCGCCACTTTTAAATCAGGTGAAATCAAAAGCTCAAGACTCTCCTGTCACATTCAGTACACTATTAGATTTTTGAAGTCGGTGCGGTGAAATGGGTAATCATGTTTTGCGAGCTACGGGTTGTGTGTGCTTGATAGCATATGGACCATCTAGTTTCATCTAGTTCTTTTTTTTTTAATTACTTTTCGTGTCTCTGCTGCAGCCAATAAACTAATTTACATTCTTTCTTTCACTCATCACCGAGCCATGCAGTAGTACACCTCAATCTGCCTAGCCTTTTCCCAACTATATTGGGGTCAGCTTCCAGTTTAACCGGATGCAGCTGAATACCAGTATTTTGCATGGAGCAACTGCCTATCTGACCTCCACAACCCAGTAACTGGGTGATACGATACTGGTTGTCAGACTTTCGGGCTTCTAACGACCCGTAACGACTGTCAACGATCCACGAATGAGCCGGGATCAACGGCTTAACGTGCTTTCCGAGGCATGGAGGTGTCTCGGTATGCAAATATGGGCACCCATCCACAGACCAACCCCGGCAAGCGTAGTGTAACCTGATGGATCGACCCGTGCGGCAGTTATTACTTAGCCACGAGCTCCTCTCAGCAGTAGCATGCAGTAGTACACCTGTCTCAGCAAAATTTTATACAGCAAGAAGTCTGTTAAGGAAATGTCTGTGCTTAAGGGTTGTTCGTCGAATAAGCTACCTTAAGTAGGGTTGAGCTCCGCGTTGACTTATTCATGCACACCAACTGTCGCAAACTAACCTGGTATTCCTTTAAAAGCTAGTTTAGACGTATATTACATTACTGTCACGTAATCGGGGACTACCGTAAATGTCTGGTCTTTATGGATATCTTGACCTTGAAGGGTTATTTGGCACGTGCCTCTTCTGAACGCGGCTGGCGTAGATATTGTGTGAGGTTAATGTTTTGGATCTGTGCGGTGTTGTGATTTTGTCAGTTGCTGGTGGCTTTTTCGCAGCGGATTTAGTAGCGACAAATATGACGTACACAAAAATCTTGACCACAGGAATCAAACCTGCGATTCGTAGTGCAGAGACCAGTCTCTTTTACTCAGACAGGTATTTTTCTATTTAAGGTGAAATGGGCTCCAAAGCAGATGTTTCGACTTCACGCAAAATCAATGTTTCTGTTAAAAAAACAACGAAATTGCATAATTTTTTTTTATGATTACGAAAATTTAAGAGTGTTCTTAGTGAAGCATGAGGCCCGAAACACGATTGACAAAACTTTCCTCGATAGAAAAAACGGCTAAGTTACCTTAAAATCTGCTTTTTTTGTTACAACCACTAAGAGAAAAACCTATTCCATTCGATTGTTATCCAAGCAATTGTATTAAAATTTTGCCTACGTGTTCACTATTAAATACTCTATGGAATAATGGACTTATTTTTCTATATCAACACAAGTAAATTTTTTAAATTCAATATTTGTAAACATAGTGCAATAGAATTGCGCGCGGGCCCCGGGGCATACCGCCGCCACGATACCATTTCGCCTTAAAGAGTCATTTATAACGAATTTAAAAATTATAATTTCAGAAAAAATATTCTTATTAGTAATCTTGAGACAAACTATTCAGTATCAATGTACTATTTACATGTAACTACTCGCACGTTAACTGTAAACTCGACTGCGCTAAGCGTCCTCGACACTGTACTGTCCCGAACACTACACTCTGAAGATTTTCTTTGATGGTATGTATTATAAAACAGTCTACGAGTCACAGAGGTAGTTTGCTTGTCTCCTGTTCTATTAGGTTCCATACATTAGAATGTAATGGTAGTAGGTACAAGGATGAGAATTTAAACATTTTGGCTTTGAAATACGAGTAATATATTTACCTAACACTAATAATTGATCGTGTGTATAAATTAATGAACTAGAGGAATACAGAATTGAAGATTGTTAAAGACATAAAATCTCGCGCTACGTAGCGATAGGTGTGTGCTACGTTCGTAGCACATGCGTAGCGCTTTGTTTCTTGCTATACGAGCAGTATATTGCAATCAAAACACAAACACGCTGCAGGCATAGTTCATACTTCCTGTCCTTGTTAGTACAAGCACAGTATAAATAAGTAACAGTATTATGTCTTCATAGAAAACAGTAGAAACGACACACTTCGAAATTTCAGTGTTTATAAGTACGCCACAGTATCGAGTGTGCGGCAGTTACGCACGGACGCAGAAGGTTTATCTACCGAGCGGCCGTAGGTAAATATTTCAAGGTCATTGCCGAGACATGATACTGTTACTTTAGAATACTGTGGTACAGGGGCATATGGTTAGTAGGGTTCTTATAAATAATGTCTTCGTCTAACACTTACAGCTTTAAGTGTTCGGACACTAGGAATAGTAATGTATAGTCGACAAAGAAATAACTTTATCACTTTTCACAAGAATGTCTAGTAAATTGAAACTTCTCTGAGGGAGAAACTATCGTACCTACAGTCTAAAACTGATTTATTTAATAAATAAAGCAAGTGAAAATTATTTGTAACGTTCATTTATTTGAGACATTACCACAGACTACACAGTTTATAATAGCTTTACTAGTGAAGTACAGTCACGGTTAAACTTGCCAATTTATTTCAATCTTAAATCAATATTTGTAATTTTTTACACACATAGACGTATAAATTTATACTTAATATTTTTGATAAATGTCATTGTAAAAATGCAATTATGTCAATGAGTCAACTTTAAAATTAAGAAATAGTTTCATCTTCAAAAAGTAATTAATACTCTTTTTGTTAGTATACATATATATGCTTCACAAGTAGAGTAAAGTAACAAGTACCTAGATATAGCATTTTTGTATATATGCTTCACAAGTATTAAAAAGTAACAAGTACCTAGATATAGCATTTTAGACTTTACCGCACACAGTGTGATAAAGAACCTAATTTGAAAACTGATAAACATTTTTGACAGCGACTGTACGTTTAGTAATATTCTCTGGTAGTGATGTAACAATTGATAAAGAAGAAAGGTTTAAATTTATAACTACAACAAAAACAAATGACATGGTAATTTTAAGACGTGCAAATGATATTCAACTTTAGGGTGGTAAAGCAATTCCGAGGTCGACTATACCAAGAACCTTAAATCACGATCGAGTTTTTAATTATTAACTAACGACGAAAACTATATTCCCAGTACAGTTAAGACTTCAAAAATTTAAAAGCAATTTCGTTGCGAAACGAAACGCGACTCGAAGGACCAGTCTTTGGCGACAGCTAATCATAATAATGAGATAAGAATTTAATGGACTGCCTATCTGGCCCCGAAGCTGCGGCCTAACAATACCAGTATAACTTGACCTTAATAAAGTAGTAATTTTGAAGAAATACAGGGATCTTTCCTCTTGGCGCGATACAAGTTATTTAAGAAGATTACGCAGTTTCATTGACCCTATAAAACACTAATGTCTTGTCGCCTGTTTCGCTGATACTACGATATATAGTGAGGGAGCGGTGGCCGCCGTTTTAATGATTATGTCGATGATTTTTTTTTTCATAAACTATTTTTATGCTTGACGTTTAAGGATTGGTAAGCTTGATTATGAAGTAAAGCAACTTAGATCTTAAATTTATAATGATTTATTATGTACAATGTAAACATTATGTATAATTTTACAATTTACGGATAAATTGTAAAGAGAGTAACAATTAACAGAATTGAATCTGGCATCCTAGTTAGGTTACATGGTAACCTGTATTAAGGTTCGCCAGCCCAGGTTCCCACAGAAGGAGTATAGAATTTTTAATAGAGACTGCTTTGGTCTATAAGGTGTAAACGTACGTTAACTTATATTAAGTGTGTGAAGTGTTAGTATGTGTGTTAGTGTGTGTAGTATGTGTATGTGTGTGTGTTATATATTAAGGTCAATATTAACAGCGTAAAAAATCGTAAAAAACATATGATAATTACCAGGATGTAGGTACCTATGTCCTAGAAATGTGTGGCCTAGAAATATGGAAAAAAAGTTGCCTTCTTGATTTTAAATAGATTACGTTGCCCATTCACATACATAATATTATGAACATGCGATGTGTTATTGGGTTTTTCCATTAAGAATTTCTTTGCCCGGAGTTTGGAAGTTGGAGGTGTGATATCCCTGTGCCTCGGAAAGCACGTTTTAAGCCGCTGGCCCTCCCTCCGGTCGTGTCGGATTGCTGTCCCATCGGACTATGAGAGAGAGACACCTGTATCTGCACACCCACTTATGCACTATAATTTCTCTCTCGACGAAGGCTGGTCTCCGCTGAGATTGCTTGCCATGGCCGAAATTCGGTCTGGAGGCCTATATATAATATAATATGATCATCGAAACGTGAATTATTTGTATTTTTCATTTGAGTTTGACCTCCCGCCACCTAGGACCAAAATTCATAAGCCTAGACTGCGAAGTCGTGATATTTCAACTAATTACATTAAGTACAAAGCCCTCATGAGCTGGCGGTAAATCTTAGAGAATAATTAACGGAACTCATTTAATAGAAACGCTAAGTAATATTTAGTGAGAGGGCCCTTGAGAGTTGAATCAAAAGGAAAATGTTTACTTAGGCTCCTTTTATTATTATTACCTACAAAATATGGCCGTAAGTAATTTTCGTGTATCCCGTCCTTAATGTAATTAGTAAGAAAAACAACCTGATATATCTAATTAAAAAAAAACTGTTCGTTTTATAACGATTTTATGAAAACATGGATAATATATCGTAATAATTACACACATAGGAGGAGCTCGTGGCTAACTAACAACAGCCGCACTGGTCGATCCATCAGGTTAAGCTACGCTTGCCGGGGTTGGTCAGTGGATGGGTGACCATGTTTACATACCGAGTCTTCTCCGTGCCTCGGAAAGCACGTTAAGCCGTTGGTCCCGGCTGTCATTCGTGGATCTTTGACAGTCGTTACGAGTCGTCAGAAGCCCGAAAGTCTGACACCAGTCTTACCAAGGGGTATCGTATTACCCAGTTACTGGGTTGTGGAAGTCAGATAGGCAGTCACTCCATGTAAAATACTGGTATTCAGCTGCATCCGGTTAGACTGGAAGCCGACCCCAACATAGTTGGGAAAAGGCTAGGCAGATTGAATAATTACATACATAACATTACGCCTAATTTCCCCGAAGGGTTAGGCAGAGGTGTATATATTCAATGGTAGGTACCTACAACACCTAGGGGGCGAGCCAATTGCCTTAAACCGGGCACAAATCCAGACTGGGACTAATAATCATGATTCAATATAAACGAGATAATATTTTAACTGTTTCTAAACGCCTTTTATTTGGATTATTACAGACAAACGGCTTTCACAAACAGGGTGTTTTTAGGGTTCCGCACCCAAAGGGTGTCAACGCGGTACCCTATTACTAAGGGCCTGGCCACAGTCTCTGGCGATGCGACGCGCGGTCCGGCGGGAGGCGCGGCGGGCGGCGTGATTTGCGGTGGGATGCCACAGCTAGACTAGTTGTGACCGCGGCGGCGTCAGCGGTGGACGTATTTAGAGAACGGCTAAACTATTAAAATGCCCCTGTGGGTAATAGGTAAGGTATCTATGAAACCGTGAATGTCTATGAAATTAAATTGCCGTATCTAAATTACTTGTAAAAAATACCACTACGAAAGTGAAAGTGTTGTTTTATTTCGTCCCACAATTTTTTTATAACATGCCTATATTTATGATTTGTGGATGTTTTAACATCCATATTACTGGTCTAAGTACTCAGTATTTCACAAATAAATTGTTCCATATTCCATTATTTGTGTAAGCTCAACGCGCGATAAAAACAAAATTATTTGTTTCGATCGTGCGATGCCTGAATGCGTCCACCGATGCCGCTGCCGCTCTGTGCTGTGGCCGCCTCGATACTCGCTAGTACATTTGTTTCAGTGTTGCCAACTCTAAATAATGGATTACGGTGTTCCCAGTTTATAAATACGGTAGATTTAAAAAAAATACGGTAGATTTTAAAAAGGGGTGTAATTTACATTTATGTTTGAAAAAAAATACATTTCGGTATTCTGTCTCCTAAGCATGTCTACTAATTGCAGAAACTGGATAAAAAAAAATCGGTTTCTTTTAATTGCCTGTTGTGCCAATAAATTTACATTACCTGAATAAAGAAAGTTGATAGTAAAAAAGGATTAAGAAGTCTGTCAATTAGACAAGTCTTTAATTTGTACGTATTAAATTGCTTCAAACTATTACCTATCTATGGTTGGGGAATTTCCCCTAGTCCACTGCTATTAAGAATGTTGCCATGTTATGGCAAAAAAATAATATTCCATCTGCCCTATTACGGTGTTTTTTGACACCGTAATTACATTATTACGGTAGGCGGTGAATCAATGCTGAATACGGTGTTTTTACGGTAATTACGGTGTAGTTGGCAACACTGATTTGTTTCACTCGCACAACGCGCAGCCCGTCGCCGCCGCGTGCCGCGCGACTCTCACCGCGCCCCAGGTCGCGCCGCAGTGCGCGTCGCCGGTAGCAGTGGCATACTTCATAGGTTGTCTACAATTTGTTTTCGCCGCTCACCACTTGCCGCGCCTCATGCCGCGCCGCAATCCGCGCCGCTCTTGGCTGTCGCCAGGGGGTTAGGCTCCGCTGTTCGTCTGTTCGTCCGTCTGTCACAGGGCTGTATCTTTTGAACCGTAATAGGTTGACACTTGAAATTTTCGCAGTTTGTACTACTATAGCCACAGATTAATACAGATGGGAAACTCCGCAGTTTAGGTATGAAGCTACAAGTACGCGGCAGGCTCGACTTGTCGGGCCAATTCAGTGAGTGTAACGTAGTCAGAAGATCTAAGAGTCACGCGATGGAAAGAGAGGCAACTTCAAGGTGAATATAACTGTAGGTGATTAGAGCTGTGCGACCTGAATTGCACTTCATTGTGTCGCAGCTAGTCGCTTTTTATTAAAATGATTTCGCGGAGTGTCCCACCTGTATTAATATGTGCTATGACCGCGATAACAAAAAAAATACTCGCGCACCGAGGGTTCCGTACTAAAAATATTTTTATTATATGATGTAACTAAAAATTTATGCTTTTCACAGTTTTTCCTTTATCTGTGCTTCGTAAGATAAGACGTTGCTTCGTTCCAAATTTTAAGATTCTGAGTTCACGGGAAGTGCCCTATAGGTTTTGATTCCCTTGCGAGTGTTGGAAATTTGCAGCATAAACGGCTGTATCTTTTGATTGCGTTGGCTTAGAAGTTTGATTTTTTCACAGCTCCAAGGGACAGTAAATTTAAGTAGTTGCTGTGAAGTCAGCTTGATACCTCCTCGCGTTCCTGAGAAAAAGGGTCTTGACAGACAGACGGACAACAAAGTGATCCTTTATGGGTTCCGTTTTTTCCATGTGAGGTACAGAACTCTAATAATATTTTTTTTATAAAGTTAATAATTAAAAGGGTTCTGGATTTGTGCCCGCTTAATGAGAATAGGCTCACCCCCTATTATATTTTATTTCACATTTATCTGGCAAAATGTTTGTGTAGTATTATAGCATATTCGTCTGCTCACTTCTTCGGAATATTAGTTATATATATAATATTAGTTAGTATGGTCTGGCTGCTAGGAATGTTCTGTTAGTCTAACGTACGGCCTTGGACGACGTCCAGTTGGACGGTAGCTCACGGATTCTACAGTTTACGAGGTAACAATTATGGGCCGGTGACATGTTTAGCTATCCCAATAGTACCTAGCTACGAGTATTATTCTGTGTAGTATATTATTATGATTTATAGATATATATTCTATTCTGTTTATCTATCATATATCTGCTGTAGAAATAGACTTTGGATCGCGGATACAGAAGTGAGTTAGATAGTGATTTTACTACCTTTTTAACCGACTTCCAAAAAGGAGGAGGTTCTATGTTCTACTTTATGTATGTTTTTTTTTTAATGTATGTTAATTGATTTCTCCGTTAATAAATTTATTTTTTTTGTTTAAAAAGGTTTACTTCCGAGGTGGTACCATAGGATCTGATGATGGGATCCTGGAGAAATCGGGGGAACTCTTCAAATATTATAGGCATACGTATAGCTATTTGGATATTTTTAGTAACTCGTGCAGTTGCTCTCGGAAAGCACTATTTGGTGAAGTGGAACTGATGATGAAGACCACAGATGTCCACCGGAACTGCTCAATAATAAGTATTTCACGTGTTGCGATTCGATTACTTTAATATGGCTGCCAAGTAATTTATGGTCGTCACAATGCATATGGAGAAGTGAAGGTGATGGTAGGTCATATTTCTTATTTCCATACAGTAATATTGCCAAATCAATAAAAACAGCGAAATATTTGACAGCTATTTGCGACTTTGCCCACTTACAGTATAAACGCTCTTAACTCAAGAAAAATACAATCTTTATAAACAAAGCGTGCAATACCGACCACTCTAAAATACCTACCACATATACTACAACATTTTTACTTTTTACCCCTATACCAAGCTGTCAGTGTAAATCTTTCATTACTTGCAGTGTTCAGTTGCGTATCTTTCCTGTCTGGCATTCGTTCAACGCTGCCAACCAACCGTGGGCTGCACTGACGTACACTTTCAAGCACCAGAAAATATTAGTTTACGTTAATACTGTGATTTTTATTGTTTTAATAATAGTATCTGCTTCAAAAATATTCCTATTAAAAGTAACGTATTAACGCCAGAGCTTAAAATTGGTTCTTATTATAACCTGCTATCTAATTGCGTAAACATGTTCGGTAAACTATTACGGCTAATATTGACAGTTCAACAACATTCATTGCGTTATTTACGTTGTTGAGCAGATTATTTTTTCGAACTTAATATATATATGTATATATATAAATATTACGCAATAAGGGTGCTGGTCCTTTTGTCGAAAAACTATTGATTTGCACACTAAAAAATTGCACTGTGTCGTAATTTTTTATTGTTTCACATTTTCACTATCTTCAAGTCAGGGTTTGGTCCTTCACTAATATTGAATTGTGGCTTATTGCCCCGACCAAATTTCAAAGATTTATATAAAAAAGATGTTCATATTTTCCCGAATTTGAATATTTACCGGTTTTTT
Organism: Agrochola macilenta; assembly: GCA_916701695.1. Classification (NCBI taxonomy): domain Eukaryota; kingdom Metazoa; phylum Arthropoda; class Insecta; order Lepidoptera; family Noctuidae; genus Agrochola; species Agrochola macilenta. The sequence goes on from OU753557.1 coordinate 16,176,658, forward strand.
TTCTTCCAATTTTTCTTTCTATAAAAACATGATTCGGACTTTAAAGAACATTTTAAAACAAAAAAAAGTCCAAATAGGTCCAGCCTTTCTCAAGTGATGAGCTTACCAACGAACAGCAATTCATTTTTATTATATAGAAGAAAAAGAAGATATACAGGGTAACTGGATCAGGACCCGCCATAGCAATTCGCATATAGAGGAGGTCAAATTTTGGAAAAATCTCAATAAAGTTTAAAAATTTACATACTCATATCTCCCAAACTATAAAACTTTAGCTAGGGAAAGTAAGGTTCAATAATTAGTAAATGACCTCCTCTTTAAGCGAATTTGCTATGGCGGGTCCAGATCCATTCACCCTGTATACGCCTATAAATGCCTAATCATTGCGTCCGAGACTTGATTGAGTTATACTTTACTTTCCCATAATATAAAAATAAAATAATAAATATCCTCCGCGAAAAACTCAAAGCAGAGGGATTTATTATGACAGCGGCTTTTATAATTTTTGTTTCAGTCGGCGAGCTACTAATTTTCGTCTGCTGTTCTACCAAATGAGACGTTATTACGGTTCCTGGTAGCCCAGTCGGTGGCATACTGTGCACGTTATATTGATGTATTAATTAAGGAGAAAGGATGAACGTGTTAAACGTGTTTGCTTTAGTCATGATAATATGTAATAGGAATATCAGTTTATCAAGCGTCAAAAACAATGGTTTAGGTCAAATGAATCGTTGAAGTAAAGCGGCATTTTTTGAAAATAAATTGACTGAAAACATTGGTTTAGTAACTAATTGAAATAAATACGTGTATAACACAACATATAACATGTAAAATTTTGTTTATCTATTATCCATGGATAATAGATAAACAAAATTTTCCTATTCCCAACTAGATAAGTTGGGGTCGGCTACCAGTCTAACCGGATGCAGAATGGAGCGACAGCCTATCTGACCTCCACAACCGAGTTACTGGGTAATTCGAATTCCTTGGTAAGACTAGTTGTCACTTTCAAGCTTCTGACTATCCGTAACGACTTTCAAAGGTCTACAATTGACAGCCGGGACAATGGCTTACTGTGCTTTCCGAGGCACGGAGTGGTCTCGGTATGTAATGGATGGTCACCTATCCACGGATCGACCTCGGCAAGCGTAGCTTAACCTTCGATCGACTCATGCGGCTGTTACTACTTAGCCGCGAGCCCCTAATTTATAAACTATCGGTTTAAATATAATAATAATATGTAAGAATATCTATAAAAAACAGGGAAGCAAACATAGGCCTTGAAAAAATTCATCCGCATCGCTGTCAACAAGAAAACAACCCAAAAGAGTTTAAGAAAAATACGAAATAATTAAGTAATCACATGACACTTGGCTTATTAGGCGTTGTCACACTACGGCACATTTGTATCGGCACAACACTCGGTATTAAGAGCGTTCATCCAAAAGTTGGCAACGTCGCAAATATCTGTCAAATATTTACCGCTTGCGATTAGCTAACTAGTGAACTGGAATATTAATAATGAATTGCAATTATAACACTGAATTTGATGTTGTAACCCTTTTAGGTTTAAAAAACGCATTTGGAAAGTTTCCAAATACTTTTTTTTACATCTTTAACTTTATACACGATATTAATTATTGCATTTCATAATCAATATTTTAGTTCACTAGTTAACCATATTTCATATTTCCATACAGTAATATTGCCAAATTAATAAAAACCGCGAAATATTTGACAGCTATTTGCGACGTTGCCCGCTCTTAATTCGAACAACTGACAAGAAGGATCATCATATCATCTTGTTGATATGGTATTATATTTTGGGGTTATTCAACAAACAGAGAAGCCACTTTTAAAGCGCAAAAGCGAATCCATCAGAGCCATGTTTTGACTACAAATAACGGTCACTTGTGAACCATACTTAAAAAAATACTAAATTCTGACTCTGCCAGCTTTGGTTATGCTTTTTATATAGGCTTATTACTTATGAAACTGCCTTGTTTGTTAAGTTAAGTGCACACATGTTTTGCCACCTATCAGTTACTGTTGAACGTAACAGGCGGAATGATACGCGGACGGAAAGCTTATTTTGTATAGCCGGCAAGCTTATAACAAAATTCCAAAATCAATCAACGAGTTAAATATAAATGGATTCAAATGGACTTGCTATGTAATAAAATGTTATTATAATTTAAACGACTATTTGAATGAAACTTGGACATCCTTATTGAATTGTGTGTTTATGATATTATTTTTAACTGACATACCTGAAATTCTAATTTTAATTCGATTTTATTTCGATTTTATCCAATCAGTAATGTTAATACTAACCTTTCTTAAATGTATGTAACATTTAATAAATGTATGTAACATTTAATAAATGTATGTAACATTTAATAAATGTATGTAACATTTAATAAATGTATGTAACATTTAATAAATGTATGTAACATTTAATAAATGTATGTAACATTTAATAAATGTATGTAACATTTAATAAATGTATGTAACATTTAATAAATGTACCTAATATTTGTATGCCACACTTGGCAGAATGTTTTGATACCATTGATTAATCTTAAGACCATGCACCATGTTCTGACAAATAAATGATTATGAGTATTATGATTTCCTTTATTTCATTACATACATATAAATTATATTTTTAAATATTAGAATAAAAGAATATAAAACCATTTAAAATATAAAAATAGTAAGCCACCGGTATCGGGAACAGGGTCCAAGCTAACAGCGGTTAGGGCTCCAGAGAGAGGAAACTCCTGATAATGCGAGTCCTGTCCAGGAGTACCGCTTTCTGAATCAAGCCCTTGATCCAGCTGCCCAACGAGAGCCTCCTTAAGTGTTTGTCGAGGCTCTTGGCAATTAAGCCATTCGCTGATACGACTATCGGCACACTGATCGCTGAGTCCACATCCCACATGTCGACAACCTCGCGAGCCAAGTCAAGATACTTGATTTGTTTAATTTTCTCGGCTTTCACGAGGTTCCCGTCTTGCGGGACCGTTATGTCATCCTAGTACAATGTGATATTTCCAGTTTCGAGAACTGCGTCGGGCACATACCTGTAGTACGGCACTTCCGATTCCACAAGATTGTATTTCAGAGCAAGTTGCTGATGGATAATCCTGGCTACAAGGTTGTGTCTATGCAAGTAGGCTCTTCGTTAGCTAGACGAGAATAACCGGAGATAACGTGTCGGATTGATTCTCCCGGACGGTGACATGCCCGACAGATGTCAACCGTACCGTCCTTCACAATAAATCTACCGTAATCGTTCGTCATGATAACTTCGTCCATAATTGCACAGACGAAACCTTCAGTTTCCCCGAAATGGTCACCAAAACGTAGCTGGGATACGGACGCTAAGAAATCTACACCGGGCTCATGAAGAGCCCGATAAAAGCGCCCGTGAAGCTCCTTGCTTTGTTATACCTCTTTGCGGTCATCTGTAGTAAGTAGCACAGACTTGTGCCAGTTCTCTTTAGCCATGGAGAGTGGGATGAGCCCCTTGTCCATACCCACTTCGGCTTGATAAAAAAATATTCTCCGAGATTGCACACCTCGGGGTTGTGGAGGGTCTTCACATTTAAGAAGCCTCGACCCCCGCACTTCCGCGGGATGTACAATCACATCACCGATGATCGTGGGTGATACATCCGGTTTGTGGTCAGCATTGTACGGACCCTCCTATCTAGGGCGTCAAGTTCGGTCTGAGTCCATTTGAGTATGCCGAAACAGTACATCAAAACCGGCATGACCCAACCATTGAAGGCGCTTGTTTCCGCCTGAAAGAAGACTAATTATTACCTTTTTCAGGCGGCCAAAGAAGCGCTTCGTGTCAGCAACATTGATGCCTAACGCTTCCGACTTACCCAAATACTTATAGCTTTCGGATGAGGAGAGGGATCTAAGGATTCCGAGAGTTGAGTTCCCTCGGATTCCATAATCTCCCCTCGCTTTACATGCATGACTGCACATTTGTCCACACCAAATTCCATCCTGATGGCGCTACTGAATCTGAATGTTTCAGTTATCTTCAGTAGCTCCATCAGTCGCAATTTGTTGGGGGCTAATAGTTTCAAATCATCCATGTAGAGATATGATTTTTATTATTAATGTAACATGCATTGTGCCGTAGTGGAGACAAGGCTTAACATATAATTCGATGTGTGTCTTTCCATCCGGATACATGAGGTCCATTACGGTAATTAATAATCCATTAACGGCCCCACTTTGCTTTATATGAGTATGAAGCCTTGCTTAAACATTACACTTTGATTATGGAATTTATGATGAATTAAAATATTACGACCAAACAAGACGTACATGTCATTGTTTTTCTAATGCACACTTGCACGTATAAAAATGAATTAAATAGCTAACATAGAATTCGAAACTAGAAAAAAAACGGCGAAGTGCCTTTCGGACCACGCACAATGAAGGGTTTCATAGTTGGTATAAATTTATCCCAAGAAAAAAACTTTACATTGTAGTTGAAAACCATGTTCTCCCTATACATTTCAACTGCGTAAGTTTGTAAGCACAATATTGAGAGATTTACAATGTTATTTTAAGACCATAGACTTCTTATCCTCTTATTATCTATGAGTAAAGAACCATTCTCTGTATTTTTTTCAAAATTTTAGGCTCAGTAGTTTCAGAGATAAAGGGGGGGAGTGGTCAATTTTCATTATTATATTATCTTAAAGTATTTATTTTAAAATTATTAAAAAAAAAAAAAACATTTTCAACACAAATTCATTTCATACGGTACAGTTTCCAAAAACTTTTTTTTTATTTTCCAATTTGACCCCCAAAAGTGACCCGCATATTCAAAATTTATTTATTTACGTTACACGTCCGTGTTTGGGTCACAGAAATTCATATGTGTACCAAATTTCAACTAAATTGGTTCGGTAGATTCGGAGCAAATTGGCTGTGACAGACGGACAATCAGCCAGCCAGTCAGACACACGAGTCATCCTATAAAGGTTGAGTTTTCCTTTTGAGGTACGGAACCCTAAAAAGACAACAAGCAAACAAAAATGGACATAAATATTAAATGAAATAATATGTGAAATTATTTTGATATCTTTTTAGCTATGGTATATATATATATATATATAGCTAGCTGAAAACAGCTATAATACTAATTCAATAAAGTTTTTATGTCCTTTATTCCATCTGTAACTAGCTACCCACTGCATGCAATATGCATGTCGCATAGTCGATATTCAATGATTCCATACGAATGAGTCTACTTATGCATAAACTGAAAAGCTCAACAAACATACTTATCTTGCTTGAAAGACCATGCTGCTACAAACTCTTTGCATAACATGAGCAAAACATAACATCACGCCTTTACCTAGACGAGATAGGCAGAAGTCTACTCACCCCAGATCTCGCCAGTTATGTTTCAGTGCCATGTATAAGGGGCGAGCGGTGGGAGGGCGTAAGTCTCCACATTCCTACTGAGATACTGCATAGAAAAGCTTGTTAACTCTTTGCCTGAACCCAGTACCTACCTACCTCCGTTCAGCATGTCGCGTTGGCTATGCACTCATTAAACCCACGAAGAGGTCAATCAACTCTTCCATACCTAGTTTTAAATGAAGTCGTTTAAATACAAAAGCTACAAAATATCTCAACGACTCATTTCCTTTTATGAAAACGACCAGGAAAAGTCTCCATTTTGTCCATCGTAAAAATACAACTATCAGATAATTTTAATTGTCCGAGTCCATTGTGAAATTTCCACAAAAAGTTTAAATAGATTTCCGAGCGAACGCGGCGCTCCGTAGCCGTTTTGCATTGTTAGATAAATTCCTCGCGCCGATGCCTTAAGTTCCTTAGTTCTTCCTCGCCATTTCTTTTACTAATTATTGCTCCACGGAGGCGGTACTGCGGGAAATGGGTGTAATAAGATCTTTTGTAATCCCATTTATTAATTTTCGTCTCTCATTATTCTCTTCCTTTACAACGGCGGTAGGTTCTAAACAACCGTCGTGTCGGTCGTGTTGGTTGTGTTGGTGAACGTAATTATATTTCGAAGAGATTTCCATGTCACCCGGATACGATGTTTCGTTTCAAAGCCGTGTTGTTTGCGAGGTAACAAATTGTTATTTCTTAAGACTGGTGCAGACGATCGACTAAGCTGTGCTGTTGTTTCAATGGCGTAATGTTGTGTTGTATAGTTTTACTGGCAAAATGAACACTGTTTAATTGGTCTTTTGACACGTATTGCGAATAATAACGTTTTTATTGTTTCTTGAAAACTATTTTGAATCGTAAACTTTAATTGCCGTACTCAGAAACCAGACTTAAAAATAAATCAATCTTAAATGTATTTGATCGGGGAAGCCGACATAAAAACCATAATTGGGAAAAACGAAAATGTTATTAGAGTATTTTAGGAATGGTCATGCAAATCTTAGCACATGTCAACAAAATTGAAATGTTCTCAATGTGTCATATTACGTATGTATTTGACGATTAAAGTTAATGATTTGATAATTTTTGTTGTTTCAGTCCCGTGCTAACCAACAAGATCTACATTGTGTTCAACTGTAGCAATCGAAGAATTTTACTTGTGTCTGCAGTTGTTGTTTTTTCTTTTATTTTTTTATTAATCTTTTATTTTTTTATATCATGCACACTTGTTTTTCCAATGCACTTTAGACATTAGCAGAATAGTCGACATCACATCGGCTTTGCTTGCCATTTAATAAAAATAGAATAGAATAGAATTTATGAGTGATGTCTCGGAGAACCAAAGTACTCATAATACTACTTACTCGTATAATCTACATTAGTATTAAGTATCTGTGTAACTATCTACAGACATACTAAAACAGCAGTGCAAGTCAGTCCCCAATAAGTTCTCAAATCTGTCTCTAACTACTCAGACATTATTCGACCAAATCCAAATTCCATTACGACCAGTCTGTCTGTAACTAAACTGAAACTTCAGATACAAAGCACAATCTACCGCTATCATTGTAAGCGACTAATTACAGACTAACTTCACCTATCTTATGTCGCACTAATCTGCAGTATTCGCTACTTAAGGATCAAGGCGGTGCGGTGTGTTATATAGGTACTGAATGAACTTGGTGTGATCGTTAATTTGGAGAATGTAATTTAGTTTGGTAGATGTTTATTTTGGTAGAGTATTGTTTATTGTCTTTTCTTGTAGTAGTTTATTTTTGTATCATAGGTACCTATTGTAACCACGGTCCCAATAAATGTATGATACTTAATAAGTGACGTTTAAGGCGCGGGACATACACAAGTGGCGAGAGGTGTGGGTGTGGCGATGTTGTGGCGCGGGCGTTGCGCCACCCGTTTCATATTTCGTACAAAATGTATAGGAACGACGTGGTACGGAACATACACACAATGCCCGCGCCACTCCGTCGCCTCGCCCGCGTCACGCGTCATGTGTATGTTCCGCGCTAATTCGTTCCTATACATTTTGTATGAGATATGAAACGGGCGGCAACACCTGCTCCACACCGTCGCCACGCCCGCGCCTCTTGCCACTTGTGTATGTCCCGCGCCTTATACGTCCCTTATTATTAGGTATCATACATTTATTGGGACCGTGGTTACAATATGCAGCCGAGTCCGGCTAATGGCAATAGGCTCGCCTACTATTACATGGGACTTAAACATAACTGGCGAAATGTGGGTGTACATAGATACACCTCTGCCCAACCCTTCGGGGATGCGTGATGTCTTGTATGTACAGAAAACGGGTCTCCCTTGTTTCATCGATAAGAAATTGCCAAATTATCACTTCCCAAACAATTTTCCGCATAATTTCATTTGCCAAATTATTACTTAGCAAAAAATCTCTTCCCAAATAATTGTAACGCAAACCTAATGTTTTGCAAGTGAACGTTTAAACAATAACTTGTTTACCAACTAGTACTCTTACAAATTTTTATTTAGTCAATGCTCGTGCGAAGGAGGTCACAGTTTTAACCTAACCTAACCACTTTTTTAAATAATTAACCTACTTTAACTAGTTCCATAACTAACTGACCAAAAGTTTATTGTCTAAAGATTGTATGCTGTAATAAATCATTTGATTAAAGACCAAATGGCTAAATGACATTATCCTTGATAATATTCTGCCAAGTAAAAATTTGACCAAATGAAAATGTGCGGACTAAAATCATTCCAAACAATGCATTGGTATAAAAAAAGGTTGCTAAAATTTGTTTGGGTAGTGAAATTTGGGCAAAATCTTTTCGGTAAAACGGCAGGATCCCACAGAAAACATTTCAATAGAACATTTTAAAGCAGTACTTTTTTGAGGTATCAACTTTATGAGAAGTAAGTATTTCCCTAGATTAGTTCTTATTAAACCTTCACCTAGTAGCAGTTTAGATTGTATTAGAAACTCAAAACCAAAAATAAATCCCACATTCTCGTTATCACCGAGATGTTCATGTTCAACCGTAACGAGATTTAAACCAAAAATTCTTGTATCATCGTATCATTTCCTCACCGCCACCGAAATGAAAAGAGAATGAAAACCCCCACATGTTACTGAGAGTGCCAATTAATTCATGTGAGTAATATGTAATGTACCTAATTATCTGGATTGTCTCGCGTCTCGTGCCTTGAACTGCCGCCTCAAATACGAAGGTTTTGCGGTAAGCAGCAGTAATTCCCTTTATAGAATTAAAGAAAAATTATTACTTGCCATATTGATTTAAATCAAACAGCACTTATAAAAATAAGTGTTTTGAAAATGCGTATTTGGCAATGTTATCACCCGTTATCAAACTCAAACTCAAAGTATTTATTTCAAATAAACCAATTACAGGCACTTTTGAATTGTCAAGGGGTCGGTACGGCTGCTGGGGTCGTGGGTTTGTCTGAAAGGGATATCGCGGCCCCAGCACATAGGCAACGGAAGGAACACGGGTGGGTTTTAGTCAGTAAAAGTCTGACACTCCCTCTCGCTCTGCCCAGAGCAGGAGGAGTCATTTGATGATATCCCACCCAAAAAAAAAAAAAACAACATATTGGTTACATCATTCATGTTGTAATTATACATGTGAGAAATATGTAGAGAGACGTGCACGTTACAAGCGTCCGTAATAAAGCAAAAACAATTAAAAAATTAAAATTAATTCAAAACTATAACAGTCTTTGAATGAAAGCATTATAAACAACATAGGCACTTCTGGTGCACCTTTGGCGGTCACATAAGTAATTATGCAAAAGAAAAATGGCAATGAAGAAAAAACATAGGGAATATGAATTAATAACGGTACACGCGATAAAGAGAAAAATATTTTCTTCCGGGTTCGATTCCCAGTGGCGGCAAAATTCTCTGCTCCGTTTGGTTGGTGGTAGGCTTGTTCTAAGTCCGCCTGGCTAGCCACCACAATCTTATCTAAGTCTGTCACCATAACGACAATGTTAACAGCATTGTTGTGTTTCCGTAGTTGGAGGTAAGATGGTGGAGGATTCCGGGTGAAGCTCGCTTCCACCTCCGGCCTGATCATCACTTACGATCAGGTGAGATATAGGCCAAGAGCTTCCCCGTTGTGGACAAAAAATACATAATTAAGAGACAGGTAGCTGTTCGACGCCGTTCGCAGTCTGAACGACAACAAAGAATTAGCTAATCAGTAGCTAACACCTTGCACGTGCAAATTTTTCACAAACAAAATGTGTAACAAACTGAATTTATTAAATTTTTTAGTTTTTCGGGGTCCGTTAGGACCAATGCCAGTGTTGCGAGTTTGTCCGAAAGGGATATCGCGGCCCCGGCACACAGGCAACGGAAGTAACACGGGTAGGTTTTAGTCAGTAAAAGTCTGACACGCCCTCCCGCTTCGCCCAGAGCGGGAGAAGTTATTTGACAATTTCACAACCTCAAAAAAAAAAAAAAAAAAGTATCAAGCGCTCGAGACTAGTATTCATTTGGAAGTTAAGATGTGTCATACATTATAGAGTGCTTACCCGCCTATATATTCAGTTTAGGAAAATATGTAGTAAGTGACTAAATCTGAAGTTATCATATGAGTGAAAAAACGTAAGCCAATCGCCATGCATATGCAGCCTATATTGTTCCCACCCCTGGGACACTGGCCTCCTCTCTGTCAGAGGGAGTGGGCCGTCATCCACCACGCGGGCCAAGTGCGGGTTGGTAGATGTCACATGTCTTCGAATTCTTGGTTCTTGGATATGTCGATTTCCTCACGATGTTTTCCTCCACCAATTTGAGAGCAGTGGTGATGAAATTCTTTACACAAAGTAAAGCGCCTGGCTGGGTTCGAACCCACGACCCACAATTCGTAAGTCGGGACCACTTGGCCACCATTGCTCCATAAACACAAAGTGCTATGAGACAAAACATTGTATTGATAGATAATGGTGTTTTAGGTGGGAACATGTTTTATGCACGCACGGTGATGCCTGCGGATAATTATTTATATGATATTTAATCATTTTATTCATACTGTTGGTTGTATAATAGCATTATATTATAAGTATTATATTATAAGTACTATTTATTTTATTTTATATTTATGTACAATTCTTTAAACCTGACTTGGTTTCCGTACGTTTTTTTCGGGTGACCACTGAAAATCAGCGCTGTGCTGTGGGTCTCAGAAAGCAGGCATGAAAAAATTAACAAATCTAAGCTTGTTAGAGTACAAAAGGGAGTTCCACAGGGCTCAGTCTTGGGTAGAATATTTTTTATAATATTTCTTAACGACTTAGCAAACTATATGTATAAAATATTTATTATTTATTTATATATACTTTATTGTACACCACAAAAAAACATAACAAAAATAATAATAATCAAACACTACAAAATATACAATGGGCGGCCTTATCGCTTTCCGCGATCTCTTCCAGGCAACCTTAGAATGGACAGTGATTTACCTGGACATAAAATGGGGCGGTCGTTGGTGCAAATTATAAGTATACAATATACTAGAATAGATACACAAATAAATACATATCCTAAATAATAGATACATAAATACATACATACTAAATATATAAGCTGCGAAAATAAATGAACACTATAGATAATTACAGTTACGAGAACAAGATCACAACGACAAGTAATGTTCCTTCACGAGTCTCTTAAACACAGGTAACGATTGCGCGCGCTTTATTTCAACTGGCAATGCATTCCATAAACGAGCAGCCTGGACAGTGAAGGATTTGTCGAAGAAAGTTGTGGAATGCGTAGGCATTCTAAGCTTCAAGTTATCTGATGACCTTAAAAATTTCGTATGGGAGTCGCAAAGAAACTGGAAACGTTCCTTGAGATAGAGAGGAGTGGAAGGGGAAAAAAGCACATTATACAAAAGGGAAAGAATATGAACATTCCGGCGAAGGCGAATTGGTAACCACTTGAGCTTCACACGATATTCGGAAACATGGTCATATTTGCGCAAACCGAATATGAACCTTATACAAACATTTTGAAGCCGCTCAAGCTTATCAAGTTGGTCTTGGGTAAGGTCAAGATAGCTGGCATCAGCATAATCAAGGATGGGTAGAAGAAGCGATTGGGCAAGCGCAATCTTGGTGGCAGTCGGTAGAAAATTACGTAATCTCTTCAAAGATGCAGCGGATGCAAATAGTTTGCGGCTCACTTCCTGTAGCTGGGCAGTCCAAGAAAAGTTCCTATCAATGAATATCCCCAAGTTTTTAACTTTCTCACTGAAGGGAACAACTGAATTGTCAAAAGAAACTTGGGGAAGAGTTGTCCAGTCGATCCTTGAGACCGTCCTAGAACTCCCTACAACCACAACCTGCGTCTTTATGGGGTTGACCATAAGTCCATATCTCTTACTCCAGTCGCATATACGAGCCAGATCACGATTAATAGATAAAATAGCCTCGGACAGATTACCAAGAGGAGCTCGCGAGTAAATTTGTAAATCATCTGCATAAAGATGGTAGAAAGAAATAAGTTCTTCGGAGATTGAGTTAATAAAAACTGCGAAAAGTAAAGGGGATAGAACGCCACCCTGAGGTACACCGGCAGAAGTATTACTCCAGGAAGACAACGTCTCTCCTATGCAAATACGTTGCCGGCGACCGAACAGGTAAGTACGAAACCAGTCAATTACCGATGGAGATATGTTAATAGAGCATAAAATGCCAAGCAAAACATCAAAATCGACAGTATTAAAAGCATTACTGAAATCTAATAAAGCTAAGACCGTTAGATTACCGTTTTCCATGGCTGACCTTATATCATCCGTAATATTCAGAAGCGCTGTGGTGGTGCTATGACCAGGACGGAAGCCAGACTGGAAGGGGTTGAGGAGATTATTTTTAGCGAGGAAAGTGCTTATTTGATTGAGAATTAACCGTTCAAGGACTTTGGATAGGAATGGTAGGACGGATATTGGACGGTATTCAGAGAAGGATGTGGGTTTAAACTTTTTAGGTAAAGGAATTATTTGAGCATCTTTCCAAGAGTATGGAAAGACACCACTAGATGCAGAAAAATTGAGGATATGACAAATGACGGGAAGGATAACATCCAGCACAGGGACTAACATATTACGGCTGATACAGTCACTTCCTACCGCATTGGAAGTAATCGACAGTATGCTTTTCTTAACATCACATGCGGAGAACTGACTAAAAACAAATGGAGAATAACTGGGAGTCGGTAGTGAAGAAAGATAATTCAGTGTATTCAACTTTATTGTCCTATCAAAATTGGACGAAGCAGTAAAATGAGTATTCATTGCATCAATATCTATGTCTTTTGGAATTGTATCTTGTCGGATTTTACCGACCCCCAATGATCTAAGAAATTTCCAAACTTTGGATGCGTCCCCATTTTGGACAGAAGTATGAATGTGGTGGCGATTAGCATTCCTACACACCTTATTACAGTGATTACGTATTGAATGGTATCTTTCCCTGTTAGCGTCATTAGCCCTACGCTTAAATTTAGACTTTGCCGTAACTTTTTTGTGCATAAGCGTTTTAATATCATTTGTGAGCCACGGCGCCGGCAAATGTCTAACCTTAACAGCTCGAACAGGTGCGTGATGATCGTAAAGCTCGATAAGTTTAGCCGCAAAAATACTAACTTGGTCATCGACTGATGCAGAGGCAAACAGAGCAGACCAATCTATGTTGTTGGCATCCTTGCAAAGATCGTCAAGGTTCATACCACCAAAATTGCGTTGCATGAGAATCTTAGCTTTAGCCTTAGGTGGACGAATTTTGTATGACAGAAAAATCAGGTCATGATAGGAAAAGGCATCGGCTGAACATTGGCCATGCTTAGCGACGTGATCAAGAGAAGAGACAAAAATCAAGTCAAGAAGTGAAGGTGTAGAGTGAGGAAAATGGTGAGTGGCACTCAGCGGAAGAATGGAAAGATTACTGGAAGCCAAAATATTTGCCAGAGAAGAAGAGCGATAGTCTTTTTTCAGAAGACAAGTATTAAAGTCACCCATGATTATACTATGACTGTAAGAAGGAATCAGCATTTCTAAAAGATTTTCAAAAGATGAAAAGAAATTAACGCGTAAAGAGGGACAGTAGTAGACGCCAAGAAGTAATTTTGAATGGTGTAGTTCGACTTCGAGGAAGAGATGTTCACCAGCATTCGATGGCGGTGGCTGAACTGACACATTGACAACAGAGTATGGAATATGCGCCCGGAGATATATGGCAACACCACCACCACCACCAACCGACCGGTCGTTTCTTATAAGCTGGAAGCCAGGAAGAGAGTAACTAGTTGAAGGGAGACAGGGTTTAAGCCATGACTCGGAAATAAGAATAGCATGTACGTTCTTACAGTCAAAGCTTGCCAGCATATCGTGGAAATGAGCCGGAATGCTCTGAGCATTAATATGTATAACGTTAAAATTCTTAGGAACATCAGAAAACTGCGCAGTAAGACTGTCTGCAAGAGAAGGAATACTCACGAAACTGTCATCATTGCTTGTTACTGAGAAAAAACTATTATCATCACAGCTTTCATCGATAGACATAAATATTTACGTAATATATTACAAATTATATAAATATATTAAAAAAAAACGAATTAATAAATAAAAATAAACCGTTTAACAGCTAGTCCACCTGCCGGTTGCGTTATTAAAATTAAATACAAAAAAAAAAAAATCCAAACCAAGTCCGGGTAACAAAAGAGTTTAAAAAAAAAAAAAAACTAAATCAAAATGTAAAAAGTATGGAGAAAACACAAAAAGAAAAATAGAAATAGAAACAAAACATTGAAAAGAAAGAATAAGATTTCTGTTAGAAAAACGGAACGCATCTCAGAGTAATAACTAAATTATTACTCTGAGGAACGCATCAAATCAAAGTGACATGTGTGTGTGACTGACACTGACAGTGACAACATTGTGACATAATTCAGTCAAGTAAATTGTGCAGCACACTCTCTAATTGAAAGTAAAAACAAAACAATAAAACATGATGTTACCCGGACATTGAATCACAAAAGAAATCACTTCTTCAAAGCACGCTTCAACCTTGCGGTCTTCGCAGCAGCAACGACCGGTACAGAGGCGTGCACAGCCGGCGCTTGATCACTTTGCCCGGGCGCACTGGGATTCGGCGCAATCCTCTCCAATTCAGCGAGGGACTCAACCCGATGCCGTGTATCATTAGGACCAAGGATATACACGCAGCCTGCCTTAGTCCAGCTCTTAGAGACACCGCATCTTTCCCTCGCAGCCAAGAACACATCATGCCGCCCCTTTGTTAGGAACTCGGACATGGTGACGCCTGTAGCCTTTAATTTGGCTTTGGAAAACCAAATTTTATCTCGAACTGCAAGACTGCCTACCTTGAACAGGATAGGCCTGGTTTTATTAGCCACAGCTCTTCCCATCCTGTGACATCGGCTGATGTTCACAACAGTGAAGTCACTCAGCTGTAATTTGTTACGAATCACCTCAGTGATCACCTTGGCAGTGTCCTCCTTCTGCTCCTCATCAACACCGTGTAACAGCAAGATTTTCCTTCGTCCCCGCATCTCTATTTGGTCGACACTACGAGCTAGTAGCTCCACCTGTTGCTGAATGCTGTTGAGAGCCAGCGTGATGAAAGTCCGGAACTTTGTAAACTCCGCAGCCAGGCTAGAAGTTGTGACCGGTGATGGAGGGGCCTTCTGTAGTTCATCTTCAAAGGCGGACATCTTAGTATGAAACAGCTCCTTTAATTCACTCAGGGAGCTTGCTAGTGAATCCATTGTGATGAAGTGTGATGACGATGATTGTGAAGTGATAGTAGATTATAAGAGAATAATTGTGAAGAGATAACGCTACACCAGCAGGTACTAACTATGAACTTTTAAAATATAGCATAAATAAATTATAAATAATGTTTCTATTAAATTATATTGAATTTCAAATAAGAGCAAATTTTTCTTTGTGTAAACGTTCCAACTACCCACAAGCGAAAAAAACAAAAATAAAATAAAATAGTACCAGATATCAAAATGGTTATTTTTGCTGATGACACAAGTGCCGCTATGAACGATATCTCTGTAAGGGACTTAGAAAATAAAGTAAATCATGCACTGTCTACTTTTGAACATTGGTTTTCCACTAACAATTTAAAACTCAATGTGGAGAAAACTAAATGTATGCTATTCAAATCAACTGTGAGGAATAATGATAGTATTAAAATAGCTTCATTGGGAAATAAAGTGGAAATTGTACAAAATTTAAAATTTTTAGGGATACAAATTGATGCGCTCTTAAGCTGGAAACAAGAACTGGAAGCAATCACATGCTATGCCTTGAGAAGTTTAAGGGATGAACTAACCATTGCTCAGTTACGAAATGTCTATTTTGCCTTAGTTGAGTCCAAGCTGAGGTACAGTATTAAACTATGGGGGAACAGTTATAAATACAATATAAATGCAGCCTTTGTTATGCAAAAAAGGGCCCTCAGAACTATTCTTCGCATAGAGCAAACTGAATCTTGTAGAGAGCATTTTGTGAAATTAAAAATTTTACCTGTACCTTGTCTTTATATTTTGGTCCTACTAAGTAGTTTTCTAAAAAACCTAGAGAAATACGAGACAAAGGAAGAAAGGGAAACTAGGGTGGAAACGCGCAGGAAAGATTTACCTAATTATTTGCAGCCAAAATTAAATGTTGTCAAACATAGCTCTAAAGTACAGTCTGTACAAATTTTCAATAAATTGCCTTTAGAACTAAAAATTATTAATAGTCCAAGAATATTTAAATTCAAATTAAACTCATTCCTATTGACGAAGTGCTACTATAGTATAGAAGAGTTTTTTAGGGACAAAAATAATGCCACAGTGTAACTTGTTTATTGTTTACGTCTAATTCTTGACATGTTATTTTTTTATTTTTTTGATTGAGTTGATTTCTTATTTTAATTTTTGACATTTTATCTATTTATTGATTGTAACTTTTTATTGATTATTATTATTATTCCGTGTATTCATTAACTTGTAATTAATTGTAACTTTTATTGATTATTATTAATCCTGTATTCGACACAAATGTATTTTTGTTCAGAATAAAAATAAATAAATAAATCTCCATAGCACAGCATCATGCTGAGTGGAAGCCTTCTTGTCACAGTCATGACGTGCCAGCAGCTGCCGACTATTTCTGTTTTGTGCTCGTTATTGTATTGTTATTATTTTGTTATCTACTCGAGTTTTATATATATTTTTATGCACGTGTTTCTGTGGCAATTAAACTTATTTTTCTTTCTTTCTTTCTTTCTATGAAGGAGCCAAAACCCATCGCGATGTTAATGTTAGTTTCTTATATTTGCAAATTAAATTTAAATAAAATGAATCACGTCATTATACTCGTAACTTACAGCAAAACGACAGGCAACCATATAAATAGGTTTTTCATCGTGCCAGTTCCTAATCGTACCCGATAAAGAGCGGCCCTAAGACTGTTCCCTTTGGAACACCGCACAACATCCCACACCAGCCATATCCCGCGTCCCAGATAGATGACGATTTTCGTAGGTACCGTCAATTAAGACCTGATGATGAGGCAGCCAAGGGTCGGTACTCATGGGTCGGTACATACTCGTACATATCATTACGCCTGTATTCCTCGAAGGGTTAGGCAGAGGTGTAACCTTTATTACACCCACATTTCTCCAGTTATGTTTAAGTCCCTTGTAATAGGGGGCTTGTATTGCCATCAACCGGGCACAAATCCAGATTGAAACAAACACACAAGACACAAGTCTTATAATATTATTGGTATAAAAACCCTAACTGGGTAAGCGTGATGGTGTCAATTGCTAGTTCCTGTTTTGTAGGGAGAAGATGCCTTTGCTCCGCAGTAAGATCTTTACCGGCTTTATAAAAATTATCCAGGTCAAAATCGAATATCAGATTTTCTAACCCCCTCAACATTTTTACATTTCAAAGTTACCTTTTCATATGAAAATTGCGCAAAGAAGTCAGTGTTGCGGGTAACTCAATTGTCATATGCTCAGCAGTTGTCCGGACCAACGTTTTAAAGTAACCTAATGTGTGCACACAGACGATATTTCGGTGACAGGGTTGACCAACGTTTGTAATTGGCAGAGTATTATGCCATTTGATGGTATAGATGGTCGTAATAATTCCGTCTTATGAATATGGAAACCGCATACTCATGTGACAGAATTATTAACTGCCAGGTCCCGGAAAGAGCTGAATGGATTATATAGTGGTGCTCTTAATATTGGTCAATTTCATCATTGTAAGGGGAAGTTAGACATTTGGGATATTTAAGTTAAATATTTGATTAATTTTCAGACTAAAAGAAAGATAGAAATAAAATTATATTTCTTTGTGACAGAAACACGTGCACATAAAAATATAAGTAAGTTAATAGGAGTAAAAAAACAAAACAGAAATATAATCAGATAACAGTTATAGTCGGCAACTGCACGTCGTGACTGTGACAAGATGGCTTCCACTTAGCGCATGATGATGTGCTAAGGGGGACTCACAGCACAGGTTTAAACATTTGTACAGATTTATTGATTTGTGTATTCTGAAATTTAAGCTCACAGTTCAGTTTTATATGAATCAAAAGATAAAATAAAATAAAATGTGTGTTACCATTGAAATACAACTAGTATACGATCTAGCTCTAAATATTTTTTCTCCTTACCGAATATGCTAAAGGATGACTAATAAAATCTCCCAATACTCCAAACAACAATAGAAATACAACCACCACAATAGTAATATATTTCGCCGAACAACCCTGCATGTAATCGACCGAGCGGACGGAGACGTCAATTGGGTTTGGGTTCCCCGCTCGATATGCAGATGGCCCCTCGTTAGTTGTCCGCTCTTATGTACCCACCTTTACAAAGTCGTGGCGCCTAATACATTTACTTGGAGCGAAATTGAAACATGCTGTATGTAACTGGCCTAATAGTGACTGTGGAGTGTGGCCAGTGCTTAATTATGGAGTTTGAATATGGAATGAGGATAGTGGAATTGCAATCATTGAAATGGGGGTATTAGATAGCTTTGACACATTCGGTATTCAGTCATTTCCTTCTTTCAGTCCTGTGAGCGTAGTGACTTTAAGGATTACTAAATAAGACGCTTCGTGAAATAAGCGTATACATATTCACGTTCTCAGTACGTATTTAGAGGTAGGGTTCCATGTTGCAACATAATTAGGACTGATTGTATACAAGACTGTTCCTATTTATATTTATCCGCAGGCCGCTTATTCGTCAATGGTCATGGCCGGCGCGGCGGGCGGCGGCGGCGTCCCGCTTCCCGCCTCGCGCGGTACAGCTTTATCGGTCAAACTATAATGCACATAAATCTTCTAACCTGGACATTTATTAATTTCATTGTAATAAACTATAACTGAACGGAACTGTGTGTGTGTTTGTAACTGTAATTGTAAACATTCATAGAAAAAATAACAATTTATTAATTGTTAATTGTCACAAATTACAATTAATTATTTTAATTGTTGCAACAAAATCTGGCAATTTAATTGGTAGTTGTTAATTATTGTTTTCACAAAAAAAAAATGCCCAACACTAAGAGCGCACGATCTGTTTGCGCAACTGTCATTCAAAACTGTAGCCAGATCGGCTCTGGCTACAGTTTTGAATGACGGTTGCGCATCCGCAGTCTATCGTACTTCAAAATTCAAAAGTAAATCAAAATAGGCTGAGAATCAGCACTTTTCAAACGTCAAAATTACATAAGACAATCCCAAGAACGCCCGCCGTTCACCACTTCCTAGTACTTAGCTGGGAAGAAAAAGTGGCGAAACAAACTCCCCAGCAGCACAGGTGTGTTCAGTAAGAAAAACTTAATTCTATACTTACTTATTAAAATGAAGTACATTATGCAACATAAAACATGAAATTAAATTATTTGCTATAAGTCAGCTGGCACACGCCAATACACCAACAAAAAACATCGAAATCTATAGGTACTCAGATACAGAGACTTTATAAAGATTCTAAATGCCCTTGTGACTGCTAAGACTGAACGTGATGACTGTGTTTGTGTATGTAATATGTTATTGGTGTTGTACCGTTCTAAAAATAAACTATAAATAAACGGATTTTGAAATTGGGGACACATGTTGACAATTACCTTAGTAAGGACATAGGAAACTTTTATAAAGAAAGAAAAAAGTATTTATTTATCGTAGTAATATGTTCTCTCGGGATAATTTCCAACCTCCACGCAGACTAAGCCACGGGCAAAAGCTAGTGTTTTTATATTACGAACCAGGAGTTAATGGAGCTCACTATGTAACAAATGTTCACCCATCTACAATATGGCCGCGGCAAGCGCACCTGAACCGAGCAGATTGATTGAAGAAAAGAAGTCATAATAAAAATCAGTGTTCTTGCTACTTGCACCACAACCGAAATGCCATTGTCTGAGTCAGCGTTTACTCCATAATTTTGTTTTGTTATTGGACATAAAACAATATAGTGTTTTTAATATAATTGCCTCCACTAGACTGAGAATATCTTCACTCTAACTTGCTTATAATGTTATCTGCTAACTACATTTTCAGATTATTGTTGTTGAAGCAATTCAATTTATTGTGTTAGAGTAGAAGGAACTTTCATTAATTGTTTTATTCTGTACCTAGCAGAGGAAGTAATTTGAGTTGAAAGTGTGGTTATTTCCCCCTGTCGGGACAGAGGCCTCCTCTATTCGAGAGGGAGTGGGCTATGATCTACCACGCGGGCCCAGTGCGGGTGGTAGAGGTCACATGTCTTCGAATGTTTGGTTCTAGGACATGCCGGTTTCCTCACGATGTTTTCCTCCATCGTTTTGATAGTAGTGGTGATGAAATTATTCACACAAAGTAAAGCGTCTGTCTGAGGTCGAACCCACGGCCTACATATAATTCGTAAGTCGGGGCCGTTAGCACTGGGCCCCTACTACTCGGCTAATAATGGCTATACATGGGTTAAATTTATTAATTTCCTTTCTTTCTGGGTAACGATGATATTTTGAGAAATAGTTCGTTTTTTGGTTGCCTCTGGAACTTTGACCGTGTTACCTAGATTTCTAAGTAAATGACCTAACGAATCCATTTTCATAAACCCACATCGCAAATCCTCATTACAAAATTATTTGTCTTAAAAACCACACTGTCGAAATAAACCTTCATTATTTACTTCTTAACCCTTCAAAAGCTCACGCGAGAGCGGGATACCCGCGTCACACGATAAATCGGATAGTTCTGACGTGCCATCAGCTTTGAACGAAATAAGCTCCTTTGTAACGACGGACGCTTAATCCCTAACACGTAAGCGAGGTAAAATGAAAAACTAATGGCCTAAAATCGAGGTTGTAATCTGATGGGTGATAAAGTGTTAAAAGATCAGCTGATAAAAGAAAAGAAAGCAAGGAAAGGTTTATTTGTCACAGAAACAAGTGCATAAAAAGTTAAGTTAACTGGAATAATAAAGAAACATAAAAAAATACAAAATAGACTTTTAACTACGAGCACAGAAGAGAAATAGTCGTCACAATTATTTAAAAAAAAAAAACCATGAAACAGTCAACACTTCAGTCTTTTTTCTTGTTTTGTTTATTCTTTAGTACAATTTAAAAATGGATAGAAAATCTTCGATCAATAATGCACTAGATTCCCGGTAAGCGCTTCAAAAACGGAACGAAAAATAAGAGCACAGATTCGGTTGTGGTCTTATTTCAAATTAGTATGGTCCAATCATAGCCAACGTTAAGACGTCAAAATGCCGCAGTACGCGTACAAAAAAATTGTAAATAACCACCGTAACACCAAGATTTTGGAAGGAATATCTTTTTTTCGGTAAGTTTATTATCAGTAAGTGTTTTTCATAAAATAATAACAGAATTAAATAGTAAATATAAATCAATTGGCAAATATTATGATTGTTTGGCCAATGTTTGTGACAACTACCAACTATTGTAACAAACATCGACTGTTCTGGAACAGGGAATGCATGGTGTAGTATTGTTATTTTATATTTGGTTTCTGTTTGTAGATTTCCTAGCGACCCATTTCGTTATGTAGAATGAATGAG
Organism: Agrochola macilenta; assembly: GCA_916701695.1. Taxonomy (NCBI): domain Eukaryota; kingdom Metazoa; phylum Arthropoda; class Insecta; order Lepidoptera; family Noctuidae; genus Agrochola; species Agrochola macilenta. The sequence goes on from OU753557.1 coordinate 16,198,258, forward strand.
TATCTGAATGAGAATGGGTATCTACTGTCGCGAAAGAAAGAGGAAAAGAAATATTTTAGCCTTATAAAAATTCGACAATTTGTTCGATTCGTTTTAATAGATTGGACATAACTGGAAACACGCAAAGGCGTAGATTACTAAAAACAGTATAACAGTAACAATAAGTATTTTTGAACTTATATAAAATTGTATTTTTATTTTCAAGCGACATGACATTATAATTATTTGTTTCTCCGATGACAGAAAGATTTAATTTTGCCATTGTAATTAAATATTTGTTTCTCCGACGACAGAAAGATTTAATTTTGCCATTGTAATTAAAATAAATATTTGTATCTCCGACGACAGAAAGATTTAATTTTGCCATTGTAATGAAACTTTATGTTTGAGTGTCAAGGCTTATAATAAACTGAATTTGTTAGTAATTTTTTTTTTTCTGTATTTCATAGAAAGAAATATAAACACATTTCGACTCCACTCATTCCTTGTCCAAGTGGCGAGCCTCTGTCATAAATTTTTATTGCTTTTATTAGCACTTTGTAATTCGAACTTTAAAAAATAAGCGTTTAAGGCTGAATTTGTTTTGATGTATGTTTTACTTTTTTGTTTTTTGTACATAGCTTTGTGAATACAACTTTAAGCATTGAATTTAAGGTTGAATTTACATTAATGTATATTTATTTAAACTAGAAGTACGTAAACACAATTGGCGACAGTTTTAAGAGAACTTTTGTATGGGATAGTGTATCTAGTGCATTATTGATCGAAGTAGAAAATACACGAAATTGTTATTTTATTATCACACAGCAGCATCCGTGTCGGCTGTCATATTGACAGTGTTTGTGTCAACAATATTAGCTCCGCGGGCGACATGGTGCTCGGTGTGTGGTCTATCCAGGTAGATGGGCATCTGCGAGCGTTACGCGCTGGATCACGGTTTGCTCTATAATGCAAAGAAGAGTGTATGCATGGTCTTTTGGGCCAGGGGTCGGAGCTGCCCGGATACTCTTCCACCTGACTGAACGGTGTCAAGTTAAAAAGAGTTCAACAGTTTAAATATCTCGGGCATATCGCGACCTCTGACCTGAGGGACGATGCGGACATCGATAGGGAGCGCAGGGCGTTGTCTGTGAGGGCCAATATGATCGCCCGCAGGTTTGTTCGTCGCTCGGGGGCCGTCAAAATAACTATTTCAACGCGTTTTGTACGTCCCTTTACACAGCCAGCCTGTGGGGCTCATTTACACAGAAGCAGTACAACGCTATCCGAGTTCAGTATAATAATCCGTTCAGGGTGTTGTTGGGGCTGCCCCGGCACTGCAGCGCGTCGGGGAAGTTCGCCGACGCCCGTGTCAACTGTTTCTACACGACGATGCGAAACCGGTGCACATATCTGGAGCGCAGGCTCCGGACCACCTCCAACACCATCCTGAGCGAATTTGCGAACAAGTTTGATTGTCAGTACATTAATCATTGTTATATGATTAATGTACTGACAAACAAACAAATCGCCGTCCACGGCGAATAAAACGGTAATGTGCTATTACGATAGTTTTCTCGTATTCGATATTTAGAGGTCTGTAGTGGTCCGTAGTTTGACTGCGGCAGTTTCTTATTGCCTCTCAGCAAAAACCGGGTATGACCATTTCGAACACGTCCATTATATAACTGGCTGACGTGTTCTTCCCGAGTCAATCCCTCTATTTGGCGTAACTGCATGGTGATCACAAACCTGTGAACAAGGGGGTATTTAGTAATTGAATAGCTGGGGATCTTTTGTTCGATAATAGTTATAATACACATGTTATTTACCTATATTTATTTACTATAAACATTATTATTTTAAATTAGCCATTGAATCGTTTATTTATTTGCACCCACGCTACTATAATTATATTAAGATTATTTATTTCAATATTAAACATATGTCTGATCAACAATACAATCAACACATTAATGAACAAGAACGTTTCCCAAGGCAAAACTTTACTGTAGAATACTTCTTAATTTAAGTGGCGGGTATACTTACTTTTTTCACGCGCATAACTCTTTGTCACAACACTGTCCGTATGTCACTGCAGGGATCCAGCAGAATATCAGTGTTAGGTATATTTGCCTGACACATGCTGAGCTGGACTCCCATTTGGTGCAACCTTGAGACGCACACCGCACCATGTTTTTCCTTTTTTCATTTAAACAAAGTATGTTATAATGTCACTCTATTTCTTTAAGTACTTATGTTTTTATTTTTTGTATATTGGCATCATGTTTTTATGTATATTCATGTAATTTGTTATCTTTTAATTGTGCTTTTGTGTGTCTTTTGTATGCACTGAATAATGTTATATCTATCTATCTATCTATATATCCGTTAGTAAAAAAAAATCAGACGTTTCCTACGGTTATTTAAGAAGTTACGAGATGTTCATGTGTATTGTAATGAACTTAACAATATTATTTGTGTGTCTATGCTCATTAGACTATTTGCAACGAATAAACTTGTTAAAGACTATTAAAATACTTTCGATAAGTTACATTTCCAGTAATATGCTCTTACGATTATATTCGCTGGAAAATATTCAACATAATTAGCGGAAAGCTTAATACAATTTTATTCCGGTAACAGACAATTTTATTCTAAAATGGTTAAGGTTTTTACGATACATTTCATTACAAATCAAAGAAAGTAATATTGATTAGTCGACTGCCTCCGATGCAAGAATGCCTCGACGTCATCCTCTAACCAGTGTTACAAGACCTCTAGTAATACTCTACCACCTCTGTTTATTTTTATCTCCTGCATGCATTGAGGTTGGGGGTACTGTTGAGAGGAATACTTATTACGGCAGAATTACGAGTATTATACATGTAACGCGGTTAGTCAGGGGTTTTCTTTGGGAAGTTAAAATTAGATTTCATAAAAAGTAATGATATAGTTCTGACGAAAATTTTGAAGAGACAATAATAATTGATTAAACTTTAAAGTGTATCAAGGGATTCCCATTTCTGAATGTTAAACGTTAAAAAAAATATTAACATTTCTCTGATGGCCGTGGCCATCCATTAAATTCAAGTCTAACGATTTTCATTAATAGTGATAGTTTACCTGATTAACCGTATGCTCCATTTTGTGTTAAATGAGGGTTAATTGCGATTCCAGACCTAGCTATTTTTTCACAGTGCCTACCTAAGCCAGAAAAGGTAACAAAATGCGATGCAATGACATTGGTAATATTTTAACTGATATTGAACCCCAGACCTACTAAAGAATCGAGTGCCACCACGCTGTCACTAAATATCTCAAATAGAATATTTTTAGTTATCATTTTATTAGCAACAGCGAGAAACGCTAAAACCAAGTCTGAATATTTCATAGAACTGGAATTCAAAGAATAATAAATAACCCCACCACCGTATCTCTACGTTGACGTCGTGGTGGAACTTGCTCACTCCTGAACTCTAGGTCTGTGCCGGTAGAGTTTACCTACTTTGCCGAGACAGGTCTAGGGTGAGGAGTCAGACTAAGAGAGTATATAAACCCGCAGGGCAACAAATCTTGTGGCGAGCTGTTGGGCAGCAGCGATCCCACGGACCCTACCTTTTGCAAGAAGTGTTGTTCCTCACCTCTGGCTTGCCTTTATTGGCCGGCTGGAGTGTACACTGACGAAAAACAGACCTCCCACCTCTTTTTTGGCCAGCTTGAGTGGAGATTCGCAAGAGCAAACGTGCTCGGAGAAAGGAAGTATTCCAGTAATATGCTGGTAGGGATCTTGACCCTCTTCCGGGCTCTGAGATTGTCCTGATAGCCCTGGAATACCATTCCTCTCCTCAAGCACCTCAGGACATATTGCCCCCTTATCGCTTCGTCACTATGTGCTACCGACAATCTCCAGGGGCCCATTATTGAGTGAGCAAGTCGCCCCCTGCCATTTTATCTGTATACAGGGTGGCAGGGACATCGACGCGAAGCCGGTTATCATGGATTCAGTACATGATTCTGAACCCCCCTGCGTTGAAATTTTTCGTCGGTTATTTAAAAAAAAAAAACCAGCTTCATACATTTTGACCGCGTAGATATTGCACTTTTCTATGAAACAGCTGTTTTTTTTTTAATAACCGACGTAAAATTTCAACGTAGCGGGGTTCAGAATCATGTACTGAATCCATGGTAGCCGGCTTCGCGTCGATGTCCCTTCCACCCTGTATATTATATCATATTGGTCAGGCAGGGGACATAATTAGTTCTTCCATTCAAAGAATCAATCCACTATATCCACTCAAACTCATAGCCCAATATGTTTTGTTTCCATGTTCTGCAATATTCCTGCACCAACCGGGGGTGGTTCTTGGGTGCACTTGCATAGTGCATACAGGGATAGTGCAAAAGTGACCAGACAATACCAAAATATAAGGTCCATAAGGAAGCAGCGTGACTTTTACACAATAACGGCCTTACTTATTTATGGAAAACACTGGCTAAAAGACACTCAAGGAAACAAAATAAAATAGTAATTTGGAACAACCTTATGATCTGCAAATGCCTATATGTAAAGTGCTACATGCAGATTTATTAAGTTTGTGTACTAGTGATGCAATACCACAGCACTACTATGCGTTTTAGACTCCCTCACGAGCTGCGAGGCTAACCCGAGCGAATATTCAGACTCTGAACTCTTTGAACATGTAGACGACGAGGTTTAGAGCTACCCAGAGTAAGTGCTTCTTAAAAAATAAGAATTAAGTACAAAATGTTAGTAGACAGTTCCTAATTTGATGATTTTTATAAACAATTGTTAATACTGCCAAATTGTTAATTCTGACTTATATTGCCAAGTTAAATTGTAAAAATGTTATAATTACTGGTGATTTTAATATAGATGTTCTAAAGCGCAATAATGTAACATTAGATTTTGAATGTTTACTGTTAAATTATAATTTAAAATTAGCTTTACATGAACCGACTAGATACGCCAGTCAAACTTGTATAGACAATTTTGCACATAACTTTAAAAAGGGATGTAAATCTGAAATTTTAGAATTAGGTCTGTCGGACCATACCGCACAACTAATAAGAGTTCCAGTAAAAAAAAATCTGACATTGCATTATTGGCGTACATTAAAACGCGATTATAGCATAGAAAATATTGAGAAATTTAAATTATGTATTAAAAGCTTATCTTTCCCAGAGATTTACCTCACTGATGACCCAAACACGGCTTATCAACATTTTATAGCTGATTTTAAACTTTTTTACGACCTTTGTTTTCCACAAACCCAATCTTTAATAAAAGTCATTCATAAACCAAAGTGGGTATCACGTGGTGTAAAAATATGCAGTCGGAAAAAAAAGGATTTGCTATGGAAATTCAGATTAAACTCAACAAAAGACAACAAATTAAAGTATTTAAATTATTGCCAGTTATTTAAAAAAATTATAAAACTGACGAAACGTGCGCAAAATAACCATAAAATAATAACGTCTCATAATAAGACTAAAACAGCGTGGCGGATTATAAACAAAACGAGACTTAACACCCCAAAAGAAACCATTGATAACATTAAAATTGATGAAAACAATGTCCTTAATAATCCAATAGAAATAGCGAACGCATTTAATAATTATTTTATTGAAAAAGTCAAGCCCCTGCCGGGTGCCGGAAAAAATGTAACGTCTTTAATTAATCACCAATCAAATTCAATGTTTCTTGCACCAAGTTCACCCTATCAGATTAATAAAATTATAAATAACCTTAAAAATACCAACAGTGTAGGATACGATGGTTTCTCTACTAAAATAATTAAAGCAGTAAATGAGGATATATGCCATCACCTGAGTCACATTATGAACTTGTCGATAACAACTGGAATATTTCCACAAGATCTTAAACTATCGGTTATAAAACCTTTATTCAAAAAAGAAAGTAAACAGTTAATGGTGAACTATAGGCCTATTGCACTATTATCAATATTTTCAAAAACTTTCGAGAAATATCTTTATGGTGAACTTAATTCATATCTAGAAAAAAATAAAATTATGTGCAATGAACAAAAGGGCTTTCGACAAAATAAAACCACAAATATGGCCATATATGAATTCATCCAAAATGTTATCTGCCACGTTGACAAAACAGTTCCAGTTTGTGCTATTTATTGCGATATGTCACAGGCATTTGATTATGTGGATCATAATATACTAATCAGTAAACTTGACGCATACGGCATAAGAGGCAATGTTTTAGATTTAATTCGATCCTATTTAATGAATCGACAACAGATAACAGTAATAACTAGAGTGAATCATAAAACAAAAAAAGAGGAAACATTCAGCTCCGTGAGGAAATATGTCACATACGGTGTTCCTCAAGGTAGTGTGCTAGGGCCGCTGTTGTTTACCATTTATATCAACGACTTGCCAAAGGCAACGATTCAACCTATGACATTATTTGCTGATGACAGTACAGTTTCAATTGCATGTAAGGACATTAATCATTATAAATTTGACATAAATAATTCACTGACATCTATAATTTCTTGGCTTGATAATAATAATTTAAAAATGAATTTATCAAAAACAAATATAATGCACTTTGGACAAAGATTGCATAATCCATTAAATGTAAATTTGATTCATAATAATTACACTATAAATGAAGTAACTAATGCCCGTTTTCTCGGTTTAATTATAGACAATAAACTAAATTGGAAAGAACACATTGACAAACTATGTAAGAGAATCAGTAGTCAATCATATGCCTTGTACCAACTTGCTCCATCGATCAACACTGATGTGTTACTCTCGGCTTATTATGGACTTGTTGAATCTGTCCTCAGATATGGCATTATCTTTTGGGGCAACTCATCAAACAAAGATATGGCATTTATAATGCAAAAGCGATGCCTACGTGCCATGTTCGGTATCCAAAGTACGGAGAGTTGTAAGCCACTTTTTACAAAGCATAAAATACTCACACTTCCGTCACTTTATATTTTGGAAATAGCCCTATTTGTCTGAAATAATCCCCATTTGTTTCCTCGAATATCGGACACTATAATACGTAATCGACGGGATAATAGTAAAATTCGTGTTCAGCCAGCTAAGACAGCGCTACTGTATAAAAGCGTTGTATGCAGAGCGCCAATAATTTATAATAATATTCCTAACTGTGTTAAAAAATTAAGTACAGACCAATTTAAGAAAACATTTAAAAAAATACTGACAGAAAAAGCTTATTATAATATTAATGATTTTTTAAATGATAAATCGCTCTGAAGATACTGACTGAATCAATTCTATTTATTTTGAATCGCATGACTTTTGACCAAGTTTTTTAATTTAATAGTACATAATGTTAATTGTTGATTTGTTTATATTATTATTCTTTGATTTGTTTATATTATTATTCTTTGATTTGTTTATATTATTATTCTTTGATTTGTTTATATTATTATTCTTTGATTTGTTCATATTGTTTTTAAATCTTATTGTCTTTCGACCTAATTTGTACACCAGCCATGGTCAAACATGTTGAGCCAAACAAAACTGTAACACCTATAATAAGCATCATACCATGTATATTATCTACACATGTTTTTGCAAATAAATGAATCTGAATCTGAATCTGAATCTGAATCTGAATCTGAATCTGAATCTGAATAAATCAATCGGCCTAGCCTTTTCGCAACTATGTTGGGGTCGGCTTCCAGTCTAACCGGATGCAGCTGAATACTAGTATTTTACATGGAGTGACTGCCTATCTGACCTGCACAACCCATTAACTGGGTAATACGATACCTCTTGGTAAGACTGGTTGTCATACTTTCGGGCTTCTGACGACCCGTAACGACTGTCAAAGATCCACGAATGACAGCCGGTACCAACGGCTTAACGTGCTTTCCAAGGCCCGGAGGAGTCTCGGTATGTAAAGATAGTCACCCATCCACGGACCAACCCCGGCAAGCATAGCTTAACCTGTTGGTCAACCCGTGCGGCTGTTATTACTTAGCCACAAGTTCCTATAAACAATTGTTAATAATTATGAATAAATAAATAATAATTAGACAGATAATTTTATTCCTTCTAAACATATTAATTCAGTATTTGATACTGCCCCCAGTTAGTATAACAATTTGTCCATGGAATACTATAGTAAGTTGCGATTACTGTAATCTGTAATTGATTGTTTGTCAGCGAATAAAATGGTAATAGTTCATTACTATATGGGATCCTATCGCAATTTATCAACCAATAATTACATAGCAATGCATTATTACATGGGCTTTTACGCGAATAATATCGTAGTGTTGTTTTACTGTTTCTGATTGTCTTTAATTTATGGTAAATTTTATTTCGCTAATGACTACATTCCTAAATAAATAAGTTTTATTATATAATACAGTATAGGTACACTTATTTAGTAAAATATCACCTTTCTTTTGTTATTTAAAAAATCCTGCTATGTGTATTAGTTATTGAGATATTCACGAAAAACAGTTTTTGAATTTTCTTGTATTTTATTTTTATTTTTAAGTTTTTACAAGGTGTTTTATTAATTGAATTTTATAATTCTATTTTTATTTATGTTATTTACTTCATTAATTATTTTTATTTCAAATGTACAACATAATAATATTATGATCATTATATGGATTGAAATAAATGATTTTTGTTATTTTAAATTTTAATTACTCGTAGACCCCACAAAGCGCATTAAACTTCAATCAGTTTAGATTGTACTTGTAACACATCGGTCTTAGACATACTCTCGTAGCGCAGTCTTATTCGGAACCTTGTCGACAATGTCGAGCAAATAGATTAAACATTCCTTCGTTGCATTCAGTTACAACGAAGCCAGTGTTCGACTCTTTGTTCTAAGACATTTCTGAATATTGTACCTTTTGTGTGTGCTATGTAACGTTACTTTTAGCTCCGTGGAGGATTTAAGCGTAGGTTACAAAAAAAAAAAAAACCTGAATGATAATCCTGTCCTAACCCAGGTCGTGGTTTACTCAGGTGCAAATTTTCATCTAAATTCGTTCAGACGTTTTAGTGTAACCATCGAACCTTTTCACTTTCGCATTTATAATTTATTAACTAACCTGCATTCGCAATTCATTTGCCAAACATGTAAACAAACACGAGTTTTAGAAAAAACAATTGTAATGCCTACACATAAGGTTCAATTTGCGTTACAAATACATATTTTTTTATGATTTTTTCAACAATACTAGTCGGTCTAAAATCAACTTTAATTACACTTGCATAAAGTTGATGTTTGTGTAACTGAAAAACTCGTGTTTGTTTACATGTTTTGCAAATAAATTGTGCACGCAGATTAGCTCTGATAAATTATCTATGTAAATATTCTTTCTGCGAATATGACTGTCAGAAGTCAGCCTACGTTTCTTGAATGCGTCAAACATAAATATCGTGTATACTGTAAAGTGAATGTAGAGAGTTCATGTAAGGTACTCTGCTACACCCTCTCAATACCTCTGAGTATCTAAACACATTAATCAATGGGTATATGAATCATAATATTAGTCAATAGCATGATTAATTAATAACGGTATCAGTAACAGCCATAACTCAAAGCTATTAGAACACTATATTGGTCCTGCGACCTCTCAGTGTGTGGTATTCAGTATTTTGTATGGCTTTGATAATATGATGTAATCCCGGTTCTGGTAAATACTAATGAGAATCTGCATTCAATTATAATACCACAGAATGATACAGTAGGTCGGCTACACACGGCGAGGGAAAACAGGCGTACGCACACATAGATCCCAAGATAAGTATAGACTTCGGAAATCATCGTCTATTTTCGTAAATATGAACGCGCGATGACGGGATCTAATATAGAGCTGTAACAATCATGAAATAACTTGCCTATTTTGTATTACATTGATAAAAAAAAATATAGATGTATCTCCATAAAATTCCAAAAACTTTTTAAAATTTTTGAGTGATAGATCTGTTCTAGATCTGTGACCGGAATAGATAATCTGACAGAGAAAACACTTCATAAAAATGCTCAATGGTAGGTGCACTTAATATCGAGCGTTTGTACAGCGTTAGCAAATTACAAAGCGCGGTAGTAAAAAACATAAAACCTTTGCTTCTGTTTTGTCATTTACTCTGTGGCGTGACGTTCGTGCTAATTCGGAAACACGAAGATTACCAAAGCCCATACCTTCTCTGTTTTAACTGTACGTACGGTGATCTTATTTATCCCTTTTAAATACCAGTCGCAAATGTCATTGCACTCACTATACGCGAAACGTGTCTATGTGTGCGTGCGTTTTCGTTCGTTATATGTAGTGTACCTTCTGTATCTATTTTGTAATAATATTAACAGTTTCCTGGAACCGGGCTTTGATGCAGGATTAATGGAGATAATAATGAAATTTAAACCGATCACTTCCCTGTATTCATTACTAATGAGAATCTTATTGATTATCGTTATTTAAGCACTCAAACAATAATGTTTCTTTTTTCAAACGAATCTTCAAAAACTTATTTATGATTCAGTCATTGCTTTGAAGCAAAATCAAAGACCGCAATTTTTTACTTTGCTAAAGTATCTAAACGTCGCATGCGAATATGAACATTATTTGTATATCTTTAATGTTAATTGTTCATATTCGTGTGGTGCGCTTGCTCTATTATGCTATAGAATATTATGCTATAGAAATAATTGCGAAGTGAATAAATCTGAGATGGGCGGAGATGTTCGAAGCGGAGAGAAGAGCTTAACCGAAGCTGTGTGGAGATGCGTACTGGCTAGACTGGAGTAGCAATGTGTACAGTCTCGAGCGCTAATACGTATGTATCCACTTAGCAAAATTCAAAAGCGATTTTCTCATGGAATTGTGGCGGCATCTACAATCACCACATGCGAACTACGCATCAAAGACCTGACGTCCACAACATCCTGACGTCACACAAATCCTGCATCGCACAATTAGAGTTTACCGCGCGATGGACATATATACAATCTCCCAACTTCAACCTCTGGGCAGTTGCCCGCCAGACACGACACCCGTCTGGTCGGAGGATCCTCCCTTTTCTATGGTGGAAGAGTGAACTTTACACCCTGTTCCTCATGCCCCCAGAGAATAACGACTACAACTTTGAGATAAGACCTATTTCGTATTGGTGTGGCTTCCAAAATAAAATTACAATCAATAGGAGAAAATCACTTTTAAAACTTGCAAGTGTATACTTATTAGTGCTCGTGACTGTACTGGCTAGAGCGAGGGGTGGGTTGTACGACGCGGAGGAACTAGTGGTGTTGCTCACCGCACGCAGCTAACATCTCTTCTCGTCTCCGCTGCGCGCCGGTGACTTGTGAGACACAGCTCACATCTCAGCTAAGCAAATATGAGACACCTCGTCTCTGTTCAACTGTATTCACTGAAGCTAAGCGGATACGAGATATGTAAACAACGAAATACTATTGGTTGTTTCCAACACATTTCCTCTCATCTCCGCTTTGGTGGAGTCTGGGACTAAGCTTCATATTAGTTCAAAGTGCTTACTTTACTTAACAAAGTCAAAGTGCGTTCTTTAAATTATGCCTTTATATTAGGTAAGTGCCTAACCACTAAGCCGTGACTTAGAAAACTCCCAGATTATTACTGCCAGCAATAATTTTAAAGTAGGTAAATATGAAACTTTTTGCATAATTCACGCTCTTCCTTGTTGGTACTGTCCTACTTTCAAATCCAGCCGTGTGTGGAACATGCTAACTTAAGGAGTTTTATCACGCAAACGTGGAGTCAAATTGTTAATAAATCCACATAATTGTAGTTTTTATGTTCATGGTATATTAGAGTTTTATTTCCGTGTATGGAACTAGAACGATGGGCGTGTATAGTACAGATAGAGTATAGTTGCAATGTGAATACACCTAAAAACAAATGAAATCTATAACAATATTTATAAATGTATGTGAAACTACGATTTATTCGTGTAGGCACGGCCGTCAGTGTTGTATGGATCAATATGGAGGCTTGTTGACAGACACGTTTTTTCTACGGCGCGGTTTATTTGTCGTGTGTAGGCACTGTCGTCAGTGTTGTATGGATCACTATGGAAGCTTGTTGACAGACATGTTTTTTCTACGGCGCGGTTTATATGTCGTGTGTAGGCACTGTCGTCAGTGTTGTATGGATCACTATGGAAGCTTGTTGACAGACATGTTTTTTCTACGGCGCGGTTTATATGTCGTGTGTAGGCACTGTCGTCAGTGTTGTATGGATCACTATGGAAGCTTGTTGACAGACATGTTTTTTCTACGGCGCGGTTTATATGTCGTGTGTAGGCACTGTCGTCAGTGTTGTATGGATCACTATGGAAGGTTGTTGACAGACACGTTTTTTTCTACGGCGCGGTTTATACGCCGTGTGTAGGCACGGTCGTCAGTGTTGTATGGATCACTATGGAGGCTTGTTGACAGACACATTTTTTCTACGGCGCGGTTTATACGCCGTACCGTAGAGAAACCATGCCGTGTACAAAGAGCCTTACCCTACTGAAATCACCTACTTTCCGCATTTGTAGCATAAATAACTATTGTAAACATCCCTATTATGAGAATTTAAGTTCACGTACTTCAAATTCAAAATCATTTATTTGCAAATATGGGTAAACAGAATGCTCATGTTTTAGGTTCATTCATACTGGTATTTTAGAAGTAACTAGCTTTTGCGGCGCTCGTACGCACGGCTACACATCAAGCTATACATTTCCAGTATAATCTGACCTCACATTTGTACGGAAATCCTATACAATGCGAGATCAGCATAAACAGGAAATGTATAGCTTGATGTGTAGCCGTGTGTACTACCGAGATAAAAAGTAAGTCCTAACCCAGGTGATGGTCTACCCATGTGCAAAATTTCATCCAAATCTGTTTAGCCGTTTTAGCGTGAAAGCGTAACAAACAAATAAACAAACTCACTTTCGCATTTATAATATTACTTAGGATACCTCGTATTGATTCCTAGGGTTAGATTTACCTATTTTTACAGCTATCCAAGCTGTGTTTTTATTTGTCCTCTAACTAAGATAATGTAATTACAACCAATGTTTGAAGATTCAGTCATAGATAGTGAAGGGCATTTTGATGGATCACTTTTGTCATTTTCTACGTTCAAAAGGCGATTTACAGCCTACATCCTCATTCAGCCGAAAGACATCCACTGCTGGACATGGGCCTCCCCCAAGCAGCGTCACTTCAACCGGTTCTGTGCTTCCCGCATCCAGCGGATTCCTGCGGCCTTCACAAAGTCATCGGTCCGCCTTGTGGGAGGCCTCCCAACGCCTTTGAATAGAATATATATTTGTTTAGTTTTATTTTAACACAAAAACATAAAATATTATTAACATTATTTCCTATAAATAAACACGTCGCTATTACGCACAAAATATAAATACAATAAGAGGCTTAAGAAACAAACAATACGTAAAAAGCAATATTTACGCGTAATCGCATTTAGGAGGGCACGCCGTAGGAGGTCGCGATACATAACGAGAATTGAGGGAACGATAGGTATCTTGCTACCTACCTATGTATATGTTGTTAAATAACGGAACGTGTCGCTACCTAGACGCATTGTCAAGTAATACTCTAAGAGAAAGGTTTTTTTTATACTAATCAGATTATGCTTTGCAACTGTTGAAATTATGGTAGGTTTTAAATACATTTTTGTTTGGACATCAATAAGGTGGTTTCTTTAGTAATTAATCTTTATTTTACGCTAATATCTGAACACGCTAATAAATTTATATGTATATCATTTTTTTTTTGCATTTGACAGTCAAAATCTTGAAGAAGGTTTATAGGTTATTAACGCAACGACCATTAGGGCCGAGTCACACTGGAATGGCAGCGGCCGGCAGCGGCTGCCAGCGTCCGCCAGCGGCCTCCAGCGTCACCGCTGGCGGCCTCGCGCGACCTCCAGATCCCACGCGCCTAGTCTCCCACCACGGGCGGCCTCGAGACCTTTCAAGCTTTTCAAGCGATACAGGTCTTTTAAGTATGTAGATCAAGTTTAAAATTGTTTCACACTGAAAGTGCTCGCCGCGTCGCTGCCGGCCACTGCCATTCCGGTGTGACCCGACGCTTAGGAGCCGAGCAAAAAGATCAAAAGTCAGAGGGTACGCTAACCAAAAACGAAATAGTAGCGAGGGTGGGCGATACCGGTCGGGGGAACAAAAAATTTCACGCGGACAAAGTCGCTGGCAGAAGCTTGTATCTAAATAAATTAAATACTAACTATACAAAGTATATTTCAAATAATACTGAAAACTGTTTGTTTTCGCGACTTCAGGGTTGGTCCCATAGTAACAGTTGTTCATAATGATTAGGCACAATGACTTGTTTTCAGGTTTTCAGTTATGTTGACATAACTGAAAACCTGAAAACGGGTCATTACACTATAACGGTCATTATACACCTTGTATTTTAAACTACGATATTCATAAAAGCTCAGTATCATTTCTACGTGTATAATAATTTATACCTTTTTTACGCGTTACTTTAAACCCAGGAAGAAGGAGAGGGAGTCAGCCTTTGCTCTGCAGTGGAACATTACATTGCAGCCTTTGTAATGATAATAATTTAAAGACACCGTCTTGACAACGTATTTGTTTTCTTTTCGTGTGGTGTGACTAACCTGGTGTCAGTTTTAAAGCTGCCCATGGGCCTCTGACTTGGCTTCACATGCCGTCGAGAAATGTCTCTCAGGCATACCGGTTTCCTCACGATGTTTTCCTTCACCGTTTTCGAAACAAGGGATAAATACACACACTGAAAAGTCAGAGGTGCGTGCCTTTTTTTTTTGGGTTTGAAATTATTAAATAACTTCTCCGGCTGTGGCCGGAGCGGGAGGGCGTGTCAGACTCTTACTGACTAAAACCCACCCGTGTTCCTTCAGTTGCATACGTTGTTGTTGTTGTTTACGTTGTCAGGGGCCACGGTATCCCTTTCGAACTTTTCCGCGACCCCGGCAGGCATCGGTCGTAGCGGACCCCGTCAGTTGTGCTGACATCTCTTTGAGGCACGCGTGGAACACAACGCACCGTCGACTCGGGCCTGGTCCTTATCGCACGGCGAGCTACCCATTGCTCACCGTCGGTAAGCTCGCGCCTACGGTAACCGGGAATCGGCCTGGGATTCCCGACATCCAGGGCGTCACCTGCCCGGCTAGGGGCGTGAGGGCGCGAAGTTTACCTCTGCGTACCCTGGGAACTCGAGACCTATGACTTGGCAGTCCGACGGTCACACCACTAGGCTATCACTGCTATATTGCCGTATAACCGTTATGACCGTATTTATTAGTCTGCCATTAAATAAATGATGTTAGCAAAACATTGCGATCAAAAATTTATCGTGTGTCTAAACCCTTACTTGCCGTGTTTACGCACACGATATGCTTAAATTAGGGCGGACAGACATATGATTTGTGTCCCAAGTTAACGCGGAACATTTTTTTTATTTTTGTGTATTTTTAAAGGCAAAATTGGGGAACGAGGCCGTTACGTTTCGTTGTACATAATTCGGAGGGGAAGATCTTTAGCACTTCGATACATTTTTCCTTAAAACAAGAATATTAAAAATGCCGTGTTTTTGCTGGAATTTATGAAGAAATGAATTTCTGTTATGTTTTACACGGTATAAACTTTTACATTAAATAAGTAAAGAAATAATTAAAAACGTTCTTACTTATAACATAACATCACGACTTGTTTCCCCGAAGGGTAAGGGCCGAGTCACACCAGAATGGCAGCGGCCCCCGGCGTCCCCCGGCGTCGCCGCTGGCGGCTGCAGGCGGCCTCGCGTGGCCTCCAGATCCCACGCGCCTAATCTTCTCTTGACTAGTTTAGTTTCTATATTACATAAGCGCGGCCGCCCGCGGTGCCGCGAGCGGCCTCGCGTCGCCACTGGCAGCCACGGGCAGAACCATCGACAACATGCGCGTGGCGCGTGGCCGCTCGCGTCTCCGCGGGCGGCCTCGCGACCTTTTCAAGCTTTTCAAGCGAAAGATAAGAAAAAAAGATACTGTTCTTTTAAGTATGTAGATAAAGTTTAAAATTATTTGCCCTTAATTATGATGTAAATCATGATTAGTATCGACTCGTGGTAATTCAGTCCGGATCCAGCAAACCGCTAATTCGTGTGAAGTGTCCTGAGAGTGACAGCCTCGAATACTATTCAGACAACGTCGGACGTAATATGACCGTAATATAATTTGTTGACCGTATAACTCGGATATTATTTTACTAGCGACCTGCCCCTGATACACACGGGTGCATTCGACATATCAATACATACTCACACACTCAATATTAATATATTATAAGTAAACCCCTTTAGAAGATTTTTCTTAAAAGATGGTGAAAACTTCATCAAAATATATTGTGTAGTTTTAGAAAAATAAAGGAACACACATAGATACAATGCATTGACATTGTGTTAAACTGTTTACAGATTTTCAATAAACGTCGTCATATCTGTTATTTTCCTTGAAGTAATCTAATCAATAAGAACAATTCTTTAGTTCTAACCTATCAAGATATAATTTAAAAAAACTGGCCAAGTGCGTGTCGGACCACGCACAATGAAGGGTTCCGTAGATAGGGCGCGTTTGCAAATCAGAAAAAAATATGCTGTTTTTCAGTACATTTTGTGACAAAACTAAACCGAATTAAATATAACTAATAACTACGACCGAGAACGATCTAGGTTAATTCAAACCTGTGTTTCAGGCCATCACTTTACATTTAAATTAAATTGGAACACTAAAATTTAAAGACAAACTGATATAAGATAATCTAATAATGAATATGAGAAAAAGCTTAATGGTACATTAATATCTAAAAACTAAACCTATGTAAATATATAAAAGTAAATACTTTCGAGTGAATAAAGTATCATCATGACAAAATTTCTAGAAGTGTTTACGGGGCACCGGTGTGGGCGCGTTCATTAAGGCTGCGACCAGCCCAGCGGTTGAACGCGTCCCAAAGGGTCATGGCCATTAGGCTGGTCAGAGGATACCGCACGGTCTCCCGTGAGGCGGCGAGCCTCCTTGCCGGACTTCCGCCATGGGATCTGGAGGCAAAAGTCCTCGCGCACATGTGGGAGTTGCGCGAGGAGGCGAAACGCCGGGGTGTAACTCCGCTGCCGCGAGAAATCACGGCACAGCGGACAGAGCTCCGGCGGGATCTCATGGCGGCATGGAGAGTGCGATTGTCGCAACCCAGCGCTGGGCACGCCACAATTGCGGCGGTAAGGCCCCTCTTTGAGGAGTGGCTAGAGAGGTGCCACGGCGTCCTCACCTTCCGCCTGACGCAGGTCCTCACCGGACACGGTTGTTTCGGGAGGTTCCTGTTCAGGATAAAGCGGGAGGAAACGCCCGGGTGTTACCATTGTGTGGATCGCCCGGAGGACACGGTGGAGCATACGGTGGAGGTCTGCCCGGCTTGGGCGGGGCACCGCCGTGTCCTCACGGAGGCGATCGGCAGCGGCGATCTCTCGCGTCCGGCCCTGGTTCAGGCCATGGTCCGGAGCGAGAGTGCATGGGAAGCCGTCACTTCCTTCTGCGAAGCAGTAATGCTCGTGAAGGAGGAGGCGGAGCGCGCGAGGGAAATGCAAGATGCGCGCCCTCGCGCTCCTAGTCGCCGCAGGAGACGCCCCGGGCGTCGGGAGTCGCGAGCCGACTTCCGGCCACCGTAGGCGCGGGCTTGCGGACGGTGGGCAATGGGTAGCTCGCCGTCCGATTAGGACCAGGCCCGGGTCGACGGCGCGTTGTGTTCCACGCGCACCTCAAAGAGATGTCAGCACCAACTGACGGGGTCCGTAAGGGCCAATGCCTGCCAGGGTTGCGAGTTTGTCCGAAAGGGATATCGCGGCCCCGGCACACAGGCAACGGAAGGAACAAGGGTGGGTTTTAGTCAGTAAAAGTCTGACACTCCTTCACGCTCCGCCCAGAGCGGGAGGAGTCATTTGATGATTCCACGCCCAAAAAAAAAAAAAAAATTGTGTTTTGTTGTAATAGAGTAGCAACTGGATAGTGACGTAAGCTTGTGTTAGTCCCGGAATGCCAGACCTTGTTTTATTAGACCATGATACCTACAACAGTCATTAGAACCTTCCGGTATTTAGGCATAATTCATCATCATCATCCTATAGCAGTCCACTGCTGGACATAGGCCTCTCCAATCGCAAGCCATTCAGCTCGATTCTCGGAAACTCTCATCCAGCAGCTACCTGCCACCCTGCGAAGATCGTCGCTCCACCTAGCCTGAGGGCGTCTTACCTTAAGTTTGCCAATTCGCGGTCTCCACTCAAGAACACGTCTACCCCAGCGGTCATCGATTCTACGGCTAATATGGCCGGCCCACTGCCACTTCAGCTTGCTTGTCTTTGAGCTATAGAATAGAATAGAATAGAATATTCTTTATTATGTACACCATAAAAATACAGATAAAAATGTAGACATTTTACATAGGGTGACACAATGGGCGGTCTTATCGCTAAAAGCGATCTTTTACAGACAACCTTTGGATGGATTAAGAAGAAGAGACAAAGAGCCAAGACACAACAACAAGACAAGGACAAGGAGCAAGGGACAAGGAGCTATGTCGACAACTTTGGTTTAAAATTAAAAATTCAAAAGTCATTTATTCAAACTAGGCTGAGAATCAGCACTTTTCGTACGTCAAAATTACATAAGACAGTCCCCCAAAACGCCCACCCTTCACCACTTCCTAGTGCATTAGCTGGGAAGAAGAAGTGGCGCAACAAACTCCCCAGCAGCACAGCTGTCTGTTCAGTTAGAAGAACAAAAAAAAAAAAAACTATATAATAGTAGTTATATAGTAGGAGGAGCTCGTGGCTAAGTAACAACAGCCGCACTGGTCGATCCATCAGGTTAAGCTACGCTTGCCGGGGTTGGTCAGTGGATGGGTGACCATCTTTACATACCGAGAATCCTCCGTGCCTCGGAAAGCACGTTAAGCCGTTGGTCCCGGCTGTCATTCGTGGATCTTTGACAGTCGTTACGAGTCGTCAGAAGCCCGAAAGTCTGACACCAGTCTTACCAAGGGGTATCGTATTACCTAGTTACTGGGTTGTGGAGGTCAGATAGGCAGTCGCTCCATGTAAAATACTGGTATTCAGCTGCATCCGGTTAGACTGGAAGCCGACCCCAACATAGTTGAGAAAAGGCTAGGTAGATTGATTGAGTAGTTATATAGTAATAGTTCTCTGCCGGATCACCTCGTTCCGAAATCGATCCCTCAGAGAGACTCCAAGCACAGCCCGCTCCATAGCTTACTGAGCGACATTTAATTTATGGACCAGCCGTACCGTGAGTGTCCATGTTTCGGCTATGTATGTCATAACAGGCAGGACGCACTGATTGAAGACGAGACGAAAAGTCTTTAGGCTCTATGGAATACGCAACGAGAAGAATGTTTTTTTTTTTATGTGTTCCGCATTGAAACATCTACAGTATGTATGTGTTATGTTGCGACTGACAACTGTCGCACCTTTCTGTCCGACGTCTGATATTTGTATTAAATTACAAAGCTTCAAAGGGTAGGTTAGACGAGGGACAGAGGTTTCGTATCAAAATTAAATACCGCAAAAATTTTAGATTTGAAACAGAATTCCCAGCTTGAAGTTGATGGTTTTGTGATCACAATAATTACAACCAGCGACCGCAAAGCTTAAGAGCACCATAAACAGATATAATTTATCACCTACACACCCTTTCTTACCACGTATGAGTTGAGGCCACACATACGCATACTCACAAACGGCACTTCCACACGGTACGGATTTTTAACAGGTCAGGCGAACCCGAATGTAGATCAGATAATGTGTGCCATAGTTCATAGGTTGAGTTTTTTAATTTTTAATATATTGATTGAGGGATAATAAACAACTACTACATTATATTATACATAAAATTAACAATACTTTAAGTGGTAATGTTGCAGTCCACTGCATTGTCCGTAGATAGGACATTTAGAGATCAGTGCTTGCCACTAGACGGGCATTACCAAAATTAACAAATAATTTAAAATAAATAAATAAGTTACTATAAATCTAGCTGTAGCTACAAAACCAAATCAGGTAAGAGACAATTGCACTTACCTAAATTATTCAATAAATTAATAATAATAATAGTTTTCTTACAAAATACTTCATAATACTTCATACAGTATATACGGGACGAGTCATAAAATAAACAATTTATATAGATGAATAAACAGAATTATAATACATAATATATGTACAGGTTTATAAAAATAATTTAAAATATTTAAATACATTTTTGCTGATAAAATAATACAAAAATAATAGATATGCGAAATGTATCTTATTCGCGATCTCCTGACTTTGATTATACGAGTATGTACGAGGTTCCCGCAGTGATCTCCTAAAACAGGCCTTCCTCTCCCCTACCCTTTTGCTGTGCCCTACAGGGTCCATAATGATCTAAATAATATAGTTACCACCTAAGTATACATTATGGTAAAGCAACAAATATATTGAGTATTGAGTAAATAATCATGATAAAATTAATAAAAATATAAATCACAATTTACCAGCAAAAACTACCCTTTATTGCCTGTACACTGAATAATTCTTTTGGTCTAAATAAGTTTGGCTGCGAAAAATACCTGGTATAGGTAGGTTGTTCCAACAACGTATGTCGGCCGTCATAAACAGTCGTCCTCTGCGAACACGAATAGTGTGAGAACATAAAATATTAGTACAATAATCCTCTTTTCTTTTATTTTCGTACAACAGAACGTTTGGTTTACCTACCTAAATGTCAGTCTGAGAACAATGTTTGGGACCACTCATAAATACAGAATGTTTCTATAAACAAGACATCCGAAGATTTAGTGCAATGAAAGATTGGGGTTTATAAAGGTCTAAAAAGTAATGAAAACAAATTGATCAGCTTGAATTTATAACATAAATAAAGCTTCCAAATACGTGCCGAAATCGTCGAGGCCATCAGGCCACGGAGTCGTAACCTCGTAGCAAAGTGCCAGCTACGCCGTAGCTTATGCGTACCGTAGAAAGAAGCGCGGTTCTTCTGTTAAACATACAAAATATACATCTATACGTATACATATAAATTAAAGTTGCCTATCGTATCTGTTTGTGTGATCGCGTTATTGTTCTAAACTACAACGGATTTTGATGCGGTTTTCACCATCATTTAGAGAAATTATTCCGGAAGGTTTGTGTATAATATATTATTATGATGTTTTGTCGTGCGTAGCAGGGGCGGGTTGTTTTTGAGCTCTAATAGCTCCTACACACTATACCGGTGGCCATGCCACCGGGCAAGCCGCGGCGCGCCCGGCCCTGCCGCACAAAGCCGCACAAAAGAAATGAAGGTGAAAAAGCCGGGGGTACGTGCCGCGCGGCAAAAGCCGGCGGCCATGCCATAGTGTGCCGCATAGTGTGTTGGTAGTATTACGGATCATAGGCCTACGTATTTGATATTAATTTCAACTTGATACCTCGACGCATTCCTGAGAAAAAGGGTCTTGACAGACGGACAGAAGCACAACGAAGTGATCCTTTAAGGGTCCCGTTTTTTCCTTTTGAGGTACAAAACCCTAAAAAATGAACTTAACTATGTATTTTACATTTAACAGCTTTCAATAAAAAAATACACACTCATAACAAAACTATCCAAGACGCGAAATCCCACGCTTTATCGAAGCGCCCTAGTCTTCAATATCCTGATTTTTCTCCTGTTTGCCTCAGCGGAAATTGTTAAAAGGGCTTCAGCAAATATTTTGTTGATGCTGAAACAACAGACTTCGCCTTTTATTATGTAAATCCGTGTGTAGAGTTAAATTGCAGACAGCTTTTTGTTGTGACTGAAACGTTTTGGAACTTGGCTTGTGATGTTATGATAATAAAAGTTTTAGATTTTCTTTTGATATTTTTGCCACTGATGCGTTAAGGTGCGTTGTAGTTGATCCGGTTTGAAGGTTACAGGTGCCGCCTGTGTAATAATAATAATTATAATCCCACCATCGTTTCTCTACGATGACGTCGTGGTGGGTCTTGCGCGAAACTTTACCGAAAAAGGACTACGGAGAGGAGCCAGACAAAGAGAGATACAGAAACCCGCAAGGCGAGCTGTAGGGCAGTAGCGACCCAACGAACCCTATCTCCCGGGAGAAGTCTTGTTCCTCATCTCTGGCTAGCTTTTATTGACCGGCCAGAGTGTATACTGACGAAGAATAGAGCTCACACTTCTTTCTTGCTTTGATAGACCGGCTTAAGTGGAGATTCGCAAGAGCAAATGTGCTCGGAGGAAGGAAGTATTAGAGTAAGATGCTGGTAAGGATTATAACCGAACTGCAGAGATTGTTCTGGTAGCGGTGGAATATCTCTCTTCATAAGCACCTCAGGATATGTTGCCCCCTTGTCGCTACGTCACTATGTGCTAGCGACAGTTTTCGGGGGCCAATATTGAGTGTGCAAGTTCACCTCCTGTCATGTTATCTGTGTATATGTCGTGGGCCGATGATTGCCATTGGCCATTGATTGATTTGCCCATTTCTGCGATCGGATCACGATATATATAATAAAACATTGGTCAGGCAAGCACCGTTTTAGGTACCCAGTCCACTATAGCCACCCAAAAGTTCAATTCCTTTGTATTTATATCACAATCGAAAAGAGCGAAGTCCCCCAAAGCACTTAAAATTGAAGGTCCAGTTACTATGAACCGTGTGCGTAAATATTAAAAACCGTGAAACAATAGTTCTAAGTTAGTTTTATAACTTTAATTATCACGTAAAATGTTCCCGGTAATAAATGCGGGAACTTTAATATTTTACTTGCGAGTTCCAACGATCATCGAGGGATTACCGCGAGTTAATGAGTAGCGGGTTTCACTTGCTCATTATTAATTTACATTAGCCGATGCTTAACTATTTGAGGTTAATAAAGGTTTAATTAAGCAATTATTCGTCAAAATTGGCGAGAGTTTCTTCAGATAATTTTTTCTACAGAATGTATCAAAAATATTGAAATTTTGGACGTACTTATAATATTTTTCGCGATTGCGATGTTGATCCCATGGAAAAAGTTGTTAAGATTGATGGCCTGTACCACAATCTTCATTTTGACTACACCTTTCTGATACAACCTGTATATCTCCTTGGGAGCATTGACACACAACTAACTGTTGAATTGCCATGCTTCTCAGATTTTCTATTTCTATTAGCAGAAAGAAAGCCGCTACTGCCTATTTTTTCAGTAAAAATACCTCTTGACAAGTATTTGGAACGTCAGGAGTAAAAAAGGTATCTAACCTCAAAATAGACCCGAGTAACAATGTTTCTTTAATCCTATTCTTATTTCGGCTTAAACATAAGGTTACTTTTTCTGTGTATCACACCGAATTCAGTCATCTGAACAACCCACTCATCTGAGCACCTGATTAGGAGTCTCTTCAAATATAACGAGAACCACTAGGTTTCCAAATCCATTTGAAAGAAAGAAAAGAAAGAAAGAAAGAAAAGAAAGGAAAGAAAGAAAGAAAAGAAAGAAAGAAAAGAAAGAAAGAAAGAAAGAAAGAAAGAAAAGAAATAAATAAAAGAAAAGAAAATATATTTATTTAGCACAGGCTAAAACACACACAATATAATTACACAGCAGATAAAAAAAAACAACAAATCAATCAAACAAATCACATTTCAAATTATCTATTTCTTTTCACTTTTCAATCTGCCTAGCCTGGACTGAAAACTGACCCCAACATAGTTAGGATAGTTCCTAACTATGTCGGGGTCAGTTTTCAATCTAACCGGATGCAGCTGAACACCAGTATTTTACACGGTTATTGCCTTTCTGACCTACACAACCCTGTAACTGGGTAACGATACCCTTTGGTAAGACTGGTTGTCAGACTTCAGGGCTTCCAAGTACCCGTAACGAACGGGTTTCTGTCAAAGATCTACGAATGACAGCCGAGACCAATGGCATAACGTATTTTCCGAGAAACGGAGTGGTCTCCATATGTTAAGGATGGCCAGCCATCTACGAACCGACCGCGGCAACGATAGATTGACCTTAGATCGACCCGTGCTGCTGTTATTATTTGCCACGAGCCCCTCACAAGTAGTGAAGCCACTATTGAGACCAAAGAAAACAACTCCCAGAATGACCCAAAAAATCTCTAAACGAGAAAAAGTTCGTTCTGCCATCTACATTTAAATGCGCGTACATTCGACCACACATACAATTTGAACACGTTCAGTAGTGAGTTTTAGCTTTGAATAGAAAGGTGTGACCTACTCCAGGTCTCAACTTTTTGTTTAGCCTCAGTTCACTTGCATTGTTAACCGCTTTAATAGCAAAGAGAAACTGTGCTGTGTGTGTGGCTTTTCTACCTTTTTAGGGTTAGAATGCAAATGAACATGCATTTCGACTGGCTTATATATAGGTATTTGATCGTTCGTGGAAGCTTCAGTAGAATGAAAGAACTTTCAAAGAAAAAATATTACTATACTTACCTTTGTAATACAATAATAAATGTTTTTTTAAGCAAATTGACTCCGTACGTCAATTTGACGTAATATATGCATTTCATTACAAATGTCAAAAGATGACACTTGTGATTTGAATATACGGTCAGTTTAAGTGGGCAGTAAAGCTTAACAATTAATATCCTGAGTTTACATAGTCATAATTTAAAAAGAGAAGGATTTTCTTATGAGGAAATCAAATTCATAATTCAAATTCAAAAGTTTCATTTATTCAAACTAGCTACAATTAGCACTTTTCGAAAGTCAAAATTACTTAAGACAGTCGCCCAAAACGCCCACACTTCACCATTTCCTAGTGCTTTAGCTGGGCAGAAACTCATAAGTACATCTCATCTAAATACAGTACCATTTCTTTAACACCCGTATCTTCGTCTGTGCTCAAGCGCAACGATCAAAGTTGACCGATTAGATAACAAAATTATACATTCCTGTGTTAGGTATCCGTTATCCTCTAGCTAGACTTTGATCTGAATACAATATTTAAGTTTATCTGTCAGATAGCTCGATACAGAGAGTCCTGTCTAAAGTAACTTTCGTGTGGATAGCTATAACGCTCAATTGGGTTCAAGTTGTCGCGTTTTAGCATGAGATTATTGGTCATTGACCCACCAATACTAACCTCGCCACCACATCTACACTGCCTCGTTAGAGCACGCTAGAGGTCGCACGCTTTACGGCTGAGCATGAGATCTTGGGTTTTTCCATATGGAATTTCTCGGTAGCAGCCCGAAATCTGAATTTGAGCCCGGTTGATGGCAATAGGCTGGCCCCCTATTACATGGAACTTAAACATAACTGGTGAAATGTGGGTGTACAATAGGTATACCTCTGGAAACAAGGTCTCTAGGAAACAAGGCGTGATGTAATGTAATAAAATAAAGTCCGTTACCGTCCAGAATCTCGTAATCTTCAACGTCATGTTGCAATAACGAACATAGTTTATTGTTTGGGTTACAGTGCACCGTTATTGCCACGCTAAAATGCGAAAACTATAGTTAATGAGAATATTTTTTTTGAATGCCAGTGATCTCTTAGATCTACTCAAGTATGTTGCCAGAGACGTCTGTTCAGTTAAAATTGAAAGGACTTTTGGGAATTATGGGAACGGATGCACCAATAAAAGCATGTGTGACATTGTTTTTCACCAACTGACAGATCTTAAGTTCTTATAAATTGATACTACAAAGAAAACTCAATTTTCTTGCTAATACTTTTAATCCACACAACTGTACTATTTCACAATCGAACGACGACTCACTCTGCACTACATTTTACCATATAAAATGACTTTTGCCCCACCCAGAAATAACGATATTACCATAACCGTTATTTCGGAGTGTTGCCAAAGTAAAATAATACATTCAGTTGCCATAATGAAAATAAATTTAAAAGTTTGTTATAATATTAATAATTTGTACGTTGACAGTTTTGCCACAGTGGATATTATAATTCGATATTGAAGTAATATTTTTTTTTTTAATAAATCAAAGAAATCACGACAATACATACTTTTTTCTCGACTCCTTCTTCAGTAGCACAGTACCCATTACCCATTAGTAAAAGTAAAATTAACCAGTAACCAACCCCGCTAATATTAATTTGGTGAAGTCGCCCCACATAGTGGAGACTGCCCACAGATTGCAGTAATGCACAACAGTTTGTTGCGAGCGTTGCCAGGACCGTGTAACCTATTTCCAGTTGATGAACGCTAAATATTTTTGTATTACACAGTTAGCAGAGACAGGGTTTTATTTTTGTTTTAAATTCTAAATTTAATTCTCATTCATTCATTTTTTATTCTAATTTTGTAATTATTCTAAATTTTAAATGGCTGTTTTTGTACTGATTGTAAACATATTGCTGATGCGGAAATTGTAGTTTTTCATTGGGCTCGTTTTTTGTGCTTAATCTATAGTACATAGTATATAAAAATATACGCAATTTATATTTGAATAGTAGGAGTTCCTTGGTGCTTAAGATGTCCATAGGTATCTTATTGTAAATTTTAGATGCCATTCCAAAAAAACTTTTGCTCAGAAGAGCAGTTTTATGTGGTATGTTACTAGATATTTTCAGTATATATCTTTTTGATTTTAGTTCACCGAATAGGTTTTATTTATTTTAACAAATACTGTAACGTCATAGATATATAGAACGGTCAACATTTTTAACTTTTTTAAATATGGTTCGCATGATTCAGGAACAAAGATACCATATTTATTTATTTGTGATCCAGGATGAAAAGTCCTAAAAGCCTATGTCCTTTTGCAGTTCAAGGTCTACTCCTGTGCCAAATTTCATTCAAATCTGTTCTGCCGTTTTAGCGTGAAATCGTAACAAACAAACAAACCAACAAACTCACTTTCGTATTTATAATATTATAATAATAAATAATACATTTTATTCAAGTATAAAGTAAAGTAAAATAAATAATAATAAATATAAATAATTATATAGTTGGGATAAGGATAACTTTAGTAAAAAAAAGTCAGGTCATTTGTATAACAGCCCTTGTTTACCCAATGATGAGTTCAGGTCTAAAGTAAACCTTAGCAAATACTTAAATTAATATAGTTACTAGTTGAGTTGCAAAGGTAATTTGAAAGTCACTTTGAGCTCGGATTTATTTTGAACTTTTTAAAAACCGAAATTGAATTTAATGAAAATGAAAATGTATTCAGTTTCAGATAAAACTTAATCCATAACAGTGAAAATAACCTAAATATTTCTAAAATTAGGTTTTTTTACGAGTACATGTCTTGGAAAATGAAGTATTGTTATTTCAGCAGAATATGGAGATGTTCAGGAATGTCTTTCTAAATTCAATTACACAGTCATCCCCAAGGATCTGAAACGTGTTAGTACAAGAGAAAATATTTGTTTTCCTTTCTGTGTATTTAATCATACATTATAATTTTTTCTTTGTTCTTATGGGAATATAAGAAAACAATATCCTTACTTTTCCATTACGTATAATATCCCTAGGGACAAAAATGAACATTTTGACATATTCAACAGTTTCGCGAAAATATTTCGAACCTAGCATTTTTGTTGAAATGGCATATTTCAACAAAAATGTTGAAATAGGAAACATAACATAATATCAATATCTATAGTACTCTCACATTATTTTCGCAAGTTATATTTTAGCCCCAGTTAAAAAGTGGCGTAAAAAGAGAGCAGGCCCAATAGTAACAGCCTCGACTTAGGAGCTGTACGTCGTGGGTTCAAACCCAATCAGACGCATTACTTTGTGTAATTTATTTCATCACCACTGCTCTCAAAACGGTGAAGGAAAACATCGTGAGGAAACACGAAACACAAAAAAATGTCCACCTAGAATCAAAAATTCGAAGACATGTGACATCTACCAACCCGCACTGGGCCAGCGTGGTAGATTACGGCCCACTCTCTCTCAAAAAGAGAGGAGGCCTGGGTCCCAGCAGCTCCCGGAACATTATAGGCTGTATTATGTAAAAAGCGGCAAGCCTATTGCCAGCAACCGGGCACAAACTCTGATTCCGAAAAATACCAGGTAAAAAGTAAAGTTTTGATCTTCGAGAATGAGCTGCGCTTGCTGCGATCACTCTTTATAGTAGGTATGAAACTCAAACTCAAAATATTTATTTCAAATAAACCGTTTACAGGCACTTTTGAATTGTCAAGGAATCGGTCAGTCAGAAATATGAAGCTAGTTGCCCATTCCAAAGCGTAGTAGGTACCTATGGAGAAGAACGGACAAGAAACTCCACGGACACTCTTTTAAATAAATTGTTTCAAAATATTGATTACACCATTCATGTTGAAATTAAATATGTAAGAACAATGTAGAAAGACGTGCACGTTAGAAGCGTCCGTAATCAAAAGATAAAACAAAGAACAATTCAAAAATTTAAATCAGCCAAAGCAACTAAGAGTTGACCAGTCCTAACTGACGGCGCTCGTTCACGAACATGACGCATGGATTAGCACCATTCAGCTCAACCATTTTGAAGGGAGCTAAATGATCCAACACACGCGCCACCATCAGCGAGATATCTGAGTGAGCATGACATACTCACAGCCGCCAGGGCACATTCAAGTCAATAAAAGACGTATTACCCGGTAAATGTTAGCTCTTTAGTACATAGTAATCACACCTGTACCCTGAAATTATATAATACAAAGGAAATTGATTTTAATTTTATGTCTTTATACATCGTCTTTCCGTGCCTGGAAGAGAGCAAGATAAAAAGGAAATCCTAAATGTTACATAAAACAATCTATGTTATAGCTGAAACTCTGACAATCGACATAACCTTGTTTGTAGTATCGTACAATAACTGATTTGGGGAGGCAATATGGCAGTCGCTTTGTATTATGTTATATGTTGTCAGACTAGAGACATTTTTACGTGATAAGACTACAATTTAGAAACCAATTGTATGTAAATGCATTATCTGGTTAGTGACTTTTGACAGTGCCCTCAAACTGTGTTGTTAAGGGTGCGATATGTCGTGTCCAATGACGGTGACGGTGAGCAATGGGTAGCTCGCCATCCGATAGGGACCAGGCCCGGGTCGATGGCACGTTGTGTTACACGCGCGCCTCATAATTGACGGGGTCCGCTACGACCGATGCCTGCCGAGGTCGCGGGAAAGTTTGAAAGGGATACCGTGGCCCCTGGCAACGTACAGGCACCTGAAGGAACACGGGTGGGTTTTAGTCAGTAACAGTCTGACACGCACTCCCGCTCCGACCAGAGCGGGAGAAGTTATTTGATAATATCCAACCACAAAAAAAAAAAAAAAAGTACTAATATGATTATAATAGCTATGTGATAAGTAAAAAACTGAATATTTTTTCTAGCTTTAAGAGTGTTCATCAAAAAGGTTGGCAACGTCGCAAATAGCTGTCAAATACATATTTACCTGCTTTTATTAATTAGGTAATTTTACTGTATTGAAATAAGAAATATAGCTAACTAGTGAACTAGAATAATAATAATGAATTGCAATTATAACACTGAGTTTGATGTTGTAACCGTTTTAGGTGTAATAATGGCATTTGGAAAGTTACCATTTTTTTTTTTGTGTTATGATATTAATTATTGCATCATCATAATCAATATTTTAGTTCACAGTAATCAAAACAGCGAAATATTTGACAGCTATTTGCGACGTTGCTCACTTTCTGTATATACGCTCTTATTGAAACTTATTTATCTGAATTTAACATAATAGTAGTTTATGGAACTGTTGCATAAAGAGGGGTATTAAAATACGAGGTTTTTAATAGTATCACACGAGTATTTTTATACCTAGTTATGTGCAGTTTCATACACTACTTTATCTACTCTCATACATTGGAATTGAACCTACTAAATAAAAGATCAAAGTTAAAGATCAAGATTTACAAAAACCCACGAAATTTCGTACAACTTCACGTATGAATGGCGCCTGCACCCAGCACATCACCGCGCATGCGCTAGAGCGGTGCTGCTGTACCCCGCTAACGTTCCATTGCAAAAGTTGATGGAAACTCCTTGGTGATATTAACTTCTTGGATTTGCATTGTATCGTAATTTCAAAATATATATATAAGGTGTATCTATTCATACACGAAATATTTTAAGAGATATACCTATAGCTGGTAAAGAAACTATAAACACGAAAAAAAAAATATATTCTCGATGTTTTTTATTTTACGTAATTATTATAATTTTAAAACTGCTTGAGACATTTTGCATAAAACCTTTACTCCTTAATCTATGAATGACCCGCCCGCCGCGGTGAGAGAGGTGACCGCCTCGATGCGGCACGCGGCGCGGCGGCGGCGGTGCCGCACAGACACTCGTCTCTCGCACTCCGCAGTCTGTGTGCTGCCGGACGCAAACATCTCCCGCACCTCATGTTAATCGTATATGGGACCTATCACTGGTGAACTGTAGTGGACATACGAAAATACACCTCTGCCTATCTCTACGGAGAATGCAGGCGTGATGATGTTAGGATCCGGCAACTGGGACTCGAGGTGGCCTTGCACAAGTCCGAGGCCATGTGTTTCTATGGTCCTCGGAACGCGCCGCTGTCGGGTTCCCAGATAACGGCGGGAGGGGTTCACATCGGTGTCGAGTCGACGATGAAGTACCTGGGACTCGTCCTCGACAGCCGGTGGAACTTCGTGGAGCACTTCCGACGTTTGGCTCCCAAACTGCAGAGGGCTGGGGCTGCTTTGAAGCGGCTTCTGCCCAATCTAGGGGGTCCAAACGCCTCCTGACGGAGGCTCTACGCGGGGATCGTGCGGTCCATGGCCCTTTACGGGGCACCGGTGTGGGCGCGTTCATTAAGGCTGCGACCAGCCCAGCGATTGAACGCGTCCCAAAGGGTCATGGCCATTAGGCTGGTCAGAGGATACCGCACGGTCTCCCGTGAGGCGGCGAGCCTCCTTGCCGGACTACCGCCATGGGATCTGGAGGCAAAAGTCCTCGCGCACATGTGGGAGTTGCGCGAGGAGGCGAAACGCCGGGGTGTAACTCCGCTGCCGCGAGAAA
Organism: Agrochola macilenta; assembly: GCA_916701695.1. Taxonomy (NCBI): domain Eukaryota; kingdom Metazoa; phylum Arthropoda; class Insecta; order Lepidoptera; family Noctuidae; genus Agrochola; species Agrochola macilenta. The sequence goes on from OU753557.1 coordinate 16,229,399, forward strand.
TCACGGCACAGCGGACAGAGCTCCGGCGGGATCTCATGGCGGCATGGAGAGTGCGATTGTCGCAACCCAGCGCTGGGCACGCCACAATTGCGGCGGTAAGGCCCCTCTTTGAGGAGTGGCTAGAGAGGCGCCACGGCGTCCTCACCTTCCGCCTGACGCAGGTCCTCACCGGACACGGTTGTTTCGGGAGGTTCCTGTTCAGGATAAAGCGGGAGGAAACGCCCGGGTGTTACCATTGTGTGGATCGCCCGGAGGACACGGTGGAGCATACGGTGGAGGTCTGCCCGGCTTGGGCGGGGCACCACCGTGTCCTCACGGAGGCGATCGGCAGCGGCGATCTCTCGCGTCCGGCCCTGGTTCAGGCCATGGTCCGGAGCGAGAGTGCATGGGAAGCCGTCACTTCCTTCTGCGAAGCAGTAATGGTCGCGAAGGAGGAGGCGGAGCGCGCGAGGGAAATGCAAGATGCGCGCCCTCGCGCCCCTAGTCGCCGCAGGAGACGCCCCGGGCGTCGGGAGTCGCGAGCCGACTTCCGGCCACCGTAGGCGCGGGCTTGCGGACGGTGGGCAATGGGTAGCTCGCCGTCCGATTAGGACCAGGCCCGGGTCGACGGCGCGTTGTGTTCCACGTGCGCCTCAAAGAGATGTCAGCACCAACTGACGGGGTCCGTAAGGGCCAATGCCTGCCAGGGTTGCGAGTTTGTCCGAAAGGGATATCGCGGCCCCGGCACACAGGCAACGGAAGGAACACGGGTGGGTTTTAGTCAGTAAAAGTCTGACACTCCCTCTCGCTCCGCCCAGAGCGGGAGGAGTCATTTGATGATTTCCCACCCAAAAAAAAAAAAAAAAAAAGGCGTGATGATGTTAAAAATAAATAAACCAACGTAGGTGGACTTCGTAACTCGATCTAGTGTTATTTTAATAGCGTATCGCTTACATTGATAATAAATGTGAATTTAAAATACAATACCACCTAAACCTATGTAGGTACCTAATTATTATTTTTTTTAGATTTTTTAGATTAATTTCCCTTCTTTAAAATTTTACGAAAAGAAAGCTAGATGCGATTAAAACAAATTTTAATCCTAATCTACAATACCTACACATTTGTAAACTAGGTAAATACAAATAAACAGCTGATAGGTGCTACTCGAATTCGCATGTTAATGACCTCTGGGAAGTTATTGACATGCATCGAGTAGTATCCGTCAGCTGATTGTTAGTTGCCTACCTATCTACTCATACAGATGTGAACGTTAAAAAGTCTAAGTGTGTAGCGCGGATTTATTTGATCAAAAAATCGTACTTACCAGAGATTAGCAGACGTTGTCGCCCCGCAGTGGTCAAAAGATAAACGGGAAAAATGTCTTGTCATTGTGATATAACATACGGTATGATTCATCAAAACCTATTTGTCGATTAAATAACTACGTTACGGCTAGATTATAAGTTTTATTGACTAGTCTTTTTGTGGGCAAACAACATTGTTATTGTTAGTAGATCCGTAGTTGAACACACACACACACACACACCACCATGCTCTGGTACTCCTGGTTGGAATACCTGTAGTTAGGCATTGTAAGTATCTTGCCCGAGCGAGCCCGACGCATGCCAGCTGAGGCGCGCGCGAGCGTACACGCGGATTGTGTGGGACTGGCGAGGCGCGGGCGCCGGGCGGGGGAGGCAGGCGCCCGCACGCCGCGCTCGCGTGTTTCTCTTTGATCATTCATAAAAGCCACGTGCCGTCTCAAATACTGCCGCTCGCGTACAAACGTAATGGATGTTAAAAATTAAGAAGGAACCAGTATTTATTATGTATGTCAAGTAATATAAAATTATATTTTTTTTTTAATAAGATACTTACCTAGATTTTTTTTTTTTGTTGCTATGGTTTCTTTACCAGCTATAGGTATATCTCTTAAAATATTTCGTGTATAAATAGATACACCTTATATTATGTACCTATTTTTAATTTCATATGACATACTTGTGCGTGATACGGGATACAAAACTAAGAACCGTGTAAAACCTCTTTTACCGCAACAAATAAAATCTTAAGCATAACGGTATCTACAGGTACACCAGTCCCCCATACGTACAATTGTTCCCTCTGAACCCTCCACCCTTTCACACAAAAGATTACGTCATATTACGTATGTTTAGGGTGGCTCGAGTCGTTAGGGCTTCGCTCGAGCACCGGAAAGACTCGAGCATTGACTTGAGGAGTATTCAACCCTCTGAATATGATGCCTATCTGCTTAACGGGTCTCGATAAGGTAAAGGTGAAGGTTACTTCGTAATAAAAATTTAATACGAGTAGATTGGGTATTTGCCGGTTTTTTTGAGAAAGGAAAACATTTTTTTTAATGTTTTAAACGGAGAGAAAGTATTGTAAAATCTGGTGAGCAGTTTTTTTTTAAAGACATATAATTATTAAAAAAAAAAACTTAAAAGGGAAATATTTAAAAAATTGCAATAAGCATTTTTATTATGTTAATGCGAATAACATGAAGTATTCAAAGGAGATAAAATACACCGTTGCTCTTTATTAAATTTTCCGTTCAATAAAATTAAAGCCGCAAGCGTGTGCTTTATTCATTACCTTTATTTACATTGCACATATAGATTTTTACGGCAGTTGTATCAGACAAACGGGAGTTCCGCCTGGGGCCACACATCATACATGTGGACTTTCAAACGCTGGCATCCCATTTTCACATCTCCCTTTGCAAACACAAATTGATTCCATGGCATGAGTCGTAGTTGCCGGATCTCCCGGATTCTCTCGGATTCTGTGATGTTTGATTCAACCTGATTGGTACCCAAACTAGACACACGTAAGCTCTTGATGACTTGCTTTCTAGCCTCGGTATTTCTGTATAAATCAGAATGTTGAATGGTGTATCATAATATTCAAAGCCTGTATTTTTCAAAGCAGAGGTGTTATGTTATAAGTCCTATCTAGAGGGCGAGCCTATTGATATCTGAGAATTTTCTGATGAAATATCCCCATAAAATTAATCCCAACTCGGGCATCCAGCCCAGGGCCAAACGCAGTTGCGCTTGCGACTTCTAGAACAACAAGATAGTCAGAATTTTGAACAGTGTCTTCATTAGTCCGTTCCTATTTGATGCAGATGTCCAAGTTTCTTAAAGGTAGAACGTTGAAAATGATTGCTGCCCATTTTCTTTAGATCTAGTTTGGAAACTTGTAAATGACAAACATTTAAAGCCAGAGCTAACGATCGGCCCAACTTTCTTGCCTTGAAAATAACTGTTTTAGTTATTCCAATCTTGTGCGAAGTTTTTGTTATGGTTAAAAATATCTGTCATATTTTCACAATCACGCTCAATTTGATTTTAAGCTGGCTTTAAGAACCAATATAAAATCCTGATCTCATTTTGATATTGAAAAGCTCACTACCTATTATTACATGGAACTTAAAACATGTCTGGCAGAATATGGTTGTTATATACTTCTGCCTACCATCTGTTTGGTATTGATCATAATATACCCTACTTGGATTTATTATACAATCCACGAAAATGCCGACACTATTCGATATTTATTGCCCCATGAAGGTTCAACATAAGCCGTAATATCCACATTTATGTCAACCCAAAGGTACAAAAATAAACAAAACTTTCCTTTTTACATTCCCAACTTATAACACAACTAGCGATGTGTCCTTGCTTCGCACAGTTTTCACAACTTTATAAAACATCGAGATTTCCTTATTTTATTTAGGTAAGTTTAATAATAAGAGGGTTTATCCTAACAGTTGGCAACTTCGCAAATAACTGTCAAATATTTACCTGTTTTGATTCATAAAGCAATATTACTGAGTAGAAATAAGAAATGTGGCTAACTAGAAAACTAGAATATTAATAATGAATTGCAATTATAACATTGAATTTGATGTTGTACCCATTTTAGGTGTAAAAACGCATTTGGAAAGTTTCCAAATAGTTTTTTTAGGTACATCTAAAACTAAACATTCGGTGTTACGACATTAATATATATATTGCATTTCATAATCAATATTCTAGTTAGCTAGTTAGCGACATTTTTTATTTCCACACAGTAATATTACTAAATTAATCAAAACAGTGAAATATTTGACATCTATTTCCGACATTGCCCACCTTCAGAATAAACGCTCTTAATGTATTATAATCCCATAAGTCTCGGAATATATATAAATTATGTAAATTAAAATATATAAATTATGGTGAAAACCGCATCAAAATTCATTGTGTAGTTTAAAAATACAGACATGAAGAGCGACGATGTTTTATATTATTTATAGAATATAGATAGGTACTGAGCTTTGTCGAAATTCACCAACATTTCCGTGTTAGCTATGAAAAATGTAGGTGTGTGTATGAAAAATATGTTTTGATTTCAGTCAAGTAAATCCGGGTTTTATCGCTAGCCCCGTACAAAGTTAGAAAGGATGATTAATGAGCTGTATAACAAGTCAGGTTCATATGTAGCAGAATCGATTACCCTTTGGCGAACTGGAAAAATTGCTTATACGTGCTTTGTAGACGATGTTTTATTACCTAGGTCATTTTTTCATCGAATGAAAAGCATTGACTTACCTTCCATTCGTATTTTGGATTGGTAGTTTTGTCACCACAGAATCGCAAAATTACTTTCGTATTAAGCTTTTTTTTAATTTTCTTTGTGGAAGGTTGTGTAAACAACTCATGAATAAGGGCTCCGTTTGAGTCCAAAATTGGTCGAGCATACGGTATGCTATTACGGTTAGGCATTTTTCGGGTATGCCGAATATCCGAAAAATGGCAATTAACACCGATTATTACAGTATGTATTGTTTTTCAAATGAAAATCATTTGAGTAGGTCATTCGTATTTTGGATTGACCGTTTTATCGCCAAAGAATAGCAGAATTACTTTTGTATTACATAGTTTTTTTATGGTTTTACTATGTAGAAGGTTGATGACGCGTATAGAACTCATGAATAAGGGTTCCGTTCGAGGCTGAAATTGTTCGGCCATACGGTAGGTATCCCATTACGGTATCGGCATTTTTCGGGTATGCCGAATATCCGAAAAATGGTTATTAACGCCGATTTTTATAGTGAAAATCAGTGGTTTTTTCAAATGAAAATCATTTGGGTAGCTTAGGTCATTCGTATTTTGTTTTTTTAATTTTTTGGTTATTTATTTATTATGAACAACGTTTATAAAAATCTGAATCTAAGAACTATGCCCCGCAAAACCGTTTGCATTGTTATCGCCACAGAATTGTGCAATTACTTTCGTATTAGCTTTTTAAGGTTTACCATGTCAGGGTGAAGTCGCGGGAGCAACTCCTGAATAAGGGCTCCGGTCAAGTCCGAAAGTAGTTGGGCTTACTCGAAAAATGTTCTTTAACATCTATCTGCACGCGTAGCATGACAACTATAGAAACGGGTTTTGTCGACGGAAGAATAGAAAAAATTACTTTTAGTGATTTTTTACCTCTCATTTTGTCTATTCTTCCGTCGACAAAACCTGTTTCTATTGTGGTAATGCTATATGCGTGCAGCAGAATAGTAGGAAACTGTGTCCGATAAATAAAAATAGCCTTTAGTATAGGCGTTAGTGTGTATCTGTTATAGTGATAACAAAGTTAGACCCTGTTGAGGCGCTCTGTAAGTGCAGAAGTTCTATATTTTCAATTGTACCCTGTAAATCGTATAAGTTTGTACTACTCAGGTCTTAAGGTGGCAACTTTGGACATTACGTGTCACCTGTGGCTTTATTTACGCCTTTACACCTAAAGGGAGCTAGAACATAACACTTAGGAACACATACTGGGTATTTCTGTCAGATTCTGAAAACGACGTTTTCTTAGAACTATGGAGAATATTGTGAATGCTATACAAAAACGTTTTGTTTTACTGAATCTATCATTTTTATTTGAAATCGCTTCTTTTTCGTCTACCTTGGTTATTCACGTAGATAAAAAGTGAATAAAATGGCACTCCCGGTATGACGGGTTCCCCTTCAGACTAGCATAACAATAATACACCTCTAGGAAAACTTACGTCTTGCCCAAAAAGATAAGTAGCTTAGGTATTTTATGTTTTCCTGCTCCCAGAGAAAGGTGGACTTAGGTAACTAAAAAAAAAACGACTTCTTTTTTTGTGCAATTTTACTTTGTTTAATAGTTATTTTCGAAAAAACAAACGAATTTTCGTCCAGAATATCGAATGTCAAGATCTCCACCTGAATAAAATTAAGGCCAACATATTAAAATTGCCTTTTTACTACGCATCGTTTGTTCTGCAGTGTCATTGACAAATTGAAAATAATAATCGGTTTTCAAAGAGAATTTAAAACCGTTTTGAATACTACGATTACCATTTAATTCAGATAATTTATTTCAACTTACTTGCTCTCAATTTCTATCTACTCACCAACCTATTTTGTTTCCATTTTATATGCCTTCTCTATCAATCGAACCCGGGTTGTGCCTTAAGAACTCCCCAAAGTACGCAACGTAATGGATTTGGTAAAATAATACGAGAATTCGTGTGTACTTTTTACGCAGAAAGGGTTTGGATAGGTATCTACCTACCTATGTTTTTTAGGGTCGGTTTAAAGATGTTATTGTCTGTTACAAGTTTATGATTTTACGTAGAGTGCTTTTTAAATTTAATTTTAAAACGAGTTTTAAATCCTATCCTTTTAGTCTCTAGGGTAGTCAGATTATAACTCATTAATTTGTCCTTCGATTCGATTATACACCGACAGTACGGTTCGTTATAGAAAAGTTTCTGAATGAGGAGGTCGGCCCGGTAAATGAGTTGTGGTAATTCGATAGTACGATGAGAATGCCTCCGTCCCTTTCAAGATATTATATGGGTTCAGCAATTATGTCATGTTCGAAATTTCCAGTATCTAGCACATATGTAACAGCCCCCAGTATCCAATCTACCGTGTCCAGTTGTATACAAGATGTCAATAGCAATAGTTAGCCATCTATTTGTGTTCGTGAACCATCCGCCCGAATTTGCCACCAACTACTTGAAATATCAAACAGCATCTGTCCACCCACATTGGTAAATACTGGCCACATTTGATTGTCCATGTTCGTTTTTCAAAAGTATATGTTCATTCTTTACACAGGTCTCATTAGATTTTTTTCGAAGCGAAAAGAAAAATGGAATGTTATTCTAATGAATCCAGTTCATGAATTTAAACAAGTTTTATGTGTACACGGAATACGAGTATATGTAAAAACAAACTCAAAGTCCATTTCCTTTTGTACGAATGCCCCAACATTTCCACTCGATGTGATATTATTATTTACGGCGCCTGCTCGCGTGTAAGGAATAATAATGCGCTGTTGTAATAATTTTACGGATGACACATTTATCATTTCATTATTTACTATTTTAGGTATCTAGAGGCGATATTATAGCTACAAATACCTGTTTGGTAAATCCTTATTACTGTAACCGTTAAATCTGTAAACTAATTTGATTTGTACTGTTAAATCTGTAAACTAATTAGATTTGTAATTAATCGCTTTTAAATAAAGTATTTTAGTCACACCGTTATTATGCCAACTTTGCACTTTGTAAACGAGTAGATTTAACAGTAAAAGTACTTTACCGCCATTTAAATTCCGTCCCTAAAGTTCAATCAGGTCGATCTCATCGATAAACATTTTTAATTATAACAAGACTCTCCCTAATTTTACTCGAGGGAAAAGTAGGAAGGGTTTTCATTGAAACGTCAAGCAAAATTGATGGGCTCGCCGTGTGCCGTGACCAATAGTCGTGGGGCGTTTGTATCGTTGGGTCGCGTCAGTCGAACGTCCGGAGTCAGTGTGGCCACACGCTTGTTTACTGTGGACACGTCCTGTCACGCGGTTACCACGTGGATACCGCATGTGACACAACAACTTTTAAATTCAAAAAAATCGAACGCGTATCCGACCTTCTTGCTTCAATATTTTTTTCCATCCGTCAATTTTTGGCGCGAATTTTTTAAATGTCAAAGTGGAAATAGTGTCGCAAACTTTTGTCATGAGAACAATTGTGATAGTTTTGTATTTCGTTTGTACTTTTTGAGTAATGAACAACATGTGTGGTATTCGGTACCTCGTTCTCTGCTTCCTGGCTCTCCCAGGCCCTTCCTGCAGCAACTCAGATAATTTAGGTGGGTGTAAGATTTATTACTAACATAATTACCGGGGTATCCGCAGCTTGTGGGTAATGGCGCTTTACTTAATAACACTCGTTGACAGCGTTTTAATGCTTTTAGATATTATTATATATGTTTGTAGCGACTATTAGTGTTATCGTGTTCTGTTAATTGCCTCGTTGAACGAGCTTATTATTTGTAGTGATGTTTTTATTACTTTAATGTGTTTGTTTGAAATTAATTGTAATGTTATCGCATGCAATTAATTGTAAATATTTACACAATTATAACGTTTTATTAGTTCAAATATAACCTTTAATATTTTATTACATAGTAGGTCATTAGTATTTTTTGATGTAATTATAGGTTATATTCTCTTAACAATAAAAGTTATAATTGCTTGTTTAATTGTATCTTTAATGTTTTAGTTTAGCCATGAACAAGATATGTAATGCTAATGTTGTTATCTAGTGCTCATTATAGAGGAGCGAAGACGTAAAGTGTTACGTAATCTTAGTGCTTATCTAAGTACTGTTTACTTTAATGAACTAATTTGTATTATTGCTTAGATTCTAAAGCCGATAAAAATTGCTTTACTTTCCTCAATTTCTGCTTCAACATCATAACTGCTGAATAATTTAAATTTACTTTGTGAATGTTTTAGATGTTCATTTTCTGTAGATGTAGTAGAAATGTTTTACCTTTTAGTATCATAAACTTTGTTATTTAAATAACTCAAGGATAATGCTTTGTAGGAACGTACACAGTTTATCATGGTCCAGAAAAAGCGAGACTGTATCCACATCCTAAATTATACAAACATGTGTTTTAATTAAAACAGCGTCCATAATTTTAGCAACCCTAGGCTAACATATGCTCCGCTATTTAGCTCAGTTAACAACATCGTGTTTTGGCAACAGAAATTACGCAAACAGCCTCACTCGCGGAATTAAAACGTTTGCCAGTAATTCGCAGCAAAGCCTTTGGATAATCACAACATCAGTCGCTACGAGCGTAGCGCTTCGAAGCTACGAATCTTTGCTACGCCGTAGCGTTCAATTGGGGACCATGCGAGTTACGATCTTGCATAATACTCAAGTTCCATTAACTCGAGTGGAGTTCAAGTTTGGAACTCAATTAAACTTTTCTTCTATTATGTTAATGAAGCACGCATACAAAAAAGTGGCCAGTTCCCGCTTGAAAGTTAATAAATTATAAGATAAGACGTTTTATTCTATTTCAATGCTAATTGTAAGGAACATGTTGCATTTTTATGAGCAAGCGGAGTAATAAAAATACCTTTGCCGTTTAAAAAAGATTCTCGGAAACATTTTTTTTTCAATTCAATCTTTCTTTGACGTGATTATATTAAAGTTAATTGAATGATCAATTCGGTTCATTTCCTAGAAACGGTATTATTATTCTTGTTATAGGAAGTTTGTAATAAATAGCGCGGATGTGAAAAGAGTAAAAGTACGATGTATTACGTGATTTTTTTGTAAAATTTTGTTGTTTTAGCTAGCCAGGATGAAATCTGCTTCAGCTGTCTGTAGGTAGCCTACCTGGAAACACTGGTAAACAAATATATATATTTCAGTATTGTATCTGGTATCCACGTTACTGTTGTAATTCACATTTCATTCGTTATGTGTAGGTATATTTCCTGATGTTTTTCGTCCATGATAGCAATGTAACATTGACAGATTTATGTCGTATAACAGTAAGGAGCATTTTCGTAGTTCAAGCGTTATCGCTAACGTGCGGTTGACTGTACGTGTAATATTTATAATTAATTGATCACTGATTATTTAAGCCATAGATTTTAATGAGATTCGTTAGCAAGCACGTGATTATAGCGCATTTTCCTTTGAAATTGATAGGTTCTATGAAGTAGTGAGCAAGCTGGCCTCTGGTGTAGGCTGCGACAAACAAAGCTTTGATGTTGCCGACAAAATCAACATGTACGGTAGTTGCGAATGCTCATGAATTGCCAATTACCGCTAGGAGCAGTTCTTTTGTTTAATAAATAATTGTTTTGTTACTTAACTCAAGTGTTGAAATCAATTGTTGCTAAAAACATTGAAATTTTATGGGATTTATTGAATTGATTTGTTGTTCCTATTGTGTGTTGCTGTTGAGGTGAACGCTAATTTAAATTGCTTTTTGTTGGTTTAGGAGAGGTAGTTGGTTGCCTCTTGAAAGCGATTTGTATTGTTTAATTTCCGTTAATTTCCTGAAGTTATTGTTCATTCAGTCAAGTTACCCTTTCACTGGCCATATGCTGAAGGAAAGATACTGTGTTGCCTTGTTAAGTAACGATTCGTAAGAACATGCTGATGATTGGAAATGGAAAATCATCTATAGTGGTTTACTACGTTGTAGAATTTTTGACGTGACAACGTCTAATAAATCGATGAACGCCGGCTGCACGCACGAAAAAGTGTCCCGTTACGCTCATTGTCCCGTTACGCTCATTGTAACGTTACGATCGGAGCGAGGGAAGGGATTGTTTTGTTATGACGTTGTCACGTTAAACTATCGTCCGTAAACCGACTTTACAGACAACCAATATTTTTTATGTCTAGATATTTGATTGAAACGAAACACGAAAGAATCGTAGGAAAGGGGTGTAAACCCCTTTCCTACGATTCTTTCGTGGAAGTGTCCGCAGTAACAAACATCACAGTCTGATCATACATAGTCGGCAATTGAACCCGCGACTCAAAACACGGCGAGCTCAACGCTCAGTTACTCCGCTACTGAAGCTATTTTTGGTAGATTTGCGTATAGGCATAAAAGGAGTTGAGTAGGTATTTTCTGAAGTTAATAATGCAATGTTTAAGTATAACTGACGTTGTAAGTTCATTGTTTAGAAGCTCTAAAGTTTCTTTTGGCTTTTAAAACTTTAGCGAGAAAATACACTTAAGATTTTCCTCCCATTCCAAGTTTCTGTTAACTTCAGACGTAAACCCAAGTGGCCAGTAACATATCTTTGCATTTTACTAAGAAGTTTTTTGTTTACACACCTTTATTTTTAACGGAATTTTCCATAAAATGTAGGTAAGGTGTTCTTGGACGGCGAAATCGGGGCTGTGTCATCGTTCAAACAGTCAGGCCCAAAGAGGGGACACGCAGTGATGAATGCGAGCTTTTATGGGAGGACGTGCGGTCGTGGGATCTACCGCACTGGATGATGGGGCCCGCCAGGCATAGTGGGCTGATACCAGTAGAGGGCGGGGGGGGGGGGGGGGGGGCGAATTCACAAGTATGTTTAATGGTTGGAATTGTGGGGTTTTAGCCGGTAGGAGTCCAACATAACCCTCCGTTCTCCCAAGACGGAGGGTATCCATGACAATTCCCCCCCCTGGGATAAAAATTGTTTCATTTTAGCGGTTTTGAAAACATACTTTTAGATACACCCCGAAGCTTTTAGGTATACCTCCGGTATACCTATAGTGAACTCACATTTAGCCAGTTAGGTATGTTAAAGTCCCATGTACTAAACTGCCCCGTTGATCTTGTAGTCGCAAGCTCAACTACTGAGCGTGGTTCTGGGTTTGATTCCCAGGTCGGGTAAAGTGTGTTTGAGTTTGGAAGTTGGCGGTGTTATACCCCCTTGCCTCGGAAAGGAGGTTAAGCCGTTGCTCCTGCGCTTGATCTCTCTCCGCTCGTGTCGGGTTGCCGTCCCATCGGACTATGAGAGTGAGGAAAGAGAGAGTGTGTCCTCTGTCTGCGCACACACTTGTACACTATAATATCTCCGGCGCCGAAGGCTGGTCTCTGTTGTAATTGGCCGCCATGGCCGAAATACGACCTGGAGGACGATAATAAAAACAAGCGAGCCTTACTAACATCTTATTAACGTCTGACATCACACCTTGGTAATTAAGCAACATTAAATGGGGGGGCTTCGTCAAGGTCGTTTCTGATGGTCAACTCTAGCACCGCGCGCGCTGATTGGTCAAATAAAACAGCGCGCGCTTCCCCGGCTTCCTGTAATACACTTCTGTCGCTTTTCATGAAATTATTCCCACAGATTGCACAAGATGTGTTGAGAAGTGAGACGAAAGATTTTACACATAAAAAAATACGTTACAAAAAAAAAGCACAAATGCTTAAATTTACAAATAAGTACTTTCGCAATGCCCCAGTTTCACCTCATTCTAAAAACTCGAACTTCCCATCGGAACGATAACACTCTCACAAACTGGATCAAACTAGTTACGCCCTAACACTATTTGTACAGCTAATTTCGGTTTACAATGATGAAAATGTAAATGTAAGTGCCCGCAACACTAAAGCCACGTTAATTGATGAATTTCACATAAGCGGACAAAGGTTATGCGTGATACCCGGGCCTCACCCACTCGTAAATTAATTAAAAACGTGACAACCGTGAATTTAGCCCTTTTCATGCCGTGACTGAGTGGAGTAACGAAACAATGGAGGAGTGCTGAGGGCAAAGTTTAGCGGATTTTAATGTTAATCATGTTCGATGTGACGCGAAATATGCTGTCAAAGGTGGAATTTTTGTTTGCGATTAGCTTCAATAATTTTTTAATCTAAATTAAATTAAAATTCATATATTTAAATTAGAAACCTGCACTTTTTTAATGTCAAAACTACATAAGACAGTCCCCAAAACGCCCGCAATTTACTATTTCACAGTGCTTTAGCTGGGGAGAAAGCAGCATGGCTGTCTCTTAAGTTAGCAGAACTTAAGTTAGTTATGTATCTGATATTGATCAAACGGGCAATAACGTAGTAGATGTTTGACCTACATTCAATGAGACACCTATGTCTTAATGTTTTTATTATTCGACGCAAAATATGGTGTTTCAAACTAGAAGGTTGTGGGGGCTGCCTCGTTGGTCATGAGGTCCTGAGTTCGATTCCCGGGGCGGGCAGAGTGTTATTCGGTTTTTCCATCTGGAATTTGTCAGTAGCAGCCCGGAGTCTGGATTTGTGCCCGGTTGATGGCAATGGGCTTGCCCCCTGTTACATGGGACTTAAACATAAATGGCAAAATGTGGGTGTACCCGGGTATACCTCTGCCTAACCCTTCGGGAAAACAAGATAGGGACATTTTTAATTAAAAAAAAACCTTATATAAAGTAACAGTTTGAACCGTGACAGAAATTAATTTCTTCATAAATTCCAGCAAAAACACTGAATTTTCATATTCGTGTTTTAACGAAAAATATACTCAATAGTGCTAAAGGTCTTCCCCTCCGAATTTTGAACAACGAAACGTAACGAGGCGTAACACAATTTCGCCTTTAAAAAAATACACAAAAAAAATTGATGGCAATGGGCTTGCCCCCTGTTGCATGGGACTTAAACATAACTAGCGACCTGTCGGTGTACTATAGGTACTCCTTTGCCTAACCCTTCCGGGAATACAGGTGTGTTGTTATGTTGTGAGGAATTTTTTATTTGCGCTTTACTTCAATCCTTTATTTCGATTTCGATCAAACACGCAATAACAATGAGGTCAAACGTTTGATTGCATATTCATTCAAATTTAGATAGCCATCTTAAATATATACATATAAGCGTCCTATTTGTATTTGGTTTAATCCAATTTCTGTATATTTGTTTTAGACAATTTCCGAGAACACAATTTCAATATAGCCTACACCTGTATTTGTCAACGTTAGGAATTTAGCCCGGTGATCGACATTCGATTAAGCGTTTCCGATCGGTTTGCTAGGACATACGAGTATTTGAATTACCTGATCTCTACCGCATCGACTTCTATCTAGTATTTCGTACCACCTAGTAGTTTAGGCCCCTATACTTCTCAAACGATACCAAATTTTCCATCCACAGCGTAAAAAAACATCGCGCCACGTTTCGTTTCACCAAAAACACGTATCACTATCGCATTTTCCTTTCATGACTAAACAGAATCGAGGAAACGACCAGAAGCAAAAACTGCGATAAATCTCATTCCTTAAAGATGGTTCCGTAATGGACAGAGCGCGAATCAAACAAAATATCTCGCATAAAAATTTAAACTTAAGATAAATTAGCATAACTCTCGTCTTTATGAGAAAACGGCTTTCGGTCTTTATCGTTAAATAGAACACAATTTATCACAACCTCATTTCTGACATTCTACTTTAAATACAACAAAGGCACAGAAAATATAATTTGTTGAAAAAGCGAAATACGATGTGACAAAAAACAAACACTTCTGCGGAACGTGACAATTTGATTACGAATATTGCGCTCACATTAGCCCGTTTTATACAGGGTGTGATGTTACACAAACGTATTTATTTTTTATTTTACTTAAGACGAGATGTCTGAACACAATGCTCGTCAAATCTTAGAAATATTCTCGTGTCTTTGCCAAAACTTTTATGTCATACATTGCTTCTGCGATATTAGTAAAAATATTTTTGCTGTTTTCTACTTTTTGTCATTCAAAACTTTATATTATTTGTGAAATTTAATTATGTCTTGCTTATTTAGTGTCACATCTAATCTTGGTTTAATGAATTGCAGTCTTTATGCTTTAAATTAGATAAGAAGTAGGTACGACTAATGTGAGTACCTACATTAAAATTTTAGTCATAACTTTCTAACTTTTGTGACTAAAATAAATGGAAGAACTTTGTAACTAAGGTGAGTAGTTAAAAATGATGATGTTGTAAACACTAATGAGCAGGTTCGTATTATTCTTACCTATACGTTACGTATGTAAGTTTTCACCCTTTTAAATGTCGAGTTTAGTATTTCATTTCCTACCGTGGCACACCCTACTGCTTTTGCCGCGCCCTGTATATATTTATTTTATTTTAAACACGCCTACAAGTAGTAGTTTTCATCTTATCGCAGTTAAGAAGCAATTAGTTAGCGTTTAAAAGGCGGTTTTCAATATTTTCAGTTTCACAGCATCATTTCACTAGTTGATTTTAAATAAAATGTATTGTATCTAAATCTGATGTATTGATAACTTCAGAAAGAAAACATAACAAAAAAAAATACAGGTAAATACTAACACCTCGTCAGCGAGTAACACCAGCCATTCTTTGCCGTCCATTGACGCTCGTTCGCATAATAAAATAAGAGCTTCACCATTCATTTTTAGACTCTATTGCGTACGAGATAAAGTCAAAAATCTAAAAGCAGAATACATAAGCTTATAAAGGTCGGGACTGCGGTCCCGGGATTATGATACGATCACCAATCCACTGACTAAGCGCGGTGTTAATGGCGAAAATGCATCAGAAGTGGGGTAATACTAAGACTAACATTGAAGAAAACTTTGACATAGGAAAAACATGAAAGCTTTCTTCACTTTACAGTTTGTTCCAGAAAAAGTAGCGTTGAAAATAGATGTTTTTTTTTCATACTAATATTTCCAACTATAACGGTTTGTTTGTGGAGCTTGTGAAAGCAGAGGTAAGTAAAAACTTCCATAAACCTATCTTCAGTGGTATGCATCATAACAAAGATGTGAAAAATCGAGACATTTCTAAAATTATGACAGAATTCAAAAGCTACCTTCAAACGGGTTCCAATAAAAAGAATCTTGACACTAGAAGTGACATCAACCACTGAACTAAATGTTGGCTTTAAAGGCAGGAAAACTGCACCATAAAATACGGCTATGTACTTTTTAAGTTACGTGACGAAATATTTTCTGTTTTCCATTGTTTACCCCTGTTTATATGTGCATAAAACATGAAGTCTTTCGTTTAAACACACAATATTGACCGACCTACATTGCGCCGAGTCGGTTGTTAAATAGAAACTATTAATAAATTGCTGTGTTACTTATATATATACATATGTAGTTATACGTAGAGGGTTAACGTCGACTAGTGAATAAGGGGGATCAGCCATTGCTCTGAACGAGCGAGAGTAATTTCTCCACAATCGATCATGATAGAATCACTTTCTGCATTTTAAATTGATTGATATGACACTGACTGATTGATTGTTTTGAGTTCGATTCCCAGGTAGGGCAAAGTGTTATTGGGTTTTTCTATCTGGAATTTCTTAGTATTAGCCCGGAGTTTAGATTTGTGTCCGGTTGATGGCAATAAGCTCACTCCCTATTACATGGGATTTAAACATAACTGGCGAAATAAGGGTGTACTTAGATTGGCACTCCTCTGCCCAACCCTTCGGGGAACAGCACGTGATGTTATATTGTGTTATGACAACATGTCAAATGCTTTTTTAGAACTCTAAGCAGTGGTTTTTGTGTTGGTGCGATACCTACACCAAAACCACTGCCAAGAGTTTTAATAATTTATAAAAATGAAAATGCTTGTTTTATGTGCCAAATTAGTCATCACAAAATAAACAGAGTATGGCAAACGTAATGTTGATTACAGCATGTTGTTATTAACAGACAAGAGTATGTTACTGCTAATACATTTCGTTTAATTCTATATACTCATGAATGACACCCGAGGGAATCTTAGGGAAAACAAAACAATGGGTGAGCTTTTCTTTGTAGAAAAACACACACCATTGTAACTTAGAGAAGTACACGTATACTCACATGTATGGTCTGATAAGAAAGTATCTGATAAAAGTGTAAACAAACCCCGTTCCGGTTAAATTCTTACGCAATCACTCACTGAAAGGAATTAGTAAAGTAAAGTAACATATTGATCAGTACTTTAAACTTTAACTTTATATCTTGACTTAACTTACTAAGACTTGGTAACTTTTTCCAATACTTACTATTTGAATAACACTATTAAATTGTTATTAAAAAATAATCGACAAAAATTTAGGTTATAAACTCAATCAAATTGTCAAATGAAATATGTTTAAGTATTTAAATAATAATCAAACCAAAGCACTCAATTTGAAATTGACACTACAAATTGGCATCCACTGATACATTTTCTGATCCATTTGCTTTAGATACTTTTGAAAGAGAGTATAGATATACACATGCCCATATATATTTAGAGAATTTTAAAAGAAAATTTCGCGATACGTTTGAAATGTGCCCTCTGCTCCTACCAATCCCTCTGGGACAATAAAACCCGGCTAAAAGTAAATAGGTATTCTGTTCGGTCGGTATGTTAACATTCAGGAGCACCTTTGTATCCCTTGGGATAATACGTGAGGATAATGTCAGGCACTGTTATTATATAACAAGGATGATTCCGTTACGGACTAGGCTCGCGAAAACTTTAGTGGTCGGCAAGGTGAGCGGAATGTCGTCCATAGTTTTTTGCTAGCATTTTTTTTGTGTTATTTATTGGCGGAACGTTATTTTTTGGGACGTTTAGGACCATTGACATAAAAGTTATAACTCAAACTCAAAGCATTTATTTCAATTAAGCCATTTACAGGGACTTTTGAATTGTCAAATAGTCGCGTCAGTTAGTCAGAAAGTTGAAGCTAGTTGCCCATTCCAAAACGTAGATCTTTATGGAGAAGAACGGGCAAGAAACTCCAAGGACAAATATAAAAACTAAAACCCAACTACGACAAAAAAGTCGCGTCGCGCCTGTCTGCGGGAACCATTAGGGCATTAATCGAACAAATTACGTTTGTTTCCGGATTTTTTGTTTATCTGTCTGTGATGTCTTGTTTATACCTATTTAGTAGACTTTTTGGCGTAATTGTGTTTCAGATTTTATAACTAACTAATACTTTAGTAACTAACTACTGGTAATAATATATACAGGTTGTTAGGCAGACACCCTGTATATATTATACAGGTTGAACATACGAAAATGGTGGATCCGTGGGGCCATCTGCTACGTGTTTAGGCCCAATAACAAGACCACACGGATATTTTTATTTACTTTTTTAATTTTATTCGAAATTCGTTCAAACGTTATTATTAATAATTTCATTTTAAAATAACAAAAGTAGCAACAATTTTTTTTTATTTCATCTAGAATAATTGTAGAATCTAACATGTAAAAAAATGTTTGCTTGTAAGTAATTTATTTCACTTTTCGCAAATGTAGAGTTACGTGAAAAAAGGCCCAGGCAATTAAAATTGACGAATTATTCTAGTTGATTTAAACAAAATTGTGCATATTACACACAGGAAAAACATCTTTGGTTCATGCCCGGTCTAAAGGGCATACCTTTAGAACAGGCATGCACCAAAGATGTTTTTTCTAAAATTATAACTGCTCTATAGATCACTCTTAGTTTTTTTTAACGCACTTTAAAGTCGGGCTTTCCGTATTTATTTTTAATTTGTTTGTAGTTTAAGGGCTCGTAATTTAATTTTCTAGCAATCATCTGCGAGAAATATGAATTTTATAAAATCTTGCCAGTTTTGTTATCTTTAAATGAAATTATTGACGTTTGAAGCTTGAGCAATGACAAATTTCGTACAAAATAAAAATTTAAAATCCATGTCGTCTGGGTCTTGTTAATGGGCACGTAGCAGACGGCCCCACGGATTCGCCATTTTCGTATGTTCAACCGTCTGCCTAACATTCTGTATATTGTTGAAATGTGCCAAATAAGCCCTTTCATTTGATACCCAACATGGCATCCCATTTTTTTTTGTTCAAGACTTAATGTCCTCTCAATTATAATTTTTTAACTAGTGCATCTCGCAGGTGACCACTAAGGTCGTAGCTGCTTAACCGGGCTTTCCTGTGGCTGCCTTAAGCTTCTAGACTTAAAGCCTCCAGCCAGGAGTATAAACTATTCTAAATTAATACTAAGCGAACGCTCGCTAAGGGCACCCTAATGTCCTCTAAAAGGCGCCATATTATATTTAAAGTGACGTCACATAGCCTAAGCAGCGGACGATCAAAAAGCTTTCAATTATACCTCATTCTTGTTAAATTATGTTTAGTAGTTTAGAAGTTATGAGGGAACAGATGAACATACTTACCGGTTAAATTCATGACCCTCCTTTTTGCTCTGCCGAAGTTGGATAAAAAGAAAGTCTCAGCCTCTCCAGTTAAATTAAGTTGTAGGTTGCCAAATCTTAAGTTACGTTGACCTAAATAATTACATCCAACCATATAGGTACGTTGAC
This sequence comes from Agrochola macilenta, assembly GCA_916701695.1. NCBI lineage: Eukaryota > Metazoa > Arthropoda > Insecta > Lepidoptera > Noctuidae > Agrochola > Agrochola macilenta. The sequence continues at coordinate 16,248,557 of OU753557.1, forward strand.
ATATTAAGAGCATATTAAAATGAACACATTTTTTTAAACAAATCTGAGATTTTGAATATCATCTTTATTTTTTTCTATATTATTTCAGGATTTTTAGGACACTCGTTACTAGTAAGAACCTTATCAACTTTTCATCGAGTGTAGATAAAATTCTTTACGTATATTTTTACGATCACTACGATGAAAATGAGTATATTTACGACACGGTTTGATATTTGTAGCAAAATCCAATAGACACGCATTGGCTACAAATGCCTTTTAAAATCGATGATGAGTCGAACTCGGGCCCTGAAAATTGATGGCTTTTCAAAAGCGATAAATTAGGGTTGGTCTAATGAGGCCCTGTCGAGTAATAATCTAGGGTTTGAAACCATTAAAAGGCTTTAGGGTTCAGGAAAGACGACATAGGGTTATTCACTCATAGCATGTAAAATTACAAGGCTGGGAATAATCCTTTTCTTTCATTTCATATTTGACCCGGGCCCCGTTGACATAAGCCAGAGGTACAAACATTTACCTGTGTACAAAAACCAAATAAACCTGCCACCTTTCCCTAACATATATTTGCCTTCTTACGTCCTAGACCTTATTAACACTAGGAAAAGCAACCAACATACCGCGAATAACAAACATTCTGATAAGGGCAAACAGACCCAAATATACTGTTGGTAAAGTGTCCTTTAAACTTGGTATTTCCCTTACCCAAATTCCACTCAAATTAACCCCTAAAAACTGTTAGTTCGCACCGAAATCCTAATTTTATTTATATTTTTTGACCTTCAAAGTTTTAGAAGCCTTCTCGTGTAAGCAAAAGTGAACTATAATGTATAGAGTAAACAAGGTACCTACGGAAGGATTTGCTAAAGTAAATTGTAGGTATATCATGCTTATTGTGACAGTTTTAGGTGTCCTAACTAAACAATTTTATGTAAGTTAAAGTCCCTTTTGTTGTGTCAATTTGTTAAGTATCTTTGTTTGTTCGGGAGCCTTGGAATTGGAGAAAAGAAAACAGTGTTTATCACCTGTTTATTGTTCCGTGCCGGTTGTAAGATTTAATGAGGACGTTGAAAAGGGAATATTATTATCGTACTACAAACAAAGTAATCATTATTTTGCCTAGCTTTAGAATTGACAGTTATTACCGTGAATAATTTTCTTCAGTAGCTTTATTCCTTTACTCTTTTTAAGCACAGCTTTGTACAGACTCGCATTTTTTTTAAACAAGTTTTGTACTAGATTTACACGTGCCAATTTATTTAAATTCGTTGACTTCCGAAATACTGTTACAAATAACCCTTCCAGGTATTTCCTTCTCCACGTTCCACTTGAGACGGGTCTCAAATCCGGCACGTCAGTTCCCGTCAATCACGCACGGGTCGGAAATCAAATAGCACCTTATTTGATTGTTGGAAACAGTTTACAGCCGAATAGAACAAGGTTTTTGAGCTAGTTGAATATTTTGTCTTATAGTTTTAGGGCTGATTTTTCCAATCTTTAACCGAAAAATAATTTTGAATTTCTGACAGTTTACTTACAAAAACTGTCAGAAATAAAAAAAAAATAAAAAAAAAACAATTTTATTCCACGGATAAAAGTTACCTGGTGATCGAATAATCAGCCCTTGGGTGATATCTATGTACGTGAAAGTTCATAACTGATTTAAATATGTAAGTAGATTTTTTTCAATTCACTTAAGTTTTATTCACAATTTTTAGTTTCATACGAAATGTTTATAAAATATATAAGCTAACAAAACTTAAAATAATAATAGTAATATGTATATTTATGTAAAAATTGTGGGGAAGGAATCATAGCATCAACAAATTCGTCCGCATAGGAGAACGTGTGAATAGGAAAAGTGCCCAAAAGACTGGTAGCTTGAGATTGAGTACCTACAGTTAAATCAAATGATTTACCCTCCCTAAATAGACAATGCTATAGTATTTTTTTTTTTAAGTTCTGATTTATTTTATTTATAGAGGAGAACTGCACAGAGATGGGTTGTATGTGCAACATAGTTTGCTTACTGACCTCAAGCCACCTAACGCCTCTTTGTATACATATCTATATCTTGTAAAAATCAATGATCCTCACTTTCCCATTGACCTACATTCCAAACTCAATAAAATCTAATAAATAGAAAATATTTACAGAACCATTTCAATTTCGTGAAAAAAATCTTCTCAAATAAAATGGAGTTCCATTGAATTGAAAACACTCATATCCTGCCTATTATTATCAACAATAGGTATTTAATAAACAACACAATGGGTTTTAAATATCCATTCCATTTTGTGTAGTGTTTCGTTTATTTCGTTCATAAATTTTGATAAAAATCCATTTAAATGGAGCTAGAGCGATTTGGATTTGGGAAACTGTTTGATTCAAGTTGTTCAACGTTTTGATAGTATTTTATGGGTTCGGTTTTAGTCTTTATGATGGTTAAAGTCATTATGGCTTATGTGGAGCTTTTCCAAAATGGCCGGCACCAGCTTTTCTCTTGAAAAAAAACGATAGGTTTTTTTTTGTATAGGTGTTAAAAGTAAAACCTGCGTGCGTTTAGATAGGTAGTTTACTTGACGTAGCATGCACTAAACACTAATTTGATATTTTAAACTATTCGAATTATAGGCATAACGTGACGAATAATTTATGGCCATAAATGGAAGAGATGGACATAACTAGACGAATGAGGAAAATGTCGCCAGGAAAGTTTTGAGTATGACTGTGGATGGCTATAAGAGTAGGGGAAGACCAAGGAAACGATGGATAGACTGTGTGGAAGATGATATGGATAGAAAGGGGGTGACTACCGAGATGACGTCTAATAGAGAAGTGTGGAAGAAAGGGAGGTAGGTAGGGTAGGTAGGGTAGAATAGAATAGGGTAGGTAGGGTTTTTTTAGTGAGCCTGCGTGCCGCAAAGCCGAACACACCGGTGTACATCTCGCCTGCATTACACCACTAAGGTGGAGGACATCGTGGAGTACGTGCGCCAAAAGACGAGGTACACGCCGAGGGTGCAGATACTAGAGTCACACCGGAACGTCAACTTCAAGGCGTTCGTCGTGCGTGTACCGAACTGTTACGAGTATCTTCCCCTCGTCATGGAAGAAGACTTTTGGCCGCTGGACGTGGTGTTCCGTCGCTTCCGCGGACAAGTTCCACACGACAGCACTAATTAAAGCTAGTGCAAAGTAAAGTGCTACTAACATAGTCTAAGCTTTATTTATTAACACAAGTTTTATATTAAAATATGTATTTTTAGGTTAAGGTATTTTTCTATGGGCCTGTGTCGCCTGAAATAAATAGTATTATTATTTAGTGCTACCCGTGCGAAGTCGGGCCGGGTAAAGCTAGTACTTAATATAAATTAAAGTCGCTTTTCGTGTTTGTCTGTATGTGCGCGTTGTTCTTCTAAACCACGGAACAGATTTTGATGAAATTTTCACCATCGTTTAGAGAACTTAATCCGGAAGGTTTATGTGTATAATACGTTACTATTAAAGTTACAAATAACTAAAAAATCTTGATGTTTTGTCAAGTCGTAAAAACCGTGCGAAGCAGGAGCGTGTGGCTAGTAGCCTATAAACGCCCAATGCATTACTTAATAGATAACTACATATCATATCATAAAAAATAAGCCACAGGCCTATAATAGACCAGCTTGCAAATAGGACGCACGTGGTTTCACTATTCGTCAAAATAAAAACATTTCAAAAATGTTGGCAGCAAATTGAATGATTGCTGTTGAGAGAATACAACAACAAAATTTGAACTGTTAAATGTTTCAAAGTTGTTTCAACAAGATACATAGTACCATAGATTCAATTGCATAGTCTCTCAGAAACCTTACAATTCCCCAGATTTCTGCTTGGAAACCGGTTTCCGAAGTCCGTTTAGTTGTAACTATATATTTGTAACCACTTGCTACTCATATCAGTCGACCTAAATGTCTACGAAGCTTCCGCATGGATGTCTGCGCATCTGATTTCAGGATAATGGCGCCCAAGATACAAGAATACTAATGTTAGATGTTAATGTAAACTGTTTAGGTACTTGAGATTGGTTTAACCGATATTGGAAGGGTAAAGGAAAATAGAAAATAGGCTTAGCTTAAGAATAAACTGATTACCTTACAATATTTTTAAGTAATCAATAAATCGTTTCGATTAAGTCGTTAAGTACCTTACTTAGATAATCTATGAAGATTGAGATCATACACACCAAATATTATTTATTTTTATAATGGATGTTTTTCACAAACACAATCGTTCACAATAATACTTATATTCTCATAAAGTCATCGATAATCCTATATTATTAAACGAGCAATGTTTGTAATCACGTTCTCGAAAACGGCTCTAACAATTTCGATGAAAGCTGCAATATAGGGGGTTACGGGGGCGAAAAATCGATTTAGCTAGGTAGGTCTCATTTCCGGGGAAATTTGTTTTTTAAATTTTCACTCGAGCAGAGCTCAGTCAACCAGGTACTTATCTCTGAAGCCCCACTTGACTGCTGATACGTGATAATGACATGCTTGTAAAACATGTTTAGATTTAATTTAGAACTGATCTATGTTCTTATTTTTAATTCCGTTTCAAAATCGTTACTGTATTCTAATACAAAAAGCGGCCAAGTGTGAGTGAGACTCGTATACGAAGGGTTCCGTATAACCGTATAATATTTAAAACTAAATATATTTTTTAAATACTTTTCTTGTATGGGAAGCCTCTTTATTTTTTTTTATTTTTTTTTGTTGTTATAGCAGCTATAGTATATTCTGTGAAAGTTTCAAGACTCTACCTTTTACGGTTTTAGAGATATAGCCCCCTGACAGACGGATGGACCGCTGACCCTTGGTAACAGGGTCTCTTTGGCACCCTTTGGGTACTTCCGTACCCATTGAAAGAATTTTTAGGGTTTCCCCCTAAAAATGGTTAGAAAATAACGTGAACATCGAATCAACAAGCCATAATTTTATTTGCGTGTTTCAAGCAGCCACTGCACATAGATCTCAATATGCCACGTAGACAAAATGCCTCATGCCTCGGAATGGAAACGAGGCATAAATATTCCAGTATATTAAACTGAACGGGGTCGGAACACAAGCCCCAAACAAAACAGTGGCTTGTAAAGAGGCGAATACACAAATAAATAACAGTCCTTGGGTTTTTAACCGACTTTAAAATAGGTGGAGGCCGTATTGGAGATAGAAAATTGAAGTCTTTTATCTCACACGTGATTGCTGTAATCTCGTGATTATTATTACTGGCCATTAAACGCCCATAAGCGTTATACAATGCCGCCCATGGACATCTGATCACCCGTATTTTTTTAGCCTCTTTTAAAATTTACTTTAAAAGGGGGTAAATAAAAAATAAAAATAAATCTTATAATTGAAAAGGAAACAAAACAAATCAATCAAATTTTAAGGTGGTGGTATACACTTGTGTTTTTTAAATAATACAGATATTTTTCGGAAAAAAATCTCTTCACTATCGATTTTTTTTATAATCTTGTCCCATTGAATTTATAAGTTTAGATTTTATGGTTTTCCTTTCATTTAATTTATCATATTTGTTCGAGAGATTTGATCCTTATCATTGACTCTATCGATTAATCCCATAAAAATACAGGGTATTATTTTTTTCGGATTTTAGTCGGTTCGGTTCACCAGTGTGGTAACCGAATTTTCGAAAACCTTTGAAAGCAGATTTGTTTCTTTTAAAAATAAAGGAATGTTTCCTTTGAGTAAAATTTGCTATCTCCAGTATTTAGAGCACCTTTCCTCCAGGTATGGTTAAAAAATTCCACCCTGTTTATATATTTATTGAAATGTAGATAGAGGTTTTAGCCTGCATGACTTCCCCATGCAACCTCCACGATTATTTTATAAGTTGATTACATTAATAATTAAATAAACACTATTTCATATTTGGAAGGATAGAAAAATAGTGCTTGATAGTAATAATTCTACAAATTATAATATAAAACCTTTTATTTGTTCATCCCGGTAATGTGCTTACATTACGTGTTCACGTAGCGTACCTACGTATGTCAAAAACAGTTCGTCAAAATGCTCAACGTAACATTTAATAACTCACAGAGTTTGGTGAAATTGCATTTTAATCTCTGATCAATACTGATCATGCAGTTAATCAAATGTCAAATTCCACGCTAGCTAATGTTTACCCACCGAAATAACAAAAGCCAATCAAAAACAATAACAACAACAAAACAAAAACAACAGCAGATTCATTTGTAGAATTTTTGCAATGATTTTATTATCCTTTTTGCAATCCTTACCAGACACCTTCCAAAACTGTTTCACACAGCATTATTTTATCATTTTTGAAAGAGTTTTTTACTTTGACGAAAACATAGTAATGATTGCAATCTATCCCGTCTCAAATCTAATGGCGTATTACTTTTCAGGCTCAACGTTCTCTTAAAAATGGACGACATTGTTATTTTTTACTCCAAAGTAAAATAAAATAGGCACTTTGTTTGAGTACTAAGCCTCAAATTATGCCTATGAATTTAAATGTGCGTGATTTTCTTTGTAAGGTAATTGAATTTCTGGTATCTGTTGTGTTAATAGGCGTTTTAAAATATGAATGTTATCTGCCTAATGTATGAAGCTAAACAGCTCAAATGTAAATATTGAAATTAGAAATAGTTTTTTTTTAAATTACATACTTACCTTGTAAGTAGGTACTTTAAAAAAAAACATACCTAAAGTACATACTTACCTTGTAACTAGGTACTAAAAAAAAAAAAAAACAATATATACATTTGATAGCTTAGTCAGAACTCCAAAAGTCTGACAACTATTCTTACCAAGGGGTATCGTGGTAAGCCTCGTGCAGACTAGCGCGACGCGACGGCGCGACGCGACTCGAACAATACAATTTCTAAGAAAACTTTACGGTATAACAATAACCTGTGTCGCGTCGCGCTAGTCTGCACGAAGCTTTACTCAGTAACTGGGTTTCGAAGGTCAGATAGGCAGTCGCTCCATGTAAAATACTGGTATTCAGTTGTATACGGTTAGACTGGAAGCCGACCCCAACATAGTTGAGATAAAGTTAGGCAGATTGATTGACTTAGGTACCTAACCATCTTGTAGCTACCTACTTCTACTCACCCCTTCGAAGAATACATGCATGATGTGGTATTGCCACATTACCGGCAGGTAGGTAGGTAATATTTACTTTTATAGTTAAAGGCTGGGGGGACTTGTAACATAAGTAATCCTATTACAGGCTGTAGTCTTCTTCACAATAGTAATGTGCAACATTACCTAGGTTTATTTTTCTTTCGCTTTGTATGCTCATTATGTGATAAAATAAACAGTTATTGTATTCATCATCATCAGAACAAATAAAACCGTATATATAGACAGATTACAGCGTAAGCCTAATTCTTTTGTTCTTTTTCTAAAATAAAAGTAGCCTAAGTTACTCTTTATAACATCAGCGATCTGTCAGTGAAAGTTCCGTCAAAATCGGTCCAGGCGTTTCGGAAGTTACCTGGCACAAACAGACAGACAGCCAACTTTAAAAAAATAGTTCCGTACAAACTTTCATAAGCATTTAGTAAAAACCTGATATTTTGACATTACAAACAGATCCTTCAATTTTATTTATTTGTATGAATGTATAGATACGCGAAAGTTATCTAGTATTATAAAAACTTAACTTAAAAACTTTGTACCCCTTTTTATGAAAATTACGCGGACGGAAGAGTATGAAATTGAAAGTTAAAGTTTATATGGAGTGCAGAAAGCTATTTTTTTTTTAAATAAACATTAGAAATAAAAAACATTCACTACCATGCGTTTGACACAAGATAGAATAATGACATTTAAATGAATTATGGTTGAATTTAGACCTCTGGGCGACCACTAGTTATGTTTATTTGAGGTACGTACGTGGTAGTTGACCATATTCTACGACGCTACGCCATCGACATAATATGTCGATGGTAAGGTCAAAGTCTTACCACCGACACCGGCTTACTTTCCTTGAGATGGCGTAGCGTCGTAATAAGGAGTTTTAATAATAGAATAAGAGGTCAGCTTATAAAGGGTGATCCAATACGAGGTTCCTAAGTTTTATAAAAAAAAAATACACAATATGTAACAATATCTTAATTCTTTTTTCTTTAATCGAATGCTTAGTGTTATTAATTAATTATGGAAAATGATGTCAGGCAAATGGCCGCCTATGGACCTTCTGCAGCAGTTGGTCTTTTCGTGGTAATTTACGATGAATATTTCGCAAATTTCGTGGGTATAACTTTGCAATAACTTGGCGGTTGTTAGTTTTTTGGTGCTCCAACGTTGCAGGTGTGTTGGTTTATAGACGCGACTCAAGAAAGGCTTAAGAAAACTCTACAAAAATCGCACGATTTTGGTGGCCAGTTGACGTCACCGTAACGTGAAATAATGCGACCTCTGAACGATTCACGCAAAATATCCAGATCACGTTCACGTTTTAGTTCTGTAGAACAACTGAACAATTTTAACGCGTTGAGCAACGGTAAACCGATTCATTTTGTAAATGTATTGTTACAAACTAACATTTGTCGTTTGAAACACGCGCCATTACTAACAGCTGTCAAAATTACAGTGTTGCCAATATAGGAACCTCGATTTGAATCACCCTTTACTTGTTTTGATACCACTATCGAAAGCTCATCGCCTTTTAGAAAAAGCTCGGCTTTGTCTAGCGTCGTCGCTGTCGCTCATACCTGTTCGACTTTCTCATTGTTCAGCTCATTATTTGCCTTTTTTACTTCCGGGTACTATATACGTAATATCCTACCAAAATAACGTCGAAAATCTTGTTTTATCGCCATGGTAATAACCCGTAGACGTTCTCTGATGAACTCGGAGCATCTAATTGAAATGAACGGCAGTGCAGGCGGAGCATATTC